>CM035846.1:75229582-76599582 GCA_020510985.1 Pholidichthys leucotaenia
AGTGGAAAGAGAAAGGGCTGATAAAATATTACGATTTTTTTTAAGGGGCAAACTTTAAGAAGTTTTGAAGATTTGAAAAACAAGGTCTAATAAATCAAGATCTTTACAGGTTCTTTCAGCTTAGACACCACATAAACAATATACTTAAAAAGGAGGATTTGGAAAGGGCCCAGTCAGGTGTTCTGAAGGTCTTCTTAATGGCATATAAAGGGATCCCAGGGATCAGATACATTTCTAAAATATACCAAGGTCTTCAAGACTTAAAAGGAGACAACACATCGTATATAAAAGAGAGATGGGAAAAAGAGGGGAATTTCACTTTACAATTGGAAATATGGGAAAAGCTAAATAAACGGCAATGGAATAGTACCTCATCCCTGCAGTGGAGAGAATTTGGATGGAAAAACTTGGTAAGATTTTTCAGAACACCTGCACAAAACAAATTTACCCATAAGGGATTGAACTGTTGGCGCTTGTGTGGTGAAAAGACTGCAAATCATTTTCATGTGTTTTGGTCATGCCCAGTTATCCACCAATTTTGGTCCAACGTACAGACAATATTGGGGAAAATATTCAAAATAACAGTTCCCTTTTCTTTTGTAACTTTGTATCTGGGTTTATTACCGGACTCACTGGAAAGACGAGGAGATAAATACTTATTCAGTGTTTAATATTGGCAAGTAAAAAAGCCCTAACTAAAAATGGATGCTGAAGGACTGTCCTACACCTGAAGATTGGATTAACGTGATTCAAGACATTTACTCGATGGAAAAGTTGACATTCGCACTGAGACAGGACATGGATGGGTTCATAATCTTTTGGCAACCCTGGATCGCATATGTGTCTTCCATTAGAACTAATCTTTGACAAATACCATTTCAATAATGGTCCCGCTCTTTGTTCCAATGCTACTCAGTTGCTCTTTTACTTTTAATTACTTAATTTTCTGTTTGTTTTTTGCTGTTCTGCTTGTTTGTTTATTCATTTGTTTGTTTGTTTTTATTTAATTCTCCTTAACTTCACTTTTTCTTTCACTTAAAAAAAAAAGGGGGGGTTGTTGTAATAACTATCCTACCAATGTTGTCAAATAGCAAAAAATAAGGGAACATGTGATGAAAATGTAAACAATGCAATGCTGTAATGACCTGTATACCCTTTACAAAAACTTAAATTAAAAAAAAAAAAAAATAACACCCAAAATAGGAATACTCGGATGTTACTAAAAGAAATGGGAATCTGTGACGTATGGAGGGAATTCAACCCCAATGTAAAAGATTATACTTTTTATTCAACGCCACATTCATCTTACTCAAGGATTGATTACTTTTTTATGTTTAATAGAGACATTGGAAGAGTAAAAACATGTAAAATAGGACTGATGGATCTCTCCGACCACAGTCCGATCTATATGGATTTAAACATCCAAAAATACACAAATAATACATTTTCCTGGAGGTTGAATTCAAGTGTCCTCAAAGGGCCACTGAAAGATGAATTGGAATCAGATATTCTCAGATATTTGGAAGAAAACGATAATGGAGAAGTATCCCCTTTAATACTGTGGGATGCGTGCAAAGCTGTAATAAGGGGAAAAATTATTGCAAAACTGGCAACCCAAAAGAAACTGAGACAAGAAAAACTAATCACACTAGAGTCAGAGCTCAAGAACCTAGAAAAAGAACACAAAGATAGCACTCATTCTAATGGCTCGCTCAAGATCAAAGAAATTAAAAATCAAATAAATGAGATCTACACAATAGAAATCCAGAAGAAACTTACATTTCTGAAACAAAAACACTATGAAGCAGGCAGTAAATCGGCAAAATTACTAGCCTATAAATTGAGGAAACAACAAACGGAAAGAGCAATCTACAAAATCAGAGACCCAGTATCAAAGGAAATAAAATTCAGAATTCAGGATATTCTTAAAAGCTTCGAGAATTACTACAAGAACTTATACTCCCACAAAAAACATAAAAACGCATCCGAGACATTCCTAAACACATTAAACCTTCCCCAACTTACGGAATCACAAAATAAAACCCTACTGTCAGAAATACAACCTAAAGAATTGGAAAAAGCAATTATGAAACTTAAAGCTAACAAATCCCCAGGAGCAGATGGCTATACAGCAGAATGGTACAAAACCTTTAAACAGCAACTATCTCCTCTCCTCCTGAAAACATTTAACTACGTCCTCCACACAGGGGAAATCCCCCCCTCCTGGAGAGAAGGGGTCATTGCAGTCATACCTAAACCTGAAAAGGATAAACTAGAATGCTCCAACTACAGACCAATCAGTGTATTAAATCAGGACTATAAGCTTTTTACCACTATCCTTGCCAAAAGGTTAGAAAACATACTGACAGACTTAATTCACTTAGACCAAACAGGTTTTATAAGACAAAGACAGACACAAGACAACATTCGACGCACTTTACACATAATTCATCATATAAAAAAATATAACTTAAATGCAGTCATATTGGGATTAGATGCTGAAAAAGCATTCGATTCGGTTGACTGGTCTTTCCTCTATAAAATCTTATCCAGTTTCAATTTTCATAACAACTTCATTAGAACTATCCAGGCATTATATAAAAAAACCAACAGCTAAAATAATGATTAACGGTAATTTATCATCATCTTTTGAGATGGAAAGAGGATGTCGTCAAGGCTGCCCCCTGTCTCCACTGCTCTTTGCAATCTTCATAGAACCTCTGAGCCAATGGATAAGACAAAATCAAGAAATTCAAGGTATTACACTTGGTCAGAAAGAACATAAAATAGCACTCTTTGCTGATGACATTTTAATATACCTAGGGCAGCCAGACACTTCTCTACCAGATCTAATCTCAGTTTTTTCAGACTATGGAGATTTATCAGGGTACAAATTAAACATGCATAAAACCCAAGTTTTAACATTCAACTATGACCCAAATCATTTTTCACTAAATGAACTCAAAACTAACTGGGAGTTGGAATCTATGAAATATCTGGGGGTCAATATCCCGAAACAACTCGACAAAATTATAACACTAAACTATGATCCACTGGTGACAAAAATAAAATTGACCTAATAAGATGGAATATGATACCATTCTTAGGTACCGCACAAAGAACTGAAGCAGTCAAAATGAATATACTTCCACGTCTTCTATACCTTTTCCAACAATACCGGTAGAACCTCCCAAAAAAACATGGCAGGAACTGGACAGAAGGATCTCAAGATTCATATGGCAGGGTAAGAGACCTAGAATCAGATATAGAACCCTACAGCTAAACAAAGACAAAGGTGGGCTCGCACTGCCAAATATCAGGGACTATTTTATAGCTGCACAAATTAAAACTTTAGTAGAGATATGTAACCCAGTCTACACTGCACAATGGAAGGAGATGGAATGCCAAATAACAAGTGACATCCCCCTACAGGTGATAATAGGGAACAATGCCTTAACTAAACTCCTGAATAACACTAACCCGTGGATAGAGACCCCGCTAAAAATTTGGTTTAAGATAGTCAGAGAGAATCAAGCTAAAGAGCCCTATCGACTTCTGCAATGGATTGCCTATGATCAAGACTTTACCCCCAATAAAACAGACACTAGATTTAAAGAGTGGAAAGAGAAAGGGCTGATAAAATATTACGATTTTTTTAGGGGGCAAACTTTAAGAAGTTTTGAAGATTTGAAAAAACAAGGTCTAATAAATCAAGATCTTTACAGGTTCTTTCAGCTTAGACACCACATAAACAATATACTTAAAAAGGAGGATTTGGAAAGGGCCCAGTCAGGTGTTCTGAAGGTCTTCTTAATGGCATATAAAGGGATCCCAGGGATCAGATACATTTCTAAAATATACCAAGGTCTTCAAGACTTAAAAGGAGACAACACATCGTATATAAAAGAGAGATGGGAAAAAGAGGGGAATTTCACTTTACAATTGGAAATATGGGAAAAGCTAAATAAACGGCAATGGAATAGTACCTCATCCCTGCAGTGGAGAGAATTTGGATGGAAAAACTTGGTAAGATTTTTCAGAACACCTGCACAAAACAAATTTACCCATAAGGGATTGAACTGTTGGCGCTTGTGTGGTGAAAAGACTGCAAATCATTTTCATGTGTTTTGGTCATGCCCAGTTATCCACCAATTTTGGTCCAACGTACAGACAATATTGGGGAAAATATTCAAAATAACAGTTCCCTTTTCTTTTGTAACTTTGTATCTGGGTTTATTACCGGACTCACTGGAAAGACGAGGAGATAAATACTTATTCAGTGTTTTAATATTGGCAAGTAAAAAAGCCCTAACTAAAAAATGGATGCTGAAGGACTGTCCTACACCTGAAGATTGGATTAACGTGATTCAAGACATTTACTCGATGGAAAAGTTGACATTCGCACTGAGACAGGACATGGATGGGTTCATAATCTTTTGGCAACCCTGGATCGCATATGTGTCTTCCATTAGAACTAATCTTTGACAAATACCATTTCAATAATGGTCCCGCTCTTTGTTCCAATGCTACTCAGTTGCTCTTTTACTTTTAATTACTTAATTTTCTGTTTGTTTTTTGCTGTTCTGCTTGTTTGTTTATTCATTTGTTTGTTTGTTTTTTATTTAATTCTCCTTAACTTCACTTTTTCTTTCACTTAAAAAAAAAAGGGGGGGTTGTTGTAATAACTATCCTACCAATGTTGTCAAATAGCAAAAAATAAGGGAACATGTGATGAAAATGTAAACAATGCAATGCTGTAATGACCTGTATACCCTTTACAAAAACTTAAATTAAAAAAAAAAAAAAATAACACCCAAAATAGGAATACTCGGATGTTACTAAAAGAAATGGGAATCTGTGACGTATGGAGGGAATTCAACCCCAATGTAAAAGATTATACTTTTTATTCAACGCCACATTCATCTTACTCAAGGATTGATTACTTTTTTATGTTTAATAGAGACATTGGAAGAGTAAAAACATGTAAAATAGGACTGATGGATCTCTCCGACCACAGTCCGATCTATATGGATTTAAACATCCAAAAATACACAAATAATACATTTTCCTGGAGGTTGAATTCAAGTGTCCTCAAAGGGCCACTGAAAGATGAATTGGAATCAGATATTCTCAGATATTTGGAAGAAAACGATAATGGAGAAGTATCCCCTTTAATACTGTGGGATGCGTGCAAAGCTGTAATAAGGGGAAAAATTATTGCAAAACTGGCAACCCAAAAGAAACTGAGACAAGAAAAACTAATCACACTAGAGTCAGAGCTCAAGAACCTAGAAAAAGAACACAAAGATAGCACTCATTCTAATGGCTCGCTCAAGATCAAAGAAATTAAAAATCAAATAAATGAGATCTACACAATAGAAATCCAGAAGAAACTTACATTTCTGAAACAAAAACACTATGAAGCAGGCAGTAAATCGGCAAAATTACTAGCCTATAAATTGAGGAAACAACAAACGGAAAGAGCAATCTACAAAATCAGAGACCCAGTATCAAAGGAAATAAAATTCAGAATTCAGGATATTCTTAAAAGCTTCGAGAATTACTACAAGAACTTATACTCCCACAAAAAACATAAAAACGCATCCGAGACATTCCTAAACACATTAAACCTTCCCCAACTTACGGAATCACAAAATAAAACCCTACTGTCAGAAATACAACCTAAAGAATTGGAAAAAGCAATTATGAAACTTAAAGCTAACAAATCCCCAGGAGCAGATGGCTATACAGCAGAATGGTACAAAACCTTTAAACAGCAACTATCTCCTCTCCTCCTGAAAACATTTAACTACGTCCTCCACACAGGGGAAATCCCCCCCTCCTGGAGAGAAGGGGTCATTGCAGTCATACCTAAACCTGAAAAGGATAAACTAGAATGCTCCAACTACAGACCAATCAGTGTATTAAATCAGGACTATAAGCTTTTTACCACTATCCTTGCCAAAAGGTTAGAAAACATACTGACAGACTTAATTCACTTAGACCAAACAGGTTTTATAAGACAAAGACAGACACAAGACAACATTCGACGCACTTTACACATAATTCATCATATAAAAAAATATAACTTAAATGCAGTCATATTGGGATTAGATGCTGAAAAAGCATTCGATTCGGTTGACTGGTCTTTCCTCTATAAAATCTTATCCAGTTTCAATTTTCATAACAACTTCATTAGAACTATCCAGGCATTATATAAAAAAACCAACAGCTAAAATAATGATTAACGGTAATTTATCATCATCTTTTGAGATGGAAAGAGGATGTCGTCAAGGCTGCCCCCTGTCTCCACTGCTCTTTGCAATCTTCATAGAACCTCTGAGCCAATGGATAAGACAAAATCAAGAAATTCAAGGTATTACACTTGGTCAGAAAGAACATAAAATAGCACTCTTTGCTGATGACATTTTAATATACCTAGGGCAGCCAGACACTTCTCTACCAGATCTAATCTCAGTTTTTTCAGACTATGGAGATTTATCAGGGTACAAATTAAACATGCATAAAACCCAAGTTTTGACATTCAACTATGACCCAAATCATTTTTCACTAAATGAACTCAAAACTAACTGGGAGTTGGAATCTATGAAATATCTGGGGGTCAATATCCCGAAACAACTCGACAAAATTATAACACTAAACTATGATCCACTGGTGACAAAAATAAAATTGACCTAATAAGATGGAATATGATACCATTCTTAGGTACCGCACAAAGAACTGAAGCAGTCAAAATGAATATACTTCCACGTCTTCTATACCTTTTCCAACAATACCGGTAGAACCTCCCAAAAAAACATGGCAGGAACTGGACAGAAGGATCTCAAGATTCATATGGCAGGGTAAGAGACCTAGAATCAGATATAGAACCCTACAGCTAAACAAAGACAAAGGTGGGCTCGCACTGCCAAATATCAGGGACTATTTTATAGCTGCACAAATTAAAACTTTAGTAGAGATATGTAACCCAGTCTACACTGCACAATGGAAGGAGATGGAATGCCAAATAACAAGTGACATCCCCCTACAGGTGATAATAGGGAACAATGCCTTAACTAAACTCCTGAATAACACTAACCCGTGGATAGAGACCCCGCTAAAAATTTGGTTTAAGATAGTCAGAGAGAATCAAGCTAAAGAGCCCTATCGACTTCTGCAATGGATTGCCTATGATCAAGACTTTACCCCCAATAAAACAGACACTAGATTTAAAGAGTGGAAAGAGAAAGGGCTGATAAAATATTACGATTTTTTTAAGGGGCAAACTTTAAGAAGTTTTGAAGATTTGAAAAAACAAGGTCTAATAAATCAAGATCTTTACAGGTTCTTTCAGCTTAGACACCACATAAACAATATACTTAAAAAGGAGGATTTGGAAAGGGCCCAGTCAGGTGTTCTGAAGGTCTTCTTAATGGCATATAAAGGGATCCCAGGGATCAGATACATTTCTAAAATATACCAAGGTCTTCAAGACTTAAAAGGAGACAACACATCGTATATAAAAGAGAGATGGGAAAAAGAGGGGAATTTCACTTTACAATTGGAAATATGGGAAAAGCTAAATAAACGGCAATGGAATAGTACCTCATCCCTGCAGTGGAGAGAATTTGGATGGAAAAACTTGGTAAGATTTTTCAGAACACCTGCACAAAACAAATTTACCCATAAGGGATTGAACTGTTGGCGCTTGTGTGGTGAAAAGACTGCAAATCATTTTCATGTGTTTTGGTCATGCCCAGTTATCCACCAATTTTGGTCCAACGTACAGACAATATTGGGGAAAATATTCAAAATAACAGTTCCCTTTTCTTTTGTAACTTTGTATCTGGGTTTATTACCGGACTCACTGGAAAGACGAGGAGATAAATACTTATTCAGTGTTTTAATATTGGCAAGTAAAAAAGCCCTAACTAAAAAATGGATGCTGAAGGACTGTCCTACACCTGAAGATTGGATTAACGTGATTCAAGACATTTACTCGATGGAAAAGTTGACATTCGCACTGAGACAGGACATGGATGGGTTCATAATCTTTTGGCAACCCTGGATCGCATATGTGTCTTCCATTAGAACTAATCTTTGACAAATACCATTTCAATAATGGTCCCGCTCTTTGTTCCAACGCTACTCAGTTGCTCTTTTACTTTTAATTACTTAATTTTCTGTTTGTTTTTTGCTGTTCTGTTTGTTTGTTTATTCATTTGTTTGTTTGTTTTTTATTTAATTCTCCTTAACTTCACTTTTTCTTTCACTTAAAAAAAAAAGGGGGGGTTGTTGTAATAACTATCCTACCAGTGTTGTCAAATAGCAAAAAATAAGGGAACATGTGATGAAAATGTAAACAATGCAATGCTTTAATGACCTGTATACCCTTTACAAAAACTTAAATAAAAAAAAAAACAGAAACCCGCGGATAAGATCGAATGGTCCCCGGAGCGAGAGTGGGCGTTCTCGGAAGTCAAAGCAGCCCTGGCAAACGCTGCATTGCTGGCACATCCAGACCCAACGGCCCGCATAGTGCTCACCACTGACGCGTCAGATGTGGCCATAGGGGCGGTCGTAGCGCAGCGAGTAGCCTGGGCTTGGCAGCCGCTCGCCTTTTTCAGCAGGACTTTGCGCGACAGTGAACGTAAATACAGCGCGTTCGACAGGGAGTTGCTGGCTCTCCATTTGGCCATTCGCCACTTCCAGTTCTGGCTGGAAGGGCGCTGTTTCACCGCGTTCGTTGACCACAAGCCACTAACATTCGCGATGGCCAAGGTTTCAGAACCGTGGTCGGGCTGGCAGCAGAGACAGCTGGCCGCGATCTCAGAGTTTACTACCGATATTCAGCATGTGTCGGGTAAACTGAATGTAGTGGCAGACTGCCTCTCGCGCGCCGTGGCTGCCCCGGTCCGCGTGGGGATAGATTACACAGCCATGGCTACGGAGCAGGTTAGTGACGCGGATGTGCGCGCGCTCCAGTCTGGACCAACAGGGTTAAGGCTGGAGAGCAGGGTGCTGCAAGACGGCATGCCCCCCCTAATCTGCGATGTCTCCACGGGGCGCCTGCATCCCGTGGTCCCGGCCGCGTGGCGTCGCCGCGTGTTTGACTCGGTTCATTCTTTGGCACACCCGGGAGTGCGTGCGTCGGTCAAAATGGTAGGGGAGAAATTCGTGTGGCCAAGCCTGCGTAAACAGGTGAAAGAGTGGGTGGTAGCCTGTGTGCCGTGCCAACGAGCCAAAGTACACAGACACACGAAGGCTCCCTTGGAGCCGGTTCATATTCCGGCTAAGAGGTTCGACCATGTCCACGTGGACCTCGTGGGCCCCCTCCTGCCATCACAGGGGTGCACGCACCTCCTGACAATGGTGGACTGCACCACGCACTGGCCGGAAGCAGTTCCGCTGGCCGCAACCACAGTCGAGGACGTGGCGCGCGCGTTTTTAACAGTGTGGGTGGCGCGTTTTGGAGTCCCGTCGGACATTACGTCCGACAGAGGCCCTCAATTTGTTTCCGAACTCTGGTCAACAATGGCCCGCAGCCTGGGTGTCTCAATTCACCGCACTACCACGTACAATCCACAGGCTAATGGGTTATGCGAACGTTTTCATAGATCATTGAAAGCGGCTCTCAGGGCTTCACTGATGGATGCAAATTGGGTAGACAAGCTACCGTGGGTTTTATTGGGGTTACGTTCTGCGCCTAAAAGAGGATTTGGAAGCTTCCCCAGCTGAACTCGTTTTTGCACAACCACTTCCGTTGCCCGGGGAGTTTCTGCCAGATAATCCCACGCCGGGCATTTCCCCGCCACAGCTGTTGCAGCGTAGCATAGACACAAGCACGCTGCCGGGCCCTGCCCACCATAGTTTTCTGCGTGTTTTTGTACCTAAAACTTTGAAAAACGCGGAGTTCGTGTTTGTCAGACATGACGCCCACCGCCCGCCATTGCGACCACCTTATGGTGGACCGTTCAGAGTGCTGGAAACAGGGGATAAGCATTTTTTGCTAGATTTGGGGGGTAGGAGGGAAAAGGTTGGCATAAACAGACTCAAACCCGCTTTTGTGGTGGCGGACGAGCAAGTGCTGTTGGCGAGGGCCCCTCGGCGTGGAAGACCCCCACGGGGAGTTTTCCAGAGAAGTTTCCCCAGAACACCCACAGGAACAGACAAAAAGTTTTCACCCCCAAACATCAGCCCCCCAGCATGACAGCGCCACGGAGGCGGTGAATCCTGGTTACAGCAGATACGGGAGAAGACTGAAGCCCAAGCAGCATGTGGATTGATGTTTAATGGTTCTGTCACAGCATACGGACTGTTATTCTTTTGTTCTATCCAATATGCTCGGGGGGGGGGGGTGTAGAGTCACATGGGGAAAGCATAATGTGTAACATCTTAGATAAGAACAAAGAGCAGAGGTTCCCTGGTGAGATAACAGGGAGGTGTGAAGGATATGCAGTGTGATCTTTTGTGTATCAGAAACTTCTAGGAGGATGGTAAAGGATTAAGGAAGTGAATGCAATGTGACCTTTTGTGTGTTAGAAGCTTCTGGAGGAATGCCATAGTATTTAAGAGAAGAGTCTTGGCTGAGATGTCCTTTTTCTGACTATGCTTCTGTGTGAGATGTGTAATAAACTGTCTGAGTCAAATCCACCTCGTTATTTACACACTCCACAGTATGTCAGATTTAGCAGTTCTGATAATTTGCATCTGTAGTCCCCAAGAGAAACACTTTAATTATTAACAGGAGTAAATGCTGTAAAGCAGTCGAGGAAGATATTTGTGATATGAGAGTGAAGTACAGGTAGATTTGGGGTCTGTCCCAGTTTTCATTTGTACCTCTTCCCCTTTGCCTACCCCCACCACTTGGTCCTTGAAATCAAAGGCAAAGGGGTAGGGGTTGAAAATGACCCCTGTAAACTGGGACACCCCTTCAGGGCTGCACAACATCATTAGTAATCACTGATGGATTTAATCTAAATGGACACTACCCGTTTTCACTAGAAAAAAAATAAAAATAAAAGTGATGAGAAAAAAGTCTCATCTCAAGGAGAAAAATGTCTCAAATTTACATGAACAATTCTAATCAGTAGAAAAAGTCAGAAATTTACTAGAAAGAAAGCTGTAAATTCAGAGAAAAAATTGGATCCCCACTTCCGGTTATGGCCGCCACGTAGGACGGACGTGTCTCGCTCTGCTCTGCTCCTGGAGAAAAAAAATCGGCAAATAACTCTCTCATTTGGGACAGAACGTATCCCAGCGTTTGGGCGAGGATATGTCGGCGAAGCCTAAGGCTGGAAAACCAGGAAAAGGAAAAAGCGAGCCGCCGAAACAGTCCAAATTAACGGACTTTCAGGTCTGTGACGCAGCAAACAGGGCTCCATATATGGCGGAGGAGGCTGGCAACGCTGCGATTTCTGCGGGGAATGGCGCAGATGCGCTGATGGCTGCCATGAGTTCAATGAGAGCGGACTTTTCCTCTAGATTTGATGGGATTATGACAGCGTTGGAAGGAATAAGAAAGGAATTGGGTGACTGTGTAGAACGAACGGCGCAGATGGAGCTCCGTCTCGCTAGTGCTGAAGATGACGTCACCCGTCTTCAATTAAAGGTGCGCACTTTGGAAAAAAAAAATAAATCTCTGGAAGATAATATTTTGGATTTGGAATCTCGGTCGAGACAGAATAATTTGAGGCTGGTGGGTCTTCCAGAGGAATCAGAAGGTCGGGACGTATGTTCCTTTCTGGAAAAGTGGATTCCGGAGGTGCTGGGCAGCGAGGAGTTGCAATCAGCAGTGGTTCTGGAAAAAGCACATCGCATTGGCCCACGGAGAGATAAGGGACCGCCGAGGACCTTAATTATGAAGTTTCTTAACAACAGAGACAGGATGAAGATCTTCAACGCTGCACGAGCTAAAAAAGGAGAGATTAAACACCAGGACCAGCAGGTGCGGTTCTACCCAGATTTGGCCACAGGAATCCAGCAATTGAGGAAGCAGTTTGATCCCATACGTAAGGAGCTGCGCAACCTTGGGATTCGTCATGGTGTAATCTATCCTGCGAGACTGCTGACCACGTATGAGGGCAGAACCCACATCTTCAAGACCCCAGAGGAGGCGCAGGAGTTCATCAAGAAGATCAAAGAAGAAGAAGAGACTGGTGGGAGCTAAGCATGAACAAAATATAAGGTAGAATAATTAAGCATTTGCACAGGCATCTGACTGACTTGAAGTAAATAGTAAGTTTACAAAATATAGATTGTATTATATATTTAAAAAAAAACAAAACAAAAACAAAACAAACAAAAAAAAACAAACTATGATGTACAAAGTTGTTAAAAATTTTGGAGTTAAGTTGGAAAACTACAGAGGAGAGTTAATGTTACGTCATTAAAAGCAGTAGAGTTAGGGTGATTGGGAGGATGAAGAAGGAGTGGCTTAGGCTGTTCCCCGTGGGTGTGGAACGGTCGATGGCTATATCGGGAGACAGAATTTTTCTTTTGATTTTGGGGGGTTTGCCACAAGTGTGGGAAGGGGAAATTTGTTTGTGTGTAGTTTGTAGGATGAATGTTCAACCACTCATGTTTTTGCTTCTCTGTATGAGCATGTTTACACTGCAAGGTAATCCCAAACTCTCTATTGATCATGGACCAAAGTGTTAATCTTAATTTAACTTCATGGAATTGCAGAGGTCTACAAAATTTAAAAAAACTTAAACAAGTTATGAATAAAATAAAGGACATGGGTTCAAGAATTGTGTTTTTACAAGAAACTCATCTGATAGAGGAGGATGTTAAAAGAATTAGGAGTAGATGGCAGGGAAGTGTATTCACCTCTTCATTTTCATCCCGAGCCAGGGGAGTTATGACTCTCATACATAAATCAGTTCCTTTTCAAGTGAAAAATGTAATTGGAGACAAATTTGGAAGATATGTAATCATTCAAGGTTCTTTGCTATTAGAAAATATAAATCTTGTGAACTTATATGGTCCCAATATAGATGATCAGAAGTTCTTTGCTAATTTATTTCTCATCATCACTTACAGGGCAACATATAATAGCAGGGGATTTTAATTGTACATTGAATCCAGGTGTGGATAGATCAACAGGACTGGATTGTACGCACATTGGATGTAGGATGACTATTAATCATTTTATGAAAGAATTGAGATTGTTAGATATATGGAGAGAAATGAAACCACAAGTTAAAGCCTATTCTTGTTATTCCAGTACCTACAAGACATTCTCACGTATTGATTATTTTTTGATTTCCACAGAATTAAGGTCCAAGATTCAAAACTGCTTTTATGATAACATCGTGATCTCTGATCATGCACCCTGTTGTCTAATATATATAGATAAAAAATTGACAAAGGAATCAGGTAGATGGCAATTTCAGCATAAATGGCTTCAGGATGAGGAATTTGTCAAGTATATAGAAAAACAGATAGACGAGTTCTTTGACATCAATACTACACAAACATCAGCATGTGTAAAGTGGGAGGCTTTCAAAGCTTTTATTAGGGGGCATATTATTAGTTATACAGGATCAAAATCTAAGAAGACTCGAGAGGAGAGAGCTAAATTGGAACATAAAATAAAAAATCTTCAGGAAAAAGTGTATGCAGGAAGTGACCCAAGGTTGGAGAATGAATTACTGATTTTGAGAGCTGAATACGACAAAAAATCAGCGAATAGAGCTGCCTCGAGTCTTCTAAGATTGAAACAATCTTTTTATGAACAAGGTGAAAAATCAGGAAAATTATTAGCATGGCAGATTAAACAATTGGAAATTAAAACACCAATTACCAGTATTATAAGTAACGGACAGGTAGTTATAGATCCTTTAGAAATTAATAGAGCCTTTAGAGATTACTATGAAAAATTATATGATACCAAAAATGAACCTGATTTAACAAAACTAAATGGGTTTTTGAACGAACTATCTATACCGTGTATTCCAAATGAAAACAGGGAGATATTGGAGTCTAAAATTAGTCAAGAAGAAGTTGGGCTAGCCATTGATAATATGAAATCAGGAAAAAGTGCAGGACCAGATGGTCTTCCAGTTGACCTTTATAAAAAATTTAAGAATAAATTAATAAAACCTTTTTTGGAAATGGTTTTAGAAGCATTTCAAAATAATAATTTACCATCATACATAAATAATGCCTTAATTATACTGCTGCCAAAACCAGGTAAGCCCTCTAATAAATGTGAAAATATGAGACCAATAAGCCTATTAAACGCCGACCTTAAGATAATCTGTAAAATTTTAGCAAGACGAATACAAGAAATTTTACCAAATATTATTAATCGAGATCAGAATGGCTTTATAAAGGGTAGACAAGGCTTCCATAATGTAAGAAGACTATTTAATATTATCTATTTTAATAAAGAAGCACCGGATACAGCTCTCCTATCATTGGACGCCGAAAAGGCCTTTGATAGAGTTGAATGGCCCTTTCTTTTTGAAGTCCTACAAAGGTTTGGACTTGGAAATAATTTCATAAAATGGGTTCAAATAATATACAATAATGCTACAGCAGAAATCCTAACAAATAACAATATTTCAAAACCAATAAAAATCAATAGAGGATGTCGACAAGGCTGTCCACTCTCACCTTTACTGTTTACTATGGCAATTGAACCTTTAGCGATAGCGATACGTTTACATTCACAAATATATGGAATTAAAGTTGGACCAACAGAACATAAAATCTCCCTGTACGCCGATGATATAATTTTGTTTATGTCGAATCTAAAAAAATCAATTCCAACCTTGTTGAATTTAATAAAGAATTTTGGGGAAATATCAGGATATAAAATAAATAAAACTAAATCTTCAATATTAATGCTAAATGAGACCCAGAGAAATTACCCAGCCCCTGAGGTAAATCAATTCAATGTTGTAAATCAGTTTAAATATTTAGGAATCCAAATTATGCCTAAGCTAGAATCAGTCGCCAGTGTCAACTATGAAGCCTTAATGTCAGATATCAGTGAGTTAACTCAGAGATGGATGTCACTACCAATGTCGATGATCGGGAGAATCAATATACTTAAAAGTAATATTTTACCTAAAATACTTTATTTATTTCAATACATTCCCTTATCACCACCTTTAGATCTATTCTCAAGAATAAAAAAAAAAGTTAGTGGAATTTATATGGAACAACAGGAGGGCTAGATTACGTCTGTCTTTATTATATTTACCATTTGATCGTGGAGGTCTGAAATGTCCAAATTTTATGTTGTATTATTGGTCGGCACAACTGAGGTCTATGACATATTATTTTTCATCAAATGATCTCCCTCACTGGACTGAAATGGAATCATACAATTTACCTTTACCTCTTCCCATATTCATATACTCAGATTCGGCAAAAAAATTACAAAAACAAGTTAAAAATCCATTTGTAAAGCATATGATCAAAATATGGTGTGAAGCTAAAAACTATTTAAAAGAACCACAGTTATTGTCACAATTTAGTCCAATATGGGGTAATCAATATTTTAAACCAGGGAGAGCGGACGCTGTATTTAAAGTATGGAATTTAAAAGGGATACAAAAGATTCAGGATTTATATTTGCCATGTGCAGACAACATAATGTCTTTTGAAGAGCTGAGGATCAAATTTAATCTCAATAGAACACATTTTTTAAAATATCTTCAACTTAGAAACTTTATTCGATCAAATCAAAATAAAGCTCTCACTCGACCTATTTATTCATCCTTGGAAAAAATGATGATGAAAGATAGTAAAAGAAAGGGTATTATTTCAGAGTTTTATAACTCATTGACACTATCTTCAAGTGAAAATTCACTGAAAAGATTAAACTACTGGAAAGAAGATCTGCAAATTGAAATTTCAGAGGAACAATGGGAATTGGCTTGTACAGAAGCTCAAACCAAATCAATAAATGCACGCCTTAAATTGATACATTTCAAATGGTTAATGCGGATGTATGTTACACCGGAGGAGTTAAATAGATATAACAAAAATATACCAGATACATGCACAAAATGCATGGAAAGTAAAGGAACCCTATTTCATTGTTTATGGGAATGTAGATTAATAAGAATGTTTTGGGAAGAGGTGAGGGTAACAATTGAAAAAATAATCTCAAAACAAATCATATTGAATCCTAAACTGGTTTTGTTGGGTCTGTACCCAGAAAAGCATAATTTCAATAAAAGTGAAAGAACATTCATAGACCTCAGTTTGCTTAATGCCAAAAAATGTATTGCACTATTATGGAAAAAGACTCATAGACCAGATGTGACTCAGTGGTTAAGACAGATGTTAACAAACCTTCCATTAGAAAGAATAACATATATACTGAAATCAAAGGAAATTGTGTTTGAGAATATATGGAGACCTTTTATTGATTATGTAAAAAATTTAAACATAACTCTTGAAGAAGAAGGTGAATGATGTGTGTGGACCTTGTAAATTCCAAACTGGTGAACATAATATGTATACTTATGTATTGGATTGTCTAGACTAAACAGAGGAGCATTGTTGAAGACTTGATTTTGTTGGTGGTTGTTGGTGTTTTTAGTGCATTTTTTTTTTTTTTGTAGTACTTTAGTGTTAGTGTTTGATTGTATCATGTTTGTTAAAAAAAAAAAAAGGTTCAATAAAGATATTGTGGAAAAAAAAAAAAATTGGATCCCCTGGCGGATCGTTTTTGGCCCATCGGCCACATGTTTCACACCCCTGGACCAGCACATTAAAAATACATAATTATAGGTTTTACTTTCATGAAATGGCTGTACATCACAGACATCATAGATAATCACAGATAAAAGTTCACCTCAGAAGAAGCTTCATTTGCTCTTTACAGCAACATAAAGTTTAATCACTTTTTCTCTCTCTGTCACATGAAAGCTTAAATTTGCACAGTTGTGGAAAGTAAGCAGGAATTTCTTGCTCTAAAAATAATCATATTTTACTACAGAGGTAGGGGCTGATATGTGTGTGTGTGTGTGTTGGGGGGGGGGGGGGCAAGATCAGGGTGCTGTCTGTTCATCGTCATTTCTGGACTGGAAAGAAAATGAGCCGACTTGCGGAGCCACACTCCTGGGATGCAGATGGCTGACAGTGGACCAATGAGAATACACTGCACTGTAAAACCGAATAGTTCACAGGACTCAAAACTTATGTGGATACCAATTACCTCATAAATTTTAAGCAAATGAAATGATTTTTTTTTTTGAGTAAACTGTACTGAAAAAAAATACATTTTCAGCATTTTGTTTTTAATTTTTTAATTTCAGATTACTCAAAAAAATAATTGCATTTACTTAAAATTTATTAGGTAATTGGTTTCCACATAAGTTTTGAGTTCTGTGAATTAATTCGGTTTTACAGTGCAGGGGCGAGTGGGAGGGTGTTAATGTCAGGCCGTGCTGCCTACAGTGAAGCATGGCAGTGGCTCAGTAATACTCTGGGGCTGCTTCTTCTGGCACTGGAAACCTGCAGCGTGTGGCGGGCCAGATCAATCAAGTATCAGGAAATCCTGAAAGAAAATGTCATTGTGTCTGTGAGAAAGCTGAAACTTGGGCGTCATTGGACCTTCCAACACCTATAGAGCGATTTCAGTGAAAAGGGACTGCCTCACTCTGCACACAGACTTGGAAAAACTAGGTCAGTGGGAAACCCAGTGGCAAATGTCATTTCACCCAAATAAATGTGGAGTACTATGAGTTAGTAGAAAGAAAAAGAACCTGTTCTACAATTAGAGCATCCATGGCCATATGCTTGAATCTTTGGAGAATGTATCTCGGTGTTACAGTAGCTCACAAAGGTGAGTACACCCCTCACATTTTTACCTCCGCAAAGGAGGTTATATTTTTACCGGGGTTTGTTTGTCTGTCTGTTACCAACATAACTCAAAAAGTTATCAACGGATTTGGATGAAATTTTCAGGAAAGGTGTGTAATGGCACAGGGAACAGATGATTAGATTTTGATGATGATCTGAGAGTGCATACCTCCACCAAGGGCTTTGTTTGTATTTGTGCAGCAGGATTACACAAAAACTACTGGATGGATTTGGATGAAATTTTCACCAGAGGTGGTTCTTGGGCTAGAGAGGAACCCATTATATTTTGGTGATGATCTGAGAATGCATACCTCAGCCAAGGCTCTTATCTTCTCACAGTGTGTTAGCAACAATACTCCAAAACTGATGGACAGACTTTGATGCAATTTTCACCACAAGTGGCTATAGGCCTACACACAAACCCATTACATTTTGGAGGTGATCCATGAGAAACCGAAGGAGCCTTGGCGGAGGTATGCGCTCTATGAGTGCTTTTCTAGTTGTAAATATTTTATATCTTTTCATGGGACAACACTGAAGATACGACTTTTGATACAATGTGAAGTAGTCAGTGCACAGCTTGTATAACAGTGTAAATTTGCTGTCCCCTCAAAATAACTCGACACACAGCCATTAATGTCTAAACTGCTGGCAACAAAAGTGAGTACACCCCTAAGTGAAAATGTCCAAATTGTGCCCAAAGTGTCAATATTTTGCGTGGCCTGTGGCACCTTGGGAGAGCCTGATTGTGTAGCATCTCAGACAAGGGACAGCGGGAACAAAGAGCAGGGGATTCCTGGTGAGATAACAGGGAGGTGTCAAGGATGAGGGGGTGAAATGCAGTGTGACGCAAAGGTCATCTTGTGTGTGAGAAAATGCTAGAAGAATGCCATGAGACTTAAGAGATGAGCTTCTGCTGGAGTAGTCATTCTGTCTATGCTTGAGATGTGAGAGTGTGTAATAAATCGTCTGAAACAAATCTGCCTCTTCATTTACACACTCCACAGGCCACCATTATTTTCCAGCACTACCTTAACTCTCTTGGGCATGCAGTTCACTAGAGCTTCACAGGTTGCCACTGGAATCCTCTTCCACTCCTCCATGACGACATCACGGAGCTGGTGGATGTTAGAGACCTTGCGCTCCTCCACCTTCCGTTTGAGGATGCCCCACAGATGCTCAATAGGGTTTAGATCTGGAGACATGCTTGGCCAGTCCATCACCTTTACCCTCAGTTTCTTTAGCGAGGCAGTGGCTATCTTTGAGTTGTGTTTGGGGTTGATATCATGTTGGAATACTGCCCTGTGGCCCAGTTTCCGAAGGGAGAGGATTATGCTCTGATTTAGTATGTCACAGTACATATTGGCATTCATGGTTCCCTCAATGAACTGTAGCTTCCCAGTGCCGGCACCACTCACACAGCCCCAAAACATGACACTCCCACCACCATGCTTGACTGTAGGCAAGACACACTTGTCTTTGTACTCTTCACCTGGTTGCTACCACACACACTTGACACCATCTGAACCAAATAAGTTTAACTTGGTCTCATCAGACCACAGGACATGGTTCCAGTAATCCATGTCCTTAGTCTGCTTGTCTTCAGCAAACTGTTTGTGGGCTTTCTTGTGCATCATCTTTAAAAGGGGCTTCCTTCTGGGACGACAGCCATGCAGAACAATTTGATGCAGTGTGTGGTGGATGGTCTGAGCACTGATAGGCTGACCCCCCATCCCTTCAACCTCTGCAGCAACGCTGGCAGCACACATAAGGCACTTTTCCCATGCCCAGCTCACCTCGCCACGCCTCGATTCGCTACGACACGGTTCGGCCTCGGTTGTGTCTCCATAGCAGCCGGGTAAAGTGGGGTTAAGCTGGGGTGGGTGGGATTTTTTTTACAGCAAGGCGGCGCCACACTCCCGTGACGTAAAACACGCAACCCAAGCAAAACTAACACATGCATCATGGCGGCTGTACGAGGCGACTCCTCGGTCTGTGGCTTTTTTCACCGTAAATGCCAAAAAGGACCGCCAGACAAGGGTACAGGCAGCGAGACGAAACACTCTGGAATAGTTCTGCAGCTTCTGGGAGAGCCGAAGACGTGAGGATACAAACTAAGTCATATATGACGGTAAGCTAATGGTTGCTAATGCTAGTTTGCTATAAGTACGTTGTACTACACTGTAATGTCTGCAAGTTAGCGCCGTTAGGTACTAAAATATGTACGCTCTGTGTGTGTGTTTCAGATGGCTCTGTTGTGGGGAAATTACCGCTTCAAACGGTCGGTCTGGGCGTTCAACACAGCCTGTCACTGATGTCAATACAGCCTGTCACTGATGTCACCCCAGCTTCACCAACGATCAGTGGTTGTAGAGCTTAAGAATGTCTGTAGAAACGTTTATTTCCTGTGCAAAAAATTGCTCTGATCTGCGTGAAAATCATGGAGAGACTGTTGAGACATCATGGATGTACCTGCTGCAGCAGCACTGAGTCTGAGGTGGTGTCATAGCAAAAAATGATCAGCTGACACAACTTGATCGCCATGTTAATAACTATATTAGCCACAAAATATATATTCAAAAAGTAAACAGTACTGAGTTAGGTACAGTATAATAAGATATATTTGACAGTTATGATGTATTTTAGGCCAAAACAAACTTGATCTAGGATTAAAAGCAATTAAAATAATGCAGTCACAAGGTTACATGGAAAATACTTGATTTACTAGATACATGTACTGTAGAAATATATATTCTGTGCATCAACAATGTACTATACATGCATTCATGTAGTATTGCACTGGGAATTACACTTACAATAAACCTCTGAAGTTCTTGTAGATGTCTCTTTTTTATATGTGAAGGTTACCACCATGTGGCACAAATTAAATATTAAAAGATTGGAAAAGCTGTCTAAGAACAATCTAGCAGTTTGAGAAATCACTTTTGGTTTGGTGTAAGTCTGTCAACAGAATTATGAACCATAAAGCAGTTTGTGTTAAAATGTTAAATTCCATTAAACCCTAATCTAGGGGCTTCCAATCATGTGTCATGGGGGACCAAGACCCTGCAGGTTCTCTTCTACCCAGTCTCTTCAGCAGGTGTTCTCACTGATCAGCAGTCAGTGGAAGAAGTTCAGTGGAATCTGCTGTTGAAGACACTGGTTTGAGGTAAAGCCTGCAGGGTCTTGGCCCTCCATGGCACATGATTAGACACCCCCGTCCAAACCCATTATGATAAAGTACAGATGCTAATATGACCCAGAATTCCTCCATATACTGGTACTGTCACTAAAGTATGCAGGGGCTTCTGCGGTGGCACATCCAACAATACAGTCTTCAGTTAATCAAATAATTGTTTTGGTTACTTTTTTCTTAAAAATGAGCCATTATTTTCAAGGTCACCGATAAATCCTTTGTACAGTTTACTCTTTTCCCACCGGTGTCTTAACAGACAAAATAGAAAATCATGATGCAAACACATAAGTCACTAAATTGTTTATTACAATCAGCAGCAAATTCCAGATTATTCAGAATGTGCAAAATTCAAACTGTAAAAAAAAAAAAAGAAACTGGAATGGGTCACACACGCCAGCCACGCTGCCTCACTGAGAAGCAACTGGATCTGCCCCTCGTACTGGTCCTGGTTCAGCAGATCTTCAGCCTGCATCTCTGTAAATAGTGAGGCAAGGTCCAGTTGGGGTGGACAGTTTCCCTCTTGCCTAGACAAAAGACAAACGGGTGGTGGTTAATTAAAGCAAGTTTAAAACATATTTGGGAAATACACTTGTTGCTAAAAGCCAGTGGTGGAATGTGAATGAATGAATGAATCTTTATTTCGGATTGATTAAAAGTAAAGATTAAAAGAAAATAGAATAATATAACAAAGGGGGAAAAATCTAACAAGGTCAAATTAAACAGTAACTCCTCTGATTATACAGTTCAACATAGGTTATCTGAAATGGGTGATGGCTGAAGCTGCAGCTTATATTGCCCACCCATATTCCATCCAAGAATTCAAAAGAAAAACAAAACAGGAGCGATTACCATTTGAATATGACAATAAAATACTTCCTTGTTGTATTTAACCACAATTTTCATGTAGCTGCGCTTCAGTAGATTTTACAAGGGCTGGGTTACATTTAAACTCATCTGTTTTTACTGTGGCCTCAGCAATCAGAATGAATTAATATCACTTGAATGGAATCTAGTACTTTAACTGAAGGTGTGCATCATCGAGTATGGAGTCGCTCAGTCAAAATATGGAGTTTTTATCAATAAAAGTTTGTCTTGTCTGTAAAAGTGTCTCTTCTTGCCCTGGCTTCAAGTGTGGGCGGTGTTTTGTACTTGTATTGCTAAAATATAAAAGGAAGCACTACAATGGCTCTCAAATATTTGTAATGTGTGCTGTTACTGCATGAGTTTATTAATGATAGACTATAAACTACACATATAAAGTAAATTATATTGACGACTGAACAACTCATATTCGCCAAAACATACAGTTATGAACATAACTCACAAAGGATCACACAAGTGATCTGACAAAAAAATAAATACATTAACAAGCGGTTTATTTTACAGTTGATGTGCCAGTCATTTTCAATTAATCTGTAATTAATATTCACACAATCAAATAAATCTCAGTTCAGTCCCTTTTATATTAAGTGGAAATTGTGCTACTTTGGTTTTGACACTTTACCTATAAAAGCAAAGGATTTCAGTACGTTCCACAGTGGCGAGGTCCGTTGTGGAGCGGCTGCTTTCCTCTTGCCTAGACGAACGACAGAAATGGATGGTGGTTAGGTTCAAGCAAGTTCAACACTTATACAGGCACATCTCAAAAATTAGAATATCATGAAAAAATTCAATATTTTTGTCACTCATTTCAGAAAGTGAAACCCATATATAGATTCATTACAGGGACAGTGATATAATGAAAGTGTTTATTTTAATATTGATGATTACGGCTACAGCCCATATTAACCAACACCTCAGCGGCCAACATTTATATTTAAAAACTATTTTTTAAAGTTGATTTTATGTAATATTCTAATTTTTTGCCAAATTGAATTTGGGGTTTTCAGGGGCTGTAAGCCATAATCATCCAAATTAAAATAAATAAATGCTTGAAATATATCACTGTCTGTGTAATGAATCGATATAATATATGGATTTCTCTTTCTGAAATGAGTGACAAAAAATATTGAATTTTTTCATGACATTCTAATTTTTGGAGATGTACCTGTATTAGGGAAATACACCTGTGAAAGTCAGTGGTGGGATGTGACAAAAATGCTTTGTTTCCCTGACAAGCACTGCAGGATCCACTCTGTACAGGTACAAGTACATTATCAATCCAGGGATGTATGGTGGAACAGCACAACACTGTTCCAGCACCTTTTATGGAAAATCCACAGAATAGGTGTGTGGGTCTATTCTGACGCTTTAGAAAATTATATGAATGACTTTATAAATCACTGGTTTGAAAAAGCACTTTTAATATGTCGAGATTTCGGCTCCTGTGGTCCATTTCACCAGTATCCACAATATAAACACTGAGGGAGGCTAAACCCTGGCATGTGGAAACACATTCTAGCATTAAATTGCACACAATTTAATGCGCAGCACCAAAGTGCAATACGTACACAAACCAGGACTTTAACCAGGATTAACATATTTCATCGTTTTGCTCTCACAAGCGAATACTTAGGACAAAACAAGCGCAAATCAGCAGTTGGCTACTAGCTAGCTAGCTAGCTACTAGCTAACACTCGTTAGCCAGCACAGGACGGCGCTGCATGGCTCAAAAAAAGTGAGCTTACCACCAACAGGATAAATAAGTGAACAGATGCACATTATTACAAATCACTCACCATCGTTGGTGAGTGATCGTTGGTTCTCTCATGTTCGTCTTCAGCTTGTTCGTAGTCCGGTTCTATGCTGGGCTGCATCTGTATCGGTGCGGGTCACTCCTCTCACTGTGGATCTGCCACCAAGCAGAGAAAACCCTGCACCTCTTCGTTGGACCACGGTGTAGAGTTCCGCAAAACCTACAACGCTGTCTGTATTAATATCGTATTTACTCCGTGACCAAGTTAGTCCGTGAAATATTGCAAATGGCGGTCGTGTAGATTCATCAGAAGACGGTCGCTTTCGTGACGTTACGACCTGACCAATCAGCGGCGACCAGTCTGTTGACGTCACATCTCGGCACGACTCAGCACGGTTGTACCCTGCCCTCGATCAGGCACGAAAATCGGTGCTGGGGCTAGTGGAAAAAGCTACAAATGCGGGCTGAGGCGTAACGTGTTGGGCTAAGCGGGGCTAGTGGAAAAGGCCCTATACGTCTATTTTCTAAAGACACCCTCTGGATATGACGCTGAGCACGTGCACTCAACTTCTTTGGTTGACCATGGCGAGGCCTGTTCTGGGTGGAACCAGTCCTGTTAAACCACTGTATAGTCTCATGCTGCAGCTCAGTTTCAGGGTGTTGGCAATCTTCTTATAGCCTAGGCCATCTTTATGTAGGGTGTGGGAATCCCTCTCAGTATATTCACACTCAGACTTAAGACAAAAGGGAATTGTCATGGGGGGGTTTGTGTGTGGATGTGGGGGTGGTGTGTTGATGTGAACAGTGACAAAGAGAATGGGAATTACAAAGTCTTTGATGTTAAGGCAGCACACAGAGAAGGCTGACCGATTGGTTGGATTTAAGAGCAGAGGTGCATGAGATCTGTGACTCTTTTGCTGCTTGTGTTTTCTTGAGAAATGTAGAGAGAGAGTGAATAAAGCTTGATATGATCTGGACCTCTCTGCCTGATTATTTCTCTCTCCACAAGAGCAACTATTTTTTTTTTAGATCCTCAGAGAGTTCTTTGCCATGAAATGCCATGTTGAATTTCCACTGACTAGTATGAGAGAGTGTGAGAGTGATAACACCAAATTCAACACACCTGCTCCCCATTCACACCTGAGACCTTGTAACACTAACGAGTCACATGACACTGGGGAGGGAAAAAGGCGAATTGAGCACAATTTGGACATTTTCACTTAGGGGTGTACTCACTTTTGTTGCTAGCGGTTTAGACATTAATGGCTGTGTGTCAAGTGGCCCTCACTCTTGTGAGGTTTGACCAGCAGTTTCCCCCACTTGAACGGGAAGCTTGAATCGGAAGATAGAACTGGAAGTCACTCAGTGACCAAGACTCAACTTTTTCCTTTTCTTTCCTTTTATTTTGAAAAGTCATCAAGGCCAAGCACAGGTAAAAAACCTTTAAATACAAACACAAATAGAAGGTCAATGAAAATATAACCCAAGGACCCATAATAAATCAACATAACCCAAAATGAAATACTCAGTTTTTTAAACTACTAAAAATTAATCTTGAAATAAGTGGAAAATACCCACATCTAAAGCACCCCAAATACTAAATACATCGTAAAGCACTGTTCAATAATGATTTTTATCCATACAACTTTAACAATTTTTAATTTTAAACTCTTTTAAAACACACTCCATTTTCAACTATACTTTTAAACCCACATGATATTAAGTATATGACATTTTAACTTAAATTTCAATCACGTGATTTTTTAATACCTTGAAGAGGATGATAAAATAAAGGCAGCGTTGGATTTTTAAATAGCTTTATTATCACCCGCCTTCATCAGAACTCGGCCCCAGCCCATAGTGTGAGCAGGCTGAAGCCTGTTCCTCCAGCTCTCAAATAGGAGACAGTGTGTGTGTCTCGCAGCAGATGCAAAATCAGAATGAGTGAATGAGAGGCAGATTAACAGCACAGTGCAGCTTATATACTCAACTCAAACAATAGATCAAAGACATTCACAGCAGTCAATCTGGGCATTTGCATATCAGAGGTACAGACAGGATGCATGAACACAATGCATGGGTGGCACATTAACCTCACAGCTGTAAACGCAGCATGCAGCGGAAATAAAACCCAGGAGTGCGAGCTGACTGTCTCTGTGTTGTGGGGGTTGAATTCAAACCGCTACACTGCTCCCCCCCCAGAGGGAACGGTAGGGGACCGTGACCTCGATGTTGCAGTCTGGGCAGCGAGCAGGGAAAAGCTCTGTGCGGGGGGGGTGGGGGGGGGGTGGTAGTACATGCTGACGGGGCGCGGGAAAATCGTTCAAGTCGCGCCAAAAGTGTTTGCTGCTCCGCGATGTCCTGTCTGAACATGCGGAGATCAGAAGAAGAAAAATTAGTCTCTGACTCCTCTCGTGGCCGTGAAGAAAAGCAGGAGCGGCGGCAAGAAAAAAAAAATAAAAGCAGAGGGACTGGCGTGTTGACTTTAGGGCAGACGTAACCCTACAGCCTCGGGGACCGCAGACAGCTGAATTCCCCTTGTGTGCCGTGGCTAAGACCATAAAATCCAGTGAGCAAGCTGCGGGCCTCAGGTGTACAAGCAAGCCTGAAGGGCCAGTGAGCGGCAGAAGGAAGGCGGTCAGTGAAGCCATTCTTGCCCCGTGCGTGGTGCACCGTCCTCGTAACTCCCCGGTGTGCGCGCGGGGGTTCCGTGCTTGGGTGGGCCGCTGGAGAGGAAATCAGGGTCGGAAACTTGATGGAGATCGGCGCAGTCTGCGCCGAAAAACATCTCTGATGAGGCATGGCTGCAGATTAGTCATGGTGCGTTCAGGTCCACGTGTGCTCCGTCGGCCATGGGAGTTGCCCGCATGTGCTCTGATGTGGAGGAGCTGCGCGGCCGGTCCCGCGTGGATGTGCCGATCTCGGCGAGGGCGCGCCATGACGTTCTCTGCCGCTTACCCGGTCTTGGTTGATGTCCTGAGAGCGGCTCGCCCGCCGTGGGCTCTGCGTCGAGGTCTCCCTGAGGCCGCAGGGAGGGAAAACCAGTCAGGCCGCTGTGACGGAGCATTCGTGCCCGGGTGCTGCGTTCGCTGGCCGCTCGTTTTCTTCAGTCTCGGGTCGCCAGCGTGGCTGTTCAGATCAGAAGGTTGCGTTTGCACAAAACGTGTGCATTCCGGGGTCACCAGTGAAGAGGATGATAAAATAAAGGCAGCGTTGGATTTTTTTTTTGTAACTTAGATTTTTATTCATTTTTCATCATATATAATGCATTCAGATCACATTCTACATTTAAAAAACAAAGGGGTTAGGGTAGGGAAAAAAAAAAATAAAAATAAATAAATAATAAAAAAAAAAAAAATAAAAGGGGGGGGACAAATGTTGGAGCATCAAGTTTTTAGTTTCCATCTCTTAATTCTTCTGGTTTTTTCAGTGTCTTTGGTTATTCTTTCAATTTCTGCCTCGTTGTTGCACTTTGTAGTGTGTCCATTTCCGCCATTTTTTCTCCCATATTCCTTCTTGCATTCTTCGTCGATATGTTAGTTTTTCCATCATACGTATGTCCTCAACAATGTCAGTCCATTGTTCTTGGTCAGGAAGAACTTCTGATCGCCATTTTTTTGTGATAGTTTTTTTACATGCAATCAACAAGATTTTAACTAGATATCTGTCCTCAGCCTGTATAACATTGTCTTTTTTAAGATCACATAAGTACATCAGGTTACAGTTCATTGGTATATTATATCCTAATATCCTCTGTATTGTCACATGCATAGATTTCCAAAATGATGATATTTTGTAGCATTTCCAAAACATATGTGAGTGGTCTGCATTTTGAGCCCCACATCCCCCCCAGCATAAAGATTGGGTATTTGTATATTTTCCTTGAATCTGTGGTGTAATGAAAAAGCGAATCAGGTTTTTCCATCCAAATTCCCTCCATGCCCTTGAATTTGTTGATGTGTGTTGTGTTTTCCATATTTCCTGCCAGCTTTCTTCTGTTATGTTTAAATTGAGCTCTTTCTCCCATTTCTCCTTTATATAGTTACTTGTATGATTGTTTGTCATAAGTTTCTGATATAGTTTTGAAATAATTCTTATTTTATTTCCTGCATATGAGCTTAAAATAAGTTGTATAATCTCGTTCACATTTGTTTGGAGGTTATGCCTAATCTTCTTCATATAGTAATCTCTCATCTGCAGATATCTGAAAAATTCCGATCTTTCTAATTTAAATTTTCTCCTGATATTTACAAAGCTCCCGAGATCTTTTTTTCCGATATTGCCCCATGCTGTGATTCCCTTGTTCACCAGATTTTTGTATCCCCTATCTTGTTTTGCCGGTTCAAACTGACTGTCAAATGCTACCCATTTCAATAGTTTTATGTCTTCCCTTATATTATATTTTTGTACTATTTTATACCACAGTTCTAAAGTAAATTTAGTGATTGGGTCTATTTGTTTGATTTGCTTATATGCATCTTTATCCCCTATTATGCTTTGTACTGGGAGTCCCTCAATTTCCTTTTCCATTTCTTTCCATTTTGCCTCATATCCCTCGTCGCACCAACATATGATATATCTTATTTGTGCTGAGTAGTAATATTCCTTTAGACTCGGTAGGCCCATGCCTCCTTTCTCTTTTGGTAATTGGAGGGTTTTATATTTCACTCTTGGTTTTTTACCTCCCCAAACAAATCTCGATATCATCCTGTCCCACTTTGAGAATTGGGCATCTGGAATCTCTGTTGGTATAGCCTGGAAGAGGTAAAGTAATCTAGGTTGTATGCTGATTTTGACTGTCTCAATTTTTGAATTCAGATCCATATTTAAGATTGACCATCTATCAATATCTTTTTTTATTTCTTGTTCCAACCTATCATAGTTTGCTTTATATATTTTGCTTAGGTCTTTAGGTATGTTCACTCCAAGGTATTTTATTTCTTTTTGGTTCCAGTTTAGTTTGATCTTATCAGTTATCTGGTTTAGAGGGTTATAGTGGAATGTCAGTATTTGTGTTTTTGTTATGTTTATCTTGTATCCTGATAATTTTCCAAAATTTTCTATCAAGTTCATCATTTCCATTATTGATTTATCTGGTTGTTCAAGGTAAACTATAATATCGTCTGCAAATAGCCCAATCTTGTGTTCCGCCTCCTTTATTGTTACACCTTTTAATTTCTTATTTTGTCCTATCGCTTGAGCCAATGGTTCTATGAACAGAGCAAACAAGGTGGGCGATAAGCAGCATCCCTGCCTAGTTGATCTTTGTATATTTACTTTGTCTGTTAAGCTACTGTTTATCTTGATTCTTGCCACAGGTTCTTGATATAGCGTCCTTATGCATTGTACTGATTTTCGTTAAATCCAAAGTGCTCCAGTACACTATATAGGAATTTCCAGTTAACCCTGTCAAATGCTTTTTCTGCGTCTAAACTCATTATTACTGCGCTTTTCTTTTCTTTATGTATTTGGTTAATTATATGTATTGTTCTCCTGATATTGTCATGTGTTTGGCGTCCCTCTATGAATCCAGTTTGATCATCTTCTATCAATTCCGTCAAGAATGTCTTTATTCGTTTACATATAATTGTTGTGTATATTTTATAATCTACATTTAATAAAGAGATTGGTCTATAGTTTCCGCATTGTTCTTTATCTTTCCCTGGTTTTAAAATAACTGAAATGATTGCTTCGTTCCATGATGGAGGTATTTTGTTGTTGTTCAGCGTCCAATTAAATGACTTTAGGAGTTGTGGCTTGAGTTCTTCTATAAACAGTTTATAAAACTCAGAGGGGTATCCATCACTACCTGGTGATTTACCGTTTTTAAGTGACTTAATCACATCTCTGATCTCTTGTGTTGTTATTTCTGCTGTTAGTTTTTCATTTTGTTGATTTCCTATTGATGGCAAGTACAATGTGTCTAGAAATTTTTTGATATCTTTAGTATTTGTTTCTTCAGGTTGCGAGTATAGTTCTTGGTAGAAATTATGGAAAATTTCTTCGATGTTTTCTGGGTTAACTGTGGTTTTATTTGTGGTGGGGTCTTTAATCTTGTATACATTATTCATTGTTTGTTGTTTTCTTAACCGTTTTGCCAGCAGTTTTGTGGCTTTTGGCCCCGTTTCATAATATTTTTGCTTTAGATATCTATTTTTCCTTTCAATTTCATCCATTTGTGTTTCTTTTATCTTTGTTTTTTCTTCTTTAATTTCTTGATATATTTTTGGGTCATTTGTGCTTTGATGTTTACGTTCTAGTTCCCTCAGTCTCTCACATCTTTGTTCATACGCTTCCAGTTTAGTCTTATTTGCTTTTCCTGTTTCAACAATTAATTTACCCCTTAACACGGCTTTTAGTGTGTCCCATAGTATTGTTGGGTCCACTTCTTCATTGTCATTCTCTTGGATATATTCGTTTATGTTTATTTTTATTCTTTCTTTCATTTTCTCATCATTTAACAGTCCTACGTTAAGTTTCCATGTTGTTTGTCGTTTTCTATTGTTCAAATATATTTCCATGTATATAGGATTATGATCTGATATTTCTGCCCCTCCAATCCAACAATTTCTCACCCTGTGTCTGTCACCTTCATTCATAAGGAAGTAATCTATTCTAGAGTGTACTTTATGGACTGCTGAATAATGTGTATAGTCTTTTTCGAGTGGGTGCAGGTCCCTCCATATGTCTACCATACCCATTTCTGCCAGTGAGGTTCTTATGAACTTTGTTACATGTTTTTTTGTCTTCTTAACACTTGTTGTGTCAACTTCATGATCCATGACAGCATTTAAGTCTCCTCCACAAATTAGGACTCCTTCACTGTGTGTTGCTATGAGATCAAACAGATGTTGAAAAAAACCCTTGTCACTTTCTGGTGGGGCATAGATGTTCACTAATGTAATCTGCATACCATCTATTCTTCCCTTTATTATTACATACCTGCCTTCTTTATCCTGGATTTCCTGTTCACTTTCAAATTGTATTTTGTTTGAGATTAGTATCATAACCCCCCTTTTAGCTCCTCCCTTAAATGAACTGTAGTAGGAGTTCTTATAGCCAAATCTCTTTAGTTTCACATGTTCTGTCTTGCTCAAATGTGTCTCTTGCATAAATATAATTTCAGCTTTTTCCTTCTTGAATTTTCTTATTATTCTTTCCCTTTTAACAGGTGAGTTCAGACCATTCACGTTTAATGTCATTATCTTAAGATTTTTACCCATATTCATGTTTTTCCATTTTTTTAACTTGTGCTCCTAGCTCCTTTAACAACAAAAATAACACATATTTATATAAAAACACATTAAAAAATCTCGACCTCCGTACTTTGGGCCTTTCTTCTGCCCACTGGTCCCTGTTGGTGGGTGGAGGGATTGTCTTCACAGAGTGAAGGGCCCTCCCTAGACTTCTAATTACTATCAAAGTAATAGTCATAAGTCTAGAAATGTCCAACAAATATCACTTAAACCTCTCCTAGCCGTCTGTTTCTCTTTTACCTTGTCTTCTTGGCCTTCATTTCTTCTGTGCCTTTCTTAATCTTTGTTATGATCTAGGCTTTCAGTTGAAAGCCTTGTAGCTTGTCCTGGGCCCGCTGCTCTACGTCTCTCCCCCTTCTTCCGCCGTTCACTCGTCTCCACTCCGTCTGTCGTGGTGCGTTCAGGGCCGCCGCTGCTCCAGCCGTCTCCTTCGGCACGCTCACCTCAAGGCCCCGCTCCATCATATCCCGCGCTGCCTCTTCGGCCGTGTTGTAGGTTCTTGTGCCTTCCTCCCAATGAATCCTCATTTTCGTTAGCGGCGTTTGGAATCTAATTTTTTTCTCTTTCAGCGTTTTTTTAATATTGGCATATTTCTTCCGCTGCTGCACGATTTCTGTCGGGTAGTCATGGTCAAAAAATACCTGTTTGTCGCCGATTCGTATCTTTTTTTTCCATGCTTGCGTCAGGATTCTTTCCTTTATGTCATATTTCACAAAGTTTATCACAACTGACCTGGGTGGAGAGTTTGTTTTCGGGTTCTGTGCCGGTGCTCTGTGCGCCCGTTGAATCTGCAGATCCGTTTCTCCGGGTATTTCCAGTTCTTTTTTTAAGAACTGATCCATGAATTTTGTCATTGAGTTGCCTTCAATGCCCTCCGGAATTCCAAAGATGCGCATATTGCTTCGTCGGGATCTGCTCTCCAAGTCGTTTATTTTCTCCTGCATCCTCTGCGTTTGCGTCGTCAGGGTCTGTAGTTGTTCGTTTGCCTCGCTTTTCCAATCTTCTAGTTCCGAAATTCGGGTCTGCGCTTCTGTCATACACGCCCGCTGGGAGCGCAGCTCCTCCATGTTTTCCGTTAATTTACGCTCCATTTCTCTTCGGAGGTCCATGATTTCCTCCTTAATTTCTTTTTTCAGTTCCTCCTTAAGAGCCGCTAAATCCTGTTGTAGCTGTCGCTTGAATTCTCTTAACTCTTCACCCAAACTGGCGATGCCAGCGTTCATGTTGTCGAGTCTGGTGTCTTCCATTTTCTCTGCTGTAGACACCTCGTTTTTTTGGGCTTTGCGTACAGCGGTTTTTCCTGCGTTGTTGGAGAGGAATTCTTCAATTTTACCCTGTTTTTGTCCTTGTGCCCGGTTCCTTCGTGTTTTCATACCTTAGTTTATTGATTCGTTTATGTCGAGTTGGCCATTTACCGATGATTTTTAATCCGGCTAGGGAGAGCTCTTTGTTTAAGTGTTATGTCTCTCCGCCATCTTCCCGGAAGTCAGCGTTGGATTTTTAAATAGCTTTATTATCACCCGCCTTCATCAGAACTCGGCCCCAGCCCATAGTGTGAGCAGGCTGAAGCCTGTTCCTCCAGCTCTCAAATAGGAGACAGTGTGTGTGTGTCTCGCAGCAGATGCAAAATCAGAATGAGTGAATGAGAGGCAGATTAACAGCACAGTGCAGCTTATATACTCAACTCAAACAATAGATCAAAGACATTCGCAGCAGTCAATCTGGGCATTTGCATATCAGAGGTACAGACAGGATGCATGAACACAATGCATGGGTGGCACATTAACCTCACAGCTGTAAACGCAGCATGCAGCGGAAATAAAACCCAGGAGTGCGAGCTGACTGTCTCTGTGTTGTGGGGGTTGAATTCAAACCGCTACAACCTCGCATTTAACCTAAATTTGATCAAATGATTTTCCAAATTCAGCTACAGACATATCACATATGAACGCTCACCGGCTCCTTCTTCCTTGCTTGAAACAAGCTTTAGTCCTGCAGTCTTCTTTTTCCAAGTCCAGACTCTCCAACCATTTCTCTCACACACTGCTTACTCCCCAATGCCCTGTAAGTAACTGTCTCCAAACTCCCTTAATCACCAGATCATTCCCACCTGGTGCAATCAACCAACTGCCTTCAGGCTGGGAAGCACACCCAAACCTGAAGCACTCAGGCAGAGAGGGTGTGGCCTGCAGCTCAGCTCAACACCTCCCACTCGATCTTCCCACGGAAACCGCTGGAAAGATTGCACGCAGTGAACTAGTGGTCAGAGATTTCCTCCTGGGCCTCCTGCCTGCTCCTCCACTGGCAGCAGGACCACCAAACGTCGGACGTCCTGGTGAAGAATTGTGGACTGAAGGTCCCTCCAAATGCTGGAGGCAGGATGCTTGGATGCAGGATGCTTGGATGCCGATGTTGCGGGCCTCACCTCAGGAATACAGAAGCTAGTCACAACTCTAACATTCACATCCTGTACAATGCCTCTGGAATCTGGGTTGACACTGATGACTCTCCCAAGCTTAAAATGACCCCTCAACGCATTCTGGTCGCACAGCCAAACAATATCTCCAACTGCAACATTCCTCTGTGTGCTCTGCCATTTACTCCTCACAAAGAGATTAGGACCGGCAAGTTGGCTCCAGGACCTCCAGAATTTGTTCACCTGGTGCTGCATTTCCTGAAGTCTCTTATAGGGATAGCTTGTGAAGTCGAATGTTTTCCAGTCACCATTTGATGATGCTCGTCCCAGCAGGAGTGTATTGGGTGTGATGTACTGCACGGTGTCTTCATGGCTCTGCACCCTGGCATCAATGGAACACTCATTAGAAAGATTAGCAGCGAGCTGAAGTGTTGTCTGAAGTTTGCTGTTACTGAGCCCTGAGCCTCTTCCCAGACTCTGGAACGCCTTCTTCACAATCCAAACAGCTGCTTCAGCAGAGCCATTTCGATGAGGTGAATCAGCTGGCTGGATTTTCCAATGCCAGTCGGTTCCATTTTGAGCTGAAGTCTCCTCCACAGCAGACCTGTCCAGGCCATCCAAAAACTGATACAACTCCTCCATAACAGGCTTGGCACCAACAAAATTGGTCCCTGGATCAGACCAAATCTTCTTAGGATGCCCTCGAATTGCTGTAAACCTCTGATAAGCCATCAGAAAGCTTTCAGTCTACATGGTGTTGGCCAGCTCTGTGTGGATTGCTCTACTGGCCATACAGCAGAATACGACTCACCAAACCTTCATCGTGACTCTCTTCCTCACATCATCTTTGACCTGATAAGGTCCAAGCAGGTCAACTGCTGTGAACTCAAATGGGGATGCTGGCCCAGTTCTCTCTTGAGGCAGATCACCCATTACTTGCCGGCATCTTCTAGGTCTGGCTTTCTTGCAGATCACACAGTTTTCAATGACTTTTTGAGCAACTCTTCATCCATTAATGACCCATGCTCTCTTTCTCACCTTCAATAGAGTTGCAGCCACTCCCTCATGACCCTTGCTGTGAGCTTCACGAACCAACAGAGTTGTGACCCAGGTGCTGTAAGGTAAGAGGGGGACACCAACTCTGTCTTCATTAAAAGCCTGGACTCTCCCACCAAAAACCAGTAGCCCAGTTTCTTCCTCTTTGAAGACTACCAGCCGGTCTATTGTGGTAGTCAGAAAGGCCACACCCTCTTGTGCAGCAAGAAAAAGGTCTCTTAAAGCATCTTGATGCTCTGTTGCAGTGATGACCCCGGCTGATGAAACCGCCTCCCACTTTGGAGTTCCCAGGATCTTATTTTTAGCTGCAAAACATTTTGCTGCCCTCCAGACCCAAGCGACCATCTTAATCAGGTGAGACAAATTGCTGAACCGTCCTTCATCCACCAGGTTTCGGACAGCAGCACCAACAGGTGGCCTCCGACGCTCCAGATCTGGTAGCTATTTCTTCACCTGAGTTCTTGTGAGTGCAGAAGCAAATGATTTCTTCTGCATCTTTCCAGCACTCTCTATGGCAGTTGCTTATACATCCTTTGCAAACTTAATTGGCCACTCATCAGCTGATAGACTCAGGAACTCTGGTCCTTGCTGCCATGGTGAATTTTCATCCAAATCTTTTGGACCAGTCCTGTGTATGATGATATCAGCGATGTTCAGTGGTCCAGGGATCCACCACCAATCCCGAAGTGTGTGCTGCTTTGGATTTCTCCAATCCTGTTGGCGAAAAAGGTCTGGAAGCCATAGCTCTCACGTTGAATTGCACCAAGGACTGTTTGGCTGTCAACAAAGTGGTACCATTACTTGACTTGAATTTGGCTATGTTGCTCAAAGTACTTCTTCAACCGGGCGGCGAATACTGCTCCACAAAGCTCTGCCTTGACTACTTCCCCTTTGTGGTCTAAGGGAGCTAGTTTAGCTTTAGACTCCACCAGCCTCACCGTAAAACCTTGGTCACAGGCCCACCGCAGATACAGGATGGCACTATAAGCATGCTTGCTGCCATCAGAGAAGGTGATTGCATTAGGTTCAGCCGACACGCCCGCTGGTGTCAGGGCTCTGTGAAACTTGACCTTACTCAGCTGGGCATATTCTTCAAAGAGGCTGATGGCATCTTCTCTGAGCTTTCCTGATAGTGCAAGGTCCCAAGTATCTTTGATGGTGCTACACTTGGGTTTGGCCTTCTGAAATGCTCTCCAAACCAAAGTGGTCCCTTTCTGCTTTACAGGCGTCGTCAGACCAATCGGGTCATACAGTCCAGAAACTTGGCTGAGTAACTCTTGTCATGTCAGCGGGTCTGGCGTCTGAGCTCTCACCTGCTCCAGTTGAAGGTCCTGGCGCATTCTCATTTTCCTCTTCCTCTTTGAGAAGTTTATCCCAACCATGACATAAAGCTTATCATCCTCCAGGGAGTAGCCGAGGCCAAGAGCTTTGTTGTCCTCCTCTTTGATCTGATTCGGCAGGATCACAGTCTTTGGAATAGCCACCTGTTCCTGTTTTCCAGCAGACTCCCTCCTACTTTGACCAGAGAAGACCCACGGCTTCAACTCAAACCCTCCTGCTTTCAGGATCTGCTCTACATTTTCTGTAATGACTTTAAGCTGGTCTAAGTTGTCATGAGAGGTTAATAGGTCATCGACATAGCTGTCTTCCTGCAGCACTCGACGCTCTTCCTCAAGATGGCTGAACTGGGGGAGATTAGCCGTCTCTCTCATGGCGAGTTGAGCAATACAACCTGCTGGCTTATCTCCAATGTTAACTCTCATGACTGCATATTCACCCAGCTCCTCCTCTTCAGAGCCACGCCACAGGAACCTATACAAATACACCTCTTGGTCTTTGAGCCACACTGAACTATACATTTTCTTTATGTGTCCCAATGCAGCAAAATCTCCCCTCCGGAATTTGAGAAGCACAGCATGGTTGGAGTTGAGGATGTCTGGGCCTTTTAGCAGGAGGTCATTGAGATTCACCCCTCTGCACTTTTGACTACTGTTCCAGACCAGTCTCATCGGAGTTGTGACGGAGTGTGGGTTGGGTGCAATGAGGTGGCTGATGTACCATACTGGACCGGTCCATGCATAAAGGACGTCTTTAGACAACTTCATTGCGGCCCGGCGCTGAACCATCTTGTGAACTTGTGCTGCATAGGCAGCCTTCCACTCTGGCTCCCTGGCCAGCTGCCTCTCAGTCCTGAAGAATGTGACCTCAACTGCACTCCTGTTGCTTGGTAATGAGGCTGGATCTGCTACCCAGGGGTACTTGGCGTGCCAGTGAGGCCTCTCACTGTGATCATCAGCAGCTACAAGAGTGAGGGCCACTTGACAGTGAAAACCGGTGTGGAGATTGGAACAGAGAACCCTGAACAGCAACCGGCCAGGCCTGGAAGCCCAGAGGACTGGTAACACATTGAACACCACCATACTCAATCCAGCTACCCAACATCAGCCAGTAGATTGAAGCCAACCTCCCTCCCCAAGTTTATGTTGAGTTATTTTGAGGGGACAGCAAATTTACACTGTTTTACAAACTGTACACTGACTACTTTACATTGTATCAAAGTGTCATATCTTCAGTGCTGTGTCATGAAAGGGTACAATAAAATATTTACAAAAATGTGAGGGGTGTACTCACTTTTGTGAGATACTGCACATTGTCAGCTAATGCATCTTGGAACCAGCATATCAATAATATATCCTAAGAACCAAGACAAACTCTCAGTTTTGTAAGTAGAAACATATCAACAATATTCATTAAATCTGTAGCATATACTAGTTTGGCGCGATCATTACTTGAATACACTTGCGCAGTGTGAGACCATACCAAAAAACTACAGACAACAGCTCAAAAATGTTCAAAACTGTGATGTTCGATTTGCTTGAAATGATTCTGACAGGACCCACAGTATTATAGCCATAAAGGCTGAGCTAGGATGGCAAAGTCTGGAACATAGAAGGCCCTCAGCTCACCTAACCATGCTATATAAGCTCACACATAGCTATTCCTGCTCACTTCGAATGAAAGTTCATTAAGAAAGAATTATACATATAATCAGATACAGACTCCTGTCAATATTGATTCTGTTTATTTTTACCTCAAACAGTTGTACAGTGGAATCAATTGCTGTTAACTACAGCAGAAGTCCAGCTGACCATGTCAAGGTCATCCCTCAGCTGATACTTTCAAAGTTCACCTGCAAGGGTTGAGCTTTGAAAGTATTGCTTTTTAATTCCACAAACCCAACCACAGGGGGTGCGCAAGCCAGTGTACACATAGTGTCGGTCCCAAGCCCGGGTAAATGGGGAGGGTTGTGTCAGGAAGGGCATCTGATGTAAAACCTTTGCCAAATCAAACATGTGGATCATGACAAATGCAATCAGTGAGCAGCAGTACAGTTTCATGCCAAGAAAGAGTACTACAGATGTAATGTTTGCTTTAAGAGTGTTGATGGAGAAGTATAGAGAAGGTTAGAAGGAGTTGCACTGTGTCTTTGTGGATCTAAAGAAAGCATATAATAGGGTGCCAGGAGAGGAAGTGTGGTACTGTATGAGAAAGTCAGGAGTGGCAGAGAAGTATGTGAGGGTAGTGCAGGACATGTATGAGGACAGCAAGACGGTGGTGAGGTGTGCTGTAGGAGTGACAGATGGGTTCAAGGTGGAGGTAGGGTTACATCAGGGATCGGCTCTGAGCCCCTTCTTGTTTGCCATGGTGGTGGACAGGCTAACAGATGAGGTCAGGCAGGAGTCTCCATGGAGCATGATGTTTGCAGACGACATTGTGATCTGTAGTGAGAGTAGGGAGCAGGTGGAAGAGAGCCTGGAGAGGTGGAGTTATGCTCTGGAGAGAAGTGGAATGAAAGTCAGTAGAAACAAGACAGAATGCAGGAGTGTGAATGAGAGGGAGGCAGGTGTAATGGTGAAGAGGGAAGGAGTAGAGTTAGTGAAAGTAGATGAGTTTAAATACCTGGGGTCAACCATCCAAAGCAATGGAAAATGCACAAGAGGTGAAGAAGAGAGTGCAGACAGGGTGGAGTGGGTGGAGACAAGTGTCAGGGGTGATTTGTGACAGAACGGTAGCAGCAAGAGGGAAAGGGAAGATTTGCAAGATGGTAGTGAGACCTGCTATGATGTATGGTTTGAAGAAGATGGTGCTGACAAAAAGACAGGAGATGGAGCTGGAGGTGGCAGAGTTGAAGATGCTAAGATTTTTATCGGGAGTGACTAGGAGGGGGGTGATTGGGAGAAATGGCCTGCCCAATCTGAACCCTAGTGGCGTTCAGTTTTTGGACTTCTGTGCTAACCACAGTTTGTCCATAATGAACACCATGTTCAAGCATAAAGGTGACCATATGTATGGGTACATAATCATACCATGTAGGATAACTAAGTAGACGGTTATGCTGTTTATTCCATCTAGCTACAATGCTCCGCACTGTGTGTATTTATATATTTATTCCATCTAGCTACAATGCTCCGCACTGTGTGTGTTTATATATTTATATATTTATTACATCTAGCTACAATGCTCCGCACTGTGTTTATATATTTATATATTTATATGTACATATGTATATTCGCTGCTCTTGTTTCTTTCTTGTCTTCTGATTGTTGCTCTGAGCGTTGCTATCCCTGTGCTGTTGCAATCCTGGAATTTCCCCATTGTGGGACTAATAAAGGCTTATCTTATCTTATCTTATCTTATATGTGCACCTGGTACTAGGACTCCCTAGGTCGTAGGTCAATGATCAATTTTGCTATTGTGTCATCAGACCTGCGACCGTATGTCTTGGACACTCGGGTAAAGAGAGGTGCAGAGCTGTCAAATGATCACCACTTGGTGTTGGTGGTGAGTTGGATCCGATGGCAGAGGAGGAAGCCATTCAGACCTGGTACACCCAAACGTATAGTGAGGGTATGCTGGGAACGTCTGGCTGAGGCTCCTGTCTGGGAGGTCTTCAACGCCCATCCCTGGAAGAACTTCGACCACATTCCGAGGGAGTCTGGAGACATGGAGTCTGAATGGGCCATGTTCTCCACCTCCATTGTTGAAGCGGCTGCCCAAAGCTGCGACCACAAGGTTGTTGGTACATCTCGTGGCGGCAACCCCCGAACCAAGTGGTGGACACCAGTGGTGAGGGGGGCCAATAAGCTGAAGAAGGAGTCCTATCAAGCTTGGTTGGCTTATGGGGCTCCACAGCTGTTGAGCAGTTGAGGTGCACCGGCAGGCCAAACGGAGTGCAGCTTGGGTGGTTGCTGAAGCAAAAATTCAGGTGTGGGAGGAGTTCGGTGAGGCCCTGGAACAAGACTTTCGGTCGGCGTTGAAGAGATTCTGGTAAACTGTCCGGCGGCTCAGGAGGGGGAAGCAGCTCCCTGTCCACACTGTGTATGGTGCGGATGGGGCGCTGCTGACTTTGACTGGGGATATCGTGGGGCGGTGGAAGGAATACTTTGAGGATCTCCTCAATCCCACTGATACGCCTTCCACAGAGGAAGCAGGGCTTGTGGACGAAGTTGACGACTCGCCCATCACAGGGATTGAAGTCACCAAGGTGGTTAAAAATCTCTTTGGTGGCTGGGCCCCGGGGGTGGACGAGATTCTCCCTGAGTACCTCAAGGCCCTGGATATTGTAGGGCTTTCATGGTTGACATGCCCCTGCAACATTGCGTGGAGTTTGGGGGCAGTGCCTTTGGCATAGCAAACCGGGGTGGTGGTTCCTCTCTTCAAAAAGGGGGACGAGAGGGTGTGCTCCAACTTTCAGGAAGGAGGAGCAATGTGGTTTTCCTCCTGGCTGTGGCACATCGGACCAGCTGTTTACCCTCTCGAGGATCCTCAAGGGTTTGTGGGAGTTTGCCCAACCACTTTACATCTGTTTTGTGGACTTGGAGAAGGCATTCAACTGTGTCTCTCGTGTTTTTTTGTGGGGGGTGCTTCAGGAGTATGGGGTATCGGGCTTGTTATTACGAGCTATTCGGTCTCTATATGACCGTTGTGAGAATTTGGTTCGTATTGCCAACACTCGGTCTGACTCATTCCCAGTGAGAGTTGCACTCTGCCAGGGCTGTCCTTTGTCACAGATCCTGTTCATAATTTTTATGGACAGGATTTCTAGGCGCAGCCAGGGAATGGAGGATGTCATGCTTGGTGACCACAGGATCTCATCTCTGCTGTTTGCAGATGATGTTGTCCTGTTGGCTTCAACCAGCAATGACCTACAGGTCTTACCGGAGTGGTGGCTCAGTTGGTAGAGCATCTGCCCCACACCCGGGAGGCAGGGGTTCAAATCCCGGCCGGGTCATGCCGAAGACCATATAAAAGTGGAGCTTCCTGCCGTCCAGCTTGGTGCTCAGCAATAATGGAATGGAGGAGGGAAATCTGTGGCGGCGCCTTGCACGGCAGCAGCCCTCTGATTCTACACTTGGGGTGTGTATGATTAACACTGTAGAGAGGTAAAACATAATTTTGTTCTACTGTACATGATTGGTTGTACGGTTGAATGACAATAAAGGGTGATTTAATTAATTAATTAATTAATTAAATTACTGGGACGGTTTGCTGCTGAGTGTGAAGTGGCTGGGATGAGAATCAGCACCTCCAAGTCCGAGTCCATGGTCCTCAGCCGGAAAAAATGTGGATCGTCCTCTCGGGGTTGGGGACAAGCTCCTGCCCCAAGTGGAGGAGTTTAAGTATCTTGGGGTCTGATTCATGAGTGAGGGGTGAATGGAGAGAGAGATTGACAGACGAATTGGAGCAGTATCTGCAGTGATGTGGACGTTGTACCGGTCTGTTGTGGTGAAGAGGGAGCTAAGGTCAAAGGCAAAGCTGTCAATTTACCAGTCAATCTACGTTCCTACCCTCACCTATGGTCACGAGCTTTGGGTAATGACCAAAAGAATGAGATTGCAGATACAAGTGACTGAACTGAGCTTTATTCGTAGGATTCCTGGACTCACTCTTAGAGATAGGGTGAGGAGCTCAGTCATCTGGGAGAGGCTAAAAGTAGAACCGCTGCTCCTCCACATTGAAAGGAGCCAGTTGAGGTGGTATGGGCATCTGATGTGGATGCCTCCTTGATGCCTCCCTCTTGGAGTGTTTCAGGCATGTCCCACTGGGAGTAGACCCTGGGGCAGACCCAGAGCTCGCCGGAGAGAGTATGTCTCTCAGCTGGTCGGGGAATGCCTTGGTATCCTCTCTGAAGAGCTGGAGCAGGTGGCTGGGGAGAGGGAAGTCTGGGCTTCTCTGCTTGAACTGCTGCCTCCGTGACCCGGACCTCTGGAAAAGTGGTAGAAGATGGATGGATGGATGGACTAGAAGGGACAAGATTAGAAATGAGTATATCAGAGGGACAGCTCATGTTGAGCAGTTTGGAGACAAAGTAAGAGAGGCAAGGCTGACATGGTTTGGACAAGTGCAGAGGAGGAATAGTGGATATATTGGACAAAGGATGTTGAAGCTGGAGCTGCCAGGCAGGAGGAAAAGACAAAGACCACAGAGAAGATTCATGGATGTAGTGAAGAAGGACATGGAGAGGGTTGGTGTTACAGAGGAAGATGAAGGGATAGGGTGAGATGGAGGCAGATGATCTGCTGTGGCGACCTCTAAAGGGCTGCACGGTGGCGCAGTGGTTAGCACTGCGGCAGCACAGTTTACCCTTGGCCGGGGGATTGTGGGGATCATGGGTTCGATCCCAGCCCCCGACCAACAGTGATCTGTGTGGAGTTTGCATGTTCTCCCCGTGTTGCGTGGGTTTACTCCGGGATTTCTCCGGTTTCCTCCCACATGCCAAAAACATGCATGTTAGGTTAATTGGCTGTTCTAAATTGTCCCTAGATATCTGTTTCCTATAGGCCCTTAGAATAGAGGGTTAGTATTAATGAAAGCGCTTTGAGTGGTCTTTGTGACTAGAAAAGCGCTATATAAGTGCAGGTTAGTTAGTTAGTTAGTTAGTAAAGGGAGCAGCCGAAAGAAGAAGAAGAAGCTTTTTAATTCCACAAGAGGTTTTTTTTTTGTCGTTGATCACGCCAAGTGCTCACAGTGTGCATAATAGTCTAAGGAGGACTCATCATCAGAAGAATGCTGTACACTCTTACTGTACAACTGTACAATGACAATAAAGCCTATTCTATTCTATTCTAAGAAGAAGACTTAGATTCTCCTCTTTTGCTGAAAGCTGCTGACTAGAATGAGCCGAGTAGCCTAATTTCATTCATTCATTCATTCATTCATTCATCTTCTTCTTCCGCTTAATCCTTTTCGGGTCGCGGGGGGGCTGGAGCCTATCCCAGCATCTTTGGGCGAGAGGCAGGGTACACCCTGGACAGATCGCCAGTCCATCGCAGGGCCAACACAGAGAGACAGACTGTGGAGTGTGTGAAATCACAGGCAGATGCATTTCAAATGATTTATTGCACACTCACATCTCACGAGCACTGAACAGACTGACTCTACATCAAGTTACACTTCACAAGATTCAAGGCACTTCCTAATAACAGCAGGACATCTACACCACACTTCATTCAACCCCCACTCCCACTGTTCTCCCATGTGTATTCATTGTCTCTATCTAAGGTGTGAAATAACCTGAGGCCTGAGGCCCACACTGCCCCCCCCCCAGCAACTTAGATAGAACAATAGCACATCAGTCCACACGCTGTTTCGGCTTCAGCCTCCTCCCATATCTGCTGCAACTGGGTTTTACCACCTCCGTGGCGCTGCTTTGCCGGTGGGAGGCTGCTGGAAGTGTGTCTGACTGCGGGTGAGCCGTGGAGAGGGGAGGGGGGGTTCACTCTGCCCGTGTGGCTGCTCTGATGAATCGTTTCCCTGGGGAGCTCTCCGTGGGGGTCTTCCACGCCGAGGGGCCCTAGCCAACAGCACTTGCTCGTCCGCCACAACGAAAGCGGGTTTGAGTTTGTCTATGCCAATTTTTTCCCTCCTACCCCCCAAGTCTAGCAAAAAATGCTTATCCCCTGCTTCCAGCACTCTGAACGGTCCATCATAGGGTGGGCGCAATGGAGGGTGGTGGGCGTCATGTCTGACAAACACGAACTCTGCGTTCTTCAAAGTTTTAGGCACAAAAACACGCGGAAAACTGTGGTGGGCAGGTCCCGGCAGCGTGCCTGTGTTTGCGCTACGCTGCAAAAGCTGAGAAGGGGAGCTGCCGGGCGCGGGATTATCTGGCAGAAATTCCCCGGGCAGCCGTAGTGGCTGCGTAAAAACGAGCTCTGCCGGGGAAGCTTCCAGATCCTCTTTCGGCACGGAGTGCAACCCCAATAAAACCCACGGTAACTTGTCTACCCAATTTGCATCCGTCAATGAAGCCCTGAGTGCTGCTTTGAGTGATCTATGAAAACGCTCACATAATCCATTGGCCTGTGGGTTGTACGCGGTTGTGCGGTGAATTGTAACACCCAGGCTGTGGGCCATCGCGGGCCAGAGTTTGGAAAAAAATTGAGGGCCCCTGTCGGACGTAATGTCCGACGGGACTCCAAAACGTGCCACCCATGCTGTTAAAAAAGCGTGCGCCACGTCTGCGGACGTGGTTGCTGCCAGCGGAACCACTTCTGGCCAGCGCGTAGTGCGGTCCACCATTGTCAGGAGGTGCGTGCACCCCTGTGATGGCGGGAGGGGGCCCACGAGGTCCACGTGAACATGGTTGAACCTCTTAGCCAGAATACGAAATGGCTCCAACGGAGCCTTCGTGTGTCTGTGTACCTTGGCTCGTTGGCACGCCACGCGGGCTGCAGCCCACTCTTTCACTTGTTTGCGTAGGCTTGGCCACACAAACTTCTCTCCCACCATTTTGACGGACGCGCGCACTCCTGGGTGCGCCAGAGTGTGAACCGACTCAAACACGCGGCGGCGCCACGCGGCCAGGACCACGGGACGCGGGCGACCCGTGGAGACATCGCAGATTAGGGGGGGCATGCCGTCTTGCAGCACCCTGCTCTCCAGCCTTAACCCTCTTGGTCCAGACTGGAGCGCGCGCACGTCTGCATCGCTAATCTGCTCTGCGGCCATGGCTGCGTAATCTATGCCCACGCAGACTGGGGCCACCACGGAGCGCGAGAGGCAGTCCGCCACTACATTCAGTTTACCCGACACATGCTGAATATTGGTAGTAAACTCTGAGATCGCGGCCAGCTGTCTCTGCTGTCGGCCCGACCACGGTTCTGAAACCTTGGCCATCGCGAATGTTAGCGGCTTGTGGTCTACAAACGCGGTGAAGCTGCGCCCTTCCAGCCAGAACTGGAAGTGGCGAATGGCCAGGTGGAGAGCCAGCAACTCTCTGTCGAACGCGCTGTATTTACGTTCGCTGTCGAGCAAAGTTCTGTTGAAAAAGGCGAGCGGCTGCCAAGCCCCGGCGACATGCTGCTCCACGACAGCCCCTATGGCCACGTCTGAAGTGTCGGTGGTGAGCGCTATGCGGGCCGTCGGGTCTGGATGTGCCAGCAGTGCGGCGTTTGCCAGAGCTGCTTTAACTTCTGAGAACACCCGCTCTCACTCCGGGGTCCATTCGACCCTATCCACGGGTTTCTGTTTCTTGAGCGCGGCGTACAATGGTTGCATGAGCTGCGCCGCGCGGGGAAGGAAACGGTTATAAAAGTTCACCATTCCCAAAAATTCCTGCAGTGCCCTGACCTTCTGAGGCCGGGGAAAATCCGCCACGGCGCGCACTTTGTCGGGCAGTGGGATCGCTCCTTCTGGAGAGACGCGGTGCCCCAAAAAATCAATCTCCGTTACGCCGAACTGGCATTTCGCCGGGTTGATTATTAACCCGTGCTCCTCCAACTTCCGGAAAACCGTCGTCAGGTGGGTTTCGTGTTCGTCTTCGGATGCGCTGGCTACCAGGATATCGTCCAGGTAGACGAACACGAACGGGAGATCGCGCAGCACTGCATCCATCATGCGCTGGAACATCTGTGCCGCTCCTTTTAACCCGAATGGCATGCGCAGGAACTTGAATAGACCGAACGGAGTTATTACCGCTGTTTTGGGTATGTCCTCAGCGCGCACTGGGACTTGGTGGTAACCGCGGACCAGGTCTATTTTGGAAAAAAATGCGTGCCCCGGCGAGATGAACAGAAAAATCCTGTATGTGGGGAATCGGGTAGCGGTCGTGCGCTGTGGCGTTGTTCAACCTGCGGAAATCACCGCACGGTCGCCACGATCCCTCAGCCTTAGGGACCATGTGTAGCGGGAATGCCCATGGGCTGTTCGAGCGCTTGATGATGCCCAACCTTTCCAGGTTGGCGAACTCCTCGCGCGCTATGGCCAGTTTAGTTGCGTCCAAGCGCCGAGGTCTTGCAAGAACAGGCGGCCCGGTGGTGGTGATAAAGTGCTCCACCCCGTGTTTAGCGATGGCCGCGGAAAACGTCGGGACCGTGAGTGCTGGGAACTGAGTGAGCAGTGTGTGGAACTTACCGCCTGTAGCTGTGACGTTGGCTTGTGCTGTTGGCTTGGTCACTCGAGCTATACAGGGGAGAGAGTCAAAAGACAGTACATTAACCAGGCACCTGTTAGCAACATCAACCAGTAAACCATGTGCACACAGAAAATCAGCCCCCAGGATATGGTAATTCAGTGCTGCTATGACAAAAGTCCACTCATATGTAAGGCCATGTAGAGATAAGAGCAGAGTCCTCTCACCAAAGGTCTTAATATCCGAGCCGTTTGCTGCCAACATCCCAGGGCCGCTAGATCCTGCCAGCCGGTCAGCGAAGGTCGGCCAGATGAAGCTCTTCTGGGCTCCGGTGTCCACGAGGAAACGCCTCCCCGAGCGTGCGTCCATTAGGTAGAGCAGCTTGTTCTCTTCACCGAGGGTTGCTGCTGCTACCGACCCCCGGCCTTGGCGCTGGAATTGGCACAGTGGCGCACATCTGCGTGCGTTCTCTCCGAAGCGGCGGTGGTAGGAACAGAGCGTGTCTCTCTGGCGCTCCTTGGCCCCCGCTGTTGCTACCGTCGGTGGCTCCTCGCCTCCTCTGGTCGTCTCGCTGGGCTCCGCCGCTGCCGCGTTGACTGTGATCGCCTTGGTGGTGATGATGATCCGGTCTACCTCCTGGGCTACCACACGGTAGTCTCGCGTGGCCAGCCGCGGCGAATTGGCCAGAACCGCTCTCGCTACTGTCGGAAGGTTCCGGAGGAAGAGGTGGGCAAACAGAAAGTGCTCGTCGTCTGTGCCCCTTAACGCCAGCATCTTCTCCATCAGGTCTACGGCCGAACCATCTCCTAGCTCGGTCCGCGTCAGGAGCCTCTCCGCTCTCTCACAGTCCGAGAGCGTGTAGCGCTGGATGAGCGCAGCCTTGAGCGCCTCGTATCTGTTGCTGGCTGGTTGCTGATTGAGCAGGCTCGCTACCTGTTGAGCTGTGCGGGCGTCGAGCGCTGCGACCACATGGTAGAATCTGGTGTCATCTGCCGTTACTCCCCGGAGGGCGAACTGGGCCTCGGTGAGGTGGAACCAAGAGCGCGGGTTGTGCTGCCAGAAATCCAGGAGCTTGACTGCAACCGCACACGCGTGGCTGGAGGTTCCAGTCCGGGCTGTCTGTGGGATGGCTGCCGCCTTGCTGTAGCTTCCTGACCGTGCCGGCTCCAGGGATCTTGCCTCGTGTTCCATAATACGTCTTGGGTCACCAGTGTGGAGTGTGTGAAATCACAGGCAGATGCATTTCAAATGATTTATTGCACATTCACATCTCACGAGCACTGAACAGAATGACTCATCACATCACGAGCACAGAACAGACTGACTCTCTACATCAAGTTACACTTCACAAGATTCAAGGCACTTCCTAATAACAGCAGGACATCTACACCACACTTCATTCAACCCCCACTCCCACTGTTCTCCCATGTGTATTCATTGTCTCTGTCTAAGGTGTGAAATAACCTGAGGCCTGAGGCCCAAAAGACAACTATTCACTCTCACAGTCATACCTAAGGACAATTTAGAATCCCCAGTTTGATGCCAATTAACCTAACTTGCATGTTTTGGGCATGTGGGAGGAAACCGGAGAAATCCCGGAGTAAACCCACGCAGACACAGGGAGAACATGTAAACTCCACACAGATCACTGTTGGTCGGGGGCTGGGATCGAACCCACGATCCCCCGGCCAAGGGTGAGTTGCTGTGCTGCCGCAGTGCTAACCACTCAGTGTCTGGTAAATATCAGCTCCAACATTTTTTCAAGGAGCGTTGACTGCATCTGAGCAAGTTTCTTACAGTCCACGAGGGGTCGCTGTAACTTACCACTGGTGGTTTGGCACTGGATCTCCCACTAAGGACAGCAGAAGAAGTGCAAGCGCCTGCGCACACAGTCGGCGCAGCACATTCCCCGCTTCTCTCTGCTACAGGCAAGCAAGCATCCAGGAGATAGTTGCGCGATTTAAATGTTTTATACGACCATATGAAGCCATATAAAACGCTTTGATTTGGTTTCCTGACGACGGCGTGACCTTGGAGCTGCGTTAATCCCGGTGAGTAGGGGCTCATGCGGGAACAGTGGCGGTGTGAATGGAGGGCCTCCGTGTCAGCAGCAGCGGTGCGTTGACTGCCGATGACTGTACAGTCGGGCTACTTTTAAATGTCCTTTATAAACAAGGCTTTCAGCTGTTTGTTGCCTATTTCTGTTTCCTTCCCCCACTTCTCAACGAATACGTCGCTAGCAACGGTTTTCATTTTTGGTAAGGCCGTTTATATTGTTGGCTATGAGGCTCCATGTACCCCCTTTGTTGTTATAACGATGTTTTTCCTCCACATACACTCACCGGCCACTTTATTAGGTACACCTGTCCAACTGCTCGTTAACACTTAATTTCTAATCAGCCAATCACATGGCGGCAACTCAGTGCATTTAGGCATGTAGACATGGTCAAGACAATCTCCTGCAGTTCAAACCGAGCATCAGTATGGGGAAGAAAGGTGATTTGAGTGACTTTGAACGTGGCATGGTTGTTGGTGCCAGAAGGGCTGGTCTGAGTATTTCAGAAACTGCTGATCTACTGGGATTTTCACGCACAACCATCTCTAGGGTTTACAGAGAATGGTCCGAAAAAGAAAAAATATGCAGTGAGCGGCAGTTCTGTGGGCGGAAATGCCTTGTTGATGCCAGAGGTCAGAGGAGAATGGCCAGACTGGTTCGAGCTGATAGAAAGGCAACAGTGACTCAAATAACCACCCGTTACAACTAAGGTAGGCAGAAGAGCATCTCTGAACGCACAGTACGTCGAACTTTGAGGCAGATGGGCTACAGCAGCAGAAGACCACGCCGGGTGCCACTCCTTTCAGCTAAGAACAGGAAACTGAGGCTACAATTTGCACAAGCTCATCGAAATTGGACAATAGAAGATTGGAAAAACGTTGCCTGGTCTGATGAGTCTCGATTTCTGCTGCGACATTCGGATGGTAGGGTCAGAATTTGCTGTCAACAACATGAAAGCATGGATCCATCCTGCCTTGTATCAATGGTTCAGGCTGGTGGTGGTGGTGTAATGGTGTGGGGAATATTTTCTTGGCACTCTTTGGGCCCCTTGGTACCAATTGAGCATCGTTGCAACGCTACAGCCTACCTGAGTATTGTTGCTGACCATGTCCATCCCTTTATGACCACAATGTACCCAACTTCTGATGGCTACTTTCAGCAGGATAATGCACCATGTCATAAAGCTGGAATCATCTCAGACTGGTTTCTTGAACATGACAATGAGTTCACTGTACTCAAATGGCCTCCACAGTCACCAGATGTCAATCCAATAGAGCATCTTTGGGATGTGGTGGAACGGGAGATTCGCATCATGGATGTGCAGCCGACAAATCTGCGCCAACTGTGTGATGCCATCATGTCAATATGGACCAAACTCTCTGAGGAATGCTTCCAGCACCTTGTTCAATCTATGCCACGAAGAATTGAGGCAGTTCTGAAGGCAAAAGGGGGTCCAACCCGTTACTAGCATGGTGTACCTAATAAAGTGGCCGGTGAGTGTATATTCCACATAATAATAAATTAACAGTAATGTTTTTGAAAGAAGTGTCGCTACATCTGTTATAACTATGTAAACTCTTTCCGTGTAGGTTATATTAGAACAGTTAAGCATACCTGTCAAGGCAGACCTCATGCCTCCCTTATTGGGGGGCTTTCACACCTGTACTGAGTACTGTACTTAAAAACTGTATTTATCGGCAGATGAAAGAAAACTGAAGCAAAAAAACCCCCCAAACAAACAACAACAATTGCAACATGAACTATTTCAAACATATTTATTCAAATGTACACTTATATGGACACAATCTTGAGCCATAACTTTTTGGTAATGTGAAAATAATAAGCCAAGTAACACACAAAAAAAATAAATAGATTAAAAAAAGGATAATATTAATAATAAATAAAATAATTTACATTAGCACAAGGTAGATTGCTTAATTTGAAAGTACACAATAAGAATAATTCTGAATATAGTTCTTAATTGTCAGCTAGATATATACACTTGGAATTAAAGAGTTTTTAATTGTCAGCTTTGTTACACTAATGCGCTTGGATGAACTTGGTTAGGTGCGCTCAATTTCGCCAGGCATCGGATTACTGTTCAGTTGATTTTAGGTTCTCTTGTGGAGGAACAAAATAAGTGCAGGCGGACACGGCGAACTGAAGTTTAAAAGGGTGCCTTATTCATCCTCCATCACGAGGCTCGCTCAGCGCTGTGGCAGCGCGCTGGGCAAGCCCTGCGTCTCAAAGTCAGCAACAAGCAATGCGAGGGATCAAAAAGAGAGAGAGCAAGAGATATGCAGTCAACTTACGTATATACCCAGCTCAGACAATGCATGCATGGCACATTAGCATCACAGTATACAGCAGGAAAGCATGGACATTTGCATTAGAGTCACACATATCAGCCGCAGGATTACTGGCGCCGGGATTCCTCTCTGTTCCGGAGCTGCAGGACAAAAGAGGGTGCGAGGCGCATCTGTATAATGATCAGTCTACACCTCTCACTGTTCTGATAATTGCTCACGCTGAGCGCTCTGCCAGCCCCGTACGCTGTGGGGGTCACCACACGAGGTGTTCCTCCACACTCTCAATAATTTTTTTTCCCGTTTATTTTTCTTTTTGGCGTACAGGAATGGCAATACGCCCGTATTTGCTAAAATTGCATTTTCCCCGTATTAAAATACTGCGAAACCGTATCACTTGACAGGTATGGTTAAGTTAGCCAGCTAATGCTAGTAGCTTGATTTATTTCTACATACAAAACTGTAAAACTTAAACGCGGGCAGATGTACAGATTGATTTAAGTACCTTAAATGTACCGTTTTATTCAGAATGAGGCGTTCTGTCAGATATGAGATTAGTCTTCATTGTATGGTAGTTGTTTACATGAGGATAAACATTTAAAGCAGCGGTGCCCAACCTGGGGCTTCTGGAACGTTCAGGTTTCTGTGGGAAAAATTCACTTCTTAATTGGTCCAAAGATTTGCAGATAATTTGCTGCTGTTGTGCAAGGGTGCCTACAGAACACACGCGCAACAATGACAAAATATTTGCAAATCTTTGGACCAAGTAAGAAGTGAAATTAGAAAATTTCTCACAGAAACCTGAATGCTTCAGGAGCCCCAGGTTGGGCACCCCTGATTTAAAGGAACCACATGGGGACTGTAAGGGCGTATTCACATGGCCACTGTTTGGTCCGGACTAAAGGACCAAAGTGTGTATTCCATGGATAGTTTGGTTCGTTTGGCGCCGTCTGAATGCACCTGGAACTCTGGTGCAGCACCAAACAAGCAAACTCTGGTCCCCCTGAAAACGGGGGGGTCTCGCTTCGCTTGCAAACGCAGTCTGGTGCGCTTCGCTTGCCGTGTGAATGCAAACGAACTGTCCAGCGGACCAAAGGGCAGACGTGCCCCTCTGCGTTTGTGTAACTACAACAACACACTGTGAGAAGAGAAAGTGGTGTTTACTGTAAAGATGCCTTCACATCAAACACGAATGGGTGAATTTTTCACGCAGCATGATTACATTATAGCTCAATGTAAATACATGAAAAGACATTGATGCCCTCAATTTCCCCTCTGGGGATCAATAAAGTATACAAAATAAAAAAAAAAAATTAATTCACAGTCTGGGTGAGATGCAGACAGGCGAAGTTCCCACTCACCTGAAAAAGCTGTCCCTGTTGAAAACTTGATGTGTGTTTCCTGGCAGCACGTCCGTGGTAGGAATCCGTGGGTAAATAAATAAATCCAACATCCCGATTCGCTGAAGAGCTCCTGGTTCTTCAGTCTCCGTTTTTGGTAGAAAATAACAATAAAGTCAACCGCCCGGATCCAAGAAATACTTTTACCGGAGAAAACCGAGGAGAAAAGTTTAAAAAAAAATGTCACTTGGACTTGGAGGAGTGAGATGCAGGCTCTGATAGATATTTGGTCTGAGAACCAGATTTCTCAGCTGCTTGTGGCTACACACAAGAATACCGATGTTTTTCAAAGGTTTAGCGACATGATGGCGGCACGGAAGGTTATACAGACAGCGGAGCTTTTCATTTTTATTAGTTTGTGGCACATAAACACCTCCACTGAAGGGAACGGTGTTATGCTGAGAATTGCTCGCTTGCCGAGAATTGCATCCCATTGTCAAATAAACATAATTTAAAGAATTTACAAGAGGTAATAATTTTTACTTCTAAAAATGTATAATGGGTACTTCTAAAAATGCACAAATGGTTACAAGTCTGTCTGTAGTGTTATATTTTATAGTTTTGGTGTATGGGATGCAGTTCTTGGCAAGCGAGCAATTCTCGGCATAACACCGGTCCTGGCCAGTTGATGAACAGGATTTCTCTTCTTTGCCGAGATTTTTTCTTCCTGGTCAGTGGTGGCTTTGGCTATAGTGCCACAAATGAGCAGCTGTTGTAACTGCGTAACATTGTTCAAGCAGTTTGGTCTGCTTGAGTGAAGTACTGTGTGAATGCAAACCAAATGAAGGTGTGAAAATTCTTGCCATCTCCCGCTGAGTGGAACTGAGAATCCCAGACTATCCTGGTGTGATTATAGCCTAAGATAGCGAGAGTATTTGTTCTAGGCCATAGAATTCTTGTTACATTTCTGGCTCGAATCTGATTGGCCAGTAAAAGCAGCAGGCTACAGGTACGGAAATTTGAACCACTTATTCGTTTCAGAATTTTAATTATCTATTTACTACCTTTTTAACCTTACCCACTCCCAAATCCTAAGGCTAACCTCTTAATTTTAAGTGTAAATTTCATCTCATATCAAGTAAAATGGTTTGGACAAGGTGCCGATAGCAGGACACCAACCAGCAACCTTCTGATCACAGGCCAAACATACCATCTACCTAATCCCCAGCAGCAGCTGGCTTGGAGTTGATCTGAAAGGGTTTTGTCAGATTGTCACCTCTTCTGTACCAATAGAAATTTTGTGTAGCCACAGCTTTATCATTTTACCTGTCCAGATTAATGCAATTCAGTAGAGCTGCAACTCAGTACTATTTTACAGCTCGGGTAATTGCCTACTCTAATCAAAGATTACTCGAGTAATTGGATACTTTTTTATAAAAGAAACTTGCATTGGCCTACATGTGTGGAACTTTCTTTCCTAAAGAGCAGTAGTAATTGTATCAAACACTCAATAACACAGGTACACATTTATTGCAATTATTATTGCAATGTTTATTGTATAGAATGTAACTTTAAACGTTACGTTACGCCATAAAGTTCCATTCGCAAGCCGCTATGTTCTTTGGTCATATAAACATAATTAGCATAGCTGACTGCATCCTGTTCATCTTAATTTAAAATCGCAATCATGTACCTTGTTTCTGGTGCGCTGGCTGTGCATGATGTGGGATGCTTTCTGCCGAGACCCTGTAACATCAACATTGTAGGATGCTAGCTCACCGCTCGGCTTTGCCATGTACACGCTGTACAATGGTTTCCTTCAATTTGAGCTTGAAATGATCCCGGACTTGATACTTTTGTTTTTTTTCTGACTTTCATCCTCTTTGCCGGCCCATCATTATGTCCCTCTGATATGGCGCCATTAAGCAAAGTTGCGTGACTGGAAGAAGGTCATATAGACCGGAAGTGCTACATTAAATGACATGTTGAAGCATAGATTTTGAATCAAGGAATTTTTGCAATCAAATTATTTGAATTATTTGAGTAATTGTTGCAACTCTACAGTTCAGTTCAGCTTTACTTATATAGGGCAGAATTGCAACAGATTTTTTTTCTCAAGGTGTTTGATATATGAATCACAAATCACACATTAATCAATTCAGAGAAAATCCCAACAATCAAGCGATCCCCTATGAGCAAGCACTAGGCAACAGTGGGAAGGGGAAAAACTCCCTTGTCGAGGGTTTGTGTTGTAACAGAACTCTTAGCATTTAGGGGTTTTCACACCTAAATTCATTTAATTTGGTCTGAATCAGTTGATAAGTTTGTTACTTTGTATCATTTTCTCCTTGGTTCAGTCCCCTTTCACACAGGCCAAAAATTCAAGCAGACCAAACTGCGTCACGTTAAATCCTGCAAGAATTACGTCAGAACGTTCTCTGCTCTTATTGGTCAGATTTTTTTTGCCACAAGAACAGGAACGGTGAATACGGGAAGTAGGATGACTACTGTGTATTTATGCATTTCTGGTGAGAAAATAATACAAATCGTAGCGTAATCTACAGGGGGTTTTCATTGCTCTGATTATCTTTTATTATATATGTGCATATACCACTTTTGGCAAATCGTACAGTTTGAAAATGAAGCACTGCTACGGATGAGAAATAACACGTTAACGTTCATTAATCCTCCAGAACCGTGACATTCTCAGCCACAGATATTTTCAAAGATCTATCGGGTATGTACAGTGACATAAAATGTTTTACCGTTTGCCGCTGGTCCTGTTTTAGTGCGGTTGCTTTCTCACCTGCAGGACCACACCAGAGTTTGCCATTTGATTCGAATCGTGACCACCTCTTTTAGGTGGTCTCAGTATAGTTGTTTTGGTGCACACTTGAGTGCGATTACCGTGTTCTCACCAGACAAAATGAACCGCGCTAATGGAGAAAACAAACTCGAGTTCTATTGAAACAAACTAAAGCCTGTAGGTGTGAAAGCACCCTTAGACTTTGAGAGGAGACCTGCTGATACAACTAAGACTAATATAGAAATAACTGCTAAACAAATTAAGCAGGAATTGTCTTGTTTAAGTCACTAAAACTCCGGGACTTGATGGTATTCATCTATTTGTTTTGAAGGAACTGGCTGCTGAGTTGGCATCACCATTAGGTCATCTCTATAGGAATTCATTACAACAGGGGAGGTTGCCATCTGAATGGAAGATGGCAAATGTGTCACCACTTTTTAAAAAGGATGACAGTCCATCCCCTGGAAACTACTGCCTTGTGAGTCTGACCTCCATTGCTTGTAAAGTAATGGAACGGATTATTAGAGACTCACTGTTGAATCATCTGATGGATAATGCTATCCTCACCTCATGCCAACATATTTTTAGGAGAGGTCGCTTATGTGTTACTCAGCAGTATTAGACTGTTGGACTGAAGTTATTGATAATGGTGGGGATATAGATGTTGTTTACTTGGATTTTTCAAAGTGCTTTGATTCGGTCCCACACAAGTGGCTATTGTTGAAACTGAAAAAGTGTGGTATTCAGGGAAATATTTTAAACTGGATTTTTTTTAAACTTTTATTTTACCAGGAGGGAAAAAAAAACCTCATTGAGATCAAAGATCTCCTTTACAAGAAGATCCTGGCCAAGACAGCAAGTTTTCTCCAGTATCGCCAGCAGCAGGTTATTATTGATACCTACTCACCTTTGACAACTGTCCTCAGCGGGATTCCGCAGGGAAGTGTTCTTGGGCCACTTCTGTTTATTTTTGTCAGTGGCATAGCTGATGTAGTACACAGCAACATACTGATGTTTCCTGATGATACTAAAGTTTTTATGAGCATTAGGAAGGATGATGACTGTGTGACATTGCAAGAAGATTTTAACAGGTTAACTGACTGGAATAAGTCATGGCAACTGAAATTAATCCATAAGAATGTTGCATTACATCCAGGAAATGGAAACAAGGGCCATGTATATCACATGAAGAACACTTCTGATCTGGACATTTAGCTGCAAGAGGCTAGCCAAGAAAAAGACTTGGTGATTTGAGTTGATAGGCAGCTAAACTAGAGCCCACTGTGAAATGCAGGTCAGAAAAACAAATAAGATCCTTGGTCTTATTCGCAGGACTTATGCCTTTAGACAGGGTGAACCTTGTTAAATTACATACAACTCTTGTTCAACCACTTTTGGAATATGGATGCCCAGCTTGGTCCCCAATGTATATAAAGGATTGTAAACTGTTCGAGGGTGTGCAGCGTAGAACTACCAACCTGTTACCAGAGCTGGCAGATAAGCCCTATGAGCAGCACTTGAGTCTTTTTTAATAGAAGAGCAAGAGGGGATCTGATAGTTATATAAACATAAATATAGCATATATAGCTGAATAGCATCCTGATCCAGGATGCTTTTCAGTGGACGCCAAGTATATAAAGTTGGAGAAACAAGACCGACTAAGACGTCACTCTAAGAGACTTATGAAAGAAATTATACAATGCAAAATATGACAAAATTTCTGACTATGAAGGCAGCGAACTCTTGGAGTCGGCTCCCTGAGCATATTGTTGCTGCATCCTCACTAAATGCTTTCAGAAATTGATTGGATATGTTGTGGCATAGATATTGTTACAGTTAACCTTCGCTACATGATTATTATGGTTATGACAAGTCATATGATGAAAGACCCAAGCTGTTAACAGGCTTTTAGCCTATTCTAACAGATAAGTATAAGTACAGGGCAGTAACCATAGTTGTACAGCACTGAGTGGCAAACGTGGCAGCTTTGTGTGCAGCAAAACGTATAAATCACAGAAAATATTTAGTCAAAGCATTACTCACAGTGGCTGTTTTTTTTTTTTTACTTTAGATGTTAAAACCACACCGGTTACTTGACTGTAGTGATGTGTGGGTAAAGAAGGAGCACGTAAAAGTGAAGGACCGGTTCTGAGCCTTCAGTTATTTATCTAGTTTTTGGCCAATTAATACAAGATGGAATGATGAGATTAGCACTCTGCAGTGCAAGCAGGCACTCTGTGTTTGGGGTGGACAATATTTTTTTTTGATTTTGGTGCTTTCATTGCATATCATGGAGAGACGGCACAGTAGAAAATTACATAGTGAGCACTTAAACTTCACGGACCTTACTGTGTAGTTTAAGTGTTCGGTAGCATTTGCTAATACAGCCACTGTGTTGTAAAATGACTGATTGCGAGAACAGTCACACCAGTTATATGATGTAGTTTAAACATGTTTCCTATGTAAATTTCTCCATTGTGGGACTAATAAAGGTTTTTATTATTTTTCTATTTCCGGTTCCGGCGCCACACGAGTTGGCTGCCTTTTGCAACTGCCTGTTTTTTTTTTTTTTTTTGTTTTTTTTTTTTTTTTTTTTTAATCTTCCTTCTTCTTTCTACACCTTTCACTCTATATATACCACGGACACACAGATCGCCCCAAAGGTCTCCCGAGTCGGCGGACGGAGCCACTGTTTACAGCAGGAGACGTTACAGCAGGAAGAGCTAGCTAGCACTCAACCGCCACCCGGTGCTAACGGAGAAACTCGACATACCGGGAGAACTGAAGCGAAAACGACGTGGGTGCCGGGCTGGAGTTTAGGCGGCGTGCAAGAAATATAAGACAGAATAATAAAGAGCGATGGCGAGAACCAAGCAGACCGCCCGTAAATCTACTGGAGGAAAAGCCCCCAGGAAGCAGCTGGCCACCAAGGCTGCTCGGAAAAGCGCTCCGGCCACCAGCGGAGTGAAGAAGCCTCACCGTTACAGGCCCGGTACCGTGGCTCTGAGAGAGATCCGTCGCTACCAGAAATCCACGGAGCTGCTCATCCGTAAGCTGCCCTTCCAGTGCCTGGTGAGGGAGATCGCTCAGGACTTCAAGACCGACCTGCGCTTCCTGAGCTCCTCCGTCATGGCTCTGCAGGAGGCCAGCGAGGCTTCGAGGACACCAACCTGTGCGCCATCCACGCCAAGAGGGTCACCATCATGCCCAAAGATATCCAGCTGGCCCTCCGCATCCGCGGAGAGAGAGCTTAGACTTTCTGCTGCACATTCACCAACCATAATGCTCCGCACTGTGTCTCTCTCTCTCTCTCTCTCTCTATATATATATATATATATATAGTAATATGTACATATGTATACTAGCTGCTCTTGTTTTTTCTTGCCTTCTGAGTGTTACTATCCCTGTGCTGTTGCAATCCTGGAATTTCCCCATTGTGGGACTAATGAAGGCTTATCTTATCTTATCTTATCTTACATGAGTAACAGAGCTAGAGTTGAAGCTGACTTCTCTAATGAGGAAAAACCTGATTGCTTCACTGCGCAAAACAGTTACGCTGTTCAAAGGGAGCAGATTTTTAGGCACATTGGTGAAAAACTTTATATTGTGAATGGACCTTTCAGCTCTATGCTTTACTTTTTCTGGCTGGCCTCGCTGTGTGAGGGAGTGTGCAGAGGGACAGAAGCAGCACAACCGGATGAAATGTTGGCAGATTATGTAAAGAAAAACACACGTGAACAGTGACTTATCGGGGTTGGGTTTTTTTTTTTTTTTTTTTCTTTTTCGATTAATTGAGTGAGCTGGTATCATTACAGGCCTAGATATATACAAACACTTAGCCATCTATTCTACAGTATGTGATGGCTTTGATTTGCTTCATTAACTGACACAATATATGAAGGAATCAACAGGAATGAAACAGTTGAACTGTGGAGGAACAAAATAAGTTCAGGCGAGAGTGACGAGCTGGACGGTTTGAGAGTTTTATTCCTCCATTATGAGACACACTGTAGCGCTGTGCTGTGTGTGTGTGTGTTCTTGTGAGTGCGCTAAGTGAGGCATGTAAAAGTCAGCTCTTTTATACAGACAGAGAATGTGTGTCACATTTGCATATTGATATACATATCAGTCAATACATATCAATCGTGTGATTAACTGGTACTGGACTTCCCCTCCTTAATAAGATAAGATAAGCCTTTATTAGTCCCACAATGGGGAAATTCCAGGATTGCAACAGCACAGGGATAGCAACACTCAGAGCAACAATCAGAAGGCAAGAGAAAAAACAAGAGCAGCGAGTATACATATGTACATATTTATATATACACTACCGTTCAAAAGTTTGGGGTCACTTAGAAATTTCCTTATTTTTGAAAGAAAAGCACTTTTTTCAATGAAGATAACTTTAAACTAATCAGAAATACACTCTATACATTGCTAATGTGGTAAATGACTATTCTAGCTGCAAATGTCTGGTTTTTGGTGCAATATCTACATAGGTGTATAGAGGCCCATTTCCAGCAACTATCACTCCAGTGTTCTAATGGTACAGTGTGTTTGCTCATTGCGTCAGAAGGCTAATGGATGATTAAAAAACCCTTGTGCAACCATGTTAGGTCTGCAATGCTGTAATTGCTGCAAATGGAGGATTCTTTGACGAAAGCAAAATTTGAAGGAAAAAATTATTATTTCAAATACAAATCATTATTTCTAACCTTGTCAATGTCTTGACTGTATTTTCTATTAATTTTACAACTCATGGTGGTAAATAAGTGTGACTTTTCATGGAAAACACAAAATAATTGTCTGGGTGACCCCAAACTTGTGAATGGTAGTGTATATATAGACACACAGTGCGGATCATTGTAGCTGGATGGAATAAATATATGAGTATATAAACACATGGGATAATCCGGGGATGTATAACAATAGTCATCATATACAATAGACAACATATAATAGATAACAATAGACAACATATTGCACATAATTTAGGTACCTATTTATTAACTCCATTTTATATTTACTTATTTTTGTAGGATGTTATTTGGGTTCTAAATATTTTATTGGGTTTTAGACCTTTGAGTTTTTAACCTCTTTGACTAGTTTTTAACTTTTTAAGATGACCCTTCTCTCTTACCTCTGGTTTTTCTCTCATCTCTTTTGGCTTTATACCCTGATTGATGGAGCCTTGAGTATTTTTATCATGTTTATAGTCAGCTTCATGTGTGCCTGTGTTTGTGTCTATGTTGAATGTAATTGTGGCTTGTATATATGGATGTCACCAGACTGCAAAACAAATCTACCTACGGGTACAAATAAAGTAACCTGAACCTGAACCTGATTGTTCTGGTTGTCCCCCTAGGGGCTCTCTGTCCGTATGCAAATTGTTCTGCGTCTTGCTACCTAGCTGCGTGTGATGGCTGAATGTCCATGTAGATTGTGGTGGGTAACCACAGAACTTTAGTTTTGCAAACAGCAACATGGTAAAACAGGTGATGCATTAAGTTGCTATGGTGCCACAGGGGCTTGACAAACTTTGCAACATATAGTCCTTTAGTCTGTCAGTTCTTTTAAGCCAGAAAAATTCCAAACCGCAAACAGCTCCTTTGTTGGTACTAGTTGTTCTGGTTTATCTCCAGTCTCCTTGTCCTGGAACCCTCCGTCTCCATTTTCAGCTAATTAAATTACTGAAGCCTCTCTCATCTGTTACCAGGCAAACATTATGCAACCTAGCTGGCTAGCTAATGATTAACGATGCTGAACCCAGCATGAGAGTATTCATCCACTGTGTGATTTTGTAAGCATACAATTAGTGATGCAGCCCTGGCAAAAATTAAGGAATCACCACTCCTGGAGGATATTCATTCAGTTGTTTAATTTTGTTTAAAAAAAAAAAAAAAGCTAATCACAGCATGTCATCAAAATATTTTTATTTAACATGCCAACCTTCTGACTTTGAGAAACATAAAAAAATGAAAGAAAGTTATTGTCAGGTGCAATTTTTTTAAATTAGAAAAAAATATGGCATCACTCAAACCTGAGGAAAATGTTATGGAATCACCCTGTGATTTGCAGCCCTAAAACAAATACATGCATCAGATTAAATTAACCATTGTCTTGCACACCTTGGTGAGTTGCTGCACCAAGAACTGTTGGTATGAACAGATTTGTTCGTAAATGTGACGTTTAATCAGTTTACATGATTCCATATTTTGTTGACAGCGGTTGTATCTAATGGCCGCCTTGGTGGTGCTGACAGTGCTAACAATGTAGCTTCATGGTAAAAATATAAAAAAATAAGCCAAAATGATGCGAGATATATCATCAGCTGTGGATGGGTGAACCAACTGAGCACAGGGATGTCTGTTAGGGTGACTGAAATCTAAAGAAAATAACAGTATAAATGAGAGCTTCCTAGTACCACTGTTGGTGCTTAAGCTAAGCCCTTTGGCTGCCCGCCCATCCACAGTGGATATAAAAGTCTACACACTCCTGTTCTAGTGCCAGGTTTTTGTGATGTAAAAAAATGAGACCAAGATAAATCATTTCAAAACTTTTTCCCCATTAATGTGACCTATAACCTGTACAACCCAATTGAAAAACAAACTGAAATCTTTTAAGGGGACAAATAAAAAAAAATAAAAAAACTTATAATAATAACAGGGGTTATTATAAGTTGAACAGGGGTGTGTAGACTTTTTATATCCACTGTACATGACTGCTAGGCTGGCCAGTAATGGAACAGCGGGCAGGTATCAAGGCTCAAAACGTTCACCTTTTAGTGACTTTTCTCATGTCTTGATATCTTTTGTGCGTGGAAGAGTCAAAACAGTTTCTTGGAGACAAAAACAAAATAAAATCTCTTTAGTCTTTTTTTCTTTTGTTTAAAACTGTTGACCTAATCTGGAATATAATATAGATCCAGCGCTGTTTTGAACCGGGGTGATGGCCTGGTGGTAGAGCGTCCGCCCCAGAGCCAGGAAGCTGTGGGTTCAAGCCCCAGTCAGGTCATACCAAAGACCATAAAGATTGTAGGTTCCACATTCAAGCTTGGTCCTTAGCATAAATAGAATGGGGAAAGAAAAGTTGGTTACCCAGCTACGGGGGAAGCACAAAACCAGTGTACTCCTTGTGCCAGTCCCAAGCCCAGGTAAATGGTAAGGGTTGCATCAGAAAGGCATTCTTTGTAAAATCCTTGCCAGATCAAATATGCGGACCCATGACCTGCTGTGGCGACTCTGAATGGGGAGCAGCTGTGTGTGTGTTTGCGCCGTTTAGAATTTTAAAAGCCTTGTCAGCCTTGCTGAGTGTATACAGTCTGATAAAATACTGTATAACCATTGTGTCAACCTGCTGGTACAACAAGACGGCTCACCCAGAACTGGAGGTCTGCAGTCTTGCACTGCTCTCGTCTCTCAGAGCTTAAGACACAAACTGAAAAACTGAGACCTTTAAGTCTTTATCTGTCTGTGAATGTGCCAATGTTTGCTAATTATATGATCACAAAGAATCACATTGTTAGCCTCCTTCAATATTTGATTCTTCTCGTTCACAATAGTCCACAGTAGATGCTTATTTCCTCACCATGGCAACAGAAGACAAGAAACCGGAGACTGATACAAAACCTCCAGTTGTGCCATCAGCGTCTGCCAGCCAGAGCAAGGTTTGGATTTCTCAAAGTGTTGTTAATGTTTTCTGTAGATTCTCATTTTGTTTTTGCTGCAGCTTTTAATTTTTTTAATTTTGCTTTTTAAATTGCATTCTACTTGGAGACGAGTTCTCGAAATATCCAGAGTTCATATGTTAATAAATGTTACACACCTAAATATGATATTTTCTTTCCACTTACAGTCTGCTCCTGCTAAGCCAAACTACAGCTTGAAGTTCACACTAGCGGGCCACACTAAAGCAGTGTCTTCAGTCAAATTCAGTCCCAGCGGAGAGTGGCTTGCCAGCTCGTGTGAGTTGTTTGTGTTACTGAAGACTTGTAATCTGAATAATAAATCACTTTGATTTGCTGATATACTGCACAGCTGTAAAAACTAGCATAGATGAAAATGAGGTAAATTTGTATCATTTCATTAACCGATCCTCTTTGGCTACGTTCACACTGCAGGTCTTAATGCTCAGTTCCAATTTTTTTTTTGCGCACATGTGACCCATATCAGATTATTTCACACCAGACCCAGGCCACTTTCATATGTGGTCCTAATTCAGATTCTGCAGAAGTTCTCTGATCACTCAGTGATCGTTGGCCTCATCTCTGATGGGGATGATGCGGAGTACAGAGGACTTATTACGGACTTTGTGGACGGGTGCCTGTGGAACTCCCTCCAGATCAATGCGAGGAAAACCAAGGAGCTGGTGGTGGACTGGCGAGGACGACCCCTCACAGCGCCGGTACACATCCAGGGAACAGACATTGAGATGGTGACATCTTACATGTCCCTGGGTGTTCACCTGAACAATAAGGCTGCGTGTCCACCAAACGCGTTTTTTTCTGCTCTGGCCGACTATTTTCCATTCATTCTCTATGTTGTTCAGCGTTTACAGCGCTGTGCACCCTCGGTGCAGAAACGCTGTTGGCGGTGGCAATTTTTTGTCGTGGCACTCAAGAGCTGAAAAAAGTTCAACTTTTCAGAGACTGCAGCTGAGCTCGTCAATGTCAGACCAAGCAGCCAATCAGAACTGCTGCGTGGGCGGGACACAGGACACCAGTACTCGTCTGTACTCAGACTCCTGCTTTCCGTGTCATCATATTTTACATCCAGAGCTGCTAGAAAATGTTTCCTGTCCATTGTTATTTAGAGACTGCTGTTAAAAAATCAGTAGAAAGTCTCACCATAGGAAAAGCGAAAGTGCTGAGCTGAGAGTGACAAGCTGTTGCTGGGATATGGGGCACAGACTTTTTTTTTTTCCCCAGAGCGCTGCGCACAAACACTGGAAAAAAAAATGTTCTGGGCAGTCGGGCGACAAAAAATGTGTTTGGTGGACATGCAGCCTAAATTGGACTGGTCACACAACACCAACGCGCTCTACAAGAAGGGGCAGCGCAGGCTGTTCCTCCTGATGACACTCAGGTCTTTTGGGGTGCAAGGGCCACTCCTGAAGACCTTCTATGATTCTGTGGTGGCATCAGTCGTCACATTTGGAATGGTCTGCTGGGGCAGTGGCATCATGGCAGCCGACAGGAAGAGACTGAACAGGCTGATCAAAACCGCTAGCTCTGTACTGTGGCACCGCCTTGACCCAGTGGAGGAGATTGGAGAGAGGAGGATGGTGGCTAAGCTGTCAGCTCTGCTGGAGTCCCACCCCATGCAGGACACGCTGAACGCACTGAGGAGCTCATTTAGTGGTAGGATGTGCCATCCTAGGTGCTCAAGGGAGAGGTTCTGCAGGTCCTTCCTACCTACGGCTGTCAGACTGTATAATCTAAATACTGCTCATAGAGGCCGTATTAAATGTCACAACTCTGTGCAATAGAGATTGTCCCCTCCACTACACAACTAAGACAATTACACTTATTATCGAGGGTGGCAACAACACTGTTCATTCAATTTGAAATATACTGTTTAGGTTGATATATATATTTTCCTGGGTAATTTAACTGTAATGCTGTTGATACCATCTCGCCGCAATGCTCCTGCACTGTGTACATATGTATGTATATTTATTCACTGCTTTGGCTAACCAGTTCTTATCTTATATCTTATTTACTATTGCTCTGAGCACTGCAATCCCTGTGCTGCTGCAATCCTGGAATTTCCCCATTCTGGGACTAATAAAGACTTATCATATCTTTATCGTATCTTATCTGATATTGTCCAAAGTGACCTCAGTCTGAACGGTCATGTCGCATTTCATCCGACTTTTTCCTCATTGAAGTGAGACAGACGTTCACTGGATATAATTTTGACGTCTCTGACTGCACAACAAATTCAAAATTTTGGGCGGGGGTGAAACGGTCAGACATTACAGGCACACAATAACAGTACATTTACTGGCCACTGCAAATTCCTTTTTCCCTGTAAATAGCACATCCTGAGTCCTGGGGGCTGTAATATCTAAAATGTAAAGTTAATACCGACATGACTGGAGTGGAATGGTCAGATACGGGGGTGGGAGGACCCACAGTCCAGGAGAGGGGAGTCGCTGGCAGCTTCTCCTTCCTGTGTGGGACTGGTGTTACGCCACTGGTGCTAGCCGTGCTGTTTATTTATCATTAACCTTATTTATACAGGTAATCCCTTTGAGACACGGGGTCTCATTTTCAAGAGAGCCGTTTAATTGATCAGGTCTGTTAAAGCAGAGCTGATCACAGTGGTCATCTGTCGTGTAGAGGGATGAAGCTGGCCTCATTTATTTTGTGCATAATCATTTCTGAATGATTTCAACATTTCATTTTGCTGCGCTGCATCAAGGTGAAGAAGTTCTGTCCTCCTCAATCGTTCAGGGCTCATATTTTCTTCCGTGAACACAACGCTGTGTCTGACGTTACGTTTTCTTCTGCGCATGTGGGTCACTTCATAGCTGTAGACTGCTGACACTGGAGTATGATGGAGGTCACATTTAAATTATACTGTGAACGCCCACACAAAAAAATCACGTCTCAGCAAAAAATTGGAATTGAACATTACGACCTGCAGTGTGAACGTAGCCATAGCGACACTGAGTCTGTGTTCTTGGTGTCTTTTACAGCTGCCGATAAACTCATCAAAATCTGGGGAGCGTATGATGGCAAGTTTGAGAAGACCATATCTGGCCATAAGCTGGTGAGTTTATCAAAACTTTTAAGGCTTTTTCATGTGGAAAGGCCATGTAATATTGAGGTGTTGCAGGGTCCTGAAAACCTCGTCACAAGTGAAAACTGAAAATGAACTACACACATTCAGGTTTTGGCTCCAACCAGGCACTCCGATTAGGAGCAGTCAGTGTTTTCTGGATTCACACTTCTTACACTGGTTCTGTGCTTGTGGTTTGAGTTCTTGTTATTTCTGATCATTTACAGGGCATATCAGATGTGGCCTGGTCCTCTGACTCCAACCTTCTGGTTTCTGCGTCGGATGACAAAACCCTGAAGATCTGGGACGTCAGCTCGGTAAGAGACTATGTACTGTATATATTTTAGCCTGGGTTTACGCTCCACCTCTGCTCTGCGCGTCTATGATGTGCTACGCTTTGGACAAGGCTGGTGTGCACATGGCTGTATATATTCTTCATATTTTTTTGTGTGTTTACTAGGCCAAGTGTTTGATGCATGTGTGTAAACATCAACTGAGGGTTCACCCCAGCCCAATAGTTGGTGCAAATGCACTGACATGCCAGTTTGTTCACTGGCTATACCAGGGGTCTGCAACCTGCAGTTCCAGAGCCACACGGGGCTCTTTTGCCCACAGCAACACTGAATTTCTATGTAAAAAGTGACAAAAATGTTACAGATTTAGGGGTGAAGCTGCAGATTTATCATAAAAGATGCAAATTTATGATAAAAATAGCACAGTTTCAACATAAATGTCCCAAAGTTACTAGTAAAATGTCAAAATTTATGAGGAAAATTTGAAATCTATGGAGAAAAGTCTCAAATTCATGATTAAAATTTACTAGAAAAGCTTCAAATGTATGTGGAAAAGTCACAAATTTTCAGGAAAAACGTTAGAGAAGTTAGGAAAAAAGTCAGAAATAAATATAATGGCAAGAAGTATTTTATTTATTTAACCTTAATTTTATAGAGGGGAGGTCCATTGAGCGACAACCTCTTTTTCAAGGACACCCTGTTCACATTCACACTTGCAAGCTGCCCGGTCCGACCACAGACTAACCCGTGGCCACCGAGCAGCTCCACTGGAGCAGTTGGGGTTAAGGACCTTGCTCAAGGGCACCACAGTGGGGTTAATGAGGGTGTAGTAGTAGTAGTAGATTAGTTTATTTGACAGGGACAGTGCAATAAACATAGACAATTAATCAAAGACAATCAATCTGATGTGTTGCACATAGAGTGTATAGCTATTGTTTGCTGGGGCAAACACTGCTGTTAGCTGTCCCACCCAGATCTGATCCTGCCGGCCCAGGGATTGAAATATTACCTCAGTGGTAACTTGGGTCCGTTCTGCGTTTGCGTCTGCCGGCGGGTTCAAGACAGGGTGAGTTTTTCTGCCTGTGTCATTTTTTTCCTTGCTGCAGTCCATTTCTCTGCCCCGCTGATTTGAAGCAGGTGGGGATGCATTTCAAGCTCGCGTGGCATTGCAACTTTGCTTGTTTGGAACGACGAGGCATTTTTCTCGGGGAAGGGGGGTGGGGGGGTTGGTGTCTTGTTCTGCTCTTTTCCTTCAGTTTCAGTTGAAAGGAAGCATTAGGTGACCGTGTGTGCCCCCACCTGGATGGCGATGCCACTGCATTTCATCAGATAAACTCCCATTGGAAAAAGGCTGTTGAGTTTGACAATTTAATTTAGTCAACTAGATTCTTATCGACAATTAATTGAAAGTCAGTTAATCATTTAATATCCCGATAGCAAACATGACAAAAATGCAAGAAAATTTGAGAAGTCTAAGGACAAAAATAAGACATTTATATGAACTTTTCAAGCATTTTAGAAAAAAAAAAACCCAGAAAAACATTGAAGAAAGACATATTTTGTGGCTCCATGCAGATTTTCTGGGACAAAATTTGTGCTAAATGGCTCTTTGTATAGTATCAGTTGCAGACCCCTGGCACATAAGAGAAGAAAAGCAAGAGCTACAGTACGTGCGTTTTAACAACAACAATAGCCACAGTTACATGTGCAAAATTTCTTCAGTCATTACAGTTCAGATCAGAACTTTACTGTTTACATGGATCCTGAAATAGTTGATCCAATTAGGACGTGCGTTTCCATGTGTCACACGTTTGAACGGACTAAGTCATTTTGACACGCGCACAATTATCCAACATTCCGGAAATAGTAGAAGAAGAAGACACTTGTGATGTAAACAAACCCCGCTTTGTGTCTTTCTCTTTTTGAAATGGGCCTGTATTGTGTTAGTCAGACTGTACTTTTGCTTCTGCTGGTCTCCGTAATGAAGCTACACGTCCAGCAGGACATACTTCTGCATATGACGAACAGTGGCAGCAGGATGATACAGACCAGTTCTGTTTTACTCCTGCCATGTCTTCCGCTAACTGCTGTAAAGGCGGAAATACGTCACGTCGACGTGTGGCTGATGTACAGACATGCGCAGTAAACATATTTTCTACCCAGACTTCGGAATAAGTGTTTATATGCGCACCAATTGGATTAACAATTGGCATAACCCACCCGTCTCAATCGGAAGGAAATTTTGATCCGAGTGAGTGTTATCGGGTCAGAGTATTCAGATTGGCGTGTTTACATGAAGCATTTTTATTCTGATTAGGCTTTTAATCCGGTTACTTGTGTCCATGTAAACATAGCTACTGGCGACTACTATCTGTAGGTGAGAAGAACACCTCATGTTTACTATATTTGGTGGAAGAAGCAGCTAAAAAAGGAGAAGGTATAGTGTTCTTCTATGTTTCGTCTTTGTCTTTTTATGCTGTATTGGTAGCACCACCTCATGAATGCGAGGTTGGATCCAGCGCATTCATAGTTGGCCTGGTCACAAAATTTGGGCTGCACATGCTCAGCCATGGAGGTGCCCACGGAGCCTAGCAGACTGGAGACAATGATTAAATTTACAAAATACAAGCCTCGCACTGTACCCAGTTTTACAGTGAAGGTAGCTGTTTTCTGTGTTTTCCATGCATAGACTTTACTTGGTCAGCTAGCAAGTTACGCTAAAGGCATTTTAGGGGATAATTTAGAGCTCAGCATCTTTGGTAAAAGAAATGGAGGTCAAAAATGTCTCACTGGAAAAACCATCGGAGCCTATTGGGGTATGGGGGGCTAGTTTGTTGATCCCGATAGCCTCTATTTACAGGTAATCCAGGTAACTGTATCCAAAGTATTTATTCCCAGTTCTTAAAAAACTCACTTGGAATGAGTATTTTTTTCTAATGGGACTATTTAAAGCAGCACTATATAAGGGCCTACTCTCACTGTAGTGCTGGTTCTGTGCTGACCGAAGTTTAGCCCCTAAATTATGAAACCTTTGTCAGTGTGATCGCTCCTTACCGTTGTGTAGAACGGCACCTTCCCCCAGCTTTGGAATGGTTGGAAGAGGTAGTCTGTGCAACAGAACAAATGCAAATGTTTGTGCATGTACGAGCACATGCAGGCACACGTACAGTGTACAGTGAATCTGGAAAGTCTTCACAGCGCTTCACTTTTTCACATTTTGTTATGTTACAGCCTTATTCCAAAATGGATTAGATTCACTTTTTTCCTCAAAATTCTACACACAACACCCCATAATGACAATGTGACAAAAGTTTATTTTGAGATTTTTGCAAATTTATTAAAAATAAAAAACTTAAGAAATCACATGTACATAAGTATTCATAGCCTTTACTCAATACTTTATTGATGCACCTTTGGCAGCAATTACAGCTTCAAGTCTTTTTGAATATGATGCCACAAGCTTGCCACACCTATCTTTGGGCAGTTTTGCCCATTTCTCTTTGCAGCACCTCTCAAGTTCCATCAGATTGGATGGGAAGTGTTGGTGCACAGCTATTTTCAGATCTCTCCAGAGATGTTCAATTGAATTCAAGTCTGGGCTCTGGCTGGGCCACTCAAGAACATTCAGAGAGTTGTCCTGAAGCTGCTCCTTTGATATCTTGGCTGTGTGCTTAGGGTTGTTGTCCTGCTGAAAAATGAACCGTCGCCCCAGTCTGAGGTCAAGAGCGCTCTGGAGCAGGTTTTCATCCAGGATGTCGCTGTACATTGCTGCTCTCATCTTTCCCTCTATCCTGACTAGTCTCCCAGTTCCTGCCACTGAAAAACATCCCCACAGCATGATGCTGCCACCAACATTGGCATGGTTATGAGAGGTGCCTGGTTTCCTCCAAACATGACGCCTGGCATTCATGCTAAAGAGTTCAATCTTTGTCTCATCAGACCAGACAATTTTGTTTCTCATGGTCTGAGAGTCCTTCAGGTGCCTTTTGGCAACCTCCAGGCGGGCTGCCATGTGCCTTTCACTAAGGAGTGGTTTCCGTCTGGCCATTCTACCATACAGGCCTGATTGGTGAATTGCTGCAGAGATGGTTGTCCTTCTGGAAGGTTCTCCTCTCCCCACAGAGGAATGCTGGAGCTCTGACAGAGTGATTATTGGGTTCTTGGTCACCTCCCTGACTAAGGCCCTTCTTCCCCGATCGCTCAGTTTAGATAGCCGGACAGCTCTAGGAAGAGTCCTGGTGGTTCTGGAACTTCTTCCATTTACATATGATGGAGGCCACTGTGCTTGTGCCTCGAGACAATCCTGTCTCAGAGGTCTACAGACAATTCCTTTGACTTCATGCTTGGTTTGTGCTCTGACATGCACTGTCAACTGTGGGACCTTATATAGACAGGTTTGTTCCTTTCCAAATCATGTCCAATTAACTGAATTTACTACAGGTGGACTCCAATTAAGCTGTAGAAACATCTCAAGGATGATCAGTAGAAAGAGAAGCACCTGAGCTCAATTTTGAGCTTCATGGCAAAGGCTGTGAATACTTATGTACATGTGATTTTTAAAAAATTTGCAAAAAATCTAAAAAAACAAAACAAAACTTTTTTCACATTGTCATTACAGGGTATTGTGTGTAGAATTTTGAGGAAAAAATGAATTTATTCCATTTTGGAATAAGGCTGTAACATAATAAAATGTGGAAAAAGTGAAGCGCTGTGAATACTTTCCAGATGCACTGTAGGACTGTCACTATAACTTTGATATTGACAAACTGACCGGAGGTTGCCAAGCAACCCCAATAGTTGCAGCTGGCTTATCCTATTATTTTTTTCGTGTAACTGTGCCCCCCCCCCCCACACACACACATACATGTTTTCCCCCCCCCCACAAATCTGCAACTCCTTGGCCAGCTGTTCCTGATGCAGTGGCCTCAGCCGGTGATGAAACTGGGTTAAGTTTATGTGCCTGTATTTTAAATAAATTATCAACTAAAGAAGTGGGCAGATTTTTTTTTTTTTTGACTGCTCTCTGCTTCCCACCGGCTGAGGCTGTTTGTGTCTGGTCAGTAAATGTACATTTTCATACACAAGAGTTGAAAACAACAGAGCTTCGTGCTGGAAACTCTGCAGACGGGCTGTTTCTCTGCTGACAACGCGAGTAATGGGCTCCGGCGGCTGCATGAACAGCAGAGGCAACCCGAAAGACCGGTGTGGTGCTGTGTCAGAGAAAGCCAATGATCCAGAAACCATTTTCGCTCACTTGGGGAAGGGCATTCTACCAAAACAATATAAATAGCCGACAATATAAACCTGGGAAGGTAAAAAAAAAAAATAAATAAATAAAATGTGAACAGCACCAGGATGCTGAAGAGCGAGATCTACCTCAGCTTCACGTCGCCCCACGGCAGGCTGCTGTGGGGTGCTGACAGCAATACTTAATATTAGAAATAAATTTAAAGGAAATCAAACTCACCACTGCTGCCAAAAATTGTCTCTGTGCTGTTTTTTTTTTTAAAACTGTAGCTGTCTTGTATGCTATTTTTTTTTTTCTTGTGAATGTGCCTTTTTTCCCCCCACATAATGTTAATTTTTCCACAAATTTACAGCTTTCGTTCTAATAAATTTGAGACTTTTTCCACTTGAATTAGACTTGTAAATTTGAGAGTTTTTCTTATTAGTTTTATTTTTCTTTTTGGCAGAAAGTTGTGTATTTACCTTACGGCTCCAAAATATTAATTGCTATATATATATTGGCGCTGCTTGTGAACTACAAACTTTTAATTAATTTTTAAAATGCACATTGTGCGCTCAGCTGACTGAAAGTTGGCACACACACACACACACACACACACACACACACACACACACACACCCTGTAGTCAAAACATGAACTACTTCAAGTCTGTGCTTCACTCACATGCATGACAAGAACAGGAATAACTGTGCTAATCAAAATACAATGGGAGTACGGCTGATGCAGACCCCCCCCTCTGAGAGTTCCATGTCACCTTAGCATAGAACAAGGCAAACGGCACTGGTGAGAGTATGACCTAACTTTCCTGTTCCTAGTAGGAACACTAAAAAGACTAAAACTGGCACATTTTATGGCCTGAGTGACAGATGTTAGTTGTGGAAGTGACATTGAGCAAGTTGGAGGTTAATGTACTATCAAAATGATTTTGGCAACAGTACTTCAAAGGTTCATGTCACGTCAGGCACTGGTTTGCTTGCTCCCGGATAACCATGAAAACCGGTATTACCTGTCTCATGGGTCTGGCCGTCGGCGACTCAACAGGCAACCCCGCCCTTCCGAGGGTGAAACTGGGCATCCTTGTAGAACTAAAAACTGTATTTGTCACAGGTCTGTGGTGGACCACTCCCAGTTACACGGGGTGAGACTGGGCATCTTGGCAGATAAGCACACCTGTCGCAAGGTCTGTGGTGGACTTTTGCCAGTCGGTGCATCATGACATGCACTACACAAAGAGCAGAGATAAACACACCTATCATCTGGTCAGTCACTGCAACAGATACTGGTGTCAGTTTGTCTTGGCCTGTCCTTGTCACTGATAATACCTTTATCTGCCAAGAATGTGCCGCTAGTCCAGCAAAAGCTAGCGGTACTCAAATACTTTGCAAGCAGTTTCATGAAATGGTTAGTCAGAGAGCAACTCATACCGGCTCGGACGTCGCCCGGGTTAACAAGGTCAGGAGTTCCTGGCAGCGGAAGGCGAAGGACAGAGCTGCGTGGAGGAATCTGATCATACTTAAATGAAACAGTCGTTGTCGCCCCTGACAGACTGCTATGATGATGATGATGATGATTTCAAAGGTGAAGCAGACAGTATTTTTATGAAAACAAATATTTTTTTAAAAAAGTACATCAACAAAGTGTTTAGAAAGGTGCAGAAATAGTCTTTATATCAGGGTGCACATGGTGCTTGAATTTTATTGTTATTTCAAGGTTGTGAAAGTGCTTAAATTTTGCAAAAGGTGCTTGAAATTCTAAGCGCATTTCTTTCACAGCAAATGGTTACTTTACCGAACTAGAAAAACACTCAAAGGGCATACCTCTGCCAAGGCTCCTTCCGTCAGTCATGGATCACCTCCAGAATGTAATGTTTTGGAGGATTCTTGTGAACGCACTGAAAAGATGAGAGCCTTGGTGGAGGTATGTGTGTGAGGTATGTGGATCATCACCAAAATGTAATGGGTTCCTCTCTAGGCCAAGGACCACCTCTGGTGAAAATTTCATCCAAATCCATCCAGTAGTTTTTGTGTAATCCTGCTAACAAACAGACAGACCACCCTGATTACATTACCTCCTTGGCGGCAGTAATAATTGGAGAGCATAAAATGGAGACCGCTCTGCTCTCAGGATGTCACAGCCAGCGGACCTCGTGCACAGTGTAGTGACATACTTCCACATTTTGGACTCTGAGCAGCTCCACTTCCTGTTCCATTATATTTGCTCACTGTCACTTTCATTTACCACTGTACATACTGGAAATGGTGTACGTGCAGATCGTTTTTTCTTTTAAAGTTTGTGTTTCACATCTGGATAGTTTTTGTAACCATACTGGGCCGTTTAATAGGATTGTCCTGATTCGGTAAAGTTGTGTCTACACAGCTTCAGCTTCTATTGTCATTATCCATTCATGAAGTGTGAAACTGAAGGCTGTCCCGCCTTTCATTCAAACCTGTGGCTTCTGTTCTGTTGAGGTTAAAACGGTGAAAGCTGGATGTACTTCCACACTTTGTGTGTCTAATGAAGACATTTCAACAAATTTTCTCTTCCCCATACAGGGAAAATGCTTAAAAACCCTGAAAGGTCACAGCAACTACGTCTTCTGCTGCAACTTCAACCCCCAGTCTAACCTCATCGTGTCAGGATCGGTAAGTGCTTCTGGGAAAAAAAGAGTCGCAAATGGGAAACAGATGTTAGGCCTTTTGCTCTGAGCAGTAGAAGCATGTCTCTGTGTGGGTTAGTTACGACTAAATTGTGAGCATTTTTTCTTTTTAATTCCCCAGTTTGATGAGAGCGTGAGGATATGGGACGTGAAGACTGGCAAATGTCTGAAAACACTGCCAGCCCATTCAGATCCCGTCTCTGCTGTAAGCTTGTTTTTTAGTTGTTAACACGAGGCTCATTTTGTAAACTCGGTGTGGTGTCTGCAGTGTGATCTGTTCTGTCTGGCAGGTTCATTTCAACAGAGACGGCTCCCTGATTGTGTCCAGTAGCTATGACGGCCTTTGGTGAGCACTTTCTAACTTCATACTAGGGCTGCACCCAAATATTCCATTAATTAATTAATTTGGTGTTGGAATATTTAGTTTTCCCTTGAACTGCTTGATCTTAGTAAAGGTAAATTTCAGGTAAATTTCAGGTTTATCTTAACCATATTTAGCCCCCAAAATTCCATAAAACGTTATGAGAAATCAGACAGATTCAAACGAGAAACTAGTAGTAATAAATTTATTTTTCCTACTCCAGCTTTAAGTGTTTTTTTCCTACGTGCCAAAGGTTTCCTCAAAGTGAAGTAACAGCAAGAGTCAATGTGGGCAGCATCTTTCATTTTCTGCAAAGCTGTATTTGCCAGTCCCTCCAGGATTTCGCGGGATGTTTTTGTGATTGGTGCGGCTCAAAAAGCCTGAATTTGCGGGAGCTTTTTTAAAAAGTTGCGATAAAAGTTGCAGTGTTTTGAGAGTGTTTTTGCACTAAAAGTTGTGGGAAGAATTACAGCAAATACAGACATTTAACACAATATCCATTACAACAGCTAAATTGCATTGAATGCATGTTAAAGAGTATAGATTTGGAAATTATTGGCAGCACCTTCATTTGAAAACTTCCTACGGTCCCCGACCACTCTGTACCGAGGGGAGAGGAAAAAATAATTTATTCTGTTGCTCTGTATCGTCTATAGAGTCTGTGTTTTTCTGAAAAAAAAAAAATTACAGACAATGGAATAATCCCCCCCCCCCTCCCAACCTACGTGCTACCTCTGACCTGGCCCTTTTTTTTTGTAACTTTGATTTTTATTCATTTTTCATCATACATATTACATTCAGATCACAGTCTCTATATTTAAAAAAAGGAGCTAGAGGAAGAAAAAAGAAAGAAAAGGGGGGGGGGACAAATGTTGGAGCATCAAGTTTTTAGTTTCCATCTCTTAATTCTTCTGGTTTTTCCAGTGTCTTTGGTTATTCTTTCAATTTCTAGTCTCGTTGTTGCACTTTGTAGTGTGTCCATTTCCACCATTTTTTTTCATATTGTCCTTCTTGCATTCTTTGTCGATATGTTAGTTTTTCCATCATACGTATGTCCTCAACAATGTCTGTCCATTGCTCTTGGTCAGGAAGAACTTCTGATTGCCATTTTCTTGTGATTGTTTTTTACATGCAATCAGCAAGATTTCAACTAGATATCTGTCCTCAGCCTGTATTACATTGTCTCTTCTAAGATCACATAAATACATCAAGTTACAGTTCATTGGTATATTATATCCTAATATCCTCTGTATTGTCACATGTATAGATTTCCAGAATGATGAGATTTTGCAGCATTTCCAAAACATATGTGAGTGGTCTGCATTTTGAGCCCCACAGCCCCTCCAGCATATAGATTGGGTATTTGTATATTTTCTTTGGATCTGTGGTGTAATGAAATAGCGAATCAGGTTTTTCCATCCAGATTCCCTCCATGTTCTTGAACTTGTTGATGTGTGTTGTGTTTTCCATATTTCTTGCCAGTTTTCTTCTGTTATGTTTAAATTGAGCTCTTTCTCCCATTTCTCCTTTATGTAGTTACTTGAATGTTTGTTTGCCGTAAGTTTCTGATATAGCTTTGAAATAATTCTTATTTTATTTCCTGCATACAAGCTTAAAATGAATTGTATAATCTCGCTCACATCTGTGTGGAGGTTATGCCTAATCTTCCTCATATAATAATCTTTCATCTGCAGATATCTGAAGAATTCAGATTTTTCTAGTTTAAATTTTCTTCTCATGTTTGCAAAACTCCCGAAATCTTTTTTCCCCATATTGCCCCATGCTGTGATTCCCTTGTTCACCAGATTTTTGTATCCCCTATCTTGCTTTGCCGGTTCAAACTGACTGTCAAATGCTACCCATTTCAATAGTTTTATGTCCTCCTTTATATTATACTTTTGTACTATTTTATACCACAGTTCCAAAGTAAATTTAGTGATTGGGTCTATTTGTTTGATTTGCTTATATGCATCCTTATCTCCTATTATGCTTTGTACTGGGAGTCCCTCAATTTCCTTTTCCATTTCTTTCCATTTTGCCTCATATCCTCCGTCGCACCAACATATGATATATCTTATTTGTGCTGAGTAGTAATATTCCTTTAGACTCGGTAGACCCATGCCTCCTTTCTCTTTTGGTAATTGGAGAGTTTTATATTTCACTCTTGGCTTTTTACCTCCCCAAACAAATCTCGATGTCATCCTGTCCCACTTTGAGAACTGGGCACCAGGAATCTCTGTTGGTAGAGCTTGGAAGAGGTAAAGCAGTCTAGGTTGTATGCTGATTTTGACTGTCTTAATTTTTGAATTCAGATCCATATTTAAGATTGCCCATCTATCAGTATCTTTTTTTATTTCTTGTTCTAACCTATCATAGTTTGCTTTATAGATTTTGCTTAAATCTTTAGGTATGTTCACTCCAAGGTATTTTATTTCTTTTTGTTTCCAGTTTAGTTTGATCTTATCAGTTATCTGGTTTAAAGGGTTATAGTGGAATGTCAGTATTTGTGTTTTTGTTATGTTTATTTTGTATCCTGATAATTTTCCAAAATTTTCTATCAAGTCCATCATTTCCATTATTGATTCATCTGGTTGTTCAAGGTAAACTATAATATCGTCTGCAAACAGCCCAATCTTGTGTTCCGCTCCCTTTATTGTTACACCTTTTAATTTCTTATTTTGTCGCATCGCTTGAGCCAGTGGCTCTATGAACAGAGCAAACAAGGTGGGCGATAGGCAGCATCCCTGCCTAGTTGATCTTTGTATATTTACTTTGTCTGTTAAGCTACCGTTTATCTTGATTCTTGCCACAGGTTTTTGATAGTGTCTTTATGCATTGCACTGATTTTTCGTTAAATCCAAAGCGTTCCAGCACATTATATAGGAACATCCAATTAACCCTCTCAAATGGTTTTTCTGCGTCTAAACTCATTATTACTGTGCTTTTTGTTTCTTTATGTATTTGATTAATTATGTGTATTGTTCTCCTGATATTATCATGTGTCTGGCATCCCTCTATGAAACCAGTTTGATCATCCGCTATCAATTCCGTCAAGAATGTCTTTATTCGTTTACAGATAATTGTTGTATATATTTTATAATCCACATTTAATAAAGAGATTGGCCTATAGTTTCCGCATTGTGCCCTATCTTTCCCTGGCTTTAAAATAACTGAAATAATGGCTTCGTTCCATGATGGAGGTATTTTGTTGTTGTTTAATGTCCAATTAGATGACTTTAGGAGCTATGGCGTGAGTTCTTCTATAAACAGTTTATAAAACTCAGATGGGTATCCATCACTACCTGGTGATTTACCATTTTTTAGTGACTTAATCACATCTTTAATCTCTTGTGTTGTTATTTCTGCTGTTAGCTTTTCATTTTGTTGGTTTCCTATTGATGGCAAGTCCAATGTGCATAGAAATTTTTTAATATCCTTAACATTTGTCTCTTCAGGTTGCGAGTATAGTTCTTGATAGAATTTATGGAATATTTCTTCGATGTTTTCTGGGGTAACTGTGGTTTGATTTGTGATGGGGTCCTTAATCTTATATACATTATTCACTGTTTGTTGTTTTCTTAACCGTTTTGCCAGCAGTTTTGTGGCCTTTGGCCCCTTTTCATAATATTTTTGTTTTAAATATCTATTTTTCCTTTCAATTTCATCTATTTGTATTTCTTTTATCTTTATTTTTTCTTCCTTAATTTCTTGATATATTTTTGGGTCATTTGTGTTTTGATGTTTATGTTCTAATTCCCTCAGTCTCTCACATCTTTGTTCATATGATTCCAGTTTAGACTTTTTTGCTTTTCCTGAGTCAACAATTAATTTACCTCTTAACATGGCTTTTAGTGCATCCCATAGTATTGTTGGGTCCACTTCTCCATTATCATTCTCCTCGATATACTCATTTATGTGTACCTTTATTCTTTCTTTCATTTTCTCATCATTTAATAGTCACCCTCACCCTGTGTCTGTCATCTTCATTCATAAGGAAGTAATCTATTCTAGAGTGTACTTTATGGACTGCTTAATAATGTGTATAGTCTTTTTCCAGTGGGTGCAGGTCCCTCCATATGTCTACCATACCCATTTCTGCCAGTGAGGTTCTTATGAACTTTGTTACATGTTTTTTTGTCTTCTTAACACTTGTTGTGTCAACTTCATGATCCATGACGGCATTTAAGTCTCCTCCACAAATTAGGACTCCTTCACTGTGTGTTGCTATGAGATCAAACAGTTGTTGAAAAAAACCCTTGTCTCTTTCTGGTGGGGCATAGATGTTCACTAATGTGATCTGCATACCATCTATTCTTCCCTTTATTATTACACATCTGCCTTCTTTATCCTGGATTTCTTGTTCACATTCAAATTGTATTTTATTTGAAATTAGTATCATAACCCCCCTTTTAGTTCCTCCCTTAAATGAACTGTAGTAGGAGTTCTTATAGCCAGATCTCTTTAGTTTCTCATGTTCTGTCTTGTTCAAATGTGTCTCTTGCATAAATATAATTTCGGCTTATTCCTTCTTGAATTTTCTTATTATTCTTTCCCTTTTAACAGGTGAGTTCAGACCATTCACGTTTAATGTCATTATCTTAAGATTTTTAACCATATTCATGTTTTTCCATTTTTTTAACTTGTGCTCCTAACCCCTTTAACAACAAAACTAACACATATATGTACAAAAACACATTAACGAATCTCGATTTGGGCCTTTCTTCTGCCCACTGGTCCCTGTTGGTGGGTGGAGGGAATGTCCTCACCGAGTGAGGGGCCCTCCCTAGACCTCTAGTTACTATCCAAGTAATAGTCATTAGTCTAGAAATGTCCAACAAAAATCACTTTAACCTCTCAGAGCCGTTTGTTTCTCTTTTACCTTGTCTTCTTGGCCTTCATCTCTTCTGTGTCCTTCTTAATCTTTGTTATAATCTAGGCTTTCCGTTGAAAGCCTTGCAGTTTTTCCTGGGCTCGGTGCGCCACGTCCGTCCCCCACCCTCTGCCGCTCACTCGCCTCCACTCCGGCTGTCTCGATGCGTTCCGTGCCGCCGCTGCTCCAGCTGCTTCCTCCGGTACGCTCACCACAAAGCCTCGCTCCGTCATGTCCCGCGTTGCCTCTCTGGCCGTGTTGTAGGTTTTCACGCCGTCCTCCCAATGAATTCTCGTCTTCGTTAGCGGCGTTTGGAATCTAATTTTTTTTCTCTTTCAGCATTTTTTTTAATGTTGGCATATTTCTTTCGTTGCTGCACAATTTCTGTCGGGTAGTCATGGTCAAAGAATATCTGTTTGTCGCCGACTCGTATCTTTTTTTTTCCACGCTTGTGTCAGGATTCTTTCCTTTACGTCGTATTTTAAAAAGTTTACCATAACTGACCTGGGTGTAGAGTTTGAATCCGGGTTCTGTGCCAAGGCTCTGTGCGCTCGTTGGATCTGCAGGTCTGTTTCATCGGGCAGCTCAAGCTCTTTTTTTAAGAATTGATCCATGAATTTCATCATCGAGTTGCCTTCGGTGCCCTCCGGAATCCCGAAGATGCGTATATTGCTCTGCCTGGACCTGCTCTCCAGGTCGGTTATTTTTTCCTGCATCCTCTGTGTTTGTGTCGTCAGGGTCTGCAGCCGCTCGCTTGCCTCGGTCTTCCAGTCTTCCAAATCTGATATTCGAGCCTGTGCTTCTGCCATACATGCCCGTTGAGTGCACAGTTCCTCCATGGTTTCTGCTAGCTTGTGGTCCATTTCTTTTCGGAGACCCATAATTTTCTCCATCTCTTTTTTTCAGTTCTTCCTTAAGAGCCGTTAAATCCTGTTGGAGTTGTCGCTTGAAGTCTTTTATGTCCTTACTTATATTGGCGAAGCCGGTGTTCATAACATCGAGGTTGGCGTCCTCCATTTTCTCTGTTGTAGTCACCTCGTTTTTTTGGGCCTCGTGTTCAGCGATTTCTCCAATGTTGTTGAAGAGGGATTCTTTAGTTTTACCCTGCTTTTGTCCGTGTGCCCGGGTTCTTCGTGTTTTCATCCCTTGGTTTATTGATCCATTTATGTCGAGTTGGCCATTTACCAAAGATTTTTAATCCGACTAGGGAGAGCTCTCTGTTTAAGCGTTATGCCTCTCCGCCATCTTCCCGGAAGTGACCTGGCCCTTTTTAAATCAGAACTTAAAACATATTTGTTCAGGATGGCTTTTAATACCCAGTAGTGGTGACATTTGTTTTGACATTTGTTTTTATTTGTTTTTATTTTTAGGTATTTATGCTTATCTCTTTGTTTATGTAATTTGTTTTTATGCTGTGTGTGTTTCTAGTGCTGTTTAATTTTCTGTAAAGCACTTTGGTCACCTACGGGTTGTTTTAAAGGGCTATATAAATAAAGTACATTACAATATTCTTTCTCTTTCCGTGCCTAACTCCTACCTGTCTATCTGCTGCGCGTCTTGACACACACCTGTCTTATCAGACACTTATCTTTCATTTACCCGGGGGGGTGGTTGTCCATGTCCAGACCAGAGATTCACAGCTTTAAAGCTCATTGACAAGATGTAGCAATGATTTTACCTCTAAAGATGTATAAAATGTTCAAACACTGGCTGTAGTGATGGACTTGCTTGTTTTGTTTGTGGTTTTACGGCGTCTCTTCCTCCTGTGACGGGGTGCTTTTGGGGCAGGCATACGTTTTTCAACACAAACCCAGCGCTTCGTACACGCGGTCAGGACGGAGACGTGGCGAGATGTCCACTGGGAGGCTGGGGGAGACGGAGGTAGGGACGGTGTTGGAAACCTCACGGGTGAGTGTTTTGGGTTTTTTTTTTTTTAATCACACACTCCGTTTTTGCTGACGTGTTCCGTTAATACTTTGTAAACACAGAAGTGAACGCGGTGCAGAGATGCATTTGATTAGTTAGAGTGAGCGTTTGAGCGCCACTTGGGGACAAATTTGATTGGTGAAATTGGTGGAAGTTGACGAGTATTGGCCAAAATTGTAGGAAAATTGCGGTGATTGGATAAAGTTACAAGGTCGCGCAATAGTCACGTTGATTTCGCGTGAATTGACAGTCGCAACATCGCAAAATCCTGGAGGAACTGATTATCCATTTTTTAATAGACTAATTTAGACAGCAGTTGATGGTGCTGTCTTCTTTATTTCGTGCACCTCAGGTTGAGTAATTACTGTATTTTCTTAGCTTGTTGTTTCCATAACTCTTATAGCATTTTTGACATTAAGTTAATACTTTAAAAAGAACCTACAGGTGAGCGTTACTGAACATTTGTGACAGTATGAGGCCGTTAAAACATGCGATATGACATATTTTAAATGGTCTGAGTGGATGAGTGGGGATGTCTTGTTTTTGAAGCATCTGAGCTACATTTTAGCCTGCCCACAGTCTCATTGAAGTGGCACAGAATTGGGACGGATTTTAGGAAAATAAACAAGATTGTCTGCTTCACTCAGTGCTCCCCGTATTTGCTTTGTGAGTAGAAAGGATTCTCTGCTTAACACTTTCTCTGGTGCTCAGTGATGTGAGGTTTTTTTTAATACTGCTTATGTGAATGTAACCGTTGAATATTGAAAAATCAGAACAACCAGTTAAATAACCATTGTTTTGTTCACAGCCGAATCTGGGACACAGCATCAGGACAGTGTCTAAAGACTCTGATAGGTGAGATCAGCAGTCATTTAGATGACAAACACAAGTCATATGTTCCATATTAAGAATTTTTGCATGATGTTAAAGCACTGTTGTGTGCTTTCTCTACCCACTCGTGTGCTGTGTACTTCTGTTAGATGACGACAACCCTCCTGTGTCATTTGTGAAATTTTCTCCCAACGGGAAGTACATCCTGGCTGCTACACTGGACAAGTAAGTGGAAAAGAAACCCAATAGGTCAATCAGTTTTAGGAATTTACCACCAGGGGGCGTCACAACACAATACCATTGTTTCTCTGTTTTTGTTGGTGTCTGTTTTACCTGCTGAGCTGCTATGGTTTTGTTTGTTTTTTTCCCCAGCACCCTGAAGCTGTGGGACTACAGCAAAGGAAAGGTATGCTCCTCTGATGGCCACTGATGTTGGAATTTTTGATTTTAGCATTGAACCAATTCTTTGATTCACCTTTATTTTGACTGGGAGAGTGTACATTTTAGATTGAAAAGTACATCTCAGTTCAGTGCCGAAGTTTTATGCCATGTCATACTTCATTCAGATGTCAAGTGTGTTTTCTTATAGTTACAATAATTCATCTTTATAGCTGGGTGATATTTTGCACATTAGGACATAAATAATTCCCTGTCCCACATCTCCCCTGTTTCAGTGCTTGAAAACCTACACAGGACACAAAAATGAGAAGTACTGCATATTTGCGAACTTCTCTGTCACCGGTGGAAAGGTAAGGACGTCACTTTACTAGTGGTGAAAGTTGAGATTTTTGATTGCAGTTAAGCTCCAAAAGTTACTGATTAATCACAATTAAGTACTGCATAAGTATATTGAATCTTGAATTTACAGTTGATTTCTCACTTGGTGGTGCTCTCGCCATGCTCCATTGATAATGGCTATGAACAGTAAGTTTTTCATAGTCCTGTTAACATGGGAGTGGACAGATGTGCCTGCTTTCTGCAGCTGCAGGTTTATTATTTCAACATGTCAAGACAATAAGAAATACTACCCAGAATATTCTCCACAAAATCCTCACAAGCAATGCTTGTGCTAAACAGACATGCAATTTATGTGGGGGAAAAAGTCACATATTTACATTGGAAAAATAGCAATTTCATGTGAAAACTCAAATTTATAGGGCAAAAATTTTGATTGAAAAAATGGCAAATTCATCAAAAAAGGTGCAAAATTACAAGAAAAATGTAAATTTATTTGAAAGTATTCTCAAATCTTGGTCACAAATTTATGAGCGAAATGAGCTCCAAATTTGCCTGAAAAGAAGTCACAGATTTACAGTTTAATGACTGCTGTTATTGACTGATTGACTGATTCTCCATTTTACTTTCCACAATGTTAAAAGCTTTAATATCAGTGGTATCAAGTCTGTTGAAAGTCAGAATTAAGGATGAATTGTCATTTTAGGATAATTACAGCCTTAATTTAAATGAATTAATAACTGAATACTTTTAAAAGGTCCATGGACACTGTTACAGCCACTACGTTCCATTACTGATGCCCATGGCCGGTACAGCATTCTCCCTGCCTGGGTGGAGAACTAGACCCTGAGGGTGTGAAGGCCATTCATCCATCCATCTTCTACCGCTTTTCCGGAGGTCTGGGTCGCGGAGGCAGCAGTTCCAGCAGAGAAGCCCAGACTTCTCTCTCCCCAGCCACCTGCTCCAGCTCTTCAGGGGGGACACCAAGGCATTCCCAGACCAACTGGGAGACGTAACCTCTCCAGCGAGTCCTGGGTCTGTCCTGGGGTCTCTTCCCAGTGGGACGTGCCCGAAACACCGCAAGTGGGCAGGTGTCCAGGAGGCATCCTGATCAGATGCCCAAACCACCTCAACTGGCTCCTTTCAATGTGGATTAGCAGCGGTTCTACTATGAGGCTATCCCAGATGACTGAGCTCCTCACCCTATCTCTAAGGGTGAGTCCAGCAATCCTACAAAGAAAGCTCATTTCAGCCACTTGTATCTGCAATCTCATTCTTTCGGCCATTATCCAAAGCTCGTGACCATAGGTGAGGGTAGGAACGTAGATTGACTGGTAAATCGACAGCTTTGCCTTAGAGCTTAGCTCCCTCTTCACCACAACAGACCGGTACAACGTCCACATCACTGCAGATGCTGCTGCAATCCGCCTGTCAATCTCTCGCTCCATTCTCCCCTCACTCATGAATCAGACCCCAAGATACTTAAACTCCTCCACTTGGGGCATCCACCTTTTTCCAGCTGAGGACCATGGACTCAGACTTGGAGGTGCTGATTCTCATCTCAGCCGTTTCACACTCAGCGGCAAACTGTCCCAGTAAGGCCTGTAAGTCATTGCTGGATGAAGCCAACAGGGCAGCATCATCTGCAAACAACTGAGATGAGATTGTAGGCTGCGCCTAGAAATCTTGTCCATAAAAATTATGAACATGATCGGTGAGAAAGGGCAGCTCTGGCAGAGTCCAACTGTCACTGGAAATGAGTCCGACCAAGTGTTGGCAATACGAACCAAACTGTCACAACGGTCGTATAGAGACCGGATAGCTCGTAACAGCAAGCCCGATACCCAATACTCTCGGAGCAATCCCATGTTTTTTTTTTTTTTGTGAGGGGGGTGCTTCGCCACTCCGGTAGCTTAGAGGGGGCTAAGGGCCAATCCTTGATGCAAACCAGTGCCGATTTTTATTTCCTCAGTCCTGCCTGAATTTGTCCTGAGCTGGGTGGTACAGCTTTCATAAATATCTTTTATTATGGTTATGTAAGTCTAGTAGTGGGTAGCATGGTGGTGCAGTGGTTAGCACTGTGGCAGCACAGCAAGAAGCTCACAGGATCGATTCCACCCCTGACCATCGTGAGTTCGATTCCACTCCCAGACCATCGGTGACCCTTCTGTGTGGGGTTTGCATGTTCTCCCTGTGTCTGCGTGGGTTTACTCTGGTTTCTTCCCACAAGCCAAAACATGCAGGTTAAGTTAATTGGCATCAACAGGGGGTTCTAAATTGTCCTTAGGTATGGATGTGAGAGTGAATGGTTATTTGTTTCTGTATTGGTCCTGCGATGGACTGGCGATCTGTCCAGGGTGTACCCTGCCCCTCGCCCAAAGATGCTGGGATAGGCTCCAGCCCCCCTGCGACCCGAAAAGGATTAAGCGGTACTGGATGGATGGATGTTTATGTAGCCCCCAGGGACTAGCCTCTTCCTCAAGGAATACCATATCAGATCACGTGGAATGGTACCATAGGCTTTCTCAAGGTCCACGAACACCATATGTAGGTCTTTGTTATACTCTCTGAACTTCTCCTGCAGGATTCTGAGTCAGAACATTGGCTCTGTGGTAGATCTTCCCTTCTGGAATCCATATTGATTTTCCTTTATCTTGACAATCTCTCTCAGTCTTCCTTCTATGTTCTCTGGAGCAGCTGAAGACAGTGGCTAAGCAGTTTTATCCCGCAGTAGTTCCCACAGTCCAAGGGGTCCCCTTTTTGTTTGTATATTGGTGTTATTGTGCTGTTTCTTCATTCCTGAGATATTCCATCTCTGATAGCTCCTCTCAGGCATTCCACCATCCATTTCACTCTCCACCATCTCTGTCTCTCCCAGCAGCATTATTAGGTCTATTGGTAATTCATCAGGTCCTGTTGATTTTTTTTTTCTTCTTCTCCAACTGGCTTTTGGCTTCTGTTCCTGTTATGTCTTCTAATGGCCTTTGTACTGGTGGCATATAGGGCAATTTCTCTTTTGTGTTCCTCGTATTCAACAGCGTGTCAAAATATTCTTTCCATATCTGCTTGATGTCGCTATCTTCACTCAGGATCTTTCCATCTGCACCTTTGATAAGTGTTAGTCTGGCCACGGTTACATGGGCAAAATTTCTTCAATCTGATTACAATTTAGATCAGAATTTTACTGTTTACATGGATCCTGAAAAAGCTGATTCGATTAGGACGTGCGTTTCCATGTATTACACGTTTGAACGGAATAAATCATTTTGACATGTGCACGTCGACGTTTCGACATTCCGAAAATAGTAGAAGAAGCACCTTCCGGTGTTAGCAAGCCCCGCTTTGTGTCGAAATTTACCTGTATTGTGTTATTCAGACTGTACTTTTGCTTCTGCTGGTCTCCGTAATGAAGCTACAAGTACATACTTCTGCATATGACGAACAGAGGGAGACAGCAGGACGATACAGACCAGTTTTGTTTTACTCCCGCTATGTTTTCTGCTAGCTGCTGGTAAGGCGGAAATATGTCACGTTGACGTGCGGCTGGTGTACAGACATGCGCAGTAAACATATTTTCTGGCATACGTTCACAATAAGTGTTTTCCTGTGCACCATTCGGATGAACAATCGGCGTAACCCACCCCTCTCAATTGGAATGAAATTTTGATCCGAATGAGCGTGATCGGGTTAGAATATTCAGATTGGCGTGTTTACATGAAGCATTTTTATTCTGATCAGGCTTTTAATCCGGTTACTTGTGTCCATGTAAACATACAGTGGGGCAAAAATGTATTTAGTCAGCCACCAATTGTGCAAGTTCTCCCACTTAAAAGATGAGAGAGGTCTCCAAGTTTCATCATAGGTATACCTCAACTATGAGAGACAAAATAAGGAAAAAAAAAATCCAGAAAATCACATTGAAGGATTTTTAATGAATTAATTGGTAAATTCCTCGGTAAAATAAGTATTTGGTCAATAACAAAAGTTCATCTCAATACTTTGTTATATACCCTTTGTTGGCAATGACAGAGGTCAAACGTTTTCTGTAAGTCTTCACAAGGTTTTCACACACTGTTGCTGGTATTTTGGCCCATTCCTCCATGCAGATCTCCTCTAGATCAGTGATGTTTTGGGGCTGTCGCTGGGCAACACGGACTTTCAACTCCCTCCAAAGATTTTCTATGGGGTTGACATCTGGAGACTGGCTAGGCCACTCCAGGACCTTGAAATGCTTCTTACGAAGCCACTCCTTCGTTGCCCGGGCGGTGTGTTTGGGATCATTGTCATGCTGAAAGACCCAGCCACGTTTCATCTTCAATGCCCTTGCTGATGGAAGGAGGTTTTCACTCAAAATCTCACGATACATGGTTCCATTCATTCTTTCCTTTACACGGATCAGTCGTCCTGGTCCCTTTGCAGAAAAACAGCCCCAAAGCATGATGTTTCCACCCCCATGCTTCACAGTAGGTATGGTGTTCTTTGGATGCAACTCAGCATTCTTTCTCCTCCAAACACGACAAGTTGAGTTTTTACCAGAAAGTTCTATTTTGGTTTCATCTGACCATATGACATTCTCCCAATCTTCTTCTGGATCATCCAAATGCTGTCTAGCAAACTTCAGACGGTCCTGGACATGTACTGGCTTAAGCAGGGGGACACGTTTGGCACTGCAGGATTTGAGTCCTTGGCGGCATAGTGTGTTACTGATGGTAGCCTTTGTTACTTTGGTCCCAGCTCTCTGCAGGTCATTCACTAGGTCCCCCCCGTGTGTTTCTGGGATTTTTGCTCACCGTTCTCATGATCATTTTGACCCTACTGGGTGAGATCTTGCGTGGAGCCCCAGATCGAGGGAGATTATCAGTGGTCTAGTATGTCTTCCATTTTCTAATAATTGCTCCCACAGTTGATTTCTTCACACCAAGCTGCTTACCTATTTGCAGAATCAGTCTTCCCAGCCTGGTGCAGGTCTACAATTTTGTTTCTGGTGTCCTTTGACAGCTCTTTGGTCTTGGCCATAGTGGAGTTTGGAGTCTGACTGTTTGAGGTTGTGGACAGGTGTCTTTTATACTGATAACAAGTTCAAACAGGTGCCATTAATACAGGTAACGAGTGGAGGACAGAGGAGCCTCTTAAAGAAGAAGTTACAGTTCTGTGAGAGCCAGAAATCTTGCTTGTTTGTAGGTGACTAAATACTTATTTTCCATCATAATTTACAAATAAATTCTTTAAAAATCCTTCAATGTGATTTTTCTGGATTTTTTTCTTTTTTTTTCATTTTGTCTCTCATAGTTGAGGTATACCTATGATGAAAATTGGAGACCTCTCTCATCTTTTAAGTGGGAGAACGTGCACTATTGGTGGCTGACTAAACATTTTTTTGCCCCACTGTAGCTAGTGTCCTTAGATCTCTGGTGTCTCTCTTGAAAGTGTAGGTTTGGGCGTCACTCCGAATAAAGAATATGTTCACCAAGGTCAGCTCACACACCCTGACAAAGTCCAATATCCTTTCTCCCTCTTCATTGATGTTGCCACACATCTTTCCTCCATGCCATCTCTCAAAAAAGCCACCTCTCCCTGGGCGTCTTTCCACCAAACCGGTTCCAGTGCTTAACTGGAGCCAGAGCGTCATTAGCACCAGTTCTTTGGTTTTCCACTGACTAAAGCACCAGTCCCGGGCTCTCAAAAGTGGGGCTATCGTGGCCCCAACTCCTAGCTGGGCCAGCGGCAGCACCAGTTTACGTTGGTTACGTCCACAGCCATGGGCGTGGTTAACTGACCACCTTCAAAACATTACTGACCGCCATGTTGCTTTCCAAACAGTGGAGCACGCGACGGATTCCAAAATCAAACAGATTTAGAGCGAAGAGGAGACACATTTCTTGGCTCTATGGACATAAGCAGAAGTACAAGATAAGCTGGAGGGGGCCACTCAAGTGATGAACTGTTTTGGGGGACAGGCCAGCCAGCCGGACCATCGTCACTGCCGTGGATTAGTCCGGACAACAAACTGCTTAAAACATGGTGGTAAGTGTATTGTCTTTAAATTGCCAGACATTAACGAATATATGTATACATATACTGTATATCCGCTTGTATTGATATGTAACAGCCAAAGTGCGGATATTTTTTTAGTCAGTCTTGTGACTATAGTATTTTCGGTTAGCTATGCTAACAAGCTAACAGTACTTTTCCTACAACCAAACGTTTCTCCTCACCATAAAGAAATGAACAGGTTGTCTCTGCTGACAAATGTATATCCGCTTGTATTGATATGTAACAGCCAAAGTGCGGATATTTTTTTTAGTCACTCTTGTTGCTGTAGTATTTTCGGTTAGCTATGCTAACAAGCTAACAGTGTTTTTACCACAAACGTTTCTCCTCGCCATAAAGAAATGCACGTTTGAGAAACTAGAACAGAAATCTTAGCGTCTTACGGAATACTTTTTTTTTTATAAAGACATCCAGCGCAAAATACGTTTTTTGTGGTATCAATACTGTGTATGAATGGGTGCCTTGCGTTGTGTTATGGGAGATTTTTCTACCAGACACTAGTAACGTCATCTTTTTTACTATTTTGGTAATATTTCCATAATCTTAGGCCATTCTTTTTTTAAATTTCACTCGTGTTTAATCGTGTGTTGTGTAGCCGTATTCTTTCTAATCCTTCTCTTACTTTATTGCACAGTCGCCTGGTGGAACACCTAGTTTCATTGTACTGTACAACTGTACAGTACAATGAAACTTATTCTGTTCCTGTTCTTCTATTCCATAATCAGACATGTAAGCTTTGCTAACATTGATATTGAATAAAATTGTTTTCTCTGTCTGCACATTTAATGGAAGGCTTAATTTGGGCACTGCACAAACTAAAACACTTTTTTTTTAATATTTACAGATTTATCACAGCTGGATGATGAGGGAGAACCAGCCAGACCTGTGGTGTCCAGCTCACCTTCACCAGCACCAAGCTTGTCCTCCTCCTGCTCTTCTAATCAGACCAGATTAGGTAATTTATGTTCAGATCGTGACCCATTCACACAAAGGAGGGAGTGAATTAAAAGAATTTACCTCCTTCTTTACTATGGTAAGACGAGAGACAGCAGGAGCAGAGCAGGAGGGAGGAGCAGATGACCTCCGCTTTGCTGCAAAGCATCCAGAAGATGGAGGACAGGACCAATACCCTTGTTGGACTGATGGGACACGTTGTCTGTGCTTGAGGGACTGCAGACAAAGTCACTATCACAGCATTGATATTTTTGGCTGTGTGTACATAATATTTCATATGTAGCAGTCTAAAGTTTTTGCACATTTTGTAAATAAAAGCTTTCTTTCCTTAAGTGTTTTTCTGCTTCTACATTGTTATCCTCACACCAGACATATTCAGATTACTTTATTTGTACCCGTAGGTAGATTTGTTTTGCAGTCAGGTGACATCCATATTTATAAACCACAGTTACATTCAACATGAACACAAACACAGGCACACATGAAGCTGACTATAAACATGATAAAAGTGCTCAAGGCTCCACCAATCAGGACATAAGACAAAGAGATAAGAGAAGAAACAGAGATAAGAGAGAAGGGTCATATTAAAAAGTTAAAGACTTTCATATGCATGAAATGTAAAGTTATTTAGGACAATGCAAATCACTATAACATTGTAGTGGTGGGAAGTTTCTGAAAGTACAAGTACTGAATTACTGCACTTACGTTCATTTTTCCAGGTATTGGACAATATATCAGGTATTTGTGGACTTATTCATATTTTTGACAACTTTTTCACATTTTCCAAAGAACAAGCAGCAACAAACTTTAAATCTATGCACTTTTTATGCGGAAAATGTTCCAAGTTGCCAGCTTCAAAAATGATAATGAGTTTATATTCTTCTGACAACGTACCACATGATATTGTATCAGCTCTGGACAAGATCATTTTTGGGGAAAGTACTTTTAACTTGTACACTTTACAGTCCTTCTCTTGTTACCCCTACATGAATAAAAACTTGAATCAGTACTTTAACCAGAATAGATGACATACAAGTACAGAAGGGTATACCTTTCAAAATTCTGTTGTTTGGCGGTACATAGAATATGTATTTATACAGTATCTTCATGTATATATGCAGTAAATCTATACATTTTTCCATGTAACCTTGTGACTGCATTATTTTAATTGCTTTTAATCCCAGATCAAGTTTGTTTAGGGTTCAAAATGCATCATAAGTGTTACATATATCTTGTTATACCTAAGTACTGTTTATCTGTTGAAACATATATATTTACCGGCTAATATAAACCCATAACAATATGGCCCCTGGCGATCATTTTTTGGACAGCTGATCACTTTTTGGCATAATAGGCGACCTCCGTCTTGTAATGCGCCGTGACACCACCTGTTACAAAAATGACATAAATATTACGTTTAAAAGTGTCGTCAATGCTCGCGCTACAGACTTGATCTAACAACGGCTGATAACTGAAATATTGACAATTACTGGTGTCCTTAAACATAGCCGCCGTTCTCTGCCATTAAGAATAAAACTGTTTTTGGATGGTAATACAGGTTTGGAATAAAAGCAGCGCTCCCAAAGACACAACAAACTCCTACATGTTGACACGCTAGCGCTGCTACTTCTTCTTCTTCTCTCGGTTACTGGCGGATAGCAAACAAGTGAGAGGTGCATACCGCCACCTTCCGTCTTCTCTGGTGTTCTGCGGGGGTTGGGCGCTTCACACTTCGTAATGACGTAGCCCTGACGTAATCCCCGACTAGCTCCATATCGGTGGAAAACCAACTGGTTCTTATGAGCCACTCCAGAAGAACTGGTTAAGCACTAGCACCAGCCCCAGAACCGAACTAGCACTGGAACCGGTTTGGTGGAAAGAGGCCCCCTGTTCCAACATGACCATTTCTGTCACCGACAACAATGAGCTCCTCTGACTCTGGGGTCCCATCAGTGTTTCCTCTGGCTTAAAGACCTTGGTGTGGTAGCTACTTATCCCCCCCCCCCCCCCCGGGGGAATATTTTAATTTTATACTATTTCTTTTTAAAATTTTACACAGTGACATTGCATATGGAACTTACCATTTGAAGTATTGTACAACCGAGGCTTGAATATTGGGCCAGTTGGGGTCACACCCAGACATCCTGTGTTTAGACTTTTTAGTGGTGTTATCCTTCTCTCCTTCCTCTGCCTGAACACTTCCCTCTCCTTGGTTCCTCTCTTATGTCTCATCTTGCCCTCTCTGAGCTTTGTCTAATTCAGGTTCTCTGTCTGTCTATAGTGGCATACAAACAGGTTAGAAAATATCAAGTGTCATGTTTTGTCCTGCAGGATTTTTTTGTCATGGCTTACATAAATGACAAAAATATGTGTATTTTTTGTATTTTTATTCTAGTGTTTCTTTTTTCCATTGAGAGAGTAGGGAAGAGAAAGAAACATTCATAATAGTAATGTACTCATACATACTTAAATTATATGATGAGGTGGGTATAGTAACCAGAAATTCTACTCATGTAAAAGCAGTGCTTTGAAATTAATAATTAAAGTAGACAACCAAAAATTTCTCATAGAGTTAAGGGTACAAAGAGCATCATCATCATCATAGCAGTCTGTCATGAGCGACAATGACTGTTTCATTTAGGTCTGATCAGATTCCTCCACACAGCTCTGTCCTTAGCCTTCCGCTGCCAGGAACTCCTGTCTATGTCCAACTTTTTCAAGTTTCTTTTTACAGTGGCTTTAAATCTGAGCCTTGGTCTACCCTGATTGTGTTTGCCCTCACATAACTGTGAGTAGAGTAACTGCCGAGGGAGACGCTGGTGGTCCATCCTCTCAACATGTCCGAGCCCTCTCAGGTTCATCTGTATTAGCATGTCCTCCATTGATGGTAGACCAGCTCATTTCAACACTTCTATATTGGTTGTCTTGTCTTTCCATGAGATGTTCATTATGGCTCGAAGGTGTCTCATCATGTACACATGGAGTTTCTTCACCGGCACTCTGTAGACAGTCCAAGTTTCAGCACCGTATAATAGAGTAGCCAGTACTGTCGCTCTGTACACTTTGCATTTCACACGGATAGACACATGTCGATTGTTCCACAGTCTCTCCCTCAAGTTTCCAAACACAGCGCTCGCTCTTCCCATTCTGAGAGATAGTTCATCCTCCAGCCTAGCATTCTCTGAAACAGTACTCCCAAGGTACTTGAAAGTCTTGCACTTGACTAGTGGCTCTGTACCAATGCTGATCCCTTCTGGTAGTGATGTTGATAACTGGAACTTTGGTGGTTGATAAAGGCACTCTTCTTGTTGTTGATTTGGAGGCTGAATTGGCTAGCTGCGCTTGCAAATTTCTCCACTAAAGATTGCATATCATCTATGCTGTGTGCAACTAGAGCACTTGTCGTCGGCAAAGAGCATTTCTCTTACTACCTTTATCGATGTCTTACTCTTGGCTTTAAACTGTGTCACACTGAACAAGTCTGCTTCTTTCCTTGTTTGAATGTATACTCCTTCGGAAGTGTCTTTGAAGGCCACCTCAAGCATGGCTGCCAGTTCATGGCTGCCGGCAGTGGCTCAGGAGGTAGAGCAGGTCGTCTAATAACCCGATGGTTGGCGGTTCGAATCCCGCTCTCCCCAGATATCCTGTCGTCGTGTCCCTGGGCAAGACACTTCACCCGCATTGCCTCCAGTGCCCATAACACTGGGTATGAATGTGTATAAATGTATAAATGTTCAGTGGTGGCCGGAGAGGCCGTTGGCACGGATTGGCAGCCACGTTTCCGTCAGCCTGCCCCAGGGCAGCTGTGGCTACAGTAGTAGCTTGCCACTACCATTGTCTGTCTGGAGTGAATGAATAATGTATCTACTTGTAAAGCGTCTTTGAGTGTCTATGATAAAGCGCTATATAAATCTGATGCATTATTATTATTATTATTAGATATAGCGAGAAGAGTGTAGGTGCCAGCACACACCCTTGTTTCACCCCGTTGCTTACTGAAAAGTCTTTAGATACTGAATCACTCATTGCCACGTTTGCTTGCATACCTGTATGGAGTGCCTCGATCAGACTGACAAACTTCTCTGTACAACCATATTTCTTGAGTACCTGCCAAAGTCCTTGTCGTGAAACAGCATCGAAGGCTTTACTGAAGTCTCTGAAGACTACATAAAGTGGCATGTTCTGTTCGATACACTTTTCTTGAACCTGTTTCAAGCAGAAAATCATGTCCATTGTGCTTCTTCCACTTCTAAAGCCACACTGGGTTTCCGGTAGTACATTCTGCGAGATGTGTTCACTGAGTCTGTTAAGTAGTACACGTGAGAGAATCTTACCAACAGTGGCTAGCAGTGATATACCTCGGTAATTTCCACAATCTTTCCTGTCACCTTTCTTGAACAAAGGCACAATACTTGCATCCTTCCAGTTTTGAGGTACTTTCTGGGCATCCCATATCTCTTGGATGAGCTTGTGCAGGCAGTTAGTCAGCTGAACACCACCAAATTTCCACTCTTCTGCTGGAATTCCATCCCTTCCTGGAGCTTTACCATCCTGTGTTGTCCTAATAGCTGCCATTAGTTCATCAAAATTTGGTGGTTCATCCAGACTTGATACAGCTAGTCACTGCACTAGAGCTTTTTTAGCCTCTTCAGTGAGATCTCCAGGGTTGTTTAGTAGTTGGTCAAAGTGGTCTGCAAATCTGTCCAGGATCTTGTCTTTCTCCTGCAAAACCATTTCACCATCCATAGCCTTTAGTTGGATCAATCCTCTTGGTTTAGGGCCGTAGATTTCTCTCAGACCTGTGAAGAATGTTTTCATGTCCTTCCTGTCTGCTGCAGTTTGAAGTTTCTCTGCTTTTTCATCCCACCAGTTGGACTTCATCTCTCTGGTGTATTTCTGTAGCTCACTCAGAGCCTTTGAGTATTTCATCTTCTTCGACCTTGTGTTACACTGTAGGTTTTCCTGCCTAGCTGTATTCCTCGCTTCTAGTAGTTTCCTCAGGTGTTCATCATGCTCATCAAACCAATCTTGATGTTTCCTCTCAGGGTGACCTAATACATCACTCACAGTCTGATACACTGTATCCTTCAGTGTTGCCCATTTCTCTTCTATGTCATTCTCTGAGTTGTTGCTGCCCCAGTCTTTCAAGTTTTCATCCATTTCCTGTGTAAGTTCTTTCTGCTTCTTTTGGCCTTTCAGTGCACTAGTGTTTAGCTTCCGTGGTGGCTTCGTACCCATCCTTCAGTGCTGTTTTTGTCTGCAAATCCTTAATCTAGATCTCAGCATAACATGATCAGTACCACAGTCCACGCCTCTCATTGCTCTGGTGTCCAATACATCCCTTATGCCTCTCTGTCTGACTATGATGTAGCCTAATAAGTGCCAGTGCTTGGATCTTGGGTGCATCCATGTCTTCTTGTGTGTGTCCTTGTGCTTAAATAGAGTGTTGGTTATCACAAGGTTGTACTCTGAACATAGTGCAAGTAGAAGTTCTCCATTAGCATTGCACTTGCCTACTCCATGACTGCCTAGCACTTCTTTCCATTTCTCAGTGTCCGAACCAACTCTGGCATTAAAATCTCCAATGAGTATCAGCCTGTCATCAGACGGTACATGCCTGAGAGTCTCACGTAAATCACTGTAGTACTCTTCCTTCACCTCCTCTGTGTTGGTCATTGTTGGGGCATATACAGTGATGAGTGTGGCCTACATCTTCCGCTGTAGTGGGAGTCTCATAGTCATTATCCTGTTGTTGATTGGCACCGGTTCCTCATCAAGCATTGCTGCTATCTCCTTTCTAACTGCAAAGCCCACTCCTGCTTCTCTCCTTTCTTGAGTTGATCTCCCACTCCAAAAGAAGATGTACCTATGGTCTTCCAAGCTGTCATATCCAGGAAATCTTGTTTCACTAAGTACAGCTATGTCTACACTGTACCTGTTCATTTCCAGGCCCACAAGCACAGTCTGTCTTTCTGGGTGCTGTGAGGTTGTTTTGTCCAACAGAGTGCGTACATTCCATTCTGCTACACACAAGGCTGCTGTTTTCCTCTTCTTTTGTCTTCCTGCTCCTAGCTTACTTTTCACTGCCTGTCGGAGTGTGAACAGATCAGCGCAGACCTTGTAAGCCCGGGCGACGTCTGAGCCAGTATGAGTTGCTTTCTGATTGACCATTTCATGAAACTGCTTGCAAAGTATTTGAGTACTGCTAGCTTCTGCTGGACTAGCAGCACTTTCTTGGCAGATAAAGGTATTATCAGTGGCAAGGACAAGCCAAGACAAACTGACTCCAGTATATGTTGCAGTGACTGACCAGATGATAGGTTTGTTTATCTCTGCTCTTTGTGTAGTGCATGTCACAATGCACCGACTGGCACAGTCCACCACAGACCTTGCGACAGATGTGTTTATCTGCCAGGATGTCCAGTCTCACCCTGTGTAATTGGGAGTGGTCCACCACAGACATGTGGCAGATATTGTTTTTAGTTCTGCCAGGATGCTCTGTTTCACCCTCCACGCCCTCAGATGGGCGGTGATGCCGGTTGAGTCACCGACGGCCCGACCCATGAGACAGGTAGTACCGGTTTTCATGGTTATTCGGTAGTGTTAGAAAAATACCCGATTCTTTGATTGAAAGATCCAAGAACAAACCGGAGATTTCTTCAATTTAAAGGATGGTACATTTATTTAGAAGTCACATGTAAAGCAAGCAGCGCTGGGTGCAGCGTGACGCAGCTCCCTCTGGAGCGTCGCCACACTGAACTACGACTTCCGGGTGCGTGTTACAGTTATCCTCTCGGGTGGGGGCGACCCAGTACAATAGGATGGGCTTATACGCGACCGTCTGATTGGCCAGTTTAACTCTGACGTGAACAGGCCATCCGCTGTTCACGTTACCGATCTCCTAAAATGTACTATCAAAAGTGTGTGTGAGAATGTTGTTTTGGGTGTGTAACTAATGTGAAAGACCTGACTTAAAAGAGAGAGAAAAGAGAGAGAGAGCTCTATACCTTTGTCTCATTCCTGTTTTATCAATTTAATTGTTCATAAGCATGCAAACAGAAGTGGTATGGAATATGTGTAGAGCATAATGGGAGATCACCTACAGAATTATTATTCTGGCACTAACTATACATTAACCCTTTCAGTAGCAAGCAAGCCAATGCCTGACACACACACACACACACACACACACACACACACACACACACACACACACACACACACACACACACAAAGTAAGTATCATTTAAAAGCTGCCAATTTCTGACCCCCCCCCAAAAAAAAGTAGAATTTTATGGGTAAGAAGCTGCAACTTTAGCAAAAAGACAAAAGAAGGTGTAAATTTCCAACTGTTTACAACCTAAAACGCTGCAGATATAAGATTTGAGTAAAATGCTGCAAGTTTAAGCTTTTTTTAAACTGCAAAATCAAGAGTAAGAAAAGTTCTAAATTCATGAGGAAAAAGCTGCAAAATTATGAATAATAAAAGCTGCAAATTTTCAAGTAAGAAGCTGCACAATTTTGAGTAGAATGGCTCTAACTCTGCAGGAAAATCCTGCGAATTTATGGAAAAAATCCTCCCATTTACAAAAGAATGTTTCTAATTTACATGGAAAAAGGATGTGATAAATTGGCGTGTGTTGAGCATTTTTTTAAAAGACAGCCGTGAGGAGGAACTAAGCGGTGGTGTTCGGGGGTGTTAAATCCTGCAGATCTGCATTAATCAGCAGGGGAAAGGAGAAGAAGAGGAATAGGTGATCCCCAGCAGCAGAAATAATCCAGTTAACCCAGGATCAGTAAACGCATGACACCCCATGACACCCAACAGATCACCCCCCCCCCCCATGACAAAAGTGGGAACAGCTGGGCCAAACTTCACACCTCTGTTGATTTACTTATTCCCTTCTGAGGACAATTCAAACTGAGCTGCTGCTGAGATGGAAACCAAAGGGTTAATGGGTGACGTGGCTTTATCAGCAGCACTGATCCCCCCCACCCCCAACTGACCTGCTGGCCAGGAACTAACAACTCCTCAGGCCTGTTAACACAATTTTAACAACAAAAGGACATGCAAAAGAACAAAGATTCCCTTTGATTTAACAGGATAACAGCGTGAATTTTCTGGTCTGTGAATGAACAGAGCAGCCATGAGTTTAAATACCTGGGGTCAGCCATCCAAAGCAATGGAAAATGCACAAGAGAGGTGAAGAACAGAGTGCAGGCAGGGTGGATTGAGTAGAGATGACTGTCAGGGGGTGATTTGTGACAGAAAGGTAGCATCAAGAGAGAAAGGGAAGATTTACAAGACAGCGAGACCTGCTATGATGTACACACGTGGACAAAATTGTTGGTGTCCCTCTGCCAATGAAAGAAAAACCCACAATGGCCACAGAACCAACCTGAATTTGACAAAAGTGGCAACAAACAAAAACTCTATGAAAATTAACCAGTGAAAATCAGACAACGCTCCCGAACCGTGGTTCAACAGAACTACCTCAAAAAACAAACTCATGAAACAGGCCTGGACAAAAATGATGGCACCCCTAGAAAAGATTGAAAATAATGTGACCATAAGGTAAGATAAGATAAGATAAGCCTTTATTAGTCCCACAATGGGGAAATTCCAGGATTGCAACAGCACAGGGATAGCAACACTCAGAGCAACAATCAGAAGGCAAGAGAAAAAACAAGAGCAGCAAGTATATATATATATATATATAGACACACAGTGCGGAGCATTGTAGCTAGATGGGATAGATATATAAATATATAAACACAGTGCGGAGCATTGTAGCTAGATGGAATAATATGTAGATATTTAAACACAGTGCGGAGCATTGTAACTAGATGGAATAAATATATGAATATATAAACACACAGTGCGGAGCATTGTAGCTAGATGGAATAAATATGTAGATATATAAACACACAGTGCGGAGCATTGTAGCTAGATGGAATAAATATGTAGATATATAAACAGTGCAGAGCATTGTAGCTAGATGGAGTAAATATATAAATATATATATAAACACACAGTGCGGAGCATTGTAGCTAGATGGAATAAATATATAAATATATATATAAACACACAGTGCGGAGCATTGTAGCTAGATGGAATGAAACAGCACAACCGTCTACTTAGTTATCCTACATGGTATGATTATGTAACCATACATATTCTCACCGTCCATAGCGACCGGTATTTTCCTAGTTGTATACCGGAGGGGACCATTGTGTAAGCCTATTGCGTCTTTTGCATTCAAAACTATTAGGTTGTCACGTCCCTTTGCTATCTCTGCGAGCAGCCCTGCTTAGGTTGTACAGTCTGACAGCCGTAGGTAGGAAGGACCTGCGAAACCTCTCGGTTGTGCACCTAGGATGATGTAGTCTGCTGCTAAATGAGCTCCTCAGTGCATTCAGTATGTCCTGCATAGGGTGGAACTCGGACTCCAGCAGAGATGACAGTTTAGCCACCATCCTTCTCTCTCCTATCTCCTCCACTGGGTCAAGGCGCTGCCCCAGGACAGAGCTAGCTTTCTTGATCAGTTTGTTCAGTCTCTTCCTATCGGCTGCTGTAATACCACTGCCCCAGCAGACCACTCCAAAAGTGATGGCTGATGCCACCACCGTGTCATAGAATGTCTTCAGCAGCGCCCCTTGTACACCAAAAGACCTCAGTCTCCTCAGTAGGAACAGCCTGCGCTGTCCCTTCTTGTAGAGTGCGTCAGTATTGTGTGACCAGTCTAGTTTATTGTTCAGATGAACACCCAGGTACTTATAGGATGTCACCATCTCGATGTCTGTTCCCTGTATATTTACTGGTGCTGTGAGGGGTTGTCCTTGCCTGCGGCAGTCCACCACCAGCTCCTTAGTTTTCCTCGCGTTGATCTGGAGGCAGTTCCGATGGCACCAGTCCACGAAGTCCTGGATAAGCCCTCTGTACTCAGCTTCATCTCCGTTGGAGATGAGGCCAGTGATCGCAGAGTCATCAGAGAACTTCTGTAGATGGCAGTGTGTTGTGTTGTGTGAGAAGTCCGCAGTATAAAGGGTGAACAGGAAGGGAGCCAACACTGGGGAGCCCCTGTGCTACCGATGATCGTGTCGGACACACAGTCCCGGGTTCTCACAAACTGAGGCTGGTTTGTGAAGTAGTCCAGGATCCATGATGACAGGTGCTGGTCCACCCCTGCGCACAGCAGCTTGTCCTTCAGGATCATCGGTTGGATGGTGTTGAAAGCACTGAAGAAGTCAAAGAACATGATCCTGACCGCATTCCCGGGCTTCTCCAGGTGGGACAGAGAACGGTGAAGCAGGAAGATCATCGCATCCTCCACCCCAATGCCATGCTGGTAGGCGAACTGGAGTGGATCCATCGCTGGTCCCACCAGGGGGCGGAGGTGAGCAAGGAGCAGTCTCTCCAGGGTCCTCATCATGTGGGACATCAAGGCCACTGGTCTGTAGCTGTTCAGATCTTTGGGGTGGGAAGTCTTTGGTACAGGTACCACACAAGATGTTTTCCACAGCTGTGGTACCCTCCCCAGCTTCAGGCTCAGATTGAAGATGTACTCCACAATCCCACACAGCTGGTCTGCACAGGACTTGAGGAGCTTTGCGCTGATGCCGTCCGGTCCCGACGCCTTTCTCGCCTTGATCTTCCTCAGCTCCGTCCTCACCTGTGTCTTAGTGAGGGTCAGGTTGGGGGGCTGTGTGTTGGGAGTGGGGGGGTGTCCATAGGGACATGTTCAACCAAGATGTGTCCTCTAATTAACATCACAGATGTCTACAAACTTGTAATCAGTCAGTCGGCCTGTTTAAAGGGTGACAAGTAGTCACTGCGCTGTTTGGTGACATGGTGTTTACCACACTAAACATGGACCAGAGGAAGCAAAGGAGAGAGTTGTCTCAGGAGATTAGAAAGAAAATTATAGACAAGCATGTTAAAGGTAAAGGCTATAAGACCATCTCCAAGCAGCTTGATGTTCCTGTGACTACAGTTGCACATATTATTCAGAAATTTAAGATCCACGGGACTGTAGCCAACCTCCCTGGACATGGCCGCAGGAGGAAACTTGATGAAAAATGGAAGAGACGGATAATACGAATGGTAACAAAAGAGCCCAGAACAACATCTAAACACATTCATGGTGAACTCCAAGGTCAAGGTACATCACTGTCAGATCGCACCAGCCGTCGTTGTTTGAGCCAAAGTGGACTTCATAGGAGACGACCAAGGAGGACACCACTTTTGAAAACAAATCAAAAAAAGCCAGACTGGAATTTGCCAAACTGCATGTTGACAAGCCACAAAGCTTCTGAGAGAATGTCTTATAGACAGACGAGACAAAACTGGAACTTTTTGGCAAGGCACATCAGCTCTTATGTTCACAGACGCAAAAATGAAGCATACCAAGAAAAGAACACTGTCCCTACTGTGAAACATGAAGGAGGTTCTGTTATGTTCCGGGGCTGCTTTGCTGCATCTGGCACAGGGTGGCTTGAATCTGTGCAGGGTACAATGAAATATCAAGACTATCAAGGTATTCTAGAGAGAAATGTGCTGCCCAGTGTCAGACAGCTTGGTTTCAGTCGCAGGTCATGGGTCTTGCAACAGGATAAATAGCCAAAACACACAGCTAAAAACACCCAAGAATGGTTAAGAGCGAAACATTGGACTATTCTTAAATCTTGAGCAATGACTTCAGTCTTGAAGGTTTGAGGTTTTTCTCAAAAATTCATAACAGCTCTTATAGTTTTCTACTTTTCTCTGTAAATCTAAAGTTGAAACCATGTTCCTCAAATTTGTAATTTCCTCTTGTAAAATTGACTTTTCTTGTACATTTGAGACTTTATTATAAATTTGTGGATTATTTTATGTCTAATTTTTGTCTTTTTTTAAAAAATAAAATTACTTTTTTTTTAAAGATAAATTTGAAACAGACTGTGGTAATTTTTTTTTACTTTTTCCTCATAACAATTTACATTTTTGACCATAATTTTGCAGTCAGAACAGAACAATAATTTAACTCTGATTACAAAGAAAAAATATTAATAAAATTGTATTTAATGAAATAGATTAACTTAAATGACCAAGGATGCTGTTATTTCTGTTATAATATTTCTTTATATTTATAGTTGTTTTTTTAGAAATCTCCTCACCACCCAGACAGCAGGAAAAACCTCCCTTATTTTGAAATCAAATGTTGGCACGATTAGTTTGTCTGAAGGCTGCTGACAGATTAAAGTCATTGACTTCATGAATTTCGGTCATCTTAACCTGCCAGGTACATAATAGGGAACTGTAGCGGACTCTAAAGACATAATTCACCACAATATGTGTTCATGTACAGAATGATCTGTTTAGGCTGTTATAGTTGTGCTCTCAGGCTTTCTCATCAGGCACCTCTCTAGGCAGCCGCTGAAGGACCTCAATTTAGAGCTAGCGTTTTCAGCTGTTGCTTTTTGTCACTGCTGCTGGAAAATAAAAACGGCACGCCTGCTCGTGTGAGAAAAGCGAGAAATTGCCAGTCTCTTCATTCTTGCAATTCCTACAGAACATAACTTAATACTGTAGTGGCTGGTGAAATATATCCTCAGCAATTCATCAGTCCGCCTCACTTTCCCTTCATATGAAGCCGGCTGCATGTGAATTCTAACCACATCTCTTAGCTAAGCGGCTCTTCTATTATTGCTCCCGTTAACAGCGGGTTAAAACCATGATAAACGCCTCCAGTGCTTCCATACATACCTCTTCTTATTTTTTTTCTTCCCACGTTTAAAGTACTTAAAGGCCTAATGTCACGTAATTTTTTTTTCTAAATGACAACGAATTTTGATAAAATACACATAGCTTAAACCAAATATTCATACCAGAGACCATATCACCCACCTGTATTTACATAATTGCACAAAATACACCAGGCGAAGGCCTCACCTTGCTCGCTGGCTTGTGACAGCCAGTCCAGACCACGCCCATGTTTTTGACGTCACAAGTTGTACCCTGGCTGCCCTGCCTATCCACATTCACACATATCAACATTGGACAATCATGACGGAAAGTGACAGCAATTGTGAACAAATTAGTTTAGTTTTGTCTTTTTTTTTTTTTTTGTCTTTTTTTTGTCAGTGGTTCAGACAGTGACAGAGGCATAGAACCTTACAGGTTCGAGCCGTCCGAGACGGAATCAGATGCTTTGTCTGATGACAACAGTTCCGACAATGACCAGAGAGCAGAACCAGTGGAAAATGTCATTGAATTGGACATTAATCGCCTCCAGAATTGGGAAGCCGAAGGGGGTCTGTCGAGGGCGCCCCATAAATATTGATTTTTCGGAAGCCATTATTATTACAGTGGAGGAGAGCCGCTGCTGTCAAGAAATTGACCAGATCAATATGAAAATGGAGGCGCATACCTGTCAAGTGAGACGTTTTCGCCGTATTTTAATACGGGGAAAATGCAGTTTTAGCAAATACAGGTGTATTGCCATTTCTGTACGCCCAAAAGAAAAATATACGGGAAAAAAAATTATTGAGTGTGTTGAGGAGCACGTCGTGTGTGTGAGACCCACAGCTAGGGTGCTGGCAGAGCGCTCAGCGGGAGCTATTCGCACTACAGTGAGAAGTGTGGACTCAATCATTAGGCTGATTGTCGGGGCGGGCAGATCGCTCAGCGGGAGCTATTCTCACTACAATGAGAAGTCATTAGGATAATGGCTTAACACTTTCAGCTGTGCTGCGGCTGCGGAACAGAGAGGAATCGCCTTACAAATACAGAATTCTGCTTTTTTTATTTTGAGCCGGACACTGAGTTGTGTTGTTATTGTCAAATATCCATGAATCCTTAAAATATTTGACAATAACAACACGAATTACATTTAAAACATTTCCCAGAAAAGTGTCCCTTATTACTCCGCCGTCCCTTATAGCCGCGTTTTACGGTATTAAAATACGGCGAAAACGTCTCACTTGACAGGTATGAAAACATTTCCCAGAGAAGTGTCCCTTATTACTCCACTGTCCCTTATAGCCCCGTTTTACGGTATTAAAATACGGCGAAAACGTCTCACTTGACAGGTATGAAAACATTTCCCGGAAAAGTGTCCCTTATTACCCAGCTGTCCCTTATAGCCGCGTTTTAAGGTATGGGTGAAATAATCCAATTTTTTCTTTCTTGTTGCTCACTTCAATCTTCCAGTCTCCATATAAACAATCAATCGAAATACCCCAAGCATCAAACTAGGGTACAATCTATTTCGTCACTTCCGCCTTCTTCCCCAGGCGATTCCAGGGGCCGTGAGTAGGAATGTCAGGCCAAGCACGGCAGTTTTAAATTAACGAATATTCCAGCGTTACTGAAGCATATGCACCAAGACCCGAACGGATCGGTTCCCTTTTATATCTAGTTTCAAGACATTTAAAGTACCCTGTTACGTGACATTTGGCCTTTAAACAAACTCATGGTCTTGTCGACAGTCACGCTTAGCAAGACACTGCCTGCTGACTGAGTGGAGAACTCGCGTGGGCGAGGTGCTTCTAAACTCCGTGCGGATGACGGCCACGCACGTTGTTCGTGTGCGTGCTTGCGGAAGGTCATTGCTTCATATGTTTTTCTTAATAAAATCATATCGCCTTGGCGAGGCGGGCCACCACGGAGAAGTGTTACTAGAGGAAACCCTGCCCATCTGTCACTGCACCCAACTGGTCCCAAAACTCATTCTTTTCCACTTCCTCACAGCCTTGCTGGGGTGCGTAAGCAGACACGATGTTGTAGGTCTGCTGGGGTGTCACCAATTTCATGCTTATGATCCGGTCTGATTTCCTGCGTACCTGTATCACTTTATTTTGCCATGTTTCCTTCAGACAGATTCCAGCTCCATTCCGAGGTCTTACCCACCACTGTATTACACTTTGTAGCCATCTCCAATGTTTTGTGCCTTCACTCCGAGTGTCAAACTCATTTTAGCTTGGGGGCCACATACCGCCGGATTTAATGTCAAGTGGGCTGGACCTGTAAAATAATAGCAAAACAATCTAATGGCAACTCCAGAGTTCATTGTTTGTTTTAGTACAAAGAAGTTCAAGTACATTATGAAATGTTTACATTTATTGAACCATTGATCTTTTACAAAACATGAACAACCTGAATGATGAATCTTCATCAAAGTATGAACCTGATGGGTTTTTTTTTCCTTTTCTGCTCTGTTTTGAACTGAAGCTGCTGACGAACAATATCTTAATCATGATAAAAACGAATGCCATTTAAGGAACCAGATATCATATTGCTGCCATCAACGGTTTAGCTCTGGAACTTGTTTGTATTTTGAACAGTGACCCCTGTTACATGGTCACAATAAACCAACAATGGCATTAATCAGTTTTCTCGTGTTTACATGTGTGGCAGGGCAGTGGATTTTGAATGAAAAGCACAACAGTGCCACCTGGGGAATTTGGCCCCAGGTAATAGTTTTCTACAACCCAAGACCTGTAAGGTCACACAGGTTCGTGAGAGCCATACAGTAGGCGTGATTCTATTAGTAACAAATCATTTTTATTAAACAATTAAAAAAAACAATCATTAGTTGCTAATTAAAACCATAACAACAGCTGGTTGACTATGATTTTTAGCTTAAAATAGATTTCTACGAGGCAAAGGCCTGCTAAGGATCAGGGCTGGGGCTTACCGGGAGGCTAGCCAGAGAAGGGGAAAAAAGGGGTCTTAAACTAAACACCATGTGACTACACACCAACCAGATGGACACCCTGCGTGCACTTCAGAGGGAGTCTGGGAAAAACCACCACCAGGGGGACCGACTGTCACACACCTCAGGCCCACAGCTCCTGTCCTGCAACAAAAGAAATTTATTCAATGTTACACCATAAGAAAGGATGAAGTGGACTTCCGGTCTGGACACCATGGTGATAGCAGCTTAACGCTGAAGCTCCCAGACCTGATCCGTGAAAATACCTTGAATATCAAATTTAACGGGTTTTTGGAAGAGTGAAAATCAAAAGACAAAGTCATTATGCCTAAAAGAAAACAGAAGAGATCGACATTTCCCAGGCCAAGACGCGCATCGGCAGGAGAATCTGACCTGGAGGACAATGACCACTCGGAAGCAGAGGAGCTGAATGAGTCTAGCAACATGGTTAGCTTAAAAATGGTACTTCAAGAATTAAGACAATTTTGCCGAGAGTGTTGGGCCAAATTTCGTGAAATTAAAGACGAAATAAAAAGGACAAACAGCAGAGTGGACCAGGCTGAGGACCGAATCATGGAAGCAGAGGAAAGAATAAAAGGGCTGGAAGAAACCATGCTGGAACTGCTCAAACGACAGTCAAGACTGGAGGCTAAGCTAACCGACCAAGAAGGAAGACTAAGAAGGGCCAACATAAGAATTCGTGGTCTAAAAGAAGGAGTCGAGGACGGCTTCACCACAATGGCTGCATGCGTGGAATCCATACTGAGAGAGAAGTTGGAAATTCCCCAATCCACCGATTTGAAAATAGAAAGGGCGCACCGTTCATTAGCCCCAAGGCCGTCGGCGGAATCGCCCCCACGTTCAGTGGTGGTTAAGTTCTCCAACTTCAGAACAAAGGAGGAGGTTTTGAGACTGGCTTGGCAGAAAAAAGGATTTATGCACCAAGAAAGAAAAGTTTTTGTGGAGCACGACTACGCCCCGGAGGTCCTTAAAAAGCATCGGGAATACGACAACGCTAAAAAGGTACTAAGAGAGAAGAAACTGCGCTTTCAAACTCCATTTCCGGCGAAGCTGCGGGTTTTTTATGGGGATGAGACATGTCTCTACAACTCGGCGGAAGAAGCAACCACGGATATGGCAAGAAGAGGGCTCCCGGTAACGGTGTATAAACCCGCAGCAGACCCGATCGAAAGAATCAAGGTTCAAACGTGGTCCACACAGAGACCCTCAAAATCCACGGGCCAGCAGCGGGAAACCCAGCGCGAGGGCTGTAAGGAAAAACTGAGCATTTTCAGGAGGGAATAATGATATTTTTTTTTTTTTTTTATTTAAGTTTTTGTAAAGGGTATACAGGTCGTTACAGCAATGCAGTGTTTACATTTTCATCACATGTTCCCTTATTTTCTGATATCTGACAACATTGGAAGATTAATTCTTACAACACCCCTTATTTTTTTTTTTTTTTTAAAGTGAAAGAAAAAGTGAAATTAAAGAGAAAAAAAAAACAAAACAAAAAACAAAAAAACCCCCAAACAAACCAGTAAAAAACAAACAAAAAGAAAAAGTAAGTAAATAAAGATAAAAGAGCATCTGAGTAGCATTGGAACAAAGAGCAGAACCATTATTGAAATGGTATTTGTCAAAGATTAGATCTAATGGAAGACACATATGCGGTCCAGGGTTGCCAAAAGTTCATGAACCCATCCATGTCCTGTCTCAGTGCGAATGTCAACTTTTCCATCGAGTAAATGTCTTGGATCACGTTAGTCCAATCTTCAGGTGTAGGACAGTCCTTCAACATCCATTTTTTAGTTAGAGCTTTTTTGCTTGCCAATATTAAAACATTGAATAAGTATTTTTCTCCTCGTCTTTCCAGTGAGTCCGGTAGTAAACCCAAATACAAAGTTACAAAAGAAAAGGGAACTGTAATTTTGAATATTTTCCCCAATATTGTCTGTACATTGGTCCAATATTGGTGGATAACTGGGCATGACCAAAACACATGAAAATGATTTGCAGTCTTTTCACCACACAAGCGCCAACAGTTCAATCCCTTATGGGTAAATTTGATTTGTGCAGGTGTTCTGAAAAATCTTGCCAAGTTTTTCCATCCAAATTCTCTCCACTGCAGGGATGAGGTACTTTTCCATTGCTGTTTATTTAGCTTTTCCCATATTTCCAGATGTAAAGTGAAATTCCCCTCTTTTTCCCATCTCTCTTTTATATAAGATGTGTTGTCTCCTTTTAAGTCTTGAAGACCTTGGTATATTTTAGAAATGTATCTGATCCCTGGGATCCCTTTATATGCCATTAAGAAGACCTTCAGAACACCTGACTGGGCCCTTTCCAAAACCTCCTTTTTAAGTATATTGTTTATGTGGTGTCTAAGCTGGAAGAACCTGTAAAGGTCTTGATTTATTAGGCCTTGTTTTTTCAAATCTTCAAAACTTCTTAAGATTTGCCCTTTAAAAAAATCGTAATATTTTATCAGCCCCTTCTCCTTCCACTTTTTAAATCTGGTGTCTGTTTTATTAGGAGTAAAGTCCTGATCATAGGCGATCCATTGCAGAAGTCGATAGGGCTCTTTAGTTTGATTCTCTCTGACTATCTTAAACCAAATTTTTAGCGGGGTCTCTATCCACGGGTTAGTGTTATTCAAAAGCTTAGGTAAGACATTGTGCCCTATTATCGCCTGTAGGGGGATGTCACTTGTTATTTGGCATTCGATCTCCTTCCATTGTGCAGAGTAGACTGGGTTACATATCTCTACTAAAGTTTTAATTTGTGCGGCTTTAAAGTAGTCCCTGATATTTGGCAGCGCGAGCCCACCTTTGTCTTTGTTTAGCTGTAGGGTTCTATATCTGATTCTAGGTCTCTTGCCCTGCCATATGAATCTTGAGATCCTTCTGTCCAGCTCCTGCCATGTTTTTTTGGGAGGTTCTACCGGTATTGTTTGGAAAAGGTATAGAAGACGTGGAAGTATATTCATTTTGACTGCTTCAATTCTTTGTGCAATACCCAAGAATGGTATCATATTCCATCTTGCTAGGTCAGATTTTATTTTTGTCACCAGTGGATCATAGTTTAGTGATATAATTTTGTTGAGTTGTTTCGGGATATTGACCCCCAGATATTTCATAGATTCCGACTCCCAGTTAGTTTTGAGTTTGCTTAGTGAATAATGATTTGGGTCATAGTTGAATGTTAAAACTTGGGTTTTATGCATATTTAATTTGTACCCCGATAAATCTCCATACTCTGAAAAAACTGAGGTTAGTTCTGGTAAAGAAGTGTCCGGCTGCCCTAGGTATATTAAAATGTCATCAGCAAAGAGTGCTATTTTATGTTCCTTCTGACCAAGTGTAATACCTTGAATTTTTTGGTTTTGTCTTATCCATTGGCTCAGAGGTTCTATGAAGATTGCAAAGAGCAGTGGAGACAGGGGGCAGCCCTGACGACATCCTCTTTCCAGTTCAAAAGATGATGATAAATTACCGTTAATCCTTATTTTAGCTGTTGGTTTTTTATATAATGCCTGTATAGTTCTAATGAAGTTGTTATGAAAATTGAAACTGGATAAGATTCTGTATAGAAAAGACCAGTCAACCGAATCGAATGCTTTTTCAGCATCTAATCCTAATATGACTGCATTTAAGTTATATTTTTTTATATGATGAATTATGTGTAAAGTGCGTCGAATGTTGTCTTGTGTCTGTCTTTGTCTTATAAAACCTGTTTGGTCTAAATGAATTAGGTCTGTCAGTATATTCTCTAACCTTTTGGCAAGGATAATGGTAAAAAGCTTATAGTCCTGATTTAGTACACTGATTGGTCTGTAGTTGGAGCACTCTAGTTTATCCTTTTCAGGTTTAGGTATAACTGCAATGACCCCTTCTCTCCAGGAGGGGGGGATTTCCCCTGTGTGGAGGACATAATTAAATGTTTTCAGGAGGAGAGGAGATAGTTGCTGTTTAAAGGTTTTGTACCACTCTGCTGTATAGCCATCAGCTCCTGGGGATTTGTTAGCTTTAAGTTTCATAATTGCTTTTTCCAATTCTTTAGGATGTATTTCTGACAGTAGTGTTTTATTTTGTGACTCCGTAAGTTGGGGAAGGTTTAATGTGTTTAGGAATGCCTCGGATGCGTTTTTATGTTTTTTGTGGGAGTATAAGTTCTTATAGTAATTCTCGAAGTTTTTAAGAATATCCTGAATTCTGAATTTTATTTCCTTTGATACTGGGTCTCTGATTTTGTAGATTGCTCTTTCTGTTTGATGTTTCCTCAATTTATAGGCTAGCAATTTTGCCGATTTACTGCCTGCTTCATAGTATTTTTGTTTCAGAAATGTAAGTTTCTTCTGGATTTCTATTGTGTAGATCTCATTTATTTGGTTTTTAATTTCCTTAATCTTGAGCGAGTCAGTAGAATGAGTGTTGCCTTTGTGTTCTTTTTCTAGGTTCCTAAGTTCTGACTCTAATGTGGATAGTTTTTCTTGTCTTAGTTTCTTTTGGGTTGCCAGTTTTGCAATAATCTTTCCTCTTATTACAGCTTTACATGCATCCCACAGTATTAAAGGGGATACTTCTCCATTATCGTTATCTTCCAAATATCTGAGAATATCTGACTCCAATTCATCTTTCAATGGTCCTTTCAGGACATTTGAATTTAACCTCCAAGAAAATGTATTATTTGTGTATTTTTGGATATTTAAGTCCATGTAGATCGGACTGTGGTCGGAGAGATCCATCAGTCCTATTTTACATGTTTTTACTCTACCAATGTCTCTATTAAACATAAAAAAATAGTCAATCCTTGAGTAAGATGAATGTGGAGTTGAGTAAAATGTATAGTCTTTTACACTGGGGTTGAGTTCCCTCCACACATCACAGATTCCCATTTCTTTTAGTAGCATCCGAGTCTTCCTGTTTTGGGTGTTATTTTGATGTGGGGAATTACCAGAAGCATCCCAGTATGGATTCAGTCTAAGATTGAAGTCCCCACCACATATCACTAAACCTTGAGCTTTAGTTATCATTAGGTCGAATACATTTTTATAAAATTTCCAGTTAGCCCCTGGGGGAGCATACACATTCAGCAGGGTGATATCTTCTCCCTCTAGCCGACCAGTTACCAAACTGTATCTCCCTTCTTTATCTTTGTGTTCTGATTTTTTTTCAAATGTAATTTTGGTTGATATCAATGTCGCTACTCCCCTCCTCCTCCCTGATTTATATGAAGATGAAGAGATCATTTTAAACCCTTGTCTACTGAGTTTATTGTGTTCCACGTCTGTTAGGTGGGTTTCTTGTAAAAGTATTATTCCTGCTTTGTCTTTTTTCATTTTGCCTAGAATCTTGGATCTTTTAACTGGATTCAGGATCCCTTTTACATTATATGAAATTATTTTGGTTACACCCTGTTTCTCCATTGTGTTGTTTTGTTTAGTATAACTGTGTGGTGGCCCTCTTTTGTGCTACTCAGAAACTGAAAGAACATTAAAAACAAGAAAAACATTAAGAACATAGTGTAAAAAACTTTAAAACAAAAAACTGTCAAAAGAACTTCCTGAGCTGAGGTCTTTTTAAAGACCCTGTAAGAGCCTTGATGGAGTGAAGGCTCTGAGGGAAATTCCTCAAACTCTGTTACGTGTTGAGGGCCCTCTCGTACCACTGAAAGTAGTCCCATGCTTTTAACGTGAGTTTCAGAACCCAATCCAAACTTGTAATGATTTTTTTTTTTTTTTTCCTTTTATGCCTAAACCCTGTGAAATTGTGTGCACCCTCCCACCCCCATCACATCAAACATTCACGCAAAAACAGTATTTGTTAGTATGAGCAGAACATGTGGATTATTGTCACATTTCTATTTTAACAAGTTTTTTTTTTTTTTATTACAAAGACTTATTTGTTTCAAATAATATGATTGTTCCATGAAATGTTTTACCACATGCTGAATATGCATCTCCTTTAATGTTTGTTACCTTGTATGAGGGGGGTTGGATGTGCGGATTGATTCAAGAGAAAGGGAAAAAAAAAAAAAAAAAAAAAAAAAAGGTCGCTATTCCAACCTGAAAACGGATAGTTTATCCGCGACGCTCTGGTGCTGGGTTTCCCGCTGCTGGTCCGTGGATTTTGAGGGTCTTTGTGTTGTCCATGTTTGCGCTTTGATCTTCTCACTCGGGTCTGCTGCGGGTTTAAACACCGTTACCGGGAGCCCTCTTCTCGCCATGTCAGCTGTTGCTTCTTCCGCCGAATTATAGAGACACGTTTCATCGCCGTAGAAGACCCTTAACTTCGCAGGAAATGGTGTCTGAAAGCGCAATTTCTTCTCTCTTAACACCTTTTTCGCGTCATTGTATTCCCTGCGCTTTTTAAGGACCTCCGGGGCGTAATCGTGTTCCACGTAGACTTTTCTCTCCTGGTGCATAAATCCTTTTTTCTGCCAGGCCAGTCTTACAACCTCTTGTTTTATTTTGAAATTGGAAAATCTTACCAACACCGAACGTGGGGGCGCTTCCGCCGCCGGCCTAGCGGCTAATGAACGATGTGCCTTTTCTATCTTCAAGTCGGTGGTTTGTGGAATATCCAATTTCTCTCTTAGTAAGGATTCCACGCATTCTGCCATTGAGTTAAAACCATTTTCGGTTCCTTCTATCAGACCATGAATTCTTATGTTGTCTCTTCTTTGTTTTCCTTCTTGGTCGGTTAGCTTAGCCTCTATAGCTGCTTGTCTTTTGCGTAGGTCCAGCACAGAATCTTCGAGCACTTTTATTCGATCCTCTGTTTCCAAGATTCGGTTCTCGGCCTGGTCCACTCTGCTGTTTGTCCTTTTCAATTCTTCTCTGAATTCCCGAAATTCGGCCGTAACATCTCGGCGAAATCGTCGTAGCTCTTCAAATAGCGATTTCAGGCTAACCCTTTTGTTAGCTATCACCAGCTCCTCGTCTTCTGAACGGGGATCTTCCAGTTCAGATTCTCCGGCCGATACGTGTCCTAGCCTGGAGAATTTCAGTTTCTTCTGTTTTCCTTTAGACATGATGATTTTGTCTTTTGATTTTCACTCCTCCAAAAATCCGTTAAGTTTGATTTTCAAGGTGTTATCCTGGATTGAGTCTGAGAGCTTCAGTGTTAAGCTGCAGTCGCCATGGCGTCCAGACCGGAAGTCGGAATAATGATATTTTTAATCAATCTGCGCATCAAACCCTCCTCCTACAAGGTAACAAACATTAAAGGAGATGCAGAATCAGCAAGTATCAAGTGGTAAAACATTTCATGGAACAGTCATAATATTAGAAACATATAAGTCTTTAAAAAAAAAAAAAACTTTGTGGGGAGCGTGAAATAACGAGGCTGAATTATTTCTCAATTCAGGGTTTAATGTAGCTTTCACATCCCCAGCGATCTCTCAAGAACAGAAGAGAGAGAGCTGCATCAGAACCCCCACATTTATACATCAGCATCAAAGGAAGAATCACACATCTCTGTCAAAACCCCGCAATGACAATAACTCTCCCCCCGAGTCCTTTAGTCCTCTGCCTGGCCCCAGGAGGTCAGGAAGTCCTTTCAGCTCCTTAACACGGTACCTCCGTCCTCTTGCCGTTATCCACAGGCGGTCCAGACATATTGTCCCATCCTAAGACGTGAGGTAAATCCATATATGCAATCCTAAGCATCTCACTTTATACTCATACATATGTAGGCAAAAATACATGACTGGAACTTGATGGTAGCCGCGAACCAGGTCTATTTTAGAAAAAAATGCGCGCCCCCGCTAGATGCACCGAAAAATCCTGAATGTGTGGGATTGGGTAGCGGTCATGCGCTGTGGCGTTGTTTAGTCTGTGGTAATCGCCGCAAGGTCTCCACGAGCCGTCAGCTTTAGGGACCATATGCAGCGGCGAGGCCCATGGGCTCTTCGAACGGCGAATAATGCCCAGCCTTTCCAGGCTGGCGAACTCCTCGCGCGCTATGGAGAGCTCAGCGGCATCCAAGCGCCAAGCTTTCGCGAAGACGGGGGGGGGGGGGGGGCAGCTGTAGTGATAAAATGCTCCACCCCTTGTTTCGCAACTGTTGCCGAAAATGTGGGGACTGTGAGCGCTGGAAACTGGGTGAGGAGTGTGTTAAACTTACCGCCTGCTGTGGCGACGTTGGTCTGCACTGGTGGCGGGGACACTCGAGCTGCACAAGGAATAGAATAAAAAGAGAGTGCATTTACCAGCCGCCTATTGGCAAGATCAACTAACAAACCATGTGAGCACAGAAAATCAGCACCTAACATGTTGAAACTCACCGCTGCAATAATAAAAGTCCATTCATAAGTGCGGCCGTGTAAGGACAGAAACAGAGTCCTCTCTCCAAAGGTGTCGATGCTCGAGCCGTTCGCCGCCATTGCCCCGTTACCCCGGGGGCCTGCCAGCCGGTCAGCATAGGTCGGGGTGATGAAACTCACTTGGGCCCCGGTGTCCACGAGGAAGTGCCACCCGGAACTCGCATCTGTGATGTAGAGCAGCTTATTCCGTTCTCCGAGAGCCGAGGCTGCTAACGACTCCTGGTCCTGGAGTTTCCCGAGCTCTTGAAGTTGCACGGTGGCACACATGTGTGCGCCTCCTCTGCGAAACGCCGATGATAAAAGCAGAGGCCATCTCCCCTGCTGCGTCGGGAATGCGCCGCTACCATTGTTGGTGGGGTTGGTTCTGCTGTCTCCGGCCCTTCGCTGCTCCCGGACGCCGCACCGAGGTCTGCCGCTGCTGCTGTAGCCGTCTGCTCACCGCAGGAGTCGAGGAGCCGCTGTGCCTCCCGGGCCAGCGCGCGGAAGTCCCGCTGGGTCACACAGCGCATGCTGGACAGGGTCCCTCTCATCTGCACTGGGAGGTTTCTCAGGAAGATATGCTTAAACAAGAAATTGTCGTTGTCTGAGTCCCTCAGCTGCAGCATATCCTCCATAAGGTCGACTGGCCTGCGTCCGCCCCGGTCGTGCATAGCCAGGAGTCTCCTAGCCCTCTCTTCGCCTGAGGGCGTAAAGCATTGGATGAGGGCAGTCTTCAGCTCGCCGTATTTGTCATCAGCGGGCAGTTGTTGCACCAGGCTCCGCACGCACCGAGCTGTGCGGTTGTCGAGCTTTGCGATGACGTGGTAGAACTTAGTGTCATCTGCCGTTATTCCCCCGAGTGCGAACTGTGCCTCGGCCTGGAGGAACCACGAGTCCGGGTTGTCCTGCCAGAATTCTGGTAGCTTTATGGAGACGGCGCTCGCTCGGGCAGACTCCGACGAGTCTGGATCGGGGGACTCGTTTCTATGCATTCTCACGTCTCTGGTCACCAATATGGGGAGCGTGAAATAACGAGGCTGAATTATTTCTCAATTCAGGGTTTAATGTAGCTTTCACATCCCCAGCGATCTCTCAAGAACAGAAGAGAGAGAGCTGCATCAGAACCCCCACATTTATACATCAGCATCAAAGGAAGAATCACACATCTCTGTCAAAACCCCGCAATGACAGTAACTCTCCCCCCGAGTCCTTTAGTCCTCTGCCTGGCCCCAGGAGGTCAGGAAGTCCTTTCAGCTCCTTACCACGGTACCTCCGTCCTCTTGCCGTTATCCACAGGCGGTCCAGACATATTGTCCCATCCTAAGACGTGAGGTCAATCCATAGAATCCTAAGCATCTCACTTTATACTCATACATATGTAGCTAAAAATACATGAGCCACAACTTGTTAAAATAGAAATGTGACAATGAACCACATGAACTCTCCACACTAACAAATACTGTATTAACGTGACTGTTTGCTGTGACGGTGGTGGGAGGTTGCGCACAATTTCATAGGGTATAGGCATAAAAAAAAAAAATATCATTACAAGTTTGGATTGGGATCTGAAATTCATGTTAAAAACATGGGACAACTTATAGGGGTAAGAGAGGGCCCTCAGCACGTAACGGAGTTTGAGGAATTTCCCTCAGAGCCAACACACCAGCAAGGCTCTTCTAAGGTCGCTAAAAAGACCTCAGCTCAGGAAGATCTTTTGTCAGTTTTTTGTTTTAAAGTTTTATATACTATGTTCTTAATGTTTTTTTATGTTCTTAATGTTCTTTCAGTTTCTGAGTAGCGTAAAAGAGGGCCACCACACTGTTATACTAAAAAAGACAACACAATGGAAAAACAGGGTGTAAACAAAATAATCTCATATAATGTAAAAGGGATCCTGAATCCAGTTAAAAGATCCAAGATTCTAGGCAAAATGAAAAAAGACAAAGCAGGAATAATATTTTTACAGGAAACCCACCTAACAGACGTGGAGCACACTAAACTTAATAGACAAGGGTTTAAAATGATCTCTTCATCTTCATATAAGTCAGGGAGGAGGAGGGGGTAGCGACATTGATCTCAACCAAAATTATATTTGAAAAAAAATCAGAACACAAAGATAAAGAAGGGAGATTCAGCATGGTACTTGGTCGGCTGGAGGGAGAAGATATCACCCTGCTGAATGTATATGCGCCTCCAGGGGCTAACTGGAAATTTTATAAAAATGTATTTGACCTAATGATAACTAAAGCCCAAGGTTTAGTGATATGTGGTGGAGACTTCAATCTAAGACTGAATCCATACTGGGATGCATCAGGTAATTCTTCACATCAGAATAACACTCAAAGTAGAAAAATTCTGATGCTACTAAAAGAAATGGGAATCTGTGATGTGTGGAGGGAATTCAACCCCAGTGTAAAAGATTATACATTTTACTCAGCACCACATTCATCATACTCAAGGATTGACTATTTTTTTATGTTTAATAGAGACATTGGAAGAGTAAAAACATGTAAAATAGGACTGATGGATCTCTCTGACCACAGTCCGATCTATATGGACTTAAGTATCCAAAAATACACAAATAATACATTTTCTTGGAGGTTAAATTCAAATGTGCTGAAAGGACCACTGAAAGATGAATTGGAATCAGATATTCTCAGACATTTGGAAGAAAATGATAATGGAGAAGTACCCCCTTTAATACTGTGGGACGCATGCAAAGCTGTAATAAGGGGAAAGATTATCGCAAAACTGGCAATCCAAAAGAAACTGAGACAAGAAAAACTCATCACATTAGTCAGAACTTAAGAAACTAGAAAAAGAGCACAAAGACAACACTCATTCTAATGACTCGCTCAAAATTAAGGAAATTAAAAAAAAAAAAAAGAGATCTACACAATAGAAATCCAGAAGAAACTTATATTTCTGAAACAAAAATATTATGAAACAGGTAGCAAATCGGCAAAATTACTAGCCTATAAATTGAGGAAACAACAAACGGAGAGAGCAATCTACAAAATCAGAGACCCAGTATCAAAGGAAATAAAATTTAGAATTCAGGAAATTCTTAAAAGCTTCGAGAACTACTACAAGAACTTGTACTCCCTCAAAAAACACAAAAATGCATCCGAAGCCTTCCTAAATACATTAAACCTTCCCCAACTTGCTGAGTCAAAAAATAAAACACTATTGTCAGAAATACAACCTAAAGAATTAGAAAAAGCAATTATAAAACTTAAAGCTAACAAATCCCCAGGAGCAGATGGCTATACAGCAGAGTGGTACAAAACCTTTAAACAGCAACTATCTCCTCTCCTCCTGAAAACATTTAACTACGTCCTCCACACAGGGGAAATCTCCCCCTCCTGGAGAGAAGGGGTCATTGCAGTCATACCTAAACCTGAAAAGGATAAACTAGACTGCTCCAACTACAGACCAATCAGTGTGTTAAATCAGGACTATAAGCTTTTTACTGCTATCCTTGCCAAAAGGTTAGAAAATACACTGACAGACTTAATTCATTTAGCCCAAACAGGTTTTATAAGACAAAGACAGACACAAGATAACATTAGACGCACTTTACACATAATTCATCATATAAAAAAAATATAATTTAAATGCAGCCATATTGGGATTAGATGCTGAAAAAGCATTTGATTCGGTTGACTGGTCTTTCCTATATAGAATCTTATCCAGTTTCAATTTTCATAACAACTTCATTAGAACCATCCAGGCATTATATAAAAAACCAGCAGCTAAAATAAGGATTAACGGTAAATTATCATCATCTTTAGAACTGGAAAGAGGATGTCGTCAGGGCTGCCCCTTGTCTCCACTGCTCTTTGCAATCTTCATAGAACCTCTGAGCCAATGGATAAGACAGAATCAAAAAATTCATGGTATTACACTTGGTCAGAAGGAACATAAAATAGCACTCTTTGCTGATGACATTTTAATATACCTGGGGCAGCCGGACACCTCTTTTCCAGAACTAATCTCAGTTTTTTCAGAGTATGGAGATTTATCGGGGTGCAAATTAAACATGCATAAAACCCAAATTTTAACATTCAACTATGACCCAAATCAATATTTACTAAGCAAACTCAAAACTAACTGGGAGATGGAATCTATGAAATATCTGGGGGTCAGTATCCCAAAACAACTCAACAAAATTATAACACTAAACTATGATCCACTGATGGCAAAAATAAAATCTGATCTAGCAAGATGGAATATGATACCATTCTTGGGTATTACACAAAGAATTGAAGCAGTCAAAATGAATATACTTCCACGTCTTCTATACCTTTTCCAAACAATACCGGTAGAACCTCCCAAAAAAACATGGCAAGAACTGGACAGAAGGATCTCAAGATTCATATGGCAGGGCAAGAGACCTAGAATCAGATATAGAACCCTACAGCTAAACAAAGACAAAGGTGGGCTCGCACTGCCAAAAATCAGGGACTGTTTTAAAGCCGCACAAATTAAAACTTTAGTAGAGATATGTAACCCAGTCTTCACTGCACAATGGAAGGAGATGGAATGCCAAATAACAAGTGACATTCCCCTACAGGCGATAATAGGGAACAATGCCTTACTTAAACTTTTGAATAACACTAACCCGTGGATAGAGACCCCACTAAAAATTTGGTTTAAGATAGTCAGAGAGAATCAAACAAAAGAACCCTTTCGATTACTGCAATGGATTGCCTATGATCAAGACTTTACTCCTAATAAAACAGACACTAGATTTAAAAAGTGGAAAGAGAACGGACTGATAAAATATTACGATTTTTTTAAAGGGCAAACTTTAAGAAGTTTTGAAGATTTGCAAAAACAAGGTCTAATAAATCAAGACCTTTACAGTTCTTTCAGCTTAGACACCACATAAACAAAATACTTAAAAAGGAGGATTTGGAAAGGGCCCAGTCAGGTGTTCTGAAGGTCTTCTTAATGGCATATAAAGGGATCCCAGGGATCAGATACATTTCTAAAATATACCAAGGTCTTCAAGACTTAAAAGGAGACAACACATCACATATAAAAGAGAGATGGGAAAAAGAAGGGAATTTCACTTTACAACTGGAAATATGGGAAAAGCTAAATAAACAACAATGGAAAAGTACCTCATCCCTGCAGTGGAGAGAATTTGGATGGAAAAATTTGGTAAGATTTTTCAGAACACCTGCACAAAACAAATTTACTCGTAAGGGGCTGAATTGTTGGCGCTTGTGTGGTGAAAAGACTGCAAATCATTTTCATGTGTTTTGGTCATGCCCAGTTATCCACCAATATTGGACCAATGTACAGACAATATTGGGGAAAATATTCAAAGTAACAGTTCCCTTTTCTTTTGTAACTTTGTATTTGGGTTTACTACCGGAATCACTGGAAAGACGAGGAGAAAAATATTTATTCACTGTTTTAATATTGGCAAGTAAAAAAGCTCTAACAAAAAAATGGATGTTGAAAGATGTCCTACACCTGAAGATTGGATTAACGTGATTCAGGACATTTATTCGATGGAAAAGTTGACATTTGCACTGAGACAGGACATGGATGGGTTCTTGAACTTTTGGCAACCCTGGAACGCATATGTGTCTTCCATCAGATCTAATCTTTGACAAATACTATTTCAATAATGGCACCTCTCTTTGCTCCAATGCTACTCAGATACTCTATTTTTTTTTTGCTCTTTTGTTTTGTTTTTTCTTCTTTTTTTCTTGTTTTGTTTTTTTGTTTTTTTTTTCTTCTTTTTTTAGTTTCTCTTTTTCTTTCACTTGAAAAAAAGGGTGTTGTAAGAATTATTTTTCCAATGTTGTCAAAAAACAAAAAAAGGGAACATGATGAAAAAGTAAACAATGCAGTGTTGTAATGACATGTATACCCTTTACAAAAACTTAAATTAAAAAAAAGAAAAAAAAGGATGAAAACTCAGGGCAATAAAAGCAAAGTTGTTGGTAATTAAAAAGGGCAAGTGTAGAAAAAAAAAATTACAAACAAAATAAAATAAACCCAGCTAATGGAATAAAACAAGACACTGCATAGGATTTTAATTCTCTTGTGTCCTTATAAAATTTTAAATAGATAAAAGGGATAAGGACCTGTACTTGTATAGCATTTTTTCTAGTCTCAGAATCAGAATAAAGTTTATTGCCAAGCACATTTACAAGTAAACAAGTAAACATACGAGGAATTTGACTTGACATTGGGCGCGCCTGATAGGCGCTTCCCAATGATGCGGCAAGCCATGGAGGCCGCCTGTCAACAGGAGGGGAATAGAGGGCAAGGGTCAGGGAACAAAACAATAGGTAGAGAGAAAAAAACATAGTTAATCAAAATAACGCTCGTAAGCTCAAATAAGCTCAAGTGAGCCGAATTATGATCACCCAGAAAAAAAACCCTCAATGCACAATTAGCAGACAATGAATCACACTTAACAAACAGCAACAGTAGAGAGAACAGTGAATGTGTGTCTTTCATCAGTATAAATGGGTCAGTCGTGTGTGTGTTGGATGCAAGGGTGGCAGTTATCAGTTACTGGTGAACAGCAAAGATCTCTCTCTCAGCAGATGTTATGACTAGTGTCTGAAAGTGAGAGGCACATGTCCTTGAGCACGGCAGATGGAAATTCTCTGAGTCAGACACATGGCTGTCCTTGAGAGTCCAGATACTGTTCGCCAAATGTTTATGAAGGGGAAAATCAACATTTATACTGTTGTTCATCAGGAGGACTGAATGCTGAGGGCGCTGAAAACAGGTCGAATAAGCACTGACTTCAGAGAAAAACTTTCCATTCTCTTACGGATTCACTGCTCCAATTCCATCATTGCCAGGCTTTGAAATCATATCCTGGAGAGCTCTTAGCGCCACCGTGATGTTTTCAATCTTCCTGTACAGTTCTCCATTAGCCGCTATCAGAGTCCTCCCCAGCTGGTCGAATTGATGAAAGAGCTTTGCAGGGTCAGCTTTTTGATAAACTCTGTCCATCTTCTTTAATTTGCGATACACCAGGACTATCCCAAAGCCGATCAGTAGAAGTCCTGAGACCGTAGCTCCAAATAGATATATATCTTCTATATCTTCAATTGAAAGATCGCACAGACATATAAGTTTCCAATTGTATGTATCTTTAATGTAACCCGCAGCAGCAGTACCTGCAGGACAGATGGGCTCCCCCGGACCCGATTTCCTCGTTGAGAAGACAGTGTCGATTGCGTTCAAAGCCCAGCTTATTAAATCCATAATTTCGTTAGGATGAATCACCAGTAGAGAGCCACGCAGACACAGACAATAGCAAGCTGGGATCCAGTCAGTTAGGGAGGGAGAGACAGGGAACAGGAGCAAAGAAAAAAGCAACTGCTCTCTCTGGAGGGCAGAAGTGAAGAAGTCTCAAAGACCACTCAAAGCTCTTCACTAGTACTAACCCTCTATTCTAAGGGCCTATAGGAGACAGATATCTAGCGACAATTTAGAATCACCAATTAACCTAACATGCATGTCTTTGGATTGTGGGAGGAAACCGGAGCCCCCGGAGTAAACCCACGCAGCACAGGGAGAACATGCAAACTCCACACAGAAAGGTTCCTACCCCTGCCAGCCTGGGGAGTCGAACCTGGAACCTTCTAGCTGTAAGGCAACAGTGCTAACCACTGTTCCACCGTGCTGCCAAGGACAACAAGAGTATACAAAATGAGACAAATTGTCAAAATAGACAAAACCAAATTAAACATTACGGGATAAACAAGACAGCAGTGTGGGAGCGAGTGGCGGGTGCTGGAAATGAGCCGCACACTGCAGCGCTGATTGCCTAAAAAACAAAACAAAAACACTTTCCATTAGGGCAACATACAGGTACATCACAAAAAATTAGAATGTCATGAAAAAGTTCAATATTTTTTGTCATTCAGTTCAGAAAGTGAAACCCATATATTATAGAAATTCATTACACAGAGAGTGATATATTTCAAGTGTTTATTTTAATTTTGATGATTATGGCTTACAGCCCATGAAAACCCCAAATTCAGTTTCTCAAAAATAAGAATATTACATCAAATTAATTTAAAAAAAAAAAAAAGTTTTTAAATAGAAATGTTGGCCGACTGAAAAGTATGTCCATGTACACACTCAATACTTGGTTGGGCGTCCTTTTGGATTAATTACTTGTTATCAGTGTGGCGTGGCATGGAGGTGATCAGCCTGTGGCGCTGCTGAGGTGTTATGAAGGTCCAGGTTGCTTTGATAGTGACCTTCAGCTCGTTGGCATTGTTGGGTCTGGTGTCACTCCTCTTCCTCTTGACAATACTCCATAGATTCTCTATGGGCTTTAGGTCAGGAGAGTTTGCTGGCCAATCAAACACAGTGATGCCACAGTCATTAAAGCAGGTTTTGGTACTTTTGGCAGTGTGGGGGGTGCCAAGTCCTGCTGGAAAATGAAATCAGCTTCTCCATAAAGCTTGTCAGCAGAGGGAAGCATGGAGTGCTCTAAAATTTCCTGGTAGACGACTGCGCTGACTTTGGTCTTGATAAAACACAGTGGACAAACACCAGCAGATGACATGGTTCCTCAAATCATCACTGTCTGTGGAAACTTCACACTAAACTTCAAGCAACTTAGATTCTGTGCCTCTCCACTCTTTCTCCAGACTCTGGGAATTTGATTACCTCCGCCAGGCCGAAAAGGCCAGGAGGAGGTTATGTTTTTGCCGGGGTTTGTGTGTTTGTGTGTGTGTCTGTCTGTTTGTCTGTTGGTTAGCAAGATAACTCAAAAAGTCTTGGACGGATTTCCATGAAACTTTCAGGCGTTGTTGGAAATGGTACAAGGAAGAACTGATTAAATTTTGGGGGTGATCCGGTTCACCGTCTGGATACAGGAATTTTTTAAAGCATTTTTCAACACTGTGACATACGGCCATTTTCAACATGTGCGCAGGCGCAATGGAGGGCGCTGGTCGTCGTGTCTGCAACACAAAGTCTGCGTTCTTCAACGTTTTAGGCACAAAAGCACGCGGAAAACACTGCTGGCCTGGGCCCGCCAGCGTGCCTGTATTTGTGCGCAACTGCAAAACCTCACACGGGCAGCTGTCCGCCGACGGATTCTTTGGCAGAAATTCCCCGGCCAGCCATAGGAGCTGCGCATTTGGCAGAAATTCCCCGGCCAGCCATACGCGCTGCGCAAAAACGAGCTCTCTGCCGGCGAAGCTTCTAAATTCTCGTTTGCCGCGGAGCGCAACCCAAAAAAAAATAATATAATATAAAACCCACGGCAACCTGTCTACCCAATTTGCATCCGTCAGTGGAGGAGATGGACACAACAGCAACACTTCAGTTTATTACCTCCGCCAAGGAGGCAATGCTTTTACTACTGAACCACTAATCCTATCACTATCAGATTGATTGTCGTTGATTAATTGTGTGTTTATTGCACTGTCCCTGTCAAATAAACAAATAATCATTGTGAATCCAATTGCTAGTCATATGTTTACATGCTCAAGGAATCTGAAAACGTACACACAAACACTGTATGGGGGGAATTGTGGCGCTTGGCCGGAGGTCTGCGCTCTCCGAGTGCTTTTCTAGTTTCCAAATGAAATGCAAAATTTACTTTTATCTGAACAGAGGTCATCTGCTGGTGTTTGTCCACTGTGTTTTATCAAGACCAAAGTCAGCACAGTCGTCTACCAGGAAACTTTTAGAGCACTTCATACTTCCCTCTGCTGACAAGCTTTATGGAGAAGCTGATTTCATTTTCCAGCAGGACTTTGCACCCCCCCCCCCCCCACACACACACTGCCAAAAGTATCAAAACCTGGTTTAATGACCATGGTATCACTGTGTTTGATTGGCCAGCAAACTCTCCTGACCTAAAGCCCATAGAGAATCTATGGAATATTGTCAAGAGGAAGATGAGAGACACCAGACCCAACAATGCAGATGAGCTGAAGATCACTATCAAAGCAACCTGGACCTTCATAACACCTCAGCAGTGCCACAGGCTGATCACCTCCATGCCACGCCACATTGAGACAGTAATTGATTCAAAATTTACCCAGACCAAGTATTGAATGTGTACATACATGGACATACTTTTCAGTCGGCCAACATTTGTATTAAAAAAACTATTTTTTTTAAAAATTAATTTTATGTAATATTCTAATTTTTTGAGAAACTGAATTTGGGGTTTTCATGGGCTGTAAGCCATAATCATCAAAATTAAAATAAACACTTGAAGTATATCACTCTGTGTGTAATGAATCTATATCAGGGGTCACCAACCTTTTTGAAACCAAGAGCTACTTCATGGGTATCGAGTCATGTGAAGGGCACCAGCTTGACACACTCCTCTAAAATAACAAATTGTGTGTATGTATACTGTATATATATATATATATAATCATCAATAACTTAGTGGGTAACAGACAAGATCAATATTCAACACTTTATTTTTATTAATCTCAGCAATTGTTCAGATGATCACTTCTACATTAAAAAATGTCCAGTTTTCACCAGTCCCTTTTAACCATAAAAAACTAAACCCTGTTAATTCATGAACTATGTTGAACCATGTTTGAAAAAGTTATGCAACATTTAAGAAAAATCAACTTTCATATTAAATAAATCTTATCACATTTTTAATTGAACAAATCTGCTGCAATTCTGCTCAAAATCTGTTACATTTAATAAACACACTTTTGTGTGTTCTTCTTCACTGGAATTATATCCATACAGTTCTTGCCAAGAATCATGCTTGAGAAGAAGCTAAACAGCATATGCACGGTGGCACTGCGGCAGCACAATTTACCCTCGGCCGGGGGATCGTGGGTTCGATCCTTGCCCCCGGCCAACAGTGATCTGTGTGGAGTTTGCATGTTCACCCCGTGTTTGCGTGGGTTTACTCCGAGATTTCTCCGGTTTCCTTCCACATGCCAAAAACATGCAGGTTAGGGAGTTAAGGGGCGCTTGCGCACACAGCAATCGGCAGCTAGTGGCTTGTCACCGGACTGCAGAAGAAATCTACCTTCTGTCAAAAAAAAAAAAAAAAAAAGAGTGGGCAGCAGTGGGCCACAGTCGCCCCGCAAATGAAACACACGCAGCTTCCTTTCACGGTAGTAAAAAAGAACTCTTCCTCCTGCTCACTTTGAAAATGATAAATTTTCTGTCTTTTTTTTTTTTTTGTAAAAAGAACTGTGTAGGAAACTGCACTCCACTCACATCTTCACTGCCGCTAGCTTACGCTCCACAAGCGTGAAGGTTTTGTCATGCGCACAATACTGACCTTTGAACTAGGTCAGAGTTCACATTAACTTTACGTATAATAAACATATTTTCATTTTTTTTTTATTTTTAAGACATTGTCATTTTAAAATCTATATAAATGCAAGTGTGATTTTAAAAAATAGCGGCAGAAAAAATTACATCTTAGACGCAGCTCACTTGCGAGTTGTGCTATTTTTAGAACAGGCCTGCGGGCGACTCATGTGGTCCCTGCGGGCGACATGGTGCCCGCGGGCACCGCGTTGGTGACCCCTGATCTATATAATATATGGGTTTCACTTTCTGAAATGAGTGACCAAAAATATTGAACTTTTTCGTGATATTCTAATTTTTTGAGATGCACCTGTACATCAGACTGCCAATGAAGGATAATTAAGAGCAGCATACATACTGAAGCACATAGGTTCACCTGCACAGTTGGATGTAAGAGGCACAGTGGCTCGACTGCAAAGGCACAAAAAGCTGGTGGAAGTAAATAAAATCACTTGATACACACCCACAGCACACAAACAGTGGCTAGGCGACTTAAACTGCCTACCTTAACAAGGGAGAGCAGACCTGAGCGGAGCAGAGCAACGCCACCGCACAATAGGGCTCACAGCCAACGTACTGCCAGCACAGCAAAAATGTCAACCCAGATGCCAGTCGTCAGCAAAGCACAAAACGTTTAAAACTTACCTTGTTTCTTATTTAGAGGAGCACACCAAAAGAGCCTCACAGACCAACAAAGCCCCACACCAGTGAGCAACTATCCCAGGAAGGCGGAAGGAAGTAGCCCGCAGGTGAGGGCTGGCACCTAAATATGCCACATTCGTCCATGGCGCCGCCCGACAATTAAAGGGCCATGACAGGCAGGGGTGTAGAGAGGGGAAAAAAAGAAGGAAGGAAGAGCCATCCTGCTATACATGCACTGAATAAACAAATTTCTGGAGGAAAAACCACTTGTTAATGACCCCAGTTGCACGGCCTTTATCGGATTATTCTGTTTACATGGCCACTTGACTAATCGGATTACTCCAGAAATCCAATCATAACCGGTTTATTCGTGTACTTGTAAATGTGTTCTATTGACCATATTTACATGTACACGAATAAACTGGTTATGATTGGATTTCTGGAGTTTCAGTCCAGAGTAAGACCTTTAATTTTTGGCAGGTGAAATAACATATTTATAAGCTATAACAGCCCTTTGAGCCTATTCACAAGTTGGACAAAACATGTTGTATTCTGATCGTCACAATTCAACCTTGAACCAAATCAAGTAATTTTTTGGCAGATAAAATGTCTCAATCCAAATTGGGAGCCTTAATGAATTTTTGGCAGATGAAGCATACATTTTATGGATTCTATTTAAAATATATAATTATAAGAGGTAAATAATGCACAAACGCTAGTATTCATGGGAAAGAAAAGCTTTATTGACTTTTACATCATTATACACAGATTTTGTTAATTTCAGCACACTTTCATAAGGCAAAACATTAATAGTTGCTACAGGATAAAATGTCATATCTGATTGTTCTTAACACAAAACTCATGGGTCTAAAATTATGACTAATCCCTCACCACATTAAATATTAATAGACATACCTTCCATTTTGGTCAAAAACAGCCATCGGAACAGCTTTAGCTGAGTGACCAGTTACTGCAAGGGTAAAGTGCGACATCTACTGGTCAGGAGGTCAGATTGTTGTCTGTATCGCTTAAGTTTTTAAACAGCATCACAAAATGATTGATTCACTATTTAACACTTTATTTATGGAATGACTGAACATTTCAAACACTTCGCACTAACCTCACGCTAACTGGAAGTTGGCTAGCGTCTGGTTAGGGCAAGTCTAGCTGAAGAGACTCATTCACTGTGGTCGCTCGTTTTAATGTCTGATTAAATGTAATCTACGATCCAAATGTCCACATTGTGTGACAGCGATACTCGAGCAAACTGATTTGAACATCCAGAATTAAATAAAATGAGCTTGATTGCATGTCACACTAAAAAAAAAAAAACATACATCCAGCCGGAATAGTTGTTGGTTTTTTTTTAAAATTCTGCTATAACAGGAAGTGCCATGGGGGCATTAATTTGCGTTAATATTTTTTAATCCGTTAATGGGTCTACTGTAATTACCTCTGCCAAGGAGTTAATGTTTTTGCCAGCGTGCGTTTGTTAGTTAGTAGGATTACACAAAAACTACTGGATGGATTTGGATAAAATTTTCACCAAAGGTGGCCGTTGGCCTAAAGGTGCTTTCACACCAAATGCGAATGGGCAAATTTTTTGCGTGGCACAATTACATTACACTCAATGTAAACACACAAATAGACATGAATTCACCGTCTGAGTGAGATGCAGACAGGTGGAGTTGCCTTTATAACTTCTGCAGCAGTGTTCAACCTACTGTGGAAATCCCCAAAATAACGTCATGCTTTAGGTTTACATTATCTGACAGAGGGCTCGCCTGAAAAAGTTGTCCCTGTCTCCAAAACTTTATAAGATGATGAGTGTTTCCATTGCTGGCTTGCTAGTCTTGTTAGCACATCCGTGGCAGGAATCCGTGGGTAAATAACTCTGACATCCCGATTCAGCTGAAGAGCTCCCTGTCCTCCTGTCTCCAGGTGAGTGGCAGGCTCATTTTCAAACTAGTCTACTCTCCAGTGTTGATACTTTTATTCCGGTGATGGCAGAATCTCAAAGCTAGAGCTATCCCTTGGACGTGAACGCGCAAATGCGCGATTTCACGCGTGTTCGCCTCTTTTCATCGACTTTGTACGTATTCGTGCCACCCATTCGCATTTGGCCTGAAGGCACATTATGGATGAACCCATTAGATTTTGGTGATGATCTGAGAGTACATACTTCCACCAAGGCCCTTGTTTATATTTATGCAGCAGGATTACGCAAAAACTACTGGAAGGAGTTTGATTAAATTTTCACCAGAGGTGGTCCTTGGGCTTCAGAGGAACCCATTACAATTTGGTGAATACCTCCGCCAAGGCTCTATCTTCTCACAGTGTGTTAGCAGGATTACTCAAAAACTCCTGGACAGAGTTTGATTAAATTTTCACCACGATGAAATTACACACGAATCCGTTCCATTTTGGAGGTGATTCTTCAGTGCGTACCTCCTTGATGACACCAACAGTAACACATCATTGCAGACAAGAGGCAAGATCCTATGACCACCAAACATGACACCCTTTGTTCCTTGGCTGTGCCTAGAAATCCTGTCCATAAAAATTCTGAACAGGATCGGTGACAAACGTCAGCCCTGGCAGCGTCCAGTATTGACTGGGAAAAAGTTTGATCGTGGCATTACGAACCAAACTCTTGCAATGGTCGTATAGAGGCCGGATAGCTCGTAGCAACCAGCCCAATACCCCATATTCCTGCAGCACCCCCCTCAAGAAACAATGAGAAAAAACATGCTCTGGACTGGTTCCATTCTTAATTGTTCTAATGATCCTTTTCTGTAGCTGTTTCCCAGTTCAGGTCTTCTTTCATTTCTCTCTCATGTGGTGTGCCACAAGGTTCTGCTTTTTCTGCTCCCTCTTCAAGCACATTATGAGCACTTCTAAGGACATTTTTAATCACTGCCACAAATGATATTCAGTTATACATCTCCTTTAAGCCCCAAGATGTTTCTAAGCTGCAGATTTTGCATGAACATTTAGATTCTGTTAGAAGTTGGATGGCAGACAATTTTCTCCAACTTCATAATGATAAAACATAAGTCCTTGTGTGTGCCCTCGGGCAATGGAAACTCCTGGTCCCCTGGCTAAGTTTGCTAAATGTACTCGGGAACCTTTAAGTGACTTTTGATTCAGCATTTACCTTGGACACTCACATTAAATTGCTGGTCCGTTCTTGTTTCTATCACCTAAGAACTATTACCAAGTTGAGCTCTATTCTGTCATGCTCAAGAATTGGAGATCATTATTCGTGCTTTTATTTCTTCACGATTGTATTATTGTAACTCTTTGTTCACCTGTCTCAGCAAAGGCTCCTCGGAATGTCTGCGCCTTGTTCAAAATGCTGCCACAAGGCTTCTGACAAAGTCTTGCAAATGTGGGTGTTACTGTTTTTGATTTCCTTACACTGGCTCCCCATCCATTCCAGGGTCTATTTTAAGATCCTTGTTTTGACTTTTGGAGCCCTGCATGGACGAGCACCATCCTACATCCATGAACTTCTGCATCCATAAATAACTAGTACGACCCTGAGGTTGTCTGATCAGGGCTTGCTGGCTGTGCACCATACAAAGCTGAGAATTAAAGGTGACAGGTTCTGCAGTAGTGGCTCCCAGACTCTGGAACGATCTCCCTTTGAGCTTAAGGATCTGTGGACTTGGTGATCTCCTTTGAAAAGCAGCTGAAAACGCATCTCTTTAAATTTGCTTTTAGGTACCTTTGTTTCTATGCTGTAGTTGTGATTTTCATTTTTTATCTGTCTTCTATTTTTTTGTTTGATTTTTCTATCCTGTTGTATTTAGTTGTGAAGCGGTTTTATCTTGAAAGGCGCTATATAAATAAACTTATTTACAGGCAACTTTTTGTAGAGCTTTCAAATATCACAGAAATATACAGTATGTTTAAATTTAAAATGAATCATTGTAAAGGGCACAGAATGGGACATTTATCCCCCCCCCTTCATTCTTCTACCTACAGAAAGATGAACTTCATATCCACCATGCAAAATAATAAGACAAGGGGCCGTGTTACAACGACGCAGTTCATAATCAGCTGACACTGACTCAGAATGTGTTTATGGGCATTTCCAAGTTCATTTCCATATCACAGCAGCCAATAAACAAATTTTGCGCTGGGCACAAGGTGCAAAGAGGTTGGCCTAACTATTCATAGGTGTGTTTTGGGTAAGCCAATCCAAAGCGCTCCAGCCCATCCCTTTAATGCAAAGAGGCGCATTATCTAAAGTGAACTCTGATCGTGATGGCTTGTTTAAGACTGGTTTTGTGCTGACCAAAGCCCGTGAGTGAAAATGCACACAATAGTAACTCTGCTTGGTAACAAGGAAGACATCAATCACAGTTGATGCCCAGTTAGTTATTTTAGAGAGGATAAATGGGGAAGTTATACCTAATGCTGGGCTTAAAAATCAGCTGAATGGTTTATCATAGTGTGCACAGATGCAACACACTGACACGAATGGTTTGAAACTTCAGGAAAAGAGGATGATGCCTGTGTAAATTTTCATCAACTTTCATAAAACGGAAGGATCATTAACGGTGGCACAGAAGCTGCTCCCGGCCTGTGGGCAGATGGAGGGCTCCCTCCATTGTCGCTTTCGGGGTCTTGTGTGTCATGCGGGGGTCTGCCGAGGTTTGTGGCTCTCTGTCCCAGTCCCTACTGGGTGGGAGGAGATCCAGCTCATCGTCCTGTCTGCTGCCGACCCCCACCACGATGCAAGGCCGCCCTCAGCAGCCCCTCCCGGGGGCTGATGGTTGGCAGCTGGGGCACCCACAGCTCGAGAGCCCCGACCGTAGAAGCACGGTGCGGGCAGCCTCGGCCCCGGCTGGAAACCCGAGGGTGCATGGCCTCAGGCAGACGTGGACGCGTCTCCTGTCTCTCTGGGGAGTTAAAGTGAAAAGTGAAGCCCTGTTCCTTCATTCCCCTAAAAATAAACACAATAATGACGCACTGACAGAAACTAACAAAAACATTGGCGGGAAGTCTGGCACAAAAGTCTGCTGATGACCATCAAAATAGGGCCCAGAGATGTTCTCCCTTCTTGACCTTGAATGATTGTCTTTCTGAATAATGTCAGTTTCTTCTGTGAAAATCTTATTTTGATGGTTTCAAATGTACAGTACATTAACAAATAAAATTATATTTTACTGTCAGTAAAACAATGGTCAGAGTAAGATTAATATTTTTTTTCCAGTTTACTTTTTCGACACTGTGCAGCTTTTTCTGAATTTGGGCTGCATTTTATTTGTGTTTATTTTGTGCTGACTTTAATGGTTTGCTGAAATGCATGGTGAGCCACGTCTGAGATGTGCAAACGCACTACTGATGCAGAGTGTCTGTTTGTTCCTAGTGGATCGTGTCCGGCTCAGAAGACAACATGGTTTACATCTGGAACTTGCAGACAAAGGAGATCGTGCAGAAACTCCAGGGCCACACAGGTACAGCTGAACTCGCCATTTTTAACAACACAGGGGCTCTGATACTCAGTGTTTTCTTTTCTCAGTGGGTAGACCTTTTCTCCTTGTAAATTTACTGTAATTTTGTTCCTTTTTAATGAATTTTTTAGAACGTTGGCATAAATTTGAATCGGTTTTCTTATAAATTTGCAAATTTATGACTTTTTAATCTCTCAGCCTCTAAAAGGCTGAAGGGATATTGTTGTCACCCTGCCAGGCAGGTTGGCGTCAGCACAGACCTTGTGAATGCTATAACTACAGGAATAAATGGCATAGGCTTTTCATATCAGTACCATAGTTGCATCTATGAAAAATCTCGTACAAGTTCATATTTGGCTGACCTCTGACCTTCAAGTCAAGGTCACAGGTCAGTTTTCCCCCTAAATCTTGTGAATGCGATAACTACAGGAGTAAATGCCGTAGGCTTCTCAAATTGATACCATAGTTGTATCTCAAATAAGTCTTGCATGGCTTAGACCCTGACCTGTGACTATGGGTCACTATGGGTCTTTAAGTTGTATTTTTGTCATCCATTATTCTTGTCATAACTATTCTCCTGATCATCTGTTTATTTAGTAGTTTCTGATGTTCTCTGTCCATTCTTAGTTTTTAGGTTTGCTCTTATTTTGAAGTCATTCCTGTTCCATTTCCTGTAGCCTTATTGTTGTAGTCCTGCTTCCAGTTCACCGTTAGGATTTGCTCTTTACGTTTCTGTTGCCCAACTCATCAGCTGTAACCAGTCAATGGCTGTAACTCGTCCTCTGCCAGAAGGTGAACCCATGTTACGTCTTCGTCCCTGTCATTTTCCACTCTCCCGTCTGGTTTGTACTTTAAGTTTCGTTCTTCAGTTTTAGCGTCTTCCAGCCTTCGAGCTGGACAAGCAGTGGCTGCTGATGCGCGACACCCTTCCTTCTGCTCGGTTCTTGGCAGAATTGCTTTATCAAGTTGGTGGTGTTAAAATTGTAAACACTGGTACCACCCCGTGAAACTGTTCTGCAGTTTCACACCGCAAACGTACTGAGTCCTACAGACAGGCTCCTGTGACACGAGACACTCATTGCTTCGGTTTACGGAAGACCACACCTTCATCTTAATACTATTAGTGTATTGAATCAGTAAATTACTTCTGTTCCTTACTGATACCGATCCAGAACCCGATACCAATACTGCAGATCGGATCAGCTCATCCCTAATATATACTAATAAAAATGCAACTAAAACCAGATTTTAAAGGACAGTCAGTACACAATGCGATATACTGTATGTGATGTATCGTGATATAGAGGAATTGTATCGCAATACTTTCTTCCCTATCGCCCAGCCCCAGCCACCAAACTACACAGGTTCACGTTGGGATTGTGGTCTAGAACTATGGGTTGAGGGTCAAAGGTCAAGGTCAAAATGCCATTTTGACCACAAAGAAAGCTAAGGTCACCAAACTTGGTTCATGAACCCTTGTGACATGAGTTTTGGCCCATAAAATCCTGCAGAGATGCAAAACATCTGGAGGCATAAAGTGAAAGAAGACTAGAATAAAGTGGCCATCTGTGACCCCTTCCTCCACTGGTTTCTTCAAAAAAAAAAAAAAAAAAAAAAAAAAATGTATTTTTTGCATCTTTAGTGTGTGCCTTTTTCCCCTTTTAAAAAAGCTTCTTTTTTGGTAAATCTGTTTTCCTCGTTTTGTTAAACCAGCACAGAGGCTCTGGTTATGAGCAAAATGGCGACGTGGTTTTTGGGGCCACAGGTTGCAGAGTTTAGGGTCTCCTTCAGAGGCCACACATTCGCCTAAATAAGGAGCTTTCATTCTGGTGTATGAATTTGTTAGTTCTCCACACTTTGTCACATTTCTTGCTGCTCTTTTTTCCCCCAGACGTCGTCATTTCCACTGCCTGCCACCCGACAGAGAACATCATCGCATCTGCGGCTTTAGAAAACGACAAAACCATCAAGCTATGGAAAAGCGACTGCTAAACCATTTTGGATCTTGTGGGCCATTTGCATTTCCTATTTTTTTTTAAGTTTCTTTTTTTTTTTTTCCTACATATGGTTGTAAGACAAGAGGACATTTGTTTCTGAACAGAAAGCTCCTGTTTGGAGGCACAGAGCTTGTACGTAATGGAGCCCAATGAGGAGAGCTGAGTTCCCCACACGCAGTTCCTCCAGCAAACATCAGCCCGTCGTCACATCAAGACTAACTGTGCCAGATTGTGTTGTCTCATTAGGGGAGTGGGTGACCTTTGTGTTACATTTAATGCAGCAGCAGCAGTCTGGTGCGTCGGTGTTTTCTCCACTGCATTTAACCGTGATGTCACTGCCTGGTATCAGCTTCTGCACCAACGTTTCGGCTCTTGTACAATAAATGATTTGATCCCTTGTATAATTTCGTTTGCTTTTTAACTTGACTGTGTAGCTGTGCAACATCAGCGAAAGACACTCAAAACCACATAATCAGCATTGGAATGGAATGCTAGATTTAAAAAAAAAAAAAAAAGCACTAATTTAATGTCTTTACAAAAGTGCTTCCAATAAGAAGATGATACATGCATTCAAATTTTATACAGAAAAAATTCATAAATTGTGGCGACTGAATGCAGTCGTGTTCTAGCATATGTAGATATTTCACTTCCATGTAAGCAGATCTGACTGCAGCAGGTGTCGTTGTTCTCTTCAGTATTCCCCGGCTTGATTTGCGAGCCCTCATGTAGTTTAATCTGGACTTTTTTTTGTTTGTTTGTAAAATATGTTTGCATTTAACTGCTCTCACCTTGCTCAATTAAAGAAAAGGTTTTTTTTCTATGTTTAACGCTGAGTTGCTTTGTGGTTGTGCTAATTTTGTGGGAATGCCTGTGCTTGGCCAGTGCTGTCACATCACTTGTTTATATCGCACATTTCATTCATGTAAACTCAAGTGTGCTTAAAAAAATGCATGATACACTTTTAAAAAAAAAGAAACATGCAACGTGGAACACAAATATATGAAATAAAGGGTGGAAAAGCACAAGCACTGACTAATCGCATTAAAATTTAACTAAAAGCTTGCAAATGTAGGTGTTGGTATCAGTAAACTTTTCTGTGCAGGTCCTGTAAGAAACGATATGAAGTAGCAGGGGTCCGATGCAGCCCGCCAGAATGTTCTGCATTGTCACCAATAGCCCTGGATGGTTTCTGAATTTGCAGCTGCCGTCTTTTTAACATTTCAGGGCAAAATCAATGCCACAAACCAGATCAATATCAGCCACTGCCATCTATGAATCTGCCATGTATTCCAGTGAATATCAGCCGATACCGGCTGTGAGTCCCTCGTTCAAACCGTTGCCTCACAGCAAGGAGGTTTCCAAGTCTGAAGCTCCCAGCTGCGTGGAATTCAGTTTGACCCTAAATTAAACATACTCGACATTCACTTTTTAAGTTTTTTAATAATCTTTTTTTTTTCTGTCCATGAAAGGTAGAACATCAGAACAACCCACAAAGAACAGATGACAGAAACTCCATCTCCTTTAAAAATAGACAAATGTATAATGACAGAAGACATTCCCATCCTGCAAATGGTCAAAATGATAAAACAAAAAGGCGACAGTTCCAGAAAGTGCTAAAGCTGACCACTCCGCTCACATTTCCAATCTGAAACGTTTCTCTTGCCCCATCAAATAACTTTTTTTTTTTTTTGTCAACGACATGTATAACAGCCTAGAGTGAGAAGGGAAAGAACAGATTACATAAGCCAAGGGATAAAATTACCTTTGTACAAAAATAGATCTTTTTCCAAGTGTTTTTTTTTTCCTTTTCTTTTTTTAAACGAGAACATAGTACTGTCTACGCAACAAAGAAAGCAGTGATTGTGTCACAAGCTCAGCTCTTCCCGATTACACGTTTTTGTTTTAAACATACAATTGCTAAGCAACACATACATTTTGGAGGGTTTAGAGTCAACCACTTAATTTTTTTCTCCCTCTCTTTCGTAGTTTTTTTTTTTTTTTTGAGGTCTCATGAACTGCAGCGAAGCTGGATCTGTATAGAGTTTAAGCTGCTGGTTGATCAGGATCTTAAGATGCAACAAACCCCCACGTGGTGTGAAACAGTTTGGTCTGAAAGATTCACAGAACAGGTCTGCTGACATACATTTATAAATATATACACATATACATATTAACAAAATAGAGCTTTATGTTATAAAGCATTTATGAAGGTAATCATTCTGCACAGGCGGCCATTCCTTTTGCCGTCAGGGAGATGTGTTTTTCCAGCTGGGCGGGAGTGAGCTTCACTTCATCCACTGTATGGCTTTAAGATCACAGCAGGAGACATCAGGTTAGCGTGAGCAGGACCATCTCGACGCTCCCCCAACAGCGGCAGCAAGTTTGCATCGGGGATGCATCTTGCAGACGCCGTTTGCACATTGGTGAGATGTGGGCTAGATGTCGCCAAAGTGCGGACGACCTCTGTAAGATGTAGTCCTGATGTAAAGTTGCCACATCAGACCGATGCACGTGCGCTGTTGGGATCAGGTCACCGGCTCCAAAAACAGCCGTTTGATTGCTTCATTTCTGCTTTTCTTGTCTCCAAAAATATTTGTATGAACATTTTTTACATTTTAAAAACCCAAGCATTTTATTTTCATTAATATAAATACTGTAAACTGAGCTCAAGCTGGCAGTCAATACTGTTACGTGGATAGATTGTAATAATATGGGCCACTGCTCTGAAAATGTCGACTAACAATCAAACAAAAAGCCAATAGTTGATATTAAAATTATTGCTATTTTTTTTTTCAGTTATAAGACCAGACACTGAGGTTTTGTTTCAAACATTGATGGTTAAAACGCTGTTAGAAAGTGCCATTTTTTTTGTATAAATAATTCAAGTTACATTGCAGTGCTTCATCTCTTCCACTAGAGGGTGCTGGTAGCTCCTAAATCGTCTTCTCTGATCCAAACCAGCTCCCCTGAAGTAACCCACGTGGCTCCGTTTGAGGTGTACAGCAGCTGACATTTCAGAGCGCACACATGGAGCAGCTCTTTGCTTTTTCATAAAGAAGAGAAAGGAGATCGTTGCGGATCAGATTCAGGGAGGAATAATGACATTTGCAGATTCTCCCTCACTGGATTAATGTTTCTGAAACAAGCCTCTATGAAAATTTGTCACTCGTTCAGGACAGATGGCCAGTCCATCGCAGCAGGGTCTACACAGAGAGCCAGGCAACCACTCACACCTAAGGATAATTTATCCCCAGTTGATGCCAATTAGCCTAATGCGCATGTCTTTGGACTGTGGGAGGAAACCAGAGTACCTGGCAACAACCCACGCAGACACAGGAAGAACATGCAAACCCCACACAGAAATATTGCCACTGGCCAGAGGGATCGAACCCACGCCTTCTTAACAAGAAGGTTAAGACAATGATAGCGCACCGAGCTGCTCCGCAATGAGAACCCTTAACGAGGAAAATTTACCTAAGGGGCTGTGGCTGAGTTAGCATCTATGGAGTCCAGATGGTGCCAAGACAGTTTATACATATATACAGTATATATACACGCACATATCCAATTAGGTCCATATATATTCAGACATCTCAAGTTATTTTAGCTGATTACTCAAAAAGGCCTGGATGTCCACACAAGACAACAGTGGTGGATGATTGCAGGATCATTTCCATGGTGAAGAAAATCCCTTTACAACATCCACCCAAGTGAAGAACGCCCTCTAGGAAGGAGGTGCCGCAGTATCTAAGTCCACCATGAGGAGAAAAATTCATGAGAGCAAATAGAGGCAGTGCCCAGATTTCCCGACCTCTGAACTTGACCCCGAGTACAACCTGGATGCAGACCCTCCTGAGGATCATTGTGTGATCGTTTTGGGATTTCTGTGAAATGTAGACGGACGGACGGACGACAGACACTGCAGGATCTCATTAGCTCCTTTCAGCGTTGCTGCAAAGAGCTAAAAAAAAAATGAAAAACACTGGCAAGAAAGCCTGGAAATGTGACAGTGGAGCTTCGGCATCCTGTGGGCTTTAATTTTCATTTCAACTAATGCGTAAGGCAAGAGCAACCATGAGACAGAAACTGTAAAAGTAAAACATAATTGCGAAATGTATATATTATGAAATGCTAAAACACAAATTTGATTTGGGCTAACTTTGAAAATGGATTGTAACAAATCAGTTGATTACCAATTCATTACTGTTCAGTGCTGACAAGTTTTAATCAAATGCTGAAATTCTGGCACTATCCACACTCCACAGACGTAGCTACAGATATCAAAGTTTATCAAGGTAGAATAAAACGCTTTGGTCTGGGTGTGAGCAGTGAACACGCAGACGAAGAGGAAAAGCCTTTATTTTCTCTGATGTACTGGCACCAAATACCAGCTCCAGTTCCAAACTTTGTCTAGTATTTTCTCCTTCAGCCGACTGCATCAGGGGTTTTTTCCCCCCCAGAAATGTGACTTTTATAATAAACGTAGAACGACTTCATATGTGTGCAACTATTTTATTTTTTTCTTCTCAGAAATTTACAGCTTTTCTTGTACATTTGAGATGTTTTTGTGTGAATTTACATTTCTAAAATATGCATTTTCCCCTTAATTTTAAGATTTTTTTCTTGGATTAACAGCTTTATTTAAAATTAGAACCTTTTTCAAATAAATTTGCAGTTTTTGTCACAAATTTTAACCTTTTTTTTCCCCACATACCTGCACATAAATTTGTGATTTTTTTCTTTTTTTTTTGACTGTTGCTAATTTTTCTTGTGAATTTGTGAGATTTTTCTCCTAAATTTGCAGGGAATTTTTTTTGATAAATCTGGTAAAGAAAAATGTATAATTTACCCTAAAAAACTGAGCACTTTGGTGTGTGTGTCCATATACCAGATTTGAAAACCGAATACCAACACAACTAACAAAAGTGTGAATATCTGAGTACAGCCTGATCTCCTGAGGGCCTTGTGCCGTGGCTGGTGTCCATACGTGCGTCTGTGGGCAGATGTGGTGAAAGTCATGACGCCCTGTGTAGAGAAATAAAGAGTTCTGGCCATCGCAGATTCATTTTAGCCCTTAACCCCCCCCCCCCCCCCCCCCCCCCAGTCTCATCAAGAAGCCATGCCTTGTGCCGGGTTGCCTCTGTAATTCAGTGTCACAATCTCAGGGCCAGTGGTGGCCTAATGGTTGGGGATGTGGACTGGTGAGCGGAAGGTCGCTGGTTCGATCCCTGGGCTGGTGGGATCAGATCTGGGTGGGACAGGTGAAGTAGCTGTGTTTGCCCCACCCTCATTAACCCCACTGTGGTGCCCTTGAGCAAGGCCCTTAACCCCAGCTGCTGCGGTGGAGCTGCCCAGTGGCCACGGGCCAGTCTGTGGTTGTACTGGGCAGCTTCCTGATGCGAGTGTGTGAGTGTGAACAGGGTGTTGCTGAGAGGCCGCCTCTCAGTGGAACTCCCCTCTATAAATAACAGTTAAATAAAAAAGTCACTTTTGCATGGGCAAATATTTGCGAATCACTCAAATAGACTAAATCCTTTTCTCTCCGCTTCTAGAAAACATTAAAGTGGACCCTCCCCTGACAAGCAATCACTTTTTGTAAGGATATTTGAGCTGCTCTGTGGACAATCTTTGGAGATGCAATAGATGCATAGTTCTGCAGTGTTTAGAGAAAAACAGAAATAAGATCGGGAGAAAGAGAAGAAAAAAAATCTGAATATGGACATAAACCATTTATAGTACATAACATGGAGATATGTGGAGACGCAGATATTTAACACTTCAGTTTAGCTTGAGTGACACTTGTTGTCCAGGGAAGTGAACAGCGGAGAGCGCGTGCGTGTCTGACTGAGGTTGATCACACACACACCATCTCTCCGTTTAGAAAGTCCGACTTCGCCGTCATGAGGTTAGATAAAAAAAAACAAAACAAACCAACAACGAAACAAAAAAATGGCTCCACTGCTGCAACGACGCACGCCGTGTATCCCTCAAACGAGTGTGAAAAGCTGACAGTCTGAAGGGGGGGGGGGGGGGGGGTTGGAGGCAGAGGTAACTGCTGTGAAAAAAATGACAACTGAAAATAAAACATCAATACTGTCGTAACTTTCTGTACAGGTAGATACAAGGTGATTTTGTGTGTTTGTGCAGAGGGAGTTGTGAGTGTCGAGGTGTGACTGGTGTGCTGAAATTCACATGGGAAGGTAGAAATGGGACAGTGAGGCGCACATGTGCGCGCACACACACACGCACAGATGAGCGCTGGAGCCAAGACGCTGAGGAAACACGCTCTGATTCACAACAGCCCATGTGCTCCTGTGTGCATGATTGTACTCATCAAGGTCTTCGTTGGTCAGCCGCTGAAGCGAGCCGCCGCGTCCGCCCTCCCCCGATGTTACACAGTGCTAGTAGAGTAAGACCTGGTTGTATCTGTGGGATGTGAGCAGAGACCTGAGTATTTTGAGCTGTCAAATCATCTTGTCAAACCTGCCTCTTGAGTTCTAGTGCAAGACCTGACATGTCCAGTCGAGCCAGGCAGGAACAGGCAAATTCCTTTTTTTTTTCTTCCCCTTATTTTTAAAAACATCTTCCCACCCCGTCTCCCCATAGATGAGTTCAGTCCTGAAAGACAAGAGAGAGGGCTAAGGTCCAAGTCTGAAGCAGCCTGAGAGTCCATGATTGTCCCAGTCATGATGCTGAGTGTTCCAATATGACATCTTTGCTGTTTCTGTGAATGTGCCCGCGAGGTTAACTGTAACAGCAGGCCTGCCGAGGACGCAAACCATGGCTCAGCATGTTCAGTCCACTGATGTCACTCTTGCTGCTGCGTGATTCTGATATTTTTACATGGTACAAACCAGGCCCATGGTCATTGTTTCAAAACTCACCAAATGGAGGGATAGAAAGGGATGGAAAGAAGGGTGACGGTGCGGGGGTTGGTACTCCATCCAGAGTCATCACATGATCTGTCTCTTGCTTTAGATGGCGTTTTAATAGAAATAACAGGCTGGGGTGGTGGTGGTGTGTGTGTGGGGGGGTCCAACCCTCGCGGCTATTATGTCATTTGATGTGGAGCTTCTAGCATTTCCATGAGGAAGGTGTCGATGGGTGTGTCGCCGATGAGCTTGAAGAAGAACAAGTGCTCAAGACACTTGAGGCCAATGGAGCGCAGCGCTGGTAACCGCAGCAGGAGCTTGGCGAACCTGTTTTGGCACAAGAACAAAATAAGAGGGAGCAGTTTCACACAAATGTAGGAGGAGGATATTCTTGACGTGAAAGTTTTGACCCTCAGATCTCAGAGTTAGTCTTTTTTCTCCAAATACCAGAACATTCTAGGCCTGGGAATCATCAATATTTTCCATTCTGATTCAGAAGGTACTGATTCGATTCCATTTTGATTATACCGTGTTCCAAATTATTATGCCAATAGGGTTTTAGTGTCATAAACATTCAATTTTTTGTTTTTCAATTAAACTCATGGATGGTATTGTGTCTCAGGGCTCTTTGGATCACTGATATCAATCTCAGACACCTGTCATAATTAGTTTGCCAGGTGAACCCAATTAAAGGAAAACTACTTAAGAAGGATGTTCCACATTATTAAGCATGCCACAGGTTTCAAGGAACATGGGAAAGAAAAAGGATCTCTGCTGCCGAAAAGCATCAAATAGTGGAATGCCTTGGACAAGGTATGAAAACATTAGATATTTCATGAAAACTTAAGCATGATCACCGTACTGTGAAGAAATTTGTGGCCGATTCAGAGCACAGACGGGTTCATGCAGATAAAGGCATAATGAGGAAGGTTTCTGCCAGACAAATTCATCAGATTAAGAGAGCAGCTGCTAAAATGCCATTACAAAGCAGCAAACAGGTATTTGAAGCTGCTGGTGCCTTTGGAGTCCCACAAACCTCAAGGTGTAGGATCCTCCAGAGGCTTGCAGTTGTGCATAAACCTACTATTCAGCCACCCCTAACCAATGCTCACAAGCAGAAACAGTTGCAGTGGGCCCAGAAATACATGAAGAGTAATTTTCAAAAAGTCTTGTTTGAAAGTGCCATGCAACCCTGGATGGTCCAGATGGATGGAGAAGTGGATGGTTGGTGGATGGCCACCATGTCCCAACAAGGCTGCGAGGTCAGCAAGGAGGTGGTGAAGTAATGTTTTGGGCCAGAATCATGGGGAGAGAACTGGCAGGTCCTTTTAGGGTCCCTGAAGGTGTGAAAATGACCTTGGTAAAGTATATAGAGTTTCTGACTGACCACTTTCTTCCATGGTACAAAAAGAAGAACTGTACCTTCCGTAGCAAAATTATCTTCATGCATGGCAATGCACCATCTCATGCTGCAAAGAATACTTCTGTGTAATTGGCTGCTATGGGCATAAAAGGAGAGAAACTCATGATGTGGCATCCATCCTCTCCTGACCTCAACCCTACTGAGAACCTTTGGAGCATCCTCAAGCAAAAGATCTATGAGGGTGGGAGGCAGTTCACATCAAAACAGCAGTTGTGGGAGGCTATTCTGACATCTTGCAAAGAAATTCAAGCAGAAACTCGCCCAAAACTCCCCAAGTTCAATGGATGCAAGAATTGTGAAGGTTATGTCAAAGAAGGGAACTATTTTTTTTTTCCAAAAAATAGTTATTATTGGGAGGTTTGTTCAATAAAATTTGAATTATGCTCCAACGGTTGATGACTTGAAAATTATACTGTCATTTGCATCGACTATTTAGGAAAATCAGAAACAAATATAATTTGCATAATTATTTGAAACGCAGTGTAGATCCGATTCAATATTGATTCAGTCAGGGATTTTGCCATTATAGTGATTATATTAATCAAAAAACTTTTCAAGGCACTCTCTTTTAAAAATGAAAATGCCTTTATTATCATGACATAGTCATAACTGACTTTAAAACTCCAATGCATTTCGGCAAACAGCCTTCATCAGGGGGTCAAACAGACCTCAATGAATCAAAAGCTGTTTTATAGTAGTGTCACACCAATAGATTTCCACCTGTAACAGATCCCCTAATCCAGGGGTGTCCAATCATGTGCCATGGAGGGCCAAGACCCTGCAGGTTTTCTCTTCTACCCAGTCTCTTCAGAAGGTGTTTTCACTGGCTATGTTTACGTGGACACAAGTAACCGGATTAAAAGCCTGATCAGAATAAAAATGCTTCATGTAAACACGCCAAACTGAATATCCTAACCCAATCACGCTCATTCGGATCAAAATTTCATTCCAATTGAGAGGGGTGGGTTATGCCGATTGTTAAGCCGAATGGTGCGCATGAAAACACTTTATTCCGAACGTAGGGCAGAAAATATGTTTACTGCGCATGTCTGTACACCAGCCGCACGTCGACGTGACATATTTCCGCCTTAGCAGCAGCTAACAGAAAACATAGTGGGAGTAAAACAAGACTGGTCTGTATCGTCCTGCTGTCTCCCTCTGTTCGTCATATGCAGAAGTATGCACTTGTAGCTTCATTATGGAGACTAGCAGAAGCAAAAGTACAGTCTGAATAACACAATACAGTTCAATTTTGACACGAAGTGGGGCTTGCTAACACTGGAAGTTGCTTCTTCTACTATTTTCGGAATGTCGAAATGGCGATGTGCGCATGTCAAAATGATTTATTCCGTTCAAACGTGTGACACATGGAAATGCACGTCCTAACCAGATCAGCTTTTTCAGGATCCATGTAAACAGTAAAATTCTGATCTGAATTGTAATCAGATTGATGAAATTTTGCCCATGTAACCGTGGCCACTGATCAGCAATCAGTGGGAAGAAATTCAGTGGAATCTGCTGTTGAAGACACTGGTTAGAGGTTAAGCCTGCAGGGTCTTGGCCCTCCATGGCACATGATTGGACACCTCTGCAATCAGTGAGACTCCTCCTATAGAGATCACAGAAAAGGATACATAGATACATATATAGGTATATAAATATAGGTATAAAACATGCATAAATACAAATGGGAAAGAACACATCCCAACCCCCCCCCCCCCCCCCCCAAAAAAAAAAAAAAAAGAACTACAGGCCACAAAATATCCAGGCCTAAATGAAGATTTAGATTTTACTGTTTTTTGTAGAGTTAGTTTTCTGGAGAATGTTTGATGTGATTTTTTTTTTTTTTTTTTTGGAGGGGGGGTCTTTCCCTTTTGTATTTATGCATATTTTTATACCTATATTTATATACCTACTGTATATATGTACCTATGTATCCTTTTCTGTGATCGCTATAGGACGAGTCTCACTGATCAGGGGACCTATTACAAGTGGAGATACATTGGTGAGACACCACTATAAAAAAGCTTTTGATTCATTGAGGTCTCTTTGACCCCCTGATGAAGGCTGTTTGCCAAAACGTGTTGGAGTTTTAAAGTCAGTTATGACTATGTCATGACAATAAAGGCATTTTAATTTTTTAAAAGAGAGTGCCTTGGAACGTTTTGATATTTAAGTCTTTCCCATCCAAAGAGCACCTCCAATGAATTCTGTGAATCCAGGAAGTGCTCCTACACAATCATTTTTAATAGTGATTATATTTGTTGCATATGGAAGAATCTCTCAGGGATCCAATGCTGTAAACTGTACCAGGAACTCTCTAACTTGGTGAAAAAAAATGAGAGACCTCCTGTAAACCTTTTAAGTTTCACACATGAAAATAATCTGGGAGCCAGATGATGGGTACAAATAATCCACTATGTCAGCTGCTTCAGTTTTGCCAAATTATTTTGATCTTGGGGTGCGATCAACTTTGAATGGTAATCATCACAGAGCTGTCTCCTATAGTTGGTCAGGTTATATAACCAGTTGTAGTTTGTCAGTCTTGTTTCCAAGGGACTGGGCGTTTGTGACAAAAAGGCTAGGAAGCGTTGGTCTGTTGAGAGCCTTCTTAGCAAGACTGGCTAACCTGCTTCTGTTTACACTGTCGTACATAAATGTCAGTGCTGTTATGGGAATTTGGCATATTTTCCTGATTGTGCAATAATTCCTCTCTGCTGTAGAAGACGCACACAGCATTGTCTGAGGGAGTACAGGAAAAAAATCCAAACCTACATGGCCCTGTGTGAAAAAGTGATTGCCCCCTAAACCTAATAACTGGTTGGGCCACCCTTAGCAGCAACAACTGCAATCAAGCGTTTGCGATAACTGGCAATGAGTCTTTTACAGGGCTGTGGAGGAATTTTGGCCCACTCAACTTTGCAGAATTGTTGTAATTCAGCCACACTGGAGGGTTTTCGAACATGAACCGCCTTTTTAAGGTCATGCCACAGCATTTCAATCAGATTCAGGCCAGGACTTTGACTAGGCCACTCCAAAGTCTTCATTTTGTTGTTCTTAAGCCATTCAGAGGTGGATTTACTGGTTTGTTTTTGATTATTGTCCTGCTGCAGAACCCAAGTGCGCTTCACCTTGAGGTCACGAACAGACGACCGGACATTCTCCTTCAGGATTTTTTTGTAGACAGCAGAATTCATGGTTCCATTTACCACAGCAAGTCTTCCAGGTCCTGAGGCAGCAAAACAATTGCAGACCATCACACTACTACCACTTTTATTACATACCACCAATTTTACTGTTGGTATGATGTTCTTTTTCTGAAATGCTGTTACTTTTATGCCGGATGTAGTGGGACACACACCTTCCAAAAAGTTCAATTTTTGTCTCGTCAGTCCACAGAGTATTTTCCCAAAAGTCTTGGGGATCATCAGGATGTTTTCTGGCAAAACTGAGATGAGCCTTTATGTTCTTTTGCTCAGCAGTGGTTTTCGTCTTGGAACTCTGCCATGCAGGCCATTTTTGCCTAGTCTCTTTGTTATGGTGGAGTCATGAACACTGACCTTAAGCAAGTGAGGCCTACAGTTCTTTGGATGTTGTTGTGGGGTCTTTTGTGACCTCTTGGATGAGTCGTCGCTGCGCTCTTGGGATAGTTTTGGTTGGCCAGCCACTCCTGGGAAGGTTCACCACTGTTCCATGTTTTCACCATTTGTGGATAATAGCTCTCACTGTGGTTTGCTGGAGTCCCAAAGCTTTAGAAATGGCTAGAAAATTGATATCAGCTTTCCACAGATGTGATAAACCACAGTTAATTTGTTTTAACGGGGGCAATCACTTTTTCACACAGGGCCATGTAGATTTGGATTTTTTTTTTTACCCTTAATAATAAATACCTTCAATTAAAAACTGCATTTTGTGTTTACTTGTGTTATCTTTGTCTAATATTTAAATTTGTTTGATGATCTGAAACATTTAAGTGTGACAAACATACAAAAAAATGAGAAATCAGGAAGGGGGCAAACACTTTTTCAGACCACTGTATGTTTTGATGACGGCCGTTTCCAGTGCTATCAGAGGTGAAGAAGTGTCCAGCTTGATATTAGTACTGATGACAGGATTTCATGGCTCGGTACCCACAACAGCCATCTGTGAGTGGTAGTCTCATTTTTGAAATTTGATTACAGTTTAACCTTCACTGTTGATTTTTGCTCCTATGACAATGGCACAATCTCAGTTTTCAGTCCAAACAAAGCAAATTTCCACTCTCATGGATGCGTTTTCACTTTTATTCATGTCACCCGAGGCAAATTTATGTCTATTCAGATATTGCCATTCATTCTGTATGGAATCTTTGGGACTAAACTTGCTTTTTTTTTTTAACCAAATACTCATGTAATGCCTCTGTGTTTGCATTTTGAGCCTACCTGCCAGGCTGCTCGGGGTACTTGTGTTTGCAGTAGGCCTCTAATGACGCGTAGACTTTCTCTCTCAGGGCTTCCACTTCACCAGGGTTGGACAGACCTTTAGAGTCTGGAGAGACACAAAAACAACAGTGAGATCCTGATAAGATGTGGCTGCACATGTGGACGTTTATCACAAGCAAATGAAATGCAGAAAGTCTTCAAAGTTGAACTGCTGCCTGGTGAACAACTAGCACTTCATGGTTCCAATTTTTAACGGATAAGAGCAAAAACATTTTATTTTTACCCCGCAGGCTCAATGTGGACACGATCCACCACATTCTGGGTTAGTCCAATTAAGACTGTAATTTCCAAGCTGCACTAATTTCATCCTCACTGGAGGACACATCCTTGATTAACAACACCAATGAATCACTGATTAACATTTTTGGTGAACAAAGTGCTACACAATTGGCTAACAATGAATGAGCACTGGCTGGTCTAGTTGACAAAGTGTGGGAAAGGACCGACTGAGGGCCCTTTTAGCCTCACTACTCCCCCATACACACCCACAGAACACAGTCAAACCAGTCCTGCAAACCCCTAATTAACAAGGAGCAGCAGAGCAAGTATCAACCAGTGGACTTGGATGTCTCTTAAGTTTGTCCACTGTGGCCCCTGAGGGATGGGGATGGATGTGTGTGTGTTGGGGGGGGGGCTGTATATAAATAATATAGGCACAAGCGGCAGTCATCAGGTTCCAAGCAGATGCAGACTTCAATGTCTTCTATTGTTCAGCAACAGCATTTAAGACTTAAAGTGTGCTTCACATCAGTTTTTAAAGCAGCAATATGTAAACTTTCTTGTTCCTTGTAGGAACACTGAAAAAGCCAGAACCATGGCGACTACGACCTCTGTCTCAACAGTCAACCATAGGGCACTTTGTTGGTGGTGGCTAAAGTTGTAGCTTGTGATTCGCTAATGGGACCAAGGCCACAGCCTGGAACCTTCTAGCTCTGAGGCAGCAGTGATGTCCTTCCTTCCCTTCATTGATTCTCTCACCCCTGCCAGCTTGGGGACTCAAACCTGGAGCCTTCTAGCTGGAAGGCAGCAGCACTAACCTGTCCCACCATGCTGTCCTTCCTTCCTCCCTTCCTTCTTCCACCCCTGCCAGCCTGGTGATTCAAACCTGGAACCTTCTAGGTGTGAAGCAATAATGCTAACCACTGTACCACCGTGCTGTCCTTTTTTCTTTCCTACATTCCCCCGATCCCCCTTCCCTTCCTTGATTCTCCCACCTCTGCCAGCCTTGGGATTCAAGCCTGGAACCTTCTAGATGTGAGGCATCAGCACTAAAAATTGTACAACTCTGCTGTCCTTTCTTGTCTTTCTTTCCTTCCTTTCCATCCTTCCCTTGTTATCTTGCTTGCTTCCTTCCCTTCTTTCCTTCTTTTCCTTGTTTCTTAGTTTCCTTTCTTCCTTTCCTTCCTTCCAAGCTCCCTTCTTTCCTTCCTTTCCTAGTTTCATTCTTTCCTTCCTTCCAAGTTTCCTAGCTTCCTAGTCTCCTTGCTTCCTTTCCTTCCAAGTTTCCTAGTTTTCTTCCTTCTTTCCTTCCTTCCAAGTTTCCTAGTTTCCTTCTTTCCTTCCAAGTTTCCTAGTTTCCTTCTTTCCTTCCAAGTTTCCTAGTTTCCTTCTTTTCTTTCTAGTTTCCCTGTTTCCTTCTTTTCTTTCTAGTTTCCCTGTTTCCTTCTTTCCTTCCAAGTTTCCTTGTTTCCTCCAAGTTTCCTTCTTTCCTCCCTTCCTTCAAACCACAGGGGTCACTTGTCATGGGCAAAAGTGGAATAATTCTGACCTATATTAGATATTTAGGTGAGATGGCTGAATTTTCTATTTAAAGCAGCGCTATGTAACTTTCCTGTCCTGGGTAGGAACATTGACAAGACTACAACTATGGCAATTATGACCTCAGTCCCAAAAGTCAATCACAGGCTGTTTTGTTGTTGGTATCTAAAGTTGTGTTCCTATGATTGGCTGTGGGGACTCAGGTCATGGTCACCATAGTTTTAGTCCTTTCAGTGATCCTACCAAAGAAAGAACTGTTGTGGGCAACGTCAGCCCACTTAGGCTATGGAGGACGTGACACTCACTCAGTCTAACATTGGTGTACCATTAAAAGAATTTTGCTACTTCACTGGCAGGACCTGAAGCCCAGTCTCCTGTGTGACAATCATCTTAATCCCTACACCACATGACTGCTTTTGACCAAGCACCGACTTTCTCACACACATGTTCCATTGACAAGACGAAGGCTGATAGACATTTCACAAACATGATTTTTGGAACACGAAAAGAATTGCATGAAATTTGGTGTTTTGCTCAAGAAAACTGTTGTGATTTGGAGTGTGAAGTTTCATCTAGTTTGTATCACTGCATCAGAAGTTAAACCCAAAAATACATGTCAAAGAGAAACAATTTGATTGGCCTATAAAATCAAAACATGTCTGGAGATGAGCTCTGCTTAATTTCAAGCAATTTGGATGAATGGCTTTGGCGCAGTAAATTTGATAATGAAAGAATTTTGAGTCTAGGCCTGCCGTTCTTGAGATATTTGCAAAAACGTAAAACTGTTTATTATAGCACCACCTATGTACACAGTGCCTTGACTTTTGGTCTTTGAGTAGTGAGGAGAATTCCTGATCCACAGCACAGCTGATTGGAACTGTAATTAAGTCAAATCAGACTTTAATGATTTCAAGATGAGACATATATAGTATCTCACAAAAGTGAGTACACCCCTCACATTTTTGTAAATATTGTATATCTTTTCATGGGACAAAACTGAAGATATGACACTTTGATACAATGTAAAGTAGCTCAAGTAGGTTCATTTTGTCTTCTTTTAATTATTTACCTTTTGTTCTTATTAAAGACAAAAATAGAAAGGCGATATTTTTACATCTATTTCTTTCTTTCTATTTAAAAACAGAAAGGAGATGTTTATGTTTTTAGAAGGACACTTCTGACGAAGGCTGCAGTGAACAGTCAAAACATGTAAAGAAGGTAAAAACATCTTTCTATTTTTGTCTTTAATAAGAACAAAAGGTAAACAATGTAAAGTAGTTAGTGTACAGCTTGTATAACAGTGTAAATTTGCTGTACCCTCAAAATAACTCAACACACAGCCATTAATTTCTAAACCACTGGCAGCAAAAGTGAGTACACCCCTAAGTGAAATGTCCAAATTGTGCCAAAGTGTCAATATTTTGTGTGGCCACCATTATTTTCCAGCACTGCCTTAACTCTCTTGGGCATGTAGTTCACTAGAGCTTCACAGGTTGCCACTGGAATCCTCTTCCACTCCTCCATGACGACATCACGGAGCTGGTGGATGTTAGAGACCTTGCGCTGCTCCACCTTCTGTTTGAGGATGCCCCACAGATGCTCAATAGGGTTTAGGTCTGGAGACAAGCTTGGCCAGTCCATCACCTTTACCCTCAGTTTCTTTAGCAAGGCAGTGGTCGTCTTGGAGGTGTGTTTGGGGTCGTTATCATGTTGGAATACTGCCCTGTGGCCCAGTTTCCGAAGGGCTGCTTCAGTATGTCACAGTACATGTTGGCATTCATGGTTCCCTCAATGAACTGTAGCTCCCCAGTGCTGGCAGCATTCGTGCAGCCCCAAACCATAACACTCCCACCACCATGCTTGACTGTAGGCAAGACACACTTGTCTTTGTACTCCTCACCTGGTTACCGCCACATACGCTTGACACCATCTGAACCAAAGAAGTTTATCTTGGTCTCATCAGACCACAGGACATGGTTCCAGTAATCCATGCCCTTAGTCTGCTTGTCTTCAGCAAACTGTTTGTGGGCTTTGTTGTGCATCATCTTTAAAAGGGGCTTCCTTCTGGGACGACAGCCATGCAGAACAATTTGATACAGTGTGTGGTGTATGATCTGAGCACTGACAGGCTGACCCTCCCACCCGTTCAACCTCTGCAGCAATGCTGGCAGCACTCATACGTCTGTTTTCAAAAGACAACCTCTGGATATGACGGTGAGCACATGCACTCAACTTCTTTGGTCAACCATGACGAGGCCTGTTCTGAGCGGAACCTGTCCTGTTTAACCACTGTATGGTCTTGGCCACAATGCTGCAGCTCAGTTTCAGGGTGTTGGCAGTCTTCTTATATCCTAGGCCATTTTTATGTAGCGCAACAATTCTTTTTTTCAGATCCTCAGAGAGTTCTTTGCCATGAGGTGCCATGTTGAACTTCCACTGACCAGTATGAGAGAGTGTGAGAGCAATAACCCCAAATTTAACACACCTGCTCCCCATTCACACCTGAGACCTTGTAACACTAACGAGTCACATGACACCAGGGAGGGAAAATGGCTAATTGAGCAGAATTTGGACATTTCACTTAGGGGTGTACTCACTTTTGTTGCCAGTGGTTTAGACATTAATGGCTGTGTGTTGAGTTATTTTGAGGGGACAGCAAATTTACACTGTTATACAAGCTGTACACTGACTACATTGTGTCAAAGCGTTATATCTTCAGTGTTGTCCCATGAAAAGATATAATGAAATATTTACAAAAATGTGAGGGGTGTGCTCACTTTTGTGAGATACTGTAAGGTAGACATAATTCCAGACTGTCAAGTGAGGTGAGAAATTAGTTTCTTTCAAACAGTTGGCAGAGTGTGACTATTGTTTGCAAAAACAAGTCAGACTGTGTGAATATCCACCAGAAAACAACCAAATTATACACATTACTGTCTCACTGAGAATAAAGCACAGCACGTGTTGAGGGAGGGATAGTGACTGCGATCATGTGAGTGTCTCGAGCTGCACCTGTCCCTTAAAATGCTGATCTGTCCCGTGTTTTAAAATGAAATAGTGCATCCTATTTTATTTTGAAACATGATGGGATTTTAGGGGCGGGAATCACCAGAGGTCCTTACAATACAATATTGTCACAGTGCTTGGGCCACAATACAACATTACCATGACCTGCCTTTATTTTAAGGACTGCAACATCCTATATTGTGATTTTCCACCCCCACATCTTTTTCATTGAACTCTCTCACCTAAGATCTCATGAGTCACTCCTTTGCTGTGCTGACCTCACCCGACAGTAACCACTTAGCACCATCTATTGGAGAGAAAAGTAAACTGGCTTTTATTACTCTGGTACCCAGAGTAGAGTAATAGGTAAGTCTCTATTTGCCAGATTCATTAATATTTTTACTGAAGTATTAAGATAACAGTGTCACTGAATCAATGCAATATTGCCGCTGCCGTAAAGTTACAGTGTATCAATTTTTTCCTCCACCACAATGAGATTTGTCCTATAATTCTGAGCTGTCTTACCAGGGCCCAGGTTTCTCAGAAGCAATAATTGTTTCTTGTGTTTTCTGTCCATTTGTTCTACTTTCTTTCTCTCCTCCTCCCAACTCCCTCAACCCCCCACCCCTTCTGACCACTTCAATTCCTTCCCCTATTCCCCCCGTCAGATCCAGCATAAGTAAGACAATTTAAATAAAGTATTAAAGTTATTACACAGCAAGTGGAGTCTATAAATACTAGTTATACACAGTATATCAAATATGATTATATGTTAAGGTATGTGATGTTTGTTTTCCATGTTGTGATTGTATTTATCTGGTTGTAGCCACAGACACATGGACAATTTCTGAAAGGATAATGAAGCTTTTCACTAACTACCTACCGAACCAGACCAGACGTGGTTCTCCAGGATGTGGAAATAACCTGTTGCCAGTGGGAGAAACTGTGATAGAGATCCTGGTGTCCTAGTTCTACACGCTACTAAAAACTACCAGCTACATCTTCAAGCTAACTAAAAAAAGAAACTGATATTTAGAAGAGCGAATGTTGTTGTAATATCATGATTTCACCCATATGGGGTGGAGGCGTGCTGGCCGGATCATAGCCGATCCCTCACACCCTGGTCACGTACTGTTTGCCCCCCTCCCCTCTGGTAGAAGACTTCGGTCCATCCAGACTAAAACCTCCCGTCACATGAACAGCTTCTTCCCCTCTGCCATCAGACTGCTGAACACTAAGTGACTTATTGACTCTCGTGCACTATGTACAGCAGCTCAACCAGACTCATGTCAATCATCACTGTTTTCTTCCTGCATTACTGACTGCACTATATAGTTCTCCACAGTATCTGCTGCTCGCTAATATATTTTAACTGCTGACCAGTATCACTTACTCTTATTCTACACTTTATTGCATGTATAGTTTATTTCTTTTATCTTATCATGTTTAATGTTGCAGCATTGCACCGAGACAAATTCCTAGTTTGTGTACTACAAGAACAATGACAATAAACCTGATTCTGATTCTGATTCTGATTTTCCACAAATATGAGTGAATAAAATCTTTCTGCACTTTGAATTTGCAAAGCTTTCCCTTTGAGCGCTTGACTAGAAATATACATCACTCTATAAATTCAAGAAATCTCTGTGTGTCTCTGTGTGTGTGTCTGTCACATTTATAGGACATCATAGGACGGCCTATGATCTCAGACATCATAGAACACGCGATGCCGTCATAAAGATATTCACGATTTGCGATGCCGTCATTAAGATATGATGTCTATATAACTGCACATAGATAGATAGGCATCATAGGACTGTCTATATACACACGTAGATTATCACTTTTGTCAGATTCAAGTTATTTAACTTGAATCTGACAAAAGTGATAATAAATAAAAAGCCTATGAAAATTAACCAATGCAAATCACACAATGCTTTTGAATTGTGGTTCAACAGAATTATTTTAAAAAACAAACTCATGAAACAGGCCTGGACAAAAATGATGGTACCCTTAACTTAATATTTTGTTGCACAACCTTTTGAGGCAATCACTGCAATCAAACGATTTCTGTAACTGTCAGTGAGACTTCTGCACCTCTCAGCAGGTATTTTGGCCCACTCCTCACGAGCAAACTGCTCCAGTTGTTTCAGGTTTGAAGGGTGCCTTCTCCAGACGCCATGTTTCAGCTCCTTCCACAGATGTTCAATAGGATTTAGATCAGGGCTCATAGAAGGCCACTTTAGAATAGTCCAATGTTTCCCTCTTAGCCATTCTTGGGTGTTTTTAGCTGTGTGTTTTGGGTCATTATCCTGTTGCAAGACCCATGACCTGCGACTGAGACCAAGCTGTCTGACACTGGGCAGCACATTTCTCTCTAGAATACCTTGATAGTCTTGATATTTCATTGTACCCTGCACAGATTCAAGACACCCTGTGCCAGATCCAGCAAAGCAGCCCCAGAACATAACAGAACCTCCTCTATGTTTCACAGTAGGGACAGTGTTCTTTTCTTGGTATGCTTCATTTTTGCGTCTGTGAACATAGAGCTGATGTGCCTTGCCAAAAAGTTACAGTTTTGTCTCGTCTGTCCATAGGACATTCTCCCAGAAGCTTTGTGGCTTGTCAACATGCAGTTTGGCATATTCCAGTCTGGCTTTTTGATGATTTGTTTTCAACAGTGGTGTCCTCCTTGGTTGTCTCCCATGAAGTCCACTTTGGCTCAAACAACGACAGATGGTGCAATCTGATACTGATGTATCTTGACCTTGGAGTTCACCTTGAATGTGTTTAGAGGTTTCTGACCTCTTTTGTTACCATTCGTATTATCCGTCTCTTCCATTTTTCATCAAGTTTCCTCCTGCGGCCATGTCCAGGGAAGTTGGCTACAGTCCCGTGGATCTTAAATTTCTGAATAATATGTGCAACTGTAGTCACGGGAACATCAAGCTGCTTGGAGATGGTCTTATAGCCTTTACCTTTAACATTCTTGTCTGTAATTTTCTTTCTAATCTCCTGAGACAACTCTCTCCTTTGCTTCCTCAGGTCCATGTTTAGTGTGGTACACACCATGTCACCAAACAGCACAGTGACTACTTGTCACCCTTTAAATAGGCCGACTGACTGATTACAAGTTTGTAGACACCTGTGATGTTAATTAGAGGACACATCTTGGTTGAACATGTCCCTATGGTCACATTATTTTCAATCTTTTCTAGGGGTACCATCATTTTTGTCCAGGCCTGTTTCATGAGTTTGTTTTTTTAAAGTAATTCTGTTGAACCACAATTCAAAAACATTGTCTGATTTTCATTGGTTAACTTTCATAGAATTTTTATTTATTACCACTTTTGTCAGATTCAAGTTATTTCTGTGACCATTGTGGGTTTTTCTTTCATTAACAGAGGGGTACCAACAATTTTTTCCACGTGTGTAGACACTGTGTATATAGACACAGGTAATCAACATAACACAGAACAGTAACAAGCAGGAGAAGAAGTAACAAGCAGGGGCAAACAGAGGCGGAAGGGCATGGTTACAGAAAACGGGATGGGTGGGGCTGCACAGATAATCACACACAGGGGACCAGAGGGAAGACAAGACTAAGAGGGAAGACAAGACCAAGGCAATAATGATAATGATAATGACGATATAATAATAATAATAATGATACTGATAAACTTAAACTAAAAGGAAGACCAATGAAGAAATAAATATGCAAGACAGAATAAGAAGTGGTTAGCACTGTGACAGTACAGTTTTACCCTCGGCCGGGGGATCGTGGGGACCGTGAGATCGTGGGTTCGATCCCTGCCCCCGGCCAACAGTGACCTGTGTGGAGTTTGCATGTTCTCCCCGTGTTTGCGTGGGTTTACTCCGGGATTTCTCCGGTTTCCTCCCACATGCCAAAAACATGCAGGTTAGGGAGTTAAGGGGCGCTTGCGCACGCAGCGACCGGCAGCTGGTGGTTTGTCACCAGACTGCAAAACAAATCTAACTACGGGTACAAAATAAGTAATAAAAAAAATAAATAAAAAAAAATAATAGCAACCCAGGATAATAATAAGGTGAAATACAGAAAATCCCAAATTAAAGTGAGGATACGGGCTGGGACCCATGCCCTGGAGACAAGGAACATCACTCTATACAGTGATCCCTCGCTACTTCGCGCTTCACCTTTTGCGCCCTCAGTGCATCGCGGATTTTTCAAAAATATTCATCAAAAATTCAAAATTGAGAAATAATGGGCGGGCGCTAGCAGAAGGCAGGGAGACTACATTAGACCATCAGGTATCAACACGGAGAGCCCGCACAACTCAAAAATCCACCTCTCTGTTCGCTGTTCTCGTGTTGGCTCGGCTCGGAAATCTCGCAAGCTGATTGGCCGAGACGTTTCACCCCGCAAGCTGATTGGCCGAGACGTTTCACCCACCTTCTCTCCCTGCCGAACGCCCACCCAGCGAAGGAAGACCGCATTCATTGCTCTTTATCGCTCGTGTTGCTTAGTCTCGCCGCGTGGAACTTTTTGCTGTTCTCTTGTGCCATTTTGTGCGAAATAGTCTTCCCGTCGAGCCACTACGCCGCCTCCTGCAGCTTCTCCAGCTCTATCGAAAGCTGCCCTCGACGATGCTGCGCCTCTAGCACCTGACGATGAGGCGTCACCTGAGGAGCAGTAAAGCTCTCATTAACCTGTGCAGTAAATCATCTTCATCTTGAGTTACGTATCTTGTTATAAGAATAAAAGAGTTCTAAAAACATATTTATGTACACTTTATTTACATCTACGTATGTATGTACACTTACACACACACACACGTATCATATGAGAGAGAGAGTGAGAGAATGAACGTACGTATTATTTATGGGTGACGTCATTAGGGGTGACGCTACTTCGCGGTTTTTCACTTTTCGCGGTCGGTTCTGGAACCCATTAATCGCGATAAGTGAGGGATCACTGTATATAATTCAAGAAATCTCTGTCTGTCACAATGTCATAATGTCACGATCATAGGACTCGATAAAAGATCATATGACTTGCTACGAGATCAAAGGCAGGCTTCACTCACGATCATAGGACTCACTATGACATCACTCTATTAAAGCAAGAAATCTGTGTGTGTGTGTGTGTGTGTGTGTGTGTGTGTGTGTGTGTGTCACGTTTATAGGACATCATAGGACGGCCTATGAAATCTGCCTGAACATCATAGGATGCCCTGTGAACTCAGGCATCATAGGACTCGCGATGCCATCATAAAGATATGATGGCTATATGACGTCACATGTCTATATGACAGCACATAGACAAATGTGTCTTTATGATGTCATATAGACCACCACTCATGATGCCTAGACTAATGTGTCTTTATGATGTCATATGGCTCAAAATTGGCAAGGTGAATAAGTCACAGGGCCAGTCATTACAGTGTGTTCATGTTTCTGCACAACAGATTTCTGCAGCCATGGCCAATTCTACGTTACCACGAGCAGAGTTGCCAGATCAAGCAGTCTTCGTATTGTTACTCAAGATGAAGAAACTAAGCCAAAGCGTCGCTTTCTCAGCAATGTCATATTTAACCCTCAAGCGACCAAGCTATTTTACGGACTGAAATGACCAAGTGGGGTCATTTATGACCCCACCGTGCTCTGTACAGGGATCCTTATTATAAATGGCTGGTTGGAGGTTTATCATACCAAAACTACTCCCTGTATTTAAGACAGGTATTTTATAATGATCTAATGTAAAATGTGTTTGCTAATAATACTTTTATTGCAAGAAATAACCAAAACGCAGACTGTAAGAACAACATTACATTTATTTAGACAGTCCTTGTCAGTTCACTCTTGGAACATCATCATCATCATCATCATAGTTATTATCCTCATAGTTACAATAATAGGTATCATCATCATCATCATCATAGTCATCATATCATCATCACGATGATGATGATACCTATTATTGTAGTTACGATGATGATCATGATACCGATTATGGCATTTTGCGTAATGGCGGTTTTCTTGTGGACGGTGATCCGGATCACCACCAAAATCTAATCATCTGTAGGATACCCCATTTCTGACAATCTGTGAAAATTTCATGAAAATCCGTCCATAACTTTTTGAGTTATCTTGCTAACAAACAGACAAACAAACAGACAAATCCAGACAAACAGACAAATGTAAATCTTGCTATCCTAGGTCTGTTAGCCATGGTTCACTGCAATACAATATAAAGTACTGATTAGAAGTGGAAACCGGAGTGGTGGCTCAGTTGGTAGAGCATCCGCCCCACACCCGGCAGGCAGGGGTTCAAATCCCGGCCGGGTCATACCAAAGACCATATAAAAATGGTGCTTTCTGCCTTCTAGCGTGGTGCTCCGCATAATGGAATGGGGAAAGTAAAGTTACACACAGAGCTACCAGAGGACTGACCCCCCGCTGTAGCTTTCACTACTTACAGTAGCTGTGTGGCCTAGGGTCAGAGAAACGGAGATAGGCGCCGCCCATATACACCTTCAGGTGTGAAGGGATTAACTAACTAACTATTAGAAGTGGAACATTTGAATAAAATTTATAAAACCAATGTTTAAAAACCAGAGCTTCTCTTCGGGGTCATAAATGACCCCACAAGGGTTTGCGATGTCTACGCCACACCAATTGGTTGATCCCTGCAAAAAACTATGAAAGTGTGTAGGATTAGTAGACTGACAAATTCATGCTAGGAAAGAAAATCTGGATAAAAAATAAAGAGACGGCACATTAAATTATATGGCTGGGGTCGTAAATGACCCCACTCGGTCGCTTGAGGGTTAAAGAGGTGCTGACACAGTAAAAATGTGCAACCTTGAAGAATGTCAGTCTACTCTACAAATGTGTAAAATGCCAAGCAAAGCGCTGATTTTCTCCGGGTGCTCCGGTTTCTTGGTTTCTACGGGCATGCACGGGCCTTCCTGAACAGGGTCGAAAGACACTTTTTGCTCAGATCTATTTTCATGATCCTGCCCATGAACTGGAATTACGATGCACCTATCCCTCAACCAGTGGTCTGAACCAAGAAGAAGACCCACCAGATGGAGAGCAATAGAATGAGGAGAACTGCTGCACGTCAGAGAAGATGCCGTGAACATGAAACACCTCAGGTTCCAGCAGTACGTCACAGGCATGACTGAACAACACAGCCATCTGAGACAGGAGGAGACCCTTCAGCAACGGGCATGCAGAAATACTTGCTTATACTTGGTTTCTACAGGCATGGATGGTTATGCACGGGTATGTACTAGTCATCAAAAATCAAAGGCAGGCATTACTCATGATCATAGCACTCGCTATGACATTATGCCTGATGTCCTATGATGCATCATAGGACATCCTATGATCTCAGGCATCATAGGACTCGAGATGCTGTCATAAAGATATGATGTCTATATGACAGCACATACAGTAGACAGATAAGCATCATAGGAGTGTCTATGTAGACACTGTGTATATAGACACAGGTAATCAACATAACACAGAACAGTAACAAGCAGGGGCAAACAGAGATGGCAGGGCATGGTTACAGATAACGGGATGGGTGGGGCTGCACAGATAATCACACACAGGGGACCAGAGGGGAGACAAGACCAAGGCAATAATGATAATGATAATGACGATGATAATAATAATAATACTGATAAACAAACTAAGAGGAAGATCAATGAAGAAATAAATATGCAAGACAGAATAAGAATAATAACAATAATAGCAACCCAGGATAATAATAATAGGGTGAAATACAGAAAATCCCAACTTAAAGCGAGGATGTGGGTTGGGACCCATGCCCTGAAGACAAGGAATATCACTCTATATATAATTCAAGAAATCTCTGTCTGTCACGATGTCATAATGTCACGATCATAGAACTCGCTAAAAGATCATAGGACTTGCTACGAGATCAAAGGCAGGCTTCACACATGATCATAGGACTCGCTATGACATCATCAAAAATCAAAGGCAGGCATCACAGATCAAAGGCAGGCATCAACGAACGAGTGGTGATGTCAAAGATCCAAGGCAGGTTTCGCCATGGTTGCTGTTGCCATGGTAACAGTAACTTTCTACGGGCATGCAGAAATGTTTGCTTACACTTGCTTTCTATGGGCATGCACTGGTTTAAATACTAATTGAATATTTACACCAAGACAAGAAATATAATAAGAACATCCTGACACAATTTCTCACACAGCAATCTTCCCACCACTGGAATTTAGAAATGCAAAATAAGTCTGAGCCGATATCTTTAAAGTTCTATTTTTTAAGGCTTTAGGGGGAGGATTTCATAATCAAAATTAGGAGTTTGTGATGACTAAGCTTCTAGCTTCAAGTCCTCGATGAGTCACACTGTTCTTCCAGTGTTTGCCTGGGTCAGATGATTTTAGTGGGAAACCATGGCAAAACTACACCATATGACAAACAATGCTCAAACTTCTTTTTTCTTTTTAGTGCACACAAGCAGCGCTTCACCCTAAGATACTTCTGGGAGGTGGAAAATTGGTTTAAAGTAAAATGGATACAAGCTAGAATAAAAAGAGACATTGTTTGATTGTATGCAGGGCCATGTCCATTGTGTTTGGGGGACCCATATTTCTGTAATGGAAAAGAGTTCAAACCTTTTGAAATGGGGAAAAAAGAAGCTAATGCTAATTATGATAATAATACAAGAAAAAAGTGGCAAATTTAGGAGAAATGAGTAGAACATTTACAAGAAAAAGTCACAGATTTATGAGGAAAAAATTAAGGCAATTTAATTACCCCCTCCAAAAATGTTGGGGCTGAACTTGTAGCCCCCCCCCCCCCGTGTCTGAGGGGGCCCATTGTATGTGCATACTCTGCTTTAAAGTCAGGAATGGCTCTAACTGTATGCATGCAGCAAATGAAGGTACAACACGTGGATCCTTACCTGGGTTAAACAGGACAATAGCTCGAAGGCACCCCAGTTCTGTCTTATCCATCTGCATGTCCCTCATCTTTGAAACCAGCTCTGTAAGCACTCTGCACGACAGACAAAAAAAACAGTCAGCAAAGGCACCTGTAAAAAGTCTATTTGTGTGCTAATTCAGACAATCAAACGGCTCAATTGTCTAGTTCTGACCAATGACACCCCTCTTAACATGATTTTACCAGACCCAGCCTGGTACGTTAAAAACACCTCTGAGTCACATCTATTTAGAAATGCGCGCGCGCACACACACAGAGACCACAGTTTGATTGCTGGAAAAGTTTGTAACCCCGCAAAGTCAGTCTGTGGCTTTTTAGAATAAAAGGAAGGCCAAGCGTAAACACACACTGTGCAACACAACACCAGCGCTCCCACTGTCTGTGTGTGACATCACAGGTGGGGAGTGTCGGGTGCGCGCGGGAGTCGCTCAAACTCCTCACCCTTCTCTGACTCGGTCACGCCCTCTCCCCTGCGCTCTTTATTTTCCCTCCTGCTCCGTTTCCTTCTGCCCCCCCCCAACCAGGACAGCAGAGTCAATTGTGGCTCTTAGCTCATTCTAATTCAATTTTGATCCAAGAAGAAACAACAGTGCAAAAAAAAAGAAGCTAAAGAAAGAACTGGAGCGTTTAAGATAATCAGTCTCTTCATTTGTATGGAAAAGAGAAGAGGGGAGTAGATAAGGAAGCTATCAGATCTCTGGATCTTAATGCTTGCCACAGTTAATGTAGAGATGGAATATGTCCCGTGGCTGTGAGCACTGAGCTGATGACGGAGTGCAGAGGCTGCTGAATGGAGGGGCACAAAACAGGAGATAAGAAGACTGCTAGACGACTGCTTGTATAGGATTTAACAACTAGAGATACTTATTCTCTGCCTCCTCTTGGTTTCTGCAGAAGTATGGCATAAACACTATATGCAAACAAAAAAAAGAAAAAAAAAACTATAACAACTCCTACAAAATAAGCAAATTCTAAGCAGTCATGGAAAAGCAGTAAGACATCCCAGAGTAGTCCACGGTGACTGAGTTGTGCATGGATTTTTTTTTTTTTCTCCCTGTGCATCTAAGAGTTTTTGAGAGACGGCTGATGCACACAAGCGTACATATTTAATAAACTGGAATCAATTGTTCCTGTGCTGCTCGGGCATCTGTGAAGCACACTTGCAGCTTCCAGTAGTGGTAGCTAAAAGAAAACCAAAATGGCACACACTTAAAAAAAAAAAAACTTTCCGAAGGTTTTGAAGCTGTGTTTAAGCGCTGTGATGTCACCATCCATTGTGACGGCTAGCATCGTGCCAGGGTAGACTGCAGTGTCTACACAGGCAGAAGCTTATCCACTTTTAAACATGCCAACGGCTGTGGTCGCCGACATATTTACTGGGAAACAGGAATTTTGCTACATCTCTGACAAGCACCTTCCATTTCTGTGTAGACGTCATCTTGATTCAACAGTTCTTTTTCTGGGACTATCCTACAGTTACAGAGACAAAACACAACCAGGGAGCGGCATCTGTTGGCCCGGGGGTTGGCAACCTGTACTACATGATGAGTCACTGTGAGTGATTTTTGGATCACAGAAAGTCTGCATGGAGCCACAAAAATATCTGAGCAGAAAAACTGCAGTAAAACAGCAGAATTACAACTACAATCTGGCCTGACAACATCAGGATAAAGAGGGTTTTTTCTTATAAATTTGCAGCTTTTTTTATTGTAAATTTGTTACCTTTTTGTCACAAAATTGCTACTTTTTCTGGTAATTTTCTGACTCTTTTTTTCTTGCGAAATTGTGTGTGTGTTTTCCTCATTACACTATTTTTTTTTTCAAAAATTTGTTATTTTTTTGGCATAAATATGTTTGTTTTTTTCCTAAATTTGGCATACTTTTCTTTGGAAATGTAATACCTTTTTTGAATAAAATTAAAGATGTTTTCCGTGTATATTTATGACATTTTCCCAATAAAGTTCTACACTTTTTCGTAAATTGGGATATTTTTTGCCATAATCTTCTGTTTTTCTCATAAGACTGCCTTATCTCATTCTTGCCTTTTTCACGTATACTTGCAACCATTTTCTAATAAAATTTTTCTTTCAACATTTTTCCACAGGTTTGTGAGATTTTTTGCATAAATTTTCAGGTTTTCTCATTTTTTGCTTTTAAGGATATTTTTCTCATCAATGTTGCAACCTTTTTTCTTGTAAATTTGTTGTTTCTCTTCTTGGAAATTTATGAGCCTTTTTTCTCAAGGCGTCAGGGAGCCACTATCTGTGGGTAAAAGAGCCACAGATTGCAGACCCCTGTGCTGGCCAGAGACCAGAGGAAATGAAGGTGGTGGCTTACTGGTTTGTGATGTTTCTTTACAAACTTAACCAAATAAATGGGTGTTGTTCTTTTTGAATTAAGAATGTTTAATATTTCAATGGAATATATGTGACCCCCAGTTGTATTTTATTTTTAAAAGCCATGAAAAGCTATTTTTATATCAATTGGTAGTTTTACAAAAAAAAAAGTTCTGAATATATACTTTTAAAATTGCTTAAACTTATTAACTGTTCAAATGTCTTTTGTTAATAAAGCTCTTTTTACCCTTTATTTATACATTGAGAGGCAAACTCTCTTTTTCAAGGACGCCCTGTTCACATTCACACCTGGAAGCAGCCCAGTACAACCACAGACTGACCTATGGCCACTGAGCAGCTCCACTGGAGCAGCTGGGGTTAAGGACCTTGCTCAAGGATGCCACAGTACGGCTCATGAGGGTGGGGAAAACACTGCTGCATTGTCCCACCCAGATCCGATCCTGCAGGTCCAGGGATTGAACCAGCAGCCCTAACCACAAAATCTTTACAAGTGACTGAAGGAACCCCTATTATGTTCTTTTTCCACGTGTTGACACACGTCCAAAAGGCATAAGAAAATGTCTCTGACAGCTGAAGAAACTCAGGGTTTTAAATGTTGTACTTACCATTATACTTCTCTCCTCAAAACAGGCATACTGCTTGAAATGGTGCCCCCCCCTTCTTTTCTAGTTATCTGAGATTTACGTTTTGACATGTTTGAGGCTAACGTTAGCTTGAGCTTCAGTTGTCAGACTAAGTAACATCCTAACAAATACTGGCTGAATATGAGAGTTTAAAAGCCCAAATAAGTTGGAGACAGGAGTGTGTGGTTTGAGTGGGCGATAGCACATGACCTATCCCTGGGGTGTAATAAACACTGAAACAGCCCTGAATGAGTCAGTCGCTAAATGCCAACAACCTCATGTGACTTTGCAGACAACAAAAATCCTGCATAACCTACTAAAATAAAGGCCAAACTCCCCAAATAATAGAGGCTTTTTAATAACAATAATACAGCATTTGTTTGGAGATGCTTTGGCTTTTCCTTGGGTACCGCAAAATACTGTTATTTATTCAAGCAGGCAGTACACTCTTTTGCAACTGTAATATTATGTTTGTCCACATGTCAGTTGCATCTCCATATCCTCATATAGTACCAAAATATTTCTTAAACGTTTCTAAGATATTTCCTGATATTTTTCTCTAAAACCACTATCTTTTGCTAAATCAGTTTGTTTTAAATATACTGGTCAGCTATTTGTAACATCACATTCTTGTATGACAAATACAAAGATCATACAGAAGAAGAATAAAGATGAAATAAAAGAACCTCAAAACACAATTATTCTTTCAAATCTAAACACTACTTCAGTACAGCTAAATGTGGTAATAGTGACCTGTCAAAGATGGCTCCCACTCCGGCACTGTGGGCACTGTTGCGATGGACGTGCAGCCCAGTTGCCAGCAGAATCCCGTCTTTAACTGCTATCGACCGGTGTGAAAATGATGCAATGAGGAGCTCATTCCAACCTGAAGAAAAAAAACAAAAAGGCAGATGAAACATTGAGAGAAACACGGAAGCAAAGCATGAAGAAAAAACACACAAACACACAAGCAAATCCAAGTACTAAAGTTCACAGCATTCAAGCAAAAAACGGAGCTGACAACAAAGGGCGGGGGAATTTCAGCGAATCAATTAAGCTGTGTGGGTAAAAGCGTGCAGCTTTCTCAGGCACGGGCATCAGGTTATTATACGAAAACATCTGAATCGCCCTTTCTAAAGAGACAAGCGTGTAAAAGGGATGAGCCGCGCCTGCCATGGCAATGAAGACAACAGACGTGATGTGCCAAAGCAGGGGTCCCGACACGGGGAGCTGCCCGAGACACAAGGCGCCTGCTGCTGACTGACAGGGCTCCTTTAACTGTTCTGCCTGGCAACACTCGCCTCCTCTCCCCAGAGTTGAGCTGGGTATGAGGGGAGCCGAGATGCTTTTATCTATGATACAGCAGAACTAAAGGGGTTATTTATAGAAAACCTGAGCGCCGAGAAGAGACGAGATCAGCACAATAATGTCTCTCTCTCTCTCCCTCTGCCTCGCTGAAGTCTTTCCATCATTGTAAGAGCAGGAGATAAGAGATTTTTTAAGGGTGTGCAATAGCAATTTTTTTTTCTTCTCCTGAAGGTGGATTTAGCGTATGATGGCGTAATGTGGAGTGACAGGCAGGCAACAGGGGGAATGTGCTGGTGGAACCCAGAAGAGCCTCCTGCACGTGATGACGGTGAATGCAGCAGAAGTGACAGCTGAGTCATTCTGCCGTACGTCTGCGTCTCATGTGAGGTTCGCTCCTCCAAACGGAGCAGCCCAGCCAGCGTGTCCATGTGGGCCCCACCAAAGGTTAGATGTGGGCTGTCGTGCGGGTCCCATGTGGGTTTGTCTGTTGGCCCCATCTGTGTTTGCCCACACGGACTTCACCTGCTTGCCTATTTTCTACTTTTTTTCCTCATAAATTTGTTATTTTCTTGTAAATTTGTGACATGTTGCCCCTAATTTGGTAAAATTTTCTTGAAAATTTGAAACTCTCATAAACTTGCAACTTTTTTCTCATAAATTTGTTAGTTTTTCCTTGTAAAATTGTGACTTTTTCTTGTAATTTTGGTACTTTCTCATAAATTTGCCACTTTTTTTTTTAACCATAATCTTGCAACTTCTTCTCATAAATTTGTTACTTTTTTCCTTGTGAATTTGCTATTTTCCTGTAAATCTGTGACATATTTTTTATAAATTTGGAAGTTTCCCAAAAAATTAAAAAAATTTTTTTACTGTAAACTTACAAAATTTTCTCATAAATTTGGGACTTTTTCCTCATAGATGTTCAGTTTATTTACTCATATACTAATTGACCTGTTTCTGGTAAAAAAAAAATAAATATATATATATAATGGGCACTGTACATGTTTAATCATAAGTGTTATAAAACAATCATTAGGTGAATCACTTTCATTTTATTATAAAATAATCCTTTCACAAAAATGCCTCTTCGGTCATTTAAGAACGTCTAAATAAAAGAACTGGCTAAAATCTCGTCCACAGACCTGCTCGTAGAAGGATGACCTGGTCGTCCAGCGGCAGCTCAGAGAAATGCGGGATCCTCTTTGCCCACTCCACCAGGGTGAAGAGCTGCTTGTCAGCTGCTTGACAAATATTTGTCACTGGATCGTTGGGCTGCAGATATATATTTAAAAAAAAGAAGGGATATTTAGATATTTCATGAAAGGAAAAAGGTGAGACATTTTTGTTTTGGTCTGTGTGTGTGTTTTGGCCGCGAGCCCAAGTGTCAGGATATCACTGTACACAGAGACAGCAGCACGAGTGCTACGCTGTGAATAATATCCTCTAAAGAGTAGTAAGTAGGAAGACAAAACAAACAGTGATTCTGTCCCAGCTTGTGCAGGAAATACCTGCAGAGAGCTGCCAGTGAAAAAACAACTTTCACTGAGCCAACGCTTTCTTTGGGGACCTTTTAGCCGAAACACAAATCAGTCTCTCTGGCAGCTAGTCGAGCTCAAGAGGCCCTTGAGAGGCACCACTGACACTTCACTACAGAACAAGTGCTCCAGGACCTCAAAGGGGTCTTTATCACGGCACTGAGGAGGGGCTGCGTGTAATGATGATTCATATTCGCTCGCTGCAGTGCTTCCAGTGATGATCACGATGCTACGGCACGCAGCACTTCACAGGACTACCCAGCCAGCGTGTCCAGGCGGGCCCCACCAAAGTCTGCCCACACGGACTTTGCCTTTTTACCTGTTTTCAACTTATTTTCTCGTGAATTTGTCATTTTCTTGTAAATTTGTGACTTTCCCCCTTAATTTCATAAATTTTCTTGAAAATTTGAAACTCATAGATTTGCATTTTTTTTTGCTGTAAACTTGCAACTTTCTCATAAATTTGTGTTTTTTCTTTAAATTTGCAACTTTTTTTCTCATAAATTTGTTAGTTTTTCTTGTAAAATTGTTACTTTTTTTCTTGCAAATTTGCTAACTTTTTTCTTGTAATTTTGGAACTTTCTCATAAATTTGTTACTTTTTTCCTTGTGAATTTGCTATTTTCTTGTAAGAGTTTTTCTCATAGATTTACAACATTTTTCTTGTAAATTCGGAACTTTCTCAAAAATCTTTACCTTTTTTTTTTTACTTACTTTACTTAAAACAACAATGTGTATAAATGTTCAGTAGTGGGCGGAGAGGCCGTTGGCGCGGATTGGCAGCCATGTTTCCGTCAGTCTACCCCAGGGCAGCTGTGGCTACAGCAGTAGCTTACCACTACCATTGTCTGTGGAGTGAATGAATCCATTGTAAAGCATCTCTGAGTGTCCGTGAAAAGTGCTATGTAAATCTGAGGCATTATTATTATTATCAACTTTTTCTCATAAATTTTCCATTTATTTACTCATATTTTCTAACTTTTTTAATTAATTTACAACTTTTTCTAATTTTTCATCATAAATTTGTGACCTTTTTCTTGTAAATTTGCTATTTTTTTCTTGTAAGTTTGTAACTCTTTTCAAGTAATTTTACTATTTTTTCAAGTAATTTTACAATTTTTTTCTTATTAATTTTCAACTTTTTTCACCTAAATTTTCACTTTTTCTCATAAATTTGCTGCTTGTTCTTGTAAAGTTGCCACTTTTTTCTTATATATTTTCACATTTTTTTTCCTCATAAATTTGTGACTTTTTGTGGCGTTTTTTTTGCCTATGGCACAAGTTTTATTTCATTTCAGTGAACCTGTGACCAAGTGACACCGATCGTTGAGGTAGGAGCATTATACCAAATTAACCACACCTGTGGATGCACACCCCATACAGACGTGGACAGAATTGTTGGTACCTCTCTGTTAATGAAAGAAAAACCCACAATGGTCACAGAAATAACTTGAATCTGACAAAAGTGGTAATAAATAAAAAGTCTATGAAAATTAACCAATGAAAATCAGACAATGCTTTTGAATTGTGGTTCAACAGAATTATTTTAAAAAACAAACTCATGAAACAGGTCTGGACAAAAATGATGGTGTGGTGACCCACCACAACCTATGGGACAGGCAGAGCGCTCAGCTTGAGCAATTAACAGAACAATGAGATGTATGAACTGATATCATTATGTAGATGTGCCTGGCAGCCTCTTTTGTCCTACAGCTCCAGAGCAGAGAGGAATTCCGGCGCCAGTAATCCTGCTATTGATATGTGTGACTCTCATGTAAATGTCCCATGCATTCCTGCTGTACTGTGATGATAATATGCCATGCATACATTGTCTGTGGCTGAGTATATAAGCTGACTGTATATGCCTCACTTGAGCTCTGTCTCTTTGACGACTCTTGTGCTTGTTGCTGACTTAGAGACGCAGGGCTCACTCCAGCGCTCTGCCACAGCGCTGAGTGAGCCTCATGAAGGAGGATGAATAAAGCACCCTTTTAACCTTCAGTTCGCCGTGTCCGCCTGCACTTATTTGATCCTTGCCTTCACACTGGTAACCCTTATTCGTATCCTCCACACTGGTGACCCCGAAGAAAAGAACACCCTGACGACGAACGAACGCAGCCCCCGACGGTGACTCCAACGACGAACGAACGTAGCTGCCCGACGCGAATGGATTGCCCTCACTTCTGCCACACGGGAGACCTCGACGCAGAACCAACACCAGGCGAACTCCCCGGAGATCATCCACGACCGGGAAAGCTGCAGAAAGCGTCATGGTCCGATCCTCGCCTGAGATCTGGGACCTCCACACTGGGACCTGCTGAGGGACAAAGAACGTCTGCTCCCTCTCACTGCGCTGTGGATTACAGAGACAGAGGATCGCTCACATCCTCCGCATCCACACGAGCGCGCACGCACCTCATCCTCTCTCCACGACGGCGACCTCCAGGGCCGGACGGAGAACGCAGCGCGTGGACCAGAACACACCATGACCCGGCACGAGTGAACGACAGCAACAGCCCGAACAGGGAAGACCATCGGCGCCGACGACGCTGATTTCCAGCAAGCTCCCTGACCCTGACTCACCTCTTGACAGCGGACCACCCACGCACCGAACCCCCGCACGCACACTGTGGGGTTACGAGGACAGCGCAACTTTCAGCTATGTGGTCACTGCACCAGGTGCGCGCCACACACGGGACAATACTGGCTCCACAGACTGCCATTGTCCTCCGCTGCTGCACATGCCCGAGAACACGGCCGATCGCCACCCTCGGAATCTTCAGGGCTGCTCACACACCTGAAGCAGACATGCAGCCCGCATACAGGACTTTGTATGGGTCTCAGCCACGGCGCACATGGGAATTCAGCCGTCTGCTGTCCCCGAGGGCTTTAGGGCTGCACCTAAAGCCAACACGCCAAGTCCCTCACACAGCTCCAGCTTTTGTTTTTTCTTCATGGCCGCTACGCATCCTCACAGGACTGAGCCGCGAGAGTAGTCAGAGACAAATGTTTCTTCTCACAGCCGCGGTGGATCTTCGCCACGTTTAACGGGAAAGCCCCTCAACATCGCGCATCCATATGCAATTTTTGCGCGGCCCGGACAACTTCGCCGTCCCGGGCCGGCACTTGCTACCCCCACCCCCCTCCACCTTCTCCTGCACAGAGCTTTTCTCGCAGCTCGTTTCCAAAGCCGGCCGACTGACGCCTCGGCCCCCTGCTGAGCCCTCTGGGGGGGAGCAGTGTGGTGACCCACCACAACCTACGGGACAGGCAGAGCACTCAGCTTGAGCAATTAACAGAACAATGAGATGTATGGACCGATATCAATATGTAGATGTGCCTGGCAGCCTCTTTTGTCCTACAGCTCCAGAGCAGAGAGGAATTCCGGCGCCAGTAATCCTGCTATTGTGTGACTCTCATGTAAATGTCCCATGCATTCCTGCTGTACTGTGATGATAATATGCCATGCATACATTGTCTGTGGCTGAGTATATAAGCTGACTGTATATGCCTCACTTGAGCTCTGTCTCTTTGACGACTCTTGTGCTTGTTGCTGACTTAGAGACGCAGGGCTCACTCCGGCGCGCTGCCACAGCGCTGAGTGAGCCTCGTGAAGGAGGATGAATAAAGCACCCTTATAACCTTCAGTTCGCCGTGTCCGCCTGCACTTATTTGATCCTTGCCTCCACACTGGTAACCCTTATTCGTATCCTCCACAATGGTTCCCTTAACTTAATATTTTGTTGCACAACCTTTTGAGGCAATCACTGCAATCAAATGATTTCTGTAACTGTCAATGAGACTTCTGCACCTCTCAGCAGGTATTTTGGCCCACTCCTCATCAGCAAACTGCTCCAGTTGTCTCAGGTTTGAAGGGTGCCTTCTCCAGACGCCATGTTTCAGCTCCTTCCACAGATGTTCAATAGGATTTAGATCAGGGCTCATAGAAGGCCACTTTAGAATAGTCCAATGTTTCCCTCTTAGCCATTCTTGGGTGTTTTTAGCTGTGTGTTTTGGGTCATTATCCTGTTGCAGGACCCATGACCTGCAACTGAGACCAAGCTGTCTGACACTGGGTAGCACATTTCTCTCTAGAATACCTTGATAATCTTGAGATTTCATTGTACCCTGCACAGATTCAAGACACCCTGTGCCAGATGCAGCAAAGCAGCCCCAGAAAATAACAGAACCTCCTCCATGTTTCACAGTAGGGACAGTGTTCTTTTCTTGGTATGCTTCATTTTTGTATCTGTGAACAGAGAGCTGATGTGCCTTGCCAAAAAGTTACAGTTTTGTCTCGTCTGTCCATAGGACATTCTCCCGGAAGCTTTGTGGCTTGTCAACACGCAGTTTGGCATATTCCAGTCTGGCTTTTTGATGATTTGTTTTCAACAGTGGTGTCCTCCTTGGCCGTCTCCCATGAAGTCCACTTTGGCTCAAACAACGACGGATGGTGCGATCTGACACTGATGTATCTTGACCTTGGAGTTCACCATGAATGTGTTTAGAGGTTGTTCTGGGCTCTTTTGTTGCCATTCGTATTATCCGTCTCCTCCTGCGGCCACGTCCGGGGAGGTTGGCTACAGTCCCGTGGATCTTAAATTTCTGAATAATATGTGCAACTGTCTGTAGTCACAGGAACATCAAGCTGCTTGGAGATGGTCTTATAGCCTTTACCTTTAACATGCTTGTCTATAATTTTCTTTCTAATCTCCTGAGACAACTCTCTCCTTTGCTTCCTCTGGTCCATGTTTAGTGTGATACACACCATGTCACCAAACAGCACAGTGACTACTTGTCACCCTTTAAATAGGCCGACTGACTGATTACAAGTTTGTAGACACCTGTGATGTTAATTAGAGGACACATCTTGGTTGAACATGTCCCTATGGTCACATTATTTTCAATCTTTTCTAGGGGTACCATCATTTTTGTCCAGGCCTATTTCATGAGTTTGTTTTTTAAAATAATTCTGTTGAACCACAATTCAAAAGCATTGTCTGATTTTCATTGGTTAATTTTCATAGAATTTTTATTTATTACCACTTTTGTCAGATTCAAGTTATTTCTGTGACCATTGTGGGTTTTTCTTTCATTAACAGATGGGTACCAACAATTCTGTCCACGTCTGTATATACCCCCTGCATCCACTCACTCTTCCCCTTTCTTTCCTCCTGGTACAGTAAGAGCTTATACCGTTTATTTGATGCTTGTGCTATTTGAGCTGCCTTTACTCTGGTACCCCTTCGCTGTGTCATAGAATTGTTGTGGTTTTCCGCTGAATGAGAAAAGGTTTTGCAGCAGCTGTATACCGTGGCCTGCAGAGTTTGTGCCCGCCTGAGGTATATAATATACATTTGCTGTCTTCTCAGCCAGAACTGTTGACAAGTTTAGTGGCGTGAGGTATGTCTACCCTTACCTGATTAAGGTTTGTGATGCATTTTGTGCCTTCTCTTCAGGCAGAACTGTTTTTACAGCTTAATAGCATGTAGTATGTTTATCTGCTTGAGATATGTGATACATTGTGCTTTCCTCAAGGAGGAATTACTTAACAGCATGATATAATTTGCCGTTAATTCTGTATTGTTGTCTTCTTAAAAAAAAAAAAAAAAAAAAGGAGGCATCTTCTTTGTCTTGATACTGAGCGTTCCTGTGCTTGGTGCACTTTCGCCACCTTTAGTGGGGAAATGGTACTGCATTCAGGTGGGAACTGAAATCTGATATTTCTATGTTGTCTTATGACTAGCACACTTATACCTCATGGAACAGCCCTTTGGCCTGTTTATGATAACAATAATAATGAGAATAATGAGAATAACTGTCTTGTTTTCTCTCCTGTTGTTCTCCTGGAGGAGTAATAGCTTCTGCAGGAGTGAAGGAGGAGGAAATGGGCCGGACACTGGTATGCACCAGCCCAGGGCTCTATTCTTCCAGCCTTGGCTGCTCCAGCTAGAACCTGGAAGGCCAGCAGGAGGCAGAAGCGAACTGAAGAAAATCAGTTCCACGGCCCATGGGTGGACTTCATGCAGAGGCAATTGGAGGAGATATGTAAGACCATTGAACATGTGGTGGCAAATCAATGCGTAAGACCACTGAACATATGGCAGAAAATCAGTGATAAGACCTTTGGCATATGGCGGCAAATCAACAGCGCCTTTGGATATGCTGCTCAGGCTCCCATACGTGCCCCAGGACCGCATCCTGATGCTTTGTCCCTTATGGACTCTGATAACTTGGGTGAGACCACCAGTTCCGGCTGTGGCTCCAGTGGGCGAGTGGATGTCTCTGAGGATAAGGGTGACAGTGACCCTCCGGCTGGGAAGGACCGTCCGAAGCCCTATGATGTATCCCTCAAGGCACTGCTCTCTAGAGCAGCATCAGCTGCTGGGCTTCCTCCTCCATACTAGGCCTTCGGCTTTGGACAGAGGTCCTGCAGCCTGTGGGCAGGTTTTCTTGCCAGTTATCTTGACTTCGTGGGTTGTCTCCAGAAGTCATGGGCTCGCCCAAGGGAGGCTGCTGCTCCTCCCTCTGGGCTCAGTGTTCTGAGTGGTGCTGCGGAGCAGGGCTTGGATGGTGTGCTGAAGGTGGGCCCTACCTTTGCTGGCTGGAGCTCCCCCCACAGGCAGCAAGTCTGTACGTCACCCTAACGGCAAGTGTTGTGCCACTGATGAGGTAGTGGCTAGCGCCTATCAGCCTGTAGCTATGGCCTCAAGGCTGGCAAATGCTAATACACTTCTTTTTAGTGTATTTAGAATGTCTGATAAGGGACCTACAGTCAAAAGCGGAACTAACCTTCTATCAGATTTTGTAAGGATTGTGGACGCCGTGATTCAAGAAGCTAGCTTTCAAGCTACAGCTCTTGGGAATTCCTTGGCCAGCTAACCCATGGCCGGTGGCATGTGTGACTGTGCCAGTCTGGATTGGTGGATACGGACAGGGCCTGCAGCAGAGACAGTGTCGGACAAGGTGCAGAAGGTGAGACTGCGTGCGCAGTCCTTTCTTCGGCCAGGACCACCCAGGTTGAGTGTCGGGAGACCTCTTGAGGGGTGTGAAAATCCACAACCACTTCATTTACAGAGCCAGGTTCCTTGCAGAGTGCAGGTCACCCGAAGCAGAGGGCCTCTCGGCAGCAGGTGCAGGTTCAGCAGCACTCATGTCCGCGCTCTTGGAAGCATGTAGGCCGTGGTTCTGTCAAGCCCTGCCAGCGTCCCTGATGGTACGCTTCCCCTGACGTCAACTTTCTCCGAGGCGCACCTCATGAGTTGGCGTCGGTGTGACTCGGGTCCATGGGTGATCGATACACTGGTGTGTGGATACCGCCTGCAATTGAGATCTCTTTTCCCAACTTCAAGGGGTTGGAAGCAGGAGTAAGGAGAACTCTCTTCCACAGTTCTGGGCAGTGAGGTCTCTGCCCTGCTGGGGGAGAGTGTGATATGGTCTCTGTCTCCAGGAGAAGAAAGGCGAGGCTTTTACACTGCCTATAACTTGTTCCCAAGCGGATTGGTGCGTGATGCACAGAGCTACCAGAGGACTGACCCCCACCACTGTAGTTTCACTACTTACAGTGGCTGTGTGGCCCAAGGCCAGAGGAACGGGATAAGCGCCGTCCTATATAATGTATGGTGTCCCACGTGCTGTGGGAGGGAATTAACTAACTAAACAAACCAGGGGTCTCCGTCCAGTTTTTGGACCTGAGATGGTTGAGCAGGTGTCTCAAGGCGCTCCCTTGTCTGGTGCTCAGGCTGAGGACATTATTCAGGCCGTAGGGCCAGGTGACTTGTTCACAGCAATGGACCTTCGCGATGCTGATTCCATATTCTCATAAATCCGGCCACAGGAAGTTCCTCAGGGTTCCTTAAGGACAGCCTTCGGTTACGACGTCCTGTCTTTCGGCCTGTCCCTGTCCTCGGATATTCGCCAAGTCCATGGACACTGCACTCACCCACTGCAGTGGAGGGGCGGTTGAGGTCAATTATCTGGATGATTGGCTGGTTTGTGCGCCATCAGAAGCCGTAATGGGAGCAATATGGAGACCATACTGGCTCACCTGGCAGCACTCAGGTTGCATTTGAATGTGGTGAAGGCTGCCTGGTTCCAACCAGGATGATTGAGTACTTAGGGCTCACCTTGGATTCAGTTGCCATGAGGGCATCCCTGACTCCAAATTGAAGGCATACTATCTGGAAATGTATTAGGAGCTGCATCTTGCAGAGGTCTGTCTCAGTGCAGCAGTACCAGAGGATCTGAGGTCTCTTTACTGCAGCTGCCCAGGTGGTGCCACTGGGTCTTTTATATACATGGCCCCTTCAGCGGTGGTTTGTGCTTCAGGAGGTGGTTTTGCCCAGAGACAAAGGAGGAGGCTAGTTCTTCCAAAGGAGCCTCATGGTTCTCAGGTGGTGGAGACACTCGTCAGCAGTCCGGGATGGTGTTCCCCTGGGCCAAGAGGGCTACAGGGTGACCATTATAACTGACGCCTCCCAAGCAGCCTGGGGCGCAGTCTGGAAGGGCAGGTTGTTCAGGGACACTGGGCTCCGGCACAGCAGTCTTGGCATATGAACCATCCCAAGATGGAAGCGGTGCGTTTGGCTCTGGGGCTTTTTCTTCCAGTCATTCAGGGCAGAAAAATTCTGGTACGGATGGACAGCACGGCTGTGGTGTTGTACATCAACCAGCGGGACGAATTGGGGTTCCCCTCTCTATGCAAGGGTGCGTCATCTGCTCGTGTGGCATTGAGCCTGCCAGGTCCGCTAGCTACAGTTGCTCTGAGCGTGCCTGTCCTCCAGTGAACTGTTTGCATTTCCACTACTGCCTCGTCTGCCAGCTTTCCTCAGGGAGGCAAGACTGCTGTCTTTTCAAGTAATTTTGATGGCCCGAAATCGCCACAAGACCATGGATGGCGGAGATCCATGAGATGTTGGGGGGGGGGGGGGCATCCTTGGCCTCTCCCAACCAGACGGGATATACTCTCACAGGCACAGAGCGAGAGTTGGCATCCAAATTTCCAGCTCCTGAGGTCTCATGTATGGCCCTTGGACAGGAGCAATTGTGGAAACTGGGCTTGGAGAAGGAGGTTATAGACACCACGCAGGCTTCACGGGCCCCATCTACCCAGCTGCGATGCAGTGTGAAGTGGAGAGTGTTTGAACTGGTGTTGGACCAAGGGGAAGGATCTCTTATCATGTCACATCTCTGTCATCTTGTCTTACCTCCAGTACTTCTTCGCCCTAGGTTGGGCAGAGTCGGCTATCAGGGGCTACCTGGTGGCAGTGTCAACTGTCCATGAGAAATGTGATGGCTTGTCTCATGGGGTGCTTCCCTTGGCTAAGCAGTTTTGGGAGGCGTGGAACGGAGCCATCCATCTCGGCATCTGTTGCTGCCCACTTGGGATCTCCAGACAGTTATTACGGCTCTATGCTTACCCCTTTTTGAGCCACTCCCAAGTGCTGACCTTCGTCTGCTCTCCTGGAAGACGGCTTTTGTCTTGGCAATTGTCTCAGCCAAGAGGGTTGGTGAACTGAATAAGCTCTCTGTGGACGCAGCATGCCTTAGGTTTGATGGGGATCAGGTGATTCACCTGCGGCCCAACCCAGCTTTCAGCCCAGGGTGCTGGCTAATGGGTTGTTTCCCGCTTTCTTGTGCTTGAGGCCTTCTACCCTCCTCGCACACCTCTTCAGAGGCTGAGAGGCTTCATAGTTGTGCCCAGTGGGGCCTAAAGCATTATGCTGACCAGACAACATCTGGCCGTTCTTCAGACGGGCTTTTTGCATCCTATGGGGAATCCACAATGGGCAGGCATATGACTGAGCAGCACCTGTCCCATTGGATAGTGACCTGATTGCTTTGCATAGGTACAGGCTGGAATGGGACCACCAGATAGGCCGGTGGCTCAGTTGACTCGAGGAATGGCCACTACGTGGCCGTTGTTCATGGGTGCACCCCCGGAGGATGTATGCGCAGCCGCTGGCTGGCCTCTTCCTCAGTGTTCACCCACTTCTATAGGCATAATTTGGCCTCATCAGTCATCCCCTCATCTGTTCTAGGGGTTGCAACAGATTCTTAGTTTTCCCCTCGCTGAGTCAGTAGGTGTGCCTTGTGCTCAGAATGTTTTTTTCTTCAGCTCCAGTTGCCTGGAGGAATGGCTTAAATTGACATCACAACCCAACAAGCCCCACCTTCAGTTAAGATTGGCCCTAATTAAAACTATCCAATATCCAATTAGATTAGGGAGCTTATTAATATTGATGATCAGGTTGAAAACTGACAGCTTTATAAACACTTTTTTAAAGCAACACTACATTATTGACAGTGTAAAAGACTTAAAATTAATCCTTGGAAAATATGCAATATATAGTGGTGTGAAAAAGTGTTTGTCCCCCTTCCTCATTTCTCATTTTTTTTGTATGGTTGTCACACTTAAATGCTTCAGATCATCAAACAAATTTAAATGTTAGACAAAGATAACACAAGTAAACACAAAATGCAGTTTTTAAATGAAGGTGTTTATTATTAAGGGGGAAAAAAAATCCAAACCTACATAGCCCTGTGTGAAAAAGTGATTGCCCCTAAACCTAATAACTGGTTGGGCCACCCTTAGCAGCAACAACTGCAATCAAGCGTTTGCAATAACTGGCAATGAATCTTTTACAGTGCTTTGGAGGAATTTCGGCCCACTCATCTTTGCAGAATTGTTGTAATTCAGCCACATTGGAGGGTTTTCGAGGATGAACCGCCTTTTTAAGGTCATGCCACAGCATCTCAATTGAATTCAGGTCAGGACTTTGACTAGGCCACTCCAAAGTCTCATTTTGTTTTTCTTAAGCCATTCAGAGGTGGACTTGCTGGTATGTTTTGGATCATTGTCCTGCTGCAGAACCTAAGTGCGCTTCAGCTTGAGGTCACAACAGATGGCCGGATATTGTCCTTCAGGATTTTTTGCTAGACAGCAGAATTCATGGTTCCATTTACCACAGCAAGTCTTCCAGGTCCTGAAGCAGCAAAACAGTCCCAGACCATCACACTACCACCACCATATTTTACCATATTTTACTGTGTGATGTTCTTTTTCTGAAATGCTGCGTTACTTTTACGCCGGATGTAATGGGACACACACCTTCCAAAAAGTTCAACTTTTGTCTCATCAGTCCACACAGTATTTTCCCAAAAGTCTTGGGGATCATCAAGATGTTTTCTGGCAAAATTGAGACAAGCGTTTATGTTCTTTTAGCTCAGCAGTAGTTTTTGTCTTGGAACGCTGCTGTGCAGGCCATTTTTGATGAGTCAATTATGATGGAGTCATGAACACTGACCTTAACTGAGGCAAGTGAGGCCTGCAGTTCTTTGGATGTTGTTGTGGAGTCTTTTGTGACCTCTTGGATGAGTTGTCGCTGCACTCTTAGGGTAATATTGGTCGGCCGGCTACTCCTGGGAAGGTTCACCACTGTTCCGTGTTTTTGCCATTTATGGATTATGGCTCTCTCTGTGGTTCGCTGGAGTCCCAAAGCTTTAGAAATGGCTTTATAACCTTTTCCAGACTGATACATCTCAATTACTTTGTTTCTCATTTGTTCCTGAATTTCTTGGGATTGCAGCATGATGTCTAGCTTTTGAGGATCTTTTGGTCTTCTTCACTTTGTCAGGCAGGTCCTATTTAAGTGATTTCTTGATTGAGAACAGGTGTGGCAGTAATCAGGCCTGTTTGTGGCTAGAGAACTTGAACTCAGCTTTCCAAAGATGTGATAAACCACAGTTCATTTATGTATTAAAAGGGGGGCAATCACTTTTTCACACAAGGCCATGTAGGTTTGGATTTTTTTCCCTTAATAATAAACACCTTCATTTAAAAACTGCATTTTGTGTTTACTTGTGTTATCTTTGTATAATATTTAAATTAGTTTGATGAGCTGAAACATTTAAGTGTGACAAACATATAGAAAATGAGAAATGAGGAAGGGGGCAAACACTTTTTCACATCATTGTATGATCTTGAAATTGAAAGTACAACAGCTAAGCTATAAATATGAATTTGTCAATTAGTACTCAAAAATTGATGACTTCCCTTGGAAATTCGACGGTTTCATCATAAATTTGTGTTTTTCTTGCAATCTCAACTTTTTCCTCACAAATTTTCCACTTTTAACCTGTAATTTTGCAACATTCTTCATGTAATTTTGAAACTTTTGTAAATTTGCAACTTGTTACGTTTTTGTCTAAGGGAGCCACTGCTTATAAGCAAAAAAGCTGATTTTCTCCAGAGCTGTGGGCTTAATTCATACAAAAAAAAATGCCAAGGCTTTGATCTGTCAAGTTCTAATGGATATGCAACAAAACACAATTTCTGTATATAATTTAAACATACTCCACAGACAAAGACTGCTTCTCTTTAACTGTTCTGATGCATTAGATTAAGAAGAATTATTCTCTGACCCACGGGGAACAGTGGTGGAATGCTAATGCAATACATCCATGCAGCATGACTAACTTGCTCAAAAGTTACTCCCTCTGGGCAAAGTCAAACAATACTGTTAATCTCTGAGAAGTAATTCACCATCGTCCCAAGAGTACACACGCAACCCTTGATATGTGTAAACAAAGGCTTTGTGCATAATTCCAAATCAAGTCAACATCCTTAAACACTTGAGCATCTCTCAATGAACTCGCAACTTCTCCCCAAACTTCACACTCCAAATCCCACGGATTGATGCTAAGAGCTCGGAGGATCCTGACATCAACTGCAGCTCTCCAGAGAAGATTAGTTCAAGATGAAGGAGAAAACATCTCTCCACTCACAGTCTCCTTTCATAAAACGCAGGCCAAAGACTACCCCATCCTCTTCTCCACAGTCCCTCCCTGCGGTGTGGAACGTGCGCTGACTGCAGAGCGTCACAGATACGCCGGTGAAATGTGAAAAATTTAAACCAGACACAAAGCATACACTGTTTTGAAAACTGTAAGACATCTTTTTTTCTGCTGGGGGGGGAAGCACTCGTCTTATGAATATTTCAGCATCCGATCTCCAGGGGAGATGTGGACGACACGGCTCGGCGTGACACTTATCGTGAACCGCGTTTCCTCCTGGAAAAAACACAAACAGATTCGGCTAATTCATTCCAAAGGGCAGGCTGAGCGAAAACAAATAAAAACAAAAAAAGTGGGACGCTTTGGCGTCCGCGCCACAGTTGGACCACCCCCGCCTTGTAAGAATACAAATCCCAGGGTTCTCGTTAAACATGGCGGGCCTCATCAAAGTTGCATGACTGTCTTAGCCGTGTTTACACTGACCTGGTTTCTCTGCCTCTGTCTATGAAGATGACAGGGGAGGGGAGCGCCACATTACTGTACTTACTGTTCAAGTCACAGAGTGGCGTTTGGATGACTCTCAGTTACAGAATATCATTAGCCATCATGTACAAAATCATCAAAGTCCATGTGGGCTCCACTGTGAGAGTACTGCACATCTTTGTTCCAACACACACAATGACCTGACACACAGTATGAAGTCAGAGGTTTGTTTGAATATATATACCTTAAAGGTTTTCCATGAATAAAACCAGTCACTCAATGTAAATCAAAGGATTTACAGGGAAATATTCTCCTCCACCGTCGTCGATCGTCCCAGCGACTTAAGAGAAATGCCAGGCTGGCATACTCCTCTATGAAATTTTCATATAGAGACAAAAAATTAGCCTCTCAATTTTTCATTATTCCGCATGAACCAGACTATGCTAGCGTGACAATGGAGTGAAAATTGGGTACTCATACAGATCAGTATGAAAATGAGTTGCTCAAGTGGCCCACTTTTTTTAAAAAATGGATTAATAAAAAAAAGAAGCTGTCCTCATATGCAACAGCATGATGATTCATCTCTGGTCTAAAAAAGCCCAAAACTTTCTACCTCAAGTTAAGAAAAAGAAGTTTTTATCTACAGTATACTGTAAGTCCTTATATAGAATAAATGAATACCAAGATGAAGAACAGACCTGCCACCTCCTTTAGTTCCTTCACTGACTGAAGGCATATTACTAACTCCTGCTTAACACACCCTTTTCAGCTGGGTCACAACCCAGCCATTAGACAGTGAGACAGTGGCACCGGCCCATTCATGATGTATGCTCACGACCCAAACACTGTGATTAATTATAGCCTGGGGCAGGGCCTCTCTATGAAACAGAAAAGAATAATGGAGCTTTTATATGCAGACGATCAAGCCATTTTCACAGAGTCTATCAAGGAACTACAAACCATCCTCTGGATCTATGACAAGACCTATGCTCGATTTGGACTGAAAATGTCATACTCCAAAATGAAAACGATGGCTTTTAACATCAACAAAGATGTCAAAAACCCAGAAAGCCTCATCCGCGCAAATGGCAACCAAATAAAGAATGCGGGAAGCTTCCAATTCCTGGGTTACACCATCACAAACTCCAGCGAGGAAACACAGACCCTTGGCTTGAGAATTGGATGCACATTTGAAAAATGGAACAAACTTAAACAAGTGCTTACGGATCAGCGTATATACCCATCTACCAGGATGAAGTTCCTCACTGCATGTGTGAGATCCCGCCTCCTGTACAGTGTACAGACTTGGCAAATGACTGCAAAAGAAGTTGAAAATATGGAGGTCATATGGAATGGATTCCTGAGGAAGATGGTGAAAGGAGGATATAGAAGACAGAGAGATGACAGAGCTGAAGAAAGAGTGGATGATGACACTGAATGGAAACTTCAACTACCAAACGCAGATCTGCACCGAATTACTGGGACCAAATCGATCAAGTCCTTCTGTCACAAACAACAACTAAATTACCTAGCACGTATCTGCAGGTTGGATGATGGAGATATTAGTAAACAGACACTGTTCGATGAACGTTCCCCAAGTTGGGTGAGGTGGGAGAGACTGTGTGGGACGGACGCTCAACAGTTAAGGAAAATGATGATGGATGGGGCAAACTTTCAGCGCCCAATGGATGCAACAGACACACTCAAAGGGGTATATGCCCCAGAAAAGGGAAACAGGATGATGATGATGATGGTTGTGGTGGTGGGAGGAGGTAGGCAGGATTTGGACAGAAGGGGAGGGGTCAGCGTTGTTTACCCATTACTACTCAAATCACTGCGCACCCAACTGTCCCAGTTTTATGTCGCCTCAATCTGATGCAACGAGTGACAAAGACACTGAGAAAAAAAGTGAATTTACAGTAGGAAGGAAAACAGCCATGTAACAACCTAGGTCAGGGGTCTGCAACCTGCGGCCACATGTGAGTCTTTTGCCCATAGACAGTGACTCCCTGAGGCATTGAGAAAAAAAAAATCATAATTTTCCAAGAAAAGAAACAATAAATAAATTTGCAAATTTACCATGAAAAAAGTAGCAAATTTTATGAAAAAAAAGTAAATTTATGAGTGAGAAGTTGCAGATTTATTTGTTATTGACACCTGTCCTGCAATGCAACTGATTTAAAGCACCACAACATAATGAGACAAGACCTGATTCCACTCAAAGCTGCTTGAAAAGTGTTTCTCAGCCTTTCACAGCTCATCAGTGCTGTCCAGTGTTTCCATGTCTTTTTTGGGTCATTTAGAAAATGGCCTCTCTGTGTCGGAGAGGCAGCGGAGCATCGAGAGAGCCACCATAGCTGAGCCCAAACACACTCAGCACATTAGTATGTCTGAGCTGCCAGCCACTCCCCCATGAATCGTCCTCTCCACATAATGTCAGTGCTCATCTCCTGCTTTTCCATCTGCTACACCCACCCCACTACCCAAAACAGCTCCCATTTACTCGCATAACAGCCTTCACATTTCTACCTTTTACTTCACAAGACATTTCCTTCCCCTGAAGCAGATGAATCCCAGAAGAAGCCCCCTTCCTCCTCCCCCTCCCTCCCCCTGTCCCTGCCTGCTTTGGTAAGCGCTGCAGAGCTCCTCTGTTTTCCATGTTCCAGCAGAATTCCTGAGAAAGCTGAGCCTTTGTGGTATGCTTTCAGGAACAGTCTGTCTGCTGCATTATTCATCACTCTTGGTCTCCTCTGAGTCAAAGACAGCCCACAGAGCTCAGCTGATACTGAGGGGGACGCACGAGGGATCTCACAGCTGAGCCAAGAAGCTAATACAGCAGGTAAACCTGGGCTGGCACACACTTATTTCACAGGGGCCCAAAGAGAAAGAAAAACATCAGACCTGATATTTATTAACACCTCTAAAATGAGACAATGTTTCAGCTTCAGACACTTTATACAATAGTAACCTAAAAATAGTTTCACCCATCCATCTTCTACTGGTTTTCCGGAGGTCCGGGTCGTGGAGGCAGCAATTCAAGCAGAAAAGCCCAGACTTCCCTCTCCTCAGCCACCTGCTCCAGCTCTTCAGAGAGGATACCAAGGCATTCCCAGACCAGCCGGGAGATGTAGTCTCTCCAGCGAGTCCTGGGTCTGCCCTGGGGTCTCCTCCCAGAGGGACGTGCCCGAAACACCTCAAGTGGGAGGTGTCCAGGAGGCATCCTGATCAGATGCCCATACCACCTCAACTGGCTCCTTTCAATGAGGAGGAGCAGCAGTTCTACTCTGAGCCTCTCCCGGATGACTGAGCTCCTCACCCTCTCTTTAAGGGTGAGTCCAGCACTCCTACGAAGAAAGCTAAAAATAGTTTAATTTAATGGTTTAATTTGTTTAGCAGGGCCCTTTCTAGCTTTTTGGGAATCTTAAAATTGACCTTTGACCTTTTGACCCCAAACCCATAGTCAGAGGTGAGGGTCTAACCTGTCAAAGATTCATCTTAGATAAAACTAGAATCAGAATCAGAATCAGAATGAGATTTATTGCCATTGTTCATGTAGTACACAAACTAGGAATTTGTCTCGGTGCAATGCTGCAACATTAAACATGGAGTAGCACTAAAGATAAAAAACTATGCATGCAGTAAAAGGTAGAATATGAATAAGTAATACTAATCTATGCAATTTTTAAATATATTAACAAGCAGCAGATATTGTGGAGTTCCACATAGTGCAGTCGGTAGTGCAAAAAGAAAACAGTGATAATTGTCATGAGTCCGGTTGAGCTGCTGTATGTAGTGCACGAAAGTCTAATAAGTCACTTAGTGTTCAGCAGTCTGATGGCAGAGGGGAAGAAGCTGTTCAAGTAGCGGGAGGTTTTAGTCTGAATGGACCGAAGTCTTCTGCCTGAGGGGAGGGGGGCAAACAGTGCGTGTCCAGGGTGTGAAGGGTCGGCTATGATCCGACCTGCACGCCTCCGGGTCCTGGAGATGTACAGGTCCTGGAGGGATGGGAGCTTGCAGCCGATCACCTTCTCAGCAGCGCGCACAACGCGCTGCAGTCTTAGTCTGTCCCTGGCGGTGGCTCCTGCGTACCACACGGTGATGGAGGTGGTGAGGATGGACTCGATGATGGCCGTGTAGAACTGCACCAACATCTTGGTGGGTAGCTTGAGCTTCCTCAGCTGCCGCAGGAAGAACATCCTCTGCTGGGCCTTTTTGATGAGGGAGCTGATGGTCGGATCCCACTTGAGGTCCCGGGTGATGGTGGTGCCCAGGAAGCGGAAGGAATCCACAGTGGTGATGGGAGAGTCTGTGAGGGTAAGGGGGGGCAGAGGGGCTGTGACTTTTCTGAAGTCCACAATCATCTCCACTGTCTTCAGAGCGTTCAGCTGCAGGTTGTTGTGGCTGCACCAGGACGCCAGCCGGGCCACCTTTCTCCTGTAGACGGACTCGTCGCCGTTGGAGATAAGCCCGATGAGGGTGGTGTCGTCCGCAAACTTGATCAGCTTGACAGACTGGTGGCTGGAGGTGCAGGAGTTGGTGTACAGGGAGAAGAGCAGGGGGGAAAGTACACAGCCCTGGGGTGATCCGGTGCTGATGCTAACAGAGTCTGAGACAGTCTTTCCCAGCCACACATGCTGCCTCCGGTCCGTCAGGAAGTCGGTGATCCACCTGCAGAGGGAGTCAGGCACGTTGAGCAGGGACAGCTTGTCCTGGAGCAGAGCGGGGCGGATGGTATTGAATGCAGAGCTGAAGTCCACAAACAGGATCCTGACGTAGGTTCCCGGGGAGTCCAGGTGCTGCAGGATGGAGTGGAGGGCCAGGCTGACTGCGTCGTCCACAGACCTGTTGGCTCTGTAGGCGAACTGCAGCGGGTCCAGGAGGGGAGTGGTGATGGTCTTGAGGTGGGGCAGGACCAGGCGCTCAAAGGACTTCATGACTACAGAGGTGAGCGCTACAGGTCTGTAGTCGTTAAGTCCAGTGATCCGTGGCTTCTTGGGGACAGGGACGATGGTAGAGGTTTTGAGGCAGGCCGGCACGTGGCATGACTTCAGGGAGGTGTTAAAAATGTCTGTGAAGACAGGAGCCAGCTCCTCCGCACAGTGTCTCAGGGTGAAGGGAGACACGCCGTCCGGACCGGGGGCCTTGCGCGGGTTCAGTCTGGAGAACTGTCTGTGCACGTCCTGTTCACTGATGGCAAGGGCAGGGGGGGGGGGCGCCTTTGATGAAGTGGGGACCATGGAGGCAGTGGCACTGGGGGGAGGGGGGGAGTTGGACACAGCTGACGAGGTGTCAAAATGGGCATAGTGTTGAGACAGTCTTTGACAAAGGGCTTTGTCATCCTGTCCCTTAGAAGCCTTAGGCCGATAGTTGGTGATTTGCCTCAGTCCCCTCCACACAGGAGCAGAGTCATTAGCAGTGAACTGCTGCTGGAGTCTCTCAGAATACACAGATTTAGCTCTCCTCAGCTCTCTGCTAAACCGATATTTGACCTCCCTGTAGCAGTCCCTGTCTCCACTTTTCAACGCTGCTTCCTTCTCCTTCCTGATCTATCTGAGCTTAGCTGTGAACCAGGGCTTGTCGTTGGAGTAACTCACCCTGGTGCGCGGTGGAAGAATGCTCTCCTCACAAAAGTGGATATATGAGGTCACAGTGTCCGTGTACTCATCCAGATCATGCGTAGCTACTTTAAACATGTCCCAGTCAGTTATTTCCAAGCACGTGCGCAGCTCCTCCACAGCTTCACTGGTCCATTTCCTCGTAGTGCTCACAACAGGTTTTGTGAGCTTCAGTCTCTGTCTGTATGTGGGAATCAGGTGGACCATCACGTGATCAGATAGTCTGAGCGCAGCGCAGGGAACAGCGCGATACGTGCCCTTAACCTGTATGGTGTGGTATCAATTTGAAAAGCCTACATCATTTCACAAGATGTAGGGAACAACTGACCACTGACCTTGACCTGAAGGTCAGAGGTCACCAAAATTCAAACTCATGTGAGATTTTTCTTAGATACAACTATGGTATTGATTTGAAAAGCCTACATCATTTCTTTCTCCAGTTATCACATTCACAAGGTAGGTGTTGACGCCACCACCCATCCGCCCAGTGGGGTGACGATAGTACTCCTTCAGTCTTTTAGATGCTGAGGGGTCAAAAATGGGTAATTGTTTAGTAGGGCTGCAGTGATTAGTTGGTGTTGTCAACAACGTCAATCATAAAAATTTGTTGACGTAATATTTTATTTTAAAGTTCATGGACATGCCGCGGAAATGTTCAGTTGTAACTGCAACGCACTACCAGAATTGCTGTGAGCAGCAGTGCTTCTGTTGTCCGGCATGGCTAAAGAATCTGAGAATCTGCTGCACGAAAAGATAAATACAGAGAAAAGGAGCTAAAAAAAAAAAAGGCGAGACTCAAACTTTTAAAAGTATGGGAACATTTTACTAAAAATAAAGAAACATAACAAGTAAAATGCAGACTCTGCAAAGCAGACTTATCTAATCATGGCAGCACTACAGTGATGCATGAGCATCTGAAACAGAGACACCCCAGAACCGCAACGTTTACTGCTGCTTCTGCTTGGTAAGTTTTAGCAAGTAAAGAAAGTTAGTGCCGCTTATTTTCAACAGCCAACTGTTTCAAGCTTTAGAAAAATGATTATACTGTAAGTACATGCTGTTCATGTTAGCTTACCTGTTTGACAAAAAGCTGTCTTGGAGGATGGTTGCTGAGGCTGAGCTGTTGAAATCATGGCTAACATGTTGAATACAGCAAATGACTGAATTACAGGAGTAGCTATCGCTTTCATCCTCGTTAATAGTAGCCCTCATTCTGAATATTAGTGCATCTGAGACAATTAGAATATCATACTACACACACACACGCACGCACGCACGCACACACACACACACAAAGTGGTGTGAAAAAGTGTTTGCCCCCTTCCTCATTTCTCATTTTTTGTATGTTTGTCACACTTAAATGTTTCAGATCACCAAACAAATTTAAATATTACACAAAGGTAATACGAGTAAACACAAAATGCAGTTTTTAAATGAAGGTATTTATTATTAAGGGGGAAAAAAAATCCAAACCTACATGGCCTTGTGTGAAAAAGTGATTGCCCCCTAAACCTAATAACTGGTGGGGCCACCTGTAGCAGCAACAACTGCAATCAAGCGTTTGTGATAACTGGCAATGAGTCTTTTACAGCGCCGTGGAGGAATTTTGCCCCACTCGTCTTTGCAGAATTGTTGTAATTCAGCCACATTGGAGGGTTTTTGAGCATGAACCGCCTTTTTAAGGTCATGCCACAGCATCTCAATCAGATTCAGGTCAGGACTTTGACTAGGCCACTCCAAAGTCTTCATTTTGTTTTTATTAAGCCATTCAGAGGTGAACTTGCTGGTGTGTTTTGGATCATTGTCCTGCTGCAGAACCCAAGTGTGCTTCAGCTTGAGGTCACAAACAGATGGCCGGACATTCTCCTTCAGGATTTTTAGTAGACATCAGAATTCATGGTTCCATTTACCACAGCAAGTCTTCCAGGTGCTAAAGCAGCAAAACAGCCCCAGACCATCACACTACCACCATTATATTTTACTGTTGGTATGATGTTCCCTTTCTGAAATGCTGTGTTACTTTTACGCTAGATGTAATGGGACACACACCTTCCAAAACGTTCAACTTTTGTCTCGCAAGTCCACAGAGTATTTTCCCAAAAGTCTTGGGGAGCATCAAGATGTTCTCTAGCAAAACTGAGATGAGCATTTATGTTCTTTTTGCTCAGCAGTGGTTTTCGTCCTCGAACTCTGCCATGTAGGCCATTTTCACCGTCGCTGTGCTCTTGGGGTAATATTGGTCGGCCGGCCACTCCTGGAAAAGTTCACCACTGTTCCATGTATTTGGCATTTGTGGATAATGGCTCTCACTGTGGTTCACTGGAGTCCCAAAGCTTTAGAAGTGACTTTAAAACCTTTTCCAGACTGATAGACCTCAATTACTTTGTTTCTCATTTGTTCCTGAATTTCTTGGGATTGCAGCATGATGTCTAGCTTTTGAGGATCTTTTGGGCTACTTCACTTTGTCAGGCAGGTCCTATTAAAGTGATTTTTTTTATTGAGAACAGGTGTAGCAGTGATCAGACCTGGGTGTGGCTAGAGAAATTGAACTCAGCTTTCCAAAGATGTGATAAAGCACAGTTAATTTATGTTTTAATGGGGGGGAATCACGTTTTCACACAGGGCCATGTAGGTTTTCTTTTTTTTTTTTACCCTTAATAATAAACACTTTCATTTAAAAACTGTGTTTACTTGTGTTATGTTTGTGTAATATTTAAATTTGTTTGATGATCTGAAACATTTAAGTGTGACAAACATACAAAAAAAATGAGAAATCAGGAAGGGGTAAACACTTTTTCACACACACACGCACATGCGCGCGTGTGTGTGTTGTTAAGACAGTGACTGGGTGTGCAAACTTCAGCAGAGGCTGCTATTTTTTGCTTTTGCACTTTACCTTTTTGGTTTAAGACTGTTTTTTTAATTTGTATCAGTTGTTTGGTTAAAATATTTCAGTAAGCTACTGAGTTTCAGTTTCAAATTTGTGTTTTCATGGGTCATTTTATTTAGCTCTGGAAACTGCTTATAAAATGTTATATTAAACCAGGGACTAAAAACGAGGTGATTTTACAGGTGTGCAGGCTTAAACAGGTGAGGTAGGGCGCATTAGGGCGCATGCGCACGCAGCAACCGGCAGCGAGTGAAAAAAGTTTGACGTCTGTGTCTTTGTTTTTATGCACTTTAATGTGTTTCAACGTAATTCTCTGTGTCGTTTTTGTCCTTGAATGTTTGTGGACTATATAACGAAGAGCTCCCTGGTTCCATCAGTATGGATTTCCTTCTTGTTTTTGCACTGTGGTTTCTTTCCTACCGGCTCTTTGTCTTGGAGGTAAGCGTGATCACGGTCACACCGGGAAGAACGCAGTATTCCAGAGAAATGTTACTGCATTTAAACATGGATGCAGCATCTGTGTCTGAGTCCGTGCCACAACTGCCGGACTTTATTTTAAGGGATTTTCATGGACACAGCGATGAAAAGAGAGACAAGAGGAGGAAACCCGGAAAGTGTGGAGGCGTAAGATTAAGCCTGAGGAGGTGTCAGTTAAACCGCATTCCTCTTCCTTCCATTATTATGGCGAACGTACAATCCCTGAGAAATAAAGTGGATGAAATTCAAGGAAATGTCCGATATCAGAAGGATTTCAAGAACTGCTGTGTCATGGCTTACACGGAGATGTGACTTACGGCGCATGACCGGGATGCGGACCTGTGGATTGACGGCTTTGGAGCCCCACTTCGCTCAGATCGGCAGGAAGAGGTAACGGGGAAACATCACGGGGGCGGCATATGTTTATATATTAATAAACAGTACTGTACATGTGTCACGGTCAGAGAGCACATCTGTACACCAGATGTGGAGCTTCTGTCTGTGTCACTATGCCCCTTTTATCTGCCCTGCGAGTTCCCCCAACTTTTCATAACGACTGTGTAGATTCACCCGAGGGCAGATGCTGACTCCGCCTCCAGCACCGTCTTTGATGTGGTACAGCGGTTGCAGTCGATTTCCCCAGAGGCTCCAAATTTTATCCTTGGGGATTTTAACCATGTTTCTTTAAAGAAGACACTTTTATCAGTATGTCTCCTGCCCAACCAGGTGAAAAAAAACCCATTGGACCTGTGCTATGGATCCATTGAGATGGCCTATAAATCTATTCCCCTTCCCCCTTTAGGATCCTCAGATCACAACTGTGTACATTTGCTGCCCACATATAAAAAACTGCTCTCAGAAGAGACAAGGCGAAGACCAGAGACATAAACGTGCGGACAGAGGATTCAGTGCACTGCCTCCAGGAATACTTTAACTGTACGGACTGGGAGGTGTTCATGCTAGACTGCGGAGAAGATTTGGACTCTTTAGTGTACGTGACATGCTCATACATGGCTTTCTGCAGAGATATGATCGTTCCACGTAAATGTGTCAAAATATATCCCAACAACAAGCCATGGGTTGCAAAATCAGTTAAATCCTGCTTACAGAGGAAAGCACTTGCCTTTAAACAGGGGTCTGTTTCTGAGCTGCAGGTTGCCACAAAAGAGCTGAAGGCCGAAATTTTAAGAGCAAAACAGAATTATAAATCAGAGTTGGAAAGTAAGATGGCAACAAAGAGACTTTGTTCAGCCTGGGCCAGTATGAAAACTACTGCAGGCCTTCAGAGCATAGAGCGCAGTAATCTTGTGTTTTTAGATGGTTTTAATTCAGACACAGAGCTGGCTAATGCTCTTAACTGTTTTTATGGTCGTTTTGACTCCTTTGATTTTAGCACAGAAACCCAAGGTTTGAAACAGAAACTCAAAGACAATCAGCACTTTAATATTGAGGTGCAGAATGTTAAAAGGGCATTCTGTGCTGTAAAAGTGAACAAAAGTCAGGGCCCTGATAATATATGTGGGCGCTTGGTAAAGTCCTGTGCACATGAATTGAGTCCTGTATTCCACTACATTTTCAATAAGTCCTTACAGACACAACATGTGCCTAAGATCTGGAAAGATGCTGTGGTTGTCCCCGTTCCAAAATCCAGCTGTCCTAAAATGGTAAATGATTTTAGACCAGTTGCTTTGACTTCAATTTTAATGAAAATTTTTGAAAAACTGGTCAGATGTGAGGTCCTAAAGCAGACTGAGCATGCATTGGATCCTTTGCAGTTTGCCTATAGGCCTCACAGAGGAGTGGAGGATGCCACTGTCACTCTGCTTAACATGCTTTTTGAACAACTGGATTTTAATGGGACACACGCCAGGCTTTTATTTGTGGACTTTTCTTCTGCCTTTAATACAATCCAACCTCATATTTTAGTTGAAAGGCTCCTGCAACAATTTGATTTGAGTAATAATCTGGTGGGTTGGATTCTGGATTTTTTAACCAACAGGACACAGAGAGTAAGGGTCAATGGTACATTGTCTGACCAAAAGTGTTCTTCTACTGGCTCTCCGCAGGGGTGTGTGTTGTCACCACTACTCTTCATCCTGTACACAAACATGTGTCGGAGCAGACATGACAACAGACACATTATAAAGTATGCTGATGATTCAGTTATTGTCAGTCTCCTCCAGGATGGTGAGAGTGGCCACGGCACAGTAGTTGATGATTTTGTTCACTGGTGTGAGGATTCCTACCTGCAGCTGAATACGACAAAAGCTAAAGATATGATTATTGACTTTAGGAGGAAAACTCCCAGGCACGAAGTCACTGTACTAAAAGGCCAGACCACTGAATGTGTACAATCCTACACATATCTTGGGACGATTATTGATAGTAATTTAAACTTTGAAGAGAACTGTGAAAGGGTGTGCAAAAAGGGTCAGCAACATTTGCATTGTTTAAGGAAACTTGCACGCTTCCAAATTGACCGAACCACAATGACAATGTTTTATCGGGCTTTTATTGAATCTGTTTTATCCTTTTCTTTAGTGTCATGGTTTGGTCAGATAAAACTGAAACAGAGGAAATCCTTGGATCAGGTTGTTAGATGGTCCAGTTGTTTGCTTGGTGAGCCACAGCTGAGCCTGACATCCCCGTACATCAGACAAGTACAGAGGATTGCTACCTCCATTTTAAATGATGACTCCCACCCTTTGCACTGCCACTTTCAGCTTCTTCCCTCCAGACGGAGGTTTGCTGTCCCAGAAAGTAAAACCCAGCGCTACAAAAACAGCTTTGTTCCTGCTGCTGTTAGAGTTGAACAAGATGTAACAATATATTGCACATAATTTAGTTACCTATTTATTAATTTTATTTTATATTTACTTATTTTTGTAGGTTTTTTATTTGGGTTGTAAATCTTTTACTGGGTTTTAGACTTTTGAGTTTTTAACCTCTTTGACTAGTCTTTAACTTTTTAATATGACCCTTCTCTCTTATCTCTTTGTTTTTTCTCTTATCTCTTTGTCCTATGTCCTGATTGGTGGAGCCTTGAGTACTTTTATCATGTTTATAGTCAGCTTCATGTGTGCCTGTGTTTGTGTTCATGTTGAATGTAATTGTGGTTTGTAAATATGGATGTCAGCTGACTGCAAAACAAATCTACCTACGGGTACAAATAAAGTAACCTGAACCTGAACCTGTAAAACATGCACTAGAGTCCCAAACAAGAATTGTGCCAACGAGAAGCAGAGATGATGGACATGACCAAAATAACTGCGATTAGTCAACTAATCGAAAAAATAGTCGTGAGATTACTTGACTACCAAAATAGCCATTTGTTGCAGCCCTATTTGTTTAGATGAATGGCAAAACTGAAAACATCACATAGTTAAAATACAATCAACATCCATATGAAAGTTGCAAATTTATGAGAAAAATTTGAATATCTATGAGAAAAAAGTTACAAGTTTAGTAAAAAAAAAAGACAAATTTATGGGCAACAAGGTGCAAAGTTACAAGAAAAAGTTTCAGATTTTCAAGAAAAAAATTATGAGATGAATGAGAAATGAGAAAAAAGGTGGAAGTTCATGGAAAAAAAGCTGCAAAACATTTAACCGGCATCCAAATGAGCATTGCCAATTTACAAGAAAAAAGTTGCAAATTTACAAGAAAAACGCTGAACATTTCCAAGAGAAAAATCACAAATTTATGAGAAAAAAAGTTTCTAATCTACATGAAAAAAGTTGCATATTTGCAGGGGGGGGGGAAGCAAATTTACAGGAAAAAAGGTGAAAACTTTTGAGAAAGAAGTTGCCAATTTACGGGAAAAAAGTTGCAATTTTTTGAGAAAAAGTTGCAAAGTAGCAAATTTACAGGGGAAAAAAGCTAATTTACAGGAAAAAAGTTGCAAATTTTTGACAAAAAAGGTGCAAATCAAGAAAAAGTTGAAAATTTTAGCTTTTTTGCATTTCTGCTTACAAATTGCTTCTTTAAATTCATTTTATTCAGTTCATGACATAGAAAGTTTGGGAGGGGAAATGCCCCCCTCCCTTTGATTTACACCTATGAATGAAGATGGGATGACTTTGGGTCATTTTGCTAACAAGGGGGATGGCATCCCCCTCGCCTACTGGTTCTAATCCTATTCACGGACATATGGGGCATTTCTTGTTAACTCAAAAAACAACGGCCCAGAGACACTACCAAGATGTTTACCAAATGGGAAGACTTTGCTCCAGAAGGGCTTCAGCTGGAGTTAATTTAACTTCAATCCAATGATGGTTATCTTACTGAATACATTTTGCACTGACTCAGAGAGAGCAGAGGAGACACTGATAAAAATTACTGAGGTATAAGCTACATACACTTCCAGCCAGTTATAAATTCAAGTTTAAACAGACAAGGTATACAGTATGTTGATAAAAATGAAGGCAAATGAAGAATTTTACTCAACAGGACTAAATATTTGACGACATACCATTTGTGTAAGTCAACTTACCGAATTTGACGGCACACCAAGGCTGGTCTCGATGTAGGTCTCAGTTTTAGGTTCAACTGCCTGCTCTGCTTCCAAGATCTTCTCCACTGGCATGTCCTCGTTGGCACAGCTGGTGGACTCCACTTCGTTCTCATTTTTGTCCTTGGGTCGCTGGCGTTCCTCCTGAACGGCTGCATGTAACAAAACTAGTTTCGGTCACTACTGCTGTTTTACAATGGCAACATGTTATCAAGTGCACTCACATATGCTAAAATGAAACGACAGAACTGCAATCCTATACAGTTTTGGTTGCTAGGTGAGCTTACAGAATGGCTTTTAAAAAGTATCTACAGTTTCAGTTTCAGAGTTTGATTCACTCTGATACACCAGCTTTACACAGCGATGATTTCAATGTTCTGCTAGCAATGTTAAATTTTATTCTACCTGTGGAAAAGTGGAGATTTTCCTTATTTTTTGATTTTGCCAAATCCAACTGTCCATATAGTTGTGGAGTGAATGTTCAGTTAATTATTCTTAGTAGATGTCCTGTCTTACTGACTATACGTCTAAGGACTTCTACTGTCAGTCCTATATGTGGATCTTCTGCCACAGCAGTGTTCAGCCTGTCGTCAGGGCCTAACATCGCCTCTCTGGGGTTAAAAGACATTCGCATGGAAGACTGAAACTGTCAAAATAAACAAGATGCAGAATTAAATAACTCCATAGTTAGATCAATGTGCTATTAGACATATTCATTCAACAAGTTAATTTGTTTATTATACATGAATTAAATAAATTTCTGTTTTTGTTGTATTTTTCATTTTCATTTTTTATCTACAGACGTGGACAAAATTGTTGGTACCCCTCTGTTAATGAAAGAAAAACCTACAATGGTCACAGAAATAACTTGAATCTGACAAAAGTGGTAATAAATAAAAATTCTATGAAAATTAACCAATGAAAATCACACAATGCTTTTGAATTGTGGTTCAGCAGAATTATTTTAAAAAACAAACTCATGAAACAGGTCTGGACAAAAATGATGGTGCCCTTAACTTAATATTTTGTTGCACAACCTTTTGAGGCAATCACTGCAATCAAACGATTTCTGTAACTGTCAATGAGACTTCTGCACCTCTCAGCAGGTATTTTGGCCCACTCCTCATGAGCAAACTGCTCCAGTTGTCTCAGGTTTGAAGGGTGCCTTCTCCAGATGGCATGTTTCAGCTCCTTCCACAGATGTTCAATAGGATTTAGATCAGGGCTCATAGAAGGCCACTTTAGAATAGTCCAATGTTTCGCTCTTAGCCATTCTTAGGTGTTTTTAGCTGTCTTTTGGGTCATTATCCTGTTGCAAGACCCATGACCTGCGACTGAGACCAAGCTGTCTGACACTGGGCAGCACATTTCTCTCTAGAATGCCTTGATAGTCTTGAGATTTCATTGTACCCTGCACAGATTCAAGACACCCTGTGCCAGATGCAGCAAAGCAGCCCCAGAACATAACAGAACCTCCTCCATGTTTCACAGTAGGGACAGTGTTCTTTTCTTGGTATGCTTCATTTTTGCGTCTGTGAACATAGAGCTGATGTGCCTTGCCAAAAAGTTACAGTTTTGTCTCGTCTGTCCATAGGACATTCTCCCGGAAGCTTTGTGGCTTGTCAACATGCAGTTTGGCAAATTCCAGTCTGGCTTTTTGATGATTTGTTTTCAACAGTGGTGTCCTCCTTGGTTGTCTCCCATGAAGTCCACTTTGGCTCAAATGACGACAGATGGTGCGATCTGACACTGATGTACCTTGACCTTGGAGTTCACTGTGAATGTGTTTAGAGGTTGTTCTGGGCTCTTTTGGTACCATTCGTATTATCCGTCTCCTCCTGTGGCCACGTCCAGGGAGGTTGGCTACAGTCCTGTGGATCTTAAATTTCTGAATAATATGTGCAACTGTAGTCACAGGAACATCAAGCTGCTTGGAGATGGTCTTATAGCCTTTACCTTTAACATGCTTGTCTATAATTTTCTTTCTAATCTCCTGAGACAACTCTCTCCTTTGCTTCCTCTGGTCCATGTTTAGTGTGGTACACACCATGTCACCAAACAGCACAGTGACTACTTGTCACCATTTAAACAGGCCGACTGACTGATTACAAGTTTGTAGACACCTGTGATGTTAATTAGAGGACACATCTTGGTTGAACATGGCCCTATGGTCACATTATTTTCAATCTTTTCTAGGGGTACCATCATTTTTGTCCAGGCCTGTTTCATGAGTTTGTTTTTTAAAATAATTCTGTTGAACCACAATTCAAAAGCACTGTCTGATTTTCATTGGTTAATTTTCATAGAATTTTTATTTATTACCACTTTTGTCAGATTCAAGTTATTTCTGTGACCATTGTGGGTTTTTTCATTAACAGAAAGGTACAAAACAATTTTGTCCACGTCTGTATTTACTCATTTAGGGTAATATCTGCATTCCATTTTTTATTTTCCATTTGTTTATTTTAGTGGTGTCACCTTAACCGCTATTAATTGCGCTGGGCAAGTTAATCGTTTAATCACAATTAACACAATTTTTGCCACAGGCAGCACACAGGCGAGAGAGAGCTGGGTCAAGTTAATCGCAAAATGTGATTAATCGCACTATGCGGTTAAAGTGCAATTAAACGCACTGAAACACTTTTTAGCGCGATGTGATTCAGAAGAAGCGAGCTGCCCTGTCATCTAAATGTGATTAAAAGTGATACCACTAGTTTATTTCTATCCATGTTTCATTAAGAGAATGAGGCAGGAGCATTTAAAGCAAGGGTTCTCTAGCCATATGCCATGGAGGGCCAAGGCTCTGCAGGTTTCCAACCAGTGTCTTCAACAGGTGATTTCACTGAATTCCTTCCCACTGATTGGTGATCAGTGAAAACACCTGCTGAAGAGACAGAGTAGAAGAAAAAACCTGCAGGGTCTAAGCCCTCCATGGCACATGGTTGGAGAGTCCTGAATTAGAGTTTGTCATGACTTGTTGCCAACTGTACAATAGCTATTCCTTTGACAGAAATCTAACACATAATACAGTTAAAGCATTAATGGCAAGAAGTCTTTTAAAAATGTATTTATGTGGATTAAACCACCTATTTCTAAGTCTTTTGCCTCTTATATTTATACATTCATATAGTTGAATGTAAAAATTTGAGAACCCTTTGACAAAAAAAAACATGTTTCGGTCATTTGGTTTAATTATCTCGGCCCAGGATGTAATGTTTTCATCCATGTTGGTTTGTTTATTTTGTCAGCAGGATTACACAAAAACCATCCATCCATCTTCTTCCACTTAATCCTTTTCGGGTCGCGGGGGGGGGGGGGGGGGGGCTGGAGCCGATCCCAGCATCTTTGGCCGAGAGGCAGGGTACACCCTGGACAGTTCGCCAGTCCATCGCAGGGCCAACACAGAGAGACAGACAACCATTCACTCTCACAGTCATACCTAAGGACAATTTAGAAAACCACTGGATGGATTTTTATCTCCGCCAAGATTATTAGCTGCTGCCGATATGCACTGGCAGAGCGGAGTTTGGGTGAACAACAGCCTTGGCAGAGGTATGCGCTCTCTGAGTGCCCTCTAGTTAATGAAAGAACCTTCATGAGCAAGCTCACATATCCCACACATCCCCATGTAAGGGGCCCCTAACTGTGACCAATATAAAATGAACTGAAAAGTACAGAAATGGAATGCTCATTAGATGAGCTCTTAACTCGCCTAAAGTGTTGATCAGTTCAAGCTTCTGTATAAATCTGAAGTCAATCCAATCAGAAATGTAGATGGTATAGTGGCGACTGTAATATTGTTGTTTTATTAGGAAGTGCAGTGTAGTGGCGGTTACTTCCTCTTCCGCCACTGCACCGCCCTATAAATACCAGCGGGCATCCCTATTCGGGCTCTTTGCCGATGCCCCTGCCTGGTGGCTGTATTGTGTGTGTTCAACCTAATAAGGCTGAGTTCAACTGTGCACCTGGCCTCGTCATTACAGGGGTAATTCCATATATAACATTTTGGTGACGAGAATAAACATGGTGGCTTTCACCCTTCCTGGAGCTCCCGGGCGAGCCGCTTGTGCCCTGGCCAAGATGGTTTGCTGCCTTTCAAAACTACATCGTGGTGCTCGACCTGGGTAAACTGGATAAACTGAGGGCACGTGCGCTTCTGGTGCATAATTTGGGGTTTGAGGGCCAGCATATTCTACGTACACTAGGGGCTTCCGACTCGCATGAGGATGTGGTCGAGTTGCTAGTGCACCATTTCAGCACCCCGGACAGCGTGACCATCCAGAGGATTAGGTTTCTGCAGCGACACCAAAGGGCGGATGAACCTGTCCACCAGTTCGTCACAGAGCTGAGGCAGCTAGCTAGTGAGTGTTGTTTTGGGTCACTAGAGGAAGAGGTGGTACGTGACCAGCTGGCAGAGCACGCAACCAGCAATACTTCACGAGCCAGGCTACTCTCGGCGCCGAGTGACCTGACGTTATCCAAGGCTGTCGATCTAGCTCTCCAAGTGGAGACTGCAGACAAGCTAGCTTCAAAGCTAAAGTGGCGCAAATCACAATGGCAGCTTGGGCCTACCGCCGCAGCATTAGTAGCGGACCCAGACAGCGAGGATAGCACGATCGACGACAACGTGGAAACCAACACTGTCAGCCGAAGGTCTGCCCCGAGAAAACCCTTGTGTATGGATTGTGGGTCTGCAAAGCACCAATACAAGGCTAGGGAATGCCTGGCTAGAGGAAAGCGCTGTAGCAAGTGTGGATGCTTGAACCATTATGCCAGGGTGTGTCGTATGTCCAAGCCGGAGAGCCCACGGAGAAAAACAAAGCTACCTGCACCGGCAACTGTCCATGCAGTGTCCCCGAGTACCAACGGGTTCACATTCTGCAAGGTGACGCTGGATGGTGAGGAGGTGCCGCTGCTGGTCAACACGGGGGCGAGGGATCATTATTGAATTGGGCCACAGTGAGGAAATTTTTCCCCTACTACAGACTAAGTGGTAACCCAGTGCCGCTCTTCGGTTATGGAGGTGGCAGACTGCACACGGTTGGAACGCTGGAGTTAACGGCTCGGTACAAGTCAGAGGTGATGGCTGACTTCACGTTCCACGTGACAGCCAGAGGCGAACACATCATGGGCCGTGACCTGTTTTATAGACTGGGGTTCACCATTAAAGACAACGCTGGGGAAGAGTGGACTGGTTGTGGCCAGTGGAACCATCTGGATCTGGTGGTGGAGGATGATGCTGTGTAGGATGAAGATTTACTGGGCACCACGGTCGTCAAGCAGGACCAGCCTCATTCAGGTTCGACACAGGAGGGTCTCAGTGCTGGCGCTCGGGGTACCGTGGAAGAGGGTACCGAGCATGGTGGTGAGGTGCCTGCGTCGGCGGGTGATGCCGACGAGCTAGCCTCAGTTTCCTCCGGAGCTCAGCCACAGTGGGCTGGATGATCTTTAGCTACAACGGTGACCGCTGCAGCAACTTTACAAGAAGTCGGGGTCAGACCAACGGGCACGGAGGGACTGTGTGCCGATCAGCAACTCTGCAGGCCAAGCAGAGCTCCTCTGAGAGTTACAGACCTGGTCCAGGCTCGAGGGGAGGAAAGTCCACGGCGGATGTGGGCCAAACAACAGCCAGAGGAACACCAAGGGCGGCTGCGCATCATGGCTGAGCAGGGCGCAGCCTACTTCCAGCTGTCGGACGGCTCATGGAGGCACGCCAATGAGCTGCGGCTTGCCCGAGAAAGGCTTCAGATGGTGGGTCCGGACAAGAGAGGTGGTCAATGGTGAAGAGAAGAGACGCTCTCGTCTATGAGGTCAGCTGTGATCCTGGTGGCATGCCGCTTCCAGGGGCGGATTTACTGTGGGGCTACCCTGGGCCCCCCACAAGCCAGTTCTACCCCTTTCTGCCAGAAGGACAGTAATGGAGTTTTGAAAAAAATAACAGAATAACTTCCAATGTTCATATGTTTGTGTATGTTAAAAACAAACAAACAAACAACTAAACTGTTATTGTTCTGGGTTTTTATTTTAGGAACACGGCAATGTTCTTAGTTATAAATGGACTTTTAAGTTTACAGGTGGCAGAATAATCCACCTTGCCCTGTGGGGTGGGACGTAGTCCACCCGTCCCCCTAGCTTAGGTTGTTGTGTGAATGTGATAGGCCATTTAGTGATTTCAGTTATAGTCTTCTTAGTGCGTGATTTGGGTCCTAAATTGGGGAGGGTCTCAATTTTATGTGTGGTTTTGGACTTTCTACGGCGGCCGGTGGGGGTATAATATATTGTTGTTTTATTATGAAGTGCAGTGTAGTGGCCGTCACTTCCTCTTCCACCACTGCACCACCCTATAAATACCAGCGGGCATCCCTATTCGGGCTCTTTGCTGATGCCCCTGCCTGGTGGCTGTATTGTGTTCAACCCAATAGAGCTGAGTTCAGCTGTGCACCTGGCTTCGTCATTACGGAGGTAATTCCATACGTAACAGTGACAATATAAAATGTCAAACAAACAGACGGGTCAAAAACATTAACCCCTCCGCAACTTTGCTGCATGTGGTATCATAATTAAGGGTGTAGGGTGCCCAAATTTGTGCACTTTCCCAACCGTGTATTATTTTATCTTTTATTTTGTTCAGTTTATGAATAAAAGTAACTGTGCATTAATGTTTGCTGCTAATATAATTTTCCCCCTATATCCTAAAAGACTGTGTTTACATCTTTTCAATTGCCACTCTTATTTAAGGAAACTTCATTATTATTATTATAAACTTTATTCCAGACACACAAAGGGTCCATACACAAATCAGTCCATGAGAAAATAATATATATACTATACACAGTATATAGAATAGAGTCAGCTTTATTGCCATTGTACAGTTGCACAGCACAATGAAATTGTGGGAGCTCCACCAGGCTACTGCGCAATAAAGGAAGAGAGAAGAATTTGGATAAAACACAGTTATAAGAACACACGATTAAACATACGACTGAGATAAAAATCAAAGTAAAAATAACAAATAGCCCATTGGTATATACACAGGTACGGTAGTGGCTTCATGGGTGGAACTATGTATATAAGAGTGTGGAGTACAGAGCACATAATTGAATAAAATGGCCCAAGGATTATGGAAAATATACATAGTAGTGGTTTCACGGATGGGTCAATGTCCATGAAAGTGCGGAGTGCAAAGACAGGTGTGTTATTGTGATAATTAAAAACATCCTCAGATCTGTGCATGTGAGCGTTCGGAGGGAGGGAGTGGGGCCTCTGACTGTTTGCAGTTCGGATGGCCCAGGGGAAGAAACTGTTTGTCAGTCTAGAGGTGTGGGACCTGATTGATCTGAACCGTCGACCAGAGGGAAGCAGGTCAAACAGGTGGTGGGCAGGATGTGAGGGGTCTCCTGTGATGGCCTTGATCCTTCTGAGACAGGAGCATCTGGAGATGTCTTCCAAGGAGGGCAGAGGGCTGCCGATAATTTTTTGGGTGGTGTTGATGACACTCTGCACAACCTTCCTGTTCTCAGCCGTGGAGCTGGCATACAACACTCCTAGGCAGCAGGTGAGCACGCTCTCCACTGAGCAGCGATAGAAGGCCAGCAGCAGCTTCTGGTCCAGGCTGTTCTTCCTCAGGACACGGAGGAAGTGCAGCCGCTGCTGGGCTTTCTTCACCATGGTCTTGGTGTTGACAGTCCAGGAGAGGTCAGAGGAGATGTGGGTGCCCAGGAACCTGAAGGCGGGGACGTTTTCCACGCAGCTGAAAAAACTGATGCTCTAATCAGTGCAGGCAAAGCAGTCTTGTAGCTGGAGAAGAGCGTTTTCAGGCCAGGTTTTAATTGTTTGGTTGGTTGGGGGGAACTCTTCCTAAGCAGTACTGATGAAGGTTTGACAGAACCGAAAGCTAAGCAGTGAAGTGAAAACTGCATTGACTAAGTGTGCAGACGTTTTAGTTTTTCTTATAAAATTCTGATTTTTTTTCTGGCAAATTTGCCAACTTTTTCTTGTAATTTTGGAACTTTCTCATAACTTTACTTTTTTCTTTGTAAATGTGCTATTTTCATTTAAATTTGTGAGTTTTTCCCATAAATTTGTAACATTTTTCTTGTAAATTTGGAGCTCTCAAAAATGTTCAACTTTTTTTCAGTGTAAACTTACAACTTCTCCTCATAATTTTGGGACTTTTTTTCTCATAAATTTTCAATATACAGTATTTACTCATACATTTGCTACTTTTTTTGCTAATTCGCAACTTTTTCTAATATTTTTGTTCATAAATTTGTGACTTTTTTCTTGTAAATTTGAAACTTCAAGATTTTTTTTTTTTTTAACAATTTTTTTCTTGTAAGTTTTCACTTTTTTCTCCTAAATTTGTGATTTTGTTCTCGTAAATTTGGGACTTTTTCTCATAAACTTGCTTTTTTTTTTGTAATTTTGTCACCTTTTTTCTTAGAAATGCTCACATTTTTTTCTCATAAATTTGTGACTTTTTTGTATAATTCTGCCGATGGCACATGTGTTACTAAAACCTGCTCACCCATGTTAAACCCATGTGGGGCCCAATGCGTTTAAAGCAGGCAAACAGATTACCTGCTTAACTGCACCACAGGTAAAGTCTATGTGGGCAAACACAGATGGGGCCAACATGGACCCCGTGGACAAACCCAGTGGGACCTATAAGACAGCCCACCTTAAACCTATAGTGGAGCCCACATGGGCATGCTGGCTGGGAGAGGACTGTGGAAATGCTCCAGGACTCCGTCCATGTTCTTGACTCAGAGACAAGTTTTTCATGTAGCACCCAGCGACAAACAGCAGGCTGCTTTTATACACAAATCATTTATAGACACATAAATTAGGTATGGCTTGCCACTTATTCGTTATGCCACGAATGGAAACCAGAACATGCAAAATAAGAAAAAGTCTCAATGTATACTCAATGAAGACTTTGTTATATTAGGGAAAAAAAAGATTCAAGCACAACTGTGTTGGGTCTGTCATCTGACTGGTTTGGCCAGAAGATGCAGGAAATGGTTTGTACGCTGAGGAGACACTGAGACTCACTGCGGCCGAGAAAAGAGAAACCGCACCTCCACCCTCAAGTGAAAATAAAAAAGGATGTGTGTGTGTTCCATCATTTCTGAAGGCTATAATTTGCTTAATTCAAAACACCACCAAAAGAGCACTGTGGACTTTTATATGTTTTTTCTTCCAAGCATGGATTAATAAAAAAGTTTCTGACATGATGTGGTGTATTATAAAGCCAGCATACAGGCTTGTATACACACCTGGAGAGCTGCACACGCATCCACTATCACACACACACACACACACACACACACACACAGTGGGTTTTCATTATGATCTGTCTTCTTAAGTTTCCCGCTACTCTGGTTTCTTTTCCAAGGCCTGAACTGGAGAGGCTGCGGTGCTGTCGAGGGGGAAAGGGAAGCAGGGGTTGTTGGGAGGAGAAGGAGGAGGAGGACAGGCAAAGGGGCCCCGAGTTTAGAGGAACTGCTGTCTGGCAGTGGAGGTCAGCTCAAGGGTAGAATACTTGTGTTGGAGTCATGGAGAGGTGAGGAGGCCTGAAATCATGTTAGCTTTATTCCCCGCCCCGCCCCTCCTCTCCTCATCTCATCTCCTCTCCTCTCCTGACTGGGAGAACATAAATTCATTTAATCCTGTTTTTCTGTGGATTCGCTCTGCCTTTTGGGCTACTGCTGCCTTGTTCACCACAGCCCTCGGGGCGCAAGGGGGGAAGGCTTAGGATACTCCGCAACTGAAGCAGAAGGCACTAAATGATAATATCCTTGAAAGGAGTTAAGAGCCAACAATGATATAAATAAAATCAAGAGGGAGGGGGCAGAAGGCCATGTAAAGGTCAGGAAAAAGAAATGGACAGAGAGAAAAAGAAAAATTATTTAAAAGGTATAAGAGTCTTGCATCCTCTACTGATAACAGTGTATGCTACAAACCTTCTATTCAGTAACCGTTGTTACCATGATGTGAGGGGTAGTGACTGATTGCGATGTGCAAAAGAGTGCCTAACAGCTCTCCCAAAAAGGCTAATATTTTTAACACCTTTGTGAAGTGTTAAATTTCTCAACACTGACTGTTTTTCATGCCTCCAGAAAACAGAACTGCTCTTAACCAACGTGTAACTGTCCCCAAAAGTGCCCTACTGTCATGCTCCACAGTGAATAATAAAAGCTCCAAATCTGTAAACTGGGCCTCATTCAAGAACATGTTAATATTAGGAAGAGTAAAGCTTAATATTTTGTTGCACAATCCTTTGATGCAATCACTGCAATCAAGTGATTTCTGCACCTTCCATCCATCCATCCATCTTCTTCCGCTTAATCCTTTTCGGGTCGTGAGGGGGCTGGAACCGATCCCAGCATCTTTGGGCGGGAGGCAGGATACACCCTGGACAGATCGCCAGTCCATCGCAGGGCCAGCACAGAGAGACAGACAACCATCCACTCTCACAGTCATACCTAAGGACAATTTAGAATCCCCAGTTTTGATGTCAATTAACCTAACCTGCATGTTTTTGGCATGTGGGAGGAAACCGGAGAAATCCCAGAGTAAACCCACGCAGACACGGGGAGAACATGCAAACTCCACACAGAACACTGTTGGTCGGAGGCTGGGATTGAACCCAGGATCTCCCGGCCAAGGGTGAGTTGCTGTGCTGCCACAGTGCTAACCACTTCGCCACCATGCTGCCCCGATTTCTGCACCTGTCCACAGGTATTTTGGTCCACTCCTTGTGAGCAAACTGCTCCAGCTGTCTCAGGTTTGAAGGCTGTCTTCGCCAGACTGCATGTTTCAGCTCCTTCCACAGATCTTCAATAGGATTTAGTTCAGGGCTCATAGAAGGCCACTTCAGAATAGTCCAATGTTTTGTTTTTACCCCTTCTTGTGTATTTTTAGTTGTGTGTTTTGGGTCATTATCCTGTTGATGACATGCCCTGTGACTGAGTCCAAGCTTTCTGACATTGGGCAGCATATTTTGCTCCAGAATGTCTTGATAGTCTTGAGATTTCATTGTACCCTGAACAGAAGCAGCAAAGCAGCCCCAGAACATAACTTAGCCTCCTCCATGTTTCACAGTAGGTACAGTGTTCTTTTCTTTGTATGCTTAATTTTTTCTTCTGTAAACATACAGCAAATGTGACTGGCCCAAAAGATCCAGTTTTGTCTCATAAGTCGAAAGGACAACCTCCCAGAAACTTTGGGGCCTGTCAACATGTACTTTGGCTGCTTTTTAATTTTTTTTTCTGTCAGTAGGGGAGCCCTCCTGATCTTCTTCCATGGAGTCCATTATTATTCAAAATGTGACCATGGTGCAATTAGGAAGTGACATACTGTACCTTGGAGTCAAGTGTGAATGATTTTGGATGGTTTCCTAGGCTCTTTTTTTGACAATACATACTATTCTTCTGATCAACCTGGGGTTGCATTTCCTATTACATCCATGTCCTGGGAGTCTGGCTACAGTCCCACGAACCTAATGCTTTTTAATAATATTAGCAACTGTGGTGCTGCTTCCCCCTCCTGAGCCGCCGGACAGTTTGCCAGAATCTCTTCGAGGCCAACCAAAATTCTTGTTCCATGGCCTCACCGAACTCCTCCCATACCCGAGTTTTTGCTTCAGCAACCACCCGAGCTGCACTCCGCTTGGCCTGCCGGTACATCTCAGCTGCTTCGGGAATTCCACAAGCCAACCAAGCTTGACAGGACTCCTTCTTCAGCTTAATGGCCTCCCTCACCACTGGTGTCCACCACTTGGTTCGGGGGTTGCCACCACGAGATATCCCGATGACCTTGTGGCCACAGCTCTGGGCAGCCGCTTCAACAATGGAGGTGGAAAACATGGCCCATTCAGACTCCATGTCTCCAGACTCCCTCGGAATGTAGTTGAAGTTCTTCCAGATGTGAGAGTTGAAGACCTCTCGGACAGGAGCCTCAGCCAGACGTTCCCAGCACACCCTCACTATACGTTTGGGTCTACCAGGTCTGAATGGCATCCTCCCCTGTCATCGGATCCAACTCACCACCAGGTGGTGATCAGTTGACAGCTCTGCACCTCTCTTTGCCCAACTGTCCAAGACATACGGTCGCAGGTCTGATGACAGAATGACAAAATCGATCATCGACCTGCGACCTAGGGTGTCCTGGTGCCAGGTGCACATATGGACACCCTTATGCTTGAACATGGTGTTTGTTATGGACAAACTGTGGTTAGCACAGAAGTCCAATAACTTAACACCACTCGGGTTCAGATTAGACAGGCCATTCCTCCCAATCACCCCCTCCAGGTTTCACTGTCATTGCCCACGTGCACATTGAAGTCCCCCAGTAGGACAATGGAGTCTCCAAGAGGAGCACCCTCCAGCACCCCAGGCAGAGACTCCAAAAAGGGTGGGTACTGTGAACCATCATTTGGTGCATAGGCACAAATGATGGTCAGGACCCATTTCCCAACCCAAAGGCGCAGGAAAACAACGCTTTTGTCCACCGGGGAAAACTCCAATATAGAGGCAGCAAGGTGGGGGGATACAAGAATACCCACCCCCGCTCGTCGCCTCTCGCCAAGGGCAACTCCAGAATAGGCCAAGCTCCAGCCCATCTCCAGGAGACTGTTTCTGGAACCAGAGCTGTGTGTTGGGATGAGGCCGACTACATCTAGCCGGTATCTCTCAACCTCATGCACCAGCTCAGGCTCCTTCCCCACCAGAAAGGTGACATTCCACGTCCCAAAAGCCAGTTTAGGAAGCTTGGGATCAAACCACCAAGGTGTCTGCCTTTGACCGCCACCTGATCCACATAGCACTAGACCCCCATGGTCCCTCCTGCAGGTGGTGAGCCCACTGGAGGGCAGACCTATGCAACTCCTTCGGGCTGAGCCTGGCTGGGTCCCATGGGCGGAAACCCGGCCACCAGAGGCTAGCCATCGAGCCCCTCCCCCAGGCCTGGCTCCAGGGTGGTGCCCCAGTAACCCCATACTGGGCGGGGTACACAGAATCCTTGTTCTAGCAGCAGAGAAGCAGCTCCCTGTCCACACTGTGTATGATGCGGATGGGGCACTGCTGACTTCGACTGGGGATATCATCGGGTGGTGGAAGGAATACTTGGAGGATCTCCTCAATCCCACTGACGCCTTCCACAGAGGAAGCAGGGCTGGTGGACAAGGGGATGACTGTCATGGGTGGTCCTCGCGGACCACTAAGGAGACACTATAGGCAGCTGTTGAGTTTGCATATTTATTAAAGGAAGACACCCTATACGAAAATAAAGAGCCACACGGGGAAAAACAAAAATAACGACTACAGCAAAGGCACAGTAATAATACACTCAGGATAACGGGAGAAAACTTACTGAGAATAAGGAGAACATGAGCGTGACTGGAGCCGGGGAATAGGGACTCCAGCCGAACGTTGGGGAGATCAGCGTTATGCGTGTGAGGTTGCAGCCCCGAGTAACCTTGGCTGCTTCCTAAAATAGGGCTTAGAGGATTAACAGATGATTAGGGCATCATCAGTGGAATGACAATCAGCTGTCACCACGCAACTCGGCTTTGACAGCCGGAACTCCCGCAGATATGCTGTCAGAATAAGAGCCCGGGAGGGCCATAATGAAAGCTAACACAGAACAGGAGGAAAATACTGCATGACCTGAGCACGTACAATATCAGCGCTCAGACCATGACAGTCCTCCCCCCCGAACAGCGCACTTTGGGCGCAGTGTAACACCCAAGCCTCCCCCCCACCCAAAAGGCTACGAAGGCCCACCCAGGATGGGTGGAGGGGGGAAAAAAAAGGCTAGGAGGGTGAGAACCAGAAAAAAAAAACATCAAGGGCGAATATAGAAAAAATAACATGGTGCAACAAACACAGCATGGGAGAAAAAAACAAATCCACAAATATACTCCATAATACTCAGGTGAAGATACAAAGACAGGACAATGGAAGCAATAACACAGCGAAACTAAGCATATAGACCATGATTTACAGGCAACGGCAACAACAGAGCCTCTCTCAACCAAGAGGAGGAAGAAAAAAAACATCTCTCAAAAAACAGAAAAACAGGGACAAACACAACGTACCCTAATAATACCAGGAAAAAAGGGAAAAGAAAAAACAGGTTAAAGAGCGGCGATATATACACAGTTCCAAGTAGTCCAAACAACAAAACACAAGAGCATCCCTAAAATTACAGAGAAGAGGAAAAACAAAAAACACAGGGATGACGGCAGGCAGAGCACAATGAAACAACAAAAAGAACCAATTAGTTCAGGAGGTCTACCTGTGTCCAGCGTCCAGATCGCTGGCAGGGGAAAAAGGATGAGTTCAGGCAGTCTACCCCAGTCCCAGGCCTGGAGAAACAGTACCTCTGGCGGCTGGACCAGGTCGCCGAACAAAGAGTCCAGTTTGTCGGGTGGCCGACCCAGAATGCCAAACCGGCGAAACAGTTTCCCAGGCGGCTGACCTGCGTCATCAGACCACCAGGACCACAGGGGAGAACTCGAAGACGGCCTCCCTACTGCGAGGGGAAGCAGGGGAAAGCCGAGCCAAACACGGGGAATCCTCGTAGCCCCCGGTGGAGGGAAAAAGGAATGGGGAAAAGATGAGGGACCAGTCCAGCGTCGATCGGCGGAGGATCTGCAGCTCCTTCTCCGAACTCCACTCGGACTGGCGCTGTGCTCCTGTTGGATCCCAAGCGGGACCGTGCTGCACTCACGACGAACCCCGATTGGGTCAAAGTTGCACCCACGACGGACACCGACTGGGCCGGAACCATACCCACGACGGACCTGGACTGGGCCGGCGCAGCACCAGGGATGACCTCCAGACACGAACCCAGAACCTCCAAGGCGACGACCGGAGCAGGCTCGTCACTGGTGACCCTGGGAGAAGGCTCAGAGAAGAAAAGAAAACCGGGATCAGAATCACCGGCAGCAGCAGAGCCCAGCGAGACAAGCTCGGATGCAGCGGACGGCTGCGCCCGGCTCGTCTCCCCGAGAGACAGGCAAAAATGCTCCAGAATAGAAGAAAGGAAGACAAAATAGAGCACTTGCCTGATCTCGGGCGCTACCGCAGCCCAGGACTTTGACGATTCAGGTTCAGCGTGCTGAAGGTACAGTTCTGGTTCCCACTCGACTGTGGCGGGCTCCGCAGCCGGCATGATGGTGTCCACAGTCTGGGGATTCCCTGACGCTGACGTCCACACCAAAAGCCCACACGGCGTGGTGGCAGGGGAACCATGACCTGCCAGGTCGGACTGTTCCTCCGTGAAGACCCGGGGACACTTACTTGTCAGCGCAGGCTCCAGTTGGCAGTCCACCCTCCTCCTCTGCCCGTGTCGTGGCTGCGGGGCTGGAACCAGGCTCTCCAGGGCCGCAGGCTCCTTCCTCGTTCGGCGGTGTAGTCCTGGCACCAGGGAATGCTCAGGGAAAGGAGACACAGAGGTAGCAGGTTCATAATTAATAACTGCAACAGGTAGAGGGAGCTCGGGGAACTGTGAACCCCGAACTCCACCCCCAGGGGTCAGAAAAGGCAATTCACCCAGTGAAGGAAAAGAATGAAGAGACACTTGCCTGCTCCGCTGAGGGCCAATGGAAACTGCTGCAGTGGGCTTGGTTCTTCCCTTCCCCTGATGGATGGTGACGGAGGGCCCCCGGGAAGATGAAGAGGAGCCGCTTGCACCGGATCAGGAACAGGAGCAGCTGGAGGCGGACTCGTGGAGCTCACAATAGCTGGGGAGAGCGTCGAGGAGGAGGGAGGAGCAGCAGAGGTGGTCTGGGGACGAGGAACATACAAACCAGAGGAGGCTGCTGTCTTACCCCTCTGATGAGACGCAGAGGCTACAGCTGGCTGGGAGACAGAGTTTGTGCGGCTACCCGGAACTGGATCTGGACGGGGTTCTCGCTGAGGCTTCGCCAAGGGAATCCGGGCTGACGTCCTTCTCTGCCGGAAATGGCACTGGGGTGGAGTAAACTCCTGGACTGGACAGATGACAGGAGCGGGATCCCGAGGCGAGGAGTGAGGATGCCTCCTCTTTGGCTTCCTGCCGGAGTTTCCCTCCAGCCCACGGAGCTTCTCCCGGAATGCAGAGATCTCCGCCATCCTCGCCATCATTTCAGGGTGGTCAGCATAGCGACGATGGCGGTTAATAGTTGCCTCAGCGAGGTCCAGGTACCAGTGTGAGGTGCTGGGGATGGTATGATGGCAAGCGTCGGAAATGATCCCGTCAGTCTTGATAAGGGCCATTACCAGCTTGTAGCCCAGGCTTATGGCGTAGCCCTTGGGTGGCGACGCCATCTCCCAGCACACTGGTACGCAGAAAAGGGGGAAAACTACAAGCCCAAAACTAAGCAAACTCACAGTCACCGGCGTCTCGTTTGGCTGCAACCTACTGTCATGGGTGGTCCTCGCGGACCACTAAGGAGACGCTATAGGCAGCCATTGAGTTTACATATTTATTAAAGGAAGACACACTATACGAAAATAAAGAGCCACGTGGGGCAAAACACAAATAACGACTACAGCAAAGGCACAGTAATAGTACACTCAGGATAAAGGGAGAAAACTTACTGAGAATAAGGAGAACACGAGTGTGACTGGAGCCAGGGAATAGGGACTCCAGCCGAACGTTGGGGAGACCAGCGTTATGTGTGTGAGGTCGCAGCCCTGAGTAACCTCAACTGCTTCCTAAAATAAGAGCTTAGAGGATTAACAGATGATTAGGGCATCATCAGTGGAATGACAATCAGCTGTCACCACGCAACTCGGCTTTGACAGCCGGAACTCCTGCAGAGACACTGTCAGAATAAGAGCCCGGAAGGGCCATAAGGAAAGCTAACACAGAATGGGAGGAACATACTGCATGACCCGAGCGCAGACAATATCAGCGCTCAGACCATGACAACGACTCGCCTATCACAGGGGCTGAGGTCGCCAAAGTGGTTAAAAATCTCTTTGGTAGCCGGGCCCCAGGGGTGGACGAGATTCATCCTGAGTACCTCAAGGCCCTGGATGCTGTAGGGCTGTCATGGCTGACATGCCTCTGCAACATTGCGTGGAGGTTGGGGGCAGTGCCTTTGGCATAGCAAACCAGGGTGGTGGTTCCTCTCTTCAAAAAAGGGGACCGGAGGGTGTGCTCCAACTTTAGAGGGATCACACTTCTCAGCCTCCCTGGGAAGGTCTGTGCCAAGGCACTGGAGAGGAGAGTCTGGCCGTTGGTCGAATCTCGGATTCAGGAGGAGCAATGTGGTTTTCGTCCTGGCTGTGGCACATCAGACCAGCTCTTTACCCTCTTGAGAAGCCTCAAGGGTTCGTGGGAATTTGCCCAACCAGTTTACATGTGTTTTGTGGACTTGGAGAAGGTATTCGACTGCGTCCCTTGTGGTTTTTTGTGGAGGGTGCTTTGGGAGTATGGGGTATCGGGCTTGTTGTTACGAGCTATTTGGTCTCTGTACTACCGTTGTGAGAGTTTGGTTCGTATTGCCAACACTCTGTTGGACTCATTCCCAGTGAGAGTTGGACTCCTTCAGGGCTGCCCTTTGTTACCAATCCTGTTCACAGTTTTTATGGACAGGATTTCTAGGCGCAGCCAGGGAACGGAGGGTGTCATGCTTGGTGACCACAGGATCTCATCTCTGTTGTTTGCAGATGATGTTGTCCTGCTGGCTTCATCCAGCAATGACCTACAGGTCTTACTGGGACAGTTTGCCACTGAGTGTGAAGTGGCTGGGATGAGAATCAGTACCTCCAAGTCCAAGTCCATGGTCCTCAGCCGGAAAAAGGTGGATTGTCCTCTCCAGGTTGGAGACAAGCTCCTGCCCCAAGTGGAGGAGTTTAAGTATCTTGGGGTCTTATTCACGAGTGAGGGAGAATGGCGCGAGAGATTGACAGACGGATCGGAGCAGCATCTACAGTGATGCAGAAGTTGTACCGGTCTGTTGTGGTGAAGAGGGAGCTAAGCTCTAAGGCAAAGCTGTTGATTTACCAGTCAATCTACATTCCTACCCTCACCTATGGTCATGAGCTTTGGATAATGACCGAAAGAACGAGATTGCAGGTACAAGCGGCTGAAATGAGTTTTCTTTGTAGGATTGCTGGACTCACCCTTAGAGATAGGATGAGGAGCTCAGTCATTTGGGAGAGGCTCAGAGTAGAACCGCTGCTCCTCCACATTAAAAGGAGCCAGTTGAGGTGGTATGGGCACCTGATAGGGATGCCTCCTGGACGCCTCCCACTTGAGGTGTTTCGGGCACGTCCCCTCTGGAAGGAGACCCCGGGGCAGACCCGGGACTCGCTGGAGAGACTATGTCTCCCAGCTGGTCTGGGAATACCTTGGTATCCTCTTTGAAGAGCTGGAGCAGGTGGCTGGGGAGAGGGAAGTCTGGGCTTCTCTGCTTGAACTACTGCCTCTGTGACCTGGACCTCCGGAAAAGCAGCAGAAGATGGATGGATGGATGGATGGATGGATGGATGGATAGCAACTGTGGTCACAGGAACATCAGGCTGCTTGGAGATGGTTCCATGGCCTTTACCTTTAATGCTTGTGTACAACCCCAATTCCGGTGAAGTTGGAACATTGTGTAAAACATAAATAAAAACAAAATACAATGATTTCAAAATCCTTTTCAACCTATATTCAGTTGAATACACTACAAAGATAATATATTTAATGTTCGAACTGAAAAACTTTATGGTTTTGTTGCAAATATTCACTCATTTTGAATTTGATGGTTGTAACATGTTCCGAAAAAGCTGGGACAGGGGCATGTTTACCACTGTGTTACATCATCTATAATTTTAACAACACTCAATAAGCATTTAGGACCTGAGGACACAAACTGTTGAAGCTTTGAAGGTGGAATTCTTTGCCATTCTTGCTTGATGTATGACTTCAGTTGCTCAACAGTCCAGGGTCTCCATTGGTGAGGTCTGGACTGCAGGCAGGCCGGTCTAGTACCCACACTCTTTTACTACGAAGCCACGCTGCTATAACATGTGCTGAATGTGCCTTGGCATTGTCTTGCTGAAATAAGCGAGGGCATCCCCGAAAGAGACATTGCTTGGATGGCAGCATATGTTGTTCCAAAACCTGTACGTGCCACTCAGCATTAATGGTGCCTTCACAGATGTGCAAGTTACCTATGCCATGGGCACTAACACACTCCCATACCATCACAGAAGCTACTTTTTTAACTCAATGCTGATAACAATCTGGATGGTCTGTTTCCTCTTTAACCCGGAGGACACAATATCCATGATTTCCCAAAACAATGTGAAATATAAACTCGTCAGACCACAGCACACTTTTCCACTTTGTGTCAGTCCATCTCAGATGAGCTCAGGCCCAGAGCAACTGGCTGCATTTCTGTGTGTTGTTGATATATAGCTTTTGCTTTGCATGGGAGGGTTTTAACTTGCACTTATAGATGTAGCAATGAACTGTGTTAACCAACAATGGTTTTCTGAAGTGTTCCTGACTGAGCCCACGTGGAAATACCCTTTACAGAATGATGTTAGTTCTTAAAGCATTGCTGCCTGAGGGATTGAAGGTCATAATGATTGTCTATCTTTTCCCTGACTGTACTGCTTTTATACTGTAGGAAAAGGAAATATTTACAAGACCTATACTCTGAATTATAGGCTGTTATTTATAGCCTAATATAATTCAGGGTGGCGATATAAAAGGTAGGCTACAGTACTATAGTACTACTCATTAATGAAATAGAAGAAAAATTACAACAGCATTAAATATGTGATCAATAACCACTGCGATGGACAATAATAATTAAAACAATCCCTTCACTTAAGCATTCACAATGTCAACTTTTTTCATGCTTCTTTCCTACTCTGACTGTTGCTGACATTTCTTTTTTCCCTGTACTATTTCATGCCGGTACACATCAGTGACGTACTCCACTCTGCCCTGTTCATTTTCCTATTGGCCATCTGCTGAGATCGCAACCCTCTTTTATGTGAGCGCACATGCAGACAGATAGATTAACCCAGGGTCTGCTTATCGAGCTGATAACCACATTCGAAGTACTGATAATCCTGATCTAGGATGTCTGGGTTAGTGGGGCCAGGTAACCAGGTACCTGCTTTGTAGTACAGGCCTCTGGTCACCCTCACAAATTTTATTAGTACTTGTACGAAATGTCATATATGTAGTGATGAATGCATCATATTCAATAAAACTGATTGTACATCATGTTTACTAAGAAATTTGTTAGCGTGCATGGTTCTTGCAAGAGGCCCATTGCTTGTTCAGTGTCATATATAGCCAAACACATGCAACCTCCTTCAGACATATTTGATTATCCAGATATTCATTGGCTGCGTTGGCATTCTGTTTTCAAATTTGATATTTGGATATCTGGCTTGTTTGTTCTTTAAATAAAGGCAAATTTAAAATATAAAAACCAAGAGAATAACCTTGAAAATTTACAAGAAAAATAAATAGTAAATACACAAGAAAAAAGAGCACTCTGAGGCAAGTGAAATATCCTCCACCTCCATTTTCTTTGAAGATCCCAATACTTACTGACAGAGAGCAGTTTTCAATTTTTCAATATAATTACTGTGGCAGAACCAAATTATGATAAGCCCATCATCCACAAATATACAACGAAGTATACAACCCATAGTTGCAGGGCAGGATCCCGAGGTGAACCTATGTAGCAAGCTTGGAGACCCTAGAGAGCTTTACACATTCTATACACTGCGTTCCAAATTATTATGCAAATTACATTTGTCTCGGATTTTCCTAAATAGTTGATGCAAATGACAGTCAGTATCATTTTCAGGTCATCAACCATTAAAGCACAATTCAAATTTTATTGAACAAACCTCTTGATAACTTTTTTTTTGCAAAAATAAAGAAAATCAAAATGCACTGTTCCAAATTATTATGCACAACAGAGTTTCAAAACATTTTATTGGTTGTAAATAACTGAAAATGGTCATTTGTTGAATTTGCCACATTAGGAGATCATATTTACTGAAATCAAAAGCTATTTCAATCAAAAACATCTTAACAGGCCAAGTTACATGTTAACATAGGACCTCTTCTTTGATGGGCAGCACGGTAGTGCAGTGGTTAGCACTGGTGCCTAACAGCTAGAAGGTTCCGGGTTCCAATCCCCAGGCTGGCAGGGGTAGGAACCTTTCTGTGTGGAGTTTGCATGTTCTCCCTGTGCTGCGTGGGTTTACTCCGGGGGCTCTGGTTTCCTCCCACAATCCAAAGACATGCATGTTAGGTTAATTGGTTGTTCTAAATTGTCCGTAGATATAGGTCTCCTATAGGCCCTTAGAATAGAGGGTTAGTACTAGTGAAGTGCTTTGAGTGGTCTTTGAGACTAGAAAAGCGCTATATAAGTACAGGTCCTTATCCCTTATCCTTATATAACCTTCACAATTCTTGCATCCATTGAACTTGGGAGTTTTTGCAAGTTTCTGCTTGAATTTCTTTGCAAGATGTCAGAATAGCCTCCCACAGCTGCTGTTTTGATGTGAACTGCCTCCCACCCTCATAGATCTTTTTCTTAAGGATGCTCCAAAGGTTCTCAGTAGGGTTGAGGTCAGGGGAGGATGGGAGTCACACCATGAGTTTCTCTCCTTTTATGCCCATAGCAGCCAATGACATAGAGGTATTCTTGCAGCATGAGATGGTGCATTGTCATGCATGAAAATAATTCTGCTACAGAAGGGACAGTTCTTCTTTTTGTACCATGGAAGAAAGTGGTCAGTCAGAAACTATATACTTTGCTGAGGTCATTTTCACACCTTCAGGGACCCTAAAGGGGCCTACCACCTCTCTCCCCATGAGTCTGGCCCAAAACATGACTCCACCACCTCCTTGCTGACATTGCAGCCTTGTTGGGACATGGTGGCCATCCACCAACCATCCACTTCTCCATCCATCTGGACCATCCAGGGTTGCATGGCACTCATCAGTAAACAAGACTGTTTGAAAATTAGTCTCAATGTATTTCTGGGCCCACTGCAACTGTTTCTGCTTGTGAGCATTGGTTAGGGGTGGCCGAATAGTAGGTTTGTACACAACTGCAAGCCTCTGGAGGATCCTACACCTTGAGGTTCGTGGGACTCCAGAGGCACCAGCAGTTTCAAATACCTGTTTGCTGCTTTGTAATGGCATTTTAGCAGCTGCTCTCTTAATCTGATGAATTTGTCTGGCAGAAACCTTCCTCATTATGCCTTTATCTGCATGAACCCATCTGTACTCTGAATCAGCCACAAATTTCTTCACAGTACGATGATCCTGCTTAAGTTTTTGGGAACTATCTAATGTTTTCATACCTTGTCCAAGGCATTGCACTATCTGATGCTTTTCGGCAGCAGAGAGAGCCTTTTTCTTTCCCATGCTCCTTGAAACCTGTGGCATGCTTAATAATGTGGAACATCCTTCTTAAGTAGTTTTCCTTTAATTGGGCTCACCTGGCAAACTAATTATGACAGGTGTCTGAGACTGATATCAGTGATCCAAAGAGCCCTGAGACACAATACCATCCATGAGTTTAATTGAAAAACAAAAAATTGAACGCTTATGACACTAAAATCCTATTTCCATAATAATTTGGAACACGGTGTAGTAAGAGAGCACAGGGAGTGCCAACCTTGACTTTTTGACCACAAACCCATATTCAGAAGTCATGATCCCAAGGTGAACATGTGTAGCAAATTTGGTGACCCTCGCTTTCTTTGTTGTTGAGATACAGGGGCAGATTTACCAAGGCGATGTAAATTAGAGTGTGCAAATTAGAAACAGCGCCTAAGGGAGTGGCTAATTTTTGCTAGTGATCTACTAGCAACATGCAAAATTATGAACACAGATGCAGACACTTCATTTCAATAATGCCCACCCATCCACCACGAGCACCGCAAAATTGTTCACAGACACACCTGATGAGGAAGCAGGTCATCAACAAAGGCACAGCCAGTTCGGTGGAACATAATATAGTTTTCTTTAAGCTTTTTTTTTAAGCTTTTCTTTAAGTGCAAACCCCAGTAAAATAGTTTACATTTGTTTGTCAAATATCAAAGTTTTGATTTTCATTTCACATGGCAGACTCCTTTGTTTAATATGTATAAATTAAGGACTATTCATGAATAAATTGATTATTGACCAACGTGTTTATTTTATTAACACAAGAACCATCAAGATGGTCTGATGGAGACTCTGGGGTTTTATTATGTGAATAACTTTGTTTTAACAAAATCTACAGGTCCCCCAGTTCATGACTTTTCATGAATACTGTATGTGTGTTTTATCTTTTCTGAAGTCTGGAACATAATAAAATTAAACACACAATTTCACTTATTCCTCAGACAGCCACAGCAGGGACTGCTGTCACTGAGTTACTACGATGTTGCAATGTCACGGTACGTATGGATCTGTGCTCCTTTTGTACACTCCAGGTAGGAAGGGCTGTACCATTTTATGGATACAAACTCATTGTTTAGGAAAGCTTTTTGATTTTATTTATTTGACCTTTGTTTTACCAGGTAAATTGTTTGAGAGCAATTCTCACCTGGGATGTCCTGGTGTATCATTATATGTACTTAATGTTTGCTTTTATTTTTGTTCTTAATCCTATTTGTGGAGAGATTTTGCCCTGAGATGTAAAGTGCATTATAAATGAAATGAATAATAATAATAATAATAATAATTATTATTATTATTATTAGGCTATATATAAACAAATGAAATTTTAAAAAATCCTCTGCTGGCTGATGTCCAGTTCAGCACAACTCCGATCTCTGTGAGATTGTTTCTGTTCATATTAATCTTTTCTGTCAAGCCAAATCAAGTCACGCACAGGGAGAAGGTTCTCTCTCTCTGGCCACGCACCCTCGGTTCTCACCGGTGTCTCGGCACCAGCGATCGCTGTCTTCAGGCGCAGATGAATTAAGACAAGATTTTTTTGGGATGTTAAATCCTGGCGCATTTACCAGGAGACTGACAACCGCAAACCTTAGTAAATCACCTTGCACCAGTCATTTAAATATTCCCCTCCCTCAAATTTGCACTTTGACATGACAACTCTCACAAATACATATGCAATGAGGCCAGGCGCAAAATGAACATAGTCCACGCCTTTCCACCACTAATTTTGCTCTGCGCCCTTTAGTAAATCTCAACAGTAGTTTTTTAACGCTAAAAGAAGAGTTTTGCGATGGCACAGCGTGTTAGTAAATCTGCCCCCATAGTTTCTAAGCCATTTTGATGTTGACCTTTGACCTTGCAATCCCAAAACCACAGTCACACTTCAGGGTCACAGGGTGAACTTGTGTACCAAGTTTGGTGACCCTAACTTTGCTCGCTGTACAGTAATAAGGTATAGGGAATGTTAACATTGACCTTTGACCTCATTGCCAGTTATCGCAAACGCTTGATTGCAGTTGTTGCTGCTAAGGGTGGCCCAACCAGTTATTAGGTCTGGGGGCAATCACTTTTTCACACAGGGCCATGTAGGTTTGGATTTTTTCTTACCCTTAATAATAAACACCTTCATTTAAAAACTGCATTTTGTGTTTACTTGTGTTATCTTAGTCTAATATTTAAATTTGTTTGATGATCTGAAACTTTTAAGTGTGACAAACATACAAAAAATGAGAGATCAGGAATGGGGCAAACACTTTTTCACACCACCGTATCCACTATCCCTCCTCTGCACATGTCCAGACCATCTCAGTCTTGCCTCTCTTACTTTGTCTCCAAACTGCTCAACCTGAGCTGTCCCTCTGATATACTCAATTCTAATCCTGTCCCTCCTAGTCACTCCTAATGAAAATCTTAGCATTGGATACAACTACTGTATTGATTTGAGAAGCCTACATCATTTCTTTCAGTAGTTATTGTGTTTAGAAGATTTAGGGAAAATGTGACCTCCGACCTTTAACCTCCCGGTCATGCAATGAGAGTAAAATTGCAATATGCGCATCATCAGAGTATATCAAACCATGGTACCAAGTTTCAAAGCAATCGGAACAAAACTGGTAGGTGTTGATTTCATAAAAGTGGGACGGACGGACCCATAACAATCCTCCTTTGGTTGAAGCCCAAAGGGGGTGGAGAACAAAAAGGAAAACTGATAGAAGGCAATCAAAAATATGTGAAGAAATTGAATAATCATGAGAAAAAAACATGCTAAAAATGAATATTATACTTTTATTTTGTTTTCCAGAGCTTGTTCAAGGAAGTACTGAACTGAAAACTTTTACTGACACAAGATGCATCAATCAGAACCAAACATATACAGTGGTGTATGTTGTGTGTAGTGTTAAACTTTTATTTGTGAGGTACAGGTGGCGGCTCCACCTTCCAGTTCCGCCACCACCCGTGGCTATAAGAGGGCAATAGGCAGGAGGGATGGTCTCTTTGCCACCTCTTCTGCCCGACGGCTGCATCTGTGTGGTATAGTGCCTCATCAATAAACGTGTTCAGCTCGACACCTGGCCTCGTCCTTGGCTCCATATACAGACATAGCAGTGTACCCTAAGATAAGACTGCTGAGAAACGCAGTTGTCAGAAAATGTGAAATGTGAAAAGAGAACAAGAATCTAAACAGCACCAGAGGTGGATAGAGTGAGAGAGTGGCCCTGAACTGAAAATAAAAATTTGAGACAGAGGGCAGCTTGTTGAATTGAGGCATTTCAGCATAGGCTGCAGCACTTCTACAAATTCTGTTGAGGATTTATTGAGAATTATTCTTTTCTTTAATGCTGAGAGCTACAGAAAAATTCAATGCCTTAAGGGAGGTGCATGAACAGCACTAAAATTTATGCCACAGCAGTACAACAACCCCCACGCATCGAGCCTGAATAATAAAGAAAATGTTTTCAATGAAAGTTAGAAAAATTAGCCTTGATCTCTCCAGAGTCCCGATCCCAACATGATTGAGTCTTTCTAGGATTACACAAAAAAATAAACCTCTCTAAATCTACTCAGAGCAGTGGCATGTTCTCCTAGTTGTTTAACAGCCTACGTACCCGTCAAGCTAGTGAAGAAATAGAAAGACTGGCAATTACACCAAATATAAACTCATACTAATTTGAAGATATTTATACACTATTTAATGTAATAATAACATTTCTACAAAGTAATGTAATATTTGCATTATTTTAGGAGAAGCAATTTTCATATCCTCATGATTTTAACAGGCTAAAAAAGTTTGAGCTTCAACCAGAATTAGTTTCGTTGTGTAAGTTACACCCGAATGGTTCGATAGATAGAAAGTTAGGTAGAGAGATGGTTAGGTCTGTTGGTAAATTAGATTAAAACCTGAAAGCATCCACCCAGCCAGCATGCCCATGTGGGCCCCACCATAGGTTAAATGTGGACTGTCTTATGGGCCCCATGTGGGTCTGTCTAATCTGTTTACCTGCTTTAAACCCATCTGGAAACCACATGGGTTTAATGTGGGTGAGCGGGTTTCAGTAACACTGGCATCAGAGGCAAAATGGAGAAGTCACAAATTTACTCAAAAAAAGTTGAAAATTTATGAGAAAAAAGTTTACAAGGAAAAAAACTTAAATTTACATGAAAAAAATTGCAAAATTACTCAAAAAGAGTTACAAACTTAGAAGAAAATGTTTGCAAATTTACAAGAAAAAAAGCCACAAATTTATGAGGAAAAAAAATGTGAAAAATTTGCTAATTAAAAAAGTAGCAAATCCATGAGTAAATAAATTGAAAATTTATGAGAAAAGTGTCCCAAATTTATGAGAAAAAGTTGTAAGTTTACAGTAAAAAAAAAAGTTCCAAATTTGCAAGAAAAATGTCTCGAATTTATGGGAAAAAGTTAACAAGAAAATGACAAATTTACAAGGAAAAAGTAATAACTTTATGACGGAAAAAGTGTCAGGATTACAGTAAAAAAGTGGCAAATTTATGAGAAAGTTCCAAAATTACAAGAAAAAGTTAGCAAATTTTCAAGAAAAACATCATAATTTTACAAAAAAAAAGATGAATTTATAAAAAAAAGTTGCAAGTTTACAGTAAAAAAAAGTTGCAAATTAATGCGAAAAGTCATGAATTTACAAGAAAACAGCAAATTTATGAGAAAAGTTGAAAATAGGTAAACAGGTAAAATACATGTGGGCAAACACAGATGGGACCCATAAGGCAGCCCAGATTTAACCTTTGGAGGGTCCCACATGGACATGCTGGCTGAGCAATTCTTCTTCTAGATTTGATTGGCGGTTGGTAACCAGCTTACAGGTGCATTACCACCACTGACTTGATTATCATCACTCTATATCTTTGTATGAGGAGTTCTCATAAGGAGTTCTGAACAACTCCCCATGCGCGAAAAAATTATCCATCCCTGGACTGTGTCCTATATGTATTCGTGCTGCATCGTAATGAAATCTCATAATATAATGCATGTTTGCATTATATGATGATGAGTCTGCATACAGGCGGGAGGTGGAGCAGCTGATCCTCTGGTGCAGCCAGAACCATCTTGAACTTAACCCAGCCAAAACGGTGGAGATGACTGTGAATTTCAGGCGACACCCCCCTTCATTCCCCCCACTCACCATCCTCAACAGCACAGTGTCCACTGTGGACTCCTTCAAGTTTCTGGGTACCACAATCTCCCGGAACCTGAAGTGGTCCTCCCATATAGACACTGTCCGGAAAAAGGCCCAGCAGAGGTTGTTTTTTCTGCGTCAGCTCAAGAAGTTTGATTTGCCTCAGGAGCTGCTGGTTGTCTTCTACACCGCCATCATCCAATCTGTCCTCTGCTTTTCCATCACTGTCTGGTTTGGATCTGCCACTAAACAGGACAAGACCAGACTGCAGCGGATCGTTAAGTCTGCGGAGAGGATCATTGGTACCGACCTACCCTCCATTGAGAACTTATATCGGTCCATAACCAGGAAACGGGCGGGAAACATCTGTGCTGACCCGTCACACCCCGGCCACAAACTGTTTGAACTTCTATCTTCTGGTCGTCGTTACAGATCACTGAAGGTCAAAACCACCCGTCACAGGAACAGCTTCTTTCCTCAAACCATCACTCTGATGAACTCCTAACATTCACCTAGTCCTACCTGTTGCTGTACTCATGACTTTTCATCCATTCTTACATTGCACATAACTCTCACACTGCTTTTTACTTCATTCACATTATATCACTGAATCTGAGTTCACATTGAAATACTGTGTGACTGTATATTTTTTCATATATTTCTGCAAAGTGTGGTTAGTCTGAGTAAATAACTGCATATATTCCTGTATATATTTGCATCCTTTTATAGAAACGTGGACAGACTGTAATTTACTGTACATACTCTGTTGTCATTGAATCCTTATTTAAATCCTCCACCTGAACAACGAGAGCAAGTTTTTAGCCAAAGTCAAATTCCTTGTATGTGTTGTGCATACTTGGCCAATAAAGCTGATTCTGATTCTGATGTTTGTGATACTACTGCATCTGAAGATGCCAATAAAGACAAATGTGGAGATACCGATCAATTACTAGCTGGCCAACTAGCACACCGCTCAATTAAATAGACTGGACTCCGCAATAGTATGCATATGTATCACTGAAGACTGGTAGGCTATAGCAAATTTCATTGAACATCTGTGTAAAATAGTGATAAAGTAATTATATTATGCTCACTGTTTGTTTTAGCAGCATCTAAGAATAGCAGCTGGGAAATATTTGTTTTCTTTTAGTGACACTAGTCTAGGAGGAGCAATGTAACATTTAATAAAAATAATATAACTTATTACTGTCAACTTATAAACTGCATTTGTGGAACTGCTGAACAAAACAAACACTGACCTCAGGGTCATATGACATCATGAATATCACACCACTGTGATATCCTCGGCCAACAACCAAGTAAGAGTGGTGCTATATTTATGATATCACACTTTCTCTCATGTAATGTTGCTGAATTCATTCAAAAGCAAGCAACAATAATTACTTGGAGCAGATTCACATTAAAAACGACAATACTGATGAGGTTTAAATGTGTACTTGGATTAGTAGACATTCAGAAAAATCAGAAAGTGGGATATTATCCTGAATGGTATGTGCTGTACCTTCTCTCTTCATGCCCATGGCTAAACACTTCTGGTAGCGACAGTACTGACAGCGGTTCCTCTGGCGTTTGTCAATGGTGCAGTCTTTGTTATCGCGACACGTGTAGGTCAGGTCTTTGCGCACCGTCCGTTTGAAGAAACCTTTACAACCCTCACAGCTGTACACGCCGTAGTGTTTACCTGAGGAGAGGGAAGCAGGTGTACTGTTAGAATGGTGGGGGGATGGAACCAGGTGGCCTTCCCATTTCCCTGTTAGTGATATAGTATAACATATCTTTTGTATACTGATCCATTCTGCAATTTATTGCTACAAACGCCATTAACCGAATTCACACTTAGATCATTTTAATGCAAACAGCATTCAAAAGAACAAAAGTGTAATCAAAGAACTATTTAATGAAAACATGGGAGGGGGTTTTCATATCCTCTTATTGGTCCCCGAGTGCTAACACCAGATCCTCTTTTTGTTATTTATGATGGATGAAGTTGTACTTCTCCTCTAGTGTTGATGAAGCTGCTTCTTTGTTACCCCTCTGCAGGATCAGACCACCAGGGAAGATACACAAATAAAGCCTCCGAGCATAGCTGAAGGAAGTGTGACTCGCTGTTAAACACTGTTTCACTTTTTCCTCTTGGCTGTGAGCAGCTCAGATGATGCAAAATGACAGTAAAACTGTCCAGCGAATTAGATATCCAGCTTCGTCCTGGGGCTACAAACCTTCCATGGTTTTCTCCAGAAAAACGTTTAGACAGAAGGCTATTTGTTGGCAGTGTGGGGAAAAAGAGCTCCAGAATCTTCTACAGTTGCTTCATTTCACTGGGCTAAAAGTTAACTCGTGGTTAGTCGGTTGTCTCAGGGTTATATATTCTTTTGCAATAAGTAGTTTTTGACAAAATGGCAGGCAATGATTAAAAGAATGTCATAATGAACCTGTGTTCATTCTGAGGTAGACTGTACAAGAGGTGCCAAGAGGAAAAAAAATGGAAAAATGTACAAGATCTCCTGAAAATTGAACTGAAAGATCCAATGGGCAATAATGTAACTAACAACAAAGGTCCCATATTGTGCAAAATGTTGATTTTGTAGCTGTTAATCTTGTAAAATACTGCCATATGGTCCACTTCACAAAAATACACAGCACTTTTATTTAATTAAGTTCTTAAAAATTTGCGGACTGCAGTTCCTGGTTTTTGTGACAACACACACCAACAAGACCCATCTTCAGTTCTCTAAGTCAGCAAACAAACATACCCTGATGCAATAAAAGGCTATAGTGCTTTGTGACGTCATCTTAAAATCAAAAGTTTGCAGAAACAACAGCTGGTACAGTGAATATAAATGGTACCCGTTGTGGCATAGAGTGATGATATAGAGTGAAGTACGTGGCGGTAATGCACCTGTAAGCTGGTTGCCGACCACCAATCAAATATAAAATTAGAAGAAGAACCACCTTTTGCAACTATCACTGCCAACAACCGATCTCTGCACTTCACAGTGAGACATCTGGATTTGCCAACAGGTAGTTTGGCCCATTCTTCTTGTGCAAGCTCCTCAAGCTGTCTCAGGTTTCAAGGGTGGCGTCTCCACACTGCAGTTTTCAAATCTTTCCATAGATGTTCAATCAGATTAAGATCTGGGCTCAGGGAGGGCCATTTAATAATAGTCCAGTGTTTCTTTTTTCTTTTCTCAGCCATTCTTGAGTGCCTTTAACTGTATGTTTTGGGTCATTATCCTGTTGTAGGATCCACGACTTGCAACTGAAGCTGAACTTTCTTATACCGGGCAATATACACTCACCGGCCACTTTATTAGGTACACCATGCTAGTAACGGGTTGGACCCCCTTTTGCCTTCAGAACTGCCTCAATTCTTCGTGGCATAGATTCAACAAGGTGCTGGAAGCATTCCTCAGAGAGTTTGGTCCATATTGACATGATGGCATCACACAGTTGGCGCAGATTTGTCGGCTGCACATCCATGATGCGAATCTCCCGTTCCACCACATCCCAAAGATGCTCTATTGGATTGAGATCTGGTGACTGTGGAGGCCATTTGAGTACAGTGAACTCATTGTCATGTTCAAGAAACCAGTCTGAGATGATTCCAGCTTTATGACATGGCGCATTATCCTGCTGAAAGTAGCCATCAGAAGTTGGGTACATTGTGGTCATAAAGGGATGGACATGGTCAGCAACAATACTCAGGTAGGCTGTAGCGTTGCAACGATGCTCAATTGGTACCAAGGGGCCCAAAGAGTGCCAAGAAAATATTCCCCACACCATTACACCACCACCACCAGCCTGAACCATTGATACAAGGCAGGATGGATCCATGCTTTCATGTTGTTGACGCCAAATTCTGACCCTACCATCCGAATGTCGCAGCAGAAATCGAGACTCATCAGACCAGGCAACGTTTTTCCAATCTTCTATTGTCCAATTTCGATGAGCTTGTGCAAATTGTAGCCTCAGTTTCCTGTTCTTAGCTGAAAGGAGTGGCACCCGGCGTGGTCTTCTGCTGCTGTAGCCCATCTGCCTCAAAGTTCGACGTACTGTGCGTTCAGAGATGCTCTTCTGCCTACCTTGGTTGTAACGGGTGGTTATTTGAGTCACTGTTGCCTTTCTATCAGCTCGAACCAGTCTGGCCATTCTCCTCTGACCTCTGGCATCAACAAGGCATTTCCACCCACAGAACTGCCGCTCACTGGATATTTTTTCTTTTTCGGACCATTCTCTGTAAACCCTAGAGATGGTTGTGCGTGAAAATCCCAGCAGATCAGCAGTTTCTGAAATACTCAGACCAGCCCTTCTGGCACCAACAACCATGCCACGTTCAAAGTCACTCAAATCACCTTTCTTCCCCATACTGATGCTCGGTTTGAACTGCAGGAGATTGTCTTGACCATGTCTACATGCCTAAATGCACTGAGTTGCCACCATGTGATTGGCTGATTAGAAATTAAGTGTTAACGAGCAGTTGGACAGGTGTACCTAATAAAGTGGCCGGTGAGTGTATTTTGCTCCAGGATGCCTTGGTAGTCTTGAGAATGTGCTCTGCACAGCTTCGAAATTCCCAGTGTCAGAAACAGCAAACCAGCCCCAAACAAAACTGACCCCCCTCCATGGTTCACAGTAGGTATGGTGTTCTTTTCTTTTAAAGCTTCATTTTTCCTTGAGTAAACATAGAGCTGATGTAACTGGCCAAAAACCTCCAGTTTTGTTTCATCAGTCAAAAATACCGTGGATACTGCAGTCAGAAAGTGATGTACTTTTACTTTCGAGTTCAGCTTGAATAATTCTGGATGTTTCCTTGGCTCTTTTTCTACAATACACACTATCCGTTTGATCAACCTGGGGTTGCATTTCCTCTTGCATCCACATCCTGGGAGGTTGGCAGTCCCATGAACCTAGTGGCAACTAATGTCACAGGAATGTGAAGCTGCTTGGAGATGGTCTTATAGCCTTTACCTTTAACATGGTTATCTATAATCTTTTTTCTGAGCTCCTCAGAAAGCTCTCTCCTTTGCCTTCTCTGGTCCATGTTCAGTGTGGTGCATACAGTGATACCAAACTACACGGTAGTATTTTTTCTCCCTTTAAATAGGCTGAATGGCTGATGAAAGCTTGAAGGCACCCCTGACACTAATTAAGATTGCTTGCTGGTAGTGATTGCTGCAAAAGGTGGCAGCACAAAATATTAAATGTAAGAGTACCATCTCTTTTATACATGCCATTGTAATTTGTTCCATTACATAAAATATTTAACTGAATCAATAATCAAAAGCAAAGTCTGATTTGTGTTAAATATGATATAAACAATAAGGGATGCCAGTAAACTTTTGTCAGTTTGTCGAGTTATTTCAGAAATGTGTTTTATTTTTTTATTTTTTTTGGGGGGGGGGGGGTAAGCCAAATTTGAGCATGCCTGTGCATGAAGATGTCCTTGAAAATGTCAAAATTTGAACTAAATCATTAGAAAATGTATAACATGGGATCTTTAAATCATCACAAATGCTGGCATTACCACAAATCCCTTCAAAAACATAAAGTGCATCTTCACTGTATACAGTGGGGTAAAAAAGTATTTAGTCAGCCACCAATTGTGCAAGTTCTCCCATTTAAAAGATGAGAGAGGTCTCCAATTTTCATCATAGGTATACCTCAACTATGAGAGACAAAATGAGAAAAAAAAAATCCAGAAAATGACTGTCTGATTTTTAAAGAATTTTTTTTGCAAATTATGGTGGAAAATAAGTATTTGGTCAATAACAAAAGTTCATCTCAATACTTTGTTATATACCCTTTGTTGGCAATGACAGAGGTCAAACGTTTTCTAAGTCTTCACAAGGTTTTCACACACTGTTGCTGGTATTTTGGCCCATTCCTCCATGCAGATCTCCTCTAGAGCAGTGATGTTTTGGGGCTGTAGCTGGGCAACACGGACTTTCAACTCCCTCCAAAGATTTTCTATGGGGTTGAGATCTGGAGACTGGCTAGGCCACTCCAGGACCTTGAAATGCTTCTTACGAAGCCACTCCTTTGTTGCCCGGGCGGTATGTTTGGGATCACTGTCATGCTGAAAGACCCAGCCACGTTTCATCTTCAATGCCCTTGCTGATGGAAGGAGGTTTTCACTCAAAATCTCATGATACATGGCCCCATTCATTCTTTCATTTACACGGATCAGTCGTCCTGGTCCCTTTGCAGAAAAACAGCCCCAAAGCATGATGCTTCCACCCCCATGCTTCACAGTAGGTATGGTGCTCTTTGGATGCAACTCAGCATTCTTTCTCCTCCAAACACGACAAGTTGAGTTTTTACCAAAAAGTTCTATTTTGGTTTCATCTGACCATATGACATTCTCCCAATCCTCTTCTGGATCATCCAAATGCTCTCTAGCAAACTTCAGATGGGCCTGGACATATACTGGCTTAAGCAGGGGGACACGTCTGGCACTGCAGGATTTGAGTCCCTGGCGGCGTAGTGTGTTACTGATGGTAGCCTTTGTTACTTTGGTCCCAGCTCTCTGCAGGTCATTCACTAGGTCCCCCCGTGTGGTTCTGGGATTTTTGCTCACCGTTCTCGTGATCATTTTGACCCCACAGGGTGAGATCTTGTGTGGAGCCCCAGATCGAGGGAGATTATCAGTGGTCTTGTATGTCTTCCATTTTCTAATAATTGCTCCCACAGTTGATTTCTTCACACCAAGCTGCTTACCTATTGCAGATTCAGTCTTCCCAACCTGGTGCAGGTCTACAATTTTGTTTCTGGTGTGCTTTGACAGCTCTTTGGTCTTGGCCATAGTGGAGTTTGGAGTCTGACTGTTTGAGGTTGTGGACAGGTGTCTTTTATACTGATAACGAGTTCAAACAGGTGCCATTAATACAGGTAACGAGTGGAGGACAGAGGAGCCTCTTAAAGAAGAAGTTACAGGTCTGTGAGAGCCAGAAATCTTGCTTGTTTGTAAGAGACCAAATACTTATTTTCCACCATAATTTGCAAATAAATTCTTTAAAAATCAGACAATGTGATTTTCTGGATTTTTTCCCCCTCATTCTGTCTCTCATAGTTGAGGTATACCTATGATGAAAATTGGAGACCTCTCTCATCTTTTAAGTGGGAGAACTTGCACAATTGGTGGCTGACTAAATACTTTTTTGCCCCACTGTATTTCCATGTAATTTGGCCATGTCCAAATTTTCATTTTTACTTTGTCACAAAAATTCTAAATCTCCAGTTCTGAGTTTGTGCAGGACTTCAGTATTTCTCTGTATAAGTTAAAGCTGATTTGAGGTTTGGTTTCATGAAACCAATCTGATCTTTGGCCCAGTGATTTCAGTTTCTTTCATGTGCCTTTCTGCTGCTGCCCTTGTGTGCGCTCCCTCAGGAGTGGTTTCCTTCTGGTCTCCCTGCCATTTAGCCCATATTTCTGAAGAATTACACTGATTGTTGTCTTTCCAGGAATATTTCCCAGTGAGACAAGCTGAAGTATGTGGTTCTGCCAGAGTGGTCCATGGAGCTGTTCTCTGACCAAAGTTCATCTTTGAATCTTCTTTGGAGGTTTTTCTGTGCGGTTTAGAGCTCAGGCTTGAGCAAGATGCTTGGTAGTTCACTTTCTTCTAATTTGGTAACACTGGAATCTTAAGCAATCCTGGCTGTTCCGAAATTATATTTATACAATCCCAGATCAACGCACCCACACAGTTCTTCACCAAATACATAAAAAATACTAAATACTAAATAAAGTAGGCAGCTCTTTCTGGTTAAGGTTTTTGTGGTGGATGTTTTTAAATCGTCACACACCAATTTTTGTGGGGCCATTAGTGCTTTAAGGGACTGGACACCTTCCACATGAGGTGTTTCAGGCAAATCCCACTGGGAGGAGACACGGGGCAGACCCAGGACATGCTGGAGAAACTGTCTCCCAGCTGGCCTGGGATCGCCTTGGTAACCTCTCTGAAGAGTTGGAGCAGGTGGGTGGATAGAGGGAGGCAAGGGCTTTTCTACTTGGACTGCTGCCGCCACAACCCTTACCCCCCCAAAAAAGCCATAGAAGGTGGCTGGAAGGCTGGATAATGCAAAAAGTGGGCAAAAAGTGTGAAAACTTTCCTTCAAGAAAGACATAATGTCAATGGCATGACCTGCAAATAGTCCAGACCTCAATCCCATTGAAAATCTATGGTAGAAATTGAAGAAAATGGCCCATGACAAGGCTCCAACCTGCAGAGCTGATCTGGCAACAGCAATAAGAGAAAGTTGGAGCTGAATTGATGTAGAATACTGTTTGTCAATAATTAAGTCCATGCCTCAGAGAATTTCAGCTGTGATAAAAGCCAGAGGTGGTGCAACAAAGTACTGGTGGTGTAGCCCTCAGAAGCTTAAACAAATTCTAATTCTAGTTTTTCCTCATTGTGCTTTTTTCTGCTTAGGTAAAAAAAAGAGACAATAAATGGATTCCCATTTTGCCAACAAAGGAATATTTAGTCTTCTCCTTGATACATCATGCTCCCATGCCAGTCACCTTTTGACAATGTGTCAATGCATGACAATGAAAAGTTTTTTTTTCCTGCTCATTATAAATTGATAAAGTTGAGTTTTGGTTCAGGCTATGCACATGGATTTCATTACATGTGCTGTAACTATGCAATGACAAAGAAATCTTCTTAATGACAAGCTAGCTCATCTAATGTGATAAATGTGAAAAGACAAATACAAGTTAGATAAATTATATCGGTGTTGGAATTGTTTAACATCTGAATCAGTACACAATTTTACAACTGGGGCATTCTTAATTTTAATTTTATTACAAATTAAACAGTTGATAAGATAAACTGTTATCATGTCCAAGTTACAGCTCCTTACATCATCCTTGAAAACAATAATGTTCTCAACACTCATTGAGAAACTGGCATGGGGAACAATAGCACAGACAGTCTGGTGCATATTAACCCCAGTGTAAGTCTGTTCAAAGTGTAAATGTGACTACAGCCATTCTGACTCGGTAACGCTGTGACTTTTGCAGAGAAGTGAGAAGAGCTATTATTGAGATACAACGCAGACTCAGTCAGGTGATGGAAGACTGATGAAAGAGGGAGTTCATCTCTCATCTCCCCAGTGTACAGTCCCGTAAATACCTTTTTGATTTTTATGGTGTAAACATCATCATTCTGCTCACGTCTTTGTGTTTCTTTCTTTAGAAAGAAACCCCCTGATTGCTGGGGTCTTTCTGCAACTGTGGGGGTCCCCCCTACAGTTGAAAGTGCTATGAGATGACTGTTGTTGTGAAATGGTGCTATATAAATAAAACTGAATTGAATTTCTTTAAGCTTGCATTGCTCCTCAAAGAACCTTGCAAATATCTTAGATGCTCCTGTAAAAATAGGGATTCCCAATTGTGCTTCATCTGCTGACCTTCTTCAGATTCACAAGTTTTCTCTGCTGTTTAGATGTTTTTTTTTTTTATCCTCTCTACCAAGGTGCACATGCTCTGAGCCCAATGGTTCAGAATTCTTAAAACTCCTGAGCAGGCGCTCCAACTGGTGATGAGAATTATTATTAAAATATTGATCTGTGTGTGGAAGTTTCCACTGACTGTGGAACGTTTTGAGGTTTTTCTCGGGCCCAGTGAGAAACAACCGCCGGCGCTCACACACTCATCATCACCACCGGACGGTGACAGCAATACTTACTATTAGAATTTTTTAAAAATAATTTAAAGTCATCACTATGGCAAAAAGCTGCCTCAGTTGTGTCTGATGAAGTCTCTTGCAATCGTCGTCCAAATCTCATTATCAAGCACCCCCCCCCCCCAACTCTCGGAAAAATGTGTTGGAAATTGAAATCTTTCTACTGCTGTAGTTAAACATAATTATTTTTAATCAAGAAGCTCCTGTTTATTGTCCACGGTTGTACAAATGTTGAGTTTTGTTACGACATAGCTCTTTGATTAATTCCATATTGTTGGAAGAACAAACAAATCTTCCTCTGAGGCGAATTTTCATTATATCTGTGATTTTTTTTTCCATTTACATGCCATTATGCAGCTATTTTTGTAAGTGGAAATAAACCTGATGTACGAGGGGAGGCTGAAAAGTTCATAGTGGTCAAATTTGACCAAATGTGGTTTATTTTTTAACAAAGTCTCCTCTTCGGTCCACACACTTCTTCCCTCGGTGTTGCAGCACTTGGATCGCTGCGGTTGAAAAACAAACCACATTTGGTCAAATATGACCACTATGAACTTTTCAGCCCCCCTCGTACTGTAGCTCTAATTTGAAAGTTCTAGTCTCTCGAGAACAAACTGTCTGCACTACATTTTCTTAACACTGAGCTTTTTTCTTGCAGTTTAGCATTCATCTATTTTTTTTTGTGAATGTGCATTTTTTTCCACATAAATTTAACATTTTTTCCACTAATTGACAGCTTTCTTTTTAGTAAATTTCTGACTTTTCCCACTTACTGTATTAAATGTTTTTTCATGCAAATGTAAGACTTTTTTCCTCATCAATTTTCTTTCTGTTTTTATTCCTGGAAAGGATATCTACTTACCTGTGTAACACAGACATGCCTATTACAGAAAACTTCTTTTCACAAAAAAAACCAAAAAAAACAAACAAAAAAAAAACCTGACACTGATCCACAACCTTTTAATGTCAGAACTGTCTATCCTCTTCCTTGGTGAAGTCACTGACCTGAGGAGCGGTCACCGCAGATGGCACAGATGTGTTTGGTAAGCGACAGGGCCGTGCCTGAGGGCTGGGCAGGAACCTTCATCACGCCATTGAGGCCCACCGGGGGCTTTATGTCCTCCGTACTGCTGACCGAGTTCATCGGCGAGTTCAACTGGAACATCAACACACACAAAGACACATGGCGACCTGTCAATAACAAGTTCACAGAACTCAAAGCCGGCAACGTCATGTACCTCAGCTGTACTCCAGCACAGAGCTTAGACTTGTGTTTCAAAGTTAAATGTCATTAAGTACTGACTAGTGGCCACGTTTGCATAGAAGACAGATTATATACCTGGGGTCTGTAACCTGTGGCTCTTTCCTGTGGATATGTGTGGAAAAACACATTACGTATAAAAATATTACTGCAACAGTCGTATACAGTATTTGCAGAAACAACACATTCATGGGGACAAATTCAAAATTTCAGAAAAAAAACCCTTAGAAATTCACAAGGTAGAATAAACCAATTTATTTTTTAAAAGTAGACTTACAAAAAAATGTAAATTTGTGAGAAAAGGTTACAGGTTGACCACAAAAATAGCCTATTTTTAAGAACAGAAGATGAAGATTTGTGAGGAAAAAGTCAGCAATTTACAAGAAAGAAATTCCTCCCCATTCTTCCCTGTCAGTTCCAGCATAAGACAATACAAATAGTGTTTACATTTTTATATAGCAAAAGGAGTATACAAATACTAATTACATACAGCATATATCAAACATGAGCAAAACTCGTTTTGATAAATCTGTTTGGCACATTAAGGTAAGCAGATATTTCTTCTGCTTGCCAAGCTGCTGGACAGAACTGTCATGAATTGCCCCTCGGGGCAGAGAGGAGAGACCCAGACGTTGAACTGTAGTTTGTGATATTTAATGAGGAAACATAAAAGTCCAAACAGTGCACAAAAAAACTTATAAACTTGGTTGGCAACGAGCAGGCAGGAAAAACATAGGCAGAAACACCAGAACTGGGAAAGGCTTCTGGTGCAGATCAGTTGAGGCTCCAACAATGAGCGAAAGAAACAATGGGCTTTAAATGGGACGCAAAACCAATGAACACAAATGACTGCAGGTGTGGATCACATGAGCGGGCAGGAGATGACAATGATTATTGGGGTCGGCTGAGTGAAGTGAGACGGGATAAGACGGGACTGACGGCTGACAGGGACACCGCTCACAACAGAGCAAAATCCCGCAAGTGCCACTGACAGCTGTCACCCCGAACAGAGCGAGAAAGAGGACACAACAGTACAATTATAAAGAACTAAATGACAATAAATACCAAATAAATGAGTAGCAAACTATGATGACATAAACAAGGGGGTGAGAAGAATAAGAAACAATATAAGATATGCAGAAACCAACCACGGATAAAATAATGGAACTAAGAACACAAAGATACAACAGATATACGTACAAATCTGAAAAAAGACCATGAGACTGAGCACGGCGGAATCCCCCTTGCTCAGATCATAACAGATCCCCCCTCTCAAGGGGTGGATACCAGACACCCAGGGTAACATCAAAAAAGAAACCCCCCCCCCCCCAAAAAAAGGCGTATAACAATAAACTACCCCGGATGGGTGGTGGGGGGAACATACTAGGAGGGAAAAAAACAAAAAAAACCCGCTCAGGACCCACACCCACGCAGAACCTAGACACTTAGGCCTCCTGGACCAGAGAGCTGAACAGTTCAGGTGGCTGGCTAAAGTCCCAGACATAGCAGATGGTGTGATAGAAAGAGTCAGATGGCCTATCGGAGAACACGGGCCACCCAACCCAGCAGGACAGTCTGTCAGGTGGTCTCTCAGAGTTCTTTAACCACCAAAACAGAAAAGGTGGTCCAGGGGCCGGCTCCCTAACAGGGACAACCAGCGATAAGGAGGATGGAGGAGTAGGGGAAACCACGACAACCTCGGGCAAAGGAGGGGGGACCACGACGGCCTTGGGCAGAGGACAGGGGACCACGATGGCCTCGGGCAGAGGAGGTGGAACCACGACGGCCTTGGGCAGAAGAGAGGGGACCACGACAGCCTCGGGCAGAAGAGAGGGGACCACGACAGCCTCGGGCAGAGGAGGGGGAACCACGACGGCCTCGGGCAGAGGAAAGGGGACCACGATGGCCTTGGGCAGAAGAGAGGGAGCCACGACAGCCTCGGACAGAGGAGAGGGGACCACGACGGCGTCAGGCAGAGGAGAGGGAACCCCGACATCCCCGGACTGCCCTGCAGCACCCTTGGTGGTCCTGGACTGGGACAGGGCAGCACCTGTGGTGGCTCCAGGCAGAAGCAAGGCAGCACCCGCGGTGGTTCTGGCCTGGAGTGAAGCCACAAATGCAGTGGCTCCAGGCTGGAGCAAAGCTGAACCCGTAGTGGCTCTGGGCTGGAGCAAAGCTGCACCCACGGTGGCTCCGGGCTGGAGCATATCAGCACCTGTGGTAGCTTCAGATGACAGCGCAGCTGCACCCGCGGTGGACCCAGACTGGGCCATAGCTGCACCCACAGTGGACCCAGACTGGGCCAGAGCTGCACCCACGGTGGCCCCCGGGCTGGAGCGTATCGCCCACGGCGGACCCACACTGGTGCGCAGCACCCATGTTGGTTTCAGGCTGGGGCGCACCACCCACGACAGTCCCCGACTAGCACACAACACCCACGGAGACCCGGACTGAAAAGGAGCTGCACCCACAGAGGTCCAGGTCTGGGACGGAGCACCCGCGATGACCTCAGCTAATGGGGAAGCAGCACCCTTGGAGGCCCCGGGCTTGAACGGAGCACCTGCAAAGACCTCTCCCGAAGGGGAAGCAGCACTCACGGAGGTCCCGGGCTGGGACGGAGCACCCGCGATGACCTCAGCTGACAGGGAAGCAGCACCCTTGGAGGCCCCGGGCTGGGATGGAGCACCCATGAAGACCTCTACCGAAGGGGGAGCAGCACCCACGGAGGCCGCGGGCTAGAATGGAGCAACCACGACGACCTCGGCAGGAGGAGCTGGACCCATGAAGACCTCGGGTAACGTCGGGTGAACCTCGGTGACCCTGGGGAAAGGCTAAGACAAAGGGGACAGAGACACAGAGTCAGGGTCACCAGCAGCAGTGCAGCCTGGCAAAGTCAGCTCAGGTGCAGCTGACGGCTGCATTTGGCTCTCCCCACCAAGAGCCAGGCAAGATCTCTCCAAAACTGAAACAGTGAAAACAAAGAAGAGCACTTGCCTGAGCTCAAGCTCCACCGCCGTCTAGGACTCCGTTGATCCAGACGACGATGTCTCGGGCCTGGTCCTCTGGAGGTCCAGCTTCAACTCTGCTGCAGCGGCCCCTACAGTAGGCATGGTGGTAGGTGCAGTCCCAGGACCCCCCAGTGAAGTGACACACGCAGGTGGCTCGTCCAGCGTGGATACAGGGGGTCAGCTTCCTGCCGGCACTGGATTCTGCTCAGCTGAAGCCCGGGGACGCTCGATCGTCAGCGCAGGCTCCGGATTGCAGGCAGTGCTCTCCCTCCATCCAGACCATGGCTGTGGGTCTGGAACCAGGTCCTCCAGGGCCGCAGGCTCTTCCATCGTCTGGCGACTCAATCCTGCAGCTGGCAGACAATCAAGGGGCGAAGTAGGAGACACGGAGAAAGCAGGTGAAAAGTTTATTGCTACAGCAGTCAGAGGACTGCACTGGCTGAGCCTCACTCCTGGGAATCAGGCAAGATACATCATGTTTTGAGGAATGAGAATTAAAAAACCCCACTTGCCTGAGTTCCCGGGGCACGATGTTTCCTGCTGCAGCTGGTCTTGAGTTTGCTCTCTCTGTGGCTGCAGCTGTTGTGGGCCCCTCCGAGGAACGTGAAAGAGCCGCCCTTGCAGGCGCGGTGACGGGCGGAGCCGGAGGGGAGACGACCTGGCCCTCAGCAGCGGAGGGAGACACTGAGGAGACAGGGGTCACAGCAGCAAAGGAGGAGAAGGAGGCTGACGGGACAGCCGGAGAAGGAGAACCAGAGGAAGGGACTGCTGCGGGGATTGTCTGACTCAGCGCGGGGAGAACTGCTGCCTCAGAGGTGGAGGTGTTCCTCCAGTCCAAAGCTGGATGGTGGTGTCTAAGAGCCCGAGGCGCGGAGGCAGGAACAGGCGAACAGGAGGAGGAGAAGTACGTCTGTTGAGGAGAGTGCCTCCGCGCCGGCTTTGGTCTCACTGGAGGTGGCCCCATCATCAGCCTGGGGAATAACCACTGAAGTGAGGCGACCGTGGCCAACAGTTCCATGAATTGGGGATATCTCCTCAAGCCGGGATGTGCCTCTACAATCCCCGCCGCTCCATTTACACTTTCCCAGGTCTTCTTAGGTCCACGGGAGGTGAGAGCTTCATCCACAAAGCTCTGGATGAACTTGGTGGCCCATTCCTCCTCCGGGCTTGGGGACCCAGCTGCCGATCTTCCTTTATTTGCTGAAGGCTGATGTGCTGGGGACATGATAACGGCTCCGGACAAGGGTGAGTGAAAACAAAATCACAAACTACAGCAGCTGGGTCTCTTACTGGTTGCAGCCTTCTGTCATGAATTGCCCCTCCGGGCAGAGAGGAAAGACCCAGACGATGAACTGTAGTTTGTGATATTTAATGAGGAAACATAAAAGTCCAAACAGTGCACAGAATAACTTACAAACTGAGTCGGCAACGAGTAGGCAGGAAAAACATAGGCGGAAACACCAGAACGGGGAAAGAGTTCTGGTGCAGATCAGCAGAGGCTTCAAAAATGAGCAAAAGAAACAATGGACTTTAAATGGGACACGAAACCAATGAACACAAATGACTGCAGGTGTGGATCACATGAGCGGGCAGGAGATGACAATGATTACCAATTGGGGTCGGCTGAGTGAAGTGAAAGGGGATAAGACGGGACTGACAGCTGACATGGACACCGCCCACAACAGAGCAAAATCCCGCAAGTGCCACTGACAGCTGTCACCCCGAACAGAGCGAGAAAGAGGACACAACAGTACAATTATAAAGAACTAAATGACAATAAATACCAAATAAATGAGTAGCAAACTATGATGACATAAACAAGGGGGTGAGAAGAATAAGGAATGATACAAGATATGCAGAAACCAACCACGGATAAAATGATGGAACAAAGAACACAAAGATACAACAGATATACAAATCTGAAAAAAGACCAAGAGATTGAGCACGGTGGAATTCTCTATGCTCAGACTATAACAAGAACAGGTAAAAAATGTAAAAGTCTTTATGAGAAAGTTGAAATGTCACAAATTTATTAGGAAAACAATATTGCATATTGCTGAGAGAGTGACATATAGCGAAAACCTTATGGCCTTACATGAATCACACATGAGAAGAAAAGGCCTAATTATGACCCTAGTTACCCTCTGCTGCACACCCTTCTCTCTCTGGCTGCAGCCAAGCTTCAAGGTCATCACACAAAGGGCTTTCTGTGCTGTCACAGGCAGGAGACAACAACAGCTCTGGGAATCCCAAGCTCCTGACTAGACAGACCATGTATGGATACATGGAGAGAGCCTGATCCTGCCAGAGATGATTCAGCAGCTTCAGGACCGGGATCGCAAATCCAAATATGGACAGATTTCCTCCTAGAGCTACATGTACATCTAAAAAAATTAGCATATCATGAAAAAGTTCAATATTTTTGGTCTCTCAGTTCAGAAAGTGAAACCATATACAGTTAGGCCCAAAAATATTTGGACAGTGACACAAATTTTGTTATTTTAGCTGTTTACGAAAACATATTCAGGACACAATTATATAATCAATATGGGCTTAAAGTGTAGACTCTCAGCTGTAATTTGAGAGTATTCACATCCAAATTGGAGCAAGGGTTTAGGAATTACAGCTCTTTAATACGTAGCCGCCTCTTTTTCAAGGGACCAAAAGTAATTGGACAATTGACTCAGAAGGCTGCAAAAAAAAAAAATAATAAGGCTGCATGGGCTCTTCCCTCATTAACCTGTCATAAATTAAGCAGTTAAAAGGTCTGGAGTTGATTCCAGGTGTGGCGTTTGCATTTGGAAGCTGTTGCTGTGAACACACGACATGCGGTCAAAGGAGCTCTCAATGGAGGTGAAACAGACCATCCTGAGGCTGAAAAAAAAAGAAGAAATCCATCAGAGAGATAGCAGAAATGTTAGGAGTGGCCAAATCAACAGTTTGGTACATTCTGAGAAAAAAAGAGTGCACTGGTGAGCTTGGGAACTCAAAAAGGCCTGGACGTCCACGGAAGACAACAGTGGTGGATGATCACAGAATCCTTTCCATGGTGAAGAACAACTCCTTCACAACATCCACTCAAGTGAAGAACACTCTCCAGGAAGTAGGTGTATCAGTATCTAAGTCTACCATAAAGAGAAGACTTCATGAGAGTAAATACAAAGGATTCACCACAAGGTGCAAACCATGAATCAGCCTCAAAAACAGAAAGGCCAGAATTGACTTTGCCAAAAAACACCTAAAGAAGCCAGCCCAGTTCTGGAACAGCATTCTTTGGACAGATGAGACTAAGATCAACCTGTACCAGAATGATGGGAAGAAGAAAGTTTGGAGAAGAATTGGAACAGCTCATGATCCAAAGCACACCACATCTTCTGGAAAACATGGTGGAGGCAGTGTGATGGCATGGGCATGCATGGCTTCCAATGGCACTGGGTTACTTGTGTTTATTGATGATGTGACAAAAGACAGAAGCAGCTGGATGAATTCTGAAGTGTATAGGGATATACTTTCTGCTCAGATTCAGCCAAATGCAGCAAAGTTGATTGGACGGCGCTTCACCAATGATCCAAAACATACTGCAGAAGCAACCCAGGAGTTTTTTAAAGCAACGAAGTGGAATATTCTGCAATGGCCGAGTCAATCACCAGATCTCAACCCAATCAAGCATGCATTTCACTTGCTCAAGACAAAACCTAAGGCAGAAAGACCCACAAACAAGCAACAACTGAAGACAGCTGCAGTAAAGGCCTGGCAAACCATCACAAAGGAGGAAACCCAACATTTGGTGATGTCCATGGGTTCCAGACTTCAGGCAGTCATTGCCTGCAAAGGATTCTCAACAAAATATTGAAAAGTAACATTTTACTTAGGGTTATGTTTATTTGTCCAATTACTTTTGAGCCCCTGAAATGAGGAGCGTTTGTATAAAAATAGCTACAATTCCTACATGTTTAATCATATATTTTTGTTCAACCCCTTGAATTAAACATTGAAGTCTGCACTTCAATTCCGTTGTAGTTGTTTCATTTCAAATCCAATGTGGTGGCATGCAGAGCCCAAATCATGAAGATTGTGTCACTGTCCAAATATTTCTGGGCCTAACTGTATTATATAGAATATTTTTGGTCACTCAGTTCAGAAAGTGAAACCGGCATATTATATAGATTCATTACAGAAAGAGGGCAGCGCTGTGGCAGAGTGGTTAGCACTGCGGCAGCACAGCAACTCACCCTTGGACGGGGGATCCTGGGTTCGATCCCAGCCCCCGACCAACAGTGATCTGTGTGGAGTTTGCATGTTTTTCCTTTGTCTGCGTGGGTCTACTCTGGGTTTTCACCGGTTTCCTCCCACATGCCAAAAACATACAAGTTAGGTTAATTGGCATCAAACTGGGGATTCTAAATTGTCCTTAGGTATGACTGTGAGAGTGAATGGTTGTCTGTCTCTCTGTGTTGGCCCTGCAATGGTCTGGTGATCTGTCCAGGGTGTACCCTGCCTCTCGCCCAAAGATGCTGGGATAGGCTCCAGCCCCCCCGTGACCCGAAAAGGATTAAGCGGAAGAAGCTGGATGGATGGATGGCATTACAGAAAGAGTGAAATATTTCAGGTGTTTATTTATTTTAATTTTGATGATTATGGCTTACAGCCCATGAAAACCCCAAATTCAGTTTCTCAAAAAATTAGAATATTACATAAAATTAATTGTAAAAAATAGTTTTTTAATAGAAATGGTGGCCGACTGAAAAGTATGTCCATGTGCACACTCAATACTTGGCTGGGGCTCCTTTTGGATTAATTACTGTATCAGTGTGGTGTGGCATGGAGGTGATCAGCCTGTGGCACTGCCGAGACGTTATGAAAGTCCAGGTTGCTTTCAGAATCAGAATCAGAATCAGAATCAGGTTTATTGCTATTGTTCATGTAGTACACAAACGAGGAATTTGTCTCGGTGCAATGCTGCAACATTAAACATGATAAGATAAAAGAAATAAACTATACATGCAATAAAGTGTAGAATAAGAGTAAGTGATACTGGTCAGCAGTTAAAATATATTAGCGAGCAGCAGATACTGTGGAGAACTATATAGTGCAGTCGGTAATGCAGGAAGAAAACAGTGATGATTGACATGAGTCTGGTTGAGCTGCTGTACATAGTGCACGAGAGTCAATAAGTCACTTAGTGTTCAGCAGTCTGATGGCAGAGGGGAAGAAGCTGTTCATGTGACGGGAGGTTTTAGTCTGGATGGACCGAAGTCTTCTACCAGAGGGGAGGGGGGCAAACAGTACGTGACCAGGGTGTGAGGGATCGGCTATGATCCGGCCAGCACGCCTCCGGGTCCTGGAGATGTACAGATCCTGGAGAGATGGGAGCTTGCAGCCGATCACCTTCTCAGCAGTGCGCACGACGCGCTGCAGCCTTAGTCTGTCCCTGGCAGTGGCTCCTGCGTACCACACGGTTATGGAGGTGGTGAGGATGGACTCGATGATGGCTGTGTAGAACTGCACTAACATCTTGGTGGGTAGCTTGAGCTTCCTCAGCTGCCGCAGGAAGAACATCCTCTGCTGGGCTTTTTTGATGAGTGAGCTGATGGTCGGCTCCCATTTGAGGTCCCTGGTGATGGTAGTGCTTAGGAAGCGGAAGGAATCAGCAGTGGTGATGGGAGAGCCTGAGAGGGTGAGGGGGGGCAGAGGGGTAGTGACTTTCCTGAAGTCTACAATCATCTCCACTGTCTTCAGAGCGTTCAGCTGCAGGTTGTTATTGTTACCTATTGTTACCTATACCTACAGTGGGGCAAAAAAGAATTTAGTCAGCCACCAATTGTGCAAGTTCTCCCACTTAAAAGATGAGAGGTCTCCAATTTTCATCATAGGTATACCTCAACTATGAGAGACAAAATGAGAAAAAAAAAAAAATCCAGAAAATCACATTGAAGGATTTTTAATGAATTAATTGGTAAATTCCTCGGTAAAATAAGTATTTGGTCACCTACAAACAAGCAAGATTTCTGGCTCTCACAGACCTGTAACTTCTTCTTTAAGAGGCTCCTCTGTCCTCCACTCGTTACCTGTATTAATGGCACCTGTTTGAACTCATTATCAGTATAAAAGACACCTGTCCACAACCTCAAACAGTCAGACTCCAAACTCCACTGTGGCCAAGACCAAAGAGCTGTCAAAGGACACCAGAAACAAAATTGTAGACCTGCACCAGGCTGGGAAGACTGAATCTGTGATAGGTAAGCAGCTTGGTGTGAAGAAATCAACTGTGGGAGCAATTATTAGAAAATGGAAGACATACAAGACCACTGATAATCTCCCTCGATCTGGGGCTCCACGCAAGATCTCACCCCGTGAGGCCAAAATGATCAAAAGAACGGTGAGCAAAAATCCCAGAACCACATGGGGGGACCTAGTAAATGACCTGCAGAGAGCTGGGACCAAAGTAACAAAGGCTACCATCAGTAACACACTACACCGCCAGGGACTCAAATCCTGCAGTGCCAGACGTGTCCCCCTGCTTAAGCCAGTACATGTCCAGGCCCGTCTGAAGTTTGCTAGAGAGCATTTGGATGATCCAGAAGAGGACTGGGAGAATGTCATATGGTCAGATGAAACCAAAATAGAACTTTTTGGTAAAAACTCAACTTGTCGTGTTTGGAGGAGAAAGAACACCATACCTACTGTGAAGCATGGGGGTGAAAACATTATACTTTGGGGCTGTTTTTCTGCAAAGGGACCAGGATGACTGATCCGTGTAAAGGAAATAATGAATGGGGCCATGTATCGTGAGATTTTGAGTGAAAACCTCCTTCCGTCAGCAAGGGCACTGAAGATGAAACGTGGCTGGGTCTTTCAGCATGACAATGATCCCAAACACACCGCCCGGGCAACGAAGGAGTGGCTTCGTAAAAAGCATTTCAAGGTCCTGGAGTGGCCTAGCCAGTCTCCAGATCTCAACCCCATAGAAAATCTTTGGAGGGAGTTGAAAGTCCATGTTGCTCAGCGACAGCCCCAAAACATCACTGCTCTAGAGGAGATCTGCATGGAGGAATGGGCCAAAATACCAGCAACAGTGTGTGAAAACCTTGTGAAGACTTACAGAAAACGTTTGACCTCTGTCATTGCCAACAAAGGGTACATAACAAAGTATTGAGATGAACTTTTGTTATTGACCAAATACTTATTTTACTGAGGAATTCACCAATTAATTCATTAAAAATCCTTCAATGTGATTTTTTGGATTTTTTTTTCTCATTTTGTCTCTCATAGTTGAGGTATACCTATGATGAAAATTGGAGACCTCTTTCATCTTTTAAGTGGGAGAACTTGCACAATTGGTGGCTGACTAAATACTTTTTTCCCCCACCGTATGATGAAAATTGGAGACCTCGCTCATCTTTTAAGTGGGAGAACTTGCACAATTGGTGGCTGACTAAATACTTTTTTCCCCCACTGTATATACACTTTGTTATAACAGAGGGTGGGCGAAGCTGGTTGATGTTCACCTGCCATCGCCCCCAGCGCCATGTGACTGGAGAGAGCAATCGTGCCGGTTCCGTGTCGTCATATAAGATAAATAGCGGCGGGATAAAAGTGAAATTGAGATGGAATAATCGTAACAGTTTCTGGATGTGAGGGAGAAAAATAAAATGACCGACAGAAGAGAAAATAACGACCAGGATGCCGCAAAAGGACAAAGCGAGGGAGCCGCCTGGCCAGCGGTAAGTGACGAATGTCTTGGTTTGTTTACATTGTACTGATTTTCTGGTTCATATACTTTCAAGATAACAAAATGCCCATAACAAGAAACGGTGACAAAAAGCAAGACCATTCTTTGTGTAAATATGTCCAAAGTCCACTTTTGACTGAAAGTTATGTAATTTGATACGGCTGCCATGGCATTATGCAAATTAGATGCATTAATTTACTCCTATCTCAAACTTTGGATCATATTCTACATCTTTCTAATTGACAGTAAGCCATTATCTCTTACCACTTTCAAGTTACAGCCTTGGAAATCTCTGACATTTGAACTGAATATTTTCTTGAAAAAACCTTGGCCACTAGAAGCTTATGGCGCAACGGAGCGCCTGTGGCAGTCATTGGGTTAATTCATTCTAACATAGCTGGCATTTTCAAATAGTTGGTTAATTAAATCTGAGAAATGCATCGTGTCAGTTTTATTTTTTCACCAAATTATGGAGAAACAGGAAGGGAGCCAAAACCGTTCCCTGGGGGGCCCCGGTGCTACCGATGATCGTGTCGGACACACAGGATATATTTATAATTGAAAATGAAAAGATCTTTCATTAAACAAGTGTCAATTATTTAAAATTTTATTTTAACATTTATTTATATAGGGTAGTTCCATTGAGAGGCAACCTCTCTTTTTCAAGGACGCCCTGTTCACACTCACACCAGGAAGCTGCCCAGTCCAACCACAGACTGACCTGTGGCCACTGAGCAGCTCCACTGGAGTAGTTGGAGTTAAGGGCCTTGCTCAAGGGCACCACAGTGGGGCAAACACTGCTGTGTTATCTGTCCCGCCCAGATCTAATCCTGCCGGTCCAGGGATTGAACCCACAACCCTCCGCTCACCAGTCCACATCCATGTCAAAGACTCATAGACCAGATGTGACTCAGTGGTTAAGACAGATGTTAACAAACCTTCCATTAGAAAGAATAACATATATACTGAAATCAAAGGAAATTGTGTTTGAGAATATATGGAGACCTTTTATTGATTATGTAAAAAATTTAAACATAACTCTTGAAGAAGAAGGTGAATGATGTGTGTGGACCTTGTAAATTCCAAACTGGTGAACATAATATGTATACTTATGTATTGGATTGTCTAGACTAAACAGAGGAGCATTGTTGAAGACTTGATTTTGTTGGTGGTTGTTGGTGTTTTTAGTGCATTTTTTTTTTTGTAGTACTTTAGTGTTAGTGTTTGATTGTATCATGTTTGTTAAAAAAAAAAAAAAGGTTCAATAAAGATATTGTGGAAAAAAAACTATGCGTTGCTGACAAGTAATATGTGTAAATGAACATATAACTTTCTTAAGCCTTATTCATGTTGCATTTCCCCTCTGGTCCTTGTGCGGTTTGGACGAGCCCAATGCGCATGCGCCGTTGTACATGCTCACTTTTTTCATCGACCAGGCCAAGCAGTTGACGCATGCGCACAACTGTTATCTGTAGTTTCGCCCCAGTCCTATGGGTAGCGCAAACACGCTAACACACCAGTTTGTTCACCGGCTATAAACACGAGAGTGATACACATTTTTTTTATTTTTGTAGCAACAACAATGGCGTCATTTCAAGGAAAAGGAGGAATTACAGTTTTCCAGTGCTCTTCTTCGCTCAAGCTGCTGCTGCCGCAAAAGGATTTATGTATGTTTTCTCTCGTCTTCCACCACTTCATTGTCTTCCTCGTCTACTTTGTCTTTGTATGGTGTGTTGATAGCGCTACCTCGTGAATAGGATGTTCAGTCTTGCGCATGCTCTGCCAATGTGTTCAGGTCGTGGGCAGGCCGCGTTGTCATAAAATCTGGGATGTATGCGGTCGTCCGCAGTAGAGCCCTGCGTACACTAGTGGACTGGAGAAGATGATGTAAATTTCATCACACAAGGTTTCCAGTTGCACTACATGGACAGCGGAGGTGCAGCATGAATCCAGCTTTACAGCCATATGCTGGATACACTGGAAAATTTTCAGCATACTGAAATTTTCAGAGGAGCTTGGCAAACTAGATCATACACCAGCGTGCTTCAGCGTTCTTCAGCGTGCTCTTAACTTAGACAAAACTTAGCCATAACTGATTGGACGTACGCCAGCATATTCTCCAAATTTTTCATACGTTTTGCAAATGCTGCCTAAATCGTCTAGGTGTGACAGGGCCTTTAATGTAATGTTAATCACTGTTCAAAAATATCATCACTATATCGCCACACCTCTAATTCTGTCAGTCACCTTTGTTTTTCAGTCTTTCCATCACAAATTCTATCTACAGGCCTACAAAAATGACCCCCCCCCCCCCAAAAAAAAATCACTTCTGAAATGTGTGAATTCATAAAGGCAGATATACAAATAAAAACAGAAAATTGAACAAATCTCCTTTAAATACAAAAAGAAATGCAATGAAATTGATACAAGAAATCTAAATAATACTGTGACACATTATACAGATTTGTGATGCTAGTCAGCTTGGTTTAGTTTTCTTGCTCCAAATTCATTTTAACAGAATGAACTGTCTTGGCAGGAAAACAGTTCCTGTACACTATTAATATTCTATGACAACCAACGGTGGTGAGGAAAAAAAGAAGAAAACATAAAAGAGGAGTTGTCCCTTGTGTGAACAGAGGACACAAAGCAAAGTAGACAGTGGAGGCCTCTGCTTAAGATGGGCTTAGCTCAATTCTGGGAGTCAGAGCACAGTTTGCTTATAAAGACACTTCAAAAGGAGACATCAAATCCTCGCACACCGCTCTTCAATTCACAGCTCTCATGTGGAACTTTCCTGTACTTCAAGGGCACCTTTTCTAACACAGAGAAAGTTAGATTCACAGAACACTTTCAGAACTCCTCCTTAAGGTTCTCCATTATACAGCGGCACAACATTACAAGGAATCAAATGTTCTACTTTCCAACCCACTGTTACACATCTCATTCCCTACCTCTGAATCACTGGCTGAAGCTGGCTTTCCTTGGAGATTAATTTGAGACTTTAATTTACTTTTGGTCCTAGAAAAATGTCCAAAACTCAGACGGAAAGAGCAAGGAAGACTGAGGGGCCAGGATATAAATTTCCAATTGACAGGATATGTGTCCTGAGAGTGAGGATGGGGATCAGGCAATGATGTAGCCTAATGATAACCCCGAGTGCCCTTTCACCTCTGACACATTGTGACAAGCACTTCCCTCTAAAGCCAACTTATCTCTTGGAGGGATGAGTGAGGACTTTCTTCTCTTTGCAGTGGTTTGTGTTTGTCAGTCTTATTGGGACACTCATCGGCCGATATGGGGGATCGGGTTTCACACATGGGGCGGTGTGTTAATGGGCCCCCTCTCTGTGTTGCCTGCAGGGTATATTCCCCTGGGGATGAATCTGAGAGCAGCAAATACAATTCAACAGGCACATACACAGTCCTCAGTGGTTTGTGTGTCGTCTGCAGTTATTTATGGATGATCTTTAAGGCGGTCTGCAAATAGATCCGTCACATAACTGCAAATTAAGTGAGTCACTCAGGATAAGGGAGCAGGAATGAAAGGAGTATTATTTTTGTCAGCACTGCATCAGCTGTATGGCCATTACTGTGTTCACTGCTTAGTCATGATAACCATGAAGACCATATTATGCCACTGATGTAATATAATAATTCATGCACATCCTTTTAAAGAGCATTGAACTTTTATCAGTAACAGTCAACACTGGAATTAAAATCTGGAAAAACAGGCGTCGTTCATATGGCCAGCCAGTAGATGACAGCGATTCACAACCAAACCGATGTGAACACATAAAATCAAACAAAATGAGGAGAAAGAACATGAAAGAAGGCAGCCCATTTCAGTTTAAATAATGGGATATGATAATTATAAAAAAGAACTTGATAAATCTTTTTTTTACATGATTATGAATGACAGGGAGGCAGGTGAAACGGTGAAGATGCAAGGAGTAGAGATAGTGAAGGTAGATGAGTTTAAATACCTGGAGTCAACCATCCAAAGCGATGGAAAATGCACAAGAGAGGTGAAGAAGAGAGTGCAAGCAGGGTGGAGTGGGTGGAGACGAGTGTCAGGGGTGATTTGTGACACAATGATAACAGCAAGAGTGAAAGGGAAGATTTACAAGATGGTAGTGAGACCTGCTATGATGTATGGGTTTGGAGACAGTGGCACTGACAAAAAGACAGGAGGTGGAGCTGGAGAGGGCAGAGTTGAAGATGCTCATTGGGAGTGACTAGGAGGGACAGGATTACAAATGAGTATATCAGAGGGACAACTCAGGTTGAGCGGTTTGGAGACAAAGTAAGAGAGTCAAGGCTGAGATGGTTTGGACATGTGCAAAGGAGGGACAGTGGAGATACTGGACAAAGGATGATGAAGATGGAGCTGCCAGGCAGGAGGAAACAAAGAAGACCACAGAGAAGGTTCATGGATGTAGTGAAGGAGGACATTTTTATTTTATTTATTTAACCTTTATTTATACATGGAAGTTCCACTGAGAGACAACCTCTCTTTTTCAAGGACGCCCTATTCACATTCACACAGTTATACACTCACACCTGGAAGCTGCCCAGTACAACCACAGACTGGTCTGTGGCCACTGAACAGCTCCACTGGAACAGTTGGGGTTAAGGGCCTTGCTCAAGGCACCACAGTAGGGTTTAGGAGCCTGGAGCAAACACTACTACGTTATCTGTCCCACCCAGATCCAATCCTGCCAGACCGGATATTGAACCAGCGTCCCTCCGCTCACCAGTCCACATCCCCAACTATTAGGCCACCACTGCCCATGGAGAAATCTGTGACATGGAGAGGGATGGTGCTACAGAGGAAGATGCAAGGGATAAGGTGAGATGGCGGCAGATGATCCAATGTGGTGAACCCTAAAGGAAGCAGCCAGAAGAAGAAGAAGAAGTTGATAAATCATTTTTATACAATCTGTACCAAAGGATTAAGTGGAAGAAGATGGATGTATGGATGTTGATATATTAATTATTGTGACAGGTAATATATAATAATCATATTAAATAATGCCTATACCGAGTTACTGTATACACAGGGATATTATATTCAGTTAAAGTAATGAATATGGAAACCATAGCAGCATTGTTAATACACACACACACACACACACACACACACACACACACACACACACACATATACAGACGTGGACAAAATTGTTGGTACCCCTCTGTTCATGAAAGAAAAACCCACAATGGTCACAGAATTAACTTGAATCTGACAAAAGTGGTAATAAATAAAAATTCTATGAAAATTAACCAATGAAAATCACACAATGCTTTTGAATTGTGGTTCGACAGAATTATTTAAAAAAAAACAAACTCATGAAACAGGCTTGGACAAAAATGATGGTACCCTTAACTTAATATTTTGTTGCACAACCTTTCGAGGCAATCACTGCAATCAAACGATTTCTGTAACTGTCAATGAGACTTCTGCACCTCTCAGCAGGTATTTTGGCCCACTCCTCATCAGCAAACTGCTCCAGTTGTCTCAGGTTTGAAGGGTGCCTTCTCCAGATGCCATGTTTCACTCCTTCCACAGATGTTCAATAGGATTTAGATCAGGGCTCATAGAAGGCCACCAATGTTTCACTCTTAGCCATTCTTAGGTGTTTTTAGCTGTGTGTTTTGGGTCATTATCCTGTTGCAAGACCCATGACCTGCGACTGAGACCAAGCTGTCTGACACTGGGTAGCACATTTCTCTCTAGAATACCTTGATAGTCTTGATATTTCATTGTACCCTGCACAGATTCAAGACACCCTGTGCCAGATGCAGCAAAGCAGCCCCAGAACATAACAGAACCTCCTCTATGTTTCACAGTAGGGACAGTGTTCTTTTCTTGGTATGCTTCATTTTTGCGTCTGTGAACATAGAGCTGATGTGCCTTGCCAAAAAGTCCCAGTTTTGTCCCGTCTGTCCATAGGACATTCTCCCAGAAGCTTTGTGGCTTGTCAACATGCAGTTTGGCATATTCCAGTCTGGCTTTTTGATGATTTGTTTTCAACAGTGGTGTCCTCCTTGGTAGTCTCCCATGAAGTCCACTTTGGCTCAAACGACGACGGATGGTGTGATCTGACACTGATGTACCTTGACCTTGGGAGTTCACCATGAATGTGTTTAGAGGTTGTTCTGGGCTCTTTTGTTACCATTCGTATTATCCGTCTCCTCCTGTGGCCACGTCCAGGGAGGTTGACTACAGTCCCGTGGATCTTAAATTTCTGAATAATATGTGCAACTGTAGTCACAGGAACATCAAACTGCTTGGAGATGGCCTTATAGCCTTTACCTTTAACATGCTTGTCTATAATTTTCTTTCTAATCTCCTGAGACAACTCTCTCCTTTGCTTCCTCTGGTCCATGTTTAGTGTGGTACACACCATGTCAACAAACAGCACAGTGACTACTTGTCACCCTTTAAATAGGCCGATTGACTGATTACAAGTTTGTAGACACCTGTGATGTTAATTAAAGGACACATCTTGGTTGAACATGTCCCTATGGTCAGATTATCTTCAATTTTTTCTAGGGGTACTATCATTTTTGTCCAGGCCTGTTTCATGAGTTTGTTTTTTAAAATAATTTTGTTGAACCACAACTCAAAAGCACTGTCTGATTTTCATTGGTTAATTTTCATAGAATTTTTATTTATTACCACTTTTGTCAGATTCAAGTTATTTCTGTGATCACTGTGGGTTTTTCTTTCATTAACAAAGGGGTCCCAACAATTTTGTCCACGTCTGTATATATATATATAAAACATTTCCATTTGCTTTATTTGTATTTCTTCTGATAGAAAAGTTTAATATTTGTAATTTGCTTTGTCTCAGAGTCTGTGTGAAAGTGCTAAAGATGCTAATGCAGCTGTATTGTGTTATCGCTTGTTTTAGTTTGCCTGTTCTGGTGTGACTGATGCTGAGAAAGTCTGACTATTGCTGAGAAAGAGACAATCTGTACACCAAGTTTCGACCAGATGTACTGAACCAATCACCATGGAAATTTTCTCCTCCACCTCTCGGATAACGGACAGTTTAAAGGACTGAGCGATGTGTGTTTGAGTCAGAATGATGCATGAATAGGCTCTGAGACTGTTGTTGTATTGTTCTCTACTGGCCAGTGTAATTAAATTTGCTGAAACTTTGATCCTGCCTGATTCTTGACTGAAGGTTAAGAAGAATTTTTCCAACATTTTGTTAAATCAACCATCAGTTACTTCACTACCACCAAGTGTATACACGTACATTCATCGCAAAATTTGAAGTTAATATTATCATAAATTTCCATTCATGACTTCTTGTGCATATAAAAATTATGAATAAATACTGTTTGATATAAACCCAGTACATGAGTTCAACTAATGCCGATTTCAGAAAGAAAAAACACAAAATAGTAACAAGAATTGAAATATCCTTTTTTATTCTTCAGTGCAGCTGCTTCCAATAATGTTGAATAAAGTGGACATAAATCTGCCTGTCATAAAAACCAAGCTGAAAAAAGTATAGCCTTGTAGAAAGAACCCTTTTTCTATCATGTACTTAGGGGAGCTCTTTGAAACTCTGCATAGCCCTTGTTTTTAAGTACACCTGTAGCTTATAAATGAACTCCAGCCTATGCAGTCTATTCACTTCTGTAAAAGGCTGCAGGTTGGATTTCCCACCAAACCCAAGTGAGTCTATGATGTGTATGAATTATTAACAAGTGACCCTACGAGTAACAGGTGGCTTTCTGCAGGCAGCTAGCTCTCTGTGAATCATCGCGTCGCCTAATTTAAGTCACTGAACTGAACCTCTAGCATGCTTACACAATCACCTAACAAATAGCAGCATACACTGTTGCTTAACTGCACTTGCAATGAACAGACTTTCTTTGGTTGCATTGTCCTAAGCATGCAACAGCACATAACAATGGAGTAAACCAGTTAAGTCTTTGAATAATATCTACACAGCTAAATGAAAAGCTTCAATTCCAGTTTGTATTTTACACAGCAAGTCTGCTATTAACTTCTCTCCTAACCTATCTTTAATTTATACACGGTGTGACTATATAAATTATGGCAGCATTAACAAAGTCTTTAGTGACAGCATATTAATCCTTCTTAAACATGCCTTTTAGTAAAATAGCTCTATGATTATTGTCATCCCTAGTCAAACACTCTCTATTCTCTGCCAGCAGAACTTAGCAGCAGACAATATTCCAGACAGCTTGGAGGCTTCCAAAGCTCACCCCATGCTGTGCCACGGCAGATGAAGTGAATCATCGCAAAGAACTGCCGACGCTCTTATGTGTGTGAGTATTAGAGTGTGCTGTACAATGTGTGTGTTCTGACAGAAACTTTTGTTACAGTGGGGGAAAGAAAGGATATTAGGCTATCGGCAGAATGGGGAAATGGGGAAATGCAGAGTGACTTTCAGCTGTTGTCACACCTCAGAATGTGAGCATCTGTTTTGTTGGAGTGTCTTTGGCATCCTTGTGAGTGTATGAGTATGGGCACGGGTGTGAGCCCATGTCACGCACTGGTGTGTGTGTATGACTCCAAGCTTGTATACTTCTGTGCTGTTTATTTCTTCTTTATGTGTTCCCATGGTGATTGTACCCCCCAACTCTCTCCAGCGCTGAAGTGCAGTCACAAATTTTTCCAAATACCTACATGTTCTTAGAGATTTTATCCAACCTGCTCAGTATATTCATATCTACACAAAAAAAACCACTCAACCTCTCCACTGGAACAACCTGCTACCATTGCTGTGCGACGACTAAATTGGCTGACTCCGTATGGGCATGCACTACTAGCTGCAGGAGGGCACGGCCATTTGCATTCCTTCCACTCCAAAGAATACCTCTACCATTCATGCTGACCAGAACTGCAGAATTGACCAGAATTAATTGGATGCCAAAACATAGCTATCGGACATTAAAACACATTTGATCGGCAACTGGTGTGTCCACAGGGTGAAACTGAAATCTATAATTTCCATCCCATCCAGAAGGGCACTTCAGAGGGCATAGGGCTAGGGGCATATGCCAAAGCATCACCTCAATTATAGGTGATGCAATTGTGTGTTCTGGTTTCCATCCACAATCCAAAGACATTCATGTTTCCTTAAGTGGTGATTTTAAATTGACCCTGGATCTCTATTAAGTACATCGAACAAAGGGTTAACCTCTTAAAATGCTAGTGGGAAATTTCAAATTTTCTACTGCCACTTGGTGAAGAAAGAATTTGATTTTCTTTGCATATGCTAAACTTAGGGAAATTGGCTAGAATGCTAAGGGATTGAAAGAAAATTTTGAAATCTACAAGAAAAACGTTGCAAATTTATAGGAAAAAAAGTTGCAAATTAACAAGAAACAAGGTGCAAATTTATAGGAAAAAAGTTGCAAATTAACAAGAAACAAGGTGCAAATTTATAGGAAAAAAGTTGCAAATTAACAAGAAACAAGGTGCAAATTTATAGGAAAAAAGTTGCAAATTAACAAGAAAAAAAAGTGCAAATTTTTAGGAAAAAAGCTGCAAATTTACAAGAAGAAAGATGCAAATTTATAGGAAAAAAGTTGCAAATTCACAAGAAAAAAAAGTGCAAATTTTTAGAAAAAAAGTTGCAAATTTACAAGAAAAAAGATGCAAATTTATAGGGGAAAAGTTGCAAATTTTTGAGAAAAGGGTTACAAATTCACAGGAAAAAAGTTGCAGATTTACAAGAAAAAAGTTGCAAATTCAGGGAATAAAAATTGGAAATTTAACCTCTTAAAATTCTGATGTTCGCCGGAGGAATGTTTCAAATTTTCTACTGCCACTCAGTGAAGAAAGAACTAAATTTTTTTTGTATGCTAAATTTAGGCAAATTGGCTGGAACGTTAAGCGGTTAATGTAGTTTCCAGTTTTGCACTTTGAGATCAGAAAAAGTTATTAAAAACAGACAAGTCCATAAGCCTGGACATGCTTATGTTTGGATGTTGTTGTGTAACAAACTGGGCATTAAAATAACTGTTTGAATATGGGATTTATAGTTCAAGTTTCCAATTCTGCAAGTATTTACCCTTGCAGAATTAAATTTACTTGCACTCTGTTGTAAAGAGCATACTCTTCTCTCTACACTGTTTAAAGATGGATAAAGTTTATTTTCTGAAGGCCAGTTTAGAGACACATTTCTAGTACTTCCATTATCAGCATGTAATACATCAGGGCATTCAAAGCATCCCCAGGAACGCAAGAATGAACAGACTGGTATATCTTTTGTCAGACGCTACACAATCAAGCAGTAATTTAAACTGCATTTTGGAGCCAAAGAAGCATTAATTCAACAATATTTTGTTTTTTTTACCCCCACCATCTTGCAGATAATGGGATAATAAATATGCTTGAAAGTCCTACAGCTTTTAGCAGACTAAAGATTTTACTTTTAAAGGACAATAGCACACATCAAGGAATTTAGAACTTTCATTTACCTGGCAACTAACATGGAAAATGGGAAGTTACTAACAGATTTAACTCCCAAAATAAAAATAGTATAAGGTTATCATAACAATTCTTTAATTTTCTGAATCCCTCTCTGAGACAAAATGGTCAAAATAAGGTCCCATGACCAAAAATTTCCCTCAGGCCTGGAATACCATACAAGGAAAACAAAACACTACTCTAAAAAGCAATTCGAGAGAAAGTGTTATGCTGAGCAACCAGGGGGTTAATGTCCTGATATTTAATTCCCTCTTGATGTAGTTATGCAGTGTATTTTACGCAGTGATCATTAGGTTATTGTTAGGCTTTTTGGGGCAATAATAACAGGATTTAGTAGGAAGGAAATCAGAGAAGTGGAGAAAGAAGGAGACAAGGGAATGGAAACAAGGCAAAGAGGAGAGAAGCAGAGAAAGCACAGGGGAGATAAAAGGGAAGAGGACACTGAGAAGGAAACGAGGGGAGGAGATGAATAGATGAGCAGAGAGAGACAAAGAGACAACAGACAAGAAGGAAAAATGGACAGAAACAGAAACAGAGCAAAGTATGTGCAAAAACAATTAGCCAGGCGGGGGATTTTATGAAAACTGCAAGTATTATTTTCACTGTAAAACTATAAACATGTTTTAAGACAGTTGTGCAATGTGTGGTCCTTCGCTTACTTTTTGTAAGCCAGTTTGGCCTTCTGGGAAACAAAAAAAAGGTCCCCACCCTGTTCCAGTTTGTTCCACATTCTTAGTATAGTGAGGGTCACCATGACCTTGTTTGTGTATCACTATTGTTTAGAAGTGTGTGTGTTTTAGTCACACCATAATTGTGCATCACTTTTGGTTATGTGTTTTTACTGTCAGGGTACTGGAAGACATTCGTCAAATGGCAGATTTTTAAGGAAGTGAACTAGTCTGTGCAGGTGCGTTGGCAGTGACAACAGCAGAATTAGTCATACGGTATGTGCCATTACACTTCAGAGACGTGCCCCAGTGTACCTGTCTGTCTGCAGACACTGCTGGGCTGCAGAAAGATCATACCAGAAGATTGAATTAAAGCCACAAAGGGGATTATTTCAAGCTTTAAAATAAACACGTGCCACCCTGAGGCACTGAACCACAACGTCTAGACCCTGCACTGCGAGGCTGTTCAGTGAAACCTAAATCCAATGTTCCCGTTTCTATTCCTTATAGCTGCCACCATCCAAACAGTTTATCTTCTATATGGCCCCCGCTACACAAGTCAGAACACATTCATGGGCTTCAGTTTTATCATGTTATGTCACGTCTCAAAGACCTGCCAGACTATGGGCCCTATTATGATCATCCTGTCAAAAGTGCAATGTCAAAAGCACAAACTTCATGTATGAGTGTGCCCAAGTCCAATTTGCTATTACAGTAGCAGAAAAAAAAATGTGTGCCTGTGTGAAGTGAAACTGTGAGAAAAGCATCATTTATGGGAGTACCACTGTTCCATCTAAGCCTGTCAAGGTGAAGCAGGCATGGGGATCTAAGAGATATAAAAACACAAGTTTGCACAGTACTGTTTATGAAAGGTTTATATCAATCAAAATTCATTTTGTGCAATTATGTAACTGTAGAGACTAATCATACATTTGCGATTTGACTAATTGTGCAACCCTAGTTAAGAATAAATGAAAATAAAACGAACGTGGTGGATGATGGCCGAGTGGCTGCAAAACACACCACAGCAGCATGTTGCTGAAACCGCAGTAATCCCATGTTCAATTCTCAGGATCATCAGAGTGATCCTTTCTGTGAGTCTCTTAGTTGCTCTTTAACACACTTGCTGTCTCTCTCAAATGTACATGTCAAATAAAGGTAAAGTGCTCAAAAATAGAAGAAACAACGATTAGGTTTAGCAGTAATATGCTAATTTGTTGCCATCACAGCTTCAGCGTCTTACAGGGAATCTGACCTGTTCATTTCATTTTGTGAACAAATGAGCTCTCTAAAACCAAGATGCCCACATGACTATAAAAGTAAACTTAAAATTCAAAACAAGCTTTTATTTGATGGCTGTATAATGTCTATTGCATATAAAACACATTGCAGCATGTAATTCCGAAAAGATAACAAAACTATCACGTGAAAGAATTTTTTTAACTCTAAAATTTGCCCTGCGATAGACTGGCGACCTGTCCAGGGTGTACCCTGCCTCTCACCCAAAGATAATAGGATAGGCTCCAGTCCCCCCGCAACCCAAAAAGGATTAAGCGGCTGAAGATTAAATGAATGAATGAATTTAAAATTTGCTTTTCTTTAACAACTGAAGCTACAGTCACAAAGATTCTTACAAAAGATGGGTTCGTAAGAATCTCCATCCATCCATCCATTTTCTACCGCTTTTCCGGAGGTCCGGGTTGCGGAGGCAGCAGTTCAAGCAGAGAAGCCCAGACTTCCCTCTCCCCCGCCACCTGCTCCAGCTCTTCAGAGAGGATACCAAGGCATTCCCAGACCAGCTGGGAGACATAGTCTCTCCACCGAGTCCTGGGTCTGCCCCGGGGTCTCCTCCCAATGGGACGTGCTCGAAACACCTCAAGTGGGAGGCGTCCAGGAGGCATCCTAATCAGATGCCCATATCACCTCAACTGACTCCTTTCAATGTGGAGGAGCAGTAGTTCTACTCTGAGCCTCTCCCGGATGACTGAGCACCTTACCCTACAGTATCTCTGAGGGTGAGTCCAGCAATCCTACGGAGAAAGCTCATTTCAGCCGCTTGTATCCGCGATCTTGTTCTTTCAGTCATTACCCAAAGCTTGTGACCATAGGTGAGAGTAGGAACGTAGACTGACTGGTAAATCGACAGCTTTGCCTTAGAACTTAGCTCCCTCTTCACCACAACAGACCAGCACAACGTCCGCATCACTGCAGATGCTGCTCCGATCCGTCTGTCAGTCTCTCGCTCCATTTTCCCCTCACTTGTGAATAAGACCCCAAGATACTTAAACTCCTCCACTTGGGGCAGGAGTCTGTCCCCAACCCAGAGAGGACAAGCCACCTTTTTCTGGCTGAGGACCATGGACTTGGACTTGGAGGTGCTGATTCTCATCCCAGCTGCTTCACACTCAGCAGCAAACCGTCCCAGCAAGAGCTGTAGGTCATTGCTGGATGAAGCCAACAGGACAACATCATCTGCAAACAGCAGAGATGAAATCCTGTGGTCACCAAGCATGACACCCTCCATTCCCTGGCTGCGCCTAGAAATCCTGTCCGTAAAAATTATGAACAGAATCGGTGACAAAGGGCAGCCCTGGCGGAGCCCAACTCTCACTGGAAATGAGTCCGACCGAGTGTTGGCAATACGAACCAAACTCTCACAACAGTCGTACAGAGACCGAATAGCTCGTAACAACAAGCCCGATACCCCATACTCCTGAAGCACCCCCCACAAAAAACCACAAGGGACGCAGTCAAATGCCTTCTGCAAGTCCACAAAACACATGTAAACTGGTAGGACAAGAATCTCCCAATTCCCAATTCTGGAGTTCGCAGACATTTGTGGAGGGAGGTATAGTTTCTTACGGCTGCCGTTCAATTTGCAAGAGCAACTTGAGGCATTCTTGAGAGATGAGGTACTTTTCTGTCATATGATGGCCCTAGAGTTCTTATGTTCTTCTTAAGGGTGTCTTGGGATCTTCCTACAGCATAGTTACTGCCATCTTATGAAAAATTTTTTGCAACTCACGACACTCTCAAGTCGTTGGTAGGAAGATCTTATGTCTTTCGGCACATTTTGTCAGCACAAATGTCGCACAAATGACATACTTTCGCCTTATGAGTGCCACAGTACTGCCTTACGCATGCTGTACAAATCTCAATATGAACGGGGATTCGTATGGCGTTTCTTACGATTACTGTAAGGGGGCCTCATACTTACGGCCAACATCTTGCATAGTTCTTAGTTGTTCCTATGGCATTCCTACGGCCACCACTACGATAAAGGGTTTTCATGGGGCATTTGTAGAAATCTTGGACTAGAGTCTAGTCCAAGATTATTGGACTAGACTCTAGTCTACCAACCAGATTCCATCAGGTTGATGGTCTAGTCACTAGACCATCAACCTGACCACAAACTTACAAATGGTCTACGAATGCTGGATTCTCCTATGGCCATCTTAAGAAGGCTCTACGAAATGGTCCAAAAATCATTGGTACAGTGTTTGCAGCCATTTGTAAGGGTATTTGTGACCATAGCTTAAGCTATACCTAACAGCTGCTTGAGCACTCCAGTACTGTGGAAAAAATTATCTTTAAAATGGCTTCTAATTGCTACCTTTTCTTAGCACAGCTTTGATTGGCATTGGAGAGCATGAACTGTTCAGCAGGGACCCTACACAGAGTTCCTTTGTGTGTCCAAGCAGCCATGATGTCATGCTGAGTGGCTAACGGCGACGTCCTTTAAAGAGCACAGCAGTGGAGTGGACCTTTATTGCTTGCACACGGGAAGGCGAGAGGGCCATTTTCTCTCTTTCTGTCCCCAGTGTGTTGTTTTGTCTCCTAGTTACTCAAAAATGATAGGTGACATCATCACCGTCGCTCATTTCAAACTTATTGAGCATGCTTCTCGTAAAACATTTACACAGTTTTTTTTTTTTTTTAACATTCACACTTTTTTGTGTATTTGACTCCAGGAACAGTTAAGCCTTTTATGTTTGTTTAAGCCATACTGAGAGACAATGGAGGCCTGTTGTCGGTTTAAGATTCTTGGGGAGTTTTCAGAAAAGCCAAAACAGTACAGATTTGGGCCTGAAAAGTGGGAAGTGGCAATGTTTTGAAGATAAAGAGCCCCTTTTTCTATGAAAAACAACATCTAGACAACCCTTTCCATTGTCATTGCTAAGTATAAAATGTGTTCCAATCCTTGTGTATAATCCCTTCCATGTGTTTGCTGAACCATGGTGTCTGTGATGGAGGGGATGGCCTGTCTTGTCAGGGAGCTTGAGGCTCACAGACATGGACACTGATGGGTCCCATCCTAAGAAGTGTGGCTTTGACCCGACAATGAACCTCAAGCAGAAAGCTGAAGAGATATCCAACAACCATTCAAACATCAGGCATCATAGAAAGAGTGATGACAAGTCTTATGATGGCAAAACCACTGAATGAAAAACAAAATATACATTTTCACATCACGGCCAAATACAGACACTTTTCTGATGTTGAGCAACACCAGAACAATAAGTGACAAAACAAAAAATCCACAGCCGTGACATGTTGATGTTTCTGGTTGTCTGAGACAGAGCGGGAGAAGAACTGTAGTATGAGATGCAAGAATTGGCTGAAGATAAAGGACTGTTTCCATCTTTACATGTGGTTTGGCTTTTGGAGGATGCGAGATTTGTGTGAGAGAGACTTTTGTTCATTGTGTCGCCATCTTTCATCATGCTGTCGTTTAGTCTTTGATATAGAGCATCCTTTAGGTCTCACTGCTTTTCATTTCTATGGAAAAATAAGAGAAATGAGAAACTGGTTTCTACTTTGTAGGCTTAATGCTTTCAAAGTTATGCTTGTAATAAAGGTGCATAACATCATTAGGCAGAACAGAAATGAAAGTAAATGCAACATCTGTGAGATCAGTAAGTTAGCGTACTCTGGGATATAGGGGATAGCCAGTTAAATAGAGAACAGGCTAAACTGTGGCCTTGTTGCAGTTAGCTGCTCCTGACTAGAGCAAGTCAGCCAAGTGTTAAGGCTAAGTGGCATATGCCATATGACTCAAATCTTGTTTCATAAGAAGGGCAGCGCTTCACCGCCACAGGGCAGTGCCACCATCTTTGTTCTCCCTGCCACCCTGCTCTCCACCGCTGATGAAGGTAGAGAACTTTTATTCTGGGAATCTACAGAGGCCACATGATACAATATTATCACAATACATGGGCCATGATGCAGTGTTATCACAATCTTGCAATATGTTGAGTATTGTGATACCATACATTGCAATTTCTTATCTTCATCTTGTTCAACAGCCAGCTAGATCTTGGCAGTCCCTCCTTTACTGTGCTAGCCCCATCCAGTAGACTGAAAAATCAGTTGTTTTTTATTACTCTGATGTTTAAATAGGTAAGTTTGGATTTGCAGCATCACATTATGACACCATTAAATAATGTAGCAAGCGTCACATAGGGGCAACATTAAATATGTAGCCTCATATGGGTTGCAACATTAAGTATGCAGGGTTAAGGCTATAGTTATATGAATATGATTATTAATAATTAATACTTGGAATTAAAAATTATTAATAATTATTATTGCATGACCTCATTCTAGCGCTGGGGGGGGCACCACTCACTGTTTTAAGTTAAGTGAGAACTTTATTAAGAAACAATTTAGCTTACAAATGTGGCAAATAATAAGCTAAGCCTTAATTAATAATTTAATTAACAATTATTCAATTAGTCTCGTAATCTGTGTCAGTTCTTTACAGTTAGTGATTCTGAATCTGGACAAAGGAAGCCACACCTTAAACTCAGTTTAGTAGTTTTAATGAAGGAAGCAAACTGACAATAGACATCTGTACAGCTTGTAAAATGAAGACATGACCAGAGATGATAATAACTTTAGCAATTTTGCATATATCAGAAACAAAGTTTACAAATTTACAGGTTTTGCAATTTGTGAAATACAGCTGAATGTGATTGTATATCTGAGTTAAGAATTAGTGAAACCATTGTAAAAAAAACAGTATAATGCAAAGTTAATTAAAAAAAGGAATTTGGAAAAAGAAAAAAAAAACTGATTTAATTGTACATTATGCTCAAAAAGGGAATGGCAGTTACAGAAAAGGTTATGGTTGAGGTAAATAAAGGTCTGTTCCTGAAACTAAAGTTGTTGGCTGCCCTACTTTCTTGGAAGCTGTGCAGGAGTTCCTCTCCTGCGGCTGGGGTTCTCAAGAGACTCAGACCGAAGCCAGAATCAAATAGTCAAGCCTCACTGGGTTGCAGACGCTGGAGGGCTAGGGCTCTTGGCAGTCCGGCTGGTCCAACCTGGATTGGAGATAAGGCCTTGATGGCAGAGGTCCTCTCTGTGGTTCTGCGCTTGGGACCTTGACCTGGGAACCTTGACCTTGAACCTTGACCTTGGGGCCTTGACATGGGAACCTTCTCAACGATGCAAGATGGCGCCCACCAATGGCGAACGTCTTTGCTCGTTCGGCTCCTTTTTTGCACAGTTGCTGTTCTTTCTACTGTGCATGGAGGTCATGCACTGCTAACATATGACCGTCAGACACTACTGGGTATCGCTAAGTCAAGCAGTCACACAGAGTTTACTGGCTTTATACCACCTGATCTACAATGCATTGAGCGACCACACAGCAATCAACACCACCCCCAGGAAGGCCCCGAAGCACCGAGCTCGTGTGAGCATGCTGACCCCAAGAGAGCGTGTTGGAGGTGGGGCCGAAGACGAGGCAAGAGAGGAGGGCTACATGCTAGGCAAAAGGCTCGCTTCAGCCGGCCACCGCTACCCAGTCTCTTAATGGCAAACGTTCGGTCTTTGGAAAATAAGTTAGACGAACTAAGAGCAAGGATTGAAGACCAGCGGGAGACAAGAGAGCGCTGTGCCCTAAATTTCTGCAAGACCTGGCTTTCAGACAGAGTCCCGGAGAGCGCTATTCAGCTACAGACCCACTCAACACACCAGGTAGACAGAACAGAAGACTCTGGTAAGACGAGAGGGGTGTGTGTGTGTGTGTGTGTATTTATAAACCACTCGTGGTGTGGAGATGTACAGACCGTCTACAAGCACTGCTCGCCCGACGTGGAGTTTTTACTGCTGAAATGCTGTCCCTATTATCTACTGAGGGAATTTACCACTGTGTATTTAGCCACTGTGTATTTAGCACAGTAGTGCTAAACAAACTCCATGACATCATCAGCGCAGTAGAGACGAAACATCCCGATGCTGTTTTTATTGTTGTTGGCAACTTCAACCAGCGCAATTTACGGACTGTACTCCCCAAATATTACCAGCATGTGGACATTCCCACCCGCAATAAAAGCACATTGGATCATGTTTATTCCAATATATGTAGCGCCTACAGAGCGGCTCCCCGCCCCCACTTCAGACAGTCAAATTGAATCTCACTGTTTATGTTCCCAGCCTACAGACAAAAGCTGAAACAAACAAACCCTGTTATTAAGTAAATTAAGCACTGGACTCCAGAGACTGAGAGCACCCTACAAAACTGTTTTGTCTGCACAGAATGGGATGTATTTAAAGCTGCAGCCACCAGAGAGGACTCTTCTGTAAACAGAGGATTATGCTGAATATGTGACTGGGTACATCAGCACGTGCGTGGCAACCATCGTACCCACCATACAGGTCAGGAAGTTCCCCAACCAGAAGCCCTGGATCAACAGTCAGGTACGTCAGATGCTGCGTGCTTGCTCTTGTGCATTTAAATCAGGCTGTGAGGTTGAGTACAAAGCTGCAAAGTATGGACCAAGAAAGGCTATAATAACAGCCAAGAGGCAGTACAGAGAAAAGCTGGACAGCCTCTACTGCCACTGGGGTGCATGTGGCAAGGCCTGCAACACATCAACAGAATACAAGAGGGCCAACAGCAGCACCACTAGCTCCACAGACAGCCTGCTGGACAATCTCAACATCTTTTACACCCGTTTTGAGACCACCAGCTACAGTACAGAGAAGAGACACACACTCACGCCCCCCCCCCCCACACACACACTAAGAGTCTCACCAGACCAGGTAAACAAAGTACTGAGGAATATCAACCCCCGCAAGGCAGCAGGACCAGACAACATACCTGGGTGGGCCCTCAGAGCTGACCGACATTCTCACATCAATCTTCAATCTCTCCCTCAACCAGAACATAGTCCCCTCCTGCTTTAAAACGACAACCATCATCCCCCTCCCCAAAAGGAGCCCGCCGACCTGTCTGAACGATTACAGACCAGTAGCACTCACTCCAATCATCATGAAGTGCTTCGACAGAGTGGTGCTGCCTCTCATTCAAAACAGCATACCGGGCACCCTGGAACCCCTGCAGTACACCTACCAGCCCGACAGGTCCATCTCTGATGCCATCGCTGCAGCACTCCATTATTCTCTCTCCCACCTCAAGATAAAGACTCCTACATTAGGACACTCTTCGCCGACTACAGCTCTGCCTTCAACACGGTCATCCCCCACAAACTCACCAACAAACTGTCTTCACTTGGCCTACACCCCACCCTCTGCGACTGGCTACTGGACTTTCTAACTGGCAGGCTTCAGTCTGTCAGGATGGGTAACAGGACCTCAACCAGCATCATCACAAACACAACTGTCCCACAGGGTTGTGTTCTCAGCCCCATCCTCTACAGACTCTTCACCTATGACTGTGTTGCCGCTTGCAAGGACAATATCATCCAAAAGTTTGCGGATGACACAGCCGTGATAGGATGCATCACTGGCGATGATGAAGCATCCTACAGGAGGGATGTGGCCAACCTGGTGTCATGGTGTGAGGACAGCAACCTCCCCCTCAACACGGACAAGACAAAGGAGATGATAGTGGACATGAGGAAAGGGAGGAGGAGACCCCATCGGCCGCTGTTCATCCGGAAGCTTGAGGTGGAGAGGTTGAGCAGCTTTAAATACCTGGGCATCCACATCAGCGAGGACCTTAAGTGGTCACACAACACCACAGAGCTGGTTAAGAGAGTTCAACAGCGACTGTACTTTCTGAGGAGGCTGAAGAAGTTTGGCATGTCCTCCAGGATCCTCAACAATTTCTACAGCTGCATCATCGAGAGCATCCTGATCAACTGCATCACTGCGTGGTACGGCAGCACCACTGCCCTGGACCGCAAACACCTGCAGAGAGTGGTAAAAACAGCGGAGAAGATCATCAGGGCTCCACTCCCCTCTCTGCAGAGCATCTACCACTGCAGAGTCCAAAGGAGAGCTAACGCCATCCTCCGGGACCCCACCTACCCCCAGCACAGACTGTTCACACTTCTACCCTCAGTCCGGAGGTACAGAAGTGTGAAATGCAGGACAACCAGACTGAAAAACTCCTTCTTTTCCACTGCCATCAGACTCCTGAACAAATAACAACTCCCCAAACTCCGCAACACAGCTTTGCATATAGGAACTCACACACCAGCCGCTAAATTTGCACATTGCTCACCTGTACAGTAGTTATAGTCTCACCCGTCTGATGTCCATATCATGTCTGCTGCTATTTATCATGTACGGTGTACTGGTACTATCGTTATAAATGACAAATTAGCACCCGGTGCTAATTTCTCTGTAATTTTATACTGCTCGTTGCACAATGCTCATTTGCACACTGTACATAGGGTCTATGCCATCTCAGGTTCACATCATCTCTGATATCAATATACCACTATCACTTTAGTCATCCAGTGAATTTTCAATTTCATTCTTCTTGTCTGACTGCTTTAACTACTTTAACTGTCCAAATTGCCTAGTGTGTGTTATTAATACTCATTAGTTTTAGTATTTAGTATCAAGGTGTGCTTAAGGAGTCCTAATTGCCTAACTGTGTGTTGGTGTGTGTGTTATTAGCATCCATTAGTATTAGGATTGAGTTAATGTGTTAGTGTGTCATTACCTTATTGGAATTGTTGTTTCTGTACTACCTTGGCATTCGTTCGGAGAGCAAAGTAAGAATTTCATTGCTCAGGAAATGTAGCATTTCTTAACTGTGAACATGATAATAAAACCTTTGAATCTCTTGAATCTTTGAGTCTTGAATCTTGTCAGAGGTGAGAGCCCAGCTTAGGGCCTGTAGCTTGGGTCTGCTTTTGTTTTCTTAGAACAATGGATTGTCCTCTCTAGGATGACATTTTGATATTGGAGAACAGCCATAAAGAAAGCCTCAAACTGGATTAACTAGGCATGCTTTAAAGTATGCAGGTATGCTTGAGTTTAGAGAAAAAATATAATGAAAATTGATGAATTAAAAAAAAAAATGCTTAGGCTGCTTAAAAAGGAGGAAAATGGTACTGTCTTCACAGGAAAACGGCAGAACTTTAGGGAAAAATTTCTAAGTGTAAAAGTTTAGGTAAAGAAAAAATTCTAAGGAACAAAGAGTTGTATTTACCTTGTATAAAAACTGGAGAGCTGCGAGTTATGACCTGGCTGATGGCCAGGAGGGGAAGAAGAGACAGGCCTCTGGCCTGGAGAAGTGCCAAGGACAAGAGAGAGAGAACTGTGTTTGAGTTTACAGTTTAAATCTTTACCTTTTTTTCATGGGTGAAGCTTTACAAGGTCTCAGCAAATTATGGAGTGGCTCTCTGTATGATTAGTCACATGATTCACTGGGGGGATCCTTATGAGCGAGGACAAAACTCAAGGGAACCAAAGGGATAATTCATGCAAGAGTAAATGTTCATTTATGGCTGGCACATGTTTGTCTACAACAAGGGTCACCAACTGGTGGACTCCGGTTCAGATCCGGACCCCGAGAGTCCTCCGTCCAGACCCTGAAGCTTTTTGATACAATTTGGAAAACAAAGGGATACTGTTTTGTTTTGATGAAAATAAGCAGAACGAAGCGCTGTATCGGCAGCCGCTCGGACATTCTATGGCGTGGCGCCTTGGGCGTTCTCCGCAGAACGGGAATTTGGGGGTGGAGGGAGAGGTCAATCACCATTCACTGCGAGAGTCACACGAGGCAGACAGCCAGGTTATGTACCACAGACATGCTTCGTTCTCGGTTTGTGCCCGTGGAATAAAGTGACGTTTTGAAATTGTATCGGCTCTTGTACCTACTCTTTGAAATTGTATCACTCTGGCTGCTTCTGATGGCACGTGTTCACCTAGGCGTCTGTTGACGGAAGGTCCCCGCACCTCCTCCGCATCTCTACAATTCTGCCGAGAGTAGTCCATGCTGGGATGCAGGGGGAGAATACATCCCCCAGGACCGCATCCACGTTGGACCCACATGTCGCCGGTCATGGATGTGATTTCCGTGACCCTCCGATATCACATAAAAACAATAATGTTCCGTGTGTTACTGAACAAGAAAAGCTCCACACACAACATTATCCGAACAGACACAAAGAGGTTAGAAAGATAAGAACACTGTTGACATTAAAAAAAAAAAAAAATCCTCAGAGGGATTCTGTAGTGTAGAATTATATTTTATGTCCTTTTTTAGGCTTATAGTTTGAAACAGTTTTTTCTATACTGAAAATATAGTGCAGAGGTGGACTTTCTGTGAGATTTTGTTTCAAATGTATGTAATTTAGTTTGTGTTCTGTAAAACTTAACATTTTTAGGATTTAAGTTGTAAATTTTAAGATTTTAGAGCTATTTGTTTGGAGTCAAAACCCATTTAGTGCTCTTCTGTAGTTATGATTAAACTATTACATGTTTTGTTTGAAACTGTGCACAGAATTTATTTGATTTTTTTTGTTTAAAAAATTAATACAGAGCTAAAAGCAGCTAAAACATCTTCATAAAATAATGTGTAAAAGCAAAGGATATTGGCCTGTGTGCAGACAATTATGGGCTTCTGAAAGACTGTCCACGAAACGATGGCAGTTTTTAAAAGCACATTTTAAGATAAATTTGTCCATGTGACTCGCCACATTTCTCTTCCATTTGTTTTATTAAAAGATGTTGTAAGTAAATTCATGGGTCATTGCAAACACTTGGCTTTAAAGTATACCAAGCTGTCACACAGTGGGAGGAAAGAAATCCTGACTAGAAAAAAATGATGCATCAAGAATAATTTTAGAATCAAATCGAGACCCTGAATCGTAATTGAATCGTGGTGCCGAAATATTCCCACCTCTAATTTGGACCTCAGCTGGGGAGGAGGACTGACTTATCAGACCTCTTGCAATTTTAGTTGGTGTCCCCTGGTCTACAACAACATTCTTGAATGATTTTTGTCTACACTATAGGAATTCCTAATGAGAAAAAGCTGACATGCAAACACTCTGACATGAAACAATGCAAACAGAGTCCCAGAAGCTCGTCTTCAGTAGCTGTAGTCACAAAACCCCTGAGGGGTGGGTAGGGGGTCTTTTGTGCAGCTCCTCTACTCCTTCTCACACTAAAGTGTGACATCAGTGTTGCCGAGAAGAGGACATCACTGAGGCCTGGTGCACACGACAACGTTGTCATTTAGACTCGAGGAGAAACATCTGCGTACACACGACACTTCACAGAAGCAACCGCACCAAAGGTGTGAAAACTGCTGCTGGAACTAACAAATGACAAGTAGAAGTTTTAGTAGGGACTTTGGATTATTACTATAAACACCAGATTCCAACTGCAATAAATATTTATATTCATTTTCTTTAAACTGAAAGAATGAGAGAGTAATAAATACATAAACAGCACACTGAGGTGACATTTGTTGTGATTAGGCGCCATACAAATACAGTTGAATTAAATAAATAACCCATATAATTGCAGGCAATAAAAAATATGACTTACTGACAGCTGGTTTGAATATTTGATAAGGAGTTTTCAGTCATAACTTTTACAAAAGCATTACAAGTAATAAAAAATAGAGATATGATGTGATGTCGGCTGCAGCCACATCTCATCATTTGCACAGTACAAAACTGGATTTGAAACATTGGCAGCTCCACGGTGATTTGTTCATTATTCAGCAAAGGTAGGCATCCTCCATGGTTATAATTTTGAGGATTATTTTTCTATATAAGGCTGTGTCTACTGTGTAAAAAAGCAGTTTTACAGATACTGTTAAGAGCCCATTTTTAACCTGATCCTAACTATAAACACATCAGGCTTAAAGTTTAATCACGGAGCTTGTATTTCTCTGTGAGAAATACAGTGCATCCAGAAAGTCTTCACAGCACTTCCCAGCCCATCCAGGGACAAGAGTTGCAAATTAGCTAATAGCTATACACTCTATGTGCAACACATCAGATTGATTGTCTTTGATTAATTGTCTATGTTTATTGCACTGTCCCTGTCAAATAAACTAATCTACACTTCACTTTTTCCACATTTTGTTATGTTACAGCCTTATTCCAAAAGGGATTAAATTCACTTTTTTCCTCAAAATTCTACACACAACACCCCATAATGACAATGTGAAAAAGTTTTTTGAGATTTTTGTCAATTTATTAAAAATAAAAAACTAAGAAATCACATGTACATAAGTATTCACAGCCTTTGCTCATTACTTAGTTGACACACCTTTGGCAGCAATTACAGCCTCACATCTTTTTGAATATGATGCCACAAGCTTGGAACACCTATCGTTGGGCAGTTTTTCCCATTCTTCTTTGCAGCACCTCTCAAGCTCCATCAGGTTGGATGGGAAGCATCGGTGCACAGCCATTTTCAGATCTCTCCAGAGATGTTCAATTGGATTCAAGTCCGGGCTCTGGCTGGGCCACTCAAGGACATTCACAGAGTTGTCCTGAAGCTGCTCCTTTTGATATCTTGGCTGTGTGCTTATTGTGATTGTTGTCCTACTGAAAGATAAATGCTCTCTGCTCCCTGCTGAAAGATAAAAGCGCTCTGGAGCAGGTGGTAATCCAGGATGTCTCTGTACATTGCTGCATTCATCTTTCCCTCTATCCTGACTAGTCTCCCAGTTCCTGCCACTGAAAAACATCCCCACAGCATGATGCTGCCACCACCACTGGCATGGTTATGCACGGTGCCTGGTTTCCTCCAAACATGACACCTGGCATTCACGCCAAAGAGTTCAATCTTTGTCTCATCAGACCAGAGAATTTTGTTTCTCATGGTCTGAGAGTCCTTCAGGTGCCTTTTCACAAACTCCAGGTGGGCTGTCATGTGCCTTTTACTGAGGAGTGGCATCCGTCTGGCCACTTTACCATACAAGCCTGATTGGTGGATTGTTGCAGAGATGGTTGTCCTTCTGGAAGGTTCTCCTCTCTCCACAGAGGAACACTGAAGCTCTGACAGAGTGACCATCGGGTTCTTGGTCACCTTCCTGACTAAGGCCCTTCTCCCCAGTCGCTCAGTTTAGACGGCCGGCCAGCTCTAGGAAGACTCCTGAATTGAATTTTGAACTTCTTCTATTTATAGATGATGGAGGCCACTGTGCTCATTGGGACCTTCAAAGCAGCAGAAATTTTTCTGTACCCTTCCCCAGATTTGTGCCTCGAGACAATCCTGTCTCGGAGGTCTACAGACAATTCCTTTGACTTCATGCTTGGTTTGTGCTCTGACATGCACTGTCAACTGTGGGACCTTATATAGACAGGTGTGTGCCTTTCCAAATCATGTCCTATCAACTGAATTTACCACAGGTGGACTCAATTAAGCTGTAGAAACATCTCACGGATGATCAGTGGAAACAGGATGCACCTGAGCTCAATTTTGAGCTTCATGGCAAAGGCTGTGAATACTTATGTACATGTGATTTCTTAGTTTTTTATTTTTAATAAATTGTCAAAAATCTTAAATTTTTTTTTTCACATTGTCATTATGGGGTATTGTGTGTAGAATTTTGAGGGAAAAAATGAATTTAATCCCTTTTGAAATAAGGCTGGAACATAAAATGTGGAAAAAGTGAAGCGCTGTGAATACTTTCCGGATGCACTGTAAATGCTCCTAGGTATATGGATTGGCTGAAATCTGTTGTAAACTGGGGCCGTAGCGAGGGGAGAGAACAATGTGTCAAGGTCAATGGGGAGAAATCTGGGTTGTTCACCAATAACATGGGAGTACCACAAGGATCTATACTAGGGCCATTGTTGTTCACAATATACATCAACGACTTGCCCAATAGTTGCTCAGGTGCCAACTGCCAGATGTATGCTGATGACACCGTAATCTATCTGTCTGCCAAAACGGCTAGCATGGAAGCTGAGCACCTGACCCAGGTTTTACAGAACATCTCTAAATGGCTTGTGTTGTCGCATTTAACCTTGAATGTAAAAAAAAACTGTTGCTATGTGTATCTCTATTAGAAACAGGCCCATGAATGATGTTTTTGATGTTAAAATTGGAAATGAGGTGCTTACTGAAGTGAATGAGGTCAAGTATTTAGGGATCATTCTAGACAGGAACCTGCGATTCGACAAGCAGCTGCATTACATTTGTAAGAAGGTCAAACCCAATTTAAATTGCTTCCGTCTCATTAGAAGGGATTTGTCATTCAGAACTGTTCATACATATATGCACGCGATGATTCTTTCACATCTGTCATACTGTATCACATTTTGGTCACAAACATCTCAAATTACACTAAAACCCATAACTGCAATATATAAACAGCCTATAAAAATCTTGGACCGCAAAACAATGCAGTGACATCACTGTGGTATTTTAGTCAAGCACAATCTTTTTACTTTTGAAAATTTTATTATCTTCTGTAATATCAGACTGGTTTTTAAATGTCTATACAATCTTGTTTCACCTCCTTTTTCTGGTTTGGTGGCTAGACGCTCGAGCTCTAGCAGAGCATGCACACGAGCTTCCATCAACGGTGACTGCATTGTCACCATGTCTAGAACTTCATTTGGTCAGTCTGCTTTCTCCATAAAAGGGGCAAACTTATGGAACTCTCTGCCAACTCACTTAAAATTGGAGACAAATGCCAACCTCTTCAACAGAGGCGTTAAAGATTGGCTAAAATCCCACCAGCAATGTGTGCATGTCTAGTCTGAATTGTTGTTTGTTGTGATCATGGATCTCTTGCTCTATTTACAGTGGGGTAAAAAAGTACTTAGTCAGCCACCAATTGTGCAAGTTCTCCCACTAAAAAGATGAGAGAGGTCTTCAATTTTCATCATAAGTATACCTCAACTATGAGAGACAAAATGAGAAAAAAAAATCCAGAAAATCACATTGTCTGATTTTTAAAGAATTTATTTGCAAATTATGGTGGAAAATAAGTATTTCGTCAATAACAAAAGTTCATCTCGATACTTTGTTATATACCCTTTGTTGGCAATGACAGAGGTCAAACGTTTTCTGTAAGTCTTCACAAGGTTTTCACACACTGTTGCTGGTATTTTGGCCCATTCCTCCATGCAGATCTCCTCTAGAGCAGTGATGTTTTGGGGCTGTCGCTGGGCAACACGGACTTTCAACTCCCTCCAAAGATTTTCTATGGGGTTGAGATCTCGAGACTGGCTAGGCCACTCCAGGACCTTGAAATGCTTCTTACGAAGCCACTCCTTCATTGCCCGGGCAGTGTGTTTGGGATCATTGTCATGCTGAAAGACCCAGCCACGTTTCATCTTCAATGCCCTTGCTGATGGGAGGAGGTTTTCACTCAAAATCTCACGATACATGGCCCCATTCATTCTTTCCTTTACACGGATCAGTCGTCCTTTTCCCTCTGCAGAAAAACAGCCCCAAAGCATTATGTTTCCACCCCCATGCTTCACAGTAGGTATGGTGTTCTTCCTCCTCCAAACATGACAAGTTGAGTTTTTACCAAAAAGTTCAATTTTGGTTTCATCTGACCATATGACATTCTCCCAATCCTCTTTTGGATCATCCAAATGCTCTCTAGCAAACTTCAGACGGGCCTGGACATGTACTGGCTTAAGCAGGGGGACATGTCTGGCACTACAGGATTTAAGTCCCTGGCGGCATAGTGTGTTACTGTTGGTAGCCTTTGTTACTTTGGTCCCAGCTCTCTGCAGGTCATTCACTAGGTCCCCCCATGTGGTTCTGGGATTTTTGCTCACCGTTCTCGTGATCATTTTCACCCCACGGGGTGAGATCTTGCGTGGAGCCCCAGATCGAGGGAGATTATCAGTGGTCTTGTATGTCTTCCATTTTCTAATAATTGCTCCCACAGTTGATTTCTTCACACCAAGCTGCTTACCTATTGCAGATTCAGTCTTCCCAGCCTGGTGCAGGTCTACAATTTTGTTTCTGGTGTCCTTTGTTTCTGGTGTCCTTTGGTTCCAAGGTTGTCATAGCCAGGAGCGGCACTGGGGTTAAGCTCCCAGTGCTCATAAAATGCTCCTTATGGCATGCGTCTCGAAAAGCCTCTGACAACTAAGTCCAACTCCTAGCCTGCCCGTGTGGTTTAGTCTCTAAGCCCGGCGGAACTGCTTTTACTAATAGGAGAAGGGGCGAGGGCGGATCTCTGGCGCCTTAAAACCAGATGCTTCGGGTAGATGGTGGCTCGTCAACCTGGGAAGGTAGCCCATCTAGGGGAAGGTAAACCCTGATTTCAAACCTCTGCTGCCTTGCGGCATACCCGGTCACGGGAAAGGCTTCGGGAGTCAACCCTGAGGAAAAATCCGGAGTCGGAGCCCCTAAGGCAGTTCTATGTTGTGCGCAACATCGTTCTGGCAGCTCCTGCAACGGCGCTGGTGCCAAACTGTAGCAGCCCTGCTGTTCCTTTGGATTCATCAGTGACGTGGAGAGGGAGGACATGCTGCATGGGCAACATCTTGTCCTCCATATCTTCCTGCCCAGGCTTGAATCCTACCAACGCCCAACGCTGGAAGGTAGAACACCGGATCACTGGAGAGGACACTCCAGCTTCGCCTTTGGCGTAGACAAAACACGGGGAATGACAGTTACCGGTTATAAGCCACTGCTCAATTGGCGTAGAGCGTGGCGACAGGGGTTGTTCCCGCCGGTGGGAGGGATCATCAGATCTCACTGGACAGCTACCGCCCACCTCAAGCTGGGCAGCCCCCAGCCAATAAGGTGTTGTCCCGCCACAGCTTGCTTTCCTCATTGGGTGCATGGGGATAAGGAGAAATCCAAACAGCAGGCTGAGAACCTTCGCACCAGGCAAGACAATAAAACAAAAGAGACCAACTCTAAAACTGGGAACTTGGAACGTCCGCACTATGATGACAGGACTCGCTGCTAACCTCAAGGACATCAACGACACCAGGAAGACTGCCATCATCAATAATGAGCTGAAGAGACTGGGAGTGGATATCGCCACTCTCCAGGAAACACGGTTAGCTGATGCAGGCACACTGAGAGAGAAGGACTACACGTTCTACTGGCAGGGAAAGGGCAGTGACGAACACAGGGAACACGGAGTGGGCTTCGCAGTGAAGAACACTTTGCTGAAGATGGTGGAACCGGGCAGCACTGGCTCTGCACGACTCCTCACCCTCCGCCTGAACACCACTCAAGGCCCAGTCACCCTCGTCAGTGTGTATGCCCCAACACAGACAGCCACACCAGAGGCAAAAGACGAGTTCTACGAGAATCTCGCAACAACTGTCAGGATCATCCCCAACTCTGAAAAACTCATTCTCCTTGGAGACTTCAATGCCAGAGTGGGTGCTGACCACGACTCCTGGCCCTCCTGTCTTGGACCTTTTGGCGTGGGCAGAATGAACAACAACGGACAACGGCTGCTCGAGTTCTGCACATATCACGATCTGTGCATCACAAACTTGTTCTTCAAGACCAAGCCCCAACACAAGGTTTCCTGGCAACAGCCGCGCTCAAAGCACTGGCACCAGCTAGACTTGATCCTGACCAGGCGCACCTCACTGAAGAACGTGCTAATCACCCGTTCGTTCCAGAGTGCAGATTGCGACACAGACCATTCATTGGTGTGTTGCAAGGTCAAGCTGCAGCTGAAGAAATTCCATTGTGCTAGACAACCTGGAAAGGCACGGATTGACATCAGCAAGATGGCCCAACCAGAACTTGTTGAGCAGTTTGCCTCCACCTTTGAGAAGGAACTTGGTGTACCACAAGGAGGAGAATCTGCAAAGCAGAAGTGGGAAGAGCTGCGAAACACCATCTACCGCACAGCCTTGGCTACCTTTGGGAGGAAGACCTCGAAGTCACAGGACTGGTTTGATGCCAAGTTGACCGAGATGACCCCCGTCATTGAAGCCAAGCGCTCAGCACTTGCTGAGTACAAGAAGTACCCAAACGAGAAGAATCTCCAGATTCTCAGGGCTGCAAGAAGCAAAGTTCAGCAGACTGCTCGGCGCTGTGCCAACGAGTACTGGACTCAGCTCAGCCAAGACATTCAAACCGCTGCCATAACAGGGAACATCCGGGGTATGTACGATGGCATCAAGAAAGCACTTGGTCCGGCTCAGAGCAAGACGGCCCCCCTCAAATCTTCCACTGGGGAGATGATCACAGAGAAGAACAAGCAGATGGAGAGATGGGTGGAACACTACTCCGACCTCTACTCTAGACAGAACACCGTGACACCGTCAGCCCTTGATGCCATCGACTGCCTGCCATCCATGGACGAACTTGACGCCGAGCCAACCATCGACGAACTCAGTAAGGCCATTGATAGCTTGGCCGCTGGCAAGGCACCCGGCAACGACGGCATACCCCCTGACCTGATCAAGCACTGCAAGACCGCCCTACTGCTGCCATTGCATGACGTCCTCTGCCAGTGCTGGAAGGAAGGTACCGTACCACAGGACATGAGGGACGCCAAGATCATCACCCTCTACAAAAACAAAGGGGAGAGAAGCGACTGCAACAACTACAGGGGCATTTCCCTCCTCAGCGTTGTTGGCAAAGTCTACGCACGAGTTGTTCTCGTTCGTCTACAGAAGCTTGCCGAATGTGTCTACCCCGAGTCTCAGTGTGGCTTCCGCGCTGAGCGATCGACGGCAGACATGATATTCTCCATCCGCCAACTCCAGGAGAAATGCAGAGAACAGAACATGCCTCTGTATGTCGCCTTCATCGACCTCACCAAAGCGTTCGATCTGGTCAGCAGAGAGGGCCTTTTCAAGATCCTGCCAAAGATAGGATGCCCACCAAAGTTGCAAAGCCTCATCGAATCATTTCACACCAACATGCAGGGGATAATGCAGCACGATGGCAACGTCTCAGAGCCATTCAACATACGCAGCGGAGTGAAACAGGGCTGTGTACTCGCGCCAACCCTCTTTGGGATTTTCTTTGCTATGCTCCTGAGGCATGCCTTCAGCACAGCAACAGAGGGAATCTACCTGCACACAAGATCTGACGGCAGGCTTTTCAACCTCGCCCGCCTGAAAGCCAGAACCAAAGTACGCGAGGCTCTAATCAGAGACATGCTGTTCGCAGACGACGCTGCAGTCGCAACCCACACACAGCAGGAGCTTCAGACCCTGATGGACCGCTTCTCCCAGGCATGCAAGGACTTCGGGCTCACCATCAGCCTGAAGAAGACTAACGTCTTGGCGCAAGGCACGGAAGCACCACCAACCATCACCATTGATGACTACAAGCTGGAGGTCGTGAATCAGTTCACGTACCTGGGGTCCACGATCAGCAACAACCTCTCCCTTGATACAGAGATCAACAAGAGGATTGGAAAATCAGCCTTCACACTCGCTCGCCTCACCACACGAGTGTGGAAGAATCCCAAACTCTCTGTCAAGACGAAAATGGCAGTGTACAACGCCTGCGTCATCAGCACACTGCTCTATGGGAGTGAGACGTGGACAACATACGCCCGGCAGGAAAAGAGACTGAACTCCTTCCACTTGCGCTGCATTCGCCACATCCTGGACATATCCTGGCAGGACAAAGTGCCCAACACAGAAGTTCTGTCCCGCGCCGGCCTTCCCTCCATGTTCACTCTACTCAGGCAGCGCAGGCTCCGCTGGCTAGGCCACGTTCACCGTATGGAGGATGGCAGAATCCCCAAAGACGTCCTCTATGGAGAACTGGCGACTGGCAGGAGAGACGTTGGCCGCCCACAGCTGCGCTTTAGAGACGTCTGCAAGAGAGACATGAAGGCCCTGGATATCAACACAGAGCGCTGGGAGGACCTTGCAACGGACCGCTCCAAATGGAGAGGCACCCTGACCAGACAGCTCAAGGTGGGTGAAGAGAGACTGACTGCTGCAGCAGATGAAAAAAGGACCCGCAGGAAGAACCACCACAGACCCAGCAGCACGGAGACCACCCACAAGTGTGACCTGTGTGACAGGGACTGTCATTCGCGCATCGGCCTGTTCAGCCACAGGCGGTGCTGTTCCAGCAGAGTAGACGTTTAGGATTCTCTTCCATGGTCATCATAGACCGACGGAGGCCGATGAAAGTCCTTTGACAGCTCTTTGGTCTTGGCCATAGTGGAGTTTGGAGTCTGACTGTTTGAGGTTGTGGACAGGTGTCTTCTATACTGATAACGAGTTCAAACAGGTGCCATTAATACAGGTAACGAGTGGAGGACAGAGGAGTCTCTTAAAGAAGAAGTTACAGGTCTGTGAGAGCCAGAAATCTTGCTTGTTTGTAGGTGACCAAATACTTATTTTCCACCATAATTTGCAAATAAATTCTTTAAAAATCAGACAACGTGATTTTCTGGATTTTTTTTTCCTCATTTTGTCTCTCATAGTTGAGGTATACCTATGATGAAAATTGGAGACCTCTCTCATCTTTTAAGTGGTAGAACTTGCACAATTGGTGGCTGACTAAATACTTTTTTGCCCCACTGTATAATCTGTAATGTATTTGTAATTTTAATTAGCTTCCAAATTTTGTATGTACAGCCTAATTTATGACCTATATAAGCCACCTATGGACTGGTGTTGAGAATTAGCACTTGTGCTATATACACCTATGCAAAACATCTGGTCTCTCCTTGTGATTGTACTAATGTAATTTGTTATGTCCATATTAAATAAAGAAAGAAAGAAAGAAAGAAGGTCTTTATTTCCATAGATACGGACGCACTGAAACAGCGCTGGGAAAACCTCTCCACTCTGGAAGCTGGTTTCAAATCTCTACACTTTCACACCTCCAAATACACGGCGTAAAAATGGTAACTGGTAAATGGCGTTCACTTATATAGCGCTTTTCTTCTCATCTAGGATTGCCAAAGCGCTTTATAGATCCTGCAATCCACCCATTCACACACACACACACACACACACTGATGGCGGCAGAGCTGCCATACACACTGGCGCTAACCAGGCCACCAGGAGCAACTGGGCGTTCAATGTCTTGTTCAAGGACACTTTGACAAGCGGACAGCAGACAGAGCGGGAATCGAACCCATGACCCTCTGATCAGTAGTCGGTCACACTACCCTGCACCACTGCCACCCCCATCGTAGTATTTTTTTTTTTATTTTGTATACTTTATTGATCCCCAGAGGGGAAATTGAGGGCATCCACCTGGATGGATGAAGCAGCCATGGTACGGCGCCATCCCTTTACCATTCACACACACATTCACACCTAGGGCCACTTTTAGAGTCTCCAATTAACCTAACCTGCATGTTTTTTTTTGGGGGGGGGGCCTGTGGGAGGAAACTGGAGAACTCCCGGAGTAAACCCACGCAGACATGGGGAGAACATGCAAACTCTACACAGATCACTGTTGGTCAGGGGCTGGGATCGAACCAGGGATCCCATGGTCAAGGGTGAGTTGCTGTGCTGCCGCAGTGCTAACCATTGCGCCACCGCACCGCCCATGGACAGCTAAACTGGGGACAAACTTCCCCAGTTGGGGTAAAAACATTGTTATGTGCACGGGCCATGAGTGACACCCAGTAACACTGCTTAGGTTCTGAGGGATGATGATTCTTGTAAAAATTTAGACTGTCTTAATAAAAGTTCATGAGGGAAGTGAATTCAAAGTTCAATCTGGCTGGAGTCCGCTACAAACATTTATTATTTATTTTTAATAAAGTGTCACAATACTGCTGTCTCTGAATCGATACAGTATCACCACCACAACATATCACAATATTAGACTGTGTCAATCTCCCCACCCCTACCCGAGCACATTTGGTGGTACTCTGAGTTACTTTCGATTTCCCTGATTCACTGCTCAGTTTTTTTTTTACTGTAATAACTTTTTTTTTTTTTTTTTTTTACCAGAAATGGCTTCATCTTTATTTATTTCAGTAATCTTACAATTTTGTTTAATTGAAATTAGAGTTCAAATCACTGTTTCTCTATTCCAGTTCAGTTGCAAAGGAATGAGGAAAAAAAATGCAAAATTATAAGTAAAAAACAAAACAAAAAAACAATTTTATCATAAAACTCAAATAATAAAAAAGAAAAGTGAAAAAATGTTGCATTTATTATAAAATATCTCAAATTTATGAAAAAACTCACAAATAGATTAATTCACAAAAAACGGCAGTTTATTTTTCAGGTTAAAAAAGTTACAAATTTAAAGAAAAAACCTCAAAAGTTGGAGGAAAAAATGTTGCTCTCTGCTGAAGTAATTTTTGTCCATCCTTTCTTACTGTTACTGTAACAGTAAGTAAACATTTTTTGTGACTACTCTTCTACTTGAGTAATTAATATAATAAGGTATTACTTTTACTTTATTACAATTTCTGGATACTCTGCCCACCTCTGTTAAAACCTAAACTGAAGACAACTTAAAATTTACATTTTCACAAATTACATCTAAAATCAAAATCAAAATGTTTTTTAAAAAAAGGCAGATTTTTATTTAACATTTCATTGACAATTACTTATTACTAATTAATTTAGTTACCGAAAAGTAATGTTTAACAGTCTCCCGTTTGATCCACACACTTCTTATATCAGTAGGCCTATTGCAACGCTTGGATCCCTGCGGTTGAAAAATAAACCACATTTAGTCAAATTTGACCACTATGAACTTTTCAGCCCCCCCACCACCTCCACCACCATACATTCGTATACAGTTCCTGCACACAGGCATTTTAAAACAAGCAAAGACCTTTAAGGGTAGTGGTGCCGTTTTTGCCAAAATATTCTCCAACTTCTTGATCAAAACAGGGACACGCAGACAAATATTTATATCTACTCAATTAAAAATAGACTTTTCAAACTATGATAGAGCAAATAAAAAATGCTGAATACCAAATCCCAGAATCAAGGCAGCTGTCAGTTTGCAAGTGTTCAGTGTGATGCTACCCGTTTCTCCAAATTAAAACTGATACAGCACCATTAAATGGTGAAAAACAGCCAAAACACAAGTCAGAGGCATGCTGTAATTACTGTACATACAGCATTAAAGCCAACAAAAACAGCTGCTACTCTTAACACGGCTAATAAACTGGCAGGATTAGCAGTTAAAAAAGACCCTGCACACAAACACACACAAAATGGTGTAACACGTGCATATTGACAGCACCTGCTTCATTTCAAGGTGTCTGTGATGGAAAAAAAAATTGGAGAAGCTCAGCTGAGTCAACCGTAACAATTGCCACCTCCATGTCCAACCTGCATATAAAATAAGCCACTCTGGGACAGAAACTGCAGCACAGATGAAAGTGGTGGAATTATAAAGTACAGCAGAATCAGAGGGAGGGAGCTTTCTAGCGCTGAAAAATTCTGGACACTTTCTCAAAGTGTCCCTAATCCAGATTCAACTCCATTACATGCGAGACACTTTTCTAGAGACGGTGTCGATAAGCTCAACAACAGCGAGGAGAGACCATCCCGAAAAGTGTCACATTACTGGTGCACTTTAAACAGAACAACAAGAACACAAAGAAGGCCAGCAACTGCATTTTAAGGGGGAAATTATTTCAATTTTTGATATGGTTACAGATGGAAACTGGGCCAATGCCAGCTTTGATGCTTTAGTTGTGTGTGCGTCTGTTTTAAAGACCCCAAAAACCGAGCCTTACTGATGGAACAAAAAAGACAGGGAATGAAAGCAAACGACAGAAATGTGAGACGATGTGGCAGAGGCAAGAAAGCAAAGAGGACAGCCAGACAGAGGACACAAATTGAGGGATGAGAAGAAAGCAAGATATGGCAGGGGAGAGTGATGAATATGCCTCAGATACAGAAGGGAGAGTGACAGAGCTGAAGTAGTGCGGAATCCCTGTTGAATAGGCCTTGATTAACAGTGCCACGGGGTCACAGCAGGGCCGTTCGTCTGCAAGTCCCGGCTTATGAAATCATGCGCGCGCACGGACGTGTACACATGTGCAAGTTTAAGTGGGTGTGATATTCCCCTCTAATACACGCAAGTACAGTATTTGATATATGATATACACACTTTTTATGAGTGCTCATTTCTCTGAATACACACTAAAAAACCCTAATCTAAATGAGTGACTGGGACAGAGGCTGCTTCTGCGAGTTTTTATTTTTATGGACGTTTAAGCAAACAGTCTGGACATTTTGGATGACTGCTTGTTTGCTGTTTTGCACTGCTCTAAGGCATGAGATTAACATCGTGCTCAAAAATATGGCTAGCTTAGCTCAGCACAATCCTTTTTAAACAGACTCTGCAAATGCAGGGCCTGTAGGCAAGGGACAAGACAGGCCAAGATATGCACATAGCAAACAACGGTGGAAACATTTTGTAAACTCACGGTCACATTCCTGATTTTTACAGCAGAAAAAAAAAAGCCAGCTCAAAGACCGTGCATTTTTTGAATCAATTTCTTTTCAAACCTTTAAGGAGAATTTACACTGGTCTGTTTTAGTTTTCTTGATATACACTGTATTAGTGGTGGGAATATTAATGCATTAATGCAATTAATTACAGCAGTCCAATTAATTTTTTTTTTTTTTAAATGAGGAAAATTAACACCCCCACAGCACTTTTTGTTACATCTGAAACAAGTTCATTTTGTCTTCTTACTGATAAAACTGGTCTTGTTTCAGACAAAGTAAAGAGTCATAGCTTTGACATGTTTGGATAGTCGAAACATGTAAAAAGTATGAAACATCTCTTTGTCTGAATAGAGGAGCAAGAGCAGTTTTACTTCATGTTACAAAGGAACTCACAGCCTGGACTTAGCACCTGCCTGGACAGCCTTTCCCAAAACACACAACAGAGTCGGGTAGAGCCCGAGCAAAACTCCTCATGTTATTTAATTCTGAGTGTTCAAACCAGTATGCTGGAGTATCGCTGTCATACTATGTGGACATTTAGACCATAGATTACATTTAATTAGACATCAAAATTAGCGAACGCGTGAAATGGGCAGTGGTTGCCTAAGGTTTAAGGATGTGGACTGGTGACTAGAGGGTCACTGGATCGATCCCTGGACCAGCAGGATCAGATCTGGGCGGGACAGATACCATAGGAGCTGCTCAGTGGCCACAGGTCAGTCTGTGGTTGTACTGTGCAGCTTCCAGGTGTAAATGTGTAACTGTGCGTGTAAACAGGGTGTCCTTGAAAAAGAGAGTTTGCCTCTCAATGGACTTCCCCTGTATAAATAAAGGTTAATAATAATAGAATGAATCTTCAGCGAGCTCCTTCTGCTAACTGGAAGTTGGCACATGGATAGTCACAGCAGAGTAACTGTTCCCGCTTTTCCGTTTTCAATTGTTCACTCTTTGTTAAAAGCCACTGCAATTAAAAAGCAATAAAAATTTGCCTAAAAATACTTTTTTCCATTTGTTTCATTGTAATTTTAGCAATTAATCACGTAATTAAAGAATGTTCTCAAATCATGGTCAATTGCAATAATCATTAATCAATTTCCAGCACTAATAATTTAATAATAATATTTTATTTAATAATTTTATTCTGGTGTTCAAATCAGTTTGCTGGAGTATCCTTGTCATACTATGAGGACGTTTGGTCCGTAGATTACATTTAATTAAACATTAAAATGAGTGATGGCGTGGAATGCTAACTGGAAGTTAGCACTGTCCCGCCTTTGGTCCTCATTTTAGTTAATCCTGGGTGTTCAAATCAGTTTGTTGGAGTATCACTGTCATACTATAAGGACATTTGGACCATAGCTGACATATACTGAAACAAGCTACCCGGGGAATGAATCTTAAGCAAGTGTGGTAAGCTAACTGGAAGTTTGCTGACCATGGCTAACATTTTCCCGGCAAACTGAGGCGGCATATTGGGTCTGTAATTGCTGTTTTGACAACTGCTGTAGTCTTGTGATAACAGGACATACAAACAATTGTTTGGTGTATTTACTGTAATTATATACAGTAAGCTATGTACATGTATGTTGCCTGCTAGCTAGCTAGCTCAGTAGCTGTGTTCATGGCCCCAGAATTAAGCCACGATTCTGTTTGACTGGAGGATAAATTCAACTTTAGCTCATCTATTTTCTTGGCAAAGATCCTGACATTTGGATCAAACAACAAACAAGACATTTGGGCTGCACGGTGGCGCAGTGGTTTAGCACTGTGGCAGCACAGTTTACCCTCGGCCGGGGGACCGCGGGGATCATGAGATCGTGGGTTCGATCCCAGCCCCCGACCAACAGTGAGCTGTGTGGAGTTTGCATGTTCTCCCCGTGTTGCGTGGGTTTACTCCGGGATTTCTCCGGTTTCCTCCCGCATACCAAAAACATGTAGGTTTAGGGCGCTCGCGCACGCAGCGACCGGCAGCCGGTGGCTTGTCACCAGACTGCAAACCAAATCTACCTACGGGTACAAATAAGTAACAAAAAAAAAAAAAGACACAGGCAAGAGTTCTGTCTGTATGGGTTGCCATTTAGCCTAGCTCCATTTCCGCTTAAGTTTACGTACAGGAAGAATTTCAACTCAACTACTTTTCAATGAAAGAACCTTGGTGAGAAAGCTCACATAAACCATGCATCTGCATATCAGGGGCCTTGAATGAGAACAGTGCTCAACGTATAACAGCCTGGAAAAAAAGTCCCCCTTGTGGTGACCCACCACACTCTACATGGACATTCCTCACACTCAGCAGGTCTGGAGGAAGCAGAGGACCATTTACATACAGAGGACAATTCACATATGGACAGAGAGCCCCTAGGGGACAACCAGAACAATGGACTGTTGTTTATACATCCCCGGATTAGGGAGAGGACGTCCGGGCGCCAGTTGGTCATGCTAATAATAGGTATTGACTGATATGTACTGTATATTACTATGCTAATGTGCCATGCATTCTCTCTCTGTTTGTATAACATGTATAAAAGAGCTTGCTATACATGCCTGAGCAGGACAGTAGATCACTCAGCTACGATGTGTGTCTCATGATGTTGGAGGAAATAAAACCCTGCAACCTTCCAGCTTGTCGCATCTCGCCTGATCTTTTACCTCCACACTGTTGACCCCAACATGTCATGGTGCGCCCCCCGCCTGATCTTTTACCTCCACACTGGTGACCCTACGCTGGCATCCTCTTCATCCACACCGGAGCGCGCTCTCCGGAGCGGCCAGCGCCAGGACTGACACGCACCATGAACGGCGACATGAGCGAGCCGCAGGAAGTAGCCTGAACGGAGAAAATTATCGGCGCCGTCTGCGTGATTTCCACCAAGCTCCCCGACCCTGACTCACTCTGGACAGCGGACGTCCCGCACACAGAAGCCCCACACGCACACCGCAGGATTACGAGGACAGCGCAGCTTCCAGCTATGTGGTCACTGCGCTAAGTGCGCACCACGCACAGGAACAAACCGGCTCCACAGACTGATACATTGTCCTCCGCCACTGCACATGCCCGAGAAACACGGCCGATCGCCATCCTCGGAACCTTCAGGGCTGCTCACGCACCTGAAGCAGACATGCAGCCCGCACACAGGACTTTGTATGGGTTTCTCAGCCACGGCGCACAACAGGAGTTTAGCTGATTGCTGTCCCCGATAGCTTTAGGGCTGCGTCTGCACCTAAAGCCAAACCGCCAAGTCCCTCACACAGCTGCAGTTGTTTCACAGCCGCTACGCATCCTCGGGGAATTTGGCCATTCGCCTTCCCCACATCCTTGCTGGACCGAGCCGCAAGAGGAGTCAGACTCTTAATTTTTTCACAGCTGCTGCGGATCACCGCCAGGTTGACTGGGAAAGTCCCTCACCATCGCGGATCCAAACGCAATTTTTGCATGGCCCAGACACCTTTGACGTCCCGGGCCAGCACTCACTTACTCCCACCCCCTCCCCCTCCTCCTCCACAGCGCTCTTCCCGCACCTCACTCCCTAAAGCCGGCCGATCGCCGGTTGGTTCCATTACGCACGACGCGCACTGGCCCCGTGCGCCCATGATCCATGGCCGTTCAACATGCTGGAACCTGGAGCGGAGCACACTGTCTTTTCCACCCCTCCTCCGTCCCCCCAAGGACTGACATTCCCTCCGACACTCCTCTACAGCAGGACAGTTCTACCGGAGCTGGAGCCCAAATGACCGTGGGGGGGGGGAGGGGTCACAGCCCCTTCTGAGTGTGGGGGGAGCCCTGTGGTGACCCACCACACTCTACACGGACATTCCTCACACTCAGCAGGTCTGGAGGAAGCAGAGGACCATTTACATACAGAGGACAATTCACATACGGACAGAGAGCCCCTGGGGGACAACCAGAACAATGGACTGTTGTTTATACATCCCCGGATTAGGGAGAGGACTTCCGGGCGCCAGTTGGTCACGGTAGTAATACATAGGTATTGACTGATATGTATATCACTATGCTAATGTGCCATGCATTCTCTTTCTGTTTGTATAACATGTATAAAAAAGCTTGCTATACATGCCTGAGCAGGACAGTAGATCACTGAGCTACGATGTGTGTCTCATGACGTTGGAGGAAATAAAACCCTTCAACCTTCCAGCTCGTCGCATCTCGCCTGATCTTTTACCTCCAGACCCTCCCCAAAATTGGAACCCCTCATTTCAGTTTCGAAGCATCTGTACGAAGGGGGCTGAAAAGTTCATAGTGGTCAAATTTGACCAAATGTGGTTTATTTTTCAACCACAGGGATCCAAGCGCTGCAACACCTATGGAAGAAGTGTGTGGACCAAAGGGGAGACTATATTGAAAAATAAATCACATTTGGTCAAATTTGACCACTATGAACTTTTCAGCCCCCCCCCCCACTGTATAAGCTTCTGTTTAAATATAAAAGACCCCTACCCATAATATATGTAACCTCTCATTAGAAATATCTCAAAAATTGAATTTGTCCAAGGTATTGATGAGTTAAAGCTTATAAAAATTTGAAGTCAATCTAATTAGAAATGTACACACTACAGTGGCAGAAAGAAAAGAGGACCCCTCTCTAAAACAAATGGAACCCCTGAATACATGTGTCTGAAAATCTAATGTGTCCAAGATATTGATAAGTTAACACTTCTGCATAAATTTTAAGTGAATATGATCAGAAATGTTAAAGCTATAGTAGCAGCAACAGAGTTGTACAATACAAGTGTCAAGGTTTCTTAAAGGGCCTCACCTGGGGGCTGATGCTCGGCCCATAACCCATGCCAGGTGAGTTCATGGAGTGGGGGCCCATGGGTGAACTGATGACTGAGAAGGGTGACGCTAGTCCGTTCATTGGAGAACTCAGCGTGCTGATGGGGGAGTGGAGAGACCCAGAGGGTCCCATTGAAGTTGGGCTAAGCAGAGATGGGTGCATTCCCCGGTGTGACGTGGGCGATCCCAGAGGTGAGGATGTCACTTGACCTGATGAATCTGTTCAGAAAAAAAAGAAATTTATAATGAAATACTTAATTTTGAGAAGTGGCACATTGCTTGCATGTTGTCAAGTAACATCTTAAGTGTCCCATATTGTGGATATTCCCAAGAGTTTACATTTTGGCACTGTCAAGGACATAGAAATCTATTTTTCATGGTCAAAAATCATTTGTGTTGTTACACAAATCATCAGAAAAGCTGTCTGAAAGCTCTGTCTGAAACAGTCAATTTTCCACCTGCTCTGACACTAATCCCAAGTTTCTAATCTGACTGGGTAAAGGGTTTTTGAGCAGGCCATCACAAGTAAGGAGGCAGTCAGCATTGGTCTGATATGCCAACTTGGACAACTGAAGGTGGTTCTTGTTGGTTTGTGACATCACCCAAGACTATCCATCCATCCATCCATCCATCCATCCTTCCTCTACCACTTATCCAGGGATCCAGGTCGTGGGGGCACCAGTCCGGGCAGAGTAGCCCAGACTTCCGCCCAGTTCACATAGCACCATGATCCCTATGATCACTCCTGCAGGTGGTGAGCCCACTGGAGGGTGGACCCATGTGCCTCCTTTGGGTACACTGAGTCCCTGATGCAACATTTTTCATGGAGATCCACTGGACCGATCTTAGTCTGGCCCTTCATCCCAGGACCAGTGTTCCTTGGGAGACCCTACCAAGGGCACGTTGCCCATGATAACATAGCCCCTGGGATCATTCGAGCACTCAAACCCCTACACTACGATAAGATGGCGATCAATGGAGGGGACCCAAGACTATCAACTAGCTAATTTCTTTAGGACTTTATCTAAATAAAAACGTTTTCTTTGTTAAGTCAGCATTTTGATATGTTAATGGTAAACATGCGACCCATGGATGTCTTTCAAAGGATTAAAACCCACTAAAACACCATTCTGCAATTAATGGAACCTTAAAGAAATCTTTTAGATTTGACTGGTGGTTGGGAACCAGCTTACAGGTACATTACCGCCACTGACTTGATTATCATCACTCTATATCTTCTTCTTTTAGATTTGATAGGCAGATCACTCTATATCTTCTTTTTTTAGATTTGATTGGTGGTTGGCAACCAGCTTACAGGTGCATTACCACCACTGACGATTATCATCACTCTTTGTGTAAGGAGTTACAACTCTGTATCTTTGTATAAGGAGTTCTTATAAGGATATTATCACTATGTAATTCAAGAAATCGCTCTGTGTGTGTGTGTGTAAATCTTCTTTTAGATTTCACCAGGTTTAGGTTTCACCATGGCTACTGTTGCCATGGTAACAGCAACTTTCTACGGGCATGCAGAAATGCTTGCTTACACTTGCTTTCTATGGGCATGAATGAGTATGCATGGGCATGCACAAGTATGCACTAGTAATAATAATTTAAAAAACCTCAAAATGTGATGCACTAGGACACAAGAATAAAAAAAAATATTTTTTTTTCTAAAGTTGCCTTTAAAGTTTTCTTCTTTTTTGTCCATCCCTGGCACCAATGACTCTAGTACATCTGGTGAAGTGTGAAACCAGTTGCTGAATTGGAGTGCTGTCCAGGAAAACACACAAGTTGGCACAAACACTCGAGACAGTTAAGCCACAACTCATAGTGGAAAAATAGCAAAACCGCAAAGGGCACATTGTGTACGTATGTGCAGGCTTGTCTCAAATCTGTATGAAACTTATGTACTTGCCTGCTTTCTCACAAACTGATTCTGCTCACCAGACTTCAAAAGTGTGACCCTTAGAGATCTAGAAGGTCAGGAAGAACAGTATATCTATAATGCAGACGGGAGTTGTGCACCAAGGAGAATGACAAAACACAACCTTGCACCACAGCTGATGAGAAGCCCACAGAGGCTGAGAGTGAAGTTAGAGTGACAAGGATAAGGTCATTAAGTGGATAAGTCTTTATCCTCACTTATAAACATAGTGCCACCCTTTACCTTGGCTAAATGGCCTATCTTTGCATCAGCTGTCACCACAGTAGATATAAAACAGGAACATTAGAGGAACAACTGCTGACACATTGTGCTGTATCACAGGGGTTTTGGCAGGGCTGCCAAAACAAAGGGCATTTACTGATAACAAAGCCGCACCTCCTATCTCATATTTCAGCATTACATTTGACTTTTTTTTGCTTTCTATATACTAGTGCATACCTGTGCATGCCCATAAAAACAAGTGTAAGCAAGCATTTCTGCATACCCGTAGAAGTTACTGTTACCATGGCAACAGTAACCACGGTGAAATCTGCCTTTCATCTTTGATGGCTGCCTTTGATCTCTGATGATGTCAGAGCGAGTCCTATGATCATGAGTCATGCCTGCCATTGATCTATGAAGATGTCATAGCGAGTCCTATGATCGTAAGTGATGCCTGCCTGTGATCTATGAAGATGTCATAGCGAGTACTATGATCGTGAGTAACACCTGCCTGTGATCTATGAAGATGTCATAGCAGGTCCTATGATCATGAGTGATGCCTGTCTGTGATCTTTGATGATGTCATAGCAAGTCCTATGATCTTTTAGCGAGTCCTATGATAGAGAGTGATGCCTGCCTTTGATCTCATAGCGAGTCCTGTGATCTTTTAGCAAGTCTTATGATCTATATGACGTCATATAGACATGTAGAGATCACAGGAACATCATAGGCGAACCTATGATCTTTTAGCGAGTCCTATGGTCGTGACAGACAGACAGATTTCTTGAATTATATATAGAGTGATAAAAGTTTCGCACATTGGGAGTTGTTCAGAGCTCCTTGTGCAAAGATGTGGAGTGATGGAGACAGACATATGTCTGTAGACATATGTAGTGTGTGGCGCTAATGCACCTGTAAACTGGTTGCTAACTGCCAATCAAATCCAAAAGAAGATGTAACGAGAGAAGAGCTCCTGACGATAGAGTGATGACCTGAAGAATATAGAATGGGACCAGGCAGAGTGTTATAGACATCATGTAGACATGGAAATCTCACTGGAAGAAGAAGACGAAGAAGAAGAAGAAGAAGAAGAAGAGGAAGAAGAAGAGACAGCAGTGGCTCAGGAGGTAGAGCAGGTTGTCTAATAACGGCATGGTTGGCGATTCGAATCCCGCTCTCCCCAGATATACTGCCGTTGTGTCCCTGGGCAAGACACGTCACCCCCAATTGCTTCTGGTGGGTCTGGAAGCACCATGTTAGGCAGCATGCCACCATCAGTGTGTGAATGTGTGTGTGAATGGGTGGATAGCAGGATCTGTAAAGTGCTTTGGTCATCAAGAGATGAGAATAAAAGCGTTATATAAGTGAATACCATTTACCATATTTTACTGTTGGTATGATGTTCCTTTTCTGAAATGCTGTGTTACTTTTACGCCAGATGTAATGGGACACATACCTTCCAAAAAGTTCAACTTTTGTCTCGTCAGTCCACAGAGTATTTTCCCAAAAGTCTTGGGGATCATCAAGATGTTTTCTGGCAAAACTGAGACAAGCCTTCATGTTCTTTTTGCTCAGCAGTGGTTTTTGTCTTGGAACTCTGCCATGCAGGCCATTTTTACCCAGTCTCTTGCTTATGGGGGAGTCATGAACACTGACCTTAACTGAGGCAAGTGAGGCCTGCAGTTCTTTGGATGTTGTTGTGCGGTCTTTTGTGACCTCTTGGATGAGTTGTCGCTGAGCTCTTGGGGAAATTTTGGTCGGCCAGGCACTCCTGGGAAGGTTCACCATTGTTCTATGTTTTCGCCATTTGTGAATAATGGCTCTCACTGTGGATCGCTGGAGTCCCAAAGCTTTAGAAATGGCTTTATAACCTTCTCCAGACTGATGGATCTCAATTACTGTGTTTCTCATTTGTTTCTGAATTTCTTTGGATCACAGCCTGATGTCTAGCTTTTGACGATCTTTTGGTCTACTTCTTTTCGTCAGGCAGGTCCTATTTCTTGATTGACAACAGGTGTGAAAGTAATCAGGCCTGGTTGTGGCTAGAAAAACTGAGCTCAGCTTTCCAACGATGTGATAAACCACAGTTATTTTATGTTTTAACGGTGGGGGGTGGGGGGAAATCACTTTTTCACACAGGGTCATGTAGGTTTGGATTTTTTTTTTTTTTACCCTTAATCTGTCTCTCTGTGTTGGCCCTGCGATGGACTGGCGATCTGTCCAGGGTGTACCCTGCCTCTCGCCCAAAGATGCTGGGATAGGCTCCAGCACCCCCCCCCCCCGGACCCAAAAAGGATTAAGTGGAAGAAGATGGATGGATAATAAACACCTTCATTTAAAAACTGCATTTTGTGTTTATTTGTGTTATCTTTGTCTCTTATTTAAATTTGTGTGATGATCTGAAACATTTAAGAGTGACAAACATACAAAAAAAGGAGAAATCAGGAAGGGGGCAAACACTTTTTCACACCACAGTATATCGGTTTCAGCCGATATTTACCTTGTTGACTGATATCAGCCCATCGACAAATAAGGCGAGTTTCACCAGCGACAATGGCTGATATTTATCTGGAGTGTCCCAGTTGTGTCAAACTGATTTTGTCTTGAAATGAACAACAGCACACAACAGCTGCAAATTTAACCCTGCCACAGTAGGTGCACAAGCCAGTGTGCTCCTAGTGTCGGTCCCAAGCCCGGATAAATGAGGATGGTTGCGTGAGGAAGGGCAGCCGACGTACACTACCGTTCAAAAGTTTGGGGTCACTTAGAAATTTCCTTATTTTTGAAAGAAAAGCACTTTTTTTCAATGAAGATAACTTTAAACTAATCACAAATACACTCTATACATTGCTAATGTGGTAAATGACTATTCTAGACGCAAATGTCTGGTTTTTGATGTAATATCTAGATAGGTGTATAGAGACCCATTTCCAGCAACTATCACTCCAGTGTTCTAATGGTACAATGTGTTTGCTCATTGCGTCAGAAGGCTAATGGATGATTAGAAAACCCTTGTGCAATCATGTTAGGTCTGCAATGCTGTAATTGCTGCAAATGGAGGATTCTTTGACGAAAGCAAACTTTGAAGGAAAAAATTATTATTTCAAATACAAATCATTATTTCTAACCTTGTCAATGTCTTGACTATATTTTCTATTCATTTTACAACTCATGGTGGTAAATAAGTGTGACTTTTCATGGAAAACACAAAATAATTGTCTGGGTGACCCCAAACTTTTGAACAGTAGTGTAAAACCTTTGCCAAATCAAACATCCGGATCATGATGAATGAGACTTTCATACTGGATTGGTCGAGGCCCGGGTTAACAACGACCGGCACTGGTGCTGTTAACCGATAGAGTGCCAGTGGAAATTGGGCTACTGCTGGTCGAAGATCGAGGAGGAGGAGAGGGGGAAGTCGTGTTAGGAGCGAGCGAGAGAAAGGGAAAGGTAGAAGTGTGGATGTGAGAGTAGGGATGTAAATGTAGGGACTATGACTGGTAAAGGCAGAGTTGGCTGATGATGGAGATCAGAAAGGTAGATATACTGTGTGTTCAAGATATCAGATGGAAGGGAAGCAAGGCTAGGAGCATTGGAGGTGGATTTAAACTGTTCTACCATGGTGTAGATAGGATAGAGGAGTAATCTTGAAGGAACAGTATGTGAAAAGTATTCAGGAATCAGACAGGATCATGAGTCTGAAGCTACAAGTCAAAAGTTTGATGTTGAATGTTGTCAGTGCATATGCCACAGAAGTTGGATGTCAGGTAGAAGAGAAAGAGGAATTCTGGAGTACGTTGGATGAAGTGGTAGAGAGTGTTTCCGGGGGGAGAGACTGGTGATTAGAGGGGGCTTTAACGGGCATGTAGGTGAAGGGAACAGAGGTGATGAGGAGGTCCTGGGTAGGTATGGTCTTAAAGCGAGGTAGTCGGATCTGGGAATTTTTTTTTTTTTTTTTGCGTGCATGGAAATAAAATCCTATAGACACATATAGCGTGATTGTCTGCGAGTGTGAATGACCTGTTCCACGAGCAAATGTACGTTTTTGGTCTGTGGCTGTTTACATTGGCCAGGATACTTCGTGCGCCAATGGGCCGTAGGGATCCCGTATTTTACATCCGGAAAAAAACAGTGAAACGGGAACAGCAGGAAGAGCCATAGTATTGTCGTCTAATCGTTTTATAACACATTTCACAACTAATAATAGTAACATTTCCACAAAAAATGTGCTATATTAACAACATGATCGCATTTTGCACACGGCTCACTCTCCGGCAGCGGCCCCAAGAAGTAAACAAATGCAGGGACGCTTGAAATCTTTTGTCGCGAAAATATCATTTTTGAATATTAATTACAGCTAAACGGGAGCAGTGTCGATGCCGAAATTTCACATACAAATCCTAATATACGTGTTCTATACACCATCGGCTTTTGGGTATCCAACTACCTCGCTTTAAGGAGAGAAATGTGGAAGGACAGATGGTTGTGGATTTTGCTAAAAGGATGGAAATGGCTGTGGTGAACACATCAAGAAGAGAGAGGAACACAGGGTGACTTACAAGAGTGGAGGAAGGTGCACATAGGTGGACTACATCTTATGCAGGAGAAATCTGAAAGAGATAGGAGACTGCAAGGTAGTGGCAGGAGAGAATGCAGTTAGACAGCATTGCATGGTAGTCTGTAGGATGACTTTGGAAAGCAAGAAGAGGAAGAGAGTGAAGACAGAGTGAAAGACTAAGCGGGGGAAGTTACAGAAAGAAGATTACACAAAGTTCAGGAAGGAGTTGATACAGGCTCTGGGTGGTAGGGAAGAATTACCAGATGACTAGGAAAGTACAGCAAAAGTATTGAGGGAAACCGGTAGAAAGGTTATGTGGTGTATCCAGTGGACAGAGGAAGAAAGACATGAAGACTTGGTGGTGGAATGAGGAGGTACAGGAAAGTATTCAAAGGAAGAGGTTAGCAAAGAAAAAGTGGGATAGTCAGGGAAATAAAGAAAGTAGACAGGATTTATCTTTTGTTCTTATTAAAGACAAAAATAGAATAAAAAGGAGATGAAGGCTGCAGTGTAGAGTCGAAACATGTTAAGAAGGTAAATACATCTCCTTTTTATTCTATTTTTGTCTTTAATAAGAACAAAAGATAAATAATTAAAAGAAGACAAAATGAACCTACTTGAGCTAAAGTAGACAGGAGTATTTGGAATCTAGGTGTATGGCAAAGACAAGTGGCAAAGGCACAGGAAAAGGCATATAGTGAGTTGTATGAGAGGCTAAACACTAAAGAAGGAGAAAAGGACTTGTATCGATCGGCTAGACAGCGAGATCAAGCTGGCAAGGATGGACAGCAGGTTAGGTTGATTAAGGATATAAATGGTAATGTACTAACGGGTGATGAGAGTGTGCTGAGAAGGTGGAAGGAGTACTATGAGGAGCTGATGAATGAAGAAAATGAGAGAGAGAGGAGAATGGATGAAGGAAAGAGCTTGAGCGAAGTGGACGATACTTCAACCTGTGACATTAGTGAGTCCCTAATGTCTATTAAACACCAACTTAAAAAGCTTGACTTACTCGATCAGCTGACAACTGATATTAATGATCTAAAGCAAGCCGTGGAATTCAACAACTCACTGATCGAGGTGCTAAAGGCTGATAATGCGTCACTTAGGCTTGAAGTAAACAACCTCAAACATCTGACAGCCGAACTCCAAAAAGATAAATTTAACATGGCAAAAACATACTTGACCTGCAGTGTCGGAGCATGAGGGATAATATCATTATACATGGACTTCCAGAAGTAAAAAATGAAACTCACCAAAAGTCAGAAGAACTTCTAAAGTCATTCCTAGTCAATGAGTTGAAAATGAAGCCAGAGGAGGCCAGGGCTATTCGCTTCTCCAGAGTGCATCGCCTCAGAAGGACCAAAGCCGACCAACAGAGGAGGCCCCGTCTTATTCTGGCCAAAACCACCGATTCCAAGATGAAAGCTGCTGTCATGTCCAAGAGTAAAGAGCTAAAAGGTACCAACTACTCCATCAAAGATCAGTTTCCACCTGAGATCATGAACAGATGGAGGTTGCTCTACCCGATCATGATGGAGGCAAGAAACAGTAAAGGGAACACTCGTCTGTTCATTGATAAACTTTACATTGATGGAAAACTGTATAGGAATCCTCAAATCACATATTGGCTAACTGGAGGCGACCAAAACATCACTGCTGAACCTCAAAAGGAGCCACCGGGACCTTTGCACGCTGCCTCTCTAGCAGTGTAAACACAGATGTGTGATGATGACATCATCAACGCGTCCCCGCTGCCATGAGAACTGATGAACCTGAAACACGGTGAATGATTTACTTTCTTTTTTACTCACTTTCCATCTTCCTTCTACCTCTCCCTCTTATTCGTATTTTCATTTTGGTTTGGGAATTGGCCTAAATTCTGCTCGTTTGACTGGGTAGGTCTGCTGCCTGGTGCGACGAGGCCAGTATCTCCGTGCTCTCGGACTAATGAACTGTTGTGCTGACAATGTATCTTTGTGTATTTGAGTGTGTGTGTGAATGTGTGTGTGTTTGTCCGACTGTCTTCCGTATGGATAGGGTTTGTCTATGTCTATGTCTCTAAGTGTGTATTGTTGTTGTGTGATCCCAGTAAATTTTATCAACTATCGTGCATAATAATCTTCAATGAATCTAATGAAGAGGGAGTGGATGTAATACAATTTATGGACTATAATAGGAATATAAGCTGTGATCAGTATATTCCTGAGCAATTAGCATCTTTTAAAAACCAGTACAATTATTCTTTCATGCATTTAAACATCAGGAGCTTGAATAAACATCATCATGATCTAGCTACTTTACTTACCAGTACAGGCTGCATGCAGCTTTGATGTAATTGGTTGTAGTGAAACTTGGCTGAATGATAAGTCATACACAGACATCTTAAACCTTGATGGTTATAAACTGTTCACGAAGAACAGATGTGGCAGATCTGGTGGTGGTGTCTCTCTGTATATCTCTTGTAGGTATGATGTTGGTGTTTATGATGATATTGTCATGGAAGACTGTCATATTGACTCTCTTTTTGTTGAGATACATGTCAAAAATGGGAAAAATTTAATTGTAGGTGTGATTTATCCCCCCCCCCCCCCCGGACACCAACCTTAATATTTTCACAACCAAATTGGAAGAAATTTTATTCTCAATCAACAACAAAAATAAAAGTTGTATTCTCCTTGGAGACTTCAACATTGGACCTCTCCAGGAATGATGCAGCTAAAAATGACTTTATGAATACACTACACTCCTCTTCCTTCTTCCCTACCATTAATACCTATGCTAGAATCACTCACTCCACCAAGTCCATTATTGATAATATCATTACTAACATTTGTAATTCCACACTGGTATCTGGAGTGGTCCTCTCCGAGATTTCTGATCACTTCTCCATTGTTCTGTTTCTTGACCTTGCCGTTAGGCCCTCAATCTCGCGACATAAACTAAAAATAAAATTACTTAATGAAGAAACCTTACAATGACTGAGTGAGGACTTGCATGTCAAGGCATGGGATAGAATCTACAATTGTAGTGATGATTGTAGTGATGACTGTGTGTCCGACACGATCATCGGTAGCACGGGGGCCCCCCAGGGAACGGTTTTGGCTCCCTTCCTGTTCACCCTTTATACTGCGGACTTCTCACACAACACACTGCCATCTACAGAAGTTCTCTGATGACTCTGCGATCGTTGGCCTCATCTCCAACGGAGATGAAGCTGAGTACAGAGGGCTTATCCAGGATTTCGTGGACTGGTGCCATCGGAACTGCCTCCAGATCAACGCGAGGAAAACTAAGGAGCTGGTGGTGGACTGCCACAGGCAAGGACAACCCCTCACAGCACCAGTAAATATACAGGGAACAGACATCGAGATGGTGACATCCTATAAGTACCTGGGTGTTCATCTGAACAATAAACTAGACTGGTCACACAATACTGGCGCACTCTACAAGAAGGGACAGCACAGGCTGTTCCTGCTGAGGAGACTCAGGTCTTTTGGTGTACAAGGGGCGCTGCTGAAGACATTCTATGACACGGTGGTGGCATCAGCCATCACTTTTGGAGTGGTCTGCTGGGGCAGTGGTATTACAGCAGCCGATAGGAAGAGACTGAACAAACTGATCAAGAAAGCTAGCTCTGTCCTGGGGCAACGCCTTGACCCAGTGGAGGAGATAGGAGAGAGAAGGATGGTGGCTAAACTGTCATCTCTGCTGGAGTCCGAGTTCCACCCTATGCAGGACATACTGAATGCACTGAGGAGCTCATTTAGCAGCAGACTACATCATCCTAGGTGCACAACCGAGAGGTTTCGCAGGTCCTTCCTACCTGCAGCTGTCAGACTGTACAACCTAAGCAGGGCTGCTCGCAGAGATAGCAAAAAGACGTGACAACCTAATAGTTTTGAATGCAAAAGACGCAATAGACTTACACAATGGTCCCCTCCGGTATACAACTAGGAAAATATCGGTTGCTATGGAGGGTGAGAATATGTATGGGTACATAATCATACCATGTAGGATAACTAAGTAGACAGTTGTGCTGTTTCATTCCATCTAGCTACAATGCTCCGCACTGTGTGTGTTTATAGATTTACATATTTATTCCATCTAGCTACAATGCTCCGCACTGTGTGTTTACATATATATTTATATATTTACTCCATCTAGCAACAATGCCCCACACTCTGTGTGTTTATATACAGTATTTACATATTTATTCCATCTAGCTACAATGCTCCGCACTGTGTGTTTATATATCTACATATTTATTCCATCTAGCTACAATGCTCCGCACTGTGTGTTTATATATTCACATATTCATTCCATATAGTTACAATACTCTGCACTGTGTGTTTATATACTCATATATTTATTCCATCCAGCTACAATGCTCCGCACTGTGTTTATATATTTATATATATATCCCATCTAGCTACAATGCTCCGCACTGTTTGTCTACATATATATATTTATATTTATATGTACATATGTATACTTGCTGCTCTTGTTTTTTCTCTTGCCTTCTGATTGTTGCTCTGAGTGTTGCTATCCCTGTGCTGTTGCAATCCTGGAATTTCCCCATTGTGGGACTAATATCTTATCTTATGATGACCAAGGAAATAACAGAATCCATCCAGAGGACAATTCCTGTCAAGACTATCACATGTAATCGTACTAGTCAACATCCATGGCTTTCTAAGGGCATACTAAAATCTATTAAGTACAAAAAAAAATTATATAAATGCTACATAAAAAATCCAAATACTAACAATAAAAATGTATGTACTAATTATAGAAATAAATTAACACATATTATTAGAAAGAGTAAGAGTAATTACTATGCAGAACTTATAAACGCATCACAGGGTGATTCTAAGAAATCATGGAGAATACTAAATAAGGTTCTAAATAGGGACCAAAAAGCCCCCCCATTTCTGAACAATAACGCAGTCAGTAATCTCACCAGTAATGCCACTCTCACTGACAAATTTAATAATTACTTTGTCTTTATTGGAGAAAATTTATCTAATAAAATTAACCAAACCCAGGCTGCCCCTTTCAATCAATCAATCAATCAATCAATCAACCTTTATTGCCATGATGCTATGCATACAACTGTAGTGCAAGCAAGATGAAATTGCGTTTCTCTAGGCATCCGTATTGTAAAAAGAACATAATTTAAAAAGACACTCGGACTTCCGGTCTGGACACCATGGTGGTAGCCGCTTAATGCTGAAGCTACCAGATCCCATCCGTGAAAATACCATGAAAATCAGATTTAACGGATTTGTGGAAGAGTGAAACTCAAAAGATAAAGTTATTATGGCTAAAGGAAAACAGGAGAGATTGACATTTACCAGACCAAGACACGCACCAGCCGGCGAAACCGACCTCAAAGACAATAACCATTCGGAAATGGAGGAGCAAAATGAGGCTAGCAACACGGCTAGCTTAAAAACGATACTTCAGGAATTAAGAGAATTTCGCTGAGAGTGTGGGGCCAAATTTCGTGAACTTAAAGATGAAATAAAAAAGACAAACAACAGAGTGGACCAGGCTGAGTACTGAATCAAGGAAGCAGAGGAAAGAATAAAAGGGCTGGAAGAAACCACGCTGGAATTACTTAAACGACAGACAAGACTGGAGGCTAAGCTAACTGACCTGGAAGGAAGACTAAGAAGGGACAACATAAGAATTCATGGTCTGAAAGAAGGAGTCGAGGATGGTTTCACCACAATGGCTGCATGCATGGAAACCATACTGAGAGAAAAGTTGGAAATTCCCCAATCCACCGACTTGAAAATAGAAAGGGCGCACCGTTCATTAACCCCAAGGCCATCGGCGGAAGCCCCCCCGCGATCGGTGGTGGTGAAGTTTTCCAACTTCAGAACAAAAGAAGAGGTTTTGAGACTGGCCTGGCAGAAAAAAAGGATTTATGCACCAAGAAAGAAAAGTTTTTGTGGAGCATGACTACGCCCCGGAGGTCCTTAAAAAACGTTGGGAATACAATGAAGCTAAAAAGGTACTAAGAGAGAAGAAACTGCGCTTTTAAACCCCATTCCTGGCGAAGCTGAGGGTTTTTTACGGGGAAGAGACGTGTCTCTACAACTCGGCGGAAGAAGCAACCAGGAATATGGTGAGAAGAGGGCTCCCGGTACCGGTGTATAAACCCACAGCAGAACCCGATCGAAAGAATCAAGGCTCAAACGTGGTGCACACAGAGGCCCTCAAAATCCACGGGCTAGCAGCGGGAAACCCAGCGCCAGGGCTATAAGGAAAAACTGGACGCTTTCAGGAGGGAATAACGATATTCTTAGTCAATATGCACATCCAACCCTCCTCCTACAAGGTAACAAACATTAAAGGAGTTGCAGAATCAGCAAATATGAGGTGGTAAAATATTTCATGGAACAGTCATAATATTAGAAACAAACAAGTCTTAAAAAAAAAAACTTGTTAAAATAGAAATGTGACAATGAACCACATGAACTCTCCACGCTAACAAATATTGTATTACCGTGATTGTTTGCTGTGATGGTGGTGGGAGGTAGTGCATAATTTCATAAGGTATACGCATAAAAAAAAAAAATCTATACAAGTTCGGATTGGGATCTGAAAATCACGTTAAAAACATGGGACAACTTACAGGGGTAAGAGAGGGCCCTCAACACGTAACAAAGTTTGAGGAATTTCCCTCAGAGCTAACACACCATCAAGGCTCCTCTAAGGTCGCTAAAAAGACCTCAGTTCAGGAAGATCTTTTGACAGTTTTATGTTTTAAAGTTTTATATATTATGTTCTTAATGTTTTTTATGTTCTTAATGTTCTTTCAGTTTTTGAGCAGCACAAGAGAGGGCCACTATACTATTATACTAAATAAGACAATACAGTGGTACCTCTACTTACGAACGTCTCTACATACGGAATTTTCAGGTTACGACATGCCTCAACGGGAAAATATTGCCTCTTGTTACGAACGAAATTTCAGGATACGAAAGGCAAAAAAAGTACGCGCTCCTCGCAGCTCCCGTAGTTTACCGAACGTAAACATACCTGTAGCTGCTCTGCCATTGGCTATCGCCGAGCATCTTCCTGGTATCCCATTGGCCACGAATCACCCGGAAAAAGTGTTCACTAGTCGGGCTATCGCTCACTATGATGATGTTTGCCTTGCACATTTTCGAAGGATCGTTACAAGCCGACAAAAACAAACGTCCTTGGATCGTTTCTTCACAAAACGTCAGGCAAAAACCACTGATGAGACAGAACATGAACCAAAGGAGGCAAAAAGTGACGCCGATGCCGCCGCCGCCGATCGCAGTTAAAAGGTAAATGAACATAATTTTTATTATTCTTTCTCTTTTATTATTCTTTCTCTCATTTTAAACTCTCATTTTATGTTTATTGTGCAGTAATCTAATTGTAACATGTATTTGTTACATGTTTTGATGCGTTTTTACGATTTATAAAAAATTTATGCCCGAATTTTGGGGGGCTTGGAACGGATTACGGCATTTACATGTAAAACACGCCTCTACTTACGGAATTTTCACGTTACGAGAATTCTTCCGGAACGAATTAATTTCGTAAGTAGAGGTACTACTGTACAATGGAGAAACAGGGTTCAACCAAAATAATCTCATATAATGTAAAAGGGATCCTGAATCCAGTTAAAAGATCCAAGATTCTAGGCAAAATGAAAAAAGACAAAGCAGGAATAATATTTTTACAGGAGACCCACCTAACAGACTTGGTACACACTAAACTTAATAGACAAGGGTTTAAACTGATCTGTTCATCTTCATATAAGTCAGGGAGGAGGAGGGGGTAGCGACATTGATCTCAACCAAAATTATATTTGAAAAAAACTCAGAACACAAAGATAAAGAAGGGAGATTTAGCGTGGTACTTGGTCGGCTAGAGAGAGAAGATATCACTCTGCTGAATGTATATGCACCTCCTGGGGCCAACTGGAAATTTTATAAAAAATGTATTTGACCTAATGATAACTAAAGCCCAAGGTTTAGTGATATGTGGTGGAGACTTCAATCTAAGACTGAATCCATACTGGGATGCATCAGGTAATTCTCCACATCAAAATAACACTCAAAGCAGAAAAACTAGGATGCTACTAAATGAAATGGGAATCTGTGAGGTGTGGAGGGAATTCAACCCCAGCGTAAAAGATAATACATTTTATTCAGCACCACACTCATCATATTCAAGGATTGACTATTTTTTTATGTTTAATAGAGACACTGGAAGAGTAAAAACATGTAAAATAGGACTGATGGAGCTCTCTGACCACAGTCCGATCTATATAGACTTTAATATCCAAAAATACACAAATAATACATTTTCTTGGAGGTTAAATTCGAATGTGCTGAAAGGACCACTGAAAGATGAATTGGAATCAGATATTCTCAGATATTTGGAAGAAAATGATAATGGGGAAGTGTCCCCTTTAATACTGTGGGATGCATGCAAAGCTGTAATAAGGGGAAAGATTACTGCAAAACTGGCACTCCAAAAGAAACTGAGACAAGAAAAACTAATCACATTAGAGTCAGAACTTAAGAAACTAGAAAAAGAGCACAAACACAACACCCAGTCTAATGACTCGCTAAAAATTAAGGAAATAAAAAAACAAATGAGATCTACACAGCAGAAATCCAGAAGAAACTTACATTTCTGAAACAAAAATATTATGAAACAGGTAGCAAATCGGCAAAATTACTAGCCTATAAATTGAGGAAACAACAAACGGAGAGAGCAATCTACAAAATCAGAGACCCAGTATCAAAGGAAATAAAAATTAAAATTCAGGAAATTCATAAAAGCTTCGAGAATTACTACAAGAACTTGTACTCCCTCAAAAAACACAAAGACACATCCGAAGCCTTCCTAAATACATTAAATCTTCCCCAACTTACTGAGTCACAAAATAAAAAACTATTGGCAGAAATACAACCTAAAGAATTAGAAAAAGCAATTATGAAACTTAAAGCTAACAAATCCCCGGGATCAGATGGTTATACAGCAGAGTGGTACAAAACTTTTAAACAGCAACTATCTCCTCTCCTCCTGAAAACATTTAACTATGTCCTCCACACAGGGGAAGTTCCCCTCTCCTGGAGAGGAGGGGTCATTGCAGTCATACCTAAACCTGAAAAGGATAAATTAAGACTGCTCCAACTACAGACCAATCAATGTGTTAAATCAGGACAATAAACTTTTTATTGCTATCCTTGCCAAAAGGTTAGAAAATATACTGACACACTTAATTAATTTAGACCAAACGGGTTTTATAAGACAACGACAGACACAAGATAACAGACGCACTTTACACATAATTCATCATATAAAAAAAATATAATTTAAATGTAGCCATACTGGGATTAGATGCCGAAAAAGCATTTGATTCGGTTGACTGGTCTTTCCTATTTAGAATGTTGTCCAGTTTCAATTTTCATAAAAACTTCATTAGAACTATCCAGGCATTATATAAAAAAAACCCCAACAGCTAAAATAAGGATTAACGGTAAACTATCATCATCTTTTGAACTGGAGAGAGGATGTCGTCAGGGCTGCCCCTTGTCTCCACTGCTCTTTGCAATCTTCATAGAACATCTGAGCCAATGGATAAGACAGAATCAAAAAATTCAAGGTATTACACTTGGTCAGAAGGAACATAAAATAGCACTCTTTGCTGATGACATTTTAATATACCTGGGGCAGCCGGACACCTCTTTTCCAGAACTAATCTCAGTTTTTTCAGAGTATGGAGAGTTATCGGGGTACGAATTGAACACGCATAAAACCCAAATTTTAACATTCAACTACAACCCAAATCAATATTTACTAAGCAAATTCAAAACTAACAGGGAGATGGAATCTATGAAATACCTGGGGGTCAATATCCCGGAACAACTCAACAAAATTATAACACTAAACTATGATCCACTGATGACAAAAATAAAATCTGATCTAGCAAGATGGAATACGATACCATTCTTGGGTACTACACAAAGAACTGAAGCAGTCAAAATGAATAGGAGACGGAAGGAGACAGAATGCCAAATAACAAGTGACATTCCCCTACAGGCGATAATAGGGAATAATGCCTTACCTAAACACTTGAATAACACTAACCCGTGGATAGAGACCCCGCTAAAAATTTGGTTTAAGATAGTCAGAGAGAATCAAACTAAAGAACCCTATCGATTATTGCAATGGATTTCCTCTGATCATGATTTTACTCCTAATAAAACAGACACTAGATTTAAAAAGTGGAAAGAGAACGGACTGATAAAATATTACGATTTCTTTAAAGGGCAAACTTCAAAAAGTTTTGAAGATTTGATAAAACAAGGTCTAATAAATCAAGACCTTTACAGGCTCTTTCAGCTTAGACACCACATAAAATACTTAACTAGAAAAGCACTCGGAGAGCGCAGACCTCTGCCAAGCGCCACAGTTCCCCCCATACAGTGTTTGTGTGTATGTTTTCAGACTCCTTGACCATGAAAACATATGACTAGCAATTGGATTGACAATGATAGGATTAGTGGTTCAGTAGTTATTCACGAAAATCGCATTTTCCGTAATGGCGGTTTTCTTGTGGACGGTGATCCGGATCACCACCAAAATGTAATCATCTATAGGATATGCCATTTCTGACAATCTGTGAAAATTTCATGAAAATCCAACCATAACTTTTTGAGTTATCTTGCTAACAAACAAACAAACAGACAGACAGACAGACAAACCAACGCCGATGAAAACATAACCTCCTTGGCGGAGGTAAAAAGGAGGATTTGGAAAGGGCCCAGTCAGGTGTTCTGAAGGTCTTCTTAACAGCATATAAAGGGATCCCAGGGATCAGATACATTTCTAAAATATACCATGGTCTTCAAGATTTAAAAGGAGACAACACATCATATATAAAAGAGAAATGTGAAAAAGAGGGGAATTTCACTTTACAATTGGAAATACGGGAAAAACTAAACAAACAACAGTGGAAAAGTACCTCATCCCTGCTGTGGAGAGAATTTGGATAGAAAAATTTGGTAAGCTTTTTCAAAACACCTGCCCAAAACAAATTTACTCGTAAAGGGTTGAATTGCTGGCGCTTGTGTGGTGAAAAGACTGCAAATCATCTTTATGTGTTTTGGTCATGCCCAGTTATCCACCAATATTGGACTAATGCACAGACAATATTGGAGAAAATATTCAAAGTAACAGTTCCCTTTTCTTTTGTAACTTTGTATTTGGGTTTACTACCGGAATCACTGGAAAGACGAGGAGAAAAATACTTATTCAGAAAAGCACTCGGACAGCGCAGACCTCCGCCAAGCGCCACAGTTCCCCCCATACAGTGTTTGTGTGTACGTTTTCAGATTCCTTGACCATGAAAACATATGACTAGCAATTGGATTCACAATGATAGGATTAGTGGTTCAGTAGTTATTGACGAAAATGGCATTTTCCATAATGGGGGTTTAGCGCCACAGTTCCCCCCATACAGTGTTTGTGTGTACGCTTTCAGATTCGTTGACCATGCAAACATATGACAAGCAATTGGATTGACAATGATAGGATTAGTGGTTTAGTAGTTATTCACGAAAATGGCATTTTGCGTAATGGCGGTTTTCTTGTGGACGGTGATCCGGATCACCACCAAAATCTAATCATCTGTAGGATACCCCATTTCTGACAATCTGTGAAAATTTCATGAAAAAAGTTGACATTTGCACTGAGACAGGACATGGATGGGTTCTTGAAATTTTGGCAACCCTGGAACGTATATGTGTCTTCCATCAGATCTAATCTTTGACAAACACCATTTCAATAATGGCACCTCTCTTTGTTCCAATGCTACTCAGATGTTCTTTTATTTCTCTTCTCTTCTCTTTTTTTTAAAAATTTTTTCTTTTCTTTCACTTAAAAAAAAGGGTGTTGTAATATTTTTTTTTCAATCTTGTCAAAAAACAAAACAAAAAAAGGGAATATGTGATGAAAATCAAATCAAATCAAATCAACCTTTATTGTCATATTGTTGTACATACAACTGTAGTACAGGCAAGATGAAACTGCGTTTCTCTCGGCATCCATGTAAGTAAAAGAACATGATTTAAGACACACTCACACATATCCTCACCCCCCACCCCACCGCAGCCATTCACACATCCCTGAGACATACTTGAAAAACTAACCATAATTATAATATACAAATAATATGCATAATGTCCATAGGTGCAGTAGTATGTATGAGAGATTCCAGATCAACTGTTCAGCATCCTAACAGCTTGTGGAAGGAAGCTGTTAATCAGTCTGGTGGTTCTGCCTCTGATGCTCCGGAATCGTTTGCCAGATGGCAGAAGTTCAAAGTGTTTATGCAGAGGGTGAGAACGGTCCTTGACAATGTTCAGTGCCCTGCTCCTACAACGGTTCTGAAAAAGTTCTTGGACAGAGGGGAGGGAGACTCCAATTACCCTCTCAGCTCCCTGAGAGGGTAAATAAACAATGCAATGCTGTAATGACAGGTATACCCTTTCCAAAAACTTACAATAATAATAATAATAAAAAAAATTGCTACTTTAGAATGCACTGTGGAAAAAAAACCCCACACACACTCACACCCCCCACCCCGACAGCCATTCACACATCCCTGAGACACATTTGGATATTACAGTAATGTTAACTTATTATAGTTGCAGTTAAAATGATAATAACTGCCTATGTACTGTATATATAAAACAATTAAATGGCTAAGTGAATCTAAGTAGCTAAGAGAAATAAATACTTAAAACTGACTAAAACTATAATATACTGTACATATAATATAATTCAATTCAACTTTATTTATATAGCGCCATTTCACAACAACAGTCATCTCATAGCACTATCAACTGTAGGGGGAACCCCCACAGTTGCAGAAAGACCCCAGCAATCAGGCGATCCCCTGTGAGCAAGCACTTGGCGACGGTGGAGAGAAAAAACTCCCTTTTAACAGGAAGAAACCTCCAGCAGAACCAGGCTCAGGGAGGGGCAGTCATCTGCTGCGACTGGCTGGGGGGTGAGGGGATAGAGAAGAAGAAAAGAACAGACATGTAGAGAGCAAACAGCACGATGGGGACTCAATCTATGGGAGAGAACAAACAAATGTTAATGACCAGCAAAAAAAATATTTCATTGAGAGTGAGAAAAGGAGTGAGGCCCAGTGCATTACTGGAGGTCCCCCGGCTGACTAAACCTATTAGCAGCATAACTAAGGGAGGGTTCAGAAACACATGATCCCTCCCTAATTGTAGGCTATATCAAAAAGGTAGGTTTTAGCCCTATTCTTAAAAACAGAGATCGAGTCTGACTCCCGAATCCAGATTGGCAGCTGATTCCACAGAAGAGGAGCTTGATAACTGAAGGCTCTGCCTCCCATTGTACTTTTGGAGATTCTAGGTATTACAAGTAATCCTGCATTTTGGGAGCGTAGTGCTCTGTTAGGATAATACGGTAGTATCAGATCTTTTAAATAAAAAGGAGCCTGATTGTTTAGAGCTTTGTAAGTAAGAAGAAGGATTTTAAACTTAATTCTAAACTCTATGGGAAGCCAATGAAGGGAGGCCAGAACCGGAGAGATATGATCTCTCTTTCTAGTACCTGTTAAAACTCTTGCTGCAGCATTTTGGATCAGCTGAAGACTTTTTAAAGATGTTTTAGGACAGCCTGATAATAAAAAATTACAATAATCTAATCTCGAGCTAACAAAAGCGTGGATCAGTTTCTCAGCATCACTCTGAGACAAGATGCTCCTAATCTTGGCAATATTACGCAAATGATAGAAGGCAGTCTTAGAAACAAATTTAATATGTGAATTGAAGGACAAATCCTGATCAAAAATATACATAATGTCCATAAAGTGCAGTAATATGTGTAAAGGATTCCGGATCAACTGTTCAGCATCCTAACAGCTTGTGGAAGGAAGCTGTTGATCAAACACTATCCATCAGGAAACTACCGGAATTCTTTCTTCCTGAAGCCAACTGATTGTGAGGAAGTCTGGAAAATCATCAAGGACATGAAGAACTCAAACTCTGCTGGAGCTGATAAAATTTCCAGCAAAATTTTGTGAATTATCATTAATTTAATACTGGAACCCCTTACCTACTGCATTAATCTGACTCTAATCTCCAGAGTAGTGCCACAAATAGCAAAAATTGCACAAATTATCCCAATTTATAAATCAGGCAATAAGAATGATTTGACTAATTATCATCCAATATCCATTCTGCCTACTCTTTCAAAGGTTTTGGAAAGAGTAGTTTATAACAGACTTACCAGTTACCTTGATAAGCTCAGCATTATTATCCCATCTCAGTATGGCTTCAGAAAGAAACACACTACCTGTATGGCAATACTTGACCTAAATGAAAAAAAAAAAAACATCAACTAGAAAAGCACTCGGAGAGCGCAGACCTCCGCCAAGCGCCACAGTTCCCCCCCATACAGTGTTTGTGTGTACGTTTTCAGATTCCTTGACCATGAAAACATATGACTAGCAATGGGATTCACAATGATAGGATTAGTGGTTCAGTCGTAAAAGCATTACCTCCTTGGCGGAGGTAATAAACTGAAGTGTTGCTGTTGTGTCCATCTCCTCCATCTGCAAAGTGCCAGGCTGCGACCTGTCAAGGCATACCTCATGCCACCCTTATTGGGGGGGCTTTCACACCTGTACTGACCTCATGCCTCCCTTATTGGGGGGGGGGCTTTCACACCTGTACTGAGTACTTAAAAACTGTATTTATCGGCAGATGAAAGAAAACTGAAGCAAAACAAACAAACAAAAACTAAGCAAACAGCAACTGCAACATGAACTATTTCAAACATATTTATTCAAATGTACACTTATATGGACACAATCTTGAGCCATAACTTTTTGGTAATGTGAAAATAATAAGCCAAGTAGCACAAAAAAATTGAGTGCTCTTGCTGTCAGGAAACAATGTTGGCACCAAATCACTGAAGTGATCTGCCACCAATGGGGGTAGATTGTGCTCTGCCACAAAATGACAAAACATCACTTCTGCTAATGATGCATTGGATTTGGAAGGCGTCGGTTCTGTCACTGGCTGAAAATGTTCAACCATCGATCGAATTTGGCTACACAGTTTTTGTGGCGCTGTGTAGCAAAGTGCGACTTCAGGTGGAAAATCCCTGATGCAGTCACTTTTAGCATTAGAGTCACACATATCAGGCGCAGCATTACTGGCGCCGGGATTCCTCTCTGTTCCGGAGCCGCAGGACAAAAGAAGGTGCGTTAATGGTTGCCGTGGGTTTTATTGGGTTTGCGCTCCGCGGAAAAAAGAGGATTTGGAAGCCTCCCCCGGCAGAGAGCTGGTTTTTGCGCAGCCCCTATGGCTGGGCGGGGAATTTCTGCCAAATAATCCGGCGCCGGACAGCTGCCCGTCTCAGCTTTTGCAGCGTAGCACAAACACAGGCACTCTGGCGAGCCCTGCCCACCACAGTTTTCTGCGTGCTTTTGTGCCTAAAACTTTGAAGAAGGCAGAGTTTGTGTTCATCAGACACGACGACCAGCGCCCTCTATTGCCCCTGCACACATGTTGAAAATGGCCGTATCTCACAATGTTAAAGAATCATTTAAAAAATTCCTGGATCCAGACGGCGATCCGGATCATCCCCAAAATTTAATCAGTTCTTCCTTGTACCATTTCCAACAAGGCCTGAAAGTTTGTCACAATTTAGTCCAATATGGGGTAATCAATATTTTAAACCAGGGAGAGCGGACGCTGTATTTAAAGTATGGAATTTAAAAGGGATACAAAAGATTCAGGATTTATATTTGCCATGTGCAGACAACATAATGTCTTTTGAAGAGCTGAGGATCAAATTTAATCTCAATAGAACACATTTTTTTAAATATCTTCAACTTAGAAACTTTATTCGATCAAATCAAAATAAAGCTCTCACTCGACCTATTTATTCATCCTTGGAAAAAATGATGATGAAAGATAGTAAAAGAAAGGGTATTATTTCAGAGTTTTATAACTCATTGACACTATCTTCAAGTGAAAATTCACTGAAAAGATTAAACTACTGGAAAGAAGATCTGCAAATTGAAATTTCAGAGGAACAATGGGAATTGGCTTGTACAGAAGCTCAAACCAAATCAATAAATGCACGCCTTAAATTGATACATTTCAAATGGTTAATGCGGATGTATGTTACACCGGAGGAGTTAAATAGATATAACAAAAATATACCAGATACATGCACAAAATGCATGGAAAGTAAAGGAACCCTATTTCATTGTTTATGGGAATGTAGATTAATAAGAATGTTTTGGGAAGAGGTGAGGGTAACAATTGAAAAAATAATCTCAAAACAAATCATATTGAATCCTAAACTGGTTTTGTTGGGTCTGTACCCAGAAAAGCATAATTTCAATAAAAGTGAAAGAACATTCATAGACCTCAGTTTGCTTAATGCCAAAAAATGTATTGCACTATTATGGAAAAAGACTCATAGACCAGATGTGACTCAGTGGTTAAGACAGATGTTAACAAACCTTCCATTAGAAAGAATAACATATATACTGAAATCAAAGGAAATTGTGTTTGAGAATATATGGAGACCTTTTATTGATTATGTAAAAAATTTAAACATAACTCTTGAAGAAGAAGGTGAATGATGTGTGTGGACCTTGTAAATTCCAAACTGGTGAACATAATATGTATACTTATGTATTGGATTGTCTAGACTAAACAGAGGAGCATTGTTGAAGACTTGATTTTGTTGGTGGTTGTTGGTGTTTTTAGTGCATTTTTTTTTTTTTTTTGTAGTACTTTAGTGTTAGTGTTTGATTGTTTGTATCATGTTTGTTAAAAAAAAAAAAAAAGGTTCAATAAAGATATTGTGGAAAAAAAAACAAGGCCTGAAAGTTTCATCGAAATCTGTCCAAAACTTTTTGAGTTATCTTGCTAACCAACAGACAAACAGACAGACAGACAGACAAACGCTGGCAAAAACATAACCTCCTCCTGGCCTTCGGCCTGGCGGAGGTAATGATGCAATTGAAAGAGGCAATTATGGTATTGGCATTTTTTTAGACCTGTCTAAAGCATTTGATACCATTAACCATGACATCCTAATCAACAATAAATAAATTACATTACGGTATCAGAGGCCTTGCATTAGATTGGTTTATTAATTATCTGTCTGGAAGACTTCAGTATGTTTATATAAATAACCACAAATCATCATATAAATCCATCGATCATGGAGTTCCCCAGGGTTCCATTTTAGGACCAGTTCTATTCATTTTGTATATAAATGACATTGCTAATTCTTCGTTTCTACTACATAAAGTACTGTTTGCTGATGACACTAATTTATTTTTAACTCACCAGAATCCAAATGAACTTGAACAGATAACAAATAGTGAATTTATGAAAATAGACACCTGGCTTCAGTGTAACAAACTTTCACTTAATATCAGTAAAACTAATTATATTGTATTCCGTTCCAATAAAAAGCCAGACACCAAGGAACTTTGCCCCAAAATTAATGAACAGAATATTACAAGGGTTAGCTCTACAAAATTCTGGGGGGCCTCATTGATAAATTTCTCAATTTCAAATGTCACATTGATGATCTAACCAAGAAACTGGCCAAATACGCTGCTCTGTTTTTTAAAGTGAGACATTTTCTACCACTTTCAGCACTTCTCACTCTATATAAAACTTTATTTGAGCCTCACTTACATTACTGCAATATCATATGGGGTAACACATTTCCAACTCACCTAAAAAAAAGCTAGAAATTCTCCAAAAGAAAGTCATACGTGCCTTATCATGGTCTTAACATAATTCTCCTACTAGTCATCTTTTCCATCGTTATAATCTTCTAAGGCTTGCTGAGCATAACTTCCAGAATGCCTGTATAATGTATCAGGTTGTCCACAAACTCAACTATAAATTATGTGAGCTCATTCCAACCTTCCTTCCCATGCACACTTATACCACTAGAAATAAAAAACAAATTACTGGGAAAAAAACGAAGACTAAAATCCACCAGGTTTAGTATTGTGTGCAGAGGACCGCAGATTTGGAATGAGCTTGATGAGAATCTAAAAATGTCACCTTCCATCTCTGTCTTCAAGAAAAAACTAAAAACGCAACTCCTGTCATTATATAAATAATCTGCTATTTGTTACACAAACTTGCTTACTGATGAGTTGTTACGCCATTGTAATTTTGTTTTATATGTTGATTCACTCCAATAGTATTTAATAACTTGACTATACACCTTGAACTCACCTACTATTTCAGTGTAAACAAATGCTGGGATTATGTGCTATATGTCTGTCATATGTTTGTTTGTTCTTTCACACAAAGACATTAGACTGATTTCCGTCATTATTTCATTGTAGAATTGGGCTCCCTACTAAAAGCTTTAAAATAGCTTATTTGGGATGACCCATTTACACTCCAAAACAATGTAAAAAAAAGCCTATTGTATACTGCTAATCATGCTATTGATAACTCATATTGGAATTCATTCATGCTGTTGATAATGTGTGATGTGTGTGTGTGTGAATAAACTAAACTGAAAGAAAGATGGCGAACAATAAAGTCCTGAGGATTAGCAAGAAGGAACTGATGGCAGCTTTGAAGAGGATGAAGAATGGAAAGGCAGTTGGTCCCGATGACATACCTGTGGAGGTATGAGATGGAGAGATGGCAGTGGACTTTTTAACCAGATTTTTTTTAACACAATCTTGGAGAGTGAGAGGATGCCTGAAGAGTGGAGAAGTGTTTTGGTACCAATTTTCAAGAACAAAGGTGATGCTCAGAGCTGTAGTTACTACAGAGGCATCGTTGATGATGTCATAGCAAGTCCTATGATCTTTGATGATGTTATAGCGAGTCATATGTTCTTCTTTTAGATTTGATTGGTGGTTGGCAACCAGCCTACAGGTGCATTACTGCCACTGACTTGATTATCATCACTCTATATCTTTGTATAAGGAGTTCTTATAAGGAGTTCTGAACAACTCCTTATGTGTGAAAAAATTATCCATCCTTGGACTGTCCTCTTCCGGGAGAAGTTCACTCTATATATTCTGAGTAATGCCTGCATTTAATCTTTGATGATGTCATAGCGAGTCCTATGATCGTTTTGATCACATACAGACACACACACAGATTTTCTTGAATCACTCTACTATGGTGTTTATATGGCATCATATACGTAGATATCATGTAGATATCATAGGCGATCCTATGATCTTTTAGTGAGTCCTATGGTTGTGATAAGGTTCAGGTTCAGGTTACTTTATTTGTACCCGTAGGTAGATTTGTTTTGCAGTTGACATCCTTTTAGACACATCTTTACAAACCACAATTACATTCAACATGAATGCAAACACAGGCACACATGAAGCTGACTATAAACACAATGAAAGTACTCAAGGCTCCACCAATCAGGACATAAGACAAAGAGGTAAGAGAGAAGGGTCATATTAAAAAAGTTAAAAACTAAGTCAAAGAGATTAAAAACTCAATAAAAGTCTAAAACCCAATAAAAGATTTAAAACCCAAATAAAAAACCTACAAAAATAAATATAAAATAAAAATTAGTAAATAGATAACTAAATTATGTGCAATATATTGCTACATCTTGTTCAACTCTTTGACAGCAGCAGGAACAAAGCTGTTTTTGTAGTGCTGGGTTTTACATTTTGGGACAACAAACCTCCGTCTGGAGGGAAGAAGCTGAAAGTTCGTATTGCTAACACTTGGTCAGACTCATTCCCAGTGAGAGTTGGACTCCGCCAGGGCTGCCCTTCGTCACCGATCCTGTTCATAATTTTTATGGACAGGATTTCTAGGCGCAGCCAGAGAACAGAGTGTGTCATGCTTGGTGACCACAGTATCTCATCTCTGTTGTTTGCAGATGATGTTGTCCTGCTGGCTTCATCCAGCAATGACCTACAGATCTTACTGGGACGGTTTACCACTGAGTGTGAACCGGCTGGGATGAGAATCAGCACCTCCAAGTCTGAGTCCATGGTCCTAAGCCAGAAAAAGGTGGATTGTCCTCTCCCGGTTGGGGACAAGCTGTCATGAATAGCCCCTCGTGGCAGAGGAAGACCCAGAAGCTGAACTGCTAGTTGTGGAATTTAATAAAAAGAACAGAAGTCCTTACAGTGCACAAAAAAATAAACTTACAAATAAGAACAGGAAGAAAACGAGGTAAATGCAGGAATACACGTCAGAACGGGGAAAGGGTTCCGATGGGAGAAGCAGGTAGCAACAACAATGAGGTTCTGACAATGAGTGGGAGAAACGGCTAGTCTTTAAATAAGGCATGGAAACAATCATAGTAAGTAACCTCAGGTGTGGATCGTCTGAGCGGGCTGGTTGACCTAATTACCGGCAGGAGCAGCTGAGCAACACACGAGATGATAACAAGGCAGGAGTATCTGGAAGCAGAGGTGTAGGGCTTATGTCACAAAGAAACAAAATATAAGCACTCAGAACTGAATGCCAGGATAATGGTGATGATAATAATAATAATAATAATAATCACAATAAGGACATGAATGCAAAACCGAACAACTGACAGCTAAGAACATGTCCTGAACCAACATACAGTAAAATAAACAAACACTTATTTACTTCGTCAGAAGGGTCAGCTGATGCTGTATGGTGTCATTTTATCAGCTGACTTTCGTAGGCGGGGCCAGCCCAGCAGACCTGTCAGATCCACTGGGCCGGCCCCGCTTTCTGCTGTCTGATGGTCTCTGGAGAATGTAGTCCCAGGTGTGGGAAAGCATAAAGGCCCCCTCATCCCGGTTCATGCTGTCTTTTTGCCGCTTCCTGATTTCTATGGCCTCCTTGATCCAGCGTTTGTGTCTGTTGCTCTCCGATCCAATAATTTTTGCGTTGTCCCAGTCCATGATATGATTATTTCTTTTGCAGTGATCTAATATAGCTGATTTTAATGTTTCTGACATAACGTTCGGCTCAGGAGACGCACACACACAGGCTCAGAGTAGTTCAAACTGTTTATTAACAACAGGGATGTTTGGGTGCGTGTCTGCAGAATGTTAATGTGTTGGTGGGGGCGTCTGCTTCGGACCCAGAGGCAGGAGACCGTTCAGCCGGCAACCTTGTTTGGGCAGATGACTGGCGCTTCAAGGATGGAAGCCCGGGAGACAGCCACCTGCAGGGCTCGGTGCAGCAGCGAGGAGAGACGAGGGACGGGATTGTCCGCCGCCGAGGAATCCACCTGTGCACAGGGGAGCAGACTGGAGAGATGAGGTAAGTGAACTTCTTACCGGTAAAGAGGATGCTGAAGAGAATGTGGTAGAAGTCCATGCAAAGGAAACGAAGTCTACGGCTTCAGGCCGACGCTCAGGGCGAGGCGGCTTTTATCCTTCGCCGCTGACGAGTAGCAGGTGCGTGAGCAGGTGGCGCCGCTGATGAATGGCGCGGCGTGACAGTACTCCCCCCTCTAGCAGCGCCTCCTGGCGATGGCTTATCCGGGTGCGCTCGGTGGAAGTCCGCGATGAGCGATGGGTCCAACACAAACGACGGGGGCACCCACTGTCGATGCTCGGGCCCATAGCCCTCCCAGTCCACCAAGTATTGCAACCCACGACCCCGGCGCCGGGAGTCCAGGATGGAGGAAGCGGACCAGGCCGGATGGCCACCAATCATCCGGGGCGCGGGTTGCGCTGCAGGAGGAGGGCAAAGGGGGTCAGAAACCGCCAGTTTCACCTTCGACACGTGGAAAGTAGGATGAATGCGGAGGGAGGGGGGAATAGCCACGCGCACAGCCACCGGGTTGATGATCCGGGTGATGGGGTAGGGACCCATGAAGCGCTGTGCCAGCTTTCTCCTCTCGCCTTTTAGAGTGACGTCCTGGGTGGAAATGTAAACAAGCTGCCCAACTCTGTACGCCGGGGCAGGTCTCCTACGCCGGTCCGCCACAGTCCTGTTGCGCTCCGCTGTGCGTAATAGCGCATGGCGCGCGGCAGCCCAGGTGGAGCGGAACTGCCTGAGATGGGCCCTAACTGACGGGACAGTTACCTCACTCTCCTGCTCCGGAAACAGCGGGGGGTCGTAACCCAGGGACGCTTTGAAGGGGGACATCCCTGTAGCAGAAGAGCGAGCGGTGTTGTGGGCATATTCAACCCAGGCAAGATGGTTGCTCCAGGACGCGGGTTTGGATCTGGACACACAGCGGAGCGCAGCCTCCAGCTCCTGGTTGGTCCTCTCACACTGCCCGTTGGATTGGGGGTGATGGCCGGAGGAGAGGCTCACCTTGGCTCCGATGGCGTTGCAGAATGACCTCCAAACCTCAGATGAAAACTGGGGGCCCCGGTCCGAGACCACGTCCACCGGAATCCCATGCAGCCTGACCACGTGTTGGACGAGGAGGTCCGCCGTCTCCAGGGCAGTAGGGAGGCCTCGCAGGGGGATGAAGTGCACGGCCTTGGAGAAGCGGTCCACGATGGTCAGGATGGTGTCATAGGAGTTGGAGATGGGGAGTCCGGTGACGAAATCCAGAGCGATGTGCGACCAGGGCCTGCCAGGGACGGGCAGGGGCTGGAGCAGACCCGCTGGAGGGGCATTTCCCGATTTGCAGGTGGCACAGATTGGGCAAGCCCGGGCGTAGCGGGCTGCATCCCTCCGCAGGCCTGGCCACCAAAAGGACCGTTGGAGGAGATCTATCATCCGGGAGGTGCCAGGGTGACAGGTGAGCTTGGAGGTGTGGAGCCAGTGGATGACCTCTCCTCGGACCGCGGATGGCACGAACAGCCTCCCCTCCGGTCCGCCGCCAGGGTCAGGTTCCACCTGCTGTGCCTTCCGGATCTTGCTCTCAATGTCCCACGAGATGGCTCCCACGACGCACGACCTGGGCAGGATGGAGTGGGGCGCCTCCTCCGACTCCACGGGGGCGAACTGCCTGGAGAGGGCGTCAGGCAGGACGTTCTTAGAGCCAGGCCTGAAGGTGATGGAAAATTGGAACCTGGCGAAGAACAGGGACCAGCGCGCCTGGCGGGCGTTCAGGCGCTTGGCAGATCGTAAGTATTCCAAGTTCTTGTGGTCCGTGAGGACCACAAACGGCAGGCTTGCCCCCTCCAACCAGTGGCGCCACTCCTGCAGGGCGAGCTTGATGGCCAAGAGCTCTCTGTCCCCCACATCGTAGTTTCTCTCCGCCGGGGACAAGCGCCGGGAGAAGAAGGCGCACGGTCGCTTGGCGCCATCGTCCGGTGACCGCTGGGACAGCACTGCTCCCACTCCCGTGTCCGAGGCGTCTACCTCTACAATGCACTGCAGCGCGGGGTCGACCTGGCGAAGGACCCGGGAGGAGGAGAATTCCGCCTTCAGCGCCTCAAAGGCGGCAGCGACCTCTTCGGTCCACCGGAACGGGACCTTCGGGGACGTGAGGCGGGTCAGTGGTCCCACGATGGCACTGAAGTTGGGGACAAAGCGGCGGTAGAAATTGGCGAAGCCAACAAATTGCTGCACCTGTTTCCGGGATGCAGGTGTGGGCCATTCCACCACCGCCTTTACCTTCTCTGGGTCGGGGAGCACCCTATCGTGGGCGATGATGAACCCCAGGAAGGACGTGCTCCTGGCGTAAAATTCACACTTTTCTGCCTTAACGTACAGACGGTTCTCCAGCAGCCTTTGGAGGACCCGCCTCACGTGGACCTGGTGCTCATCCCTGGACTTGGAGAAGATGAGAATATCGTCCAGGTAGACGAACACAAAAAGGCCAATGAAGTCCCGGAGGACGTCATTTATGAGGCGCTGGAAGACTGCAGGAGCGTTGGTCAACCCGAACGGCATCACCAGATATTCAAAGTGGCCGTTCGGGGTACGGAAGGCCGTTTTCCACTCATCTCCCTCCCGGATCCGGACGAGGTGGTAAGCGCTGCGTAGGTCCAGCTTGGTGAACCAGGTCGCCCCCTGGAGGGAGTGGAAAGCAGTGTCCATGAGAGGCAGGGTGTAACGGTCCTTCTCCGTGATATTATTGAGGGCCCGGTAGTCGATACAAGGGCGGAGGGACCCATCCTTTTTCCCCACGAAGAAGAACCCTGCCCCCACGGGTGACGATGATGGGCGGATAATCCCAGCACTTAAAGATTCCTTCAGGTAGGCGTTCATCGTCTCCTTCTCCGGCGCAGACAGGCTATAAAGGCGACCAGAAGGTAAGGGAGCCCCCTGGCGGAGGTTGATGGCGCAGTCATAGGGCCGATGAGGGGGAAGAGACATAGCTTTCGCTTTGCTGAACACCATACCCAGGTCGTGAAATTCTGGGGGCACCAGAGACAGGTCCGGGGGTGCAGCGTCCGTCGCAGGGGGAGGAGCGGACGGAGAGCAGGCAGCGGACTGAAGGCAGGTGCCCATACAGAACGTACTCCATGCCGAGATCCCAGCTGATTTCCAATCCAGGACCGGATTGTGAAGGCGGAGCCAGGGATACCCCAGGATGACGGGCGACACAGAGTTGGGAAGGACGTAAAAGGTCATTTCCTCCCGGTGGTTTCCCGAGATGATGACCGGTAGGGGAACAGTTTGATGTGTCACTCTCCCGAGGGTGGCACGGGAGAGGTGGATTAGGGAGATGGGAGTATTGAGTGCCTGGCAGCGGATGCCCAATCGGGTTGCCAGGCTTTGTGAAATGAAGCTGCCTTCTGCGCCCGAATCCACCAGTGCGTGGGTGAGGTGCCCAGTAGGGTTATGGCAGAAACGGATGGGCAGCTTCAATTGAGTCAGTGATCCTAACCGATTGACATCCGCGAGGCTTCCAACAGTGACTCGCGGACCCCACCGACTGGCTTTCCGTGGGCAACACTCCACGGTGTGTTGGTCGCCTCCGCAATACATGCAGAGGCCCAACTCACGGCGGCGTTGTTTCTCCACAGGGGAAAGTTTAGTCCAGCCCGTCACCATCGGCTCCGACTCCTCGGGGCGCGATGCTGGCGGCGCCGCCAGGGGGCGAGCTTGGAACAGGTGCGGCGAGGCTCCACGAGGGCGAGAAGAAGAAGACCTCCGCCCCGAGGAGCGCTCGCGCAGCCTGTTATCCAAACTTATCGCTAAGGACGTCAGCTCCGCTAGCGTCCCAGGGATATCCCGACCAGCCAGTTCATCCCTCAGATCACTATTGAGGCTGCGGAGGAACAGGCCACAGAGGGAGCGTTCCTCCCAGCCCAATTCCTCCGCCGCTACCCGGAAGTCGACCGCGTAGTCCGCTGCCGACCGGCTTCCCTGCTGGAGAGCGAGAAGCCGATCGACCTGGACCGTTTCGGTTTGTGAGTGGTCAAAGACCTCCAGAAAGCGCCTCACGAATTGGTCATAGGTGAGGGTGGCATAACTGGGCCTCGCCATTACGGCGTAGGTCCAAGTTAACGCACGCCCCTCCAGAAGATTCCCTATGTAACCAATTCGGCTGTGATCCGAGGGAAAATCTCCGGGCACACGGTGGAACACGGACTCACACTGCATAATAAACCCCCGCGCTCCGCCGAGCTTACCGCTAAAGCGGGCGGGGGTCGGAATCGGCGTGAGCCGAACCGGTGCCACTGGAGCCGGCTGGACGGCCGCTGGAACAGCAGGAGCCGCGCCACCCTGGCGAGTCGGGAGGAACGGCTGTTGGGGGTCCAAGCGGTTCAATCGGTTAGTCAGTTCAAATAATTGGTTAAGAACCACCTGTTGCTGATAAACAATCTGATCCACCCGAGCCTCGAGGATGGTAAACCGGTGTGCGAGCCCGCCGTCCGCCGAGCCGCTCTGCTGAAGCCGTACTGACATAACGTTCGGCTCAGGAGACGCACACACACAGGCTCAGAGTAGTTCAAACTGTTTATTAACAACAGGGATGTTTGGGTGCGTGTCTGCAGAATGTTAATGTGTTGGTGGGGGCGTCTGCTTCGGACCCAGAGGCAGGAGACCGTTCAGCCGGCAACCTTGTTTGGGCAGATGACTGGCGCTTCAAGGATGGAAGCCCGGGAGACAGCCACCTGCAGGGCTCGGTGCAGCAGCGAGGAGAGACGAGGGACGGGATTGTCCGCCGCCGAGGAATCCACCTGTGCACAGGGGAGCAGACTGGAGAGATGAGGTAAGTGAACTTCTTACCGGTAAAGAGGATGCTGAAGAGAATGTGGTAGAAGTCCATGCAAAGGAAACGAAGTCTACGGCTTCAGGCCGACGCTCAGGGCGAGGCGGCTTTTATCCTTCGCCGCTGACGAGTAGCAGGTGCGTGAGCAGGTGGCGCCGCTGATGAATGGCGCGGCGTGACAGTTTCTTGTTCTGCCTCTTCCGGTTTCTCCAATGTAGGTTTTGTTGCATGATCTGCATGATATTTCATATATTACATTGCATTTTTTGTCTTGTTCTATTTTGTCCTTGGGGTGTACTAACAACTGTCTTAATTGTCTGTCTTATCAGCTGACACTTCTGACGAAGGCTACAGTGAACAGTCGGAACATGTAAAGAAGGTAAAAACATCTTCCTATTTTTGTCTTTAATAAGAACAAAAGGTAAATAATTAAAAGAAGACAAAATGAACATACTTGAGCTATAAACAAACACTGGGAAAAATGCAAAAAATAATCAGAAATAACTTAAGAGCCTGAGCACAGTGAGACACCGCGCTCAGCCTCGTGACAAACTCCTGCCCCAAGCGGAGGAGTTTAAGTATCTCGAGGTCTTATTCACGAGTGAGGGGAGAATGGACCGAGAGATTGAAAGATGGATCAGAGCAGCATCTGCAGTGATGCGGACATTGTACTGGTCCATTGTGGTGAAGAGCTAAGCTCTAAGGCAAAGCTGTCGATTTACTGGTCAATCTACATTCCTACCCTCACCTATGGTCATGAGCTTTGGGTAATGGCCAAAAGAATGAGATTGCGGATACAAGCGGCTGAAATGAGCTTTCTTTGTGATTGCTGGACTTCCCCTTAGAGATAAAAGTGAGGAGCTCAGTCATCTGGGAGAGGCTCAGAGTAGAACCGCTGCTCCTCCACATTGAAAGGAGCCAGTTGAGGTGGTTTGGGCATCTGATCAGGATGCCTCCTGGACATCTCCCACTTGAGGTGCTTCGGGAACGTCCCACTGGGAGGAGACCCCGGAACAGACCCAGGACTCGCTGGAGAGACTACATATCCCAGCTGGTCTGGGAACATCTTGGTATCCTCTCTGAAGAGCTGGAGCAGGTGGCTGGGCAGAGGGAAGTCTGGGCTTCTCTGCTTGGACTGCTGCCTCTGTGACCCGGACCTCCGGAAAAGCGGTAGAAGATGGATGGATGGATGGATCATGCGCAGTCCAGTCTGTCACTGTCTGCAGCTACACTATTGCATTGAGCTTGCAATTATGGCTCAACTTTTTCTGTATATATAGGATTGCTGGGTTTTATCTTTTATCTTTATTTGCACTATGGGTAGCATTACTGTACATAGGCTGCTGCTGTTGTTTTTCATCCTTATTCCTTCTTTTCTTATATACTGCGCACACCATGAAGAGAGAGAGAAACAGCATTTCAATTCTGCTGTACATACTATAGAAGTACTGACAAATAAAAATCTTTGAATCTTGAATCCTTGAATCAAATGACAAAAACTATCCAGAATATTCCCCAGAAAAACCTCACAAGTACTCCAGAAATAGAAATGTCTGTGTGTCTGTCACGTTCATAGGACAGCATAGGACGGCCTATGATCTCTGCCATAGGACGACTTGCGATGCCTATATGATGTCACATAGACAAATGTGTCTCTATGATGTCATATACATCAAGCCCACATCAAGCCCAACCCCATCAAGCCCCAGAGATCATCCTATGATCTCTGCCTGAACATCATAGGACGTCCTATGAACTCAGGCATCATAGGACGCCTCGCGATGCCTATATGGCGTCACACAGACAAATGTGTCTTTATGTCATATACATCAAGTCCACAACACATAGACAAATGTGTCTTTATGATGTCATATACATCAAGCCTGCCTTCATGTCTTTATGATGTCATATACAGTGACAGACACCAGGCAACACGTCTTTATGTCATATACATCAAGGCTGCCTTCATGTCTTTATGATATCATACACCATGAGTCCATGCCAGAAAGCCTGTTTTTGCTCAGATCTATTGTCATGATCCTGTCCATGAACTGGAATTACGACGCACCCTATCCCTTAACCAGAAGAAGACCCACCAGATGGAGAGTAATAAAATGACGACAACTGCTGCACGTCAGAAAAGATGTTATGAAGATGAAACACCTGAGGTTCCAGCAGTACATCGCACCTGTCTTTGACAGGAGGACACCCTTCACCAGGATAGGGTACGACAGACTTTAAAGCACATTTCTAGGACATTATAAGATGGCCTATGATCTCTGCCTCCTCATCACAGCGCGTCCTATGAACTCAGGCATCATAGGACGACTCGCCATGCCTACATGACGGCAGATGTGTAACCTTGACGAATGCCAGTCTACACTACGTGTAAAATGCCAAGTAAAGCGCTGATTTTCTCTGGATGCTCTGGTTTCTTGGTTTCTACGGGCATGCACGGGCCTTCCTGAACAGGGTCGAAAGCCACTTTTTCAGGATCGTGCCCATGAACTGGAATTACGACGCACCTATCCCTCAAACAGTGGTCTGAACGAAGTAGAAGAAGACCTACCAGATGGAGAGCAATAGAATGAGAAGAACTGCTGCACATCAGAAAAGATGCCATGAACATGAAATACCTCAGGTTCCGGCAGTACATCGCAGGCATGACTGTGAACAACACAGCTGTCTGAGACAGGAGGAGACCCTTCAGCAACGGGCATGCAGAAATACTTGCTTATACTTGGTTTCTACGGGCATGGACGGGTATGCACGGGTATGTACTAGTACTGATGCTACAAGGGTTTAAAGTCAAGTAACACAAGACAAAAAGTTGTAGCACGATAAAAACATCTGTTACTTCTCTAAAACCTTAGAATCACTAGATTTAGAATCACCAATTAACCTAACATGCATGTCTTTGGATTGTGGGAGGAAAACAGAGCACCCACAGTAAACCCACACAGCACAGAGAGAACATACAAACTCCACACAGAAAGGTTACTACCCCTGCCAGCCTTGGGATTTAAACCTGGAACCTTTGAGCTGATAGGCAACAGTGCTAACCACTGTCCCACTCTGCTTTCCTGTACCACTGTGCAAGTAGTGCAGTTTAATTATTAAAAATATAGTATTTCACTTTATGATAAAAACAACTTGTCAAGATCTAGAAATTATTTTAAATTTACATACATTTCCACATCAGTCAGCAATCCAAACCACCCGAATAGACTCACCACATCATTCAAACTAACGGGCCAGTTTTGGCCCGCAGGCTGTATATTTGACACCTCTGGATTAGACCGGAAAAATACCATATATTGCCCCATGGAGCTTCCTCTTTCTTTGTTACACTCCTCCAGAGACTGGTGTAAAATGAACCCGGAAGATGCTGGAAGAAATGTAAAAAAGGTTTCTTTTATAAGAGGATTTTTTTCAGTCACTCACTCAGAGCCTGCAGGAGCTCTGACTGTCCCCCGGCTATTCCATGCTGGCTGCTGGGCAGAGAAGGCCAAAGTGAGGGCATCATCTCGGTGGGCAGGATGCTGCCAGAGGCTGCGTTAACTGAAAATTGTCCTTCATTGACAGATTTTTTTCAGCAATGACTGAAAATTCTGAAAGCTGTCTGTCATTTGACACATTACACTGAGTGTAATCTAATTAAAGTCAATTAAAATGACAGATAATAATAGGTTATGACAGAATTTTTACAAGCCTGCCTGTCAAAATGATAGATACAGTGGTACCTCTACTTACGAAATTAATTCGTTCCGGAAGTATTTTCGTAACATGAAAATTCCGTAAGTAGAGACGCGTTTTACATGTAAATGCCCTAATCCGTTCCAAGCCCCCCAAAATTCGGACATAAATTTTTTATAAATCATAAAAATGCATCAAAACATGTAACAAATACATGTTACAATTAGATTACTGCACAATAAACATAAAATGAGAGTTGTACATAATTTAAAAAAACAAAGAATAAAGTAAAGAATAATAAAAATTATGTTCATTTACCGTTTAACTGCTATCGTCGTCATCGTTACCTTTTGCCTTCTTTGGTTCATGTTCTCTCTCATCAGTGGTTTTTGCCTGACGTTTTGTGAAGAACCGATCCAAGGACGTTTGCTTTTGTCGGCTTTTAACAATCCTTCGGCTTCCTTTTGTTTTAATACCGTGCCGATCGTAGATGTATTACGGCCATATTCTTTGGCGAGATCAACCAAACGCATCCCTTTTTCATACCTTTCTATTATCTCTTGCTTTGTTTGTATGGACAAAAAAACTCTCTTCTTCTTCTTTTCTCCTTTTCCACTTATCTCCATTACTTTCTTGGGGCCCATAGTGAATAAAAGTTAATACTGTACTGTACACACGTAAAACTGCCCGAACTTCCCGAACACTTCGTGGCCAATGGGATACCAGGAAGATGCTAGGCGATAGCCAATGGCAGAGCAGCTACAAGTATGTTTACGTTCGGTAAACTACGGGAGCTGCGAGGAGCGCGTACTTTTTTGCCTTTCGTATCCTGAAATTTCTTTCGTAACAAGAGGCAATGTTTTCCCGTTGAGGCGTGTCGTAACCTGAAAATTCCGTATGTAGAGACGTTCGTAAGTAGAGGTACCACTGTAACAAAAAACTCTAGTGCAACCTTTGGATGCGGCTGCATGTCCATCAAGCACTTTTTTCTCCTTTGAGCGTCTATATTCTGTTCATTTTACAGTGGGGGAAATAATTACATACTTGATCCCCTGATGAATTTGTAAGTTTACCCCCTTACAAAGAAATGAACAGTCCATTATTTTTATGGTAGGTTTATTCAATTCAAACTTCTCCACCACCATGGGCAAGACCAAAGAGCTGTCAAAGGATGTCAGAGACAAGATTGTAGTCCTGCCAAGGCTTTAATGGGCTACAAGACCATTAGCAAGAAGCTTGGTGAGAAAGAGACCCCTGTTGGTGCGATATTTTGAAAATGGAAGAAATACTGTATAAGATAACAGTCAATCGCCTTCGCTCTGGAGCTCCATGCAAGATCGTACCTCATGGGGTAAGGATGATTCTGAGAAAGGTGAGGGATCAGCTCAGAATTACACGAGAGGAGCTTGTTAATGATCTCAAAGGAGATGGGACCACAATCACCAAGAAAACCATTAGTAACACACTTCACCATAATGGATTGAGATCCTGTAGTGCTTGCAAGGTCTCCCTGCTCAAGAAGGCACATCTGAAGTTTGCCAATGAACACCTGAATGATGCAGAGAAGGCCTGGAAGAATGTGATGTGGTCAGATGAGACCAAAATTGAGCCCTTTGGCATCAACTCGACTCTCTGTGTTTGGAGGCAGAGAAATGTTGAATATGACCTCAAGAACACCGTCACCACTATCAAACATGGAGGTGGAAACATTTTGCTTTGGGGCTGTTTCTCTGCTAAGGGTACAGGAAGACTTCACCACACTGAGGGGCCAATGAACGGGGCCATGTACCGTAGAATCTTGGATGAGAAGCTCCTGGCCTCAGCCAGAACACTGAAGATGGGTCGTGGATGTTGTCTTCAGAATCAGAATCAGGTTTATTGCCATTGTTCATGTAGTACACAAACTAGGAATTTGTCTCGGTACAATGCTGCAACATTAAACATGATAAGATAAGAGAAATAAACTATACATGTAATAAAGTGTAGGATAAGATTAAGTAAGGATAAGATTAAGTAAGTAATAAGATTCCAGTATGACAATAACCCAAAATATAAGGCCAAGGCAACAAAGGAGTGGGCTCAAGAAGAAGCACACCTGGAGTGGCCTAGCAAGTCACCGGACCTTAATTCCATAGAAAATCCATGGAGGGAGCTGAAACTTCGAGTTGCCAAGCAACAGCCTGGAAACCTTCAGGATTTGGAGAGTATCTGTAAAGAGGAGTGGACCAAAATCCCTCCTGAGATGTGCAAAAACCTGGTGACCAACTACAAGAAACGTCTGACCAACAAAAGTTTCTCCACCAAGTACTGTCGCATTTTGCTTGAGGATCAAATACTTATTTCCCTGGATCAAATACAAATTAATTTATAACCCTTTAATATTTTTTCTGGATTTTTTGTTGATATTCTGTCTCTCTCTGTTAAAATAAAACTACCATAAAAAATTAGGGACTATTCATTTCTTTGTAAGGGGAAAAACTTAAACTCAGCAGGAGATCAAATACTTAGTTTTTTTTGCCTCCTTCACAAGGAATCTGTGTGCTTTAAGGGTTAATCTTGACCTTAGTGGTTTTCCAGTGTTCTCTGCATTGTTTTCCAGAAGGAAAACATAAAAAAAAATAAGAATAACAGTGACAGCAGTGGTGACTACATGTTATGTGATCAATACATTAAAAGGCATTTTCAGAAGATATTTTGCCTCCTCAGATTCAGTCTGCTGCCGATCACCTTAGTTACACTGCTGTCCTTAAATAAACTGCTTTGACATCGTGCCCCCTTTTGATATTACGAGGTCACTCTCTCAGCCCTCTGCAGCAGGGACATGGACACTTGTTATGTAATAAATGTCAGCGCAATGGCTTGTTTGTCAAACTCCTACATTTCATAGGTGAACAGGTTACAGATGGAAAACTGAGTCTTTGCACTCAGTCAGTTGAGTTCAAAGACTTGGTCAAGCAGGCTGCTAAGTCTTTGCAGTGGATAAACATTATAAACTAGTAGTTTTTTTTAATTTTTTAAGTTATATCAGCAATTCTCGAGACATCAACGTAGCTGCAAGCTGAGTAAAGCCAAACGCTTCCTGCACATCCTGTTTGCCTCACAAGCACTTCCTGTAACCACACACACACACCCCACATCCCTTAGAAAACAAACAAATATCCTTCTTAATAAAGGGCTAACAACAGCTCTGCATCTCACTGTATTAGTTCAATGTTTAATCCTCTGACTGACAGCCCCTGAGCTTCTATCCTTCTGATTACATTTCCTCTCAAAAATGCACCCACACACAATTCCTGGGAAAAAAAAATCAAATAATTTAAAAAAAGCTCTCTCTCTCTCTCTGAGCTAGCAATTCTCATAACCCTTTTCCAATTGGATTTTAATTCAGGCAGATAAAACGAGCTGCAGTATTAGGGTTGCCAATCAGCCATTGTAGGTCTCAGCAGGAGTGGGGGAGCTCAGCTGACATAGAGTCCTGGCAAGGCCCCACCTCGAGGGGGGATGGCAGAGACAGGCTGGGGGTAAGATTGTTTATGTCTCTCTTTTCCATTCATGCTTTATGCCTTTCTCTTCCTTTCAACATTTTTGAGAGGAGGGAAAAAAAGAACATCTACCTTCTTTTACATTGTTTTCCCTGAGCTGTGTAGACTTCATGGTCTGTACTGCGCATTGATGGTCTTGTTTGGGCAAAGCTCCCTGAATATAAAGATTCCTCAAAGAAAAACGTGTATGCATGCATGTACAGTATGTGTGTATGTGTGTATGTTTGTTCTTGTTGGAGTTGGCAGTGTAGGATTACAGCAGGATAAAAAGGACTTCGTCCAAACCAGTTGAGAGAGATGGCAAGGAGAAAATTAGGGCGTATTCACACGGCCACTGTTTGGTCCGGACTAAAGGACCAAAGTGTGTATTCCGTGGATAGTTCAGTTCGCCTGGCGCCGTCTGAATGTGCCTGGAACTCTGGTGCAGCACCAAACAAGCAAACTCTGGTCCCCCTGAAAACGGGGGGTCTTGGTTCACTTGCAAACGCAGTCTGGTGCGCTTTGCTTGCTGTGTGAATGCGAACAGAATATCCAGAGGACCAAAGGGCGGATGTGCCCCTCAGCGTTTGTGTAACCACAACAACACACGGTGAGAAGAAAAAGTGGCGTTTACTGTAAAGATGCCTTGACATCAAATGCGAACGGGTGAATTTTTCGTGCAGCATGATTACATTATAACTCAATGTAAATACATGAAAAGACATTAATTCACCGTCTGGGTGAGATGCAGACAGGCGAAGTTCCCACTCACCTGAAAAAGCTGTCCCTGTTGAAAACTTGATGTGTGTTTCCTGGCAGCACGTCCGTGGTAGGAATCCGTGGGTAAATACATAAATCCAACATCCCGATTCAGCTGAAGAGCTCCTGGTTCTTCAGCCTCCATTTTGGGTAGAAAATAACAATAAAGTCAACCGCGCGGATCCAAGAAATACTTTTACCGGAGAAAACCGAGGAGAAAAGTTTAAAAAAAATGTCTCTTGGACTTGGAGTAGTGACGAGTGAGATGCAGGCTCTGATAGATATTTGGTCTGAGAACCAGATTTCTCAGCTGCTTGTGGCTACACACAAGAATACCAATGTTTTTAAAATGTTTACTGACATGATGGCGGCACGGGGGTTTACACAGACAGCGGCGCTTTTCATTTTTATTAGTTTGTGGCACATAAACACCTCCACTGAAGGGAACGATATTATGCTGAGAATTGCTCACGCCAAGAATTGCATCCCTTCGTCGAATAAACATAATTTAAAGATAATTTACAGAGGTAATGACAATTTTTACTTCTAAAAATGTATAATGGGTACTTCTAAAAATGCACAAATGGTTACAAGCCTGGCTGTAGTGTTACATATCGATGAGCCAGATTTCTCTTTTTCGCCAAGACTTTCTCTTCCTGGTCAGTGGTGGCTTTGACTACAGCGCCACAAATGAGCAGCTGTTGCAACTGCATGATGCTGTCCAAGCAGTTTGGTCCCCTTGAGTGAAGTGCTGTATGAATGCAAACCGAACCAAACGAAGGTGTGAAAATTCTTGCCATCCCCCACCGAGTCGAACCAAGACTCCTGGACTATCCTGGTGTGAAATACAGCCTTAGAGGAGAGGAGACACGCAAAAAAGAGAGAAGAAATCAAAGCTAATTTTTAGGATTATAGAAAAGGGGGAGATGAAAGAAAATGGAAAACAAAGAAGAAGAGGAAGGGAAGAAAACAGGATAAAAAGGACAACAGGATAAGAAATGTGGCAGGTAAAACAGATTTTTCTCAAAACATGCACAGGAGTTACACCAGTGGATGTCAACCTCCTTCTTCCTTAAACTGCCCAATTTTTATTGGTCTCATGACTCTATATAATCCCTGGACAAGCATCGACAACATCACCAATCTGTGTTCCCCACAACCCACACCGTCTTCTGCAGCTAGCTGCTAGCTTCTGTCTTCATTGAGGCATGAGCCCAGTGATCAGATCCCCTGGGTGGCAGCCCCACCTACCAGTTCACCGCAGGAGGCAGTGATTAGACATTTCCCCATGCTTTCTCCAACATCAACTGTAGTGAAAATATTTGAGGTAAACTGAATAATTTGTACCGTGGTTAAACATGAATCACCTGTTTATTCTTTTCACTGCGTTTGCACAGTGAAAACACCGTGGATCAGTGGTTAACACTGATGCCTCACAACAAGAGGGTCTGAGGTTGAACTTTGGTTTGATCCCAGGTCACAACCATTACGTTCCCATCTGTATGGAGTTAATATGTTCTCCCCATGCAGCGCGGGAAGTTTCCTCCGCATGCTCAGGTTTCCTCCCACAAACATGCTTGTGGCGGCACCATGCATGACAGTGGCCCCTCCAATTCTAGGGTATGATAAACACTGTAGAGACAGGAGAAAGGTAATTTTGTTCTATTGTATATGGTGTGAATGACAATAAAGTTGCTTTTCTGTCACAAATTTGAGTTATGAGGGTGAAAAAATTGTAACTGCACTTTGATTAGTTCCATATTGCTGTTGAGAACCAATGAACTTTCAATTTATCTGCGATTTTCATTTTTTTTCATTTCCATGTTGATGTGCAGCATTATGAAGCTACAGTATTTTGTATGTGGGATTAAACTCTTAAATATACAGAATTTGATAGTTTTGATAATAAAGTGTTTACGTAAAAACCCCTTAAAGGACAACTCATCATTCCACTTCACAAATATACTGTACCTATATCACCCAGCCTAACTTAATATACAGTTAGGCCCAGAAATATTTGGACAGTGACACAATCTTCATGATTTGGGCTCCGCATGCCACCACATTGGATTTGAAATGAAACAACTACAACGGAATTGAAGTGCAGACTTTAAGGTTTAATTCAAGGGGTTGAACAAAAATATATGATTAAACATGTAGGAATTGTAGCTATTTTTATACAAACGCTCCTCATTTCAGGGGCTCAAAAGTAATTGGACAAATAAACATAACCCTAAGTAAAATGTTACTTTTCAATATTTTGTTGAGAATCCTTTGCAGGCAATGACTGCCTGAAGTCTGGAACCCATGGACATCACCAAACGCTGGGTTTCCTCCTTTGTTGCTTGTTTGTGGGTCTTTCTGCCTTAAGTTTTGTCTTGAGCAAGTGAAATGCATGCTCGATTGGGTTGAGATCTGGTGATTGACTTGGCCATTGCAGAATATTCCACTTCTTTGCTTTAAAAAACTCCTGGGTTGCTTTTGCAGTATGTTTTGGATCATTGTCCATCTGTACTGTGAAGCGCCGTCCAATCAACTTTGCTGCATTTGGCTGAATCTGAGCAGAAAGTATATCCTTATACACTTCAGAATTCATCCAGCTGCTTCTGTCTTTTGTCACATCATCAATAAACACAAGTGACCCAGTGCCATTGGAAGCCGTGCATGCCCATGCCATCACACTGCCTCCACCATGTTTTCCAGAAGATGTGGTGTGCTTTGAATCATGAGCTGTTCCAATTCTTCTCCAAACTTTCTTCTTCCCATCATTCTGGTACAGGCTGATCTTAGTCCCATCTGTCCAAAGAATGCTGTTCCAGAACTGGGCTGGCTTCTTCAGGTGTTTTTTGGCAAAGTCAATTCTGGCCTTTCTATTTTTGAGGCTGATTAATGGTTTGCACCTTGTGGTGAATCCTTTGTATTTACTCTCATGAAGTCTTCTCTTTATGGTAGACTTAGATACTGATACACCTACTTCCTGGAGAGTGTTCTTCACTTGAGTGGATGTTGTTCTTCACCGTGGAAAGGATTCTGCGGTCATCCACCACTGTTGTCTTCCGTGGACGTCCAGGCCTTCATGAGCTCCCAAGCTCACCAGTGCACTCTTTTTTTCTCAGAATGTACCAAACTGTTGATTTGGCCACTCCTAACATTTCTGCCATCTCTCTGATGGATTTCTTCTTTTTTTCAGCCTCAGGATGGTCTGTTTCACCTCCATTGAGAGCTACTTTGACCGCATGTTGTGTGTTCACAGCAACAGCTTCCAAATGCAAACGCCACACCTGGAATCAACTCCAGACCTTTTAACTGCTTAATTGAGGACAGGTTAACGAGGGAAGAGCCCATGCAGCCTTGTTATTTTTTTTGCAGCCTTCTGAGTCAATTGTCCAATTACTTTTGGTCCCTTGAAAAAGAGGCGGCTACGTATTAAAGAGCTGTAATTCCTAAACCCTTGCTCCAATTTGGATGTGAATACTCTCAAATTACAGCTGAGAGTCTACACTTTAAGCCCATATTGATTATATAGTTGTATCCTGAATATGTTTTCGTAAACAGCTAAAATAACAAAACTTGTGTCACTGTCCAAATATTTTTGGGCCTAACTGTATACTGCTTAAAAAAATAAAGGGAACACTTTGAAAACACATCAGATTTTAATGGGAAAAAATAAGCTGGATATCGAAATTGTGGCAGGCTAGTCCAGCTTACTCAGATTAATGGAACACTTTTTAATCTGAGCCTGCCACAATTTCGATATCCAGCTTATTTTTTCCCATTAAAATCTGATGTGTTTTCAAAGTGTTCCCTTTAATTTTTTGAGCAGTATATTATCAAAATATTCTTATTTACACCAAAAGACATGACATGCTATTCCTTCTAACATTTCTGAAAAAAGGTAACATGTAGAGGCACTTTTTTTCTTCTTTCCGCCGCTAACTTTCGGAGTCGCCACAGCATATCATCAAATGATGTCATGAAGATCTGTCTGTCGATTCAGTAAGGATGCCCTTCCTGATGCAGCCCTACCCCATTTATCTGGGGTTGGGACACTGGCTTGGGGTCTCTCCATTCTATTATGTTGAGCACCATGCTTGAAGGCAGGAAGTACCATTTTTATATGGTCTTTGATATGACACCATTCGAGGATGGAACTGTGCTGGATTTTTTTTATTACTTCCGCCAGGCCGCAGGCCAGGAAGTAATGTTTTTGCTGGGGTTTGTCAGTCTGTCTGTCTGTTTGTCTGTCTGTTGGTTAGCAAGATAACTCAAAAAGTTTTGGACGGATTTCGATGAAACTTTCAGGCGTTGTTGGAAATGGTACAATGAAGAACTGATTAAATTTTGGGGATGATCCGGATCACCGTCTGGATCCAGGAATTTTTTAAATGATTCTTTAACATTGTGAGATACGGCCATTTTCAACATGTGTGTGCAGGGGCAATGGAGGGCGCTGGTTGTCGTGTCTGACGAACACGAACTCCGCGTTCTTCAAAGTTTTAGGCACAAGAGCACGCAGAAAACAGTGGTGGGCCGGGTCCGGCAGCGTGCCTGTGTTTCCGCTACGCTGCAAAAGCTGAGACGGGCAGCTGTCCGGCGCGGGATTATTTGGCAGAAATTCCCCGGGCAGCCATAGGGGCTGTGCAAAAACAAGCTCTCTGCCGGGGAAGCTTCCAAATCCTCTTTTGCCGCGGAGCGCAACCCCAATAAAACCCACGGCAACCTGTCTACCCAATTTGCATCCGTCAGTGAACCCCTGAGTGCTGCTTTCAGTGATCTATGAAAACGCTCGCATAACCCATTGGCCTGTGGGTTGTACGCGGTTGTGCAATGAATTGCAACGCCTGCAGCCTGGGAGTTTGGAGATGGAGGAGATGGACACAACAGCAACACTTGAGTTTATTACCTCCGCCAAGGAGGTAATGCTTTTACTGACATTTGTCTGTTTGTCTGTCTGTTACCTGTCTGTTGGTTAGCAAGATAACTCAAAAAGTTTTGAACGGATTTCGATGGAACTTTCAGGCATTGTTGGAAATGGTACAAGGAAGAACTGATTAAATTTTGGGGATGATCCGGATCACCGTCTGGATCCAGGAATTTTTTAAAGGATTCTTTAACATTGTGAGATAGGGCCATTTTCAACATGTGTGCAGGCGCAATGGAGGGCGCTGGTCGTCGTGTCTGACGAACACGAACTCCGCGTTCTTCAAAGTTTTAGGCACAAAAGCACGCGGAAAACAGTGGTGGGCCGGGCCCGGCAGCGTGCCTGTGTTTGCACTACGCTGCAAAAGCTGAGACGAGCAGCTGTCCGGCGCGGGATTATTTGGCAGAAATTCCCCGGGCAGCCATAGGGACTGCACAAAAACAAGCCCTCTGCCGGGGAAGCTTCCAAATCCTCTTTTGCCGCAGAGCGCAACCCCAATAAAACCCACGGCAACCTGTCTACCCAACTTGCATTCATCAGTGAACCCCTGAGTGCTGCTTTCAGTGATCTATGAAAACGCTCGCATAACCCATTGGCCTGTGGGTTGTACGCGGTTGTGCGATGAATTGCAACGCCCGCAGCCTGGGAGTTTGGAGATGGAGGAGATGGACACAACAGCAACACTTGAATTTATTACCTCTGCCAAGGAGGTAATGCTTTTACTGGCATTTGTCTGTTTGTCTGTCTGTCTGTCTGTTACCAACATAATTCAAAAAGTTATGAACAGATTTTGACAAAATTTTCAGGAAAGGTGTGTAATGGCACAGGGAACAGAGGATTAGATTTTGGTGATGATCTGAGAGTGCATACCTCCACCAAGGGCTTTGTTTGTATTTGTGCAGCAGGATTACACAAAAACTACTGGATGGATTTGGATGAAATTTTCACCAGAGGTGGTTCTTGGCCTACAGAGGAACCCATTACATTTTGGGGATGATCTGGGAATGCATACCTCAGCCAAGGCTCTTCTCACAGTGTGTCAGCCACAAAACTCCAAAACTAATGGACAGACTTGGATGCAATTTTCACCACAAGTGGCGATACGCCTACACACAAGCCCATTACATTTTGTAGGTGATCCATGAGAAACGGAAGGAGCCTTGGTGGAGGTATGCGCTCTATGAGTGCTTTTCTAGTTTACTATAAAATGTCCCTTTCATCTGGTGAATAAGGAAAAGCTGTAGTCCCAAAAATGCATTTCAGTGATTTATTTTAGTCAAAAAGGGAAAGAAACGTGTAATGCTGTATGCAGACAGCATGACTGGGGAAGTCTTCAGAGTTGTGAGAGTACAGCAGAGATAAGTGTGGAATGCTGAGTAATCAAAATACAGAGCCTACCTGTCTGTCTTTGGGTGGGAAACTCGGTGCCCAGGAGAAAAACATGATATGTATTGTCTAGGGCTATCAGGAACAAAGTAAATAAATAAATCTATCACAATTCCCAACTTCTGACCACACTCCGTTATCACCATCTTACTATATATACAGTGTATAGCTGATTGCCATGATCTCCAGTTCAGTCCAATTTCAGTTAGTTAGCTGACAGCAAGGTCATCCACTTCGTGAAGCACCTTAATTCCACCTTGGAGGCAAGTAGAGCAATAATCGTCCACAATGTGTTGCATTGTTTGAAGGTCACCACAGTCACACAGGAGAGATACAGCATAACCCCATTTGTGAAGGCTTGATTTGCAAGGTCCAGCATCAGAACGGAACTGACTGAAGCAGTCTCCATTGTCCTCGAGGAAGTTCCATTCCTGGGAGCTCAATGGTAGGGTCATCCACCAAGAATTTATTGGAGCTATCTCTGTGTTCACGCCATCTCTTGTGCCACAGATCTGTTGATGTTGTTGTGGTCTATGGGGCATTGGACCAGATCGGGTGTCGAGATTTAAGTCTTGGTCTTAGATGGTAAACAATATCCTCAAGGACTGGCAGTGCTGGATTGTCTGGGATCTTCTGAAGTAACTTGGATGTAGCAACCTCTCTGCGGATGTCTGGGGAAGCGATGTTGCTCAGCACTGGAGGCCAGTCTGTCTTGACACAGCAAACTGCAGCACTGATGGTCCTCATTGTGTTGTTTAGTTGGACATCGACGAGATTGATATGTGCAGTTTCTCTATATTGGGCAACAGTACTCTGCCACTGAATAACAGAGTGCCAGTGCTGTTGAGTTGAGTGTCTTTGCTTTTGTGCCCCAGGTTGTACCTGCAAGCATATGGAGGAGGTTGTTTCTGGTTCTCAATTTGGTGGCTACCTTCTGTAGATGAGGCTTATATGTCAGAGTGCAGTCAAAGAGTGACACTGAGATATTTGGGTTGAGGGTCGTGATTCAAGCTTTTTCCATTAAGATTAATGTCTAGTTCTTGTTGTGTTTGTGCATTGTGTAGATGAAATACACTTGACACTGTTTTGGCGGTCTTCGGCTGAAGATGCCAGTGCTTGCAATATTCACTCATCTTGGCCATATCGTTATTTAGGGCGGAGTACTGCAAAGACTTTTGCTTGGGTAGCAAGGCAGATGTCGTCGGCTTAGATGAACTTCCATGATATTGTAGTTGGGAAATCACTGATGTACAGGTTGAACAGGGTAGGTGCCAGGACCAAACCTTGTGGCAGCCTATTTTTCCGTCTTCTCCAAAAGCTGGTGGAATCTCCAAGGTGAACACAAAACAGACGTTGTTGCAGCAGCAGATCAACTGTGTATACAACCCAGCATGGAAGGACCTTGATTATTTTTATTAGCAGGCCTTTATGCCGGACTGTGTCGTATGCCACAGTAAGATCTAACAAGACCAGCCCAGTCTTTAAGCGCTGCTGATATCCATTTTCAGTGTAGGTGGTGAGAGGTAGTACTTGATCTTGTGTACTTCTGCCAGGGTGCAAGCCAGCTTGTTCAATATTTAATATTTCCTCCCCTATTGGCTTGATGCGTTGAAGGATGATCCTTTCGAGCAGCTTATAGCACATTGAGAAGAGGGATATTGGTCGATAACTTGAAGCCAGTTTTGGGTCTTTCCTAGGTTTTGAAGGTTGTGAAATCTTACTTAAATAATCATATTACAAAGCCCCAATGCCAACATTTTACGGCTTGCTTCCACATATGAGAGCGAAAACCCTGGTTTATATTTCATCGATAACTATCTTTGCAGGGAAAAATTCTCCTACAGATTTGGATCAGGATAACTGAACCATGACCTCCCAGTTGTAGGGTGGATGCTCTACCTCTAGGCCACTGCTCTGGTCTACTGTGGATATAAAAAGTCTACATACTCCTGTTCAAATGCCAAGTTAATGAGTCCAAGATAAATCATTCCAAAACTTTTTCCACCATTAATGTGACCTACAGTGGTGTGAAAAAGTGTTTGCCCCCTCCCTGTTTTCTCATTTTTTTTGTGTTTGTCACACTTAAATGTTTCAAATTATCAAACAAATTTAAATATTAGACAAAGATAACACAAGTAAAAACAAAATGCAGTTTTTAAATGAAGATGTTTATTATTAAGGGAAAAAAAGCCAAACCAACATGGCCCTGTGTGAAAAAGTGATTGCCCTCTAAACCAAATAACTGGTTGGGCCACCCTTAGCAGCAACAACTGCAATCAAGCATTTGCAATAACTGGCAGTGAGTCTTTAACAGTGCTGTGGAGGAATTTTGGCCTACTCATCTTTGCAGAATTGTTGTAATTCAGCCACATTGGAGGATTTTCCAGCATGAGCTGCCTTTTTAAGGTCATGCCACAGCATCTCAATCGGATTCAGGTCAGGACTTTGACTGGACCACTCCAAAGTCTTCATTTTGTTTTTCTTAAGCCATTCAGAGGTGGACTTACTGGTGTGTTTTGGATCACTGTTCTGCTGCAGAACCCAAGTGCGCTTCAGCTTGAGGTCACGAACAGATGGCCGGATATTCTCCTTCAGGATTTTTTGGTAGACAGCAGAATTCATGGTTCCATTTACCACAGCAAATCTTCCAGGTCCCAAAGCAGCAAAACAGCCCCAGAGCTTCACACTACCACCACCATATTTTACTGTTGGTATGATGTTCCTTTTCTGAAATGCTGTGTTTCTTCTACGCCGGATGTAATGGGACACACACCTTCCAAAAAGTTCAATTTTTGTCTCATCAGTCCACACAGTATTTTCCCAAAAGTCTTGGGGATCATCAAGATGTTTTCTGGCAAAACTGAGACAAGCCTTAATGTTCTTTTTGCTCAGCAGTGGTTTCCGTCTTGAAACTCTGCCATGCAGGCCATTTTTGCCCAGTCTCTTTCATATGGTGGAGTCATGAACACTGACCTTAACTGAGGCAAGTGAGGCCTGTAGTTCTTTGGATGCTGTTGTGAGGTCTTTTGTGACCTCTTGGATGAACTGTCGCTGCGCTCTTGGGGTAATTTTGGTCGGCTGGCCTGTCCTGGGAAGGTTCACCACTGTTCCATGTTTTTGCCATTTGTGGATAACGGCTCTCACTGTGGTTCACTGGAGTCCCAAAAGTCCCAAAGCTGAAGTCCCAATGCTTTAAAACCTTTTCCAGACTGACAGATCTCAATTGCTTTGTTTCTCATTTGTTCCTGAATTTTTTTGGATTGCAACATGAGGTCTAGCTTTTGAGGATCTTCTGGTCTACTTCACTTTGTTAGGCAGGTCCTATTTAAGTGATTTCTTGATTGAGAACAGGTGTGGCAGTTATCAGGCCTGGGTGTGGCTAGAGAAATTGAACTCAGCTTTCCGAAGATGTGATAAGCCACAGTAAATTTATGTTTTAACAGGGGCGGGGGTGGGGGGGGGAATCACTTTTTCACACAGGGCCATATAGGTTTGGATTTTTTTTTTACCCATAATAATAAACACCTTCATTTAAAAATTGCATTTTGTGTTTACTTGTGTTATCTTTGTCTAATATTTAAGTTTGTTTGATGATCTGAAATAATTAAGTGTGACAAACACACAAAATAATGAGAAATGAGGAAGGGAGTAAACACTTTTCACACCACTGTATAGCCTGTACAACCCAGTTGAAAAACAAACTGAACTCTTTTAAGGGGAAAAATGTGGCTATGTTCAGAATTAACCAATCACATTCATACTCATGTTAAATGGGAGTCAGCACACACATGTCACCATTTAAAGTGCCTCTGATTAACCCCAAATAAAGTTCAGCTGCTCTAGTAGGCATTTCCAGACATTTTTGTAGTTACATCTTACAGCACAAGCCATGGTCTGCAGAGAGCTTCCAAAGCAACAGAGGGATTTCACTGTTCAATATCAGTCAGGAGAAGGGCACAAAAGAATGTCCAGTGCATTAAATATACCATGGAACACAGTGAAGCCAGTCATCATTAAAAGTGGAGAAAATATAACACAACATGATGATGATGATGATGATGATGAGTGATATTACCAAGAACTGGACGTCCCTCCAAAATTGATGAAAAGACAGGAAGAAAAATAGTCAGGGAGGCTGCAGAGAGGCCGACAGCAACATTGAAGGAGCTGCAAGAATTTCTGGCAAGTACTGGCTGTTTAGTACATGTGACAACAATGTCCCGTCTAGGGTGGCAAGAAGCCTTATCTTAAGAAAAATATCCAAGCCCGGCTACATTTTGCAAAAACACATTTGAAATTTCCCAAACGCATGTGGGAAAATGTGTTATGGGCCGATGAAACCAAGGTTGAACTTTTTGGCCATAATTCCAAAAGGTATATTTGGCACAATCACAACACTGCTCATCACCAAAAGAACACCATACCTACAGTGAAGCATGGTGGTGGCACCATCATGCTTTGGGGCTGTTTTTCTTCAGCTGGAACTGGGGCCTTAGTCAAGGTAGAGGGAATTATGATCAGGTCCAAATACCAGTCAGTGTTGGCACAAAACCTTCAGGCTTCTGCTAGCTAAAGCCTGAAGCTGAAGATGAACATCTTTCAGTACGACAATGACGCAAAACACACATCCAAATCAACAAAAGAATGGCTTCACCAGAAGAAGATTAAGGTTTTGGAATGGCTCAGCCACAGTCCAGACCGGAATTTGATCGAACATCTGTAGGGTGATCTGAAGAGGGCTGTGCACAGGAGATGCCCTCGCAATCTGACAGGTTTGGAGTGTTTTTGCAATGAAGAGTGGGCAAATATTGCCACATCAAGATGTGCCATGCTGATAGACTCCTACCCAAAAAGATTGAGTGCTGTAATAAAAGCCAAAGGTGCTGCAACAAAGTATTAGTTTAAGGATGTGCATATTTATACACCCAGGTTATTGTAAGTTTTTTATTTTTCCCCTTAAAAGATTTCAGTTTGTTTTCAACTGGGTTGTACAGGTTGTAGGTCACATTAATGGTGGAAAAAGTTTTGAAATGATTTATCTTGGTCTCATTTTCTTACGTCACAAAAACCTGGCATTTGAACAGGGGTGTGCAGACTTTTTATATCCACTGTAGATACAGTAATACTCTCACGATACTGCAATTGTCAGTTGCTAGATATTATGAAAGAGTGAATGGAGCTGAAAGGGCCTGACACTCCTGAATGTATTCCTTCATAAATCCCTTTTTCATCTCAACCTGTTAACCTGGAAAGGGAAATGTGTTTTACGGGCAGTCTTGGGAAGACATGAGAAGTTCTGTCTCCGTCAATGCTGCCTGTAAGAAGCATAAAATAAACATGTTCGCCAGATTAGATAAGAATGAGTATGAAGTACATTAGTGAGTGTCGCAAGGGCAGCCAAAGAGCTAAAAAAAAAAAATGACTGAAGCCTCCATGAAACGAGTGGCAACTGTCCAGGTTCCTTTGGCATAAACATACAGAAACAGCTGAGTCCAGGCTGACAAACCTTTCTGAGTGTTGCTGCTTGTGTCTCCCTGTCAATGGATGAAGATCACTGGGCACAGAAAAAAGTGGATGACAGCTACAAATAAGCAAATTAGGGCCCATCTATACTGCCAGGCGCGGAGAGAGTTTTCCACTTATCGCCTCTGTTCTCCATTCAAGCATCTCCCCATTTCTAAACAATGCCTCCCACCCTCCCTCTTGCCTACCTTGCTCTTTTGTTCTCCCGTTGGGTGTGATTACACAGAGGAAATTTGCCAATTTCTGCTCCCACCATTACGGGCTTGTTTGCACAGAACATGACAAATGGGTTATTCAGATGAGAAAAGATCTTGGGATAACAGTTGGAAATAAAAGCACTTCTTCATATGCTGAAAACAACCTGTGTACATTTGTTTGACAGGTGAGCTGCTGCATTCCTGATTAATGGCCACACTGACCGGAGAGGTAACAGCAGCATAGGTAGAAACAGTACAATACTTGTTATGGTTTGTTAAGAATGAGGCTGAAGGAACTTTAATGATGCCAAGATTCTACCATGATGGGAAAAAAAGATACAACCGACTGTGAGTTTGTGCAGCAAACAAAAGGGTTGTGCTAAATCCAAGATTTTGTCTTAAAATATAAGGTTCCACATTTTCATCTGGAGTTTCTTAAATAGGCTGATTTTTAATCAGTCCGGTACAGAATCTGCATAAACCTTTTCACTGCAGTCTATTTTACATATTTAGATTTGTGCAGATACATTCTTTAGAAATGCAAATTATATGGTGATGTCATACTTTCTCAGCATTATGTGATATTTTCCCTGTACTTGATAGAAAAAAAGCCTGTATTAAATTGAATTGTAAATTGTATCAATTAATATATTTGATGAAGCCAGAATGTTCACTTTAGGTTCAGAGAGCTGTAACAACTGGCCCTTTAGCCCACAGCCAAAAGATAACTATACTTTAAATAAATAAAATCATATGAAAACAGATAATTTTTCTTAAATAATTTCTGTCAACTGAACAAGAAAAATTTGACTTATCAAAACAGCTCAAAACAAGTAAAAAAATATCTTAATCCAAGTGAAATGATCCTACATGAAAAGTGCACGGAAAAAAGAAATAAGAAATATCTAAAAACAGGCATCAGTATTGATTCAAGATATTTCCATCTTACTTAGACTTCACTTATTACAATGAGAAAGAATTACAAGAAAAAAAAATCAGAGAGAAGTTGTGCAACTGACAGGAAAAACTTCACCAATTAATTTTTTTCTTTCAGCCACATATTGGTTTGGCAAGGATTTCTACACTGGATGCCCTACCTGATGCAACCATCCCTGTTTTACCCAGGTCTGGGATCGGCACAGGAGTACACAGCTCCCCCTGTGGCTGGGTAACCAGCTTCCGTTCCCCCATTCCAATACCCTGAGCACTAAGCTAGAAGGCAGGAAGTATCACTTTTATATGGTCTTTGGTATGACCTGGCTGGGGCTTGAACCCACGACCTCCTGGTTGTGGGGTGGATACGCTACCTCTGGGTCACTACTCCAGTATAAAAGCTCCACCTATTAATAGTGGTGGGAATCACCAGAGGTCGCACGATACGCTATTATCGCAATTTTTATTATTTAATTAAGTATCATGATACTGGTGACTGAATCAATACAGTATCATGATATTAGGCTGCACCAATTTTCCCCCACCCCTACCTGTTAATATCGATTGGCCTTGCTGTTAGCCCTCCTGCTTTACGTTTTACCTGCTCATCCTCAAACATGCTTTGCAGCTTCATGGAGAACTCAATGCTGCACAAGTGTAGTTCATTTTTGGTATAACAGGACAAGGCTTCAATTCCTGTCAAATTGCATCACCCAGTCAGTGCCAGACAATAGGTCTGGACCGCCTGCGGAGAACAACGAGGAGATGGAGGCGCGGCGGTGAAGACCTGAAAAGACTTCCTGACCCCCCAGGGTCAGGCGAAGGAACGGGAGGACATTGGAAGGAGACATTGGATGATTAGAAGGATATGACAAGGATGTGTGATGTTGGCTTTTGTTGTGTGATGTATAAGTATGGACATGGACACCGGAGCTCAAGTGAGCTTCATCACCCCGACCTACGCTGATCGAGTGGCTGGACCCCGCGGCAACGGGGCAACGGCGGCGAACGGCTCAAACATCAGCACTTATGGTGAAAGGACCTTGTCTCTGTCCTTACACGGCCGCACTTATGAGTGGACTTTTATCATAGCGGCGGTGAGTTTCAACATGTTAGGTGCTGATTTCTTATGTTCACATGGGTTGTTAGTTGATCTTGCAAACAGACGCTTAATCAATGCACTGTCATTCTCTTCTATCCCCTGTGCAGCTCGAGTGTCCCCACCACCCGTGCAGGCCAATGTCGCCACAGCAGGCGGTAAGTTTGACAAACTCCTCACCCAATTTCCAGCACTCACAGTTCCCAAATTTTCGGCAACAGTAGCGAGACATGGGGTGGAGCACTTCATCTCCACAACGGGCTCCCCTGTTTTCACTAAAGCTCGGCGCTTAGACGCAACCAAGCTCGCCATAGCACGCGACGAGTTCGCCAGCCTGGAAAAGCTGGGCATTATTCGGCGCTCGAAAAGCCCATGGGCTTCGCCACTGCATATGGTCCCGAAAGCTGACAGCTCCTGGAGACCTTGCGGCGATTACCGCAGATTAAACAATGCTACAGCGCATGACCGCTACCCAATCCCTCACATCCAGGATTTTTCACTACATCTGGCGGGTGCGCGTATTTTTTCTAAAATAGACCTGGTCCGCGGCTACCACCAAGTCCCAGTCCGACTGAGGACGTCCCTAAAACGGCCATGATAACCCCTTTTGGTCTTTTTGAGTTTCTGCGCATGCCGTTTGGCCTTAAAGGCACGGCACAAACGTTTCAGCGTATGATGGACGCTGTGTTACGCGATCTTCCTTTCGTGTTTGTCTACCTCGACGATATTTTAGTAGCCAGCACGTCTGAGGAGGAACACGAAAATCACCTCACTACAGTTTTTCAGAGGTTGGAAGAACATGGGTTAATAATTAATCCAGCCAAGTGCCGATTCGGCGTGGCGCAGATTGATTTTTTGGGACACCGCGTTTCCCCAGAAGGGGCAGTCCCATTGCCTGATAAGGTGCGCGCAGTGGCAAATTTTCCCCGACCACAAACGGTCAGATCGCTGCAGGAATTTTTGGGAATGGTAAATTTTTACAACCGTTTCCTCTGCCGCGCAGCTCAGCTCATGCAGCCATTATATGCCGCGCTTAGAAAGCAAAAGCCCTCCAACGTGGTCGTGTGGTCCCCGGAGCGGGAACGCGCGTTCGCGGAAGTAAAAAGAGCCCTGGCTGACGCCGCGCTTTTGGCCCAACCCGACCCCTCGGCCCGCATAGCGCTTACCACAGACGCATCAAATTTGGCCATAGGGGCGGTCGTGGAGCAGCACGTTGACGGGGTTTGGCAACCACTAGCATTTTTTAGCAAATCCTTAAACGAAACCGAGCGCAAATACAGCACGTTTGACAGGGAGCTGTTAGCGCTTCATTTGGCCATTCGCCATTTCCAGTTCTGGCTGGAAGGTCGGCGTTTCACGGCTTTTGTCGACCATAAACTGCTCACTTTTCTAGATTTCTAAAATCTCAGAACCTTGGTCGGGCCGGCAACAAAGGCAGCTGGCCGCAATTTCGGAATTTACCATGGACATTAGGCACGTAGCGGGCAAACTCAACGTGGTGGTAGATTGCGTCTCCCGCGCCGTGACATCGTCAGGGCATGCGGAGGCAGATTATACTATCGCAGCCGCAGGGCGCAAGACCAACATGGAAGCGTACGCGGCCCCAGTTCACGTAGGGATAGATTACGCAGCCATGGCAGCAGAACAGGGTACTGACACGAACGTGCGCGCACCCCAGTCTGGACCAACAGGGTTAAGGCTGGAGAGCAGGGGTTTGCGTGACGGTGTGCCCCCCTTAATCTGCGACGTGTCAACCGGGCGACCTCGCCCGGTAGTCCCGGCCGTGTGGCGCCGCCGCGTTTTTGACTCGGTTCACTCCCTGGTGCACCCGGGAGTGCACGCTTCGGTGAAAATGGTGGCGGAGAAGTTTGTTTGGCTGGGCCTGCGCAAGCACGTAAAGGAGTGGGCAAGAACATGCATGTCTTGCCAACGTGCCAAAATTCACAAGCACACGAAAGCTCCTTTAGAACCGTTCCGAATCCCGGCCAGGAGGTTTGACCATGTGCATGTTGACCTCGTGGGCCCCCTACCGTCGTCGCAGGGGTTCATACATCTTTTAACAATGGTGGACCGAACCACACGTTGGCCAGAAGCGGTCCTGCTGACGTCAACTACGGCCGCAGAGGTGGCTCGCGTTTTTTTAACGACCTGGGTAGCGCGTTTCGGAGTCCTGTCGGACATCACGTCCGATAGGGGGCCTCAGTTTGTCTCAGAGCTCTGGTCTGCGATGGCCAGCAGCTTAGGGGCGACAATCCTTCGCACTACCGCGTATCACCCCCAGGCTAATGGTTTATGCGAGCGTTTTCATAGGTCTTTGAAGGCTGCCCTCAGAGCGTCACTAACGGATGCAGATTGGGTTAACAAACTACCGTGGGTTTTATTGGGGTTGCGTTCTGTGCCCAAGGAGGATCTAGACGCCTCCCCAGCAGAATTAGTTTTTGCACGACCTCTCAGGCTCCCCGGTGAATTCTTAACCAGAACATCCAGAGCCAGGGCGCCTCCCAGCTCTGAGGCCACTAAGCAGCACGGGAGCGGACATGCTCCCGGGCCCGGTTCATCGCACCTTTCCACGGGTTTTTGTTCCCCAGGCTTTAAAAAATGCCGAGTTCGTTTTTGTTAGGCACGAGGCTTTAAAGCCAACCCTCCGCCCACCATATGATGGTCCATATAGAGTGCTGGAACCTGGAGATAAGCATTTTGTGCTGGATTTGGGGGACAGAAAAGAGACAGTCAGCATTGACAGACTCAAGCCTGCCTTCATGTTGAGTGACGAGCCTGTACGGGTGGCGAGAGCACCTCGACGTGGTAGACCCCCCAAGGGACACGTCCCAGCTCCCCCGCAGGGATCAAATAACCACTCTTTTCCTCAAGCTGCAGATTCCTTACAAGACAGTGCCGCTGGGACGCCGAGGCAGGCGTACAGCAGATTTGGAAGACGGTTGAAACCCAGACGACACACAGACTGATGTGAATGTGATAATGTGTTTTAAGATATGCTGTCGGGGTTATCATGGCAGTTTTAAGGCGGACATGGGGCATAGACTATACTGTTACTGTTAGCACTGTGTTTTTAACGTGATCATGCCGTATAAATTATGCTGTTGGTGTGGTTGCTGAAGATTTTTTTTTTCTTTTTCTTTTCCCTTCCTTTCAATGTGATCAACTTGTATAGTTATGCCAGTGATGTCACCATATTCTGTGAACCTAAATATATTGTCCTTTTCTTAGACGTTTGGGGGGGTCTGTAGTTCATATATCCATATCTGCATATGTATAGGCACAGGGGGATGTTTTGTGATTGCATGTGTGGAATGACCTCACGTCTCAGAAGAGGACAATAGGTCTGGACCGCCTGCGGAGAACAACGAGGAGATGGAGGCGCGGCGGTGAAGACCTGAAAAGACTTCCTGACCCCCCAGGGTCAGGCGAAGGAACGGGAGGACATTGGAAGGAGACATTGGATGATTAGAAGGATATGACAAGGATGTGTGATGTTGGCTTTTGTTGTGTGATGTATAAGTATGGGGGTCTGACTGCGATCAGTCTCTTTCTGCTTTTGGTGAGACATGTTGGGGATGCGAAGCCGACATTAAATCTGAATTACAAAATCATTCAGCTTCTTCATTTCACGCTCCCCACACCTTTATTATATTTATGTAAGCATATTTATAGATGTAAAGAGTACATTCTTTGTCAGCTAAGCTAAATCTGAGGTGAAAAACAACCTAAAATGGCTTATAAATGAGAAATATTCTTCTTTCCTTAACCTTTATCAACTGTGTGAGTCAAATGAGGACCAAGGCTTGACTTATTAAAGAAACTGTCCAGAAGAGACGAAAAAAAAAATGGCCAGTGCTCCAATATTTACAGTTGATGCCAGATTTTGCACTACACTTCTTAGTTATCTGCCATTTTGACCGACAGGGTTGTAGAAATTCTATCAGAATCATTTATTACCTGTCATTATAGTTAGATCACTCCCAGTGTAATCTGTCAAAATGACAGACAGCAGATTTTTCTGTCACTGCAAAAAAAAAAAAAAAATGACAGTTTTCAGTTAATGCAACCGCTTGTTGATGCACTCCTGGAACTTGTGACAAGCTTTACACATTACATATTGTTACAGTTGCCACCCACCGTTCCTACATCAACAGCACAGATGACTCAGCTGCCATCAGAGCACACACCAGTGGTTACTTCCCCCAAGATCCTCATGAGCTCACGTTGCCTCCGCCACCAGCAGCGGATGATACATTATAGATAGAAAGTGCACCACAATGGTCTGAACTATCCTGGGAGAGAACTGACGAACAACATGAAAAGTGTCCTTTTCCCTCCTTTCTAAGCGCCGTGCCTCACAGTCAACATGTGTAGCCACACCTCGTTCGTCCTCAGCGCTGTTTTGTCAACACTTTGAAACAAACACGCTCATGATCACGACCGCGTGCCTCTACAGATGCAGACAGATGCATCTGTATAGGATGCTCTCCTCTTCTATTATTCATTCACTAGAGCCACAGTGGAAATTTAGTAGAATGTGACGGCTGTGGGATGCAGCAAAAACAGAGAGAGCACATAAATCTCAGTAAATCACATACTTTAGATCACATTGCCATTTTAACCATGACCCATGGAATTTACTGTAATAAAAAATCAGAATGGTTTGCATTTTTGTTCATTGAAGCCAGGGGTCAGCAACCTGTCCGACATAACGAGCCACTGTGAGTGATTTTTGTATAAAAAAGTCTGCATGGAGCCACAAAAATATCTGAGCAAAAAATGTTGTGCAAAATGGCAGAATTACAGCTACAATCTGGCCTGACAACATCAGGATTAAAAGGTTTTTGTTTTTTGTTTTTTATACGTACCTCTGCAGCTTTTTTAAAATTGTAAATTTGTTGCTTTTTCCCCCCAAAATTGTTACTTTTTCTGGTAATTTTTTTTTAATCACTTGCATAAAATTTGTGTCTTTTTTTCTTGCAAAATTGTGAGGGCGCTTTCCTCATTACACTGTTTTTTTTTAAATTTGTTGTATTTTTTGGCATAAATATGTTTTGCTTTTTTCCTAAATTTGGCATTTTCTTTGGAAATGTAATACATTTTTCAAGAAAAACTGAAGGTATTTTCTATGTGTAAATTTGTGACATTTTTCCCAATAAAGTTATAAACTTTTTCATAAATTTTTGATTTTTTTTGGCATAATCTTTTGCTTTTCTTATAAGATTGTCTCATCTGATTGTTACACAAAACACTGTCTTTTTCATATAAATTTGCAACTGTTTTATAATAAAACTGAAGCTTTTTCTGGTAAATGTGACTTTTTTTCTTGACAATTTATAGGTTTTTAAAATTGAAACATTTTCCCTAAATTTTGCATATTTTTGGCACAAATTTTCAGCTATAATCATAAATTTATTATACTTTTCTTTGTAAATTTATTACTTTTAATGGGTACAACTGCAGCACTTTGTAGATAAATTTATTAATATTTTTTCCTCATAGAGCTCCAGCTTTTTCCAGTAAATTTGTGATTTCTTTACCACAAATTTTGTGACTTTCTTGCAAATTTATGGGCAAAGCTGTCTCAGAAAACTGCTAAATTTTTCCCTACAGGTTTTCTAATTTCCTCCTTTTTAGGGTATTTTTCTCATATATGGGCTACCTTTTTTCTTGTAAACTGATGAATTTATGAGCCACTGTCTATGGGTAAAGGGGCCACACGTGTCTCCAGAGCCGCAGGCTGCAGACCGCTATTTATTTAGCGAATGCAAAGTCCTTAAGCCAAGCAGTTGCCTCCTGGTTTGCTGTATGGAGGGTGTGTAATCCTCCTTCCAGTCTTTGGAGCGGGCAAGCCTCTATGATGTGTTCCATTGTTTGCTCCTCTCCACATGCGCACAGTGGGCTAGGGCTACTGCCCCATCTGTAAAGGCTGGCCAAGCAGGGGCCATGTCCAGTCCTGAAGCGATTGAGTGTAGACCACTGTCTCCTTGGGAGGTTGGTGCCCGGGACCTGTTGGTTGGGGTTTATCACCAGCTGTTTGTTTGGGACCTCCTTGGTCTCCCATTCCTCTTGCCAAGCTGTCTGGATGGTAAAGTCAGCTGGGGGAGGGTTTTTCCAAATCGGCCGTCTGGATGAAAGTCGGGCAGTGGGTGGGGTGTAGATATCTGCATGGATTGGTAAGTGAGGAGAATCTTTAACTTTTTGGAGCATCCTTTGAGTTAATGCTGCTCGCCGGATGTGTGGGGGGGCTATGTTTGACAGTACAGAGAGCCAGGGGAGTGGTGTTGAGCGGATTGTTCCAGTTATAGTTCTCATGGTTGTGTTGAGCTGGGTGTCTACATGGTGTGTGTAAGATGACCTGGACCAGACAGGGGCACAATATTCTGCTACAGAGTATGAAAGGGCCAGTGCTGAGGTGCGCAGGGTGGAGACTGCCGCCCCCCATTTTGCACCAGCGAGCTTGCAGAGCAGGTTGTTTCGTACCTTCACCTTAGCAGCCGTCCCCTTTAGATGTTCCTTGAAGGATAAGGTCCTATCAAGGGTCACTCCAAGATAAGTTGGATTTGGGGCATGCTTAAGCTTGAGTCCGCTCAGGTGGATGTTTAGTTCTCTGGCAGCTTTTGCATTGTGGAGATGGAATACACTGGAGACGGTTTTTGCTGGGCTTGGTTTTAGGCGCCAGATTTTGCAGAACTGGTCCAGTTTGGCAAGATAGATCAGTTTGCAGACCGCTGATTTAAGCTAACAAAAAGGATGCAGAGTTTTAGCTTTAGCTTAACACCCTTGTAGTTTCTGTCCAATCTTGCATTCTTCTGAGACTTCTGTTTGATCTTTATGTACAGCTAAAACACGTAAAAGCCTTGCCCAGGTGGACTCAATGCAGATCCTTGCACAGACAATGTTCTTTCTATCGCAACTCACTGGCAACGGCCCGTCTGAGCGATGATGGCATAAGAGAGACAGCAGCCAGGAAACGAAAGGAAAGGAAAACAAGCTTTTCATGAATCGACTTTGGCGTAAATTAAGCAGTTGAGTCACTCGCACCAAACTCTGAGGGGAAAAAGTAGATGAAACCTTGGGTCTGTCAGCAACAATACCGCCCCCCCCCCCCGCCCCTTCTTCAAATCCTCCTCTGCCCCCCCATCTTCTGTTGCTGGAGACGAGGAGCACGGGGACATTTTAGGAGAGGCAGGTGAGTCAGTTTTTGAAGGGCATGGAGTGGTGCGCAGCGCAGGATGAAACGCTAGTCATTAGCATTTCTCCGGATGTGTTCGGGGAGGAAGAAGAGAGAAGGAGAGCTGGGGAAAAAGACTCAACAAAAAACCCCAAGAGATTCGGCGGGTTGCATAAAACCCAGAGCTCAAAATAACGCAGCAGTCAGTATTACAGCTTCATTTGGAGTTTTTTTTACCACTGATGTCTCCATCACCATGACGACAGCAGTGTTCATACTTTCTATGTGCATTTTCACAAACAGGCCATTACTGACGAGCCTTTTTGCTTCAGGATCAACTCTTATCTGCAAAGTCGACATGTTTTTAATATGTGCGAGCATAGGCACTCATTAGTTGGGGAATGCGTGTGTGCCGTTTTACGCACTACATAAACAAGCTAATCTGGTCATTTCAGTTCAGGTTCAGAGTGTAAATATGTGACTTTGATGTGTTTACTCAGCTGATAAGGGAGAGCTGGTGGGAGAGCGCACACATCTGTGTGTGAGCAGAGGCGCGCACCACACGCGGGGAACGATCCAAGCAACACACGCTAACCACAGGAACAAGAAACAGGCCAGCCAGCATGCCCATGTGGGACGCTTGACCTGGGCTGTTTTATGGGTCCCGTCTGTGTTTTCCCACATGGACTTTAGCTGTGGTGCAGGTGAGCAGCGAATGTGTTTCACACGGCTGAGCAGGCTTCAGTCAAACTTCTGCCATAGACAGAATCATGCAGAAAAGTCACACATTTATGAGGAAAAAAATGTGAAGATTTATAATAAAAAAATGACAAATTTACACAAAAAATAGTAGCAAATTTAGGAGAAAAAAATTGGAAATTTACAAAAAAAAAATGTAAAATTACTTGGAGAATTGCACACTTACAAGAAAAAAAAGCATATTTTACAAAAAAAAGTCACACATTTCTGAGAGAAAAAATTTGCAAAAGTTGCAAATTAATTAAAGTAGCAAACATGAGCAAAAAAAAAAGAAATTTTTTGAGAAAAAGTCCCAAGTTTATGACAAAAAGTTGCAAGTTTACAGTAAAAAAAGTTAAACATTTTTGTCAGAGTTCCAAATTTACAAGAAAAATGTCACAAATTTATGGGAAAAAGTCATAAATTTACAAAAAAATAGCAAATTTACAAGGAAAAAAGTAACAAATTTATGAGAAAAAGTTGAAAGATTACAGTAAAAATGTGGCAAATTTATGAGAAGCTTCCAAAATTACAAGTTAGTAAATTTGCAAGAAAAAAAAAAAATCACAATTTTACATGAAAATATAAATTTATGAGAAAAACTTGCTAATTTACAAGAAAAAATATCACAAATTTATGAGAAAAAGTTGCAAGTTTACAGTAAAAAAAAGTTGTAAATTTATGAGAAAGTTTTTCAAGAAAAATGCTTCAAATTAGGGGAAAAATTCACAAATTTACAAGAAAATAGCAAATTTATGAGAAAATAAGTTGAAAACAGATAAACAGGTGGAGTCCATGTGGGCCAACACGGAAGACGCAGACAAACCTGCATGGGACCCATAAAACAGCCCCGTTTTAACCTTTGGTGGGGCCCACATAGACATGCTGGCTGGGAGGAGACACAGGGAAGGAGGAGCGCTCCGTAACAGGCATATGAATACAGCTGACGCAGCTGCAAGGCCGTTAATTACAAGAACCGTTAATTACAACGGTGGGAACACAGGTGTGGGGCACGACGCTAACCCTGGATTCACACCGACTCTGGATGCAGTCCGTTACAGATGCAGTGTGGACGGAGCCTTGTGACCATCCCCACCAGCTCCGTTTGTGTTTTGAAGCAGCATGGATAAGAACAAGGTTCCAAATACAAGACTGCATGATAATTACGTAAAATAACGTGAGACCAAGGAGAACCGATTGCAATCACGTGATAACAACAAGGAAGTGTGATGTACCAGCTCTCCACCTGGATTTTTATGCTCTAAATTATACGTAAGTAGCTCGTTAATTTTAATTCTATGAAGTGTTTATATGTTATGTCAAAGTTTTTATCTTCTCTGACACAGTGGTGGAAGAGCAGACCTCAGAAAATAATGGACGATCCTTAAATCGTTTTTAATGAACAGACAACTATTAAATACTGGAAGATACCATGGAATTTCCTTGCGGATTAGATCCGGCATCCGTCAAAAATAGTCTGGCTGCGTTTCAATAGTAATCTGAATCCGACAAGCCAGATTTGTTCCGCAATGGTCTGGACCATGTAGGGATTAGAACACTGACGAGAATGGGAACTATATGCTGTAGAGTCCAGATTGCAGCCGTAATGGACCAGATCTGGAGTCAGTGTAAATCCAGGGTAACAAGACAACCAAAAGGTAAAGAGTAAATCATAAACACAGACCAAAAGGAAAACGCATTTTCAGCGAAGACAGGAAATAAAGTCACATAACCTCAACCAGAGGTCTACAACCTGTTGCTCTGGAGCCACATGTAACTCTTCTTCCCATATTCACTGGCTCCCTGTGATCACAAACTTGCAGAAAAATGGTCACACATTTGACAGAATTAAATCACTAATGTATGAGAAAAAGCTGCAAATTAAAGTAGAAATGCTCTACAATGAGAGAAAATTGACAAAAACATTATGAGATTAAGTTGCTTATTTATAAGAACAAAATTATGAATTTACAAGAAAAAGTTCCAAACTAGAAAAGCACTCGGAGAGCGCAGACCTCTGCCAAGCGCCACAGTTCCCCCCCATACAGTGTTTGTGTGTACGTTTTCAGATTCCTTGACCATGAAAACATATGACTAGCAATTGGATTCGCAATGATAGGATTAGTGGTTCAGTAGTAAAAGCATTACCTCCTTGGTGGAGGTAATAAACTGAAGTGTTGCTGTTGTGTCCATCTCCTCCATCTGCAAAGTCCCAGGCTGCGAGCGTTTTCATAGATCACTGAAAGCGGCACTCAGGGCTTCACTGACGGATGCAAATTGGGTAGACAGGTTGCCGTGGGTTTTATATTGGGGTTGCGCTCCACGGCAAAAGAGGATCTGGAAGCTTCCCCGGCAGAGAGCTTGTTTTTGCACAGCCACTATGGCTGCCCGGGGAATTTCTGCCAAATAATCCCGCGCCGGACAGCTGCCCGTCTCAGCTTTTGCAGCGTTGTGCAAACACAGGCACGCTGCCGGGCCCTGGCCACCACTGTTTTTCGCGTGCTTTTGTGCCTAAAACTTTGAAGAACGCGGAGTTTGTGTTTGTCAGACACGACGACCAGCGCCCTCCATTGCGCCTGCACGCATGTTGAAAATGGCCGTATCTCACAATGTTAAAGAATCCTTTAAAAAATTCCTGTATCCAGATGGTGATCTGGATCATGCCCAAAATTTAGTCAGTTCTTCCTTGTACCATTTCCAACAATGCCTGAAAGTTTCATCAAAATCCGTCCAAAACCTTTTGAGTTATCTTGCTAACCAACAGACAGACAAACAGACAAACGCTGGCAAAAACATTACCTCCTGCGGCCTACGGCCTGGCGGAGGTAATTAAGTAGAGAAAAAAAAATTGACACAAAGAGTTGAAATATGAGAAAAATGTCACAAATTTACATGGAAGAATGTTGCAAATTTAAGAGAAAAAGGTTGCAAAATTGCATCAAAGAAAGCTAGTTTTCAGCATTTGGGAGAAAAACATCAAGTTCAGAGGAATAAAGCCTAAAATTTATAACTTGCAAATTTAAGCGAAATATAGCAAATTTATCTTTAATAAGTTGTAAGTTAATAAAAAATGGTGTAAATTTACTAAAAAATTGTCATGTCTGCTGCGTAATCTTGCAGCGAACAGTTGAATTAGTTTGAGCCCAAAACGCGGGTGAAGTGAACGTATTTATTAACAGAATGGGACAACTCAAAAAACACACAAAATACAAGAAAATGTTGGACGATACAGTCTGGCACACAATCAATGCATGCCCGGGCTCAGTTGGCAGGGAACGGAACTGGGCAGTGAACGAAAATAGGAGAGAGACTTACAGAGGGCATCGGAGCTCAGCGGGCTCTGGGGAAACAACACTGCAGAAGTCCATGGGAAAAGGGTGTCAACAGCTCCACGGAAAACATAGGCAGGTGACTACAGACTGAATGTGTCGTGAAGACTTACGCCACAACACTGAATGCCCCCACCGTCACCCAATAAATACCAAGCAGGCTAATGAGTGACAAGTGGATGCAGGTGTGTGGCAGAAGTCTGTGTATGAATGTGTGTGTGTGCAAGCGTGTGTGTGTGTGTGTGTGTGTGTGTGTGTGTGTGTGTGCATGCGCGCAGGAACAAATGAGAAACAACTGACAGCTGGTGAGTGTCTGGCAGAGAGGGGAGTGTGGCTGTAGACTGGCAAGGGCCTAATACAGGCTCAACCTGCCAGCTGGAACCAATTAACAACAAATCAGAAACTACAGCCACAAATCATGGGCGGAGCCGAAACACCAGCTCCGCACATGACAAAAATATTAGCACAAAGCTGTTTGAGAGCAATGGCTCAGTTTTATTTGGCTTCTTTAACTCTTTTTTAAGGCTCAGATAAGTTTTGTGGCTCCATACAGATTTTTTTGGACAAGAAATTTGCTTAAAATGGCACTTTTAATCGAAGAGATTGCTGACCCCCAACCTAAGATTAAAACAAAACAGGAAGCACTTTCAAAATAAACCTGGAAACAAGGAAGACATGATTAGACCCCCCCCCCCCATGACACTACTTTTATATTTGTCTATAAATTAGTCTGATCATAGTTTAAAGCCATTTCAGTAATTGTCTAGTGTGGTGAAGACATTCTGGCCACACTTAGTGACAGATGCTGTAAATTCAATAAATGCTGATTTGTAGAGTGGTGTTAAAGTAACTTTTTTAATTATTTGCTGTTACATTACATATTAGATGTGGAAAAGTAAAAAGAAGTAATGCTCTGAGGAAAATATGCTTGTTTTTGATTTTTAAATACACAAAATAAAATGCTACGCTTGCATTTTCTAATCATTTATTCTGCTTCAGTTCTTTATCATCACTCCAGCAATCTTGCAATAAGAAAGGTGCAGAGAGCAGGAAAGTGATGAGGGCTTTGGCTTTAATGGCACTTCCTGTCGAGACAAGATACGATCAGACAGAGCAGCTGCAACTGTAGGTGTATCGCTGACAGCTCTCATCAAAAGCATCCAAACACTCTTTACGCTGTCTGTTTAGGCCCGTATCTGCAGGCATCCGACAGCCAACTTGTAGATTAAAATAGAAAGTACAAGAGCAACAGATAAAGGTCTTAATGTGGGATAAGTGGCAGAAAAAGAACTAAAAGAGGCCACCCATAATTTCACAGTAGGTGGGCTGCTAACAGCCATCATTTGATACACTGTGTTGATATAACCCAGTTCTTCATGCCTCCTGAAACAAATGCCCTCATTAAAGACTTAATTCTCCTCCCTCCCACCTCTCTCTTACTACATTTTCCTTCTCTCGTGGGTTTTATTTCCCTTCCATTTCATTTCGTTTCCCTGATAGCATGAGGATGAACGCGCCAGCTCCCAGTCGACACCGCTGCCCTGAGCGACTCTTAGGTGTCTGGAGGGCCCATGGTGGGAAGATGCCAGCTAAGCCACAGATTACTGACACTGTTGCGAACCACGCTCCGACTGCCAACTCTCTGATCTGCTGATATGGCCCAATTGTTCCCTTTAGCTCAGAGGTGATATGCCACCTCTCCCTGAGAGCTCAGAGCACACACATCAGCCATTCAATGAAGAACGCTGTGCTACACAATGCTTAGCAAATCTGATGGAGGCTATCAGAAGACTTAGAGGAAATAAAAACCATATTACTGAAACATTTTCCTTTGCTGCCCATTTTTAGGCAGCTGGTTCTCTTATAAAAAGGCCGAATCATTTCCATACAGGAGTATATTAAGGTTGACTTCAGCATGGTACAGTCTGGAGCGATAACCCATGATCAGCTCATGAACCTGGACAACGGGGCTTCAAGCAAGGTGCAGACATTCTGCTGCATTCCCTAATGTGCAGCTGAACAGAAACAAAATCTCACCATTATCACCTCTGTCTCGGGCCAAAGGAGAGCCTGCGGATTTGTAACTGTCCAGCCACAGACACTTAATGGTCGCATTAAAAGCCAAAGCCCCTGCAGTGACACGCCGAAGGCAGGCCGCCACGGAGTTGCCCATTGGTCAGTGTGGAGAAGAAAAAGGGCAGTGGAGGCTACTGAGGCTGTTGCTATCTATCTGTCTATCTATCTATTATCTATCTATAGTGTCTAAATGGAACACAAATGGCCTATCACCAGTCGACAAATGTGTGCATAGTTGTAGAACCAATGGGGTAATTGTTGCTCCTTTCCAAGCCACCTGAGTGTCACATTTTAGAGTTAAAATGACTGTTTAGCAGTTTAGTAAGTAGACAAAATCCTGCCTGTTTTCTTGCGTCCAAAGTGGTACAATAGTTTTGTTACTGAGTTTTTCAGAGCTCCCACCTTTGGATCAGAACCACAACAGGATATGACTTTTGGTCCATGACACCCATCCTTAAGAGGGGGCTGAATCAGCCTACATTTCAAAATTCATAAACACGATGGTGATATTAACTGTGAGCAGAGGAACTCCTGCAATGTGTTTTGACATTGGCAAGAACTTTAGTCACATCTGCCAATGAAATGATGTGATTGGTTCAGTTTGTTTGTTAGTGTTATGATCATGTAAACGTTGATAAATGTATTCAAGCAAATCCTTCTAATTAATGTAAGACTTGACCCCATTTATGGGTGCTTAAGTTTTTGGACCTGGCTGTAGATGTCTTTTCTTTTTTTCTTCATTTCTTTCAGGGTAAAACAATTTCGTGTGTGTGTGCTTCCTTTTAATTCATATATATTTTTTATGATTTATTGAGCAAGTTAAGGTGTGTTCAGACCAAACGCGAATGTGCAAATTTTTTGCACAGTGCTATTACATGTTAACTCAAAGTAAACATGCAAATTGACATGAATTCGCCATCTGAGCGAGCTGCAAATGGGCAGAGTTGCCTTTATAACTTCAGCAGCTGTGTTCTACCTGCTGTGGAAACCCCCAAAACACCATCATGTTTAGGTTTACATTATCAGACGGGGCTCTCACCTGGAAAAATTGTTCCTGCCTCCAAAACTTCACCTGGATGACAGTTGTTTACACTACTAGCCCTCATTAGCACGTCCATGGCAAAAGTCCGAGGGTGGATAACTCCGACACTCCGATTCAACTGCAGAGCTCCGGTCAATCTGTCTGCAGGTGAGTGACAGTTTCATTCTCAAACTAGTTTACTCTCCCGTTTTGATACTTTAACTCTGGTGATGGCAGACTCTCAAGGCTGATTACTAGCTTGCGCTATCAATTTGCTCGGATGTGCGAACACCTGAATTTGCGCATCCTCCGCAAGTTTACATTAACCTTACATGCATTTGCGCCATGCGCTCACATTCCGTCTGAACGCACCTTTAGACATTTGGCAATTCATATTCTTAGCCTGTTTGATGACACAATCAGAACTACTTTTTGTTATAATTTGTGCATTTTTGTATTTAAGTCAATCTAAGAAAATTGCAAAAAAGACCTTATCTACTCATACAACTAACTAAACTCAAAGGTGACCTGAGTATTCTAACCAACCAAACAAATGGTACTTTTCTGTGATGATACTGGATATTTATGTGAAGCTGGCTAAATTAAATATGTCCATACAGCATGTGGTTAGTCGTGCACGAGCCTCTTCTCTTTGACCTGTATGCAGTATCAAGTTAACCTAGGATAGGGTAAACGGTAAGATCGATAAGGTTTCCAGTTCTTGGCAGGGGCCAAATGTTGACTAAATAAGAAGCCAACTTTATTGTCATTCAACCGATACAGCCAATCGTGTACAGTAGAAACAAATTACGTTTCTCCTATCTACAATGTTAATCACATCTAGAATCAGAGGGGTCGCTGCCATGCAAGGCACCGCCACAAACAACTTTTCCTTCCCCCATTCCATTATGCTGAGCACCAAGCTAGAAGGCGAGAAGTACCATTTTTATACGGTCTTTGGTTTGACCTGGACAGGGCTTGAACCCATGACCTCAAGGCTGTGGGGTGGATCGATCTACCACTAGGCCACCACTCCGGCATTCCAAGAGAAAACCAAACCCAAAAGAGCAAAAAAGTATTTTATCATCACTCTTTAGCAACTCTTAAAATTTTGTCTCAAACTGATGTCCAATGGACCTCATAAATAATTAAAATGCCCTGCTCAGTCTGCAGCTGATACTGAGAGCTTACTGACAGATTGTAGCAGGAGACTCTACAGGGGTCTGCTTCTCACCCAATAGGACTTCCTTAAGCCTTTTGACACATAATTCATTTGTTCACAGCAGCACAAAACCATATGAGTAATTATAGTACTAGTGTTTCCTGGAAAAATTTTCATATGATCCATGCAATACATTATATTACAAATATTGTAATTCCACAGGTGTGTCTTCAGCTTATGCGCTGTTTGAATCACAAAGACCGTACGTAGGTTTAAAGTTGGTATCCATAATATAATGTGTTTTATAAGCCATTAAAAAAATGGTGTCACCAACCAAAAAACTGGCTTCTCCAATAATGTTACAGCCCAGATATTCTTGATTTAAAAGTTCACAATTCATCCCTGAAAAGGTTTGGTTTTGATCTGTATTGACAAAGACTACTTGACAGAACAGAAGCAATCACACTAGGATCCTCTTGCATTGCCAGGTAAGAGACAGACAAACTTTTGTCAGAGGAAACACAGTGTGCTGTAGTCATGGAAAAAAAACAACAAGAGAATGGGACCAGAGATAATTTCTACTTGATATAAAAAGAGGAACTTATTGTGTAGGCGTCACTACCACTTGCCAATATGTGCTACAACTCAATTGTTCTGTCTTTAACTTGGCAAATTGTACAACTTTATCAAGAGAGGTGGAGGGATTGCCTCCCCACTGTTCTGAATTTGGACTGCAGTGCCATTTTGAAATGCTAGTTATCAGGATTATACAAAGTTCCATAAATGGAAAAAAGCCTATAATTGGGGATACACGATAAACACTGAGAAAGTGAGATAAACTCACTGACACCTTGATGAGACAAAAGAGTTTTTGACATTGATCATCTTTCAAATCCAGAGGCTCACATTACTGTAAAGGTAATGCCCAGTATCAAAAGTTTATGCTGTACAAAAATGCCATTTTTAACATTTTATTTAAATCTCGAAAGAAGTCAGATTTACATGACTGGTTGCTGTTCAAAGAAGTTCAGATCTGACAAGTGTTACCAAACCAATCCCTAAATGACCTCAGTGATGAGTGCTTCTGTCTCCAAGCACCGTCAACAGTTGCTGCTTTATTTGCACAGCAAATATTCTACTTTCCCCCCCAGTGGAGAAGGAGCTATTATTCATCAAATGAGATGTCTGAAATAGTCAAAAGAGATACAAAGGGAGACTTAGAAGGAGATGTACTAATGGATGACAGCCAGGATAGGCACCTCATCACACTTGCTGTGCTTTGGTCATCAGTTTATGCCACGAGCGCCAGCTAACAATACCAGCTGATCAAAGGCATGACATGCAACCCGCAGAGCAGCTGCCAGGAGAAAAGGATTACAATGCAACTGCTGCTCTTTTTCTTTGTTTGACGATTCATCACATCTTCAGCAACACAGCAGCTTAATAAGAAAGAGTTGGGAAACTCCAAAATATATACAGTGGTGTGGAAAAAGTGTTTTTCCCCTTCCTGATTTCTCATTTTTTTGTATGTTTGTCACACTTAAATGTTTCAGATCATCAAACAAATTTAAATATTAGAAAAAGATAACCCAAGTAAACACAAAATGCAGTTTTTAAATGAAGGTGTTTATTATTAAGGGTAAAAAAAATCCAAACCTACATGGCCCTGTGTGAAAAAGTGACCCCCCCCCCCCCCATGAAAACATAGATTAACTGTGGTTTATCACATCTTTGGAAAACTGAGCTCAATTTCTCTAGCCACACCCAAGCCTGATTACTGCCACACCTGTTCTCAATCAAGAAATCACTTTAATAGGACCTGCCTGACAAAAGATCCTCAAAAGCTAGACACCATGCTGCGATTCAAAGAAATTCAGGAACAAATGAGAAACAAAGTAATTGAGATCTATCACTCTGGAAAAGGTTATAAAGCCATTTCTACAGCTTTGGGACTTCAGCAAACCACACTGAAGCCATTATCCACAAATGGCAAAAACATGGAACAGTGGTGAACCTTCCCAGGAGTGGCCGGCCGACCAAAATTACCCCAAGAGCGCAGTGACAACTCTTCCAAGAGGTCACAAAAGACCCCACAACAACATCCAAAGAACTGCAGGCCTCACTTGCCTCAGTTAAAAGTGAGTGTTCATGACTCCACCATAAGAAATTCATCCTGAATGAAAGTCTCCTTCAGAATGGTGAGAGTGGCCACAGCCCAGTAGTTGATGAATTTGTTCACTGGTGTGAGGATTCCTACCTGCAGCTGAATACGACAAAAACTAAAGATATGATTATTGACTTTAGGAGGAAAACTCCCAGATACGAAGTCATTGTACTAAAAGGCCAGACCATTGAATGTGTGCAATCCTACAAATATCTTGGGACGATTATTGATAGTAATTTAAACTTTGAAGAGAACTGTGAAAGGGTGTGCAAAAAGGGTCAGCAGCATTTGCATCGTTTAAGGAAACTCGCACACTTCCAAACTGACCGAACCATAATGTCAATGTTTTATCGGGCTTTTATTGAATCTGTTTTATCCTTTTCTTTAGTGTCATGGTTTGGTCAGATAAAACTGAAACAGAGAAAATCCTTGGAACAGGTAGTTAGATGGTCCAGTTGTTTGCTTGGTGAGTCACAGCTGAGCCTGACATCCTTGTACACCAGACGGGTACAGAGGATTGCTACCTCCATTTTAAATGATGACTCCCACCCTTTGCACTGCCACTTTCAACTTCTTCCCTCCAGACGGAGGTTTGTTGTCCCAAAATGTAAAACACAGCGCTACAAAAACAGCTTTGTTCCTGCTGCTGTCAAAGAGTTGAACAAGATGTAGCAATATATTGCACATAATTTAGTTATCTATTTATTAATTTTTATTTTATATTTATTTATTTTTGTAGGATTTTTTAATTTGGGTTTTAAATCTTTTATTGGATTTTAGACTTTTGAGTTTTTAATCTCTTTGACTTAGTTTTTAACTTTTTTAATATGACCCTTCCCTCTTATCTCTTTGTTTTTTCTCTTATCTCTTTGTCTTATGTCCTGATTGGTGGAGCCTTGAGTACTTTCATCGTGTTTATAGTCAGCTTCACCTGTGCCTGTGTTTGTGTTCATGTTGAATGTAATTGTGGTTTGTAAACATATGTCTAAAAGGATGTCACTTGACTGCAAAACAAATCTACCTACGGGTACAAATAAAGTAACCTGAACCTGAACCTGAGCCTGAAAAAGACTGGGCAAAAATGGCCTGCATGGCAGAGTTCCAAGACAAAAACCACTGCTAAGCAAAAAGAACATAAAGGCTTGTCTCAGTTTTGCCAGAAAACATCTTGATGATCCCCAAGACTTTTGGGAAAATACTCTGTGGACTGACGAGACAAAAGTTGAACTTTTTGGAAGGTGTGTGTCTCATTACATCCGGTAAAAGTAACACAGCATTTCAGATAAGGAACATCATACCAACAGTAAAATATGGTGGTGGTATTGTGAAGGTCTGGGGCTGTTTTTCTGCTTCAGGACCTGAAAGAATTGCTGTGGTAAATGGAACCATGAATTCTGCTGTCTACCAAAAAATCCTGAAGGAGAATGTCCGGCCATCTGTTTGTGACCTCAAGCTGAAGCGTACTTGGGTTCTGAAGCAGGACAATGATCCAAAACATACCAGCAAGTCCACCTCTGAATGGCTTAAGAAAAACAAAATGAAGACTTTGGAATGGCCTAGTCAAAGTCCTGACCTGAATCCGATTGAGATGCTGTGGCATGACCTTAAAAAAGCGGTTCATGCTCGAAAACCCTCCAGAGTGGCTTCATTACAACAATTCTGTAAAGATAAGTGGGCCATATTCCTCCATAGCGCTGTAAAAGACTCATTCCCAGTTATCACAAATGCTTTATTGTAGTTGTTGCTGCTAAGGGTGGCCCAACCAGTTATTAGTTTTAGGGGGCAATCACTTTTTCACACAGGGCCATGTAACGTAGGTTTGGATTTTTTTTCCCTTAATAATAAACACCTTCATTTAAAAACTGTATTTTGTGTTTACTTGTGTTATCTTTGTCTAATATTTAAATTTGTATGATGAGCTGAAACATTTAAGTGTGACATACAAAAAAATGAAAAATCAGGAAGGGGGCAACACTTTTTCACACCACTGTATATAAAAAAACAACAACCAAAAAACAAATGATGTAGATGCTTTGGGATTACTTCCTAAATTTATCATCATTTTCCATTTGTAAAGCATAAACTTGTGTGGTTAAGTTACAGTAACAACTAAGTTTGGCTTCTCTCTTGGCATTACAACATCAAATAATAACAATAGTCAATCAAACACTGATTCTTAATTAAGGTATTGAGGCACTTTCATACCCAAGACTGCTCAATGAACGTAAGTATCCGAAGAAATAAGGTAGCCAGGAAGCTCTAATTTATCAAACTTCTCTTTTGTTGAGCCAAGAGATGAGAATCACAACACAGGCCCTTATCTGACATGCTCATTGCCAAAACACACTTGAAGGCACATGGCCAAGCATATACACACAGGCACTAAGTGGTAATATCCTGACTGCAAAGCATGCCACTGAGTTAAATTTAACAGTAGGCAGGAGAAACCTGACAACTGCTTTTGATTACTCGCATATTTTGCCAGTAATAACTTACAAGTGTCAAATTATTGCATGATTAGGCTTCATAAATTCAGTGAAACTTGGCTTCTCAAATGATACAAAAAAAACCCTGAACTTTAACAAAACATTACCGTACTGTAATCACAGCCCAAAGTACACAATAAGTGAGTATGCTCGATGCTACTTTAACCATTTTATGCTCTCCCACAACTGTCTGGCTTTTCTGTCAAAAATGGTATCTCACAATACAAACTGATTTCCTTATATGTACAAGTGTGTTTGTATTTGCACAGGTAAAGCAGGAAAGACACAGATTTAGAAAGCGCATCACTGTCTGTTCACTGAAATACAGAAAGCATGAGATAACTCCACCGAATGTAGCAGTGAAAAGCACAAAATGAAGTTACTAATTAATGCCTTCAAGCCGGGGTGCAGGAGGTGAAAATGGGTGAATACCACAGTATGACTGGACTGAGGAGAGTTGAGAGTAATCTCTTTAAAGACCAAACATGAAGGATGTGCACTTAAGTAAAAAGGAAAAAAATATTGTTTACATATAAATATTGAAATGGTAGTTTAAAATGATAAATTGAGCAACAAAGCCATATTAAAGTAACTAAGTTTTAACCTCTAAAATCAGTTATTATTTTGAGTTACAAGTTCCTACCCTTGTTGCTGTCATGGGTGGCACAGCCAGTTATTAGGTTAAGGGAGCAATTCCTTTTCACATAGGGCCAGTTAAGTTCAATAGCTTTTTTCCCCTTAATAAATGAAATGGTCATTTAAAAAATGCATTTTGTATTTACTTTGGTTGTATTTGTCCAATATTTGTTTGATCATCTGAAACATTTAAGTCTGACAAATATAAGAACTCAGGAAGGGGGCATATACTTTTCCACAGCACTGTAATTGAACCTGAAAAGTAACTTGAAATTACCTTACCATTCCAGCTGAAGCTGAGTGAGTGAGATCACTTTTGATAAGAAAAAGAGAAAGCAGCATGGTCATTGCTGTGTTTCATCTCTGACAAGGTCTGTTTTCCCAGCGGATTGGCCAGCTGCTACTTCAGGGCTTTTGGCCATGAAGCAATAATGCTGTAATGTTTTTATTATTAATTTATTGATTTGCCTCTTTAAATGTTTACGGCACCAGCTCCAAGAGAATGGAGGACTCATCAACTATTGAATTTAACCTCTTGCACTCCGGTGTACCGCGGGCGGTCACGTCTCTGCGTCCTAGGGCGCACGAGGGTGCCCTAGGACACACACTGTGTGTCCTAGTGCACACTGAAAAAAAAAAAGCTGCATTTCCGTTCTTCCACTACAGACACAGCCGCGAACAGAAAGCCAAAGGAGTGCTTTGATTGGTTTAGATGTGATTGACCTCTCATTCGACTAATAAGAGCCTTGAATTGGGTTTCTGAAACCTTGAAGAACCAATGAGTGAAAACCTAGCAGGAAGGACCCGCCTACCAACGGCTGCGAATACAGCGAGCCAATTGAAGCACAGAAGTTCGAAAGCGTGCGTCCCTTGCCTAAAATCTGTTTTGTGTAAGCCGCTGGCTGACACACACGCGTTCGCCAGTCTTTTTTTCTTACTACTGTTCTTATTTGTTTTGAAAAATCGTTCGCCAAAACCGCAATCATGGAAGCGCAAAACCGCAATAATGGAGTTATGGTTTGACTGGGTCGCGTGACCAGAACCACGAGTCCGTAACAAGCGGACCAGCGTCATGTTCGTCTGACAATGAGGAAGAGAAGTTCGCCAGCGACACTGCTGTTGTGGACAGGTAAGTGTTATAAGCTAAATTATTCTTTATCCCTGAAAGTTGTAATCAAAATGACTTTTGACCGATCGGTAAATTACAACTGTGCGTCATCGCAACATGACGGACCCGGACCGCTCCAGACGGCGCACAGACCGTGTCCAGTCCGTGCGCTGCGTCCGGACCGTGAACGCCCCCCGCTACTCTTCTGTAGCGGATTGCAGATATTATTGCAGATATTTTAGTACAACTGTGCGTAGTAGACCGCGGCGCACGGCCGCAGTCCGTCATGTGTCGATGGACGATGTCCGTCCTCTGTAGTGGGGGGGGGGGGGTTGTTATCTTCTACATTACAGATATTTTAGTATAATTTTTATTGCACTGTACGTTATTTTTTCTTGCAAAAAAAAAAAAGCCACACATTTTTTACGTGGCATGCTTCTTTGTGTGGGGGGCTTGTTTGTTCATTCATTCATTCATGAATGAATAAACAACCCCCCCCCCCCCCCACACACAGCCCTTCACCTTTCATTAGAGCCCAAGATGAAGCTTCTATATTGAATCATTCAAAAGTTACAGACGTTTTTCCAAACTGTGCCATTTGGCACAATTTGGCACAGTTCAAAAACGCCTGGGAACAACCTGAGTATAAAGCTGTGTAATATATTCATTTTTTGTGGTATTGTTACAAAATTTTGACCTCAGCTGGATAACACTTGGTTCTACATTTCTGTTCCATTTTCCAGCCCGGATCTGACAGCTGTGTGTTATTTGCAAGCATTTGTATCCAAAAAAACACCCAGGCAAACTTTATTTTCTTCAAGTTCAGTATGTTTAGATGACTGTTACTCAGTGGCAGGAGCACTTAGAGAGATTATGACTGTTTTGCCAAAAAATTCAAAGTGTTTTCTTTTAAATGAGACCAACCCCATGAAGATGCTGCAAAGGGTTGAAGAACAGCTTTTGATTTACTTTGGGTACATTATTTTTTGGCGTTTTTAGGGAAATTGACCAGAGTGCAAGGGGTTAAGAATCATCAAGGATTATTCATAGCCCAAGAATCACTGATCCATCTCTTAATATCTGAGTTCTTGGCTTAAAGTGATTCTAAAATTGAACACAAACCACATGTTTTAAGTCCATTTAGCAATTTAATGAAAAGACCAGCATAAGGCTGCATGTCCACCAAACACATTTTTCTGCCGTGGGTGACTATTTTCTATTCATTCTCTATGTAGTCCAGTGTTTACAGCGCTGAGCGCCCTAGTCGCTAAAGTGCTCTCAGCGGTGACTGTTTTTTATCGTGGCATTCAGTGTGCTGAGGACTGAAAAAAGTTCCAACTTTCTAAGAGTACAGCTGTGCTCATGTCAAACCTTTCTAACCAGCCAATCAGAATTAAGGAAGGGCGGGACACAAGACGCTGGTACAGGAAGAAGAGAATGGTACAATGGCGGTGAGCCTGATCCTCGCTGTATCAGACAATCTGGTACTCTTTGATCTTACACTAAAAGGATACCATGATCAAAATTTGAAAGAAAACCCTTGGAGCAGGGATGGGTTGCTGGTGGCCCGCAGGACGCATGCTACCCACCCCCTCATCCACTGCGGCCTGCCAGTCCATTTCCAAAAATCAACCATTTATTTATATCACATTTGCCATATTGAGAACTGCATTCTTAAATGCAATTATAGAGTCCACCAGCAGAGGGAGCACTAATTGAAACCTAGGTGCCACTCTGTGTGCAAGTGGTCAAGGAGCGAGCAAGAGTGAGGGAGTCACAGGGAACAGTGCACTGGCGGAGAATGTGTTTTTAAGGTATGTTGCCTTCTAAGACTGCATTAATAGGCTGTAAACAGCAGTAAATGTACACAGTAGGCTGCTTTTACACTAGAATAAATACCATTAAGGAACTGTAGCATTTATTCTTGTTTGACAGGTGAAGCTTCATGGAGCTCGGAGGGGTTTTTTCTAATTGTCCAAAAAAAATATTCAAAGCTTTGAGATTTCTTTCTAAACAGTGTGACTAAAGCACTGACAGTTTCAATTCCATGTCAGCAGTAATATTTCAGAGACAGTGGTAGTTGTAATCTGCTGATTTTTTTTTGTTCATTTATACCAGTGGCTCTTAAACTTTTTTTATTCCCTATTTTGGGAGCCATTAACAACCCCACCTACCCACAGCTATTTCTCTGCCCCTCCACAACCACAATGAATCCAAGAACAAGCTAAGCCTCATCATATTTCCTATTCTTCTTGGCTTTTTTTAATTATTGCCCAAAATTTCTCTTTGGTCATAATTTTGATGGAATTTAAAAAATTAGGTCATGATATAATTGAATCGGTGAATTCAAAAGGGGCCCAAGTCCAAGAAATATGTTTTTGCAGGAAATCAAATAAATTTCATATCTCAAAGGTAGTCTATGCCAGATGGTTCATACTTTACTCAGATATAGCACAAGGCCATAGCTTAGAAATGCTATAATATGAACCATTTCACTTTTTTAATTTCAGAGGATTGGCAAACTAAAGTCCCTGGACTTGGGCCCTTCTTGAATTAAACAATAAGAACATATGAAAAGAAGCGCATAACATCTATTTCTCACATGTTGAAAACGTTTTTTTTAAATTATGCCATGTTTTGAACACCTTTCATGATCACTTTATATTCAAACTATTGTTTTGATAACTGCCAGCAAATGAGATTTTCATCTAAAAGTGGGCAGATTAACATAGAGGTCCATCTACTGGTAACTAATCGTCAAAGTCAGACTCATCTTCACGCCTAGCATCACAAACTGTTAAATTACTGAGGAACTGCTGAGCCTCTGGTGAAAGATATTTTGCCAATTTCTGAACATCCTTTACTTTAGCTGCCTTTACACCAAGTTGCTCGCTGTAGAGTGGCTCCTCTGGGAATGTAACAACCCTGCACGATGGCTTTAGAAGGCGAAATCTGGATGTGACCTGAGCAGACATATTTTCGGAAACTTCTATATCATTTCTGAAATTTGTGCTGCCACCTATGACTTTAAGTTTAATCCATGCAGGAAGGGCCCAAGTCCTGGACTTGGGTCTCTCTTGCACTCAATGCATAAACAATGCTGTGAATAGTCAATGCATTAAAGTTGACTTGGGATGTTTTTGCACATAATCAGATAGCTTGTCTCTTAAAGTTCATTAAACATGTAATATCTGGGTTTTGAAAAAGTGTGGACTTGGGCCCTTTTGGAATTCACCGATTCAATTTTATCCATCCATCCTTCCATCCATCTTCTACTGCTTAATCCTTTTCGGGTCGGGGGGGACTGCAGCCTATCCCAGCATCTGTGGGTGACAGGCAGGGTACACGCTGGACAGATCGCCAGTCCATTGCAGGGCAGATATAATTTTATTAGTAATTTAAATTGTAATATGATAAAACACTGAATAGCTTTAATTTTCATTTTCAATTTTAATTGTGAAACTTTTGACTTTGCAAGAAATAATACCCCCCCCACACACACACACACACCACCACCACCACCACTGTGGAAGGTTTACATGTACAGTAAATCTGGCCCTTGAGAAGTGAGGAAAAAATTTTGTGGCCCTCACTACTACCAAAGCTGCCCATCCCTGCCTTGAAGGAATGTGTCCACATCTGTTGGCATGCCAGGTGAGTGTTTGTGCCTTTGTCACGGTCATATTTCTGACAAGTTTGTTGCGGTAGATAATATGGATACTATGTGAATTTCTACTGTTGATATCTGCAAAAAAATGGAAATACCTCTAATGTGAAATGTGATCATATACTGACAGCCATTTATGAGTATCGGAAACAGTGTGTTGAGCATATCTCAGTGTTAGTTTTATGAAAATAGATGTAAAAATAAATGAAATTTTGACCATAGAGTATGCACCTCAGAAGAGCAGATGGGCTCTCGTCAGAAACTGACCGGTCAATCTTCTCCAAAACCAGTTCAAAATGATTCCTAGTCAATCTAAAATACTCCTTGAAATGGACACCGTCAAGGTGCAACTCCAGTACCAGTTGGTGGTACTCTTCCAGCTGTTTCCTCGACCGGTTGATACCTGTACTCAGACTCTTGTTTTCTTTTCCGTGTCATCACATTTTGCATCCAGAGCTGCTACCAATGCAAGAACACATTTCCTGTCCATCGTTTAAATTTAGAGACTGCTATTAAAAAATAAACAGAAAGTCTCGATGGGAAAAGTGCAAGTGCTGAGCTGTGAGTGAAAAGCTGTTGCTAGCATATAGAGAACAGACTTTTTTTCCAGAGCGCAGTGCACAAGCACTGTAAAAAAGCGGTTCAGGGTGGTCCGGCGACAAAAAACACGTTTGGTGGACACACAGCCTAAGACAAAAAATCTGTGGATTTTGTAAAATGAAGTAATAACCAGATATTTGCATTTCACATTTGTGGATCGTAACCAGGTTGTATGTAGAGCTTCAAAATGCAAAAAGAGAAAACGGGAGCAAGAGATAGAAAATGTTGGTCCATGTGGTGAAGATGGCACAGGCCGAGCCTCGACCCAATTTAAGCCCCTTAGTGATGGTGACTGCAGCCCAATAACCATAAGATGGTATCTACAAAAGAAGGGCTTAAAGAACACAAACCATCTTCAAAGCCCACATCTCCTCCCACGCCACAAACTTGCCCATTTGGACTTTTCAAGGACGCACCAAACATGGGACACTGAAAGGTGGAAGAAAGGTTTATTCTCTGACGAGAAAAAAATTTCCAGTTTCCAATGTTAATGGCATGACAAGGAGATCCCACTGGAGATGTTTTCTATGTGACACAGTAGAGGAGCCTCCATCATGACCTGGAATGCTTCTTCCTTCAGTGGAACAATGCTGCTGCAGGTTGTGCAGGTGTGTCAAAATTCGGCTGGCTATGTGGAGATGTTGCAGCAAGCATCCCTCTTGACTGATGCACCTCATATGTGTGGTACTGACTGAATCTTTCAACAGGACAACGCTACAGATCTCAACCCCTGCCTGACAAGACTTCTTCCAGGAGAATAGCGTCTCTCTTTTGGACCATCTTGTGTGTTCCCCTGAACTAAATCCCACTAATGTTTGGTGATGGATGGCAAGGGAAATTTACAAAAATGGGCGTCAGTTCCAGACCATCAATGCCATTCATGAAGCCATCTTCACCACAAGGAGCAACGGTCCCACCAACCTACCGGAAACACCTGCATCAAACATGCCAAAACAAATTTTTGAAGTGATCAACAAGAACGGCGGGGCTACTCACTACTGAGAAACTTTAAGTTCTGCTTTTGGGTTTTTCTGTGCTATGGTCTTACATTTCTGATCAGCTGATGAATAGCCTGTTTGAGTTTAAATGCAGTTTTCAATAAAGTGCCTACTCTCCCTTTTATCTCTTGCTCCCATTTCTTCTTGTTGCATTTTGAAGCTCTACTTACAATTTGGTTATGATCCACCAGTGCAAAAGTGAATACTTGTAATTTTTTCCCCCGACCTTAAGATTTTATACAGAAGTTTATGAGGGAATACAAATATTTACAAGTCTTTCATGCATGAAATAAGGTTGGGATTTGACTGTTGACCATGAAAAATTGAAGATAATGCCATGCTAATTAAAGAGAATGATGAAAAATGAGAAGAAAAAAAGAGATTAATTTCAATGTTTAAGATTAAAAGGGAGTGGTGGTTACGAGAAAAATGGTACAATGTTAATAAAAATGGATTCTATAAATGCACTTTTGGCTGTTTTAAGTTTACTGAAGTTGTGTAGGAGTACTTATAAAAATAACCAAGGTTCTTAAGAGCCTCAGAACCGACCAAAACAAGAGAATCAAGGATAATATGGTCCCAGATACAGGACAAGTGTCTGTTTGTCAAGGATCGTCTGACCTGGGCTGGGGATGGAGCTCAGAATTCTGTTTGCTGGTTTGCACGGGAAGGTCCTGACTAGGGAGGCCCTCTCAGAGGCTGGCTCGGTCCCGGTTAGTCAAATAAGTTTGGTCAGAACCTTCTTTACAGGGAACAAAGGCAGTCTGTCGATTCTCATACAAACGCTCGATGAAGGCAGGCAGCTCAAATAAGCATGAAGAGATAAAAACTGAGAACACTCTAATGTGTGTGGAGGTAAAACTTTTGAATTTTAGAGAAAAATGTAAAAATTGTAAAAAACATAGCTTTAAAGAAAAGGAGAAAATTAAAGATCAAACTTAAGTTGTTTCAATGGTTCTTCGGGGATAAAACAGCAACAACTGAACAACTGCTTGAGCAAATAGTCCAACTGTTTAAAAAAAACAAACAATCTTTCTCAACATAAAATTACAAGGAATTCAGGGATTTCATCATCTACAGTCCATAATATCATCAAAAGATTCAGAGAATCTGCAGACATTTCTTCATGTAAGCAGCAAGGACAAAAACCACATTGAATTCCCATGACCTTTGATCACTCAGGCAGCACTGCATTAAAAACATCATTCTTTAAAAGCTATTACCACATAGGCTCAGGAGCACTTTGGAAAACCATTATCAATTAACACAGTTCACCGCTACATCTACAAGTGCAAGTTAAAACTCTACCATACAAAGTGAAAGCCATATATCAACAACACCCGGAAACACCGGTGGTTGCTCTGGGCCCAAACTCATCTGAGATGGACTGATGCAAAGGAGAAAAGTGTGCTGTGGTCTGATGAGTCCACACTTGAAATTGTTTTTGGAAATCATGGATGTCTTGTCCTCTGAACTAAAGAGGAAAAGGACCGTCCAAATTGTTGTCAGCGCAAAGTTCAAAAGCCTGCATCTGTGATGGCATGGGGGCGTGTTAGTGCCCATGGAATGGGTAGTTTGCAAATCTGTGAAGACACCATTAATTCTGAATGGCACATACTGGTTTTGGAGCAACATATGCTGCCAACCAAGCAATGCCTTTTTCAGGGACGTTCCTGCTTATTTCAGCAAGACAATGTCAAGCCACATTCTGCATGTGTTACAACCTGTCTCCCGCTCAAAATGTGTGGTGAGTTGTGAAGCACAAAATACAACAATGAAGACTCCGGACTGCAGAGCAACTGAAGTTGTACATCAAGGGACAAAATGGGAAAGAACTCCACCTTCAAAGCTTCAACAACTAGTGTCCTCAGTTCCTAAACACTTACTGAATGTTGTTAAAAGGGAAGGTGATGTAACACAGTGGTAAACATGCCCCTGTCCCTGCTTTTTTGGAATGTGTTGGAGGCATCAAATTAAAAATGAGTGAATATTTGTAAAAAAAAACCCCAAAAAACAAAAACAAAAAAACCCAAAGTTTATCAGTTTGACCATAAAATATATTGTTTTTGTTGCATATTTAATTGAATACAGGTTGAAAAAAAATTTGCTAATCAATGTATTGTGTTTTTATTTCTGTTTTACTCAACAGCCCAACTGCATTGAAATTGGGATTTGTACATGTACAGTATATGCCAGAGATCCTCAAATGTTTTTGCCAGGGGTCTGCATTTGTTTTTTTCCAGTGGACCAGAGGTCCGGAGCATTGCAAGCATGCTGCATGGGCAGATATTTCATTTTAATGTTGGGAGGGACAATAAAGACAACATTTTCTCCAGAAATATTGAGGGGACACTATAAATATTATTGTTGTCAATCACAAATTTATGAGAAAAAATGTACAAATGTACACTTATGGGGGGAAAAAAGCTGCAAATTTACAAGAAAAAGGTCATAAATTTATGAGAAAGAAAACTGCAAATTTAAAAGAAACAACTGCACATTTACAAAAAGTCAAGTTTACTAGAAAAAAGTTGGAAATTTAATGAGGAAAAAATATGTAAATTTACAAGAAAAAACATCTATTATAAAAAGGTTATAAATTTACAATAAAAAAATTACAGATTTAAGATGCAAAAACAGCAGATTTGAGGGAAAGTGGCAAATTTACAACAAAAAAGTTTTACATTTACAAATAAATGTAAAATGAAGTAAATGTAGTACCGAAGTGGTGGCTCAGTTGGTAGAGGATCCGCCCCACACCCAGAAGGCAGGGGTTCAAATCCCGGCCGGGTCATGCCGAAGACCATATAAAAGTGGAACTTCCTGCCGTCCAGCTTGGTGCTCAGCAATAATGGAATGGAGGAGGGAAATTTGTGGCGGCGCCTTGCATGGCAGCGGCCCTCTGATTCTGCACTTGGGGGGGGTGTGATTAACACAGTAGATAGGTAAAACACAATCTCGTTCTACTGTACATGATTGGTTGTACAGTTGAATGGCAATAAGGGTGATTTATTTTAAACTCGGAGAGTGCAGACCTCCGCCAAGCACCACAGTTCCCCCCATACAGTGTTGTACATCATAAATATTAATCCTACATTTATTGTGTGTACGTTTTCAGATTCCTTGACCATGAAAACATATGAGTAGCAATTGGATTCACATGGATAGGATTAGTGGTTCAGTAGTTATTCAGGAAAATCGCATTTCGCATAATGGTGGTTTTCTTCTGGATGTAGCTCCATAGCTTTTAAAGATACAACAAATCCGTTGACACACTACAGATTCCACAGTGTCTTGGCTACATAATGGTGTTTGTTGAGTGATTTTAGCTTCATTTGTTCTCTTCCTATGAGGAAAATTGCAAAGGTCCCCTATTTTTGCTGATATTGTGGATCATAGTATCCGGAATTATTGCATTATCCGGATCAGTCTTCGATATATTATAGAACCTGTGGGCATGTTGTCCTGTATTTTTTTTGTTTTGCAAGTGTTCTGACGATTTTTAGCAGACTTACATGCACAAAAATATTGAAAATGGCCCTATCTCGCAATGTTAAAGGCCAAATGTCACGTAACAGGGTACTTTAAATGTCTTGAAACTAGATATAAAGGGGAACCGATCCGTTCGGGTCTTGGTGCATATGCTTCAGTAACATCGGAATATTCGTTAATTTAAAACTGCCGCGCTTGGCCTGACATTCCTACTCACGGCCCCTGGAATCGCCTGTGGAAGAAGGCGGAAGTGACGAAATAGATTGTACCCTAGTTTGATGCTTGGGGTATTTCGATTGATTGTTTATATGGAGACTGGAAGGTTGAAGTGAGCAACAAGAAAGAAAAAATTGGATATTTCACCCATACCTTAAAACGGGACTATCAGGGACAGCTGGGTAATAAGGGACATTTCTCTGGGAAATGTTTTCATACCTGTCAAGTGAGACGTTTTCGCCGTATTTTAATACCGTAAAACGCAGCTATAACGGACGGCGGAGTAATAAGGGACACTTTTCTGGGAAATGTTTTAAATGTAATTCGTGTTGTCAGATATTTTAAGGATTCATGGATATTTGACAATAACAACACAACTCAGCGTCCGGCGCAAAATAAAAAAAAAGCAGAATTCTGTATTTGTAAGGCGATTCCTCTCTGTTCCGCAGCCCAGCTGAAAGTGTTAAACCATTATCCTAATGACTTCTCATTGTAGTGAGAATAGCTCCCGCTGAGCGATCTGCCCGGCCCGACAATCAGACTAATGACTGAGTCCACACTTCTCAATGTAGTGATAATAGCTCCCGCTGAGCGATCTGCCCGCCCCGACAATCAGACTAATGATTGAGTCCACACTTCTCAGTGTAGCGCGAACAGCTCAGGCTGAGCGATCTGCCAGCCCCATAGCTGTGGGGGATCACACACAGGACGTGCTCCTCAACGTACTCAATTTTTTTTCCCGTAGATTTTTCTTTTGGGCGTACAGAAATGGCAATACGCCCGTTTTTGCTAAAATTGCATTTTTCCGTATTTTCCTTAAAATATTTGACAATAACAACACGAATTACATTTAAAACATTTCCCAGAAAAGTGTCCCTTATTACTCCGCCGTCCCTTATAGCCGCGTTTCACGGTATTAAAATACGGCGAAAACGTCTCACTTGACAGGTATGAAAACATTTCCCAGAGAAATGTCCATTATTACTCCACCGTCCCTTATAGCCGCGTTTCACGGTATTAAAATACGGCGAAAACGTCTCACTTGACAGGTATGAAAACATTTCCCAGAGAAATGTCCATTATTACTCCGCCGTCCCTTATAGCCGCGTTTCACGGTATTAAAATACGGCGAAAACGTCTCACTTGACAGGTATGCGCCTCCATTTTCATATTGATCTGGTCAATTTCTTGACAGCAGCGGCTCTCCTCCACTGTAATAATAATGGCTTCCGAAAAATCAATATTTATGGGGCGCCCTCGACAGACCCCCTTCGGCTTCCCAATTCTGGAGGCGATTAATGTCCAGTTCAATGACATTTTCCACTGGTTCTGCTCTCTGGTCATCGTTGGAACTGTTGTCATCAGACAAAGCATCTGATTCCGTCTCGGACGGCTCGAACCTGTAAGGTTCTATGCCTCTGTCACTGTCTGAACCACTGACAAAAAAAAGACAAAACTAAACTAATTTGTTCACAATCGCTGTCACTTTCCGTCATGATTGTCCAATGTTGCTAAGTGTGAATGTGGATAGGCAGGGCAGCCAGGGTACAACTTGTGACGTCAAAAACATGGGCGTGGTCTGGACTGGCTGTCACAAGCCAGCGAGCAAGGTGGGGCCTTCACCTGGTGTATTTTGTGCAATTATGTAAATACAGGTGGGTGATATGGTCTCCAGTATGAATATTTGGTTTAAGCTATGTGTATTTTATCTAAATTCGTTGTCATTTAGAAAAAAAAATTACGTGACATTTGGCCTTTAAAGAATCCTTTAAAAAATTCCTGGATCCAGACGGTGATCCGGATCACCACCAAAATGTAATCATCTGTAGGATACCCCATTTCTGACAATCTGTGAAAATTTCATGAAAATCCGTCCATAACTTTTCGAGTTATTTTGCTAACAAACAAACAAACAAACAAACAGACAGACAAACCAACGCCGATGAAAACATAACCTCCTTGGCGGAGGTAATTAATGAGAAAAAGTTACAAATACATGAGAAAACTGCAAATTTTAAAGAAAACTAGAAAAGCACTCGGAGAGCGCAGACCTCCGCCAAGCGCCACAATTCCCCCCATACAGTGTTTGTGTGTACATTTTCAGATTCCTTGAGCATGTAAACATATGAGTAGCAATTGGATTCACAATGATTATTTGTTTATTTGACAGGGACAGTGCAATAAAGACACAATTAATCAATGACAATCAATGTGATAGTGATAGGATTAGTGGTTCAGTAGTAAAAGCATTGCCTCCTTGGCGGAGGTAATAAACTGAAGTGTTGCTGTTGTGTCCATCTCCTCCACTGACGGACGCAAATTGGGTAGACAGGTTGCCGTGGGTTTTATATTATATTATTTTGGGGTTGCGCTCCGCGGCAAACGAGAATTTAGAAGCTTCGCCGGCAGAGAGCTCGTTTTTGCGCAGCGCCTATGGCTGGCCGGGGAATTTCTGCCAAAGAATCCGTCGGCGGACAGCTGCCCGTGTGAGGTTTTGCAGTTGCGCGCAAACACAGGCACGCTGGCGGGCCCAGGCCAGCAGTGTTTTCCGCGTGCTTTTGTGCCTAAAACGTTGAAGAACGCAGAGTTTGTGTTGCAGACACGACGACCAGCGCCCTCCATTGCGCCTGCGCACATGTTGAAAATGGCCCTATGTCACAGTGTTGAAAAATGCTTTAAAAAATTCCTGTATCCAGCCGGTGAACCGGATCACCCCCAAAATTTAATCAGTTCTTCCTTGTACCATTTCCAACAACGCCTGAAAGTTTCATGGAAATCCGTCCAAGACTTTTTCAGTTATCTTGCTAACCAACAGACAAACAGACAGACAGACAGACAGACAAACAAACACACAGACAAACCCCGGCAAAAACATAACCTCCTCCTGGCCTTTTCGGCCTGGCGGAGGTAACTAGAAAAGCACTCGGACAGCACAGACCTCCGCCAAGCGCCACAGTTCCCCCGGTGATCCGGATCACCACCAAAATCTAATCATCTGTAGGATACCCCATTTCTGACAATCTCTGAAAATTTCATGAAAATCCGTCCATAACTTTTTGAGTTATCTTGCTAACAAACAAACAGACAGACAGACAAACCAACGCTGATGAAAACATAACCTCCTTGGCGGAGGTAAAAATGGTCCCCTCCCTGGAGCCACTTGGTTTACGCCCATATCACCAGACTGTTCTGTTGTAGGAGGAGCTGGTGAAGGCGGCAACTTTCACAACAGACTTTCACAACTCTGTTGCTTTTTGTTGTCATAGATGTAACAAGAATCCCGCTTGCAGCTTGGTATGACGATTTCAGTGCATTTATTTTTGTTGTTCTTACCTCTGAATTTTGAGGAAATGTCTCTTCAAAATTCCTATGCTTGCTCTCATAATGCCATTTCAAATTGGAAATCTCTATCATAGCTATGGTCTCCTGGCAAATTAAGCACATTGGTCTTGTGCTGGTAGGAAGGAGAACAGATGCAGATTGCTCAGTCCATTCGCCTTTGAGTTGCCGATTTTTACTGTCCACTTTTCTTTTAGCAGCAAACTTGGAACATGCTATTTTTATTCAATCTAGGCTCCCACTGCTGGCTTAGCATCAATAAGCAAACCGTTCCAAAAGTGAAAGTAAAAAAGTACCACTCGCGCTGCAGCCGCTTGCGCGCTGACAAGCTGTCAGCGCATCGTTGGCATAGAGATAACACTCCACATTTACAGGTGTTGACCAAACCAAAACACATAATGAAGGAATCATCGCTTGGGGGCCACAAATAGGGGGCTCACAGGCTGGATGTGGTCCGCGAGCCCCCTATTGAAGACCATTGGGATATAGTATTCTAATGGAAAAGATGTCAACAGGAATATCAGGACACATTTTATGAATACAGGTGGATCTCAGGAACTTAAAATGTCACTGAAAAGTTGATTTGTTTCAGTAATTCACTTCAAAAAATGAAACTATTATATAGATTCATTACACAGAGTGATAGATTTCAAGTGTTTATTTCTTTTAATTTTGATGGTTATGGCTTATAGCTAACAAAAAACCCAAATTAAGTTTCTAAAAAAATTTGAATATTGTGAAAAAGTTCAATATCACAGACTCATGGTGTCACATTCTAATCAGCTAATTAACTCCAACACCTGCCTTTAAATGGTCTCTCAGTCTGGTTCAGTAGCCGACACAATTATGGGGAAGACTGCTGACTTGACAGTTGTCCAGAAGACCATCATTGACACCCTCCACAAGGAAGGTAAGCCACAAAAGGTCATTGCTAGAGATGCTGGCTGTTCACAGGGTGCTGTATCCAAGCGTATTCATGCAAAGTTGAGTGGCAGGGAAAAAGTGTGGCAGAAAAAAGTGCACAAGCAACAGGGATAACCACAGCCTTCAGGGGATTGTGAAGCAAAGACCATTCAAGAATTTGGGGGAGATTCACAAGGAGTGGACTGCAGCTGGAGTCAGTGCTTCAAGAGCCACCGCACACAGACGTGTCCAGGACATGGGCTCCAACTGTCACATTCCTTGCGTCAAGCCACTCCTGAACCAGAGACAGCATCAGAAGCATCTTACCTGGGCTCAGGAGAAAACAGACTGGACTGTTGCTAGTGGTCCAAAGTCCTCTTTTCAGATGAGAGTAAATTTTGCATAATTTGGAAATCAAGGTCCCAGAGTCTGGAGGAAGAGTGGAGAGGCACAGAATCCTAGTTGGTTGAGGTCTAGTGTGTCGTTTCCACAGTCAGTGATGATTTAGGGAGCCATGTCATCTGCTGGTGTTGGTCCACTGTGTTTTATCAAGTCTAAAGTCAGCGCAGACATCTACCAGGAAATTTTAGAGCACTTCATGCCTACCTTCACTAACAAGCTTTATGGAGATGCTGATTTCTTTTTTCCAGCAGGACTTGGCACCTGCCCACACTGCCAAAAGTATTAAAACCTGGTAAAATGACCATGGTATCACTGTGCCAGACTGGCCAGCAAACTCTCCTGACCTAAACCCCATAGAGAATCTTTGGAGTATTGTCAAAAGAAAGATAAGAGATACTACACACAACAATGCAGATGAGCTGAAGGTCACTATCAAAGCAACCTGGGCTTCCATAACACCTCAGCAGTGCCACAGGCTGATTGCCTCCATGCCATGCCTCACTGATGCAGTAATTCATGCAAAAGGAGCCCTGACCAAGTATTGAGTGTGCATATGGACATCTCAGTTGGCCAACATTTCTATTAAAAATCCATTTTTTTTAAATTTATGTAATTTAATTTTTTGAGAAACTGAATTTGGGTTGTCATTAGCTGTAAGCCATAACCATCACAATTAAAAGAAATAAACACTTGAAATATATCACTCTGTGTGTAATGAATTTATACAATACATGACTTTCATTTTTTTAAATTGAATTACCGAAATAAATCAACTTTTCAGTGACATTCTAATTTACTGAGATGCACCTGTATATAAAAGTGCATTTCAAAAATTTTAAGCACCCTACCTTTAATTTTTCCATCAGATTACTTATATCAGGCCTATTAAATTTGCGGCCCGTGGGCCACATGCAGCCCACAACCAACCTCCGAGTGGCTCACGGGCCCAGGCCATGCCAAGGACATGTAAATTTCAGAAAAAATTGAAGGAATGATGGTACGCAAGTGCGCATACGAACAACGCACATGACTGTCATCCGCGCGGAGTTTAGAAGCACCCCGCCCACATGAGTGTTCCAGCGGCAGGCCAGGCAGAGTGCCTCACTGGCGTTGCTGTCTGAGAGAAGCATGGGCTTATTAAAGTACTTTAAACATGGGAAAAAAGCATAAGAGGTATGTAAACAGTGGAAGCATTTATGGTGGTTTTAACCTGCTGGTAATGGGAACAATAAGAGTCGTTGAGCAAGCAGATGTGGTTAAGCTTCATATGCAAAGAAAGAGGCAAGAATGATTGAATCCCTGAAGATTTATTTCACCAGCCATTGCAATAATTTATGTTCATTATTATGCACCTGGCAAGTTAAGAAGACCGGAATTCATGAAATCAATGACTTTAATCTGTCAGCAGCCTTCAGACAAACTAAACCTGTCAACATTTGGATTTCAAAATAAGGGAGGTTTTTCCTGCTGTTTGGGTGGTGAGGAGAGTTCTAAAAAACTATAAATATAAGATAAGATAAGATAAGCCTTTATTAGTCCCACAACGGGGAAATTCCAGGATTGCAACAGCACAGGGATAGCAACACTCAGAGCAACAATCAGAAGGCAAGAAAAAACAAGCAAGCAAGAGCAGCTAATATACATATGTACATATTACTATAAAATATATATATACACACACACACACACAGACACACAGTGCAGAGCATTGTAGCTGGATGGAATAAATATATGAATATATGAACACACAGTGCAGAGCATTGTAGCTAGATGGAATAAATATGTAAATATATAAACACCCACAGTATGGAGCATTGCAGCTGGGTGGAATAAATATGCAAGTATATAAACACACACAGTGCGGAGCAATGTAGCTAGATGGAATAATATGTAGATATATAAAAACACAGTGCGGAGCATTGTAGCTAGATGGAATAAATATATAGATATATAAATATAAACACACCCAGTGCAGAGCATTGTAGCTAGATGGAATAAATATGAAAATATATAAACACACACAGTGCAGAGCATTGTTGCTAGGTGGGATGAAACAGCATAACCGTCTATTTAGTTATCCTACATGGTATGATTATGTGCCCATACATATTCTCACCCTCCATAGCGACCGGTATGTTCCTAGTTGTATGCCGGAGAGGACCATTGTGTAAGTCTATTGCATCTTTTGCATTCAAAAAAAAAACAACAAAAAAAAAACAAACAAAACTATTAGTTTGTTACGTCTTTTTGCTATCTCTGCGAGCAGCCCTGCTTAGGTTGTACAGTCTGACAGCCGTTGGTAGGAAGGACCTACGAAACCTCTCGGTTGTGCACCTGGGATGATGTAGTCTGCTGCTAAATGAGCTCCTCAGTGCATCCAGTATGTCCTGCATAGGGTGGAACTCGGACTCCAGCAGAGATGACAGTTTAGCCACCGTCCTTCTCTCTCCTATCTCCTCCATCGGATCAAGGCGTTGCCCCAGGACAGAGCTAGCTTTCTTAATCAGTTTGTTCAGTCTCTTCCTATCGGCTGCAGTAATGCCACTGCCCCAGCAGACCACTCCAAAAGTGATGGCTGATGCCACCACCGTGTCATAGAATGACTTCAGCAGCGCCCCTTGTACACCAAAAGACCTGAGTCTCCTCAGCAGGAACAGCCTGCGCTGTCCCTTCTTGTAGAGTGCGTCAGTATTGTGTGACCAGTCTAGTTTATTGTTCAGATGAATACCCAGGTACTTGTAGGATGTCACCATCTCGATGTCTGTTCCCTGTATATTTACTGGTGCTGTGAGGGGCTGCCCATGCCTGCGGCAGTCCACCACCAGCTCCTTAGTTTTCCTCGCGTTGATCTGGAGGCAGTTCCGATGGCACCAGTCCACAAAGTCCTGGATAAGCCCTCTGTACTCAGCTTCATCTCCGCTGGAGATGAGACCAACGATCGCAGAGTCATCAGAGAACTTCTGTAGATGGCAATGTGTTGTGTTGTGTGAGAAGTCCGCAGTATAAAGAGTGAACAAGAAGGGAGCCAGCACCGTTCCCTGGGGGGCCCCCGTGCTACCGATGATCGTGTCGGAAACACAGTCCCGGGTTCTCACAAACTGAGGCCGGTTCGTGAGGTAGTCCAGGATCCATGATGACAGGTGCTGGACCACCCCTGCGCGCAGCAGCTTGTCCTTCAGGATCATCGGTTGGATGGTGTTGAAAGCACTGGAGAAGTCAAAGAACATGATCCTCACCATATTCCCGGGCTTCTCCAGGTGGGACAGAGAACGGTGAAGGAGGAAGATCACCGCATCCTCCACCCCAATGCCATGCTGGTAGGCGAACTGGAGTGGATCCATCGCTGGTTCCACCAGGGGGCGGAGGTGAGCAAGGAGCAGTCTCTCCAGGGTCTTCATCAAGTGGGACGTCAAGGCCACCGGTCTGAAGCTGTTCAGGTCTTTGGGGTGGGAAGTTTTTGGTACAGGTACCACACAAGATGTTTTCCACAGCTGTGGTACCCTCCCCAGTTTCAGGCTCATGTTGAAGATATACGTCACAATCCCACACAGCTGGTCTGCACAGGACTTGAGGAGCTTTGCGCTGATGCCGTCCGGTCCCGACGCCTTCCTCGCCTTGATCTTCCTCAGCTCCGTCCTCACCTGGGTCTTGGTCAGGGTCAGGATGGGGGGCTGTGTGTTGGGAGTGGGGGGGGTGTCGGTGGAGTGGGGAGTGGGTAGCAGGACTTGATTTCTTAGAGGCAGCAGTGGTTGTTGTGCAGACAGGGGGGAGGGCGGTTGGTCAAATCTATTGAAAAACAGCTTCAGGTTGTTCGCCCACTCCCTGCCCCCCGTGGCCTGGGGGGAGGTATTCTGGAGCCCCGAGATGGTTTTGAGGTTTCTCCAGACCCCGCTGATGTCGCTCTGTTGCAGCTTGTCCTCCATCTTCTTCCTGAAGCTGTCCTTGCCTTCTCTGATCTTTCTCCTCAGCTCCCTCTGTACGGACTTCAGCATCTCCCTGTTCCCCGACCTGAAGATCCTCTTCTTCTCTCTCAGAAGTGTTTTTATCTCAGGGTTGATCCAGGGTTTGTTGTTTGAGTGACGCCGTATGGTCTTGGTGGGAACGGATTTGTCCACACAGAAGCTGAGGTAGCCCGTGAAGGTGTGAATGAGGCCATCGATGTCCTCACCATGTGGATCGCAGAGCTGCTTCCAGGCAGTGGCTTCAAAACAGTCCTTTAGAGTGTCCATTGTCTCCTCAGACCATAACTCCACAGTGTGCATGGCCGGAGGTTGTCTGTGCACTAGGGGTTTGTACACCGGTCGGAGATGAACCAAGTTGTGATCCGATCTCCCAAGTGGGGGGAGTTGTGATGAGGTGTACGCCTCCTTAGTGTTTGCGTAGAACAAATCCAGTGTTTTATTGTCTCTAGTGTGGCATGTGACATACTGGGTGAAAGTGGGCAGAATGGGAGACAGTGAAACGTGGTTGAAATCGCCTGAGATGAGGAGAAGAGCATCTGGGTGTTCTGTCTGCAGCCTGCTGGTTAGTGAATGGATGACGTCACGCGCTGTCCCAGCGTTCGCCGTCGGATTTGCATAAACAACAATGCAGATCACGTGTGAGTGTTCTCTCGGGAGATATGTAGGCCTCATGCTAACAGCTAGCAACTCAATGTCTTTGCTGCAGTGTCGTTGTTTAACAGTGATATGTCCCGGTCTGCACCAGTTGTTGTTAACATACATGATCACTCCACCGCCCCTAGTTTTGCCACTCTCTGGTGTTCGGTCAGCTCGTATCGTGTGAAAACCCTCCAGCTCAATGTTAGCATCTGCTGCTAGTTCAGTTAGCCACGTCTCAGTAAACAAAAGGAGAGAGCACTCCCGGTAAGTGCTATCATAACGGGAGATAGCCGCTAGCTCATCTAACTTTCCCAGTATCGACCGTACATTTCCCATGACAACAGATGGAAGGGAGGGTATATAGAAATATTTTAACAGAAATGACTGAATCTTTGTTCATTTAAGTTAATTTATTTCATTAAATGTAATTTTTATAAATATTTTTCTTTGAAATGAGAGTTAACCCCTTGCACTCTGGTCAATTTCCCTAAAAACGCCTAAAAAATAACATACCCAAAGTAAATCAAAAGCTGTTCTTCAACCCTTTGCAGCATCTTCATGGGGTTGGTCTCATTTAAAAGAAAACACTTTGAATTTTTGGGCAAAAATAGTCATAACCTCTCTAAGTGCTCCTGCCACTGAGTAACAGTCATCTAAACATACTGAATCTGAAGAAAATAAAGTTTGCCTGGGTGTTTTTTTGGATACAAATGCTTGCAAATAACACACAGCTGTCAGATCCGGGCTGGAAAATGCAACAGAAATGTAGAACCAAGTGTTATCCAGCTGAGGTTAAAATTTTGTAACAATACCACAAAAAATGAATATATTACACAGCTTTTTTCTCAGGTTGTTCCCAGGCGTTTTTGAACTGTGCCAAATTGTGCCAAATGGAACAGTTTGGAAAAACGTCTATAACTTTTGAATGATTCATCATAGAAGCTTCATCTTGGGCTCTAATGAAAGGTGACACTCAGGGCTGTGTGCGTGTGTGTGGGGGGGTTGTTTATTCATTCATGAATGAATGAACAAACAAGCCCCCACACACAAAGAAGCATGCCACGTAAAAAATGTGTGGCCTTTTTTTTTTTTTACAAGAAAAAATAACCTACAGTGCACTAAAAATTATACTAAAATACAGTATCTGCAATGTAGAGGATAACAACTCCCCCCCGCCCCCCGCTACAGAGGAGCTCGGCGCACAAAAAACGGTCCGTCAAATGGCCATGACGCACCGTTGTAATTACCGATCGGTCAAAAGTCATTTTTATTACTATTTTCAGTGATAAAGAATAATTTAGCTTATAACACTTACCTGTCCACAACAGCAGTGTCGTTGGCGAACATCTGTTCCTCATTGTCAGACGAACATGACGCTGGTCCGCTTGTTACGGACTCGTGGTTCTGGTCACGCGACCCGGTCAAACCATCTCCGCTTCCATGATGGCGGTTTTTGCGAACGATTTTTCAAAACAAATAAGAACAGTAGTAATAAAAAAAGACTGGCCAACGCTACTGTTACACACAGCTCTCAATGTGTGTCACCCAGCGGCTTACACAAAACAGATTTTACGCACGGGACGCACGCGTTTCAATCGTCGAACTTCTCTGCTTCAATTGGCTCGTTGTATTCGCAGTCGTTGGTAGGCAGGTCCTTCTTGCTAGGTTTTCAGTCATTGGTTCTTCAAGGTTTCAGCAACCCAATTTAAGGCTCTTATTCGTCGAATGAGAGGTCAATCAAATCTAAACCAATCAAAACACTCCTTTGGCTTTCTGTTCGCGGCTGTGTCTGTACTGGAAGAACGGAAATGCAGCTTTTTTTTTTCAGTGCGCACTGAGACGCACTAGGACGCAGAGACGTGACCGCCCACGGTATCCCGGAGTGCAACAGGTTAAATTATTGTTCTGTTCTGGCTCTGCAAAATTATGGTCAAAAGTTTTAGGAAAAAAAGTTTAGTTTATAAGGAAAAAAAGTCAAAATTTTACCACAATCTGTTTCAGATTTATTAAAAAACCCCAGCAATTTTATTAAAAAAATAGATAAAAATGACTTCCGGTTATGGCTGCCACGTAGGACGGACGTGTCTCGCTCTGCTCTGCTCCTGGAGAAAAAAAATCGGCAAATAACTCTCTCATTTGGGACAGAACGTATCCCAGCGTTTGGGCGAGGATATGTCGGCGAAGCCTAAGGCTGGAAAACCAGGAAAAGGAAAAAGCGAGCCGCCGAAACAGTCCAAATTAACGGACTTTCAGGTCTGTGACGCAGCAAACAGGGCTCCATATATGGCGGAGGAGGCTGGCAACGCTGCGATTTCTGCGGGGAATGGCGCAGATGCGCTGATGGCTGCCATGAGTTCAATGAGAGCGGACTTTTCCTCTAGATTTGATGGGATTATGACAGCGTTGGAAGGAATAAGAAAGGAATTGGGTGACTGTGTAGAACGAACGGCGCAGATGGAGCTCCGTCTCGCTAGTGCTGAAGATGACGTCACCCGTCTTCAATTAAAGGTGCGCACTTTGGAAAAAAAAATAAATCTCTGGAAGATAATATTTTGGATTTGGAATCTCGGTCGAGACAGAATAATTTGAGGCTGGTGGGTCTTCCAGAGGAATCAGAAGGTCGGGACGTATGTTCCTTTCTGGAAAAGTGGATTCCGGAGGTGCTGGGCAGCGAGGAGTTGCAATCAGCAGTGGTTCTGGAAAAAGCACATCGTATTGGCCCACGGAGAGATAAGGGACCGCCGAGGACCTTAATTATGAAGTTTCTTAACAACAGAGACAGGATGAAGATCTTCAACGCTGCACGAGCTAAAAAAGGAGAGATTAAACACCAGGACCAGCAGGTGCGGTTCTACCCAGATTTGGCCACAGGAATCCAGCAATTGAGGAAGCAGTTTGATCCCGTACGTAAGGAGCTGCGCAACCTTGGGATTCGTCATGGTGTAATCTATCCTGCGAGACTGCTGACCACGTATGAGGGCAGAACCCACATCTTCAAGACCCCAGAGGAGGCGCAGGAGTTCATCAAGAAGATCAAAGAAGAAGAAGAGACTGGTGGGAGCTAAGCATGAACAAAATATAAGGTAGAATAATTAAGCATTTGCACAGGCATCTGACTGACTTGAAGTAAATAGTAAGTTTACAAAATATAGATTGTATTATATATTAAAAAAAAAACAAAACAAAAACAAAACAAACAAAAAAAAAAAACTATGATGTACAAAGTTGTTAAAAATTTTGGAGTTAAGTTGGAAAACTACAGAGGAGAGTTAATGTTACGTCATTAAAAGCAGTAGAGTTAGGGTGATTGGGAGGATGAAGAAGGAGTGGCTTAGGCTGTTCCCCGTGGGTGTGGAACGGTCGATGGCTATATCGGGAGACAGAATTTTTCTTTTGATTTTGGGGGGTTTGCCACAAGTGTGGGAAGGGGAAATTTGTTTGTGTGTAGTTTGTAGGATGAATGTTCAACCACTCATGTTTTTGCTTCTCTGTATGAGCATGTTTACACTGCAAGGTAATCCCAAACTCTCTATTGATCATGGACCAAAGTGTTAATCTTAATTTAACTTCATGGAATTGCAGAGGTCTACAAAATTTAAAAAAACTTAAACAAGTTATGAATAAAATAAAGGACATGGGTTCAAGAATTGTGTTTTTACAAGAAACTCATCTGATAGAGGAGGATGTTAAAAGAATTAGGAGTAGATGGCAGGGAAGTGTATTCACCTCTTCATTTTCATCCCGAGCCAGGGGAGTTATGACTCTCATACATAAATCAGTTCCTTTTCAAGTGAAAAATGTAATTGGAGACAAATTTGGAAGATATGTAATCATTCAAGGTTCTTTGCTATTAGAAAATATAAATCTTGTGAACTTATATGGTCCCAATATAGATGATCAGAAGTTCTTTGCTAATTTATTTCTCATCTTATCATCACTTACAGGGCAACATATAATAGCAGGGGATTTTAATTGTACATTGAATCCAAGTGTGGATAGATCAACAGGACTGGATTGTACGCACAATGGATGTAGGATGACTATTAATCATTTTATGAAAGAATTGAGATTGTTAGATATATGGAGAGAAATGAAACCACAAGTTAAAGCCTATTCTTGTTATTCCAGTACCTACAAGACATTCTCACGTATTGATTATTTTTTGATTTCCACAGAATTAAGGTCCAAGATTCAAAACTGCTTTTATGATAACATCGTGATCTCTGATCATGCACCCTGTTGTCTAATATATGTAGATAAAAAATTGACAAAGGAATCAGGTAGATGGCAATTTCAGCATAAATGGCTTCAGGATGAGGAATTTGTCAAGTATATAGAAAAACAGATAGACGAGTTCTTTGACATCAATACTACACAAACATCAGCATGTGTAAAGTGGGAGGCTTTCAAAGCTTTTATTAGGGGGCATATTATTAGTTATACAGGATCAAAATCTAAGAAGACTCGAGAGGAGAGAGCTAAATTGGAACATAAAATAAAAAATCTTCAGGAAAAAGTGTATGCAGGAAGTGACCCAAGGTTGGAGAATGAATTACTGATTTTGAGAGCTGAATACGACAAAAAATCAGCGAATAGAGCTGCCTCGAGTCTTCTAAGATTGAAACAATCTTTTTATGAACAAGGTGAAAAATCAGGAAAATTATTAGCATGGCAGATTAAACAATTGGAAATTAAAACACCAATTACCAGTATTATAAGTAACGGACAGGTAGTTATAGATCCTTTAGAAATTAATAGAGCCTTTAGAGATTACTATGAAAAATTATATGATACCAAAAATGAACCTGATTTAACAAAACTAAATGGGTTTTTGAACGAACTATCTATACCGTGTATTCCAAATGAAAACAGGGAGATATTGGAGTCTAAAATTAGTCAAGAAGAAGTTGGGCTAGCCATTGATAATATGAAATCAGGAAAAAGTGCAGGACCAGATGGTCTTCCAGTTGACCTTTATAAAAAATTTAAGAATAAATTAATAAAACCTTTTTTGGAAATGGTTTTAGAAGCATTTCAAAATAATAATTTACCATCATACATAAATAATGCCTTAATTATACTGCTGCCAAAACCAGGTAAGCCCTCTAATAAATGTGAAAATATGAGACCAATAAGCCTATTAAACGCCGACCTTAAGATAATCTGTAAAATTTTAGCAAGACGAATACAAGAAATTTTACCAAATATTATTAATCGAGATCAGAATGGCTTTATAAAGGGTAGACAAGGCTTCCATAATGTAAGAAGACTATTTAATATTATCTATTTTAATAAAGAAGCACCGGATACAGCTCTCCTATCATTGGACGCCGAAAAGGCCTTTGATAGAGTTGAATGGCCCTTTCTTTTTGAAGTCCTACAAAGGTTTGGACTTGGAAATAATTTCATAAAATGGGTTCAAATAATATACAATAATGCTACAGCAGAAATCCTAACAAATAACAATATTTCAAAACCAATAAAAATCAATAGAGGATGTCGACAAGGCTGTCCACTCTCACCTTTACTGTTTACTATGGCAATTGAACCTTTAGCGATAGCGATACGTTTACATTCACAAATATATGGAATTAAAGTTGGACCAACAGAACATAAAATCTCCCTGTACGCCGATGATATAATTTTGTTTATGTCGAATCTAAAAAAATCAATTCCAACCTTGTTGAATTTAATAAAGAATTTTGGGGAAATATCAGGATATAAAATAAATAAAACTAAATCTTCAATATTAATGCTAAATGAGACCCAGAGAAATTACCCAGCCCCTGAGGTAAATCAATTCAATGTTGTAAATCAGTTTAAATATTTAGGAATCCAAATTATGCCTAAGCTAGAATCAGTCGCCAGTGTCAACTATGAAGCCTTAATGTCAGATATCAGTGAGTTAACTCAGAGATGGATGTCACTACCAATGTCGATGATCGGGAGAATCAATATACTTAAAAGTAATATTTTACCTAAAATACTTTATTTATTTCAATACATTCCCTTATCACCACCTTTAGATCTATTCTCAAGAATAAAAAAAAAGTTAGTGGAATTTATATGGAACAACAGGAGGGCTAGATTACGTCTGTCTTTATTATATTTACCATTTGATCGTGGAGGTCTGAAATGTCCAAATTTTATGTTGTATTATTGGTCGGCACAACTGAGGTCTATGACATATTATTTTTCATCAAATGATCTCCCTCACTGGACTGAAATGGAATCATACAATTTACCTTTACCTCTTCCCATATTCATATACTCAGATTCGGCAAAAAAATTACAAAAACAAGTTAAAAATCCATTTGTAAAGCATATGATCAAAATATGGTGTGAAGCTAAAAACTATTTAAATGAACCACAGTTATTGTCACAATTTAGTCCAATATGGGGTAATCAATATTTTAAACCAGGGAGAGCGGACGCTGTATTTAAAGTATGGAATTTAAAAGGGATACAAAAGATTCAGGATTTATATTTGCCATGTGCAGACAACATAATGTCTTTTGAAGAGCTGAGGATCAAATTTAATCTCAATAGAACACATTTTTTTAAATATCTTCAACTTAGAAACTTTATTCGATCAAATCAAAATAAAGCTCTCACTCGACCTATTTATTCATCCTTGGAAAAAATGATGATGAAAGATAGTAAAAGAAAGGGTATTATTTCAGAGTTTTATAACTCATTGACACTATCTTCAAGTGAAAATTCACTGAAAAGATTAAACTACTGGAAAGAAGATCTGCAAATTGAAATTTCAGAGGAACAATGGGAATTGGCTTGTACAGAAGCTCAAACCAAATCAATAAATGCACGCCTTAAATTGATACATTTCAAATGGTTAATGCGGATGTACAGTATGTTACACCGGAGGAGTTAAATAGATATAACAAAAATATACCAGATACATGCACAAAATGCATGGAAAGTAAAGGAACCCTATTTCATTGTTTATGGGAATGTAGATTAATAAGAATGTTTTGGGAAGAGGTGAGGGTAACAATTGAAAAAATAATCTCAAAACAAATCATATTGAATCCTAAACTGGTTTTGTTGGGTCTGTACCCAGAAAAGCATAATTTCAATAAAAGTGAAAGAACATTCATAGACCTCAGTTTGCTTAATGCTAAAAAATGTATTGCACTATTATGGAAAAAGACTCATAGACCAGATGTGACTCAGTGGTTAAGACAGATGTTAACAAACCTTCCATTAGAAAGAATAACATATATACTGAAATCAAAGGAAATTGTGTTTGAGAATATATGGAGACCTTTTATTGATTATGTAAAAAATTTAAACATAACTCTTGAAGAAGAAGGTGAATGATGTGTGTGGACCTTGTAAATTCCAAACTGGTGAACATAATATGTATACTTATGTATTGGATTGTCTAGACTAAACAGAGGAGCATTGTTGAAGACTTGATTTTGTTGGTGGTTGTTGGTGTTTTTAGTGCATTTTTTTTTTTTTTTTTGTAGTACTTTAGTGTTAGTGTTTGATTGTTTGTATCATGTTTGTTAAAAAAAAAAAAAGGTTCAATAAAGATATTGTGGAAAAAAAAAATAGATAAAAATTATCCATAAAATAATCCACAAATGTATAATAAAGTCTCAAATGTACAAAAAAAAGGTCAATTTTAAAAGAGGAAATTACAAATTTGAGGAAAATGGTTTCAAATTTAGATAAATTTACAGAGAAAAGTATAAAACAATAAGAAAATTGTTATAAATTTTGGAGAAAAACCTCAAACCTTCAAGACTGAAGTCATTACTCAAGTTTTTAAGTGGGTGCTTTTTGCATCCTTAACCCCTTGCACTCTGGTCAATTTCCCTAAAAACGCCAAAAAATAACGTACCCAAAGTAAATCAAAAGCTGTTCTTCAACCCTTTGCAGCATCTTCATGGGGTTGGTCTCATTTAAAAGAAAACACTTTGAATTTTTTGGCAAAACAGTCATAATCTCTCTAAGTGCTCCGGCCACTGAGTAACAGTCATCTAAACATACTGAACTTGAAGAAAATAAATTTCGCCTGGGTGTTTTTTTGGATACAAATGCTTGCAAATAACACACAGCTGTCAGATCCGGGCTGGAAAATGCAACAGAAATGTAGAACCAAGTGTTATCCAGCTGAGGTCAAACTTTTGTAACAATACCACAAAAAATGAATATATTACACAGCTTTCTTCACAGGTTGTTCCCAGGCGTTTTTGAACTGTGCCAAATTGTGCCAAATGGCACAGTTTGGAAAAACGTCTGTAACTTTTGAATGATTCAATATAGAAGCTTGATGTTGGGCTCTAATGAAAGGTGACACTCAGGGCTGTGTGTGTGTGTGTGTGGGGGGGGGGGGGGTTGTTTATTCATTCATGAATGAATGAATGAACAAACAAGCCCCCACACACAAAGAAGCATGCCACGTAAAAAATGTGTGGCTTTTTTTTTTTTTACAAGAAAAAATAACCTACAGTGCACTAAAAATTATACTAAATATCTGTAATGTAGAAGATAACAACCCCCCCCCCCCACACACTACAGAGGACTGACATCGCCCGGTGCGCCGCGGTCTACTACGCACAGGTGTAATTTATCTATCGGTCAAAAGTCATTTTTGATTACAATTTTCAGGGATAAAGAATAATTTAGCTTATAACACTTACCTGTCCACAACAGCAATGTCGCTGGCGAACTTCTCTTCCTCATTGTCAGACGAACATGACGCTGGTCCGCTTGTAACGGACTCGTGGTTCTGGTCACGTGACCCGGTCAAACCATAATTCCATTATTGCGGTTTTACGCTTCCATGATTGCGGTTTTGGCAAACAATTTTTCAAAACAAATAAGAACAGTAGTAAGAAAAAAAGACTGGCGAACGCGTGTGTGTCACCCAGCGGCTAAAACAAAACAGATTTTGCAAGGGAGGCACGCTTTTGAACTACTGTGCTTCAATTGGTTCGCTGTATTCGCAGCCGTTGGTAAGCGGGTCCTTCTTGCTAGGTTTTCAGTCATTGGTTCTTCAAGGTTTCAGAAACCCAATCACATCTAAACCAATCAAAGGACTCCTTTGGCTTTCTGTTCGCGGCTGTGTCTGTAGTGGAAGAACGGAAATGCAGCTTTTTTTTTTTCAGTGCCTCCTAGGACGCACAGTGTGCGCCCTAGGACGCAGAGACGTGGCCGCCCGCGGTACACCGAAGTGCAAGAGGTTAACTCTACTAGAAATTTCTGGTTGACTGATAGGTGTGTGTAATGGAATGTGTAGTTATAAAAAGAGGTTCCTACTCACACATGGTGATTTAAAACAAAAGAAACCACAACAGTGAATGTGCAATGTTTGTTAATGTTGTCAATCTTTTCTTGGAGGGGGGGTTGTGCACTGGTTTGACAGTTCATTTTTTTATTCAGCTAAATGCACTTTGTGATGTGCCAAGGTCAGTTATGACCAGGATGTAGTACATTTTATTTCAAAAGGGAAACAAACGTTAATGCTACTAACAGTGCACATTGAGTTTTTAAGCACTTTGAGATATGCCTGAGTAAGATGTGACCAAAACAGTTATTTACAGAATTTCTATTCTATTTATTTAATTGTTGTTCAAGAGGAAAATATTTCTACTACTTCAAGTTCTGCTCAACCCCAGCACTGTTACTGTGTTTTTATGCACTTTTGATGTGCCTTTGTCATTTGCCAAGCGCATATTCAAAACCAAGACACTGAATAAAAAGTTTATTTTTTTGTCATATTGATCTGTGTTGGTTTGAAATTTGTCATATTCAACAGATTGCTGAACATGTGTGGCCCAGTTACATGTCTTGATTTCAAATTGTGGCCCAACTTATTTTGTAATTGAATAGCCCTGACTTATATTGTTCTTTGTTTTTTTGATGGTCTCAAACCATCAGCTGCATACAAAAGAAAACAAAAAACTTTTCCATCTAGTACAGAAGTGTAGAAAAGCTTACTGCATTTACTTGGTTCATAAAAAAAGTTGATGACATGTATATCAACTGAAATTGTAGTTGTAATTCTGAAATCAGAACAAACCTTTCCCTACTCTTTGGTGATATTAGGAAAAGGAATTGCTTGCTTGCTCAGAGAAAACATGTGACTGATGACTTCCATCTGTGGCAGCACATCAAAAGCTGAGTAATACGTGTCTGCTGAGTGTGTGTTTCACCCTGTGCAACACCTGGACTGGGCCCAGTGCAGATGTTGGCTGACATGGTGCCTCATGTCCACCCTTCCCCAATCTGGATTACAGACTCAATGTCTAGGCTTTTGAAAAGGATCTGTTTTGTGAAATCAAGAGCAAACATGTCCATGTCTCAGTAAGAAGACTAAAACCATTTTCAATTTGCATCAGTTAAGATGAAACAAACTGGTTCACACTTACATTGTGGGATGCAGGAATAACACCAGATCGCCATTTTCAATGAAGAACTTGAATTTACTGAGTCTATAACAAGGCTTAGAGAGGTCCCCCACCCCCATTCTTCAATTTTCCTCTCCGATTATTATGCTTTGCTGTAAGCTGTGAGGTACCAGTCTGTTTGTAATGAAATCCAAATGAAGGAGTATCTGGCTCCAAGCCCTGAGCTGAAACTGCCCCACTGATCCCATCCCTTCTCTTTCTTCCACTGGGGAAAAAGCCTGAGATGAAGGTAAAAGGGGAGGATGGGCAGAGATGGACTGATCGATAGATGAGAACGGCAAAAGAGCAACACAGAGATTTGTAGATGGATAACAGGGACTCAAACGGGGTGCAGGAGGAAAAGAAAGTCTTCCTAGGAAAAGCTTGGGACGCTGGGGGCCAGTTGGAGGGTGATGAGAAACTATGTGTGTACGTGCTGCAGGAAGAGGCCTTGCAAGCCTGGTCTGGAACATATACACTCACTATAATAGGACCAGAGGTTGTCTGTCCTGGAAAGCGTGTCTGTTCTGTGTGCAATTGTCACTGGATGAGTGTACTTTGGATCAGTGCAAACAAATAACACAAATTCCTGCAGGGCAGCAGATCGGAGACACATTGTGTCCAAGAAAAATAAATAGTCTAAATAATGAAAAATACAGTTACAATGACTCATGAGGCCCAACACTACTGCCCCCACACCTCCTCCAGTGCTCCACTGCACATGGACAGTCAGCCCAGTAAACACAAAATCAATTACCTGTTGGCCCATTATTAACTAACTAAGTCTCACAGACAACCCAAACAGCTTCTGTCAACAACCTAACCTTTCTCAGTAGAATGCTTCATTTTAAAATGTGTATTTCATCCAGCTGCCAAGCTTTCCTATTAACACTACTGAGTAAAAGAAAAAAAAAACTTTTCCAAGTAAGAGAATTATTTAAAGTTTTCTATACTTGAGAAGAAAAAAAAAGTCTAGACAAGGATTAAAGGCGACAACTCTGGAAATCTCATGAATGCTATTCAATTTAGGACAACTATAGATCTTATATCCATGTTTAAAACAACACACTGTATTGCCAACAAGGTAATTTAAAAGGTCATGCAAAAATACCAAGACAAATTTATAACCAGAAAGTCAATGACTCATTCCCAGCTCTCAACAAAATCTCCTCAGGAGTGCTCAGATGTATTACGTTGATGTCAACCTCAATAAGATGCATGCCCAATGCAAACTTTGTACATTGGGCAGGCGTAAGGCAGATGTACGTATCTGTGCTGTTGAGGAGCTTAATCACCTCAGTCTGTTATGGTATTATTGTTAGGCTAAAACATTAACACTTCATGCTAATACTCTGAATTTTTTAGAGGTTTTAATATTAAAACTTATGGTGCAAATATTTTTGCTTTCCTGTGCTTGTGCACAGTAAATTAGTGTTTTTCTCTCCCCATGTGTCCACACCTGCACGGTGCTTGAATTATATTTTAATTTACGTTTCAAAACCTCTACCCACCCGCATATCAAGCATACTGAATGGTTCACAGGTATTCATGCATACATGTTTGTGTGGCAAAGGTTTTTAACAAAATGCTAACAACCTACAAAACAAAATTTTAACTGAAATTGTGGAGAATGATCTGGCTGCCACCATCTAGTGATGTACCTTTTGGATGTGTATTTTTTGGTGGTGTCAGATTAATGCCGGGCGAGTAAATTGTTTAACTGCAACCGGAGTGGTGGCCTACTGGTAGAGCAGTCATGGGTTCAAGGCCCGGCTGGGTCACACCAAATATAAAAAATGGTACTTCTCGCCCTCTAGCTTGGTGCTCAGCATAATAGAATGAGGGAAGGGAAAATTGTAACCCACAGACAACAGATGGAAATTAGCCACTGGCTACAATCTGGTAAGTTTACATTGACTGATATCAGTGCTCACCAACTTGCACTCCTGCAAAACAACAGCGATTAATCACAATTTTGCCATCAGCAGCACAGAGACGAGAGAAAACTTTGTCGAGTTAATTGCAATAATGCGATTAATCACACTATGCAGTTAAAGTGCGATTAAACACACTAAAAAACTTAGTGTGATGTGATTCAGAAGAAGTGAGCTGCCCTGTCACCTAAATGCCATTAATCCCGATTAAATGTGACACTACTAGTGTTTTTCAGAGTATGCATCTTTGTTCCTGCAACTACAGTAATTCCTCTTCCAGAGAGGTGGATAACATCTAATTTAAAATGTCAGAGCCTGCAAAGATGTTTTTTTTAGGAAACAGATCAAATGAGAACATGGTTCTCTGCTGCATTAGCAGAACAGGTCACACATTCATGGGGTCACAATAGGTTGAAAACAAATTCACAGACATGGTCAGCTGAAGCACTGTGAAGATCAGCAGGCCCCTACTGTAAGCAGAGCTGGCATCCATGTGGATCAGAGCCCATGGATGTACATCTCTTACTTCTCCCTCGTGTTGGTGCTTTCACATTTAATTTTTCCCCATCCTTCCTTCTCCTCGGCTCGTGCTTCCTTCAATTTCGTTCCACATCTTTCCTTTTCCCCTTCTCTGCTCATCAGAGAGGCTCCCAGAGGTGGGGGGTAATCCCAGTTCGAAGCAGCGAGTCTTTCATGTCCTGGGAAGACACGCTGTTGAGAGCTACGCCAGTTCTCCTAGCTCTTTAAAGGTACCTGCATCAGCTTCCACACACCACGTCCCTTCCTCTCCCATCTGACATGTGCTCTTTCATAATGAAAAGCTTTGTGACTAACAGTTGTAGGTTTGGGTTTAAACAGCACAAACAAAGCACAAACACAGCACAAACACCGGGGAGTCGGCTCACTCTCCAGGTGTTGGAGCTAAACAGAAGCGCTCACTGATTCTCCACGCTCATGTATGCTCTGGGTGCATTTGAAGAGCCCAGCAAGGAAGGTTGTTCAGAGGAGTTTAATGCAAATCCTCAACGTAACTTACAAACTGGAGCCAAAACACTGGCTGCACAATTCTGAAAGGACAAAATATAAAACATTGATAAAGTTATTAATTTTAGATACTCAAGTTTACAGTGAGCAGTGAGCAGTGGTGGTGGTGGTGGTGTTTGGGGGGGGGGGGGCGAGCTGGGAGTATGACAAGACAGAGATTGGGAATGGAAGTTGCAATACATGATATTGCAATACTCAGTACTTTGTGAAAATATTGCAAAATGGCCCAAGTATTGGGATAATGCATTGTGAAAGAATTGCGAGAATAGCTTCCAAACACTGGCTTTTAGTATTCCAGTGTATGAGATTGGCATCAGCTATGAATCCAATATGAGCAAGATGCTTTACTATGAGCTTGCTAGCTGAAAACAGGTTTTGATAAACCAATTACAGTCACTTCCAAATCACCACACTTAAAACATTCTTTTATTTACCACAATTAAACAACTTGACAATATGACATAGAGTAACACTATTCATGAAATCTATCCTAAAAAAATTCAGTTACTTAAAGGTAATGAACTTTTCGCAATGAAGGATAAAAAAAACCCCAACAACCTTGGAATCACTCAGTATTAATGGAATTACTTGGTAGATTGCCTTTCTACAAAAAATACACGCATAAATCAAAATATGCAAAATATTCTGCAGTTAAATGAGTCTTTTCAAAACTAACAAGCTGTTGCGCCAGGCTAACTGGAAGAAATTGTGGCCCAAACAAGAGAGCTGTCAGTGGAAACAAAGATAACACAACTAACTTCTTCAATAAAGAAATCCAACTACATGTGTGGAGTGGGCAACAGTGTTAGCACCCTACATGGTGTCTTTATTTCGAGTTTAAAGGAAAACATTTGATTCTTGCTAAATCACAGAAATAGATTATCAAGCCAAAGAAATGCAAGATATGGATGCTGTATCAAGCTTATTTGCCCCTCCATGGATCATCACCTTATCGTGGTGGAGGGGTTTGGATGCCCTAATGATCCCAAGAGCTATATTGTCAGGGGCAACTTGCCCCTTACAGGGTCTCCCAAGACAAACTGGTACTGGGTAAGGGGTCAGACTAAGAGCAGTCCTGTAGATCCCTATGAAAAAAGTTACATTAAGGATCCAGTGTACCCAAAGGAGCCACATGGGTCCACCCTTCAGTGGGATCACCACCTGCAGAAGGGACCATGGGGATCATGGTGTTATGTGAACCGGGTGGCAATCTGAGCAACTGTTTGGACTGTTGCCCCCGCGACCCGGATCACCGGATAAGCAGGCTGGATGGATGGATGGATGGATGAAGTTTATTTGGCCAACAGGACAGTCTATTTGCTTTTATGAAAATGTGAAGGATATCAAAACAGATTTCCAGTGACATCCCTCCGAGTGTCAGTTATTACCTCTGCCAAGGGAGGAGGTACTGTAATGTTTTTGCTGGTGTTGGTTGGTTTGTTTGTTGGTTTGTCTGTCTGTCTGTTAGCAATGTTACTCCAAAAGTTATGAACGGATTTTGATGAAATTTTCACCAGAGGTAGCCCTTGGGCCAAGGATGAACCAGTTAAATTTTGGTGATCATCTGAGAGTGCATACCTCCACCAAGGACCTTGTTTGTATTTGTGCCGCAGGATTACACAAAAACTACTGGATAGATTTGGATGAAATTTTCATCAGAGGTGGTCCTTGGGCCAGAGAGGAACTCATTACATTTTGGTGATGATCCGAGAAATCTCCACCAAAGCTCTTATCTTCTCACAGTGAGTTAGCAAGAATCCTTCAAAACTACTGTATAGACTCTGATGCAATTTTCACCGGAACTGGCTCGTGGCCTCCATATAAACCCATTACATTTTGGAGGTCATCCATGAGAGACGGAAGGAGCCTTGGCGGAGGTTTGTGCTTTCTGAGTGCTTTTCTAGTTATTAGATGTCAACAATAATAATATACAACAGCTACATTTATCTGTAATACTGAGTAATATATTTATTGGGAAGAAAAAAATACAATGTATGTGAGCCTAACCACCATTCCCAGAGTACATATAAACACAGTGGAAACTTTTATATTTTAAAAACAGAAAAAATAGATATTTTTCCACAGTTCTGTAAACGAACAAAGACCTCTCAGTCTGATCAAAATGTTGCTATACTGCAGGACCCTTTTTTCCCTATGATGCAATGCAACACACATTTGCTGTGACACTTCTGCTGGGAAAATAATTTTCTGGAATAGCCAGTCCCTGGCTCTAAAATCCATATTCTCCATTTTCCCTGTGCCTCACATAGCCTGGATGCCCGTCAATTGTGTGTTGAGATTGGCTCAGTTACAGAGGCCAAATAAAGTGGGTGTTATGATTGGCACGTGCAGTCACTCTTGAGAGACGCAGGTGTTGCTCATTGGCTCATGCCGATGTGCCCATAGCTGCAAAGCCTCAGGATTGGTGGAAGGAAAACACCACCGCTCCAAGAAAGAGGAAGCTGACGATGCCAAGCATGTTTGTGGGCATGGGGTAGCAGAGGTGAAGGAAAGGGTGGGGGAAAGGGGCCTTGCAGAATAGACCACCTGGATTATGGGCCTCAAAGACCAGACTGACAGACTCAATCTGAACAACAGTGAACAGAAGACAGCCAGTCTGCTGACTTCCCCTCTCCCTTGCATTTTCACTGGCAGCTTTCCAACAAACACATGCTGTCCAGCAAGACTTTCAAAAGGAACTTCAGCTCGGGTTTTTCCACCAAGTCAAGAGGGATTTTTTTCCCCCTTACTGAAAAAAACAAAGTATATTAAAGTACTTTGACTCCTTGCAAACTTGGGCAAATCATACAGCTTGATTTTGGTCCTGTTGTCATTGCTTTATGTTCTTGCTATTGCTAATCTTTTTGTCCTCATTCCCCAAACTCAGCACACTGCTGGCTCTCAACGAGCCTGAGTTCTGTTTAAGGATGCTTTCTGTTAAAAGTGAGTCTATGCTTGTTAGGGGGCATTTTAGGGCCTTGCTTATACGGTGGGGAAAATAAGTATTGAACATGTCAACATTTTTTGAAGAAACATATTTCTGATGGAGCCACTGACCTGAGATTTTCACCAGATATCAGTAACAACCCAAGTAATCCATAAATACAAACAAATCAAGGCAGCTGTGTTCACAAAACAAGTTATATTTAACAAAGCGGAATGACACAGGGAATAAGTATTGAACACACATGGTGAAATTCAATTAATATTTAGTAGAAAAGCCTTTGTTGGTATTAACAGCTTCAAGACATCTCCTGTATGGAGAAACTAGGCGCAGGCATTGCTCAGGAGTGATTTTAGCTCATTCTTCCACACAAACTGTTAAATCTTGAAGGTTCCGTGGGTGTCTTCTACAGAATGAACTCTGATCTTCAGTTCGTTCCATAGATTTTCAATTGGATTCAGGTCAGGTGACTGACTGGGCCATTCTAGCAGCTTTATTTTCCTTCTCTGGAGCCAGTTTCAGAGTTTCCTTGGCTGTGTGTTTGGGATCATTGTCTTGCTGAAATGTCCACCCTCGTTTCATCTTCAGCATCTTGGCAGATGGCAACAGGTTGTTATCGAGGATGTCTCTTTACATTTGTACATTCATCTTTCCTTCAGTTATATGAAGTCTGCCTATACCATGTGCTGAAAAACACCCCACATCATGATAGAATGTGCAGTGCCATTTCTCCTCCAAATATGCTGTGTGCTGTGGCATCCAAAAAGTTCAATTTTGGCCTCATCTGACCAGACTATATTCACCCAGTAGTTTACTGGCTTGACCACATGTTGTGCAGCAAATTTTAAATGAGCTTCAACATGCTTTTTCTTCAGCAATGGAGTCTTGGGAGGTGAGTGGGCATAGAGCCCATGTCGGTTGAGTGCATTACTTACTGTTTTCTTTGAAACAACAGTACCTGCTAACTCCAGGTCTTTCTGGAGCTCTCCACGAATGGTTTTGACTCTTGGATAACTCTTCTGATAATTCTTTTGACTCCTCTGTCAGAAATCTTGCGAGGAGCTCCTCGTTGTGGCCGGCTTATGGTAAAATGATATTCATTCCACTTCAGAATGATAGCTCCAACAGTGCTCACTGAAGCATTCAGCAGTTTAGAAATGCACCTGTAACCAATGCCATCATTACGTTTTGCAACAATAAGGCTACGAAGGTCTAGAGAGAGCTCTTTGCTTCTACATATCATGAGTTCTTTGTGGTGTGACGTACTGTGAGTACTAAAACACATGCATATTGCAAAACATTCAAGACAATTAGAGCAAACTTATTTATCAAGACTGTGCAATGTTATAAGCAAAATTGCTTGCTGTGTAATTTTGCCTTAATGAATATGCAAATTGGGATATTTCTGCTCGAACATCCAAAATATTGGAAAGGACAAATGCAAGTGAATTCATTTATCACACGCAATACAATTAACTAAAATCTGAAACCTCATACTCTGTGACTGCTTGTATTTTTAATACCCGATGACTGCTGATATTCTTGCAAAGAGGATTTAAAGGATAAATTATAGAAAGCTTCAACAAAGTGTTTTTGAATCATCCTATAAATAACACCACCAACTGCTGTACTTGCTGTTAATTGCATGAAAAATAGTCATTAAGAAAATGTGTAGTTTTCAATATTGCGAGTGCAATTTAGTACTCGTTATTCTGGTTCGCAGAAGACGAGGCCCAAAATGTGTTACTTAGGAAAATGCTGAATTAAGTGTGGCATTATGACAGAGTTCAAAATGTGACCATATGTGGTTTTACACATTAATAAACCCCCAACTTCTACAGGCTGAGCTCTTTACACTACAATGTGAAGCTGGCCCATACACACTAGATCATGTCCATGTCTTCAGATGTGGCGCAACAGGAATTCATTTTCCTACTTAAGTGATATTTATTTCTTTTTTCTACTCTGTCTTAGTTTTCCTTGACAAAAATGACTTACTCTGCCTTTATGACCCTGTATCCTCCTCTGAAAGGTCACTCTGTCATAACTGACAAGGGTCCTAGAGGGGTAAAATAGGATCTGGATTCCTCTCCTTTCCTCATCGTCTCGAAAAGTAGAGCATGGAGGAGGGGCCGAACAAGAGAAAACAGTTAAATCTCAACAGAGGCCAAGGGCTCAGCCGAGTCAGCAAACTAATGGGAGGAGGCCATTGACAGACATCTCACACAAACAGGAACAGCTCCTCATTACCACACACATGCTGAAGTGTTTTATTTGGACTCTGATTCATGGGATACGCGAGGCTCTGTCGCCTGGCAGGGAGAAACTCCACGAGAGTGTCAGTGTGGGATGGTGACGAGGAAAAAATTCCAGTACTTGGATATTGCCTCTGGAGATACAGCACAGATCTTTCATAAACACATGCACGCTAATTAGACCAGAGAGAAGCAGGATTCTAGGCCTTCTTCTCCACCTTTTTAATCAAGTTATAAATATAATGCAGCCACGCCAACAGACCATATAGATATGGTATGCATGATGGTGCAGGCATGAATAAAAGATTAAAGATACCACGATATGATCAACAGATTATTTATTCCAATACCCCACTTCCATCCACCCACACATGAGCTTCCATATTTAGATGTGAATCCCAATCATAAATTGCAAGTGGCAACCTCAATGGCAGAAAAATAAGGCTGACGTGACAGGATTACAAACTTTGAATTCATGAACAGTCCTGTGAGGCTGGCTTCAAAGGGGTTTCAATCAGTACTGTCACAGTAAAAGACAACTAATAATGCTATCAGCCCTTCATAGTTTAAAGCAGATCTTTAAGCTACTTTAAGCAAGATGCAATAACCTATTTTCTCTGTTGCCTCTACCAGCCTCTATGGTGATTTTACTTACAGGGATTCTGGCTGGGTTTTCTGTGAAAATGACATACCATGTGCACTCCCAACAGTCTGTCCTGATCATGTCCCCATGTCCTGGTACAGGACTGACACAGAAATTACTGTTTTACTTCAGGATGGAGCCTGATTGAGCAAAGGACTCAGCTTGAGTCAAACTCCAACCCAAACCTAAGTACAAAAACAGAAGACGATCCTGCTGTTTCACACTGCTACGATGTAATGGTGTTTTTTCCTCTCCACACCTCAACTATTCACACCAGCCCAGTGGGAAATTACTGGAGTTCCATTTTGGCATTCCAAATTGTAGACTTCTATTTTTTTGTTCTGCTTTAGCCACTTCAATTTCGACGCTTGCTGATTTTGTATTTTAGAATGCCTTTGTGTAGCTCTGGTACTAGTTACGCTGTTTGTGGTTGCACCATAGATTGTGTAAATGATACAGACAATGGGTTGTACTCACAACCAAGCAAAGAGACATCTGTGGCTTCAACAGGAACGTGTCGATCATGCACTGAAAACTTAAAAGGATTGTTGGTGTGATCAGTGGTAAAGACAGGGCAGATACAAGACCACCAGGTACATTTCCACTTGTATGACTGTCACAGATCAGATGTTTTTGTGTGATATACGGATATACTGTATGTCACTAAATGCAAGGCCACATGAAGTAAAATGAGTAAAAATAGTAAAGACACACGCCGGTGGACATAATCCCTTATAAAAATAAATCTATATTGTCTAAAATGGTATTGTATGCCCTTTTTTCTACAAAAAAAACTTTCATTGTCTTACAGTTTTGCATCAAAATCTTTTCACTTTTCCTCCTCCTTCAAACGGCAGTATGGTGGTACAGTGGTTAGCACTGTTGTTGCGTCACAGCTCGAAGCTTCCAGGTTTGAATCCCCAGGCTTGCACGGGTGGAAACCTTTCTGTGTGAAGTTTGCATGTTCTCCCTGTGCTGTGTGGGTTTACTCTGGGGACTCTAGTTTCCTCCCACAATCCAAAGACATGCACAACTGGTGACTCTAAATTGTCCCTAGGTATCTGTCTCTGATAGGCCCTTAGAATAGAGGGTTAGTGTGCCTACTAGTTAAGCGCTTTGAGTGGTTTTTGTGACTAGAAAAGCCTATTCACAGATCCAAATGCAAGGATCTGTGAATAGCCCCATCCCCCCAACATCACACAAGGTTACTGGTGGCTAGCACTATATTAAACAGAATAAATCCTGTGATAAAAAGACTTAGCAGATGAAGGATATGCCTAGTTATATGCACAGTGGCCCAGGACAATGACTGAAACTGCATTGGTCCTTAAAAGTAGTTTAATGGTAAAACCCATCTTAGTCTGGGTCAAGTTCTCAAAGCACCTGTCCAACAAATGTTAACTGGGGGTCTGGAGACTAATTTCAGTAAAAATGCTCCTTCTAAACTTGACTTTATTCGGGGGGGGGGGGTGGTAACTGAAATTTCACAGCAAAAAAACATACACAAGACATTTGAGTGATTTCACTGTTGATGTATCTTGTAAGGCACAAAAAAACATGTTAGACATGTTAACAAGAAAAACCTGATTTTTGGTGGCGTGCCACTAACAGTTTATTTCTTAAGGTTTAATGATTTAGGAAAGATATGTGAAATTGTTTTGTGTGACAAGTATTGTCATATTTTTTTAATTTGCTATTTGATTTGTAAACTTCTCAATATATATTGCAGATAACAATGAAATTTGTTAAAGAAAAGCCTGAGTTCAAAGCTATTAATAAAAGTGTGATGGAGCAATATTACATAATTTTATTTATTTATTTATTTAGACCATTACCATCTTAGCAACAGCACTAACTAATGGAGCTACCGTATGTAACATGAGGCCACTTTTTATGGTCTTCTTTCTATCCCCCCATTGTTGTGGGAAGTGGTATTATTATATTACTCTTTCTGAGGTGCAAAACATCGGTTTCCCACATTTCTGATGCCAAAGTCTTTTTTTTTTTTTTAATGAGGAGAAGCTTCCGGTTTCCATGACAGCGCCAGTTCGAGTAGTACCAGAAGTCATGCCATAATTCACACAAGGCATCATGTAGGCTAGGAATAAGGTGGATTGAAATGGTCTGAATATAATGTCCAATCAACTATGCTAAAACTAGAAACTAGTGGTACTTTTAATCGCGATTAATCCCATTTAGATGACAAGGCAGCTCCCTTCTTCTGAATCACATCATACTAATAAGTGTTTTAGCGCACTTTAACTGCAGTCACATTATTACAATTAGCTTGACCCAGCTCTGTCTCACCTATGTGCTGTCTATGGCAAAAATTGTGATTAACTGCGATTAAACGATTAGCTCGCCCAGTGCGCTTTTAATCGTGATGTGACACCACTATTACAAACAAGGCAGCATAACGATGAGGGAGTGTTTTTATGTGGGATACTGCTCACACGCTCTAACAACAGAGAAGTATGAGCAACCAGGTAGACTGGGTCGGCAGTTGACTTAATGAACACATGGGTTGCTAAGTACAAGCATTTTTGGATCATTACATAGACGTCTTACATGTAGATGCAACAGCTGTTTATAAAACAATACAAAGAGGAGGGTCCTAATCACTTCAATAGAAAATATTAAGTCACCATTCCATTATAGACACAAAATAAGCTTCAGTTCCACTGTGTAATATGGCAGAGTGGCATGAAGCGGCATTATCTGACAGACTGGCTCATCTCAGTCCATTGGAGTACTGTGCAGCTCGGCCTGACGCTGACTGATAGCTGGCTGTGGCTCCTGAGGGGCATCGAGAGTTTAATCACCCATAACCGCAATTACAGACATACACGTCAGACTCATAAAGCACTGAAACAAGATGAGCGCCTCCTTCCTCTCCTCCCCTTAGCGCACATCAGCCAAATTCCACTAAAGCTCAAGGAGGAACAAGGGAGCTGAAGGCACAACCTCAGAGAGAGCGAGAGAGATGGAGCGCACAAGAGAGGGAGCGAAAGAGAGAGAGAGAGAGAGAGCAAGCATGAGTGAGATCCCTAACTACTGAAATGCATTAACGGGAGAATTGCTGCACATTAATTAGTGCTCTTAATGCACTTAGCTGCTATAAAACAAGTCATTATGTGTTTGCTGTGTGGCAGTGTTACCTTGCTGAGAAAACGAACAGGTGTGTCATGTTTCTACAGGAGATATTTGATCATTTCAAAGCACCTTGGAAGACAAAACTCAAAGGGACTGGGCAACTGCTTTAGTGAATGCACAAAAAGAAACATTAGCATATCAAATATGCAATGCTGCATACACACACTAGAGCTAAAGTGTGCATGACAGTGCGCACAACACTCTCCTAATGATCGCATAAAGGCTGCTGGTACACCATAAGTCAGGCCTTAGGACGGATTAAGATGCAAGCCTTTATCAGTGGGTTCCCACAATCCCCTGTAGAGTATCTCATCTCTCTCGCTCTCACTCTTCCTTTCCTCCTCTCTCTCCATTTCACTGCACACTCCAGGGAGAGTTTTGAGTAAAAAGAAGAGACAGAAAAATAAATTTAATGACAAAAGAATAGGACAAATTCAGACAAACATTCTTGGATGAGTATGTTAATGGAGTGGCCACTGATAGGAGGGTGGCTCCTTTCACAACTTGGAACAGTAATCAAGATTAGCCGTCATTACGATATAAGTCAACTGCAAAGTGCATTACTCCGAGTCACTCCTCCAGGAGTCACGAGGTTAAAGGCAGGGTGTCGCAAGGCATCACAAGATAAAGAGATTGACTCATTTTTTTAAAGGTTATGCAGTGACAGCAAAAGGGCTGAAATATTGGTTTACTGTGTACTGTACACAGTGAAAAATAAGGTGCCCACTGGAAGCCAAAAGGTTCTTTGGAGTGACACCATAAAAGAACCATTTTGAGTTCCATAAAGAGCCTTCTAGCCAGAGGTTTTCCAAAATTGCCAATATTCTGCCTCCACACACCTTCAGCAGAAATCAGCAACTCGGTTCTTTGAAGAACCATATAAGGTATGTCAAGAACTACCCTCTAAATAAAGAAGTTCTTCAGTATGCAATAGCTCTCTGAAGAAACCCAGAGTTCTGTGAAGAACCATCAAGAAACATTATTTTTCTGTGCACCCTGCACCTTATGGTTCTATTTTGCACAGTACAGTTTACCTCTTAGTACTTATCTATATATATTCTATACTAGTCATCCTTTATTTTTAGTTAGTTTAGTGTGTTTAGCTTTTCTAGGTAATTCCTTTTTCTATTTTCTTTACTATTCTGTTATGCTGTGGGTATTTCTGTCTGTCTGGTCTGGTTACTGTACGTCATACTGCTGTAATATTAAAATTTCCCAGTTTGGGATCGATAAAGTACATCCATCCATTTATCCATCTATCTATACACAACCCTATCATAGCTTTTTTGGGATGTATTGCAGGGATCAAATTCAAAATGAGTGAATATTTACCAAAAAAAAAAAAAGACTCAATAAAGTTTATCAGTTTTTCTATGTGGAATTAGCAACTTTCTGTCCTTTTAGTATTATTTTTAATTCTTTCTAGTAAATATTGGGTCCTCAATTTTGAGTATAATGCTATGATGTAGTGACCTTAATGCCGACCTCACTGTATAAATTTCTGAGTGGTGCAAACCTCAATCGTGTTAATTGTGGCTGACCACGATTAATCATGTCAAGCAAGTTAATCGTGTTAACTGAATGAAGTGTGATGCAGTGTCGTGCGATTAATCGCACAATACATTTATTAGTGTGATTAATCACACTAATACACTTATAAATGTGATGTGATTCAGAAGAGGCAAGCTGCTCTGTCATCTAAATGTGATTAATTGTGATTAAAACTTGTGCCACTGAAATTTATGCATTCACCCAACACCAATGTCAGTGGATTTAAAGGCGGACTATGTAGAAATTGCAGGTAATTTCTGGCAACACCAAGTGGCAGTAAATAACCTTCATCCACTAAGCTGAAGCAAATTTGATAGTATTTTTTTTTTTTTACTGATGACCCATGATGACTTCATGTTTGTCTACTCCGAGTGAACCAGTAATTAACTGTTATCATTATATGATAACCCTGCCCTACTCTAGAAATTAACGTAATTAAGTTAAAACATGGGTGCTTGCTCCAACTGTTTGATCGAGACACGTGACATCAACCCTATTATACTATTGGCTGTGACTGGCTGTGACATCCTTACCAGTCATCGATATACAGTATATAAAACAATGGAAAGGATATGGCTAGCCACAAGGCTAGTCACATTCCACATGCATAGCTTACCTACTGATTACAATAAATACAACGAACAATTGTGTATCCTGTTATCACAATGCTGCAGGTGCTGTCAACCATTATACAGCACATTCCAAATTATTATGCAAATAGGATTTTAGTGTCATAAACATTCAATTTTTTTGTTCTTCAATTAAACTCATGGATGGTATTCTGTGCCAGGGCTCTTTGGATCACTGATATCAATCTCAGACACCTGTCATAATTAGTTTGCCAGGTGAGCCCAATTAAAGGAAAACTACTTAAGAAGGATGTTCCACATTATTAAGCATGCCACAGGTTTCAAGCAATGTGGGAAAGAAAAATCTTGCTGCTACTGAAAAGCATCAAATAGTGCAATGCCTTGGACAAGGTATAAAAACATTAGATATTTCACAAAAACTTAAGCATGATCACCGTACTGTGAAGACATTTGTGGCTGATTCAGAGTACAGACGGGTTTGTGCAGATAAAGGCATAATGAGGAAGGTTTCTGCCAGACAAATTCATCGGATTAATAGAGCAGCTGCTAAAATGCCATTACAAAGCAGCAAACAGGTATTTGAAGCTGCTGGTGCCTCTGGAGTCCCACGAACCTCAAGGTGTAGGACCCTCCAGAGGCTTGGAGTTGTGCATAATCCTACTATTCGGCCACCCCTAACCAATGCTCACAAGTAGAAACGGTTGCAGTGGGCCCAGAAATACATGAAGACTAATTTTTAATAATAATAATAATGCATCAGATTTACATAGCGCTTTATCATAGACACTCAAAGACCCTTTACAAGTAGATACATTATTCATTCACTCCAGACAGACAATGGTAGTGGCAAACTACTACTGTAGCCACAGCTGCCCTGGCAGGCTGACGGAAACGTAGCTGCCAATCTGCGCCAACGGCCTCCCCGGCCACCACCGAACATTTATACATTTTTAAACAATTTTTAAACAGTCTTTTTTACTGATGAGTGCTGTGCAACACTGGATGATCCAGATGGATGGAGTAGTGGATGCCCACTATGTCCCAACAACGCTGCGACGTCACCAAGGAGGTGGCGGAGTCATGTTTTGGGCCGGAATCATGGGGAGAAAACTGGTCGGTAAAGTATATAGAGTTTCTGACTGACTACTTTCTTCCATGGTACAAAAAGAAGAACCATGCCTTCCGTAGCAAAATTTTCTGCATGCAACGAATACCTCTGTGTCATTGGCTGCTATGGGCATAAAGGGAGAGAAATTTATGGTGCGGCCCCCATCCTACCTTGCCCTCAACCCTACTGAGAACCTTTAGAGCATCGTCAAACAAAAGATCTATGAGGGTGGGAGCCAGTTCACATCAAAACAGCAGCTGCAGGAGGCTATTCTGACATCATGCAAAGAAATTCAAGCAGAAACTCTCCAAAAACTCACAAGTTCAATGGATGCAAGAATTGTGAAGGTTATATCAAAGAAGGGGCCCTATGTCAACATGTAACTTGGCCTGTTAAGATGTTTTTGATTGAAACAGCTTTTGATTTCAGTAAATATGACCTCCTAATGCTGCAAATTCAGCAAATTACCATTTTCAATTCTTTACAACCAATAAAATGCTTTGAAACTCTGTTGTCCATAACAAATTTGGAACAGTGCATTTTGAGTTTTTTTATTTTTGCAAAAAATAGGTATCACTGAGAGGTTTTTTCAATAAAATTTGAATTATGCTCTAACGGTTGATGACTTGAAAATTATACTGATTGTCATTTGCATCAACTATTTAGGAAAATCAGAGACAAATATAATTTGCATAACAATTTGGAATGCAGTGTAACTATCTACAGAATATGGCGCCTCCATTTGCCATGAAAATGTCAGGCATGTCCTATCTAGTGTTTATTATGTGACTGGCCACTCGTTCTCGTCAGCCAACTGCTCAGATGTAAATCTGATTATTTCAGACCCATGTTTTTACATCAATATATTATTTTTTGAAGTTTAAAGTATGAAGTATAAAGACTTTAGTTCTGTACCTTTCTAAACATTTTGTTGGTGTATTATTTAAAAAAAGTTGTTTTCATTATTACTGTCTAGTTTACCCTCAAGACTTGACGTAAGTGAGCTATTTAATATGCACTAGTATAATGAGTAATTGTCATAAAATAATTTATGACAAAAGGTTTAGAGTAGTTCAAAATGCACAGGTCATTAGAACAACCTTCTTGGGGAACCTGCTGGGATAGCCGTTAAGTCTGCATATCATTAGGAGCTTACCCCCATCTGTAGTGACCCCCTTCTCCCAACCAGAGCAACTTTTTTTTTTACTACACCTTTCTTCCCCTGATTTTTACCCAATTTTCTTTTTTTACTGCTTCCATCTATCCATCCATCTCCTTAACCGCTTAATCTTTTTGGATGTTGGGGTAGGGGTTGGAGCCTATCTCAGCATCACTGGGCAAGAGGAATGGTACACCCTGGACAGATCACCAGTCCATCACAGGGTTGACAAAGAGAGACAGACTACCTGTCACTCTCACATTCATACCTAAGGGTAATTTATCCCCAGTTGATGCCTAACGTGCATGTCTTTGGACTGTGGGAGGAAACCAGAGTATCCAGCAAAAAACCCACGCAGACACAAGAAGAACATGTAAACTGCACACAGGTCACCACTGGCCAGGGGTGGGTTCGAACTCACAAGCTGCTTGTTGTTCTGCCAGAGTGCGAACCACTGTGCTGCCCTTGCTTATATCTAAAGGGGGAAAAAAACAAAATAAATCTTTTAAAATACAAAGAATCTAAACAAATGACGGCCCGGTACCAGTAAATTTTATTAAAACGTTATCTCATCAACTTAGGTCCATTCTATTACCACTAGAGAACCAATTAAAGTGTAAATGAAGACAACCAAGACAACCCCACAGTTGACCTGGTGGGATTAATCACAGAATCAACAAAGCAGCTGACACATAACACACTAGCGTACAACACCACTGCCTCTCACATCTGGTCCCTTCAAACAAACAAGCCCTCTGCCAGGCTCAATGAAACTGTAAGGATGTGAGTGTCAGAGGAAATCATCCCTTTTCCCCTCCGTCATTGCCACTCACAGAGACCCAGAGTGTGTCCCACTGCTATTGTCAGGAAAGCCTTCCTACACGATTGGCTGCAATTTACCCATCAGCTGCACAATGATCCAAGATAAAGGGGTTGAGCTGGCCTGTGTGTGAAAGGTCAACGCCTCTTGGCTTAGGGGGGCACACACTGTGTAAACAGGACAGGCAGAAGGATCAGTCATGTAGATCGTATTTATTGGCTCAGTTGGCCGAGAACTACAGTACCTCCACTTGAACATGATTCAGGAATGATCACATGGAGAAAGCGAAGCAGAGAAAAAGGAAAGTGAGATTAGAGCAAGTTTGTGTATTCTTCATGTGCCTACCCCAACAGCACACATACATTGGGCCAATGTCAGCAAGTTTGCATCAGGAATATATCTTATAGAGGTTGTTTGCACATTGGCAAGACATTGGCTAGATGGCATTACAGACATCTAGCCAATGTCTTGCCAATGTGCAAACGTCCTCTATAAGATAGTATATTCCCGATGCAAACTTTGTACATTGGGCAAATGTAGGGCAGATGTGCGTATGTGTGCTGTTAGGGTATGTCAATCAGTCCAAATACAAAGATATGCTTAGTAGACTAAACAGTAACTTTAAACTGACCACAGATGTATATAGCCAATGGAATAAGGGAGTGTGTTTAGAGCTGGGCGATATGGACAAAGTATTATCACAATATCTTTGTCTATATTGACTGATTTCCATCATTGTCACAATATATTTTTACATTAGTGTTACAGTTTCTAAAAAGTGTCCATTTTAATACAAATTGAAAGAACAAGTTAAAATTTTTCCGTGACACAGCCTTGATGATGTTTGCTTCATTGTCAGTGGTAACGCAGACCTGGCCGTCCTATCTGTGCTGCCACAATGGCAGTACATCTTTCAGAACCATGGCAACGGTTTCTACTGTGTGGTCTTCCGGAAAATATGCAATTTGCTAACATTTTCTTTGCATATTCCATTCCGTGTCGACAGTAGACCGTGAGGCTCATATACATGTCTCCAATGTCTGACTCGAGCACAGGTCCGCTGTAGTGGCAAAGTTTTTCACAGCTTTTAACTCTACTTCTAATTTTGCCCAACATTCATCGTAGAGCTGTGGAAGTGCAGTTGGAGAGAAATGTTTTCTACTGGGAAGCAGAAACCTTGGGTCAATTACTTTCAAGTTTTCTGAAGCCTTTTTTCCCCAGGTAGACTCAATGGCATCATGGTTTTCATTATGAAGTAATTAACGGTATTTATGATATGCCTTCTTGATTTTTTTTTGCTATATGGGGTTACAGAAGAAAATGCTGATGCAATCGTCTGCTGACTTGATCACTCACATGCCCATTATTTAGTGTTCAGTCTATCATTTCTATAAATGACTTCTTATATATGAGAATTGCAATACCGTGTTGGATACCTTAATTTCCACAGTGAGGTGCTGTTTGAAAAGAAATCATCTCAGTGACCTGGAAGTTCCATCCTTTTGAAAAAAAAAACAAAAACTTTATTCAGTTTACAAAGTCTACCTTTGTAAAAGTCCTTAAGCTATTTTATGTCTGTTTAAAAAAATAGGGAAGGCTAGAGTTGGATTTATTGTCTCGATTAACAAACTACAATACCACTGTGGTGATGGATTCTTTATTTCATCTGCAAGTGCCAAGAAAAAGTGAGCTAAGTGTGCTGAAGCCAAATCGCTAGCATGCTAACTAGCCACCAATGCCATGGTATGGATGACCACAAACGCGACTCAGCAGATGACTGGTATTTATTATAATCACTGACTTTGCACTTGATATTTAATTTGTTTAGATGTGTATGAAATGACAGACATATTTCTTTCTATATTATGCTGATTGAAGTGCTTAGCAACAGTTAACTGGGTATATTTAGAAGGGACTATTTTTCCTCAGTGGAGCAAAATAATTGGTTAAACAAACAAATCCTAATATTTTGTCCTCTATTGCTGTCATTTAATAAACTGGGCTTGTGGTTTTGTTGTATAAAAACAGTATTACACTTGAGGTCATACGGTATCAGTGAATATAGTAACTGCAGGTGATGTCATCGGTCATCCGCTATGCATCAGGCCTATGACGAATCACCCGCAGTTACTATATTCATTGATACCGTACTCCCTCTCTTGCAATATTGCTTAATTATTTTGAACATGCAGAGTTACAGCAGCCCTCCATGCTGCAGCAGAAGCTGCTATTTCAGATTTTGCACTTTATTTTTTATACACTTCCACAAACAAATTAGCATCCACATGAATCACAGACTCATGATTCAACCACATGTTCCTCTTTCTCTGGCAGGGTAAAAAGGAAGGAGGTTGTCTGCAACCTTTATATAGTAAGCGCAGTTTGATGTATAATAAAAATGAACAAAGATGAGACACTTTCACTGTCACTTTCATTTCTCCTAAACTCAGAAATCTGTTGTTAATACAAAACTATTGTGAATAAACAAGCCTCCAAAAACTGATGATTTGTCGGTGCAAGAATTGTCCACTCTGTTCTATCAATAATCCACATTATGTTTTTTTTTTCTCGCTGCATGCACTTACGTATGAAATATTCCTGCCATCTTTCAATATTTGATAAGGCACATCCTGCAGATGCTCCCCTGCTTTCCTAATGTCACCCAGACTTAAAGTCTATCACCACGATCACGACAGTTCCTCACAGAGCAACTTTTTCCTGATATTTCACTACTTTTCTGCGATTTTAGTAGGTTTTTTTTTTTTTTTTAGCAGTCTGACTTCTGGGGAAGGGCCTTGTTTAAGCTCTGAAAACATGTTATTGTTCTGCATCATTTAATACTGTTTTGATGTGACTGGCTTTTTCCTTGTGAGAAGAAGAGAACCCCAGCCAGGCAGACAGCTGGGCGGTTGTATGAACACAATTCCACCTCTTCAACACACACACACACACACACACACACACACACACACACACACACACACACACACGTCACATCCCAGCCAGCATGCCCCTGTGGGTCCCACCAAAGGTTAAATCTGGGCTGTCTCACAGGTGCCAAGTGGGTTTCTCCGCGGGTTCCATGTTGGCCCCATCTGTGTTTGCCCACATGGACTCTACCTGTGGCGCAGGTGACCCATTTAGCTGCTTTAAACCCATCTGGCTCCCACACAGGTGGGCGAGCAGGTTTCAGTAACACTGGCCCCACAGGCAAAATTATGAGGGAAAAAAAAGTCATTTTATGATTAAAAAAAAAAAGTAAACATTTATGAGTGACAAATTTACAAAAAAAGTAGCAAATTTTCAAGGAGAAAGTGAAACTTTAAGAGAAAAAAGTTGCAAATTTACTATAAAAAATGTTAAATTACTTGAAGAGTCACAAACGTAGAAGAAAAAAAATTAGCAAATTTACAAGAAAAGTCAAATTTATGAGAAAAAAACTAGAAAAAGTTTCAAATTAACAAAAACAGTCGCAAATATGAGTAAATAAATTGAAAATTTGAGAAAAAAGTTACAAATTGATGAGAAAAAGTTATAAGTTTAAAGCAAAAAAAAATAATTTTTGAGAAAATTCCACATTTACAAGAAAAATGTCAAATTTATGTGAAAGTCACAAATTTACAATAGTAAATTTACAAGAAAAAAATTAATTTGAGCAAAAAGTTGCAGGTTTACAGTAAAAAAGTGGCAAACTGATTCAAGTCCAAAATTACAAGAAAAAGTAAGCAAATATGCAAGAAAAGTGTCACAATTTTACAAGAAAAACTAACAAATGTATGAGGAAAAACTTGCACGTCTTCAGTAAAAAAAAGTTGCAAATTGATGAGTTTCAAATTTTCAAGAAAAATGTATTTAATTATCCTACGGAGAAGGATAGGATTGCTGGACTCACCCTCAGAGATAGGGTGAGGAACTCAGTCATCCGGGAGATGCTCAGAGTAGAACCGCTGCTCCTCCACATTGAAAAGAGTCAGTTGAGGTGGTATGGGCATCTGATTAGGATGCCTCCTGGACGCCTCCCACTTGAGGTGTTTCAGGCATGTCCCACTGGGAGGAGACCCCGGGGCAGACCCAGGACTCGGTGGAGAGACTATGTCTTCCAGCTGGTCTGGGAATGCCTTGGTATCCTCTCTGAAGAGCTGGAGCAGGTGGCTGCGGAGAGGGAAGTCTGGGCTTCTCTGCTTGAACTGCTGCCTCCACGACCCGGACCTCCGGAAAAGCGGTAGAAGATGGATGGATGGATGGATTTAATTATGGGGAAAAAGTCACAAATTTACAAGAAAATCACAAATTTATGAGAAAATAATTTGAAAAAGCTAAACAGGTAAAGTCCATGTGGGCAAACACAGATGGGGCCAACATGGAACCCATGGAAAAACCCACATGGGACCCATAAGCCAGCCCAGATTTAACTTTTGGTGGGGCCCACATGGACATGCTGGCTAGGATATAATTTAAACTGTGACTGAGTAGTGTGTGTGTGTGTGTGTGTGTGTGTGTGTGTGTACAGGCTGGGGCTGAACCAGGGCTGACGGTAATATCGGCTGAGGGTTAGTTAAATGGGGAAGTACAGTATAGGGTTCAGGACAGGTAACTAGAATAACTAGCTATAGAGGGTATGCGTATGATGTCACCGAACGGAACTCATGTCAGTTAAAAAACATGGAGTGGCAAAAATGAATGGCAGCATTAGGGTGTATGCAGTAAAACACAAAAAAATACACACGATATTCAGTCACAGCAGTACACAGAGTACCTGCTTGTATTGTGGAGAGCTAATCGTATCATTCTATCTTGATTAATTGGCAAAAAATGTAATAAATAAAGGCTCTGAATCAGTTCTTCACTTACTATATGCTCCCTGGTCTTTACACACACATCACTACAGTCAAGTAAATGGTGTGGTATTAACATCAAAAGTAAAAAAGTACTCTGTGCACTACTGTGACTAAATATTTTGTGTGACTTTTATGTCTTGCTGCATAGAAAATAAAGCTGTCACATGCGACTGCCACTCAGTGCTGTGTTACTATGGTAACTGTCCTATAACTGCCAAGAATTCTGTTCCAGTGCGTCCCCTCTACATCAGGGATGGGCAACAATGTGCCATGGAGGGCCGTTCCACCCAGTCTCTTCAGCAGTTGCTTTCTCCAATTAGCAATCCTTGAAGCTCATCAGTGCAAACGCCTGCTGAAGAGACTGAGTGGAACAGAAAATCTGCAGTGGAATGGCCCTCACTGCCCATCCCTGAGCTATATTTTCAGAAGCTGGTGAGTGATGGACTACTCGCACCAATAATTGGGCAGAGAGTGAATGGAGTAGGTAAGCTATATAGAGGAGGAGATGTAGATGATTGGTCAAAGGAGAAGCCTGACCTCGACACACCTGAAATCACTACTGAGAAGTTAATCCCTCCCAGCTGCTGGCTCTGCAGCAGATGAGACACCCCTGAATTGAATACTGGAACCCAGTTACTCTGCTGCAGCAGCTCTGACTAAGGGGGTTAAACAGATGTCATAATGCAAGCTGAAGTGACATGTATTTGTAAACCACAGCCACAACAAAGACAGAAGACGACTTCTAGTAGACGTTTTTAAATCTGTTCTTAAAACACATCTGTATTACTTGCGTTCCATTAATTTTCTTGTTTGTAAAGCACTCGGAGAATTGCCTTTGCAAACAACAAATGCTATATAAATGTAATGTACCACTGTTGTTATTATTCTTTTGCAGAGGCTAAAGCTACACTAATGGCTCAAGGATGCAGGAGTTGCAGTCATCCCCTTTTCATTTTCTTGTTGAAAAGCAACACCAAGTTTCACATAAATCTTTTTTTTAGTAATAAAAGTGTTCTATTGTGTTAGAGTCTTTACTGTAATTACTGACTAATTCATCAACTATTTCCTGTATCTTTATAGTGGTTCCAAATAATGGATAGCAGCCTCCATATCTATAAAGCCTCATTGGTCAAATTTGAAAAGTCAGTTGCAGGTGTCTGATATCAAACCTAAAAGCATGTTAAAAAAAGTAACCCATACCTAATCTATAGCTTGTGTACGGCTGGCCACACGGGGTAATTTTGACCTGATTTGCCCCCACAGCACCTGGGAGGTGTATATTCTAACAGTTAAAAGTGCAGCAAGACATTTCCCAACCATTAAATCTGGCCAAAGTCAACTAACTTGAAGATACTGAATTAGTACAGTTAGATAAGTGTTGTAAAGCTTGTCATCAATATTCATTTTAACATGCAAGCGTGGAGAAAACAGCTATCATTATGTCACCCACCACAGTGTTCTGCTCGGGCATTCATTTTTGTACTCCCACATGCTAAATGTGTTCACAAATAATGATTATGTGGGACAGGTAGTCAGAGACACAAACACAAAAGCTTAACTAACTATATCACATCACGCCCAAGAACCACCATGAATAATAGACCTGTTAGCTCTGAACGGTCCTTTAACCCCGGTGACCTTAACCAGGCAGATGGAGGGTAAAAAAACACAGCAAACTCTTGTTGCATTAAACATAACGATGTCAGTATACTGTCCTCTTTATGTACCTCAGCTCACTTTGATCACATCTCTTTCTCTGTGTGCATCTGTACACATGTAAACAACACAAGTTCACTGTCTATCATGCGTCTCTCTCTCTCTCTCTCTCTCTCTCTCTCTCTCTGTGTTGACACTTGATAGTCTGTTTGCTCGTCTTGTTTCGATTCCAAGTGTCATACCACCGGGCAAAGTCTGAATAATGGACTGACAGTGTCCAGCTGGTGTCGGATGAGACGCCACCTCCAAAAAACTAGTCTGGCTGTTGTGTAATCGTCAGGCTCTCACACACGTGCCCAGTCGGCGTATCACAATACACTGAGCAGATGGCATTGAGGGTGTTAAATAAACACAAATACATGCTCATTATCAGCTTTGGTTACAGGCAGCTGTTGCCGCTCGCTTTGCCTTTGACAGAGATGTCCTATAAAAATCACATCACACAGAACACTCTGCAGCAAGAGTTAAAAAAAAAGAGAAAAAAGGAAATCACAGGGCAAAGCCAAACAAGTTATTAAGGTTGTGGCTGTGTGGAGGAGGGCGGTTAAATAACACGCTCTGTCTAATCACTGGTCCGAACGCTACATGCTTGATCTAAAATGCAATCTGCCACAGCTGGTAACGAGATGAAGAGCACACAGCTTTTGTAAGTACAGTACATACAGTATATCAAACCATACACAAACTGCTCCAGCAAAAAAGCAAAAGCAAAGGCATTAAGCTTTTCTTTCTGGTATTAAGCTCTTGTCTTGATGCTGCTGAGGAGACCTCAACATGATGAGCATTTATAGATAACCCGCATGAGACATTGATTGACTGATTTTATTTAAAGCCACTATTTTTAGGTGTTTATAAACTTGATTATAGCTATTTTTATATTTTTGTGTGTGGTGATTTTATTTTGTGTTTTAATGTAGTGCTGCATTACCTCTGATGTACAGCACTTTATTCTCACCTTTTGTTGTTTTAAGGTGCTTTATAAATAAAGTTGATTGATTGATTGATTGATTACTAAATGTTCCAGGCCCTCTTTGTGGTTTTATAAAGTTTAAGTCAAAAACCGGCCCTCCTCGAGGGCAAACAGGACGCCAAAAGCAGACTGTGAGTTTTCAGTTTTATTAACAAAAGAAACACAAAGTACAGAACATGAACCCACGAAAAGCACAGCGCTGAGGCTGGAGCGAAAAATGCAAAAACAAGGACGTGAGCAGAAACAGGATAAACAATGACTTAATGCAAAAACGAGGACGTGGACAAAAACAGGATAAACAATGACTTAACTTTTGCAAGATGACCAGGGGATTCCAGACGTGAAAGACTGATGACGACGTTGCACCAGGGAAATGGTGCCCACGGCTTAAATAGGCCACCCCTGATCACAAACACCTGTGGGATCCTGAGTGGCGGTTATTGCTGGCAGCCGTGACAGAGCGCAAACAGAACTTGACAGCAGGAAGTGATGCGCGAGCTGTCACAGTGCCAGCAACAATCAAAACATAAACCCAAAGAAGGAAACAAAAGACTAATAATGAAATAACCAAAAACACAAACCAAGTACAGTCAAATAACTAAACAGAAAAAGACAAAATAAATCTAATAACTAAACACAGCCCCCGCCCGTGCACCGGATCATGACAGTTTAGTGCTTAAAATGTTTCATAAATGATTAAGTGCTTCCTGGCTGAGCCTACTGCCTGTTCCGGGTAAACAGGTAAGTTATCTGAAAGGTACACCTATGATTTATGTCGAGTCAGAAACATTTTGTCACTCCTACAGCTCAATAAAAGCTTAATGAGCAATTTCTATATCAAAGCAAAACAAACAAAAAACAGCATTTGAGCTTGATTATCTTAATCAATCAAATATACTCACTGCCAATGAAAATGCAACACTCTAGAAAAGTTTGATATTTTTGTAATTTTTATGGAAATGGACAATTAAAGGATGCAAATAATTTTTAGACATCTTCAGAATAATATCAGAGACCAACAAGTGAAAATCTGTGTGTCAAATATTTTCAAAAGTGAACAAAACAGAAGCACCCTGAGTTTCTGAAATCACAACAAAATGTTTGTCTTAAAAACAAACTTCAATATGGAATATGGCCTCCATTTGCATTATTGCAGGCAGTAATACCCCTCCACATGGACCTCATGAGCCATCTAATATTGTCCTGGGGGATATTTAGCCCCTCCTCCTGCAATGCCACGACTAGTTCCTGTCTGTTCTGCAGTGCCGGAACTCTGGCTGAAACATGCCACCCAAGTTGATCCCACACGTGTTCAATGGGGGATAAATCCAGAGAATAAGAAGGCCAAGGAAGGACATCAAAGTTCTGTTGCTGCAGGTACTCCCTGGTGACTTGGGTGGCATGTGGATGAGCACTGTCCTGCTGGAACACCTGAAGGTCAGAGTGGTCCGGAAAGAAGGGCATTACAACAGGTTGCAGAATGTAGTCAATGTACTGTCGGGTGGTTAAAATGCCATCCAGGATGACCAACTGTGTCCTGTTTTTACCTGAAATGCCGGCCCACACCATGACTCCAGCGCCACCCCATCATGGAGCCCTGGACTGGCAAAATTGGGATTCTTCAGAGAAAAGAACAGTGTCCCACTGCCATAGGATCCACCTGTTGTGCTGACAAGCCCACTTGTGGCGATTTTGTTGCCGCTCTGCCATCAGGATCATCTCTCGAAAGAGTCTTCGGGTTCATAGGTCCTGACGCCTAAGGCACCTTCTCACGGTATTGGCCCAGATCCTTGGCTGGCATCTTCCTGGAGTGTTCTGGGCCACCTGGGTGGCTATGCGGAACCAATCTCAGAGGTGCTGTAGGACGATGTACCAGTCTTTTTCCAGGGTGGTGACATGTGCTCGTCCTGGACTACTGGCCAGTTTCGACCTGGCGTTGTTGCAACCAAACAATGGTTGATGCAGTGCAGCCCAAATGGAGCGCCACCTGTCGTGCTGACATTCCGCCCTCCAAAAGGCCCAAAGCATAGTTATGTTCATCACATGACAGTCACGGCATCGTGGCGATTTCACAACATAGTGCTATGCATTTTTGTTCATCTTTATATTGGGAAGACAACCACTCCTTAAAATCACCCATGTTTGACTTTTGAGTGCCCAAAATAAACAATGAGCTCAAAAAGACTATAGAGCCAGAGCTCAAAGGCAGTGAGTCGTGACAGTGAGTACAGCCGCTGAAAATGAGTTCTAGACGTATTACTCAAGCTCAGATAGGATGGATCCAAGAATATTTATACAAAAATTGTATTGCATTTTCATTGGCAGTGAGTATATGTTGTAATTTTACCACCTTTAAAAGTTTTTTAGGGAAAACTGTCCCTTTAAAAGTATTGCTGGCCCCTTTTAATCACTAAAAGCTTTTGAAGCAGGAAACCATATCAGTGTGATCTATAAAGGTCTCGTTAACTGAACCATATGGCCAATACCTTCTGATGAATAACAACCAGTGTCAGGTGATTGAGTTTCACCTTTGCCTCTGCCCCAAATCTTCTTCTGCAATCTCCCAACAACCCCACACCACCCACTCTGGATAGTCCTCTCTCCATACAGCATCCCCATTTCAAAGTCATGCCACAAACTGCTGCACAAACCAGTCCAGTCAATTAGCTCAATGTCACTAACTGTAATGGACTTGTGGACATGATGCGCCTGTGGCAGGTGGTGCGCTCTTTCCCACAGTCCCTACTCCATCACACAGTCACACCAACTGAGCTGTCTGGATGGGCAGACATTAAAGGTCAACCTTCTGCAACAGCTCTCCCACCAATGCCTGAGGTCCAACTGCACTTGGAGTGGACAGCAGCATGCTGGGCTTAAAGAACAATTTCAATTCATTCCAATTATTGTCTACCAAGTTGCAAAACGCCAGACCATCCAATGGAAACTTCCAATTTATACAAAAAAAAAAAAGGGATTCAAAATACAAACACTGAAGTGAACTTATCTAGAAATGCAATTGTGAATGTAATCCTATTGGGCTTTACCTCCACATAAAAGGCTTTAGATAATCTGGTCAAATTGTTTGCTTAGAGAGTTTTATTTTTTTAGTATTTTTGTTCAAATCTCAGCCAAAAAAAACTATGCTCTTCTCTTTTCAAACTTTGAAACCCTGTGAGACTTCCGTCAACTCAGTTTTGGCTTTGGTCATCTGCTAATGATTTGGTGTTGCTACAGCAGCACCAGCCTGCTCCTCGAGGGCCACCAGTTCCTCAGATCAACACTGTGCCCCAACAAGATATCTCCATTAGTCGCTGCATTACCATTGCTCCCACCTTCGCCTTATCCTTGCAGCACAAGAAGGTAGAAAGCACATGGGATTTGCAAATACGCCTCTGTCCACTTCCACCTCACATCCCCGTGTGTAGTGACCTACATTAGCACGCGCGAGTGGGCCTGTTGCCGTGCAGCACAGCCTTGTGAAACTGAGATGTGACAGCCTCCACCCACCAGCCTCATGTCTTTCCACAGACCTCTTTGACCCTTTCTCCTCAAGAATACATCCCTAGATTCTTGGTTTGCCCTTTGCGGGAGTCCAAGGGCAGAGCCTGCATGCGCCGGGGAGGCAGGTGCTTCATTTCTGACCTTCCACTTCATGAGATTGGCTTTGGTGACATTCAGATACAAGCGCTTGTTTGCACCCCTCCAGAATGCCAAGTCAGTATAATGCCAAGCGTGTCGAATCATTTTAGCATCAAAATACCAACAGTTGTCTATCCCTGTCCCCTCTCAGCCCCTCTCTCTCTCTCTTCCCCATCATCCCTCCCTCTGTCCTCTGGGAGGCGGGGAGTGGGTTGCACAGAGTCAGATGATCTGTTGCTGCTGCCCTTCAAATAAGCAGTGTCAAGGATGGAGGCAACTGACCACAGTGAGGGACAGCCAAAGCTACTGCTGATAGTATCAACCTCCCAGTCCACTCCAACAGGACACCTGAGCACCCTGACTGCCTCATTAGCAAACAGGCCAGTGAACAAACAGGAAATGAAGGCTTATTTGTTGAATTTCATATCTGTTAAAGACAGAGATGTCATAATCCCTAATTATGTAAAATATTCAGATATTTTTTTAATAAATCAGGTAGTAGACAAATAGTCAAATGAGGAGCAGGCGATCACTTCGTATTCATGCTGAACTTTCAAAATAGCAGTTGTTAGTGAAAAGTAAACAGATACTCAGCAACTACACATTTATTTCTCACCTTGACCGTTCTCAGAAACGTATTTGCTCTTTAATTCTGAAGCTATGGACTAAAGTTTAACGTCCCGACATGTCGTGAACAGACTAAAACAGCCCACCCACCAGGAGTTGTGTTGACCAATGATGTTCAGACCGTGCAGGTCGGGGTGGACAAAATAGGTTCATCAAACTGCAGTTGTAGCTGAAAACACTGCTTGAACACCGGCCGAAATTCTCTGACCAGGCGATGATACTCATCACGCAGTTTGCGGCTCCAGGGTATTGACTAGTGTGACTCCAGTTATGCCCCATGATGCTCTTATTTGCAAGCTTGTTGGTTTTAAGTCGAGATTGTCTACTCCAATTTTCTGATGTGCTGTCTGTTAAGTGGAAAAGTTCATGGTTGGACATGGTTGACTGCATGCACATCTGTGGATAAACGACTCCTCCTTCAATGACCTTTGTAAATACTTTCATGATTAGTTTACTGTATTTTCTTACCTTCAAGTTTAAAGACAATTTAAAGGAAATATATTTCAAAATGATTTATGTATTAAGCCATAAAAATAACCATGAGGTGTCACCAGAGAATAATTAAATATCGGCAAAGTTCTGCTCCAGACCCAGAAAGGTTTGTTTTTACTTCATGTTGGCTAGACTACTTCCTAGAACCGGAGAGAATCACGTTTCCACCTCCTGCTAACACAGGTAAGACAGGCAAATTTTCATTTCTGCCCAACCTAAAAACAACAACTTAATATGTAGGAGTCATCTTCACTTGCCAGTGTGTGCTGTAACTCCTGCATGATTCTGTTCAGTTGAGGAAGGATAACCCTCTCCACTGTTTTGAATTTGGACAGCAGTACCATTTTAAAATGCTAGTTGTCAGGAATACATAATGTTCCTTTAAAGCTAATCAATACAAGTATGTTTGTACGTATAATACAGTATGTTTATGAAGGAACCAACATTGTCAATAAGAATGATAGACAAGTGTATCCTTGAGGAAGGGGCTACTTTGTGATTGGCATGCTGCTATGAGCAGACATTGTCCTCAGCTTAAGGCTTTGAAAAGATGACTTTGCAAACTAATAGAAGACAGAGAAACTACTGGACATTCATATTCCTAAACAGTCTTTAGATTCAAAGCTACAGATGCCGAGAAAACATTTTTGGGCATCTGATCAGGATGCCTCCTGGATGCCTCCCACTTGAGGTGTTTCGGGCACATCCAACTGGGAAGAGACCCCGAGGCAGACCCAAGACACACTGGAGAGACTATGTCTCCCAGCTGGCCTGGGAACGTCTTGGTATCCTCTCTGAAGAGCTGGAGCAGGTGGCCGGGGAGAGGGAAGTTTGGGCTTCTCTACTTGAGCTGCTGCCTCCACGACCTCTAGAAAAATGGTAGAAAATGGATGGATGGATGGGAAAACCACAGCTGATAAAACACTCAATAGTAAATCACAGAATTTAACATCTTCCTTCAGCAAAGCCTTGTCAAAACATCAGGACCTACTGCTATTAGTTGATCAAGATGTTTCAGTTCAAAATTTTCTGATTATCAATCTAGAAAACAAAAGACAAAGTGGATGCAGTAATGGACAGCAATTCTTAGAAATGTCTGTAGTCATGGTTGTCACAACAAGGTTTTTCTCCTGAGAGTGAATCCTGTTTTTATGAGCTTTCATAATACATCTGTGTCTGCAGTGTGTTTTTCTGCACCTAAAGGACATATTTCCTGCTGTTTGTTTGCACATGGCTAGCTCTCTTTTTGCAAATGTGAGACACATGGAGTTCTTTCATGTTCCAACACTCTGATGTTTATCTGTGGTTACATGAGGCCAGTGCCCCTCAACACGGTGTTCCTCATTGATATAAGCACTCAGGATCAGACTTCAGGAGACAGAAAAGCTACAATGACACTATCTGCAGCTTCTCATGATGTTTCTATCAGCTGGCCTGTGTAGATGAAGAGTTGAGAGTGAAATATCTGAGTTAAAATGTGCATATTCATTTATATTTGTGGCATTGGTTAATTTGTTCATACGGTCGCACAAAACCCACCATGCTCTGTGCTGATTAGCATACTGTTCTGTGGCCTTAAGAATGAGAATTTGCTTATTCATGTTTTACTAACTTTAAATGAAGTTAATAAAAATGCAAGGTTTCTTTTCTTTTTTTCATTTCCAGATGCAAACCTTCCAACACTGTACTGTTAATCTTACTCGAGGGGTCAGGATAAGCTCTGGGGAGAGGAGGAAGTCGTGGCAGAAGTGAAATTTTTACCTCTATCTGTATTAACCAATCTCTATGCGGGGGAATATATTATCCAAATTCACAATATAACTATGAACTAGGGCTGGGTAATTAACCGAAACAAAACCAAAACCGATGTTCAGGGTGTAAAACCACTGTAATTTTGTTCATGTTGGGTTTTTCAGGGGTTTTTTTCTGGAAGGGGCGTGTGACATGCGCAGTCACATGACTCTGCCCTCCGGAAACTTGTGCTGTTAGCGCCGTTTGAAAGCGGCAAAACATGGCAAAAATGTGATGATTGACTCTTTATTTCATCTGAAGACACCAAGAAAAAGTGAGTGAAATGCACTTTAACTAGCAGGTAATGTCACAAAGCCAAATCCCTGTTAGCCGCTAATGGCCAGCTGGGTCAACTGAACTGTTTTTACAGTGGGAAATGAACGACAAAATTGGATGAGCTGAAGTTGGATTTAAGAACCCAATCAGCACCCTGTAATCTCTGTGTGGTGATAACATAATCATGGCTGCGTAAAGGACTCCCCCAACACAGCTAACACAAGTCACGTGACCCACAAACCACCAAGAGTTGTATATAAATAATAACTTCTGCATGAACAACAGCTCATTTACTACCGAATTATCACAGTGTTGTATCCACTGATATCATACTCTTGTGCAATATTGCTTAATTATGAGCCTTGTCAGAGAAGTATGAGGGAGAAAAAAGGAGGGAAAAAAAAACAACCCCCCCCAAAAAAAACCCCAAAAACAACAACAACGTGAAAGGTTCAAATAATGGTGATGCTGATTTAAGGTCAAATTGCTCAGTCCTACTATGAACAAAGCATAAAATTTATATTAAAAAAAACACTCAGCTCACTTTGAATCTTATATTAAGTGGAATGAAAAACAATAGGTAAACTTGTATTCCACTCTAAGATTAATTAGTCATTAAATTATGCTGTACTCCTGGTAATTTACATTATAATGTTTCCTCTGCACATCCCTGATTCAAATTTATATTCATGACAACAGCCTTTGAGAATTTTAGTGCTGTAAAATATTCAGGTTCAACTCTAAACCCTTGACTCTACCACCCTCGTTTACCCTGCAGGGAGGACAATGACAGCATGAGAGCAGGGATATGACAACTCCTGTCCATCCTCCATGTCCACAGATGTCTACTCTCCCCTCGCTCCAACACACAATGAGAGAGCGTTTCACTGAGGGTAGCAGTTGGCGATTAAAGGCTCACAGTTATCAAAGGCTTAGTCACTCTGATTTTTAGTGAACCGCCGTGGATGGCTGCTGTCACTCTGTACCAGCACAAACACATCTACCTCTGCACAGGCATCCTAGCCGTGGCAGCAGCTGGTCACCAGGGTCTATGTCATATCAGGAATTCCCATTGGATATAATGGACAATTATTATGGTATTTAGTAAATCCCCACTTAATACAAGGACTTGCTGTGACATACAGTGGGGTAAAAAAGTATTTAGTCAGCCACCAATTGTGCAAGTTCTCCCACTTTAAAGATGAGAGAGGTCTCCAATTTTCATCATAGGTATACCTCAACTATGAGAGACAAAAAGAGAAAAAAAAAATTGAGATAATCACATTGCCTGATTTTTAAAGAATTTATTTGCAAATTATGGTGGAAAATAAGTATTTGGTCACCTACAAACAAGCAAGATTTCTGGTTCTCACAGACCTGTAACTTCTTCTTTAAGAGGCTCCTCTGTCCTCCACTCCTTACCTGTATTAATGGCACCTGTTTGAACTCGTTATCAGTATAAAAGACATCTGTCCACAACCTCAAACAGTCAGTCTCCAAACTCTACTATGGCCAAGACCAAAGAGCTGTCAAAGGACACCAGAAACAAAATTGCAGACCTGCACCAGGCTGGGAAGACTGAATCTGCAATAGGTAAGCAGCTTGGTGTGAAGAAATCAACTGTGGGAGCAATTATTAGAAAATGGAAGATATACAAGACCACTGATAATCTCCCTCAGTCTGGGGCTCCACGCAAGATCTCACCCCGTGGGGTCAAAATTATCACGAGAATGGTGAGCAAAAATCCCAGAACCACATGGGGGGACCTAGTGAATGACCTGCAGAAAGCTGGGACCAAAGTAACAAAGGCTACATCAGTAACACACTACTCCGCCAGGGACTCAAATCCTGCAGTGCCAGACGTGTCCCCCTGCTTAAGCCAGTACATGTCCAGGCCCGTCTGAAGTTTGCTAGAGAGCATTTGGATGATCCAGAAGAGGAGTGGGAGAATGTCATATGGTCAGATGAAACCAAAATAGAACTTTTTGGTAAAAACTCAACTTGTCGTGTTTGGAGGAGAAAGAACACAATACCTATTGTGAAGCATGGGAGTGGAAACATCATACTCTGGGGCTGTTTTTCTGCAAAGGGACCAGGACGACTGATCCGTGTAAAGGAAAGAATGAATGGGGCCATGTATCATGAGATTTTGAGTGAAAACCTCCTTCCACCAGCAAGGGTATTGAAGATGAAACATGGCTGGGTCTTTCAGCATGACAATGATCCCAAACACACCGCCCGGGCAACGAAGGAGTGGCTTCGTAAGAAGCATTTCAAGGTCCTGGAGTGGCCTAGCCAGTCTCCAGATCTCAACCCCATAGAAAATCTTTGGAGGGAGTTGAAAGTCTGTGTTGCCCAGCGACAGCCCCAAAACATCACTGCTCTAGAATGAGATCTGCATGGAGGAATGGGCCAAAATACCAGCAACAGTGTGTGAAAACCTTGTGAAGACTTACAGAAAACGTTTGACCTCTGTCACTGCCAACAAAGGGTATATAACAAAGTACTGAGATGAACTTTTGTTATTGATCAAATACTTATTTTTCACCATAATTTGCAAATAAATTCTTTAAAAATCAGACAATGTGATTTTCTGGATTTTTTTTTCTCATTTTGTCTCTCATAGTTGAGGTATACCTATGATGAAAACTGGAGACCTCTCTCATCTTTTAAGTGGGAGAACTTGCACAATTGGTGGCTGACTTTTTTACCCCACTGTATGTGCAACTTTCAGGCTATGTACATGGAATCTTTAAATAACATATTCAAAGAGAGGCTCTACTTAAAAATATCTTAAATAGTGGATATAAAAGACTCAGTCATTCACAAGCAAGGATGGGGTGAGGTTCACCATTTTGTGAACAACTGCGTGGGCAAAGAGTCCAACAGTTTAAGAACAACATTTCTCAATGTACATTTTAGGGATTTCATCAACTACAGTCCATAACATCATCAAAAGCTTCAGAGAATCTGCAGAAATTTCTGTATGTAAGTGACAAGACCAAAAACCAACATCTGAATGCCTGTGACCTTTGATCCCTCAGGCGGCACTGTTTTAAAACCCAACATCATTCTGTAAAGGATATTACCACGTGCGCTCAGGAACACTTCAGAAAACCATTGTCAGTTAATACAGTTCATCGCTACATTTACAAGTGCAAGTTAAAACTCTACCAACACCCATAAACACTGCTGGTGGCTCTGGGCACGAGCTCATCTGAGATGGACTAATGTAAAGTGGAAAAGTGTGAGTGGTCTGATGAGTCCACATTTTAAATTGTTTTTGGAAATCATGGACATCGTGTCCTCCAGGCTAAAGCATAAAACGGATATCCAGACTGTCATCAGCGTTGAGTTCAAAAAGTAGCATCTGTGATGGTATGGGGGTGTGTTAGTGCCCATGGCATGAATAACTTGCACATCTGTGAAGGCGTCATTAATGCTGAATGTCACATACAGGTTTTGGAGTAACATACAGTGATGTGAAAAGTGTTTGCCCCCTTTCTGAGTTCTCGTTTTTTTGTAGGTTTGTCACACTTAAATGTTTCAGATTATCAAACAAATTTAAATATTAGACAAAGATACAGTAACACAAGTAAACACAAAATGCAGTTTTTAAATGAAGGTGTTTATTATTAAGGGTAAAAAAAAATCCAAACCTACATGGCCCTGTGTGAAAACGTGCCCCCCCCCCCCCCCCCGTGAAAACATTAACTGTGGTTAATCACATCTTTGGAAAGCTGAGTTCAATTTCTCTAGCCACACCCAGGCCTGATTACTACCACACCTGTTCTCAATCAAGAGATCACTTAAATAGGACCTGCCTAACAAAGTGAAGTCGACCAAAAGATCCTCAAAAGCTAGATATCAAGCTGCGATCTAAAGATGTTCAGGAACAAATGAGAAACAAAGTAATTCAGATCTATCAGTCTGGATAAGGTTATAAAGCCCTTTCTAAAGCTTTGGGACTCCAGCAAACCACAGTGAGAGCCATTATCCACAAATGGCAAAAACATGGGACAGTGGTGAACCTTCCCAAGAGTGGCTGGCCGACCCAACTTACCCCAAGAATGCAGCAACGACTCATCCAAGAGGTCACAAAAGACCCCACAACAACATCTAAAAAACTGCCGATATCACTTGCCTCAGTTTAGGTCAGTGTTCATGACTCCACCATAAGAAAAAGACCGGGCAAAAATGGCCTGCATGGCAGAGTTCCAAGACAAAAACCACTGCTGAGCAAAAAGAACATAAAGGCTCATCTCAGTTTTGCCAGAAAACATCTAGATGATCCCCAAGACTTTGGGGAAAATACTCTGTGGACTGACAAGACAAAAGCTGAACTTTTTGGAAGGTGTGTGTCCCATTGCATCTGCCGTAGAAGTAACACAGCATATCAGAAAAGGAACATCATACCAACAGTAAAATATGGTGGTGGTAGTGTGATGGTCTGGGGCTATTTTGCTGCTTCAGGACCTGGAAGACTTGCTGTGGTAAATGGAACCTGCTGTCTAGCAAAAAATCTTGAAGGAGAATGTCCGGCCATCTGTTTGTGATGGTAGTGTGATGGTAGTGTGAAGGTCTGGGGTTGTTTTGCTGCTTCGGGACCTGGAAGATTTGCTGTGGTAAATGGAACCATGAATTCTGCTGTCTACCAAAAAGTTCTGAAGGAGAATGTCTGGCCATCTGTTTGTGACCTCAAGCTGAAGCGCACTTGGGTTCTGCAGCAGGACAATGATCAAAAACACATCACCAAGTCTACCTCTGAATGGCTTAAGTAAAACAAAAATGAAGACTCTGGAGTGGCCTGGTCCAAGTCCTGACCTGAATCCGACTGAGATGCTGTGGCATGACCTTAAAAAGGCGGTTCATCCTCGAAAACCCTCCAATGTGGCTGAATTACAACAATTCTGCAAAGATGAGTGGGCCAAAATTCCTCCACAGTCCTGTAAAAGACTCATTGCCAGTTATCGCAAACGCCTGATTGCAGTTGTTGCTGCTAAGGGTTGCCCAACTAGTTATTAGGTTTAGGGGGCAATCACTTTTTCACACAGGGCCATGTAGGTTTGGATTTTTTTTTTACCCTTAATAATAAACACCTTCATTTAAAAACTGCATTTTGTGTTTATTTGCGTTATCTTCATCTAATATTTAAATTTGATGATCTGAAACATTTAAGTGTGACAAACATACAAAAAAAATGAGAAATCAGGAAAGGGGCAAACACTTTTTCACACCACTGTATACTGCTATCCAAGCAAGATCTTTTTGAGGGACATCCCTGCTTATTTCAGCAAGACAATGCCAAGCCACATTCTGCATGTGTTACAACAGCGTGGCTTAGTAGTAAAGAATGTGGGTACTAGACGGGCCTGCCTGCAGTCCAGACCTGTGTCTTATTGAAAATGTGTGGTGCGTTATGAAGTGCAAAATATGCCAATGGAGACCACAGACTGCTGAGAAACTGAAAATGTACATCAAGCAAGAATGGGAAAGAATTCCACCTACAAAGCTTCAACAATTAGTGTCCTCAGTTCCTCAGTGCTTACTAAGTGTTGTTAAAAGGGAAGGTGATGTAACACAGTGAGCTGAGACATGACCCTGTCTCAGCTTTTTTGGAATGTGATACAGGCATCAAATTCAAGATAAGTGGATATTTGCAGAGTTTCAGTTTGAACATTAAATATCTAGTCTTTGTAATGTATTCAATTAAATGTAGGTTGAAATGATTTTTTTAAATCATTGTATTGTTCATAGTGACATTTTACACAATGTCCCAATTTCATTGGAATTGGAGTTTGTAATTGTAAAGGTAAAGATAAAGCCAACTTTATTGTCATTCAATCCATACAGTAGAACGAAATTATGTTCCTCCTATCTACAATGTTAATCACATCTAGAATCAGAAGGGTCACTGCCATGTAAGGCCCCGCCACAAATTTCCCTCCTCCATTCCATTATTGCTGAGCACCAAGCTGGACGGCAGGAAGTTCCACTTTTATATGGTCTCAGGTATGACCCAGCCGGGATTTGAACCCAGGCCTCCTGGGTGTGGGGCAGATGCTCTACCAACTTGGCCACCACTCCGGTGGCCTAGGGGGGTAATTGTCCCCTAAAACTAATAACTGGTTGTGCCGCCCTTGGTGGAAACAACTAGAATCAAGCATTTGCGATAACTGGCAATAAGTCTTCTACATCACTGCTGAGGACATTTGGCCCACTCTTCTTTGCAGAACTGTTTTAATTCAGCACATTGGAGGGCTTGAGCTTGAGGTCACGAACTGATGGTTGGACAATCTCCTTCAGTATTTTCTGGTAGAAAGCAGCATTCATGGTTCCATCAATTAAGTCATCCAGGTCCTGAAGCAGCAAAGCAGCCCCAGCTCATCCCACTGCCACCACCATGTTTCACTGCTGGTATGATGTTCATTTTATGAAATGCTGTGTTAGTTTTACACCAGCTGAAACACCTTCTAAAAAATTCAACTTTTTTCTTGTCAGTCCACAGAAAATTTTCCCCAAAGTCTTTGGGACCATCAAGATTTTTTTGGCAAATGTCCAAACTGAGGAAAGTATGTAGCGCATATGTTACATATGTTATTACATCGACCTTTATGGATAAAATGTTAAATACTTAAAGGATGTTCATTCATAGTTCATCATTTCATTCATTCATTCATAGCAGTCTGTCGTGGGCGACAATGACTATTTCATTTAGATCCGATCAGATTCCTCCACACAGCTCTGTCCTTCACCCTCCACTGCCAGTAACTCCCGACCCCATTAACCCGGGCGATGGCCGAGCCAGTATGAGTTGCTTTCTGACTGACCATTTCATGAAACTGCTTGCAAAGTATTTCAATTCAATTCAATTCAATTCAGCTTTATTTATACTGTGCCACATCACAACAGAAGCCGTCTGGTGGCGCCACAGTGCAGAAAAAACCACACAGTCTCAGAAAAACCCAGCAATCAGGCGATCCCCTATGAGCAAGCACTAAGCGACAGTGGAGAGGAAAAACTCCCATTTGGCAGGAAAAAAACCTCTAGCAGAACCAGGCTCAGGGAGGGGCAGTCATCTGCTGCGACTGGCTGGGGGTGAGGGGATAGGAAGGATGGAGAGGACAGACATAAAGAACATAACGGTAAGATGCCAAGTACATTACTGGAGGTCAACCAGCACTATGGATCAAATAACAACAGAACAAAAGTGGGGTTAAGAGACACAAAATCCCTCCTTAAACGTAAGCTATATTAAAAAGGAAGGATTTTACCCTGTTCTTAAAAACAGAGACCGAGTCTGACTCCCGGACCCAGGGTGGTAACTGGTTCCAGAGAGAAGGAGCTTGTTAGCAGAAGGCTCTGCCTCCCACTGTACTTTTGGAGATTCTGGGCACCACAAGTAAGCCAGCATTTTGGGAGCGTAATGCTCTATTAGGATGGTAAGGTAATACCAGATCTTTTATATATTGGGGGGCCTGATTATTAAGAGCTTTGAAAGTAAGAAGAAGGACTTTAAACTTGATTCTAAATTCTATGGGAAGCCAATGAAGGGAGGACAGAACCGGAGAGATATGATCTCTTTTTCTAGAACCAGTTAAAACTCTAGCAGCAGCATTTTGAATCAACTGAAGATATTTTAAGGATACTTTAGGACAACCAGATAATAACGAATTACAATAATCTAATCGAGAGCTGACAAAGCCGCGAATCCGTTTTTCAGCATCATTCAGAGACAAGATGCTCCTGATCTTGGCAATATTGCACAGATGATAGAAGGCAGTCTTGGAAACAGTTTTAATATGTGAATTAAAGGACAAATCTTGATCAAAAATAACTCCAAGGTTCCTCACAAAACTGTTCAGAGTGAAAGTGGCGGCATCTAAATTAAGGGCATAATTTGAAAAGGAATTTCTAAGATGTTTTGGGCCAACAAGAATGACTTCAGTCTTATCAGAGTTTAATAGTAGAAAATTACAAGTCATCCAAGCTTTGATGTCCTTAAGACAGGCATCTAACTTGGCTAATTGATTACAATCATCGGGCTTCACTGACAGGTATAGTTGTGTGTCGTCTGTGTAACAGTGAAAATGTATACAGTGCTTTCTGATGATATTGCCTAATGGGAGCATATATAAAGTAAAAAGAGTAGGGCCCAACACAGATCCTTGTGGAACTCCGTGACTGAGCTTACAGTTGGAAGAAAATTCATCATTGATGTGAACAAACTGAAATCTATCGGACAAATAAGATCTAAACCACTGCAAAGGAGTTCCACTCAGTCCAACAAAGTGTTCTAATCTATCAAGTAGAATGGCATGATCGATAGTGTCAAAGGCTGCACTGAGATCTAAAAGAACAAGAACAGAGACAAGTCCATTTTCAGATGTGATCAAGAGGTCATTAGTGACCTTCACTAAGGCAGTTTTAGTGCTGTGATGAGCTCTGAACCCAGATTGAAACACCTCAAACAAACCAACTCCCTGCAAAATGGTCAGATAATTGCGCAGCAACAAATCTTTCCAAGATTTTTGAAATGAAAGGCAAATTAGAGATTGGTCGATAATTGGCCAAAACGCCTGGATCGAGTGTCGGTTTTTTGAGTAAGGGTTTAATTACAGCAGTTTTAAAAGCCAGTGGTACATAACCCAGAGTTAAAGAAGAATTAATTATACTAAGAAGAATACGGCTACCAATAATTGGGAAGATAATTTTAAATAACCTGGAAGGAATAGGGTCCAAAAGGCAAGATGAAGACTTAGATGAGGAAATTATTTTATCCAACTCTAAGAGGTCGATTGGAGTAAACTTATCTAAGCAGATATCAATTGAGGGAGTTGTAGTAGTTAATGTACTTGAGTTTACGGCAGGAAGAATCTGACTGATTTCATGTCTAATAGATAAAATTTTAAGATTGAAAAAGTTCAGAAAGTCCTGACTAGAAAGCTCAGGGGGGATGCGAGGATTGACTGAGTCCTGGCTCTTTGTAAGCCTGGCTATAGTGTTGAAGAGAAACCTGGGGTTATTCTTGTTTGCTTCTATTAATGGAGAATAATAGCTTGATCTAGCTTTTCTAAGAGATTTTTTATAGATTAAGAAATGATTTCTCCACGCTAAGTAGAATTCATCTGAATTAGTTGAACGCTATTTCCTTTCCAATTGACAAGTTTTCTGTTTTAAGCCATGAGTTTCTGAGTTAAACCAAGGGGTTAGAAATCTATGGTTAGACTTTTTCTTTTTTAAAGGGGCTACCAAATCTAGAGTCCGATGCAGAGAGGCAGTAACACTATCAACCATACTATCAACCACGAATGGAGCAGACTCTCCATCATTTATTTCTGTTGTTTCTGTTGTGTTGACCCATGGCATAGAAGAGACAATCTGCAAAAATTTGGCAACATCATCATCAGAAAGACATCTGCTATAGTAGTATTTTTCTTTAGGAAACAAGTGATCAGAGATAATGAAATCAGAAATTAACAGACAATGGTCAGACAGTATGGGATTATGAGGAGACACTACCAGATTTTCGATATCTATACCATAAGTCAAAACAAGGTCCAATGTATGGTGGAAATGATGGGTAGAATTTTTTACATTCTGGGAAAACCCCATTGAGTCTAAAATTGAATTGAATGCCTTATTAAGTCAGTCACTGTCTACATCAACATGTATATTAAAGTCCCCTACAATAATTTTTCATTATTGATGGATTTCAGCACTAAATCAGCTAAAAATTTGGCAAATTCCGATAGAAACTCTGAATAGGTCGAGGGAGGACAATAAACTATGGCAAAGAGAACTGGGTTCAAGCCAAGATTGCCAACTAGCCCCACACTGTGGACCAAACCTTCAAAGGAATTAAAACGTAATTTTTGCTTAACATTAACTAGTAATTTTGAATGGAAAATTGCCACCACTCCACCACCACGACCAGAACCTCTGGGGTTATGACAGTTTAATTACCCAGACGGAGTGGATTCATTCAGACCAACATAATCATCTTGCCCGAGCCAGGTCTTTGTGAGGGATAGTAGATCGATCTGATGATCAGTTAATAGATCATGAACCAGAAGAGACTTAGAAGTTAGAGACCTAATGTTTAATAGACCACATTTAATTTTTAAATATTGGGGAGGAACAGAGGCCAATTTATTAATTTTAGGGACTTGAGGCTGGATATGAATTTTACCAACATTTTGTTTAATCAGTTTGGGATGTTTATGCATTCTATTTTTATTAACTTTAGAGGGAGCAGAAAAAAGGTTCTCTGAGGAAGGAGACAGGAGCAAAGTTGAAAGGTGGTGGATGAGGAGGAGCTGCAGAAGTGCATGTGTTTTTCAAGTTGTGTTGTATTTGTCCTGGGATACAATATTTAGGGCAACGGGAGACAGACACAATCTCTGTAGGATTATAAATCAAAGGCTGATCCAAACGGTAAAGATCACCTGAATTAATGGGATCGATACAAGAAGTGGGAACAGAACCAAAAAAGGGCAGTTTGGCAAATCCAGAAGCTTCAGAGCAAGTAAACACACCAAGTCCCAGTCACTGTACCAAAAAACACCAAATGGAATAGAATAGACTGTCTCTTAAAACACGTGCACCAAGTCTATTTGGGTGGATGTCATCAGGCCTCATAAGTGATGGGCGGTTCCAAAATAAGATAAAATTGTCAACAAAACCAATGTTAAAAATAGGACAATATTTGAGTACCGCTAGCTTTTGCTGGACTAGCAGCACATTCTTGGCAGATAGATGTATTATCAGTGGCAAGGGCAGGCCAAGACAAATTGACTCCAGTATCTGTTGCAGTGACTGACCAGATGATAGGTTTGTTTATCTCTGCTCTTTGTGTAGTGCATGTCACAATGCACCGACTGGCAAAAGTCCACCACAGACCTTGCGACAGATGTGCTTATCTACCAGGATGTTCAGTCTCACCCCGTGTAACTGGGAGTGGTTCACCACAGACCTGTGACAGATATTGTTTTTAGCTGTGCCAGGATGCCCAGTTTCACCCTCCACGCCCTCGGAAGGGCGGGGTTGCTGATGGCCCCACCCATGAGACAGGTAATACCGGTTTTCATGGTTATCCGATAGCAAGCAAACCAGTGCCTGACCTGACATAAATAAAGGGTATATGTATTATCATAAATGATGAGGTGCATGACCCTGTTGAGAGTTTTGGAGGTAGCCTGGTGGCCTAGTGTCCGGAAGGATGTCTGGAGTCATACCAAAACCTGCATAACCTGTCAGCAATACAAGGCAGACAATACCAAGCCAGCTGGGTTACTGCAGAACACGGACATCTTGGCTTCAGCGGAGATGATGGGAATTGACCTTATGGGCCCCTTTCCACCAAGTAAAAAGGCCAATACTTACCTACTAGTGGTGGTAGACTACTTCACAAAGTGGGCTGAAATGTTCCCCTTAAAAGACAGTAAAACAACTCGTCTGGTCAAGATTCTTCGAGAGGAAATTTTCACCCGCTGGGGAGTGCCGCAGTATCTGGTTTCTGACAGAGGATCACAATTTACTGCCAGTCTCCTGACAGACCTCTGTAAATCCTGGCGAGTAGTGCAGAAATTAACCACGAGCTACCATCCTCAGACTGACCTCACAGAATGCTTTAACAGGACAATAAAGACCATGATTGCCTCTTTCGTGGGACAGTACCACAACACCTGGGACCAGTGGATTCTGGAGTTCCGCTTTGAACTCAGTACTGCCCAACAGGAAACAACAGGGAGAAACCCAGTGGAACTGGCCTTGGGCAGAAAACTACACGGACCACTGGAGAGGCTCATTCACAAACCACCCGCACCTGACCAGCAAACAACATACAACGTGGTGGAACAACAGCAGAAGATGGCTGAGAAGGTTAAGCGGAGAGTGGGGGTACACCAGGCCAGACAAGCTATTATAGTTCCCGCCGTAAAGATACACACTTTCAGCAGGGTGACTTAAGGCCCTTTTCCACTAGCACGCTTTAGCGCGACACGGGACGGCTCAGCACGCTTTGTACGCTTTTCCACAAGCCCCAACACGGTTTAACAGCCGCGATTCTCAGCCCCGCTCCAGGGCAGGGTACAGCAGTGCTGAGCTGTGCCGTGTTGTGACGTTAACAGACTGGTCGCCGCTGATTGGTCAGGTCGTAACCGGCGCTGATTGGTCAGGTTGTAACCGCCCCTCTCCTCCTCCTCATCTACCAAATCTTCACGACCTTCTAACTAACTACTAACTAACCTGCACTTATATAGCGCTTTTCTAGTCACAAAGACCACTCAAAGCGCTTTCATTAATACTAACCCTCTATTCTAAGGGCCTATAGGAAACAGATATCTAGGGACAATTTAGAACAGCCAATTAACCTAACATGCATGTCTTTGGCATGTGGGAGGAAACCGGAGAAATCCCGGAGTAAACCCACGCAACACGGGGAGAACATGCAAACTCCACACAGATCACTGTTGGTCGGGGGCTGGGATCGAACCCACGATCCCACGATCCCCACAATCCCCCGGCCAAGGGTAAACTGTGCTGCCGCAGTGCTAACCACTGCGCACCGTCTCAATAAAGTTTTTGAAAAAAAAAAGAATCTTCACGACCACCTTTATTCAGCACGCAACCACTGTTGGCGGTTTCTTTTCAGTGTATTGCTGTGCTATTTTCATTTATTCTCTATCAAAAATGGCTTCGCGTAATAAGGGTGTTCCATGGACCAATAAGGAGGTGCAGTGTCTGCTCACTGCATTGTCAGACGAACGTATGCAGCGCGAGTTAGACGGAGCCGCCCGGAATGAAAAAATATACCGGGAGGTCTCGACATCGGAGTCCTTTAACGGTGAATTTTAATTTTTTTTTTATTGTGCGTTTTTTCGCAAATATATTCGGTAAGACGCTCAGTTTATTTATGCAATAAAAAAGCTGTTCATTTGTGGATGATCGCTGCTTTATTGCAGCACACTGCTGACTCGAGCTTTTATTTTAATTATTCATGTGAACAATACGCTGAAATAAGCTTATGTATTCTTGTTAAAAACTATTGTCTTTTCTGTATATATTGCACTTTCGTGCTGTATTTTATTGTGTGCATTTTCCTTGTAGAATCATCCCACACGTCCGCCGCGACAGCCCGCACGGATTAATTCAACCGAGCCTTCCTGACCCACAGCTGGCAGAGACGGCTTCATTCAACCGAGCCTTCGTGACCCAGTTTGGGAAGCTGGTGTAGACACTCAGTGGTCGGCGTGTATAAAATGTCGATTAACCTTCATGTTGTGTTGCAAAGTTTTTTTTTATTTTAATATTTTGTATATAATAAAATGGAATTGTTTTGGAAAGTGTGGTTTGTCTGTTATAACACTGAATTATAAAACAGTATAATTACATAGAAATTCCATTGCCTAGTCTGATGAAAATGATGCTGATCTTCCTGTCAGGGGTCAACCATTGTAAAGGTAATGTAATTTTTAACTAGACCAAAAAACAAATCTTTTTGTAAGCTTTCTGTTCTTTTTATTGAAATATCATAAAAAATTAGCACCAAGTCAAAGTAGGTACAAGTATATGTAAATTGAATGTTCTATCGGCATTCCAAATTCAGAGATTTACAATACTTTAGAAGGAGTGTAGCATCATCTAAACGGAAAATAATAATACTGTTGTTCCAAACGTTGACCTGAAGGTGAAAAACATGAATTTTTTTAATTCAGTACATCCAAAATGCCCTAGGATGTAAAAAATAATACAATTTGGTGTTGGACAGTGTGCCACTGTCTCATTATTTAATACGAATAAAAACAAGTTTCAGCTCATTATTTCTAGGTCATTTGGCAGTTAATTCAAAACAAAAGTGACTTGTGTTGTTGCAGCTTAATTATGAGATAAAATTAATTGTGAGATAAAACCACAGAGCGAGCAAGGTAATAATCCTTGGATCCTCCATTTTTTGTCTCGTGTAAATAAGGACTCAGTCGGGTGCGTAACGTCACGGGAGTGTGGCCCCGCCTCGCTGAGAATCTGCCGCTGCCTCGCTTACACAAACCATCACAGCACAAGCACAACACCGTGCTAATGGAGACAGAAGCATTCCGAGCCGTACTGAAGTGAATCGAGCCGTACCGAGGTGTGCTGGGCTAGTGGAAAACAGGCTTTAGTCTGGGTCAGATCACACCCACTCTCCAAAGCCAGTGACAAATTCTCAGCCAAGCTAGCGCCTAAATGGGAAGGTCCAGCAAGAGTTTTAAAAAAATTAGGGCCAGTTAACTACAAAGTAGGATGGAGTAACCCACCTGATAAACAGGATAATATAAATGTGGTCAACATAAAAAGATATTATGGTGTCTTACCATAGAAGCCTCTGGTTGGGTGGGGGGGGGGGCTATGTAGTGCTGCAACATATGATATTGCATCCACCTTTATGGATAAAGTGTTAAATACAGAAAGCGTGTATCTATTATCATAAATGATGAGGTGCAATCTGAAAAATTGCATTCATTGTTTGTGCCCTTTACCTGGCTAAGTTTCACAATGTGGTTGCATTAATTTATGTTGAAAAAAACAAAACAAAAACAAGCTGTCGATGTCATGGGTGGCCCTCGCAGACCATTAATGAGACACTATAGACAGCTGATGAGTTTGCGTATTTATTAACAAAAGACAAAGATGACAAAGTAAACAGCCACATGGGGCAAAAACACAAACAAGAACTACAGCTAAGGCACAGTAGGAATATACGCAGGCTAAGGAATAAACTTACAGAAGCACGGAGAATCACAGGGTGACTGGAGCCGGGGATAGGGACTCCAGCCGAACGTTGTACGGAGGCAACATTATGCGAGGTCGCAGTCCAGAGTAACCTTAGCTGCTCCCTTAAATAAGGCTAGAGGACTAATCAGGAAAGGAGAATGTAATCAATGAGATATGATCCAGCTGTCATGGCGCGGCGCGGCTCTGACAGCCGGAAGTCCCACTGTGACGCTGTCACAATAAGAGCCCAGGACAGCCATATGGAACACAACACAGAAGAGCGGGGAAAATACTGGATGATCTGAGCGCGGACAATATCTGCGCTCAGACCATGACAGTCGAAATGTCAGCGGGTGACATGATGGGCAATCAGTTGATTTCCAGCAGCTGGCTGCAGGTTAAAAGGAAGGCGGACGCCACGGGCAAGAGATGAAAGGAGGAAGGTCATTTCTCAGACGACTGGAGCAGCCAGAGGAGTGCCTGATCGCAGGGAGGCTACGGAAGACCTGCGGGAGTCGGCTTATCCACTCCAGTGAAAGGGGAATTGGCACTGAACAGGAAGCTGGATGCTGGGAGTGGCAGAAACCCACAGCGTACCCAGACTGAGGGGCAATGGAGCTGCAGCCCAGTGAGAGCGATCCTATTTTTTCTCTTCTTTACAAACTGCACGTTACCTGAGCTCAGGGTATTTTTTGGTGACTGAAAGACCGTGAAGTCCTGTTATTTTTGGGGGGTATTATTTGGACTCTTTTCTTTTTTGGTGCCGGTGAAGACTGGGACATTGCCATGGACTGCTTGGCGCCGGTAATTTGGGTATACAAAAAGGACTGAATATTGTATTGGAAAGTTGTGTTTGGTTTAAAACAGTTTGGGGTGTGGATAACTTGTAAGGAAATTATTTGTTGTGTAATTATCTTTTTTTCACCTTGAGGTCAATAACAACACACTAAAAATCATTTTGGCTTGTCCATAGTGAAATCATTTCAAACCCTCTTTTTTTTTTTTGGTAATAGTCCCTATTTAATAGTGGAGTGTTACAAATGAGGCCTGTAGTTCTTTAGATGTTGTTCTGGGTTTTTGTTTCTCATCTGTTCTTGAATTTCTTTAGATCGCAACATGATGTGTTGCTTTTTGAGACCTTTTAGCCTCCTGGGCTGCACGGTGGCGCAGTGGTTAGCACTGCGGCAGCACAGTTTACCCTTGGCCGGGGGATTGTGGGGATCGTGGGTTCGATCCCAGCCCCCGACCAACAGTGATCTGTGTGGAGTTTGCATGTTCTCCCTGTGTTGCGTGGGTTTACTCCGGGATTTCTCCGGTTTCCTCCCACATGCCAAAAACATGCATGTTAGGTTAATTGGCTGTTCTAAATTGTCCCTAGATATTTGTTTCCTATAGGCCCTTAGAATAGAGGGTTAGTATTAATGAAAGCGCTTTGAGTGGTCTTTGTGACTAGAAAAGCGCTATATAAGTGCAGGTTAGTTAGTTAGTTAGTTAGTCCTTTACTTTGTCAGACAGGTTCTATTTAAGTGATTTTTTGATTCAACAGGTCTGGCAGTAATCAGGCCTGGGTGTGGCTAGTGAAAGCTGAGCAGTGTTCATTTTAGACTCTACAATTTATTTTATTTCTTCATTTAATAAGCAAACTATAGCAAACTATTTCGTAAGTCAGGTAGCCTTTTAACTGTGGAAGAAATATGGTAACCAATTTCAAGCACCCATTGTCACGTTTCGCTTCTAACAAGGCGAAGAGAGGAGACAAATCCACGTGCAGGATTACACCACAGACAAACTTATTAAAGAAAGAGTAACTCTTCCCAAAAACAGTGCTGACATACAAAATCGCTGAGATAAACTTACTGGGAACACGATGAGACGTGACTGAGGAAACTACTATAGGAGAGGCCACGGTGTAACGTGGCCAGCGACAAAACACAGCAAACACAATAATCCAGCAGTGAGTGACAAAACAGCAGACTAAATACATGAACTAATGATACAGTGATGAGGTGCACCTGAGCGAGCGAGCGGAGAAAGTAATCACAGACAAGAAGAATCAGCTGACTGTCAAGAGAGGGAGGTGTGGTCTTGCTGGCAGACTGACAGGCCCGCCCACACCAAGTGCAGACTAAACGAGCTGCCTGACAGCCTGTCAGTCAGAGAACCATAACACACAACAAACTCAGAACTAGATTGGAAATAAATAGTAAGTAATACATGGCATGAAAAAGCAAACTAAGCAGTAACACAGAACAATGAAACTCAAAAGGCAAAACAATACACAAATGAATATGGAAACAGAAAAACCAAGAGACTGAGCCTGGGAAAACCCTGGCTCAAAACCAAATACAAAATACACAGATGAATAAGACACGTGGAGGAGAGTCATGGAACCGAACCAGAAGAACAAACCGGCTCGGTTCATGACACCCATGGAAACTTTTACAGCGGGGAAAATAAGTATTGAACATGTCAACATTTTTCTCATGAAACATATTTCTGATGGAGCCATTGACCTGAGATTTTCACCAGATATCAGTAACAACCCAAGTAAGCCATACATGCAAAGAAATTAAGGCAACTATGTTCACAAAACAAGTTATATTTAATAAAGTGGAATGACATGGGGAATAAGTATTCAGCACGCATGGTGAAATTCATTTACTATTTAGTAGAAAAGCCTTTGCTGGTAATAACAGCTTCTAGACGTCTCCTGTATAGAGAACCTAGACGCAGGCATTGCTCAGGAGTGATTTTAGCCCATTCTTCCACACAAACTGCCTTCAAATCTTGAAGGTTCCGTGGGTGTCTTTTATGACCTCTGATCTTCAGTTCGTTCCATAGATTTTCAGTTGGATTCAGGTCAGGTGACTGATTGGGCCATTCTAGCAGCTTTATTTTCCTTCTCTGGAGCCAGCTGACAGTTTCCTTGGCTGTGTGTTTGAGATCGTTTTCTTGCTGAAATGTCCACCCTCATTTCATCTTCAGCATCTTGGCAGATGGCAGCAGATTCTTATCAAGGATGTCTCTGTACATTTGTACATTCATCTTTCCTTCAATTATATGAAGTCTGCCTGTACCATGTGCTGAAAAACACCCCCACACCATAATGGGATGTGCAGTGACATTTCTTTTCCAAACATGCTGTGTGTTGTGGCATCCAAAAAGTTCAATTTTGGTCTCATCTGACCAGACTATATTCTCCCAGTATTTTACTGGCTTGCCCAAATGTTGTGCAGAAAACTTTAAATGAGCTTCAACATGCTTTTTCTTTAGCAATGGAGTCTTGCGAGATGAGTGGGTATAAAGCCCATGTCGGTTTAGTGCATTACTTATTGTTTCCTTTGAAACAGCAGTACCTGCTAACTCCAGGTCTTTCTGGAGCTCTCCATGAGTGGTCTTTGGCTCTTGGATAACTCTTCTGATAATTCTTTTGACTCCTCTGTCAGAAATCTTGCGAGGAGCTCCTTGTCATGACTGGCTTATGGTAAAATGATATTTATTCCACTTCTGAATGATAGCTCCAACAGTGCTCACTGAAGCATTCAGCAGTTTAGAAATGCACCTGTAACCAATGCCATCACTATGTTTTGCAACAATAAGGTTACAAAGGTCTAGAGAGAGCTCTTTGCTTCTACCCATCATGAGTTCTTTGTGTTGTGACAATATGATATTCACAGACCTTTTTAAAGGCTATCAGTCAGGACTTATCCAGCTGAAATTAATTTGCCCTGATGGGGATGGGGTGGCTTCCTATATTCTAACGGATTTCAGCTGGTTTCTTGGCTTTCTATGCCTTTTTGCACCTCTTTTTCTACGTGTTCAATATTTATTCCCTCTGTCATTCCACTTTATGAAATATAACTTGTTTTGTGAACACAGTTGCCTTGATTTCTTTGTATGTATGGATTACTTGGGTTGTTACTGATATCTGTTGAAAATCTCAGGTCAATGGCTCCAAAAGAAATGTTTCATGAGAAAAATGTTGACGTGTTCACTTCTTATTTTCTCCGCTGTATGTTCAAAACACTAATGCAAAATCTGACAGTGGCAAGCCCCCCCCCCCCCAACCCCCAAGAAGTTTTAAGATATCCTCCTCCTGGGCCATCAAAACACATCACCTCTTAAGATACCACTTTAACAAATTCAAAAAGGTTGGGAGGATTCAGCTGGGAAACCGTTTGTTATCCATCACGCTAAAATATAGGCTTAGTCATCCACAGTGTTGTACATCATTTTAGTTAGGTTTATCCTAATAATGTCATAAATAGACACATATGAAATGCAGCTGTCTTCTGCACAACAGTGACCTGCCAGCGGCTCTAAACGCTACCAGCTGATGCCTTGCAAATGAAAACAGGCTGAAATTTTACATTACTGTTAGTTACTACTTTATGTCTAATGGAAATAAATAAATCATTAATTGCAATTTTACACTTAAGCTTCATACCAAAGTCCTTGTTAAAGTGAGTTTCACCACTTGGCAGCAAGTTAAAAATGATCAAAATACTCTGCAAACTTTGCCTGTAAATAGTTTTGAAAAGCCTTTTTTCTCACTGAAACTTATATTCCTACAACTTACACAATCTTCCCATAAACTTCAATTTATCCAAATGGATTATTTGAGTTCCATACAGGTTCTTGAACTTTACAAAAAACCCTTCAAATGTCAGGGGTGTTATCATTTTAACAAACTCCAGAAGAGGGGTGATACTTATTGAGAAATTTAATTTAAGCTCAAACAGCCAATTAACTGCAGTTTGGCAGGTCTTATCCAAGTTATGACAAGTCCCAGTCATCTGACCTCAAATGATTTAGTTACTAGTACAAAAAAAATGAAGCAGAGATTAGCTGCTCGAGATTGGTTCAGCTAGCTTGAATTTTTTGTGTGCATTAACACAACACAGGGACCAGAAAATGACATTCTGGTCTTGTCAAGCAAATTTTTTTGCTTCTGAGAAGAAGAAGCAGGGAAGGACACCAACCCCAGTTAGCCAATGTTCTGGGAACACAGGCTCCCTCTCTGTGACCCTCCTCACCTCTGCAGGACCCCACGATGGGAAATATGAGGAACCAGGAGCCACTTTAACTCTATGTCGACCCCCCCATATCACTCACTCACTCACCCTGCTTCTAGAACCACTTCTTCTTAGCGTCTCCTAACCCTTCACACCCACCCCAAACCGCCAGACCACAAGGTCTGCGAACACATGCTGCCTCTCTTCCCACATGGTTTATTATTGGCCAACCGATGCTAAAAGGGCAACACACAGACAAACAACACACAGCAATGTTGCTCCTGTTTCCCTGCAATTACAATGAAGCCTCACTCCAAGTACTCTAAACAGTAAATGGGTCTGAAATTAATTGGCAGGATTTATAAGATTGCAGTTAACAACTAATGTGGGTTGGCTTCGACTACAATTGCTGCTTATGAAAACGCAATCAATGAAGAATGACGACTCAGGCTAGCGGTGCACCTGGTGGGCTGATCTCCTCAGGTAGAGTGGGGCAGTCGGATTAAGTTTCAGTTGCACCACTAAGGCACATCCAAAGCTAATGAAATTTTAAAAAAGAGAGGGAGTCACTCATAATCATCTACATTCTACACCACCCACTTTTTTTTTCTTTTTTTTTTACTTCAGGCAGAATTGGTCCTGTCATTTGGACCCTCCAAACACGGACCATATGCGAGTTCAGCCCTGGCAATCAGACTGTATTGTGGAGCAGGCGGCTGAGTTCATCAGGAAAAAATTAGCCCGCCGCTCTGCAGGCCTCGCTCTCATTGGCCAGTCACGCGCCCCGCTCCGTTTGAGGGCACCCCAGACATTCCTGTGGATAATCTTTTCCATTCCTCCGCTCAGCTTGGCGAGAACAGACCGAATCACTGCACAAGGCCTGCATTGTGAGGGCCTCTTTTTTTTTTTTTTAAAAAAGCCCTATTTTCAATGCACTCTCTCTTTTACGCTCTCCCGCTATCTCACCTCATACACAATTCCCAAAAAAAAGAAAAAAAACCCCATCCCATCAAGACTCCTTTTTTCTAATAAAAATAATTTGAAAAAACACTACAAGAGTGCTTTTTATTTTAGGTGAGCCTGTGGAAAAGTGAAGCCCTGAATACGATGTTTCTCACGGTCCCTTTCCAGTAAGAGTTTGTTTTTGAAAAGCTCAAACAATGTAAAACCGCTGAAACCGGAGTATGGCCACATCAGTGTGCTGCAAGGGTTCAACAGATCGCTGCCGAATACAGCCCCCACCCCCCACCCCTCACAAGCCTTCCCAGAAACCTCCTGCTCGGTCACTACTACACATCTCGCACTTCCCACAGCAGCTTGTCATTGTGGCGCCTGGAATGTCAAGTTTGGAGGACAACCATACAATCTAATGACACTGTTGGACTTATGGAAACATATTCCATAATTAGATCCATGGTTATTATAGAGTCCATAAATTTCTGACTCCAGAGTGGCTGCCCCCCCCCCCCCCCCCAAGCTGCTGTGACTTAACCGTAGGCACTCTTGGCTGCCCAAACACCACTGAATTACTTTAACGTGCCATGAAAAAGGAGAAGAAATCAAATAACAGTGACACTTTAATTCCTCCACTTTCACCCGAGATCTGACACTGACAAAATAATCAAATGTGACTTGTAACCTAGTGTCTTAAAATAGCCGCAACACAGAGAAGAAACCCTTTGACATACTTCAGCAAGACTACACTTTAAGGCCAGATGGTCCCAATTGTTCAGGAAGTACATGTGCCCTTATTACAACCCCTCACAGTGAAATATGTTGCAATCAATCAAGACAGCTTTGCAAAGTACAGAGTGATGGGGGTGAGGCTGGTGGAACGACTGTACACCTCATCATGCTCAAACTTGTCCGAGACAAAGTATTTGCCTGTGAAAGACGGGGCAGTGGGCTCTCATTTCGCATATACAAACAGTAAAGAAAATCTAATGAGACAAGACTTTTTAATGCTTCAGACAACAATGAATAAAAAAATAATTTAGATAATTCAAATGTTTCTGAGGCAGGATATTTTCTCTACTCTAATGGTGTTTCTAGTATCTATGAACTATGAAATATCACCACAAAAGCATTGAGGCGAGTGCAATATCCCCCGCCACCGTTTTCTTTGAAGATCCCAATACTTACTGACGGAAAGAAGTTTTCAACTTTTCAATATAATTACTATGGCAAAACCAAATTATGATAAGACCGTCATCCACAAATATACAACAAAGTATACAACCCATAGATGTAGGTCAGGATCCCAAGGTGAACCTGTGTAGCAAGTATGGTGACCCTAGAGAGCTTTACATGTTCTATAGTAAGCGATCATAGGGAGTGCCAACCTTTACCTTTGACCTTTTGACCCCAAACCTGTAGTTAGAGGTTATGGTCTCAGAGTGAACCTGTGTACCAGGTTTGGTGAAGCTAGCTTTCTTTGTTGTTGAGATCTTGCGATCCCAAAACCATGGTCACACTTCAGGGTCAAAGGGTGAACACGTGCACCAAGTTTGGTGACTCTAACTTTACTCGTTGTACAGTAATAAGGCATAAGGAATGTTAACCTTGGGAGTGCCAACCTTGATCTTTGACCTTTTGACCCCTAACCCAAAGTCTGAGGTCAGGATCCCAAGGTGAACCTGTGTACCAGGTTTGGTGGTCCTAGCTTTACTCGTTTTATAGTAATAGTAAATGTAGCATTTACCACAGTGCAACTGCAATGTTAACTTTAAACCTTTGACCTCTTAACCCCAAACCCATAGTTTGGTGAGGGTGTAAGTCGTCCAAGATGTGTATTAGATACAACTACTGTATCGATTTGAAAAGCCTACACCATTTCTTTCAGTAGTTACTGTGTTTAGAAGTTTTAGGGAAAATATGACCTGATTTTTGACCTCAAGGTCATCCAATGAGAGTGAAATTGCAATATGCGCATCCTCAGTGTATATCAAACCATGGTACCAAGTTTCAAAACAATCAAAACAAAGCTGAAGGAGGAGTTGATTTCACAAGACAGTTACTGTCTGTGAAGTGAGGTGAGGTGAAACAGGAGGTCATAGGTCAGGGGCTACAATTCCCATAAAAATCTTCCAATCAGAATCAAATTGCAATATGCGTATCCTCAGTGTACTGTATATCAAACCATGGTACCAAATTTCAAAACAATCGGACCAAAACTGTAGGAGGAGTTGATTTCACAAAAGAGGGACAGACTGACCCATAACATAATCTCCCTTCGGTCTTCGCCCAAAGGGGATTTCGAACGGCAGGAGATAAAAATTGTCAATATATAAGGAAAAAAAAATCATATTTGCATAACAACAATCGCAAATGTACAATATGTGAAAAAAATCTACGTTTACAAGCTTCAAATTTAAGGGAAAAAATACAAGGGAAAAAAGTGCATATTTACAAGAAATGCAAATTAACAAAAAATAACTCAAATTTTTAAAAAAAATGCAGATTTATGAGGGGAAAAGTTGTAGAATTACATAAAAATGTTCAGTATTTCAAAGAAAAGTCAAATTTCTGAAAAAAAACAAAACAAAACAAAACAAAAAAACAACCTTGGATGCTGATGCATCGACTGAAGGAGAAGAAATGGTATACAGAAGATTCACTCTGGACTGCTCTCAAATAATCACTGCCCCAAAACTGGTATCGCGACAGCCCCAAGTTCCACCACTAAATTCCAAACAGTTGAGGATGTAATCACAGTTCCTACACATGTTCTTGATAAACTGCCATCATGAGAGTGGAAAGATATGTTTTCAACTCTAGACCACCAATTTCTAATCAGTCCATCCTCAACTCAGCAATCAACTGGTCAGAGACTAATAATAGTAACAATAATAATAATAATAATAATAATCCAGACAGGATATTAATATACATACACTACACCACTATACAATGCAGGACACATTTTCTTTTTTCTATTCCACAACTGAACAGTTTAACTCGTACAGGCAAAACTTGACTTAAAGTAAAGGTTGCAGCAACTTGTATGCTGGATTTCATCAGTATAATCATGTTAGTAAATGTGATTCTTTTAAAAGAGTGACTCATCGTTAATCATAACAGGATGATATAAAATGTGGAAAGACCCTGAGGGAATTTTGATGCAGACTTGAAAGAACCACGAATGAATTCTATCTTTGGCTATCAAACTGTGATTGTTAATTTGGTGTGATCCACATGTATTATCCAGAGCCTTCAACATTTTTATCTTTGATTTTTGCCGGCAGTCCTTTAAAAGAACAACACATCTTAGCAGAATAAAGACAGTATTTAAAAGGAAGCTGTTTTTGTCTCCTACAGGGAAAACTCACCAGGGACTCTAATCAATGGAAGACAGGTTTAACTCTGCATTTACTAATATGTGTAAGTTTTTCAATTTATTGTACCATTTCAACAAATTTGTTTCATTAACAGAGCCTAGAGCACTTGCTGTGCAGTTGAATTTATTGAAAAATAAGAATTTAAAAAAAGTCATGAGTTTTATTAATAGTATTTTAGCAGAAAATGGAGGTAAAGAGACAAAACTGACAAAATCAGTTAAAGCAAACATGTCACCAAAACCCGGACTGTGGTCAGTTAAAGTCTGGTGTTAAATTCACAACAAAAAGATGTTACTAATGAGGAATGAATGCAAACAGAAATAAACTCTCTAAAATAGAAATTCAATATGTTTATCTTGTGAAATTTAGCATCTCCTGAAGAAAACGCCATGTGAATGGTGTAAGCTGAATATGCTCACACCTTGAAAGGGCTGAAATATACAGTGGTGTGAAAATATGTTTGCCCCTTCCTGATTTCTCATTTTTTTTGTATGTTTGTCACACTTAAATGTTTCAGATCATCAAACAAATTTTAATATTACACAAAGATGATAACAAGTAAACACAAAATGCAGTTTTTAATTGAAGGGGTTTATACGGTAAAAAAAAAATCCAAACCTACATGGCCCTGTGTGAAAAAGTGATTGCCCCCTCCTGTTAAAACATAAATTAACTGTGGTTTATCACATCTTTGGAAAGCTGAGTTCAATTTTCTAGCCGTTTCTAAAGCTTTGGGACTCCAGCGAACTACAGTGAGAGCCATTATCCACAAATGGCGAAAACATGGAACAGTGGTGAGCTTTCCCAGGAGTGACCGGCTGACCAAAATTACGTCAAGAGTGCAGTGATGACTCATCCAAGAGGTCACAAAAGACCCCACAACGACATCCAAAGAACTGCAGGCCTCACTTGCCTCAGTTAAGGTCAGTATTCATGACTCCACCATAACATAGAGACTGGGCAAAAACGGCCTGCATGGCAGAGTTCCAAGACGAAAACCACTGCTGAGCAAAAAGAACATAAAGGCTCATCTCAGTTTTGCCAGAAAACATCTTGATGATCCCCAAGACTTTGGGGAAAATATTCTGGGGACTGACGAGACAAAAGTTGAACTTTTGGAAGGTGTGTGTCCCATTACATCCGGCGTAAAAGTAACACAACAATTCAGAAAAGTAACATCATACCAACAGTAAAATATGGTGGTGGTAGTGTGATGGTCTGGGGTTGTTTTGCTGCTTCAGGACCTGGAAGATTTGCTGTGGTAAATGGAACCACGAATTCTGCTGTCTACCAAAAAATCCTGAAGGGGAATGTCTGGCCATCTGTTTGTGACCTCAAGCTGAAGCACACTTGGGTTCTGCAGCAGGACAATGATCCAAAACACACCAGCAAGTCCACCTCTGAATGGTTTAAGAAAAACAAAATGAAGACTTTGGAGTGGCCGAATCAAAGTCCTGACCTGAATCTGATTGAGATGGTCCCCACACCCTCCAGTGTGGCTGAATTACAACAATTCTGTAAAGATGAGTGGACCAAAATTCCAGTTGTTGCTGCTAAGGGTGGCCCAACCAGTTATTAGGTTTAGGGGGCAATCACTTTTTCACACAGGGCCATGTAGGTTTGGATTTTTCCCCCCTTAATAATAAACACCTTCATTTAAAAACTGCATTTTGTGTTTACTTGTGTTATCTTTGTCTTATATTTAAATTTGTTTGATGATCTGAAAGCTAGAACAGCTTAAAGATGAAAGTTGTAGCTTAAAGGCAATGTAGCCTAAAGCTGAATAATTTAAATCTTCAAATAATTTAAAGCGTAACAATGTCAGCTTGAAAGTGGAAACAACTGAAAATCAACCAAGTTAGCTTACAAGCAAAAATAGCTGAAAGCTGAACACAGCTTAAAGTTGAAGAAAGTTAACCTTAAAAAACTAAATAAAAGTTGAACACTGATAAATGTTAGCTTAGATGCTCAAATGATACGTAGCTGAAAATATACAGAAGTTTTTGGTCCTAAAAGGTGAGGGAACTCAAGAGAGTCTGATCTTCTTCAATCACTCCCACTATATTTTTTGACTGAAAAAGTGTATTATAAAATTGTTGAAGTTATGAAGCAGAAAAATAGAAGCATAAATATCCTTAAAATGTTGAACAGAATGACACCAGAATGTTTTGAGGCAAACTCACGACCAACTTTTAACCACGTCAATAACCTGGAGCTCATTAACAAATGCAAGGATGTGTACCGACTGCTTCTTTTTTTTGTTTGCTTGTTTGCCACAACCCCACAAATACTGCGTTGTCACAGTGACTGTTACCTGAGGACAGGCGGTGCTGATGGAGGGGGCACGCACCGCTGAAACAGGAGCAAGCCTCGATGGAGCGACCTCGCTGCATGGGAGGAGCCAACGAGCACTGGGGCTTCAAGAACCCTGCGGGAAAAAGGATGGAAGAGAGAGATGAAGAACAGGAAACATGAGGAGTAAGAACGTATGATGACAACTATGCAGCAGATGAAAAACAAGTTTAAGACTTGAGGAATTCTACTGACTGTATTTCTGCATATTAATTACATTGGGTGATTTTAGACAGTAGTGCCTAATCAGTAACATCAAGGTGAAGCATTATAAATCCTGATGACCACCAATTAAAAAAAAACAGAGATTGAAAGCCAAATACCTAAATAACAAAATAACATCTGAATAGTTTATTTAATATTGAGATGCCGCCATAGATATAATAATAGCAAGTCCACCACCATTCTAGCACAATTAAAACCTGAAAACCTCCCATATCAAGCAGCACATCAGACCCACCCAGCCAGCATGTCCAGGTGGGCCCCACCAAAGGTTTAACCTGGGCCGTCTTATGGGTCCCACGTGGGTATGTCCGCAGGTTCCGTGCTGGCCACATCTGTATTTTCCCACATGTAATCTGTTTACCCACTTTAAACCTATATGGGCCCCACATGGGTTTAATACGGGTGAGCAGGTGTCAGTAAAACTTGTGCCATCGGCAAAATTATGCAAAAAAAAAAAAAAAAATCACACATTTATGAGAAAAAAATGTGAAAATTTATAAGAAAAAACTGCCAAATTTACACAAAAATAGTAGCAAATTTATGAGAAAAAAGTGAAAATTTAAGAGAAAAAAATTACAAATTTAAAAGAAAAAAATGTACAATTACTTGAAAAGAGTTACAAAAGTCACAAGAAAAAATTAGCAAAGTTACAAGAAAAAAGTCACAAATCGATGAGAAAAAATGAATAAAAGTTGCAAATTAATTAAAAAGTAGCAAATATGAGTAAATAAACTGAAAATTAATGAGAAAAATGAGAAAAAAGTTCTAAGTTTACGGTAAAAAAAACTTGAAAATTTTATAGAAGGCTCCAAATTTACAAGAAAAATGCCACAAATTTATGAGGAAAATTTGTAAAATTACAGTTAAAGAAGTAGCAAATTCATGAGAAAGTTCCAGAATTACAATTTTACAAGAAAAACTAACAAATTTGTGAGAAAAAAGTTACAAATTTATGATAAAGTTTCAAATTTTCAAAAAAGAATGATCAAATTAGTGGGAAAAACTCACAAATTTACAAGAAAATAGCAAATTTATGAGAAAATAGGTAAACAGGTGAAGTGCATGTGGGCAAACACAAAGCCAGACAGGAGCCGTGAGACAGCCCAGGTTATAGGCAGCCTCCTCTTCAGTGACATAACACCAGTTCACCGCTCAGGTCAGCTGCGTGCACAACACCGACTGACACTGGTTAGGGTGGAGGCACGGGACTGATCATGGCGACTCTGTCACAGCGAGCCGCAGCGCCTTCAGGGGGACAGACGAGGCCGTCTCGCTGCCTGTGACCGGGGTCACAGCAGGTCACTTTCAATAGGGAAGCCATTATGTGACACAATGAGGCAACTGAGGAGGCTGTACCCCCTAAAGGCAAACGCTCAACAGTTGCTGACATCATCCGGCAACAGCAACAAACTTAGATTGTCCAAAAAGAGAAATGTTTGAGGGAATATTTCCTCAATCAGACCGCCCTAAAGCTATCCCATTAAAAGGTCCCATATTTCACAAAATGGCATTTTCATAGGCTTTAACCTTATAAAATAATGTACAGTATATTGTTAAAAAAATATTAAAACACTCGCACCCCGACTGCCTCTTCATTTGTGACCCTGCATATTCATTTACGAAAAGTTCCAACAGATAGATTTCTGAGTGTAAGTGAATGCAGCGTCAGATTATTTGGAAAATTAATATAACAAATAATAATATATGACTTTGAATACAATATTATTTTATTTTAATTTACGAGAGCATCTGGCCCTCAGTATGTGCTGAGAAAAATTCTGGCCCTTTACAAATGTAGCTGACGACCCCTGACCTAATGAACTAAAAAATCATCAGGTTTTAATTACTCTGGTACCCAAAAAGCACAGTTTAAATTTGCAGCATTTATTAACATTTTGTTAGAATATTGCCTTAGTGGTGGCTATGACTCAATACAATATTTTTGACACAAAGTATTGCGATATTACACTGTATCGACCCCCCCCACACTCCTCAAAAATGCACAATATGGGACATTTAAATTGATTAAGAACGGTCTTAAATCAGGGCTGTGCAACACGTGGCTCTTTTGCCCATAGACAGTAAAAAAACAAGCAATGGACTTCCGGTTATGGCGGCCACGTAGGAAGACGTGTTTCACACTGCTCTGCTTGTCAAACTAAAAATTTAACTAAAACTCTCTCAATTGGACAAAAACCCATCCCAGCGTTTTGGCGTGGATGTGGTAAAGACCAAAGTTGGAAAATCAGGTGGAGGAAAAGGCAACTCGTCAAAACAATCCAAACTAACGGACTTCCACGCTCAAGGCAAAGCAGGGAAAACTCCAGAGACGATGGCGGAGGATGGAGCTAGCGGCGGAGCGGGAACTGCTGGGGAGGGGACAAGCGTAGTTCTCGCTACCATCACCTCCATGAGAACAGAGTTTTCGTCTAAATTTGATGGGATTATAGCAGCGATAGAAGGAACGAGAAAGGAAATAAACGACTGTTTGGAGCGAGTATCGCAGGCGGAGCTCCGAATATCAAGCGCTGAGGATGACGTCACCAGCCTGCAAATTAAACTGCAAACAATAGAATTAAAATGGAAACGTCTGGAAGATAACGTCCTAGACTTGGAATCCCGCTCGCGACGGAATAATTTGAGGCTGGTGGGCCTCCCGGAGGGAGCGGAGGGACGGGACTCATGTTCCTTTTTGGAAAAGTGGATTCCAGAAGCGCTGAACAACGCGGACCTGCAGTCATCGGTTGTTTTAGAGAGCGCCCACCGAATCGGCCCACCGAGAGATAATAAGACACCACCGAGGACGCTGATTATGAAGTTCCTCAACTACAGAGACAAGATGACGGTCACCAATGCGGCGCGAGCTAAAGGGGAAATTAAATACCAGGATCAACAGGTGCGCTTCTACCCAGATTTGGCTGCAGGAATACAACAATTAAGGAGGCAGTTCGACCCCGCCCGCAAAGAGCCGCGCAACCTCGGGATTCGTCACGGAGTAATTCATCCGGCAAGACTGCTGGTCACATATAAGGGGAGAACCCACACCTTCAAGACTCCTCAAGAGGCGCAGGAGCTCATCAAGCAGATTCAAAAGGAGACTGGTGGGAGCTAAGCATGAACATGACAAAGGTAGAACATTTAAGCGTATGTACAGACATCTGATTGATCTGAAACATATAATAAGTCTACAAAGTACAGACTGTATTTTAAAAAAAAAGAAAAAAAAAGCTATGATGTACAAAGTTGCTATAAAACTTTGAAGTTCTGTTGAAAAAACTACAGAAGAGAGTTAATGTCATAAAAATAGTAGAGTCAGGGTGATTGAGAGGAGAAAGAGAGAGCGGTTTGACTGATCCTCGCAGGTGTGGAACAGTCACTAGCTATAACGGGAGACGGAATTTTTTTGATTTGGGGGGGGATTACCACGAATGTGGGGAAAGGGAATTTGTTTTTGTTTAGTTCGTAGGATGAATGTTCCATCATCCATGTTTTTGCTTCTCTGTAAGAGTATGTTCATATTGCAAGGTAATCTCAAACTCCTTATTGATCATAGATCAAAGCGTTAATCTTAATTTAATTTCATGGAATTGCAGAGGTCTACAAAATCTAAAAAAACTTAAACAAGTTATGGATAAAATAAAAGACATAGATTCAAAAATTGTATTTTTACAAGAAACTCATCTAATAGAGAAGGATGTAAAAAGAATTAGGAGAAGATGGCAAGGTGACATGTTCACCTCATCATTTTCATCCCGAGCCAGGGGAGTTATGACTCTCATACACAAAACAGTCCCATTTCAAGTGAAAAATGTAATTGGAGACAAATTTGGAAGATATCTTCCAAATTCTATCACCAATCTTCAAGAAGGGGGATAAACTGTCAGCCTCACATCAGTAGTCGGAAAACTCATGGAACAACTGCTTCGAGACCAACTCATGGAACATTTAGTAAGGAATCAGTTGTTAACCAGATGCCAGCACGGATTTATAAAAGGCCGATCCTGTGTTACACAACTACTGACCACTCTGGACAGATGGACAGAAATTCTCAACCGCGGAGGTGAAATTGACTCGATCTACTTGGACTTCGCTAAGTGTTTCGATTCTGTCCCCCATCGACGGCTTCTGAAGAAACTAGAAGCTTATGGTGTCCATGGCAACCTACTCAGGTGGATAACAGATTTCCTGATAGGCCGTCAACAACAAGTGTCTATAAACGGTATACTATCACAACTGGCTGAAGTACTAAGTGGAATTCCCCAAGGCAGCGCTCTCGGACCGCTTTTGTTCATGATCTTCGTAAATGACATGCCAGACTGCATCAGTACCAACATCGCCATGTTCGCTGATGACACCAAGATATATTCTGAGGTGACAGAAACAAGAAAACTACAAAGAGACTTAGACGATCTGCAGAAATGGTGCTGTATCTGGATGCTCAATTTCAACACGGACAAATGCAAGAGACTCCATCTTGGATGGAACAATCCAAAGCATAAGTACCACCTGAAGAACGGAGCTGGGGAACTAGTGGAACTCCATGAGACCACCTCAGAGGAAGATCTCGGCATATGGATAGACCCAGAGCTGACCTTTTCACACCACTGCGAAGTCCAAGTTAACCGGGCGAACAGGACTCTGGGCCTCATCAGACGGTCCTATTCTTACCTGGACAAGTCAAGCCTAACAAGACTCTATACAGCCCTGGTGAGACCTACAATCGAGTACGGCTAGCCGGCATGGGCTCCCATGTATCAGAAAGATTGCGAGATGCTTGAGAACATCCAGAGACGAGCGACAAAGATGGTCCCAGAGCTAAAGGAGATGTCATATGTGGAAAGACTTGAAAAGCTGAACCTCCCAAGCCTCTACTACCGGAGAGCTCACGGTGACCTCATTGAGATCTGCAAACATACCCACGGCTACTATCAGATTGATGCGGATTATATTCGTATGAAACTAGACCAAAGGGATGGCCGAGGTCACAAGTTTAGGCTCCAAATTAACCGTACCCAGAAGAAAGCCCGCCAGAACTTCCTGTTTGAGAGAGCAGCAAACACATGGAATCGCATCCCAGAGTTTGTGGCCGATGCACCAAGTCTCAATGCTTTCAAATCCCATTTAGACAAACTATGGACAGGCTTCCGGTACAGCCAGCGGTCGATTCATGAGTCCTACTCTGTTCTCAGTAGATATCAATCACGACCCGACCTGCCAACAGGCTTTTAGCCTAACTTCGCAGAAGAGGATAAATGTAAATGTAAATGTCTAATCATCCAAGGATCTTTGTTATTAGAAAATATAAATCTGGTGAACTTATACGGCCCCAATATTGATGATCAAAACTTCTTTGTTAATTTATTCCTTACTTTATCATCACTTACAGGGCAACATATAATAGCAGGGGATTTTAATTGTACATTGAATCCCAGTATAGACAGATCAATGTCATATCCGGCTCTAGGGAGCCGGGCAATCAGAGCCAGGGACAAGCCAGTGAGTCGTGATGGTTTATTTTGGGTAAGGGATAAGGGATGAGGAGAGCACAGATACTCATGCAGAGGTACACTCACAGGTTGCACAGCGCAGAGGTAAGCAGCTCGTACCGGACGTGGGGGTAACAAGACGTACATACTCACAGCGGGATACAAACACAGGAATGCTGCAAGAGGAGTATAAGCTGACACCAGACGAAGGGGCTTCAGCTTAGCAATGTGTTTATGTCGCAGCCCCGAGTCATCGAGGCTGCTCCTATTTATCCTCATTGGCAGCGCCCCAGCTGATGAGGACTAATTGGCCCCAGCCGTCCGTAATGCTGCCAGCTGGGAGCCTGCTGAGACGCTGCTCAATGGGAAAAGGGAAAACATGGGCTGAGTGCCGAGACGGCATCTCAACCCGTGGTGACAATCAACAGGACTGGACTGTACGCACAATGGATGTAGGATGACTATTAATCATTTTATGAAAGAATTGAGATTGCTAGATATTTGGAGAGAAATGAAACCACAGGTCAAAGCCTATTCTTGTGATTCTAATACCTATAAGACATTCTCACGTATAGACTACTTTTTGATCTCTACAGAATTAAGGTCCAAGATTCAAAACTGTTTCTATGATAACATTGTGATCTCTGATCATGCACCCTGCTGTCTAATATATGTAGATAAGAAATTGACAAAGGAACCAGGTAGGTGGCAATTTCAGCATAAATGGCTTCAGGATGAGGAATTTGTTAAGTACATAGAAAAACAGATAGATGAGTTCTTTGATATTAATACTACACAAACAATGGCATGTATAAAGTGGGAGGCTTTCAAAGCTTTTATTAGGGGGCATATTATTAGTTATACAGGTTCAAAATCTAAGAAGACTCGAGAGGAGAGAGTCCAATTGGAACGTAAAATAAAAATTCTTCAAGAAAAGGTGTATGCAGGAAGTAACCCACAGTTAGAGAAAGAATTACTGATTCTGAGAGCTGAATATGACAAAAAATCAGCAAATAGTGCTGCCTCGAGTCTTCTAAGATTGAAGCAAACTTTTTATGAACAAGGTGAAAAATTAGGAAAACTATTGGCATGGCAAATTAAACAATTAGAATTTAAAACACCAATTACCAGTATTATAAGTAATGGACAGGTAGTTATAGATCCTTTAGAAATTAATAGGGCCTTTAGAGATTATTATGAAAAACTATATGATACAAAAAATGAAACTGACTTAACAAAACTAAATGGGTTTTTGGGTGGATTATCTATACCGTGTATTCCAAATGAAAACAGGGAGATACTGGAGTCTAAAATTAGTCAAGAAGAAGTTGGGCAAGCCATTGATAAAATGAAATCAGGAAAAAGAGCAGGACCAGATGGTCTTCCAGTGGACCTCTATAAAAAAATTTAAGAATAAATTAATAAAACCACTTTTGGAAATGGTTTTAGAAGCATTTCAAAATGGTAATTTACCACCATACATGAATAATGCCTTAATTATACTGTTGCCAAAACCAGGTAAACCCCCTAATAAATGTGAAAACATGAGACCAATAAGCCTATTAAATGCTGATCTTAAAATAATCTGTAAAATTTTAGCAAAACGACTACAAGAAATATTACCAAATATTATTAATCGAGATCAGAATGGCTTTATAATGGGAAGACAAGGCTTCCATAATGTAAGAAGACTATTTAATATTATTTATTCCAATAAAGAAGCACCGGATACAGCTCTCCTATCATTGGACGCCGAAAAGGCCTTTGATAGGGTCGAATGGCCCTATCTTTTTGAAGTCCTACAAAGGTTTGGAATTGGAAATAATTTCATAAAATGGGTTCAGATAATATACAATAATGCTACAGCAGAAATCCTAACAAACAGCAATATCTCAAAATCAATAAAAATCAATAGAGGATGTCGACAAGGCTGTCCACTTTCACCTTTACTGTTTACTATGGCAATTGAACCTTTAGCGATGGCAGTACGATTACATCCACAAATATATGGAATTAAAGTAGGACCAACAGAACATAAAATCTCCCTGTATGCTGATGACATAATTTTGTTTATGTCGAATTTTAAAAAATCAATTCCGACCTTGTTAAATTTAATAAAGAACTTTGGGGAAATATCAGGATATAAAATAAATAAAACTAAATCTTCAATATTAATGCTAAATGAGACCCAGAGAAATCACCCAGCTCCTGAGGTAAATCAATTCAATGCTGTAAATCAGTTTAAATATTTAGGAATTCAAATTTTGCCTAAGCTAGAATCAGTCACCAGTGCCAACTATGAAGCCTTAATGACAGATATTAATGAGTTACTTCAGAGATGGATGTCACTACCAATGTCGATGATCGGGAGAATTAATATACTTAAAAGTAATATCTTACCAAAAATACTTTATTTATTTCAAAACATTCCTTTACCACCACCTTCAGATCTATTTTCAAGAATTAAAAAAAAGTTAGTGGAATTTATATGGAACAATAGGAAGGCTAGATTACGTTTGTCCTTACTATATTTACCATTTGATCGTGGAGGTCTGAAATGTCCAAACTTTATGTTGTATTACTGGTCAGCACAACTGAGGTCTATGACATATTATTTTTCATCAAATGATCTCCCTCACTGGACTGAAATGGAATCATACAATTTACCTTTACCTGGTCCCTTATTCATATACTCAGACTTGGCTAAAAAATTACAGAAACAAGTTAAAAATCCAATTGTAAAGCACATGATCAAAATATGGTGTGAAACCAAAAAATATTTAAAAGAACCACACTTACTGTCACAATTTACCCCAATATGGGGTAATCAATATTTTACACCAGGGAGAGCAGATGCTGTATTTAAAGTATGGAATTTAAAAGGGATTCAAAAGATTCAAGACTTATATTTGTCACGTTCAGATAACATAATGTCTTTTGAAGAACTGAGGATTAAATTCAATCTTAATATAACACATTTTTTTTAAAATATCTTCAGCTTAAAAATTTTATTCGATCAAATCAAAATAATGCTCTCACCCAACCTACTTATTCATCCTTGGAAAAAATTTTGACGAACGATAGTAAGAGAAAGGGTATTATTTCAGAGTTTTATAACTCATTGACACTATTCTCAAGTGAAAACTCACAGAAAAGACGGAATTATTGGAAAGAAGACCTGCAAATTGAAATTTCAGAGGAACAATGGGAAATGGCTTGTGCAGAAGCTCAAACCAAATCAATAAATGTACGTCTTAAACTGATACATTTTAAATGGTTAATGCGGATGTATGTTACACCAGTGGAGTTAAATAGATATAACAAAAACATACCAGATACATGCACAAAATGTATGGGAAGTAAAGGAACCCTATTTCACTGTTTATGGGAATGTAGAAAAATCAGAATGTTTTGGGAAGAGGTGAGGGTAACACTTGAAAAAATAATTTCAAAACAATTCACATTGAACCCTAAAATGTTTTTGTTGGGTCTGTATCCAGAAAAACACAACTTTAATAAGAGTGAAAGAGCATTCATAGACCTCGGTTTGCTTAATGCTAAAAAATGTATTGCACTACTGCGGAAAAAGACTCATAGACCAGATGTGACTCAGTGGTTAAGACAGATGTTAACAAACCTTCCACTAGAAAGAATAACATATATACTGAAATCAAAGGAAAATGCGTTTGAGAATATATGGAGACCTTTCATTGATTATGTAAAGAAATTAAACATAACTTCTGAAGAAGAAGGTGAATGATGTGTGTGGACCTTGCAAATTCCAAGCTGGTGAATGTACACTACTGTTCAAAAGTTTGGGGTCACCCAGACAATTATTTTGTGTTTTCCATGAAAAGTCACACTTATTTACCACCATGAGTTGTAAAATGAATAGAAAATATAGTCAAGACATTGACAAGGTCAGAAATAATGATTTGTATTTGAAATAATACCTTTTTCCTTCAAACTTTGCTTTTGTCAAAGAATCCTCCATTTGCAGCAATGACAGCATTGCAGACCTAACATGATTGCACAAGGGTTTTCTAATCATCCATTAGCCTTCTGATGCAATGAGCAAACACATTGTACCATTAGAACACTGGAGTGATAGTTGCTGGAAATGGGCCTCTATACACCTATCTAGATATTGCACCAAAAACCAGACATTTGCAGCTAGAATAGTCATTTAGCACATTAGCAATGTATAGAGTGTATTTCTGATTAGTTTAAAGTTATCTTCACTGAAAAAAAGTGCTTTTCTTTCAAAAATAAGGAAATTTCTAAGTGACCCCAAACTTTTGAACTGTAGTGTACATTATGTATTCTTATGTAATAGATTACCTAGACTAAACAGAGGAGCATTGTTGTTGACTTGCTTTTGTTAATGGTTGTTGTTGTTTATAGTACATTTTTTTAATGTTGTTGTTAGTGTTTTTTTTTCAATTTTCAAATTACTTTAGTGTTTGACTGTTTGTGTCATGTTTGTAAAAAAAGGTTCAATAAAAAATATTGTGGAAAAAAAAACAAGCAATAAGCAATAAAAAAGTTGCAAATTTACGACAAAAAAGATGAAAATTTATGAGAGAAAAGTTGTACATTTGAGAAAAATGTTTCAAATTGATGTGAAAAAAGTTGCTAATTTCCAAGAAAAAAGTGAGAAGAGAAAAAAATTGCAAATTTATGAGGGAAAAATAGTAAATTTACAAGAAAAAAGTTGCACATTTTTGAGAAAAAAAGTTATAAATTATGAGAAGTTGCAAATTTATAAGAAAAAGGTTGCAAATTTATGAGAATAAAGTTGCAAATTTACAAGAAAAAAGTTGCACATTTTTGAGAAAAAAGTTGTAAATTACGAGAAAAAAGTTGCAAATTAACAAAACTCAAATTTATGAGAAAAAAGTCACAAATTTGTGAGAAAAAGTTGCAAATTTACATGAAAAAGATTGCAAATTTAGGAGAAAAAAGTCACAGATTTATGAGGAAAAAGTTTCAAATTTACAAGAAAATTCTGCCAATTTATGAGAAAAAAGCTGCAAATTTCCAAGAAAAAAGTGAGAAAAAAGAGAAAATAGTTGCAAATTTATGAGAAAAAATTGCAAATTTACAAAAAAAAGCTGCACATTTTTGAGAAAAATGTTGCAAATTATAAGTTGCAAGTTTGAGAGAAAAGTTCCTAATTTACAAAAAAAAAGTGGCACTTTTTTTTAAAAAAAGTTGCAAATTAGGAGAAAAAAGTTGCAAATTTACAAGAGAAAAGTCTCAAATTTATGAGAAAAAAGTCACAAATTTGTGAGAAAAAGTTGTAAATTTTTGAAAAAAGTTTCAAATTTACAAGAAAAATTTGCAAATTTATGAGAAGGTTGCAAATTTACTAGAATGATAGTTGCAAATTTATGAAAAAAAAAATAATTTATGAGAAAAAAGTTGCAAATTTACAAAAAAAAAAAACTTGAAATGTATAAGAAAAAACTCTTAATCGTGAGGTTTTCAGGGCAGATTGTAGCTCTAATTCTGCTGTCTTACTGCAGTTTTTAGTCTCAAATATTTCTGTGGCTCCATGCAGACTTTTTTATTCAAAAATCACTCACAGTGGCTCTTCGTGTAGTACAGGTTGCCGACCCCTGGTCTAAATAATAAAATACGTCAGGCTGCCAAAATAAAAAAACAAAACAGGCATAAATCAATTAAAGGACATGCAGAGAAGAATAAGTGGCTCTAACCCAAGCATATGTGAGTATTTCTTTAATAGTCTGGCATATGAATGGTATATTGCTTTCTGACTGAGAAAAAGTTACGTGTGAACTTTGATTTTTTTCCAGGCAGGGAACGAACCTGCTTCATCTTTATTGAGCGGGCAGCTCATGTCGAATCCTCCTTGGCACAGGAGAACCTCTGCAAATCCAAACTTTATTCACTCCTTTATTCACGCCTATGGATTTTCAGCATAGCATGCAGTGGAACGAGCCCCTCACCCCCCATCAGCGTGTTCTCTGTTCAATATAGCTCCTTTATTCCCACCATGGAGAACGTGTCACAGCACATGAGCTCAGAGAATGACATTTAAAACAGTCAGAGGGATATTGAGTTATTTCCCCGTGATAAGCTCTCTGAGATGCTGCGATTTTACTGCTTATAAATATGCGGAGTGTGAGTGTGTAAAATTGAGTTGAGTGCATTCTCCGAAGCCATGACTGGTGAGGCAGAGGACGTCTGGACCAGCGTCGGCAAACAAAATCGGACTGAGACGATCCCACACACGACAAATTCAGTCAAGCAGACACGGGTGACGTCTCAGCTGTGATTAAGCCAAGAGAAAATTCACGTGTCTGCTCAGTGTTTGCTGGGCTCAGTAATGCTACTGCCGCAATCTGGCCCCAGCCAGGGTGTCCATGTGGGCCCCACCAAGGTTTAAATCTGGGCTGTCTTATAGGTCTCATGTGGGGTCCATGTTGGCCCCGTCTGTGCTTGCCCACATGGCCTTTAGCTATGGCCCAGGTGAGCGGGCACGTTTCAACCCAACTGGGCCCTGCATGGCTGAGCTGGCTTCACTGGTGCCAGCCACGCAATGATGCAAAAAAGGCACAGACTTATGAGAAAAAGTCCCAAGACTTTTTATATATGAAAAAAGTGACAAATTTACAAAAAATAGCAAATTTACGAGGAAAAAGTCACAAATTTGCCAGAAAACACTTGCAAATTTATGAGACAAAGGTGAAGAATTAGAAGAAAAAAGCTGCAAATTTACAAGAAAAAAAGACTGTAAAATAACATGAAAACAGTTACAAACTTACAAGAAAAAAAAAGTCACAAATTTATGAGGAAAAATTAGAAAAAGTTGCAAATTAGCAAAAAGGTAGCAAACAGGATTAAATAAACTGAAGATTTATGTGAAAAAAGTCCCAAATTTATGAGGAAAAGCTGTAAGTTTACAATTAAAAAAAGTGGAAAATTTTTGATAAAGTTCCAAATTTACAAGAAAATGTTGCAAATTTATGGGAAAAACTCACAAATTTACAAGAAAATAGCAAATTTACAAGGAAAAAAGTACCAAATTTATGAGGAAAATGTTGCTATATTACAGTAAAAAAAAAGCAGCAAATAATTTATGAGGAAAAAAACTAAATTTAAGAGAAAAAAATCCCAAATTTATGAAAAAAGTTGCAAGTTTACAGTTTAAAAAAAAAGATGCAAATTTATGAGCAGATTCTCAATTAAAAAATGTATTAAATTAGGGGGAAAACGTCACAAATTTACAAGAGAATAACAAATTCATGAGAAAATAAGTTGAAAATAGGTAAACAGGTGAAGTCCATCCACAGCCCAGTTTTAACCGACTGTATGCACCCCCCCCCCCACACACACACACACGTACAGTATTTGCTACAAAACATGAAACAATCTACCAAAACATTTCTGGAGGACGGTGGGGGGGGGGGGGGGGGGGGAACGAAAAACCTCTTGCCTTGTCCAGCCACAATTTCTCTGCCTTTCTCTCTCCAAGAAAACGCTCCCTTCCTGGCTGTACAAAAGGCGGTTCAAGGGCAAACAGTGACACACGGTGTAGCGCTCTGAGCAATGTCACTGAAAATTAAGCCATTAACAGATGAACCCTGCCTTGCAGTCAAGTTGCACTTTTCCAAAATCACGAGTAAACTAAACAGACAGCAGCACCCCCCCCCCCCCAACACACACACACACACACACACACACCGCCCCACACCATACACTGCCACAACGTTCCCACGGGTCGGAGTGATGCTTAAAGTACGGGGGTGGACTTTAACGTAGCAGCAGCAGCAGCTAAAAAAAGGGACAAATTAGTGTGAACTTGAACATGATGTCAAAGAACCTTTTCATATTTTCAGTGTAAACAGACTTTGCTGAATTATACAAACAGCTTGGGTTATTTCCTAATGATTCTGAGTTGGAAAGCCGGCCTTTTCCAAGAAACACAATTACAGAGAAGTTATCATAAAGCATTCGCCAGCGTAACAGCTGTGAAAATATTTGAAAAAAGTACAGATTTCAGGAGGTCGCATCCATCTTTTTACGGCAGGCTTGATAAATCATTTTCGGCGACGGGCTTGAAGCGGATGATGAAAGCGTGTCGACGTGCGCGCGCGCAGGTTGAGGACGGGCTGTCATGGGCGGCGAGGCCGGTGCGCGTCTTCCCCATTAAGAATTATCTTCCCCTAATGCGCTGTATCGCTACACCTTGACTCAGGGCCTTGATTACAGAAACGTTTGATCTTGCTCTTCGCTTCCACGGCAGAAAGGATCTCATTGGCTTTAATAACGCCAAGATCCAATCTTCCGGGGGACAAGCCCAAACTAACTAACCGCTAAGAGGCAATCGGCATCATTCTTAACCGGGCATCACGGCAATGCAAAGACGCTGGGTGTTTTCCTCATTAAAGACAGGCCACTAATGAAATCCCATCCAGCATCTACAACCTTGTGCTAATGAAGGCGAGCCTTTGAGATGCTCTGCTAATGAAAGGAGGGCTTTTACTGATATAAGGCTAATAAAAGACAGGCTTAACGACGGGAGTCTAATGAAACAAACGTGTGTCAATTTGCCAAAACTCACTGATAGAAACAAAGTGAACGTTTTCATTAAAGGACACTTCTCATTTAGCACAGCTACACCGCTGAATTCCCCTCCAGACTTTACAAGACCCCACAAACACAAGTCTTTTTTTTTTTTTGACTCAGATACGTTGAAGCGTTTATGAGAGTCCTCCTAAAGTGTAAGAACTGTTCGTGTCCTGTGTTGCCAGGGCGATCGAGCCCAAGGTCAGAGTTCACTGGGATCTCACTGAATCTCCCAGGTGCAATAAAAAAAAAAAAAAGCCCCTTCTCTTATAGGACTTCAGGGACAAAAGGCTGGGCAGACGGTGCAGAAGGCCATCAATCGCTGCGGCTTCCTTCATGAACGCCATTCACCTTCAGGTAAGTGCTAGAGGAGGAGTGGGAGGCCCCTGAAAGCTCCATAAGAGTTGAGGGGGGGGGCTCCATTTGTGTTCCTCAGTGTTTGCTCAATTTATCCCTGTTTCTATTCTAAACAATGATTTGCTGAACTTAGGACTAATTTATTGTTTTTTGTGCTATATAAAGACAAACAATTCAAAGAGAGAATTAAGCATAAAGAAGTGCAGTAAGTATTTACTTGTTTTCTTCTAATCATTGAGGAGGAGTCCAACACAAAAACAGTTACTGCAGTTTTCGCCTGGTTTTCATCAGATTTACTTGTATTTGCGTTCCTCAGCCAGCAACATTCACCGCTATTCTACACGTCTACGTCCAATTTAGACTCGTCGGTCAGTTCAACAGTCACACCTCTGGTCTGTGGGAGGAAACCACGGCATGGAGAGAAACCCCACGCAGACACTGGGAGAGCGCGTAGACTCCGCACGGCGAGGCCTCTGAAGCTTTAAATCAAACGATTCTGACACACCTCCGACAAAAAAGGTGCAGACGCAGTTCAATCCCAGTTTTAGGGCTTCAGACGTCTGGGAGGAATCCAGAGTGAGTGTGTGAAGATTCTGGACAGCATCAGCGTTTGCAGGTCAGACTTTTCTTGGAAATCTCGACCTGCTTCGCTTGAATTTATCTGCAGCTTTTCTAACTAATCACATCCCAGCCAGCATGTCCATGTGGGCTCCACCGAAGGTTTAATCTGGGCTGTCTTGTGAGTCCGTGTGGGCCCCATCTGTGTTTGCCCACATGGATTTTCAACATATTTCCTCATAAATCTGCAACTTTTTTGTAAATTTGTGACTTTTTCCCCGTAAAGTTGAGACATTTTTCTTGTACATTTGGAGCTTTCTCAGATTTTTTTGACTTTTATTGCTGTAAAATTGCAACTTTTTCTCATAAATTGTTTTTTCTTGTAAAACTGTAATTTTTTCCTGGTAAATTTTTTGTGTATTTCCTCATATTTGCTACTTTTTTTTTTGCTAATTTGCAACTTTTTTCTACTTTTTTCCTCACAAATCTGTGACTTTTTTCTTGTAAATTTGCAGCTTTTTTCGACTAAATTTTCACTTTTTTTCTCATAAATTTGCGACTTTTTCCTCATAAATTTGCGACTTTTTTCTCGTACGTTTGGCGCCGGCGTGACTGAAACCTGCTCCCTCGTATTGACCCCGTGTGGGGCCCAGCTGGCTTTAAAGCAAGTCAGCCGTGCCACACCTTCAGACCACGTGGGCAAACAGATGGGGCCAACATGGAACCCGTGGACAAACCCACATGGGTTTAACCTTTGCTGGGGCCCACATGGACATGCTGGCTAGGTTTTGTTTTTCCCTGGTAATTTTTTCCCTTAATAATAACGTATTTATTTTAAATCATACATTCATCTTACATCATTCTTACATTCATTGACAGAACTCTACATTATTATTCACAAGCTAACTCCATTACACATCTGCATAAGATCCACCCGCTTCTGAAGCAATGGGGAGTTCTTTGGCTTTAATAACGGCATGATCAAATCTTCTGGCGATAAACTCAAACTAACTTGCTCTTATGTCTCCCCTCATAATGAAGGCCGTTGGACTTTTACTGTAGTCCTAAATTTGTGACTTTTTTCTTGCCAATTTGTGTTTTTTTCTCCCCCCTCATAAAATTGCATCATTTTCATTAAATCTTAAGAATGTGTTTCATAAACTTTCAGCTTTTCCAATAAATTTATTAACTTTTTCTTTGTAAACTTACTTGCTTTCATAGGCAAAACTGCAGCATTTCTTACATGATTTTTTAATGTTTTTCTCATAATGCTCCATCTTTTTCCAGTAAATTTGTGATTTATTTTCCAGAAATTTTGTGACTTTTTTTTTTTTTAACAAATTTGTGGGTGCGTTTTCCCTTAGAAAACTGCACAATCCCCTCCCTTACACAAGTTTTCAGATTTTCTTATTTCTGCTTTTTTAAGATATTTGTTTCATGAATGTGGAACCTTTTTTCTTGTAAATTTATTGCTTCTTGTCTTGGAAATGTATGAGGGTTTTTTTTTCCAAGGCCTCGGGGAGCCACCATCTATGGGCAAAAGAGCCACATGTTGCCCTAGAGCCGCAGGTTTCAGACTCCTGCTGTAGTCCTATATGAACGAGTAGACACAATATGCAGAAACAGATATGCACGAAGACCTCGGCAGGAAGGAAACATTTTCACTTTCAGCCACAACAAGCAGCACTGCTTAAAGGAAAACTTCCTTCAGCAAAATGGCAAACAGGTTAAGGCGTTGCTTTAAAACATAAATGACTAAAACCTTTCTTAGTTTTAAGTCACCAAGTCAAATTCTGCTGTTGTGGTCTGGACTGGTCATAAAAACTTAATGGGACAGTTTTATTGAATGACTTATTAAGCGACTGTGTTCTGTCAGACCCAAACTGAGGCTCTTTTGAAATGAACAGCAGCACCTTTCTGCAACGGCTTTTGAAAAAAGCAAAAAACAAACCATGCCTCCCTACTTTGTCTGAAACTGAGTGTACACTTTCACACAGCGTCAGGATAATGAAACTTTCAGTTGCCCTGGCATGGCATTCACAGCTGCACAGTCTGCAGAAAAGGTAGAAGTGATAAAATGACCCATAACTTTAAAACCGTTATTTAGATTGCCTATCCTTAGAAAGAAACAAGATACTCTTTTTTTTTTAATGTAACTCAATGGTAAACCCTTGCATCCCAAAAAGTCCTAAAACAAAAAGACTTAGCTGAAATATCTCACATAAGTGTTTTCGAGCTGCTTCAGAAGAAGAAGAAGAACTTTATTTATATAGAACTTTTCACAGATAAAGATTACAAAGTGCTTTAACAATAAAAATACAGAGTAATATAAAACAAGGAGATAAGATAACACAGCAATTTAAGCATAAAAGAAACATTAAAGGGAACCAGTACTAGTCATTACAGCAACATTAATCGTGCTTTAGATATTACTTATAAACCAAAAATGCACTTATTCATTAAAAACAACCCCTTAGAGCAGGGGTCCCCAAGCTTTTTCCTGTGAGGGCCACATAACTTTTGCCTTCTCTGATGGGGGCCGGGGTCAGTTTGTAACAGAAAAAGTGTGACGATCGCAGGGGTGCCTAAACGTGAACATTTATTGTTTTCCAGAAAGCCACACATGACCAAATATTAATAACCCTTTCCGGGATCTTCACAGGAAAAAAAGTCAGAAAATAAATAATAACACTATTAATAAAATACAGTGGGGTAAAAAAAGTATTTAGTCAGCCACCAATTGTGCAAGTTCTCCCACTTAAAAGATGAGAGAGGTCTCCAATTTTCATCATAGGTATACCTCAACTATGAGAGACAAAAAGAGAAAAAAAAAATCCAGAAAGTCACATTGTCTGATTTTTAAAGAATTTATTTGCAAATTATGGTGGACAATAAGTATTTGGTCAATAACAAAAGTTCATCTCAATACTTTGTTATATACCCTTTGTTGGCAATGACAGAGGTCAAACGTTTTTTGTAAGTCTTCACAAGGTTTTCACACACTGTTGCTGGTATTTTGGCCCATTCCTCCATGCACATCTCCTCTGGAGCAGTGATGTTTTGGGGCTGTCGCTGGGCAACACGGACTTTCAACTCCCTCCAAAGATTTTCTATGGGGTTGAGATCTGGAGACTGGCTAGGCCACTCCAGGACCTTGAAATGCTTCTTACAAAGCCACTCCTTCGTTGCCCGGGTGGTGTGTTTGGGATCATTGTCATGCTGAAAGACCCAGCCATGTTTCATCTTCAATACCCTTGCTGATGGAAGGAGGTTTTCACTCAAAATCTCACGATACATGGCCCCATTCATTCTTTCCTTTACATGGATCAGTTGTCCTGGTCCCTTTGCAGGAAAACAGCCCCAAAGCATGATGTTTCCACCCCCATCCTTCACAGTAGGTAAGGTGTTCTTTCTCCTCCAAACACGAGAAGTTGAGTTTTTACAATAAAGTTCTACAGTATTTTGGTTTCATCTGACCATATGACATTCTCCCAATCCTCTTCTGGATCATCCAAATGCTCTCTAGCAAACTTCAGACAGGCCTTGACATGTACTGGCTTAAGCAGGGGGACACGTCTGGCACTGCAGGATTTGAGTCCCTAATGGCGTAGTGTGTTACTGATGGTAGCCTTTGTTACTTTGGTCCCAGCTCTCTGCAGGTCATTCACTAGGTCTCCCCATGTGGTTCTGGGATTTTTGCACACCGTTCTCGTGATCATTTTGACCGCATGGGGTGAGATCTTGCATGGAGCCCCAGATCAAGGGAGATTATCAGTGGTCTTGTATGTCTTCCATTTTCTAATAATTGTTCCCACAGTTGATTTCTTCACACCAAGCTGCTTACCTATTGCAGATTCAGTCTTCCCAGCCTGGTGCAGGTCTACCATTTTGTTTCTGGTGTCCTTTGACAGCTCTTTGGTCTTGACCATAGTGGAATTTGGAGTCTGACTGTTTGAGGTTGTGGACAGGTGTCTTTTATACTGATAACGAGTTCAAACAGGTGCCATTAATACAAGTAACGAGTGGAGGACAGAGGAGCCTCTTAAAGAAGAAGTTACAGGTCTGTGAGAGCCAGAAATCTTGCTTGTTTGTAGGTGACCAAATACTTATTTTCCACCATAATTGTCATCTGACAGCAGAAACTGTCATCTCTGCTGGAGTCCGAGTTCCACCCTATGCAGGACATACTGAATGCACTGAGGAGCTCATTTAGCAGCAGACTACATCATCCCAGGTGCACAACCGAGAGGTTTCGTAGGTCCTTCCTACCAACGGCTGTCAGACTGTACAACCTAAGCAGGGCTGCTCGCAGAGATAGCAAAAAGACGTAACAAACTAATAGTTTTTTGAATGCAAAAGATGCAATAGACTTACACAATGGTCCCCTCCGGCATACAACTAGGAACATACCGGTCGCTATGGAGGGTGAGAATATGTATGGGCACATAATCATACCATGTAGGATAACTAAGTAGACGGTTATGCTGTTTCATTCCATCTAGCAACAATGCTCTGCACTGTGTGTGTTTATATATTTGCATATTTATTCCATCTAGCTACAATGCTCAGCACTGGGTGTGTTTATATATTTATATATCTACATATTATTCCATCTAGCTACATTGCTCCGCACTGTGTGTGTTTATATACTTGCATATTTATTCCACTTAGCTGCAATGCTCCGTACTGTGGGTGTTTATATATTTACATATTTATTCCATCTAGCTACAATGCTCTGCACTGTGTGTTCATATATTCATATATTTATTCCATCCAGCTACAATGCTCTGCACTGTGTGTCTGTGTGTGTGTGTATATATATATATTTTATAGTAATACGTACATATGTTTATTAGCTGCTCTTGCTTGCTTGTTTTTTTTCTTGCCTTCTGATTGTTGCTCTGAGTGTTGCTATCCCTGTGCTGTTGCAATCCTGGAATTTCCCCGTTGTGGGACTAATAAAGGCTTATCTTATCTTATCTTATCTTAATTTGCAAATAAATTCTTTAAAAATCAGACAATGTGATTTTCTGGATTTTTTTTCTCATTTTGTCTCTCATAGTTGAGGTATACCTATGATGAAAATTGGAGACCTCTCTCATCTTTTAAGTGGTAGAAGTTGCACAATTGGTGGCTGACTAAATACTTTTTTGCCCCACTGTAAATAACACTATTTATGAAATAAATAATAACCAAATAACCCTCTCTGGGTTCTTCACAGAAAAAAAGTCCATGGAACATTAACTTTCTGTTGTGCCGTGCACAATCTTAACAGGTAACATCTCAGCAGAATACATTTGTACGCCAAGCTCAGCTGAACCAGTCATCCGTTCGGGCCAGCTTTCGGGTTGCTCAACTGATAGCAAGCAGCGGTAAACCTTTCACTGATGGAGAATTTGTCAAGAAATGTTTGAATGCTGTCGCGGAGGAGGTGTGTCCCGAGAAGAAAGATGTCTTGCCGTGAGTCTGTCGGCGAGTACAATCACCAGCCGAGGCGCGCCCCTGAGTGAATGGCCCCGCGGAGCGGACGGTGTGTGTGAAGTGTGCGGGTGAGTAGAGAGAGAGGCGACCGGAGCAGGTAGTGAACTAGAATTGCTGTTATTAACGGTGCAGTCTGATAATAACGCCCCCAACTCTTCAGCAAAACAGCCTGTTCTTCAGTGTACCACCATATTGTTGTTAACAACCGTGAGGTTTACTTGGGAGTTAACCCCGGAGGAAAAGCTTCCTCCGGCCCTGGAGAAGACAGATCTCCCCTGCGTCCCCCAACCACGGTTAGGAGACCAAAGCAGGAAAGGTTAACACTAGGATTTTTTTTTTTCTGGTGGGGGGGGGGGGTCAGATAGGGGCACAGACTGCAGAAGGGTGGAATAGAATGTCACGTTCTATGCGTGTATTAGTCTCGATCGCGTGGCCAGACTGAAAAAAAAAAAAATCATAATGCGTCTCTGGTATTGTTCAGGGGGCTGGGCCAAATGTGGAGGCAGGCCGTATCCGGCCCGCGGGCTGTAGTTTGGGGACCACTGCCTTAGAGTCAGTATACTGAATAATTGTATCCCACGAAACCTGCTTGGACAAAACCAATGGGGAGCAGCTATTGCCGGCCGGAAGTGACGTACAGTCATTGATTCCCGCTTAAGCTGGGTTCACACAATACAGGTACATCTCAATACATTAGAATGTCATCAAAAAATTTGATTAAATTCAGTGATTCAATTCAGAAAATGAAACTCTTATATTATAAGAGTGCTGTGCGAAACAGCTGGCTCCTGTATTCACAGACATTTTTAACACCTCCCTTAAGTTATGCCACGTGCCGTCCTGCCTCAAATCCTCCACCATCATCCCTGTCCCCAAGAAGCCACGGATCACTGGACTTAATGACTACAGACCTGTAGCGCTCACCTCTGTAGTCATGAAGTCCTTTGAGCGCCTGGTCCTGTCCCACCTCAAGTCCATCACCACCCCTCTCCTGGACCCGCTGCAGTTTGCCTACCGAGCCAACAGGTCTGTAGACGATGCAGTCAACCTGGCCCTCCACTCCATCCTGCAGCACCTGGACTCCCCGGGAACCTACGCCAGGATCCTGTTTGTGGACTTCAGCTCCGCATTCAACACCATCCGCCCCGCTCTGCTCCGGGACAAGCTGTCCCTGCTCAACGTGCCTGACTCCCTCTGCAGGTGGATCATCGACTTCCTGACGGACCGGAGGCAGCATGTGCGGCTGGGAAAGACTGTCTCAGACTATACTAGCATCAGCACCGGATCACCCCAGGGCTGTGTACTTTCCCCCCTACTCTTCTCCCTTTACACCAACTCCTGCACCTCCAGCCACCAGTCTGTCAAGTTGATCAAGTTTGCGGACGACACCACCCTCATCGGGCTCATCTCCAACGGCGACGAGTCCGCCTACAGGAGAGAGGTGGCCCAGCTGGCGTCCTGGTGCAACAATAACAACCTGCAGCTGAACGCTCTGAAGACAGTGGAGATGATTGTAGACTTCAGGAAAGTCACAACCCCTCTGCCCCCCCTCACCCTCTCAGGCTCTCCCATCACCACTGCTGATTCCTTCCGCTTCCTAGGCACTACCATCACCAGGGACCTCAAATGGGAGCTGACCATCAGCTCACTCATCAAAAAAGCCCAGCAGAGGATGTTCTTCCTGCGGCAGCTGAGGAAGCTCAAGCTACCCACCAAGATGTTAGTGCAGTTCTACACAGCCATCATCGAGTCCATCCTCACCACCTCCATAACCGTGTGGTACGCAGGAGCCACTGCCAGGGACAGACTAAGGCTGCAGCGCGTCGTGCGCACTGCTGAGAAGGTGATCGGCTGCAAGCTCCCATCTCTCCAGGATCTGTACATCTCCAGGACCCGGAGGCGTGCTGGCCGGATCATAGCCGATCCCTCACACCCTGGTCACGTACTGTTTGCCCCCCTCCCCTCTGGTAGAAGACTTCGGTCCATCCAGACTAAAACCTCCCGTCACATGAACAGCTTCTTCCCCTCTGCCATTAGACTGCTGAACACTAAGTGACTCTCGTGCACCATGTACAGCAGCTCAACCAGACTCATGTTAATCATCACTGTTTTCTTCCTGCATTACCGACTGCACTATATAGTTCTCCACAGTATCTGCTGCTGGCTAATATATATTTTAACTGTTGACCAGTATCACTTAATCTTATCCTACACTTTATTACATGTATAGTTTATTTCTCTTATCTTATCATGTTTAATGTTGCAGCACTGTACCGAGACAAATTCCTAGTTTGTGTACTACATGAACAATGGCAATAAACCTGATTCTGATTCTGATTCTATATAGATTCATTACACACAGAGTGATATATTTCAAGTGTTTATTTCTTTTAATTTCGATGGTTATGGCTTACAGCTCAAGAAAAGCCCAAATTCACTTTCTCAGAAAATTAGAATATCACATAAAATTAATTTAAAAAAATGCTTTTTTAATACAAGTATTGGCCAACGAAAACTATGTCCATGTACACACTCAATACTTGGTCGGGGCTCCTTTTGCATGAATTACTGCATCAGTGTGGTGTGGCATGAATGCGATCAGCCTTTGGCACTGCTGAGGTGTTATGGAGGTCCAGGTTGCTTTGATAGTGACCTTCAGCTCGTCTGCATTGTTGGGTCTGGTGTCTCTCATCTTCCTCTTGACAATGCCTCATAGATTCTCTATGGAGTTGAAGTCAGGCTAGTTTTCTGGCCAATCAAGCAGAGTGATACCATGGTCATTAAACCAGGTTTTGGTACTTTTGGCAGTGTGGACAGGCACCAAGTCCTGCTGGAAAATGAAACCAGCATCTCCATAAAGCTCGTCAGCAGAGGGAAGCATAAAGTGCTCTAAAATTTCCTGGTAGACGGCTGCACTGACTTTGGACTTGATAAAACACAGTGGGCAGACACCAGCAGATAACATGGCTCTTCAAATCATCACTGACTGCAGAAACCTCACACTGGACCTCAAGTAACTGAGATTCTGTGCCTCTCCACTCTTCCTCCAGGTTCCGGAACCTTGATTTCCAAATGAAATGCAAAATATACTTTCATCTGAAAAGAGGTCATCTGCTGGTGTTGATCCACTGTGTTTTATCAAGTCCAAAGTCAGCGCAGCCATCTACCAGCAAATTTTAGAGCACTTCATGCTTCCCTCTACTAACAAGCTTTATGGAGATGCTAATTTCATTTTCCAGCAGGACTTGGCACCTGCCCACACTGCCCAAAGTTCCAAAACTTGGTTTAATGGCCATGGCATCACTGTGCTTTATTGGCCGGCAAAGTCTCCTGACCTAAACCCCAGAGAGAATCTATGGAGTATTGTCATGAGGAAGATGAGAGACACCAGACCCAACAATGCAGATGAGCTGAGGCTGCTATCAAAGCAACCTGGGCCTCCATAACACCTCAGCAGTACCACAGGGTGATCACTTTCATGCAACACCACATTGATGCAGTAATTCATGCAAAAGGAGCCCCGACCAAGTATTGAGCGTGTACATGAATATAGTTTTCATTGGCCATCATTTCTATTAAAAATCAATTTTTTAAAATTAATTTTATGTAATATTCTAATTTTTTGATAAACTGGATTTGGAGTTTTCTTGAGCTGTAAGCCATAACCATCAAAATTAAAAGAAATAAACACTTGAAATATATCACTCTGTGTGTAATGAATCTATATAAGAGTTTCATTTTCTGAATTGAATCACTGAATTTAATCAACTTTTTGATGACATTCTAATTTAATGAGATGCACCTGTAGTGTTTGGACCGACTTTTACAGATGATTTGAAAAATCAGAGAAATACTCAGCACAGGTCAGCTGACATCAGTGTCAGGTGACACTCTTTTAAAGATCAGCGTTTGTGGAGGCAGTATTTATTTTAATTTTATATTCCTATGTAGTTACTTCTGCATGCTCTTTTCCCCTGGTCATTAATTCATTCATTCCTCAAAAAAAAAAAAAAAATACAATAATGCCTATAGACTCCAACACTAAGTCCGCAATTAAAATGTGGTTTAATAACAGCAGGTTTAATAACAAAAGGTGCAGCTCATGGCTGGGCGAGGCGAGGACAGAATAACCATGCTGACAACTGGAAGGGAACATAACTTAAAGAGCGGGACATGTTTCCAAACATGTCCCCCCACGATAGTGTGATCGGTTGCTTACTTAACATGAGTCAGCGTCACCTTCTTAAAAAAAATTAAAGCTGTCCATCCCTTAACATTATTGCATATATTATACTACATAACTTTTTTTTTTACTACCAGACAAAGATCTGCGGCTCTACAAACTTCAGCCTCCACTTCTTTCTAAAGTGAGCTCACATCCTGAGACAACTGGTTAAAAGTGTGGTTGTGGTTGTGAAACTACACCACTGGCAAAGCTTCACCCAGGACTGCACGCGGCATGTCTGGGTGCTCATAAACAACCCAACAACATGCACCTCCACACGTTGAACTGGTTGCTGCAGACACACGTATATTAACCCTATGAGTGTATGTTGCCAAACTGCGACATAACCCCTAGTTGTCAATAGCGGTAAATATTTTTTGTCAATAAAATAGTTCAGATTTTCAAGGCTATAACTTGAAAGTGGTAAGAGATAATGGCTTACTGTGAAAGATGTAAAATATGATCCAAAGTTTCAGATAGGAATAAATTTATGCATCTAATTTGCATAATGTCACACCACCTCTTTAAATTCCATAACTCAGTCAAAACTGGACTTTGGACGTATTTACACAAAAAATGGTTCAGTCTTTTGACACCATTTTTTGTACAGAGGTACCTCATCCTCTTATCTTCAAAGTATATAAACAAGAAATAAGTACATTTTTTTAAAAAAAAAACAACAGAAATTTCTCATTTACTTTTGACAAAGGGGAGCTGGCTGGCTGGGTGGCAAGGCCGCTGCGTTTTGACCCATCATGGTCCATATTTTGCATTCTGCCGGTAATTTAAAATCTCTACCACATCTACAAAGTCTTATGATTATCCCACATAATTTTCGCTTGTATCCTGTGGCTATTTTTCGCCTACAAAGCCGAAAAAGTGACGATGACGATCGTGGCCACATTAGCTTTCTGGACTACCTGCTACAAACAGGGAAAGGAAATGAGGAGTTCTTCTTTGGTGTATTACGTGTCATCCACTGAGTCCTCCAACGGATGTCTGCCACCTTTTGAAACTGGCAAATCAGTACAAATTCCCAATGCAGGCGATCATGTCAGAGTGAGAAGGCAGGTGCAGTGCTGCACTCTGCCACTAGGGGCATGCAAATTCTCACACTCAAAGGGTTACTGGCAAAACCAACTGCATGGTTCCACATATATGGCCAGACACATCAAAATCTCCCCTCATGGATTGTCACCTTACTGTGGCGGGGGGTTTGTGTACCCTAGTGATCCCAGGAGCTATGTTGTCTGGGGCAATTTGCCTCTGGTAGGGTCACCCAAGACAAAATGGTCCTGGGTGAAAGGCCAGACTAAGAACGATCCAACAGACTCTCATGATAAATAATAAAACAAGGATTCAGTGTACCCCACCCGGTATGGGGTTATCAGGGCCCCACCCTGGAGCCAGGCTTGGGGGAGGGGCTCGATGGCTAGCATCTGGTTGCCGGGTTTCCACCCATGGGACCTGGCCGGGCTCAGCCCGAAGGAGTTACATGGGTCCGCCCTCCAGTGGGCTCACCACCTGCAGGAGGGATCATGGGGGTCCGGTGCTATGTGAATCAGGTGGCGGTCAAAGGTCAAAGAGACCTTGGTGGTCTGATCCCAAGCTTCTTAAACTGGCTTTTGGGATGTGGAATGTCACCTCTCTGGTGGGAAAGGAGCCTGAGCTGGTGCATGAGGTTGAGAGATACTGGCTAGATATAGTCGGCCTCACCTCAGCACACAGCTCTGGTTCCGGAACCAGTCTCCTGGAGAGGGGCTGGAGCTTGGCCTACTCTGGAGTTGCCCCGGGCGAGAGGCGATGAGCAGGGGTGGGTATTCTTGTATCCCCCCACCTTGCTGCCTTTATATTGCGAGTTTTCCCCAGCGGACAAAAGGGTTGCTTCCCTGTGCCTTCGGGTTGGGAAACAGGTCCTGACCATCATTTGTGCCTATGCACCAAATGATGGTTCAGAGTACCCACCCTTTTTGGAGTCTCTGACTGGGGTGCTGGAGAGTGCTCCTCTTGGAGACTCCATTGTCCTACTGGGGGACTTCAATGTGCACGTGGGCAATGATAGTGAAACCTGGAAGGGGGTGATTGGGAGGAACGGCCTGCCCGATCTGAACCCGAGTAGTGTTCAGTTAGTGGACTTCTGTGCTAACCATAGTTTATCCATAACGAACACCATGTTCAAGCATAAGGGTGTCCATATGTGCACTTGGCACCAGGACACCTTAGGTCGCAGGTCGATGATCGATTTTGTTATCGTGTCATCAGACCTGCAACCGTATGTCATGGACACTCGGGTAAAGAGAGGTGCAGAGCTGTCAAATGATCACCACCTGGTGGTGAGTTGGATCCGATGGCAGGGAAGGATGCCATTCAGACCTGGTAGACCCAAACGTGTAGTTAGGGTGTGCTGGGAACGTCTGGCTGAGGCCCCTGTCCAAGAGGTCTTCAACTCCCACCTCCAGAAGAACTTCAACCACATTCCGAGGGAGTCTGGAGACATGGAGTCTGAATGGGCTATGTTCTCCACCTCCATTGTTGAAGCAGCGGCCCAGAGCTGCGGCCACAAGGTCGTCGGGGCATCTCGTGGTGGCAACCCAAGAACCAAGTGGTGGACACCAGCGGTGAGGGGGGTCATTAAGCTGAAGAAGGAGTCCTATCAAGTTTGGTTGGCTTGTGGGACTCCCGAAGCAGCTGAGGTGTACCGGCAGGCCAAGCAGAGTGCAGCTTGGGTGGTTGCTGAAGCAAAAACTCAGGTATGGGAGGAGTTCGGTGAGGCCATGGAGCAAGACTTTCGGTCAGCCTCGAAGAGATTCTGGCAAACTGTCCAGTGGCCCAGGAGGGGGAAGCAGCTATCTGTCCACACTGTGTATGGTGCGGATGGGGCACTGTTGACTTTGACTGGGGATATCGTCGGGCGGTGGAAGGAATACTTCGAGGATCTCCTCAATCCCACTGATACGCCTTCCACAGAGGAAGCAGGGCTTGTGGATGAGGGGAACGACTCGCCTATCACAGGGGCTGAGGTCGCCAAGGTGGTTAAAAATCTCTTTGGTGACCGGGCCCCGGGGGTGGACAAGATTTGCCCTGAGTACCTCAAGGCTCTGGATGTTGTAGGGCTGTCATGGTTGACACGCCTCTGCAACATTGCGTGGGGGTTGGGAGCAGTGCCTTTGGCATGGCAAACCGGGGTGATGGTTCCTCTCTTCAAAAAAGGGGACTGGAGGGTGTGCTCCAACTTTTGGTTTTGATTTTTGATTTTGGATATTTTATGGATCCCCAGAGGGGAAATTGAGGGCATCCACCTGGATGGATGAAGCAGCCACGGTACGGCGCCATCCCTTAACCATTCACACACACATTCATGCCTAGGGCCACTTTAGAGTCTCCAATTAACCTAACCTGCATGTTTTTGGCCTGTGGGAGGAAAACGGAGAAATCCCGGAGTAAACCCACGCAGATACGGGGAGAACATGCAAACTCCACACAGATCACTGTTGGTCAGGGGCTGGGAACTTTAGAGGGATCACACTCCTCAGCCTCCCTGGGAAGGTCTATGCCAAGGTACTGGAGAGGAGAGTCCAGCCGTTGGTCGAACCTCGGATTCAGGAGGAGCAATGTGGTTTTCGTCCTAGCTGTGGCACATCGGACCAGCTCTTTACCCTCTCGAGAATCCTCGAGGGTTTGTGGGAGTTTGCCCAACCAGTTTACATCTGTTTTGTGTACTTGGAGAAGGCATTCAATAGCGTCCCTCATGGTTTTTTATGGAGGGTGCTTTGGGAGTATGAGGTATCGGGCTTGTTGTTAGGAGCTATTCGGTCTCTGTACGACTGTTGTGACAATTTGGTTCGTATTGCCAACATTCGATCGGACTCATTCCCAGTGGAGGTGGACTCTGCCAGGGCCGCCCTTTGTCACCGATCCTGTTCATAATTTTTATGGACAGGATTTCTAGGCACAGCCAGGGAACAGAGGGTGTCATGCTTGGCGACCACAGGCGACCATCTCTGTTGTTTGCAGATGATGTTGTCCTACTGGCTTCATCCAGCAATGACCTACGTGTTTTACTGGGATGGTTTGCTGCTGCGTGTGAAGCGGCTGGGATGAGAATCATTACCTCCAAGTCCGAGTCCATGGTCCTCAGCCGGAAAAAGGTGGATTGTCCTCTCTGGGTTGGGGACAGGCTCCTGCCCCAGGTGGAGGAGTTTAAGTATCTTGGGGTCTTATTCACAAGTGAGGGGAGAATGGAGCAAGAGGTTGACAGACGGATCAGGGCAGCATCTGCTGTGATGTGGACGTTGTACTGGTCTGTTGTGGTGAAGAGGGAGTCGAGATCTAAGGAAAAGCTGTTGATTTACCAGTCAATCTACGTTCCTACTCTCACCTATGGTCACGAGCTTTGGGTAATGACCGAAAGAATGAGATTGCGGATACAAGTGGCGGAAATGGACTTTCTTCGAAGGATCGCTGGACTCACCCTCAGAGATAGGGTGAGGAGCTCAGTCATCCGGGAAAGGCTCAGAGTAGAACCGCTGCTTCTCCACACTGAAAGGAGCCAGTTGAGGTAGTATGGGCATCTGATCAGGATGCTTCCTGGACACCTCCCACTTGAGGTGTATTGGGCACGTCCCTCTGGGAGGACACCCCGGGGCAGACCCCAGGGCAGACCCAGGGCTCGCTGGAGAGACTATGTTTCCCAGCTGGTCTGGGAATGCCTTGGTATCCTCTCTGAAGAGCTGGAGCAGGTGGCTGGGGGGAGGGAAGTCTGGGTTTCTCTGCTTGAACTGCTGCTTCCACAACCCGGACCTCCGGAAAAGTGGCAGAAGATGGATGGATGGATGGATGGATGGACAGACATCAAAATCTAACATTTCATAAAGCCAGCATGGCCATGTGGGCCCCACCAAAGTTTAAATCTGGGCTGTTTTATGGGTCCCATGTTGGCCCCATCTGTTGTCATTCAGTCCATACAGCCAATCATGTACAGTAGAGCAAAATTACGTTTCTCCTATCTACAATATTAATCACTTGTAGAATCAGAGGGGTCACTGCCATGCAAGGCACCACTACAAACAACTTCTCCTTCCCCCATTCTATTACGCTGAGCACCAAGCTAGAAGGTGGGAAGTACTATTATTTATATGGTCTTTGGTATGACCCGGCTAGAACCTGAACCCCCAACTTCCTGGTTGTGGGGCGGATGCTCTCTCAATTAGGCCACCACTCCAGTTTACCTAGTCTCAACTTATTTTCTCAGAAATTTGCAATTTCCTTGTAAGTTTGTGACCTTTTCCCCCTAATTTGATACATTTTTCTTGTAAATTTGGAACTTTCTCAAAAATTTTCAACATTTTTTGTCTGTAAAGTTGCAACATTTTCTGATAAATTTGTAACTTTTCTTGTAAATTTTCAATTTATTTACTCATATTTGCCACTTTTTGTGTTAATTTGCAACTTTTTCTAGGTTTTCCTTCATAAAATTGTGACTTTTTTCTTGTAGATTTGCTATTTTTTTCTCATTGGTTTGGATCTCTTTTCAAGTAATTTAACTTTTTTTTTTATTGTAAATTTGCAACTTTTTTCTCCTAAACTTTCACTTTTTTCTCTTAAATTTGTGACTTTCCTCAAAAATTTGCTACAAATTTTTTGTAAATTTGTCAGTTTTTCTTATAAATTTTCACATTTTTTCTCATAAATTTGTGACTTTTTTCCAGTAATTCTGCCTGTGGCCAAAGTGTTATTGAAACCTGCTCACCCATGTTAAACCCGGGTGGGGCCCAGATGGCTTTAAAGTGGGTAAGCAGATTCCCTGCTCACCTGCACCACAGGTAAAGTCAATGTGGGCAAACACAGATGAGGCCAACATGGAACCTGCAGACAAGCCAACATAGGACCCATGGCACAGCCCAGATTTAACCTTTGGTGGGACCCACATGGACATGCTGGCTGGGGTCTTATTCTCTTTTAGCTTGTTTCTGTTTCTCTGCTTTTTAAATTCTTGTGTATTTCTTTTGCAACTTGCTGTCATGTTTTAATGTTTTATGGAAAGCACTTGGAATTGTCTTGTACACGAAACGTGCTGTACAAATAAACCTGCCTTGCCTCAACCTCTCTGGGGCAAAGTAAAAACTTGCAATCAGCAGCTATAAGCAGATGCGGCATAGAAGCAGCAGTCTTCCATCCCTCATAACAGTCGGTTGTCTCGCTTGGTATGAAGTGATGAAGTCAAAGGAAGGACACTGGTGAGAAGCCACAGATAAACAGGGGCAGGAAGACAAACTACCCAAAAAAAATGTGTGGTGAATGAGGGTGGGGGGTTAGAAAAAAAAGGGGGGGTCAAAGGGTCCTTGGGCACATCAGAACATTTCTCCAGGGCAAACAGGGGAACAAGGGCCTCACTGCAGCCCAGCAGTCAGAGCAGCTCCTTGGGCAAACGACTCTAATCAAATTTGTGTGATTGGGCTCAGAAAAGGCAGAGAGGGTAAAAGAGACTCCTTTCACACAGGAAAGGACACACAAGGAAGCATTTAAAGATCTACTATCCCTCTGCTGATCTTTTCAGTAGCTGTTCACAGGACAGTCTGTCTGCCCACACCAGCATCTCTTGGCAAAGCACACACTGGCCCTTTTCTCAGCTGTGTGAAATATTACCACCAGAACAGGAACGATAAAACTTTGTTTTATGTGCTTCCTCTAATGGATTGTGAGTGGAAATTCAGCCCATATTTTGCGAGATTCACCCTGATCTGCACTCCTTCAAGCTAGCGTCAAAACAGCTATTTTTAGCCACCCGACTGTGAATATGTTTCTGGCCTTAGCGCATGGCCTCAATTTTCCTTGATCATAGTTGAAGTTTAAGAGTGATGAAAGAAAATCTCCTCCAGCAACAGACGTGAGAATAAAGTTTGGCTTCAATGAATGAGGACAAATATTCCAAGGAAGGGGGGGGGGTGGAGTGGAGCGCATCAGCGGCAGTACTGAGATGCTCTGAGGCACAAATGGAGGCGCGGTACAGCACAGCAACCTGTGGCCCACTTGCTGCTTGTCTGAGCCTTGACAGAAAGTCCCAAAGCACGCTTCCTGTTAGCCTGCTAAATTGACTCCACACGCCCACGCTTCCACCGCTACGTGAGCACAGAGTCTCCCATTAACCTCCTCCTGCTGCCTCAGCCTAGCGGTTCTTCAGTACATACACCGAAGATGCAATCATGTACAAACGACCGAGGACAAAACAGGAGGAAGAACTTGTGCTTCCACCCACGTCCTCCATTTTTCTCTTCGGAACAATATGTCCCGCTGCGCTGACGTCAAGTCACCAATTAAGGTGAACACACATTAAGTCACAGCTTCCATTTAAAATTGCTCATTCTGCTTCATCGGGGCACATGCATACACATTTTAACTGCACAGAACAACAAAGGACAATCTGATGTCGTCACATCGTGTCTTGTGTACACATATTTCAAAATGTATTCCCCTTCCTCTGAAAGAGTATTTACTTCAAAAAGGAAAGAAGAACCACACATGGTTTCATAACATTCTGATAAATCATCAAGAAGCGCTGCATTATCTTTATAAATTAAGACTTTTTTGCTTGAAAAATATTAATAGTTTTTTGTAAAGGCATAAAAAACTAATATGGCAGATAAAGAAAAAAAGCATATGTTTTTACCTAAATCTGCAACTGTTTTCCTCATAAATTTGTAATTTCCTCTAATAAAACTGTGACTCTTTTTGTACATTTGAGACTTTATTATCATTAATTTGTGGATTACTTTATAGCTAATATTTTGTCTATTTTTATAATGAAATTACTGTTTTACTTAGTGGTAAGTACTTACTGGTTTTTTTAATTACTGATAAAAAATTTTACTTTTTTCTCAAATAAATGAAATGTCTGATCATAATTTTGCAGAGCCAGAATAGAACAATAATTTCAACTCTGATTTCAAAGAAATAAAAGTATTAATAAAATCATATTTAATTAAATAAAATGAACTAAAATGACCAAAGATGCAGGTATATTTCTGTTGTAATATTTCTATATATTTACAGTTTATTATACAACAGTTAGTTCTGACCAAGCAATTTGATTGGACAATAGGGACTCCAGGAGTTACTAAAATCCACAATAAATGCACTCCAGTTTCACCGGATATGTATCACTCCGCTTCAAAGGTCTTCTAGTAACCATTAATTACTAACCGTTATTTACTGTTGACTCCCGGTTGGCACTTTAAGGCAACATTAATGGAATACAGCAAAATGATGGCCATTTTTCCAAATATAACATTTGAGTTAAACTATGAATGGTCATCAGAAGAGGAGGAGAAGAAGGGAAGAAGCCAGGCTATTTCCATGGAAACCTCCCAGTGTGCAAGAATTTCATCAGCTGACCTGGACAATCTGGAGAAAAGCAAAAACGAGGATAACACAGTAAAACCACAATACTTTTGTGGTGATTGACTCTTTGTTTCATCTGAAAATGCCAAAAAAAAGTGAGCAAAGTGTGCCAAAAAAATCGCTACCATGCTAACTACTAGCCATCGACTAGCTACCGGTGTTGTGCCCACGCTTTGATCTCGGGTCGGGTCTTCTACAGCACCGACTCAACAGGTATGTTTTATAAACAATGACTTTTACACTTGGCAATATTTAATTTGTTTACATGTGTGTGAAATGACAACAGATGTCTTCATGCTGATTGAGATGTTTAGTAACAGTTACTGGCTACATTTAGAAGGGACTATTTTTTCTCAGCTGTGCAAAATAATGGGTTAAACAAACATACCATATTTTGTCCAGTATTGCTGTCATTTAATAAACTGTGCTTGCCAGAACTGTTTTATAAAATTTGTATTGCAAGAAATTTTATAAAGTTAATTAGACCACTCTTTGCTAAACAGACAACAAGAAAAACCTCCCATGTTTTGAAATACAGATACATCGACAGATGGATGGATGGATGGATGGATGGATGGATGGACTTTATTGATTCCAAACTGGGAAATTACAGATGATACAAATGTTGGTAGTTTGTCTGAAGGCTGGAGGATGCTAACGGATTTACCTCACTGTCTTTGTGAATTTCAGTCATCACTCTTCACTCTATAAATTCAAGAAATCTCTGTGTCTGTGTGTCACAATCATAGGACATCATAGGACGGCCTATGATGTCTGCATGATGTCCTATGATGATCCTATGATCTCAGGCTACATAGGACTCGCGATGCCATCATATAGGCAATAGGACTGGCTGCCTATGATGTTGTGTCCTATGATGCCTGCCTCGATGTCTTTATGATGTCATGATGTATTTTATGACTGGCTACCTATGATGTAGTGTCCTTTGATGCCTGCCTCGATGTCTTTATGATGTCATATAGACCAACCAGACGCTACATAAATGGAGAGCAATAGCGTGAGGAGAACGGTGAGAAGAAGAAGGTCAGCACCAGATGGCTGCACCTCAGACACAGTCCAAGGACGCATAATTTTTTCCACACATAAGGAGTTGTTCAGAACTCCTTATACAAAGATACAGAGTGATGATAATCAAGTCAGTGGCAGTAATGCACCTGTAAGCTGGTTGCCAACCTCCAATCACATCTAAAGAAGAAAAAGAGGAGAAGGGTGTGGGGGCCTGGGTGGCCAACAACTTGGCCATGGCAACTGGCCAAGATGTGTAGAGTGATGATATACGTAGAGTGAAGTGATGATACAGAGTAAAGTACGAGGAGACAAAGAATGAAGATAGAGTTGAGGTTCAATTGGACACAGCAATGATGATAGAAGGACTACAGCTCCTGACCAGATAGAGCGATGATATAGAGTGAAGTACGTGGCGGTAATGCACCTGTAAGCTGGTTGCCAACGCCAATCAAATCTAGAAGAAGAAGAAGAAGAAGAAGAAGAAGAAGAAGAAGAAGAAGAAGAAGAAGAAGAAGAAGAAGAAGAAGAAGAAGAAGAAGAAGAAGAAGAAGAAGAAGAAGAAGAAGAAGAAGAAGAAGAAGAAGAAGAAGAAGAAGAAGAAGAAGAAGAAGAAGAAGAAGAAGAAGAAGAAGAAGAAGAAGAAGAAGAAGAAGAAGAAGAAGAAGAAGAAGAAGAAGAGAACTGCAGCATGTCAGGAAAGATCCCGTGAAGATGACACAGCTGGGGTTCGAGCAGTACCTCCCAGGCATGACTGTACTGCACGTAAGAAAAGATGCCGTGAAGATGAAACACCTGAGGTTCGAGCACGTCATAGGGTACGACAGTCAAGGGATGCACAGACAGACAGGAAACGTGTGGCAGTGCGCCATGCACGTGCTGAGTCACTTGAAGCCTGAAATGCCCGCAAAGCAAGCAACGCTGCACACCACGCAAGGCACAGACAAGCTGAGACCAAATAGGACACACTAAACCACACCCATTCGAAGCGGTAAATCTGGAAATCTCACTCAGTAAGGCAGAAGGCACTCTATAAATTCAAGAAATCTGTCAGTGTGTCAGTCTGTCACCCCATTAAAAATAGGACACACTACTTTAAACCACACCCATTCGAAGCAGTACCCATGAAGAATGGCAGTCTACACTACAAATGTGTAAAATTCCAAGCAAAGCGCTGATTTTCTCCAGGTGCTCCAGTTTCTGGGTTTTGATGGGCATGCACGGGTCTTCCTGAACAGGGTCGAAAGCCACTTTTTGCCCAGATCTATTTTCATGATCCTGTCCATGAACTGGAATTACGACGCACTGATCCCTCAACCAGTAGCCTGAACGAAGAGGAAGAAGAACAAGAAGACCCACCAGATGGAGAGCAATAGAGTGAGGAGAACTGCTGCACGTCAGAAAAGATGCCGTGAAGATAAAACACCTCAGGTTCCAGCAGCACACAGGGATGGCAACAGGAAATTCTGATTTCAGCTGAAATCTAATTTGGTCGACTGACTTATGGGGGGGCCGGGGGGGCGCAGCTCCCCTGAAGCTGGGAGATTTTCAGTAAAACAGAAGTAATTTAGACTGAAAAAAATGATTAAAAAAAATGAAATACTAGACTTAGATAAATCATTAAATTTTAATGAAAAGTTTACTTACTTTTTCTTCAATGTTGTCTGTCTTTAGTCCAACATATTTAACAGTTCTATAAGAGTTTATTACACTATTTACACTATTTACACTGGTCACCAAGTCACTTCTAATGTGAAACTTTCTTCCTTTTGGCAGCAAGCTGTGTCAGTCTCTGAACTTTGAACTTTATCTCCTTTTCTGGTTTCTTCAGAAACTGAGTGTTTCTGTTACCTCGTCGAACTTTGAGCCAATTTTCACCTTTACTGTCACTTTTCTCTCAAGCCAATTCCATCGGAACTTATTTTTGACACTTTTGTCTATTTCTAGCACTGATGACTCCTGATCCTTCGATAAAAATCTCATAATTCTGCTGAAAACAATACCGAAAGCTCAGAATTCCAACATGAACCAGGGATGTGATTTGGGGTTGGTGAAATTATCTGAAAATTTTGCAGGGGGTCTGGGGGACACAATCCCCCAGCGGGGTCCGGGGCAGAGCCCCGCTTGGGGAGGGGGGGGGTCGGGGGGCTATGCCCCCCAAAGCTCCTGGGATTTTATGATTTTTAAGTACCAGAACTGTGCTTAAATGACATAAAACAAACAGCTGAATGCCACTTATTACTGTATAATATTGACTTATGTTCCAAGAAGATAGCATTCCTAAAATATTCCAACAAGCATTATCCATCACATGCTTTAACACTTGATCAAATCAAAATCAGTTAATTTTATCTATTCCATAATAGAAATAAAATTCCAACATACCATTACTTTTTATAATTTCAGCATTCATTTCAGATCACCAGTTTCAATCTCCATTGAGACTTGAGCAGTTCATTTTGCACAATCACTGATGCAGCCAAGTCTTAGAAATATTCAAAAGTTATGAGTCAATATCCACTGTGCACTGTCAATTTCAAACTGTTTGGAATCATAAAAGTAATCTAACTAAATTGTTTTGCTATTTTTTCTCCTCAACATCAATGTCAGGGCACTGCAAGAGTTTTGGGGGATGGTTAACTTTTATAACCGTTTCCTCCCCCGCGCAGCCCAGCTCACACAGCCGTTGTACGGTACACTCAAACGGAAACCGGCGGACAGAGTCGACTGGACTTCTGAACGGGAGCAGGCGTTCTGAGGTTAAAACAGCGCTCACTACCGACGCCTCGGACATGGGCATAGCGGCCGTCGTAGAGCAATGTGTTGCCGGTTCTTGGCAGCCGCTCACCTTTTTTTTTAGCAGGTCTTTGCACAACAGTGAGCGTAAATACAGCGTGTTCGACAGAGAGTTAATGGCTCTCCACCTGGCCATACGCCACTTCCAGTTCTGCCTGAAAGGGTGCACCTTCACTGCGTTCGTGGACCACAAGCCGCTAACGTACTTAACGTACTTTATCTTCCTGGAAGATAAAATAAAGCGGAATTTGGCGAATTACCGGAAAAATCACATCCCTGAGAACAAGCCGCCATGAATTTTTGACAAAGCATACAACGAGCCATTTGATTGGTCCAATCGTTTGCAACTATCCAATCGCAGGGCTGTTTACAATACAGCAGTAGCTTGAGTACATCCGGGTTATCGCGGGAGACTTGACCCGGGAAAGCGCCGAGCGCTTATGTAATCGTGTTGATTTTCGCTAAAATCGGTAACAATAAGGTACCTTACCCCCCCTAAAATTTTCTCAACGGATTTAGACGATTCACAGAAATGATCAATTTGAAAATAAATCGGCGGAAATCCGCGGATCGGCGGAAAATTGCCATCCCTGAGTACACCGCAGGCATGACTGTGAACAACACAGCCATCTCAGACAGGAGGAGACCCTTCAGCAAATACTTGCTTATACTTGGTTTCTACGGGCATGGACGGGTATGCACGGATATGTACTAGTTATAGTAAATCCTCAACAATTCAGTTATCCTTGCCTTTGGCTCAGTTAGCCTGTATATCAAGCCTAATCACACCTGTTAGCTTAGTGACTCATTATTGCATCTGTTAGTGGGATACTGTAAATGCCTCCACTTTGTGACGGCCAGGTGAAGCCTCAATGAAGTTCTGAGGCTTTCCTTCTAATTGTGCCCAAAAAGATTCAAAGCTTCAGTTTAACTAAGAACAGTGACATCTGGTGGCCAACTGAAGTTTGGGATCAATAAAGTATATCTACATCTATCTAAAAGACTGTGTGGTTGTTTTAATCTGCTGATGTTTCAGTTCATTTATACCAGTGGTTCATAACTTTTTTCTTTTATTCCCCACTTTGGGGAGGCAGATGATTACCGAGCCAACCTACACACACAGGTCTTTCTCTGCCACCTCCACACCCACAACGAATCCAAAAGCAAGGTAAACCTTGTATTTACTTTTCTCCCTGATTCTTTGGTTAATTACCATCATAAATTTCTCTTTTCCCATCATTTTGATGGAGAAAAAAAAAACAGGTCATTATCTAATTTTATCAATCATTTTAATTCTGATATAATACTGAGTAGCTTGTATTGTCATACCGTTGTACTGTGGCTGCCTCATCCATCCAGGTGGATGCCCTTAATTTCCCTCTGGGATTAATAAAGTATACGAAAAATTTGCATTTTCAGTTTTAATTGTGAATTTACAGGCTGGGCACACAGATTATGCATTTATTTTTTGTTCAATGTAAAGCAGATCTATGTGACACCGGGAACCCAACAGCTCTGCCCGCTGATACAGAGGAAAACAGAGACTCTCCTCCCAGCTCTTTTAAACTTTAAACTCAGAAAAAAACTGTTTGAAGTTCAGTGGATATGACTGAGTAACTCCTGTTTCTGTTACAGTTTGGTTTTAAATCATCCTGTTAAAACAATGACAGTGATTAAGGAGTGAAATAGTCATAAAATGAGATGCCAATGAATGCATATTTTGGCATTGCTCCGGTGTCCCGGTGGGGTGTGTGCAGAGTGCAGCAGGCTGCACAACTTAAATATGGCCTGATGATGAGAAGCACTGTGGGGTGATGGTTGTTACCGGCAGCAAAGGTGCATTTGAAATATCACTGATTTGTTATTAATTTTCGCAATGCCGGTGCTTCAACCACCAGGCCGGTTGGCCAGCTGCTGTAAGGAGACTGTGCACTGACGGAGAACATTGTCATTATGTGCAAGATGTTATGAAAAATAAATAAAAGGAGACAATAGGCTTGATAATCACAATTTAATAACGATGGAGAAATCGTGTCAAAATGACGGAAAGCTTTCATTTTTTTCTGTCACGTGTTTATGTAATATTCAAATTTTTTGAGAAACTGAATTCTGGGTTTTCATGAGCTGTAAGCCACAATTATCAAAAGTAAAAGAAATAAACACTTGAAATATATCACTCTCTGTCTAATGAATCTATATAATACATGAGTTTCATTTTTTCAACTGCATTACTGAAATAAATTAACTTTTCGATGACATTCTAATTTATTGAAACACACCTGTATATAATAGGAAGCAGTTTGCAGTTTGTTATGTGAAACCGATATCAATATTGGCACATAATTCAAGACTTGAAACAAAAACATCTGGGACTGCAGCTGCTCAGTATGGGTGTACACCAAAAAAAAAACAACTTTAATACAGAAGAATAAGAATTACCTAAGACAGGCCACTGGCAACAGAGTTTCAAAACAAGGATTAAGTGCACTCTGTGGCTAAAGCATCTCATCCAGTTGGAGCCATTAAACATGACTGGGGGATTTTAAATCCAGTAATGTTCATTCCAACTTGTTGACTGTAAATCTCCATTAAGGAGTAGCGGTCTAGGAGAACAGAAGGGCTATATACTGGAATAATCTACAGTGCTGCGAAAAAAGTATTTGCCTTCTTCCTGATTCCTTATATTTTTGCATATTAGTCACACTGAAACATTTCAGATCATCAAACAAATTTTAATATTAGACAAAGACAACCCGAGCAAACACAAAATTCAGTTTTTAAATGATGATTTCATTCATGAAGGATAAAAAGCTATCCAAACCTACCTGACACTATGTGAAAAAGTACCCCCCACCAACTCCAGCCGTTACATCATGAATTAACTGTGATTCAATTTTACTAGCTATACCCAGGCCTGATTACTGCCAGACCTGTTGAGTCAAGAAATCACTAATGTTAGAATAAAATGATCAATATTAAAATATGTTTGTAGGTGCAGCCAAGGAACGGCGCATGTCACGTTCGGTGGTCACAGGATCTCATCTCTGCTTTTTGCAGATGATGTTGTCCTGTTGGCTTCATCAAGCAATGACGTACAAGTCTTACTTAAGTAGTTTGCTATGGAGTGTGAGGCGACCAGGATAACAATCAGCACCTCCAACGAGTGACAGGGAAATGGAGCAGCAGATTGACAGATGAATCAGAGCAGCATTTGCAGTGATGTGGGCATTGTACTGATCTGCAGGGATGAAAAGGGAGCTAAGCTCTACGGTCATGAACTTTGAGTAATGACAGAAAGAATGAGAACCCAGATACAAGCGTATGAAGTGAGCTGGACAGGGTGAGGAGCAACATTATTCAGGAGAGGCCCAGAGTCAAACCGCTGCTCCTCCACATCAAAAGGAGGCAGTTCAGGTGGTTTGGGCACCTGATCAGGATGCCTGCTCGCCGCCGCCCATGTGAGCTGTTTTTCAGGCATGTCCCACTGGGAGGAGACCCCGGGGCAGAAACAGGATACACTGGAGAGACTATGTAAGGTCTCTGGGAAAAGGGAGGACTGGGCACCTCTGCTTGGACTGCTGCCTTCATGATCCAGACCCCTGGAAAAGCGGTAATGGATGGATGGATGGATGGATGGATGGATGGCTGAATGGAAAATTTGTTTGATAATCTGAAACGTTTAAGTAATAAGTAAGTAGTAACTAGTGGGGCAGTCGTGGCTCAGGAGACAAAGCAGGTCATCCAATAACCAGAGGGTTGGTGGTTTGAATCCTGCTCTCCTCAGTCATCCTGCCACTGTATCCTTGGGCAAGACACTTGCCTCCAGTGTCTGTAGCACTGGTGTATGAACGTGTTAATAAATGTTTGGTGATGATCGGAGAGGTCATTGGCATGGATTGGCCGCCACGTTTCTGTCAGTCTGCTCAAGAACAGCTGTTTCTACAGAGGTAGCTTACCGCTACCAGTTGTCTGTGGGTTGAATGAATAATGGGCTCACTGTAAAGTGCTTTGGGTGTCATGAAAAGGGGCTATATAAATTATTGTTATTTAAGTGTGACAAATATGCAAATATATAAGAATCAGGAAGGAGGCAAATACCATTTCACACCACTGCACATTGCATTTTGGCATAAATGGCCCTATTATGATGATCTAAAGTGCACATTTGTGCCACACTTCCCATCTTGTAACTATGGATTTTTTTAGTTTATATCAGTGCATTGTCTGTTTTTCACACTTTGCTTCACAACATCTGGATACCTGTAGACTGTGTGCCCGCTTTATGCTGCAAGGAGGGGACTCGATTAAAAGAGGTGTGGCACTGGCACAATTTCGGCACATTGGTATTTTAGTGCATTTTATGTCATGTTATGTGGTTTTGAACAACAAAAAGTAGGTCTATCGTCAGTAGCATTTTAAAATTGTGGGAGCTCACATATTGACAGGGCACACGAGAAAACACTCACAGCCTGCACTACATTATTTTAATGGAGAGAGTTCAAACAGCTAGAATTTAATCAAAGTAGTGTTACCTGTCATTTTATTTATAATATGATGAAACAATGAAAAATTTTCTGATTGGTTCTGGACAGACTTGAGCCGGAGGTCCGGTGGGCTCAGTGGCCAGTGTGAATCCAGTGATAGGAGGCGGCAACATCGAAAACACACAGTGGGATTTGACGTCAAGCTAGCTGTCAATTGTCTGTCAATGCAGCACAGGTGTCATAAACACCTTCCAAGACAGAAAATAAGGCACCAAATGCCGGCTGTGAGTTTGTGAATGTATTGACTGAATAGAACTGAATAACAAAATACTTGTGGTGGAAAAGAAACACAGGTCAGCAAAATAACCGAGGCTAAGGCGAGAGCATCGCCAGCAAAACCTGGAGACAAATCTTGAAAAAACAGGCATGCAAAATAGCCCAGCTAAGGCGAGAACATCGCCGACTAACCTGGAGACAACAAATAAACATGACTTATGTGTGGATAAGGCGAGCAGAAAGTGATAGCTGATAGTAGGGTGCTGCGCTGAACAAAAATGCGCAGTCCCTTAAATAGTGAACAGAACCATTAACATAACTGCCAACGGGTGTGGGCACCTGAACGGGCAGGAGAAGGTGAGGGAACATGATTGGGATCAGCTGAGGAAGTGAGAGGGAGGCAGACCACACTGACAGCTGACAGGGCATGCCCATGCAAAGCTTCACGTCCCTGACAGCTGTCAACAGTAAAAATGACTAAACTGTGATATAAGGAATAAAAATAACAAGTCAAGGTATATTATAAATAAGTACAGGAAATAAAATTATAACATAAACACAAACAGAAAAATGGCAAGTGGAACAAGAATCAAAAAGGGCGAAAGTGCAACAGATAAGTAAACAGGCAGAAAATGCCATGAGACAGAGTCTGGAAATTTCCAGCGCTCGGCTCATGACAATAGGAGACACACCCCCTGTTATTAGAAGGAATTTATTCAACAGAGGATTGATTGGGCTATGCAAGTGCATCTCAGAAATTTAGAATATTCCAAAAAAGTTTATTTCTAAATAACTAATTTCAAAAAGTTCAACTTTATTTCTATATGCATCACACAAAGTGAGCCATTTCAAAGCTCCATCCATCCATCCATCCATCCATCTTCTACCGCTTTTCCGGAGGTCCGGGTCGCGGAGGCAGCAGTTCAAGCAGAGAAGCCCAGACTTCCCTCTCCCCAGCCACCTGCTCCAGCTCTTCAGAGGGGATACCAAGGCGTTCCCAGACCAGCTGGGAGACATAGTCTCTCCACCGAGTCCTGGGTCTGCCCTGGGGTCTCCTCCCAGTGGGACGTGCCTGAAACACCTCAAGTGGGAGACGTCTAGGAGGCATCCTAATCAGATGCCCATACCACCTCAACTGACTCCTTTCAATGTGGAGGAGCAGCGGTTCTACTCTGAGCCTCTCCCGGATGACTGAGCTCCTCACCCTATCTCTGAGGGTGAGTCCAGCAATCCTACGGAGAAAGCTCATTTCAGCCGCTTGTATCCGCGATCTCGTTCTTTCAGTCATTACCCAAAGCTCATGACCATAGGTGAGAGTAGGAACGTAGATTGACTGATAAATCGACAGCTTTGCCTTAGAACTAAGCTCCCTCTTCACCACAACAGACCGGTACAACGTCCGCATCACTGCAGATGCTGCTCCAATCCGTCTGTCGATCTCTCGCTCCATTCTCCCCTCACTCGTGAACAAGACCCCAAGATACTTAAACTCCTCCACTTGGGGCAGGAGCTTGTCCCCAACCCGGAGAGGACAATCCACCTTTTTCCGGCTGAGGACCATGGACTCGGACTTGGAGGTGCTGATTCTCATCCCAGCCGCTTCACACTCAGCGGCAAACCGTCCCAGCAAGAGCTGTAGGTCATTGCTGGATGAAGCCAACAGGACAACATCATCTGCAAACAACAGAGATGAGATCCTGTGGTCACCAAGCATGACACCCTCCATTCCCTGGCTGCGCCTAGAAATCCTGTCCATAAAAATTATGAACAGGATCGGTGACAAAGGGCAGCCCTGGCGCAGTCCAACTTTCACTGGGAATGACTCCGACCGAGTGTTGGCAATACAAACCAAACTCTCACAACGGTCGTACAGAGACCGAATAGCTCGTAACAACAAGCCCGATACCCCATACTCCCGAAGCACCCCCCACAAAAATCCATGGCACATCGGACCAGCTCTTTACCCTCTCGAGAATTCTCGAGGGTTCGTGGGAGTTTGCCCAACCAGTTTACATGTGTTTTGTGGACTTGGAGAAGGCATTCGACCGCGTCCCTCGTGGATTTTTGTGGGGGGTGCTTCGGGAGTATGGGGTATCGGGCATTTCAAAGCTCTTTGAATTAAATTACTGAGTCATGATGTTTCCCTAAAGGATCGTTGCTAACTATGGTAAATTCTGTGGTATGAACTATGTAGCTGTAATGCAAGTGTTTCCCAAAACTAACAATCAAAGTGCAAAAGTGTTACTTAAAAAGTCCAGTGCATCATTGAACAAAACAGGCATTTCTCAAAACCACAGTTCCAGCAAACGTTTGCAAACACTGTAGTAAAGTTGAGTCATTGTAACAACAGTTCAGGAGCTGTAGTAGAAGTTTATTTGCTGGAGAAAACAGTAGATACTGATGGAGGATGCAGCTGACAGCAATGATGTAATTAGTGGTATTATGTTGGTGATTCTACAATTTGAGGGCAATTTTAGCTTCAATAACTGAAAAAAATTACCCTTGTATACATGTCTATTATCTATTTTAAAAAAATAATAACCCACCAAATAATTGGATTTCCCCAGCTCATCAAACAGAATTTTTATAATGTACATTAATTGTTATGTGATACATTTTCAGCAGCCCTGTTACCCAAAAAAACTGTTTAAAATATTTGACTATTCCATTAAAAATGATCTCATTAATACTGAATACTCATTCATTTTCACATAAGACTTTACATAGTAATTTAAACCACTTATGAAATCTACTTACCCACCTGTTTTACACTGAAATACACTGTGCATATAACTATAAGAAAGACTGCAGATTAAACCCTTGTGAGCTGATACAGCCACTTCTAATTATTTTAATTATGCCTCGGTGAAAACGGAGGTATACAGCAATCAGTTATCAGTTAATGTGGTCTGTGTGTGTCTGTCTGTTACCAGCTTTTCAGCTCGCCCAGTCAAAATTCAGTGCAACTGAAGACTTGTCTCATTGTATGACCATATTTTCTCGATTTTTAATTTGCTAGAATTCCGAGATAAGGTTTTGTTTTCGAAATAAACACAAATTTAACTCACCTTTACAGTCAATGAAGCCAGGAAAACAGTACTGTAATAACTATGCCAGGCCACTAGAGGCGGCAGTGTGACTTTTTTTTTAACAGCACATGGATGACTTCCTGTCACAGTCGATCTCTAGCTGAGCAATAAGTAGCGGTTATAAAATAGTGGTTACTGAAAAAAAAACATATTCAGTAACTACACAATTTATTCATCGCATTGATTGTTTTCACACTGATTTTGCCGTTTAGTTTTGCAGAGGAAGGACGAGGTATTTTCTTCCTGGAGTTTTTAGTTCGCTAAATACTACAAGTCCCAACATTCCTTGCCTCAAAAACTTTTGTGGAGTTGGTTAGGTGACCGTGCTGATGCCTGTCCAAAATGAAAGCACCAAGGTGCTGTACCTCGGTGCCTGTGGCATAGTAGCATGGGCGACTGTAAAAAAAAGTGGCACTCCAACCTCTAGTGGCCTGGGATAGTCATTACAATATTTTATTTTTTTTTTTTTTTGCTGCGGCATTGACAGAAATGGTGAGTAAAATTTTTGTTTATTTCAAAAACAGAGTTATTTCGGAATTCTGGCAAATTATAAGTCTAGAAAATATGGTCATATAATGATACTGTAGAGACTGGGTTAATCATCTCAGACTGGATGCAGAGGGGAAACAGAGGAGAACAATAGCTAGGGAGATCATGGTGAGATAGCAGGAAGAAGGAGTTGGGGGGAGAAACGATGAATGTATTGTGATGTGAAATGTCATGCAAATGTAATGTAGGGTGATGTGAAATGTCATGCAAATGTGAGATGAGCGGTTGGTATAAAAGGAAAACTCATGGTGTATTGAGACATGCTTTTTCCGTGTATGACTGATGAGAGAGTGAATAAAGTCGTCTGCTGCATGAATCAGTCTCGTTATTTACATTCTCCACAATACAAACCTTTAGTTACACTTAATTTTGACTGGGCGAGCTGAAAAGCTGGTAACAGACAGACAGATGGACAGCTACAACCACACACACACACAGGCATTAACTGATTACCATATGCCTCTCCATTTCACCGAGGCATTCATTCATTCATCTTCTTCCACTTAATCCTTTTCGGGTCGCGGGGGGGCTGGAGCCTATCCCAGCATCTTTGGGCGAGAGGCAGGGTACACCCTGGACAGATCGATTAAGCAAATGTAAATAAAGTCGTTGACAGACGTTTGTGTTGTAATTATTTATATTTGTTTCTCATACTGTTACTCGAGGAGTAACAACTGTATGACTGTATTAAACAACTGCATGACATCTATATTCAACCACTGGACTAAAGTGGCCAACCGGTGGAAAAGTGGTATTTGCCGGTGGAGAATCGGTATTCTGCTGGACTAAAGTGGCCAACGCTGCTTCTCCACAGCAGACCACTGCAGCAGATGTCTGCGCAAAGTAAGTACTGTGCTTAAAATATGGACATATGGATGCTGAATATCAATGTTAAAAATACAGTGAGATTCATGTAATACAACTAAACAATTAAAAATGAATTTAAGACTTTTTTCTGTAAAATGTAATTCTAAACAAATAATGAGGAATAAATTAGGGCATCCCCCATCTTTTTTAGGACACCCCCACATTCATTCCCTCTTAAAATGGCTAAAATAAATGTTAAAAAAAAATGCAAATACAAACAAAAACAAGATTATACATAGATATGTGAACATTTCTTAATAAAGAACTGAATATTTAAAGGAGTGTCCTAATTTTTTCACATGACTGTATATACGTTTCCTACCACCGGTGTAAAGGTCCTCAAGAACAACTTAAGGTGTTCTTGAAGTACAGTTATGGCCAACATCTTACATAGTTCTTATGTTGTTCCTATGGCATTCGTACGGCCGCCCTACAGTGAGTGGTTTTCATGGGGCGTTCGTAGAAATCTTGGACAAAACCATCAACCTGGCCACGGACTTACAAATGGTCTACGAACGCTGGATTCTCCTATGGCCGCCTTAAGAAGGCCGTACGAAATGGTCCAAAAACCGTTCGTATGGTGTTCGGAGCCACTCATAAGGGTATTTGTGACTGCAGCTTTAGACAATAGTTGAACAATCCAACGTACTATGTTGGTTCAAAGCTAATCTCTATTGTAGTTTGGGAAATGCACCCCAGGATAACAAAAAGAGGCAGACCCACGCAGACAGTCACATCTATATCTTACTATAGAAATTATCCACTACACACATCTATGGAGTGTAAGCAAATACAGAAGCACGGTGAGAAAAACCACCTGTGTAGGTGGAAAAATAAATAACTTTATTTTCTATTTGTTAAGAACCAAAAAGTGACTTAATTCCTAAAACTTTGCAGTTAAAATATTTAACAGCAAGGCAGAAAACTTGTTGTCCTTTATCAAATATAAAATGTGTCAAAGACACTGAAACGATGAGTATACAATGCTTACTAAGAGAGTAATACTGCTGAGGCTTGTTATGGGTTACAGTATTATTCCGAAGCCTGAGTGATCTCCTGTGCTCTTCAGGAATGGATATATGTCACGCATTCCAAGAGGCAACCAAATTGCTCCACTTGAGGGTGTGCCAAGTTGGCCGCAGCTGCTCTTGCAGGGATCACCTAGATCTCCACTAATCTATCCATCCAGTTTTCCTGCTCTCAAATCCAAATACTGCAAAGAACAAGAAAACAGTTCATCTTTGTCTCACAAACTTTCGGCTACAATTTACCTCAGCGATAAAAGGAGGGGGGCTAAAAAGTCAAATGCTAACAGAGCTTTTATTGAGAACTCAGCAGTATCTTTACTAAATAATTATCAAACAACTAGAGCCAAGGTATTAAGATAATGAGGTACACTAATGCAGGCTCTGTTAATTCAAACAAAGAAGCTGAATACAGAAGTAATGTGACTTTAGATTTTATGAAGATAAAGCTGTCAGAGACAGAGCGCGACAATCAGCTGTTCTTGTCATTATTCTAGCACACTAAACTCCTTAGCAGATTAACATGTTGGCCAATGAGATCGGGCTGCACCCAGAGATCTGACTATTGATTTGATTTTGAAAGTTTATTTTGAAGATTAAGAGAACAACAAAAGACAGTGAAAAAAATACTTTTCAGCTTATCGATGTTCAAGAAAGAGTGGGAAGAAGTAGAAACTTATTAAATCCCATCCTTCTCCCTGCACCAGTGAATTTATATATTCATATCTATCACGCTTTTGTGAAAATAGCACTACCCATCATAATCCAGCTTATCCAAATATCCGTTCAATACACAGGTATTCAGTTTTCTAATTTGGCATTTTGATATTCGTTTTCCCCAAAAACTGCTTGATTTTAAAGATAAATTACAAATTCCTCTTTCCCAAATGTAGAAATAAGCTAGTTAAGAAAAAAAAACTCACCAAAAAAGTAGCCACAATAATGAACTCACAAAATTTAACAAAACAGTTTAAAAATGTACATAAATAACTTTGCAAGTACTGTGTATAAACAACAAAGATTCAAATTTTGGGTAACAAAAAAACCCTGCAAATTTATGAGAAAAAAACGTCTGAAATTTCAATAAAAGCTGTAAATTTAAGAAAAATAAACAAAGGTATAACGCATTTTTAACAGAAGAGTAAGTTAAAAAAAAAGAATTATGTAAGGGGGAAAAAACCTGTTTAAAATATCTGGATATCTGCTCAGGGTCGGTCCTCATATTCAGAGCCCTACAACCGGTATTCAGGACAAGACAACAATGAGAGTATTTCTGTTTCAGGCTGAAATCCCTGTGCAGGCAACCAAGACAACACAGCACTTTCCATACTCTCATTGTTTTGTTTTCCGCTACCTATGTTTTTATTTCTGCACTGCATCCACATCTGAGGATGTATTGGCACTTCAGCTGTGGGATTTTGAATTGCGTTATGCTGTATATTTACAGCTGAAATTATCAAGATTTCTGACAATGACGAAGGTAAAGCTGCTGAGCCAAACAGATTTGTGTTTGTAAAATTGAATTCAAAAAATGTTCAACTACAGGACTGAAAGATTCCTACTGATTCAAGGAGGTAAGGTGACTCAGTTATAACCAACAAAAACTGGTATCATCCCAGCCAGCATGTCCATGTGGGCCCCACCAAAGCTGAAACTGGGCTGTCTTCTGAGTCCATGTGGGTTTGTCCGTGGGTCCCATGTTGGCCCCATCTGTGTTTGCCCACATGGATTTTACCTGTTTACCTATTTTCAACTGATTTTCACTTGAATTTGCTGTTTTATTGTAAATTTGTGACTTTTTCTCACTAATTTGATACATTTTTCTTGAAAATTTGAAACTTTCTCATAAATTTGCAACTCTTTTACTGCAAACTTGCAGCTTTTTCCTCATAAATTTGCGATTTTTTTTTCTCGTAAATTTGCAAGTTTTTTCTCATAAATTTATTATTTTTTTTAAACTGTGACTTTTTCTTGCAAATTTATTTACTTTTTCTTGTAATTTTGGAACTTTCTTATAAATTTACCACTTTTTTTTACTGTAATCTTGTAACTTTTTCCCATAAATTTGTGACACTTTTCTCGTAAATTTGGAATTTCTCAAAAATTTTCATCTTTTTTTTTTTACTGTAAATTTACAACTTTTTCTCATAAATTTGGGACTTCTCATAAATTTTCAATTTATTTACTCATATTTGCTACTTGATTAATTTGCAACTTTTGCAATTTTTTTCCTCATAAATTTGTGACTTTTTTCTTGCAAATTTGCTAATTTTTTCTTGTAAGTTTAACTCTTTTTAAGTAATTTTACTTCCCCCCCCCCCCAAGTAATTTTTCTAATTTTTTTTCTTGTAGATTTGTAACTTTTTTCTTCTAAATTTTCACTTTTTGTCATAACTTTGCCGTTTTTTGGGGGTTAAATTTTCACTTTTTTCTTATAAATTTTCAGGTTTTTTGCTCATAAATTTGTGACTTTTTTGCGTAACTTTGCCTGTGGCACAAGTTTCACAGAAGCCTGCATCGCCGGTAAAGTCCACGTGGGCAAACAGAAATGGGGCCAACATGGAACCCACGGACAAACCCACTTGTGACTCCTAAAACAGCCCAGGTTAAATGCATACGGACATGCTGACTGGGACGTCCTTCACATGGGGAGATTTTTCTGGCTATGAAATATTAACACGTCGGGAGGAAAAGACAAATTATTAAATCAGTTGGCAGCCAACATGTGGGCGGACAAAAGAGAGAAAGAAGAAGAAAAAAGGGGAGAAAAATGCAGGAGAGGGAAACAAGGGAAAGTGTGAAAAAGAAGAGACAAGCAGAGAGAGGCACTGAGAACTAGGTCAAGTCACATGACTGGGATCGACTACAGGCAGGATTAAATATCCTACAGCATGCGGTCATTTGCACAACAAATGTAGATTTCATTTTATAAATTATTTCTCTGCCATGGAGGAATGAGGCTCAGTGTAGCGACCATGGCGCTGCACTGTGTGCCGGTTGGAAAGCGGGGCTTTTTAAACAGTGAGCACAAAAACGCGGCATTAAAGACTCGAGTGAGCCGTCCCCTTCTGAGGCAGGAAACAAAGCGAGCGCCTGAGATAGCATGAAAATGATCATAACAGGAGGGGACACGGTTCCAGCAGGAGGCAGCTCCATTGTGACGGGCTAATGGCTGTAACATACACTGCCCATTATCCTTGGGAAATGTGAAAGGAGAGTGAAACCCTAGAAAAACAAAGATGTCATCTAGTTTAACTTCTCATGGTGCGACAGCAAAAGTGTGCCATAATATCTTGACATTGGGGCTGTTTAAAATGTATTTACAAGCAGTGATATCATGGCAGGTCAAATGTACAGAAAAACAGTCCGGCGGCAATGCTGCTGTCCACCCTGCTGCATCGAAAGGGGGAAAGGAAAGCTGCCAATCAAGCACGGGACTGCACACTCAGCTGGTCATGAACTCAATCGATCCTCTGGAGGCCAGCATGTGGAATATCCATCATTCATTCGAGTTCTTTATTGCAGACAAAAAACACCCCATAGGAAACAATTAAAAGAAGCAAAACAATTAAAATCTATATTAGAATTTGTTCCAGACTTAACACACAATATACACTTTAAATACACATTTTCAGGTGCTTAAAATTACAATAACAGCTCTGTTTACAACTAAATATTCTTGTTTAAGGTTGGGGAAAAGGCAAGGTTAGGGCAGGGGTCGGCAACCTGTGGCACTGGCTCCTGTTGCTTTGAAAAACTCACAAATTTACAGAAAAGCAGTCTCAAGTTTATGGCAGAATAATTCAATAATGTGCAAGAAAAAGCTGCAAATTACAGAAGAAAAACTAAAATATGAGAGAAAACTGACAAAAATTTTTGAAAATGTTGCTTATACACAGACGTGGACAAAATTGTTGGTAACCCTCTGTTAATGAAAGAAAAACCCACAGCGGTCACAGAAATAACTTGAATCTGACAAAAGTGGTAATAAATAAAAATTCTATGAAAATTAACCAATGAAAATCAGACAATGCTTTTGAATTGTGGTTCAAAAGAATTATTTTAAAAAACAAACTCATGAAAGAGACCTGGACAAAAATGATGGTACCCCTAGAAAAGATTGAAAATAATGGGACCATAGGGACATGTTCAACCAAGATGTGTCCTCTAATTAACATCACAGGTGTCTACAAACTTGTAATCAGTCAGTCGGCCTATTTAAAGGGTGACAAGTAGTCACTGTACTGTTTGGTGACATGGTGTGTACCACACTAAACATGGACCAGAGGAAGCAAAGGAGAGAGTTGTCTCAGGAGATTAGAAAGAAAATTATAGACAAGCATGTTAAAGGTAAAGGCTGTAAGACCATCTCCAAGCAACTTGATGTTCCTGTGACTACAGTTGGTTCAGGTTCAGGTTACTTTATTTGTACCCGTAGGTAGATTTGTTTTGCAGTCAGCTGACATCCATATTTACAAACCACAATTACATTCAACATAAACACAAACACAGGCACACAAGACGCTGACTATAAACATGATAAAAATACTCAAGGCTCCACTAATCAGCACATAAGACAAAGAGATGAGAGAAAAAACAAGAGATAAGAGAGAAGGGTCATATTAAAACGTTAAAGACTAGTCAAAGAGGTTAAAAACTCAAAAGTCTAAAACCCAATAAAAGATTTAGAACCCAAATAAAAAACCTACAAAAATAAATAAATATAAAATGAAATTAATAAATAGGTAACTAAATTATGTGCAATATATTGTTACAACTTGTTCAACTCTTTGACAGCAGCAGGAACAAAGCTGTTTTTGTAGCGCTGGGTTTTACTTTTTGGGACAGCAAACCTCCGTCTGGAGGGAAGAAGCTGAAAGTTGCAGTGCAAAGGGTGGAAGTCATCATTTAAAATGGCGGTAGCAATCCTCTGTACCTGTCTGGTGTACAGGGATGTCAGGCTCAGCTGTGACTCACCAAGCAAACGACTGGACCATCTAACTACCTGATCCAAGGATTTCCTCTGCTTCAGTTTTATCTGACCAAACCATGACACTAAAGAAAAGGATAAAACAGATTCAATAAAAGCCCGATAAAACATTGTCATTATGGTTCAGTCAATTTGGAAGAGTGCAAGTTTCCTTAAACAATGCAAATGTTGCTGACCCTTTTTGCACACCCTTTCACAGTTCTCTTCAAAGTTTAAATTACTATCAATAATCGTCCTAAGATATTTGTAGGATTGTACACATTCAATGGTCTGGCCTTTTAGTACAGTGACTTCGTGCCTGGGAGTTTTCCTCCTAAAGTCAATAATCATATCTTTAGTTTTTGTCGTATTCAGCTGCAGGTAGGAATCCTCACACCAGTGAACAAAATCATCAACTACTGGGCCGTGGCCACTCTCACCATCCTGGAGGAGACTGACAACAACTGAATCATCAGCATACTTTATAATGTGTCTGTTGTCATGTCTGCTCCGACACATGTTTGTGTACAGGATGAAGAGTAGTGGTGACAACACACACCCCTGAGGAGAGCCAGTAGAAGAGCACTTTTGGTCAGACAATGTACCATTGACCCTTACTCTCTGTGTCCTGTTGGTTAAAAAAATCAGAATCCAACCCACCAGATTACTGCTCAAATCAAATTGTTGCAGGAGCCTTTCAACTAAAATATGAGGTTGGATTGTATTAAAGGCGGAAGAAAAGTCCATAAATAAAAGCCTGGCATGTGTCCCATTAAAATCCAGATGTTTAAAAAGCATGTTAAACAGAGTGACAGTGGCATCCTCCACTCCTTTGTGAGGCCTATAGGCAAACTGCAGAGGATCCAATGCATGCTCAGTCTGCTTTAGGACCTCAAATCTGACCAGTTTTTCAAAAATTTTCATTAAAACTGAAGTCAAAGCAACTGGTCTAAAGTCGTTTACCATTTTAGGACAGCTGGATTTTGGAACGGGGACAACCACGGCATCTTTCCAGATCTTAAGTACATGTTGTGTCTGTAAGGACTTATTGAAAATGTAGTGAAATACAGGACTCAATTCATGTGCACAGGACTTCACCAAGCGCCCACATATATTATCAGGGCCCTGACTTTTGTTCACTTTTACAGCACAGAACGCCCTTTTAATACCCTGCTCAATATTAAAGTGCTGATTGTCTTTGAGTTTCTGTTTCAAATCTTGGGTTTCTGTGCTAAAATCAAAGGAATCAAAACAACCATAAAAACAATTAAGAGCATTAGCCAGCTCTGTGTCTGAATTAAAACCATCTAAAAACACACGATTACTGCGCTCTGTTGCTCTGAAGGCCTGTAATAGTTTTCATACTGGCCCAGGCTGAACCGAGTTTCTTTGTTGCCATCTTACTTTCCAACTCTGATTTATAATTCTGTTTTGCTCTTAAAATTTCGGACTTCAGCTCTTTTGTGGCAGCCTGTAGCTCTGAAACAACCCCCTGTTTAAAGGCGAGTGCTTTCCTTTGTAAGAAGGATTTAACTGATTTTGTAACCCATGGCTTGTTGTTGGGAGACATTTTGACACGTTAATGTGGAACGATCATATCTCTGCAGAAAGCCATGTATGAGCATGTGACGTCCACCAAAGAGTCCAAATCATCCCCGCAGGACAGTGTGAACACCTCCCAGTCCATACAGTTAAAGCATTCCTGGAGGTAGTGCACTGAATCCTCTGTCCACACGTTTATGTCTCTGGTCTTTGCCTTGCCTCTTCTGAGAGCAGTTTTATATGTGGGTAGCAAATGTACACAGTTGTGATCTGAGGATCCTAAAGGAGGAAGGGGAAGTGATTTATAGGCCCTCTCAATGGATCCATAGCACAGGTCCAAAGTTTTTTTTTCACCTGGTTGGGCAGGAGACATACTGATAAAAGTTTTTAAGTGTCTTCTTTAAAGAAACATGGTTAAAATCCCCAAGAATAAAATTTGGAGCCTCTGGGGAAATCGACTACAGCCGCTGTACCACATCAAAGACGGTGCTGGAGGCGGAGTCAGCGTTCACCCTCGAGTGAATGTACACAGTCGTTATAAAAAGTTGGGGGAACTCGCGGGGCAGATAAAAGGGGCGTAGTGACACAGACAGAAGCTCCACATCGGGTGTGCAGATGCGCTCTCTGACCGTGACAGATGTGCAGTACTGTTTATTAAAGGTGAACTGAACTCACCTTTTTGCCAAAAAAGTAGAATAGCAGATTAATTCCTTATTACCTATTGTATTTTTCAACACATAAAAGAAATTTTTAGGCCGTGCGATGGCCAAGCTATAAGCCGATAAACTTTTGCCTCTGGCTGGCAGTGCCAAACAAACCGGAAGTAGTGCAGACGACGCTGCGCGACGTCACGAGTGTGAGCCTTATCAAAACAACAATGGCAGATGATAGCAGTTCCAGCAGTCAAGAACACCAGAGTTTTCAGAGTGAAGAGGCATTCAGGATCGGTGACAAGACAGAGGAGGATGCAGGAGTGTCAAGTGAACAAGAAGAGAGCGAGGGAGGCATCGAACCGTACAGATTAGAGCCAGAATTTTCGGGGGATTCCAGCACCGACTCAGACCGCAGCAGTGATGGGGTGGAGAGTCGCTTATTGAATACAGAATGGTGAGTCTTTACTTTGGCATGTTTGGGGTGTCAGGATAAGGAAAATTAACAATAAAAAAGAAAGGGAAAAAAAAAACATCAGCATTTTTCCAACTTATTACAGTTATCCCTCACTTATCGCGTTTAATGCGGTCTTCCTTCGCTGGGTATAGGCGCTCGGCAGGGAGCGAAGCTGGGTAAAACGTCTCGGCCAATCAGCTTGCGAGGTAAAATGTCTCGGCCAATCAGCTTGCGAGATTCCCGAGCGGGCTGGGGAGCTGGGAGAGCGGGCTCTCCGTGTTGATACCTGATGTTCTAATGTAGTCTCCCTGCCTTCTCATTAGAACATCAGGTATCAACACGGAGAGCCCGCACAGCTCAAAATCTACCTCTCTGACCACCGCTCCACTCCTCTCCGCCCACCTCTTCACCGCTCGGGAATCTCGCAAGCTGATTGGCCGAGACGTTTCACCTCGCAAGCTGATTGGCCGAGATGTTTTACCCAGCTTCTCTCCCTGCAGAGCGCCTTCTTTATCGCTCGTGTTGCTTAGTGGCACTTTTCGCTGTTCTCTTGTGCCTTTTTGTGCAAAATAGTGCTTGTGACGCCCTTGGGAAGGGGGGGGGGTGACGCTACTTCGCGGTTTTTCACTTTTCGCGGTCGGTTCTGGTCCACATTAAACGCGATAAGTGATGGATCACTGTATATCTAGAAACGCATCGCTTCCCGGTCGCTTTTCCTCCCCCTTTCTTTTCTTTCGTCGCCATGACAGCTTTCCTTGGCCACTGAACAGATCTTCCCAGGTGTTGGAAGTGTTTTGTAGTCGACTATCACGACAAAATGCACCAAAAACAACCAGTGTCGACGTGCTCGCAATGGTAAACATGAGGACTGGGTCACACTCGTGACGTCACGCGGAACTCCGGCTGCGCTTCGGCGGATTTGTCTGATTTTTCAGGGCGGGAAATTCTAAATCGCGATTTTCTCCAAGATTCCGGGATTTGTGGAGGGGGTGCCAATGATAAATTATCCCCCCCTGACATTTCCCCGTTACCTCTCCCTGCCGATCCGAGCGAAGTGGGGCTCCAAAGCCGTCAATCCACAGGTCCGCATCCCAGTCATGCGCCGTAAGCCACGTCTCCGTGTACGCCATGACACAGCAGTTCTTGAAGTCCTTCTGATATCGTACATTCCCTTGAATTTCATCCACTTTATTTCTCAGGGATTGTACGTTCCCCATAATCATGGAAAGAAGAGGAATGCGGTTAAGCTGACGCCTCCTCAGATTTAATCTTACGCCTCCACGATTTCCGTGTTTCCTCCTCTTGTCTCTCTTTTTATCGCTGTGTCCATGAAAATCTCTTAAAATCAAGTCCGGCAGTTGCGGCACAGACTCAAAGACAGATGCTGCATTATCCATGTTTAAATGCAGTAACATGTCTCTGGAATACTGTATTCTTCCCGGCATGATCGCGATTGCGCTTACCTCCAAAACAAAGAGCCGGTAGGAAAGAAACGACAGTGCAAAAATAATGAAGAAATCCATACTGATGGAACCAGGGAGCTCTTCGTTATGTAGTCCACAAACATTCAAGGACAAAAACGACAGAGAATTTCGTTAAAACACATTAAAGTGCATAAAAACAGAGATACAGACGTCGAACTTTTTTCACCAGCTGCCGGTCGCTGCGTGCGCATGCACCCACATATTATTGCACATATTATTCAGAAATTTAAGATCCACGGGACGGTAGCCAACCTCCCTGAACGTGGCCGCAGTAGGAGACGGATAATACGAATGGTAACAAAAGAGCCCAGAACAACCTCTAAACACATTCATGGTGAACTCCAAGGTCAAGGTACATCAGTGTCAGATCGCACCATCCGTCGTTGTTTGAGCCAAAGTGGACTTCATGGGAGACGACCAAGAAGGACACCACTGTTGAAAACAAATCATAAAAAAGCCAGACTGGAATTTGCCAAACTGCATGTTGACAAGCCACAAAGCTTCTGGGAGAATGTCCTATGGACAGACGAGACAAAATTGGAACTTTTTGGCAAGGCACATCACCTCTATGTTCACAGACCCAAAAATGAAGCATACCAAGAAAAGAACACTGTCCCTACTGTGAAACATGGAGGAGGTTCTGTTATGTTCTGGGGCTGCTTTGCTGCATCTGGCACAGGGTGTCTTGAATCTGTGCGGGGTACAATGAAATCTCAAGACTATCAAGGTATTCTAGAGAGAAATATGATGCCCAGTGTCAGACAGCTTGGTCTCAGTCGCAGGTCATGGGTCTTGTAACAGGATAATGACCCAAAACACACAGCTAAAAACACCCAAGAATGGCTAAGAGCGAAACATTGGACTATTCTAAAGTGGCCTTCTATGAGCCCTGACCTAAATCCTATTGAACATCTGTGGAAGGAGCTGAAACATGCCGTCTGGAGAAGGCACCCTTCAAACTGGAGACAACTGGAGCAGTTTGCTCATGAGGAGTGGGCCAAAATACCTGCTGAGAGGTGCAGAAGTCTCATTGACAGTTACAGAAATTGTTTGATTGCAGTGATTGCCTCAAAAGGTTGTGCAACAAAATATTAAGTTAAGGGTACCATCATTTTTGTCCAGGCCTGTTTCATGAGTTTGTTTTTTTTAAATAATTCTGTTGAACCACAATTCAAAAGCATTGTCTGATTTTCACTGGTTAATTTTCATAGAATTTTTATTTATTACCACTTTTGTCAGATTCAAGTTATTTCTGTGACCATTATGGGTTTTTCTTTCATTAACAGAGGGGTACCAACAATTTTGTCCACGTCTGTATAGGAACAAAATTATGAGTTTATAAGAAAAAGTTCCAAAATAAAGAGAAAAATGCAAACTTACATGAACAGTTGTAAATGTAAAAAAAAAAAAAAAAAAACAAGGAAAAAGATACACATTTACAAGAAAAAAGCCCCAGAGTTATGAAAAAAGATGCATTTTTAAGTCACAATTAAGCTGCAAATTTAGAGTTAAAAAGCTGCACATTGAAGAGGACAAGGTCATACAGTGGGGTAAAAAAGTATTTAGTCAGCCACCAATTGTGCAAGTTATCCCACTTAAAAGATGAGAGAGGTCTCCAATTTTCATCATAGGTATAACCTCAACTATGATAAGATAAGATAAGATAAGCCTTTATTAGCCTTTACACTCAGAGCAACAATCAGAAGGCAAGAAAAAAAAAAACAAGCAAGCAAGAGCAGCTAATATACATATGTACATATTACTATAAAATATATATATACACACACACAGACACACAGTGCAGAGCATTGTAGCTGGATGGAATAAATATATGAATATGTGAGTGTAACGGATGCCAACTAGTACTGTTCGGCATAGAACGTTAGTAAAAACCTCCCTCCTGAAAGCCTCATACAGTATCGGTAGCGCTGAGCTATCGGTCGGACCTTTAGCTCAGCGCGATCGTGCTGTGTCTCCCATGCTCGAACTGTGTAGTTGACTGAGAGGTCGCGGGTTCGTGTCCCGTGTGGGGCGAACTGCGCAGGATGATCTCTGTCACATAAACACACAGTGCGGAGCATTGTAGCTAGATGGAATAAATATGTGAATATATAAACACCCACAGTATGGAGCAATGTAGCTAGATGGAATAATATGTAGATATACTGTATAAACACACAGTGTGGAGCATTGTAGCCAGATGGAATAAATATATAGATATATAAATATAAACACACCCAGTGCGGAGCATTGTAGCTAGATGGAATAAATATGTAAATATATAAACACACACAGTGCAGAGCATTGTTGCTAGATGGGATGAAACAGCACAACCATCTACTTAGTTATCATACATGGTATGATTATGTAACCATACATATTCTCACTCTCCATAGCGACCGGTATTTTCCTAGTTGTATGCCGGAGGGGACCATTGTGTAAGTCTATTGCATCTTTGCATTCAAAAAAACTATTAGTTTGTTACGTCTTTTTGCTATCTCTGCGAGCAGCCCTGCTTAGGTTGTACAGTCTGACAGCCGTTGGTAGGAAGGACCTGCGAAACCTCTCGGTTGTGCACCTGGGATGATGTAGTCTGCTGCTAAATGAGCTCCTCAGTGCATTCAGTATGTCCTGCATAGGGTGGAACTCGGACTCCAGCAGAGATGACAGTTTAGCCACCGTCCTTCTCTCTCCTATCTCCTCCACCGGATCAAGGCGCTGCCCCAGGACAGAGCTAGCTTTCTTGATCAGTTTGTTCAGTCTCTTCCTATCGGCTGCAGTAATGCCACTGCCCCAGCAGACCACTCCAAAAGTGATGGCTGATGCCACCACCGTGTCATAGAATGTCTTCAGCAGCGCGCCTTGTACACCAAAAGACCTGAGTCTCCTCAGCAGGAACAGCCTGCGCTGTCCCTTCTTGTAGAGTGCGTCAGTATTGTGTGACCAGTCTAGTTTATTGTTCAGATGAACACCCAGGTACTTATAGGCTGTCACCATCTCGATGTCTGTTCCCTGTATATTTACTGGTACTGTGAGGGGTTGTCCTTGCCTGCGACAGTCCACCACCAGCTCCTTAGTTTTCCTCGCGTTGATCTGGAGGCAGTTCCGATGGCATCAGTCCATGAAGTCCTGGATAAGCCCTCTGTACTCAGCTTCATCTCCATTGGAGATGAGGCCAACGATCGCAGAGTCATCAGAGAACTTCTGTAGATGGCAGTGTGTTGTGTTGTGTGAGAAGTCCGCAGTATAAAGAGTGAACAGGAAGGGAGCCAGCACCGTTCCCTGGGGGGCCCCCGTGCTACTGATGATCATGTCGGACACACAGTCCCGGGTTCTCACAAACTGAGGCCGGTTCGTGAGGTAGTCCAGGATCCAATGAGAGACAAAATGAGAAAAAAAAAATCCAGAAAATCACATTGAAGGATTTTTAATGAATTAATTGGTAAATTCCTCGTTAAAATAAGTATTTGGTCACCTACAAACAAGCAAGATTTCTGGCTCTCACAGACCTGTAACTTCTTCTTTAAGAGGTTCCTCTGTCCTCCACTCGTTACCTGTATTAATGGAACCTGTTTGAACTCGTTATCAGTATAAAAGACACCTGTCCACAACCTCAGTCAGACTCCAAACTCCACTATGGCCAAGACCAAAGAGCTGTCAAAGGACACCAGAAACAAAACTGTAGACCTGCACCAGGCTGGGAAGACTGAATCTGCAATAGGTAAGCAGCTTGGTGTGAAGAAATCAACTGTGGGAGCAATTATTAGAAAATGGAAGACATACAAGACCACTGATAATCTCCCTCGATCTGGGGCTCCATGTAAGATCTCACCCCGTGGGGTTAAAATTATCACAGGAACGGTCAGCAAAAATCCCAGAACCACATGGGGGGACCTAGTGAACGACCTGCAGAGAGCTGGGACCAAAGTAACAAAGGCTACATCAGAAACACACTACACCGCCAGGAACTCAAATCCTGCAGTGCCAGACGTGTCCCCCTGCTTAAGCCAGTACATGTCCAGGCCCGTCTGAAGTTTGCTAGAGAGCATTTGGATGATCCAGAAGAGGATTGGGAGAATGTCATATGGTCAGATGAAACCAAAATAGAACTTTTTGGTAAAAACTCAACTTGTCGTGTTTGGAGGAGAAAGAACACCTTACCTACTGTGAAGCATGGGGGTGGAAACATCATACTTTGGGGCTGTTTTTCTGCAAAGGGACCAGGACGACTGATCCGTGTAAAGGAAAGAATGAATGGGGCCATGTATCGTGAGATTTTGAGTGAAAACCTCCTTCCACCAGCAAGGGCATTGAAGATGAAACGTGGCTGGGTCTTTCAGCATGACGATGATCCCAAACATACCACCCGAGCAACGAAGGAGTGGCTTCGTAAGAAGCATTTCAAGGTCCTGGAGTGGCCTAGCCAGTCTCCAGATCTCAACCCCATAGAAAATCTTTGGAGGGAGTTGAAAGTCTGTGTTGCCCAGCGACAGCCCCAAAACATCACTGCTCTAGAGGAGATCTGCATGGAGGAATGGGCCAAAATACCAGCAACAGTGTGTGAAAACCATGTGAAAACTTACAGTAAACGTTTGACCTCTGTCATTGCCAACAAAGGGTATATAACAAAGTATTGCGATGAACTTTTGTTATTGACCAAATACTTATTTTACCGAGGAATTTACCAATTAATTCATTAAAAATCCTTCAATGTGATTTTCTGGATTTTTTTTTCTTATTTTGTCTCTCATAGTTGAAGTATACCTATGATGAAAATTGGAGACCTCTCTCATCTTTTAAGTGGGAGAACTTGCACAATTGGTGGCTGACTAAATACTTTTTTACCCCACTGTATATTTGAGAGAATATTTATGTACATTTACGAGAAAAAAAGTTGCAAATTAACAAGAAAAACCTTGCAAATTTCTATGGCGTGAGTTGCATATTTTCAAGAAAACAGTTGCAAATTAATGAAGAAAAAAGCTGCAAATTTACATGAAAAACGTCAAAAATCAAAAAAGAAAAAACTTGCAAATTTACATGAAAATGCCTCAAACTCATCTCCCCTATCATGTGAGCGAGAAGCACAGAGAAAAGTAAGTGTGACACTCCCCATTACTGAACACTCACTGGGGGATTCCCCAACAGGTCTGAGCCAGTCAGTGCTGCGTGACGCCACAGAACCAACATGCGGCTCTTCTTCTGATCAGACCCTCCACTCAAGCTGTCTGAAATGACACTTTCACAGCCCAGAATACTTGCTTGTAACCAACAGTGAACATCTGACTTTACTTTCTCACTCTCTTAGTCACTTTCTGCCACTTTTGATCACTGTTCTTTCACATGCTGTGAAGTTTCTATAGATTTTTCAGAGGAATAATCTGCTAGTCTTATTAAAAGCTGCCAATTCTCGATGAGTCCAGAGACTAGTCTCTAAAGCAGGAGGTGACCCATCGCCGGAACCCTTCTGGGTCTCACCCATCAAGGTTCCAGTGAGGCTGCATGGCGGAATACAGTCTTCAAAATGAGGTAGATATGTGTACACGTCCAATTTTAAAGATCATGTAGCGTTTGAAGTTTGTGATGATAGTTTTGTGCTATAGCAGCCATTTTTCATTAAATGAGGCACAATTTAGCAGTGGCGTTAGAGTTCCTCGGAGTTGGTAGATGTATTAATGTTGCAATTGCATGTTCAAAATTACCACTTATTTGAATGGAAATGATAAAAGCCTCCATATTCCTTAAAACAGCAATTTCAACTTCACATACAAACTCAGGTCTGGAGCAGAAATTCTGACTTCACCTTTTAATGTCTGTGACACGATTACAGTACAGTACCCAGTGACGGGTAACACGGCAAGAACACAGAGACAAAAGGAAAAGGTTTTGTTATTTTGTTAAAGGCACCGGAGGTGGTTCTTGGGATGGTTTGACCTGCAGGGACAGGATAAGAGATGGCGCAAGTACTTGGCAGGGAAATGGCTTGTAATATATTAGGTGCGTTCCGATCCCCCAATAGTGTACTCCGAAGTGGACTGCATAGGGTATTCCACCATATTAAGTGAGATTCCAAGCCGAAGGGTGTTCAGTTCAAAGGAACTGAGAACTGAGCATTTAAGAAGGGAACAAGCATACATCACTTCACCGGAAGTTGACAAGAAGATTACCCATAAGCCACTGCACCTCAAATACGGATAAAACAAACTATTGTTGTTTAGCATCAAGCTAAACTGATGCTGGTTATTGTTTATATCAACTGATAGTAATAAAAATATATTTGTATTAACATTTTATTTAAAAAATATAAATTATCCACCGTAGTATCAGTATGTGTCCATGGAGGTGGGGGGGGGGGGGCAACGACTGCAGGGTGTTTCAAATGGAGAAATTTTGTGAAGGACAGGTAACTGGTATTCCCTGAGAACGGAGCAGGGAGTAGGGAATATAGTTGAAGTACACTGTGGATTGGATTGTAGCTATGGTGTGAGGTTATTCTTACTGTGGATCGGAAGAGTGGTAGCAGTGTCCTTCAGTTCTGATGAAGATGAATCCGCTTGGGATTTACTGAAAGAAAATGAAGGCAAGGTTCACTTACAGGAAGAGGGGCTAGATCAGGGGTGGGCAATCATGTGCCGCGGAGGGCCATTCCACTGCAGGTTTTCTGTTCCACCCTGTCTCTTCAGCAGGTGGCTTCACTGATTAGCAATCCTTGGAGCTGATGAGAGCAAACACCTGCTGAAGAGACTGGGTGGAACAGAAAAGCTGCAGTGGAATGGCCCTCACTGCCCACCCCTGGGCTAGATGAACAGCTGAGATGGTGGACCTCTTTGGAGTTGGAGAAAGGATCCGGCAAACAAGTCCTCCTTGGAGGTAAGTATTTAGGTACCCCGGGCCCAGGGTTAGGAGTACTGTGATATTCATATAATTGATCCATACTTGCTTCTTTCCTTCCAGGTGTGAGCAGGCTTAGGTGGAAGGTTGACGGACTGGCACTGAAGAGAGGCACAGGGAAATAATATTCATGTTGCAGGTTTACGTGGAAATCCGGCTGGTTTGGTCTTCAGGAAGGTGGGCACACAAGGATGGGCACACGAGAGCTTGAAGCAGGGGAACCAGAGAGCACAGCGAGCTGTAGAGCCGAGGCAATCCCCCAAGGGGCTGATGCAAACTGAGGTCTATTACCTCAACAGCAATTAGGTCTGGTGTGCTAATGAGGAGCAGCTGCAGGTAATGAGGTTATTCAATGATGATGTGAGTGTGAATGTGACAGGTCTCTCTTGAAAATGAGACCCCGCGTCTCAATGGGGTTACCTGTATAAATAAAGGTTGGCCTAAGGATGAGCCCATTAGATTTTGGTGATGATCTGAGAGTGCATACCTCCACCAAGGGCCTTGCTTGTATTTGTGCAGCAGGATTAAGCAAAAACTACTGCATGGATTTGGATTAAATTTTCACCAGAGGTGGTTCTCGGGCTAGAGAGGAACCCATTCCATTTTGGTGATGATCTGAGAACACATACCTACGCCAAGACTCTTATCTTCTCACAGTGTGCTAACAGGAATACTACAAAACTACTGAGTTCATATAATTTTCCCCAGAGGGGGCTCTTGGGCTACACACAAACCCATTACATTCTGGAGGTGATCCATGAGGGACAGAAAGAGCCTTGGCTCAGGTATGCACTCTCTGAGTGCTTTGCCAGTTTAAATATGTAAATAAAAAATAATTCTGAATAATTCTTCACTACATTAAACTTTCAAAAGTAGTTGTTTTGTCCAAAAAGCTTTGAGACCATTGCTAAAAAAAGTACGAACATGGCAAAAAAAGTAAGACAGATGGCAAATATTTTTGATACGTAACTGGATATCAAAATTGGAAATCGGACATTATAATTAAAACAACAAATATCTGAGTACAACTCTAAAAACCCTTTTGAAGGATACCAAAAACAATAATACTTAAAAATATGTGGTATTTTATTTACTAAAAGCATGTTTCTTTGTTGCGACAGAGTTGGAAAAAAAGAAATATTTCTACTGAGAGCACACATGAATATAAAACTTCCTGACCATTTTCCACTGTCAGTTATAAGAAATCACTTCACTGAGGATTTATCAGAAGACTCTGTGGCATTTAAAAAATCCTGGTTAACCTTCAAGCATTTATTTGAAGTTTTGCTGTTTAGACTTCAAGAACTGGAACACTTCCCCTGAGGCACATAGAAATCTACAGCAATAAAAATCAGGCTTATTTTGATAGTGTAGAAGGGCCCAGGTCAAAATATGATGAGGCACCTTTTGTGGAGTAATAAAATGCCATGGATGACATCACCGCATATCGACTGTACCTGCAGACACCATAGGACCTAATGAGCCAGTGAAGCTTAACACTGCTCCAAAAAATACTAAACTTGCCTTCCAGGGTTAACAAAAAAAACAAAAACTTTTTACCTCAAATAACAATTACTGACACATCGGCTTTTAGGTAAGGAGTGGCTCCCCCTCTCAAAAAGTAGGGTCCCAAGCAGCAAAGTTAATAAGGATCAAATAGGAATATGGTCATGTCGCAGGGCTGAAAAAACTCAGTCTACACAACAACGTTACGGAACGGGAAATACATCAGGCTCCAGTGGAAATCTGCTGAAATTATCATTTGATAAATATTTGCTTTTCAAACATTTCATTTTCTATTTTCAACAACACTAAAGTGAATTAAAATTGACACATTGTTCCTACAATTTTTTTTATTTAATTAAAAAACCCAATGTCTTTAACTTCCAACTCCACTAACAAGCATTTGATCTTGGCAGAGAAGCAACAAATCAAAGCTGGAGACAGCCCTAGGCCTTTTCCCCTAATCTGTACTATTACAACTGCAGTGATAGATTTTTGAAGGCTGATTTTGGAGATACAGTGAATGCAGCGCGGCTGTGTGGAGCAAACCACTGTGAAGAATCGGGGGGGGGGGGCACTATTTTAAAATTAAAACAACCATGTAATTTTGCCTTCATGCTAAGCATGGGTGTTCAAATGCATTTTATTCAATTATGTAAATAACATAAAAAGATTTATGATGGCATTTGGGGACAAATCACTGTTTTCTCCAGTTTCTGCATGGCTACACTCCCCTCCAAAAGTAATGGAACAGTGACACAAGTTCTGTTATTTTCACTGTTTACTAAAATGTATTCAAGATACAATCAATATGGGCTTAAAGTGCAGACCCTTGGCTTTTATTTGAGGGTATTCACATCCAAATTGGTGTTACCGTTTAGGAATTGAAAATAGCAAAACTTGTGTCACTGTTCCAATACTTTAGGAGGGGAGTGTATATATGTCGAATTATAGTTCAAACCCTCCACAATCATGGTAGCATTAGAGTTTATTTTTATAGGTATCATCAGATCTTCATTATGCTCTTTGTCTAGTCACATTTGTACAGTCACATTTGCAGCAGCTCATAACAGCACAAAGGTGCTCTGCTAAGTACTAAAGACTCTCGTCATGAAGGGGTTGAATAAATTTGAAACTGCAGTAGCCATTAGGTGGAATTTTGTGTTGAATGTGAAGAAACCACCTGTAATATTAGTTGTGTTGAGCTATTTAAATTGTTCTTGTTTGTTTATTGCAACCAGCTGCCAGTTTGTACATTTTGTCAATAAACCTAATTTTCAGTGTTGGTTGAATAATTTCAATTGCAACCGTAACTGCTATCTTATTTACAAATATATTTTTAGGGGTGTGTCTGGCTGCTCTTTAATCCCCAAATTCTGTTCGATTCACTAATGGTATTGTTACTGATAAAGTAAAAGGAAAAAATGTTCAGAATATTTTATCACTTTTTATCCTTTCTTTCTTTCATTATTATTTTTTTAAATAATTTGAGATTCTATTTTTAAGCCAAATTGCCGTACCCTTTCATCTTTACAAATATGAAAGCACCATAGGTGCTGTTGCCTTGGTGCTTGTGGCATGGGATAGCTAAGCATATGGTGTGTTCGGCTTCTAGGGCTGAAACAATTATTCGACATTGTTGATAACGTTGACAATAAAAATTTGTTGACAAAGATTTTTATTGTTGACAAATCCTTTAATTATAAAGTTTATATGCATGCTGCAGAAATGTTCAGTTGAAACTGCAATGCATGACCGGAACTGCTGCAGGCAGTAGCGCCTCTGTTGTGCGACATGCATGAACAATTTCCAGTGAAGAGGAGCACAGCATGGCAAAGTGGAAGAATAAACACATAGAAAGCAGAGGAAAAAAAAAAAAAAAGGCAGACCCATACTTTCTGTTGGATGGGAACATTTCACAGAAAACAAACAAAAAAAAAAATCAAAACAAGTAAAATGCAGACTTTGCAAGGCAGACCTTTCCTATCATGGCAGCACTACAATGATGCATGAGCATCTGAAATGACGACACCAGGGATCCGCAACATTAACATCTGCTTGGTAAGTTTTAGCAAGTAAAGAAAGTTAGTGTCGCTTATTTTGAATGACCAACTGCTTCAAGTATTAAAAAAATGACAATACTGTCAGTATGTGCTGTTTATGTTAGCTTACCTGTTTGGCAATAAGCTGGTTGCTGAGGGCTGAGCTGTTTAAGTCATGGCTAACATGTTGCTGAATGCAGTAAATGACTGAATTACAGGAGTCGCTATCTTTTTTCATCTTCGTTAATATTAGCCCTCATTCTGAATATTAGTGCATCTTGGTTAATTAAAATATCCTAATTTGTAATTAATAAATAAAAAACCTACAACCATAATCATCAAAATTAAATCAAATGGCTTGAAATATCACTCCTAAGTGCAGTGAATACCGAATATGAAGGTTTACCTTTTTGAATTATATTGTTAAAAAATGCACTTATAGAAAACTTCCACCTAATGTTAGTTTGTGGGTTGGAGCAGATCAGTAATTCAGTTACAGCATCTGCCCCACAACCAGGAGGTTGGGGATTCAAGTCCCGGCCGGGTCATACCAAAGACCATATAAAAATGGTACTTCTGGCCTTCTAGCTTGGTGCTCAGCGTAACAGAATGGGGGAAGGAGAAGTTGTTTGTGGCGGCGCCTTGCATGGCAGTGACCCCTCTGATTCGACATGTGACTAACATTGTAGTTAGGAGAAACATAATTTTGTTCTACTGTACATGATTGGCTGTATAGACTGAATAACAACAGAGAAGGCTTCTTCTTCTTCATCAATTGTTTAATTGACATTAGGCATTATGCTGTCTGTGATTAAATGATATACAACCTTAAACTTGTGATAATTAATACAGCTTTATTGGTTTTTTGTATTTAGCTCTGGAAACTGCTTATAAAATGTTATATTGAAGCCAGGACTGACAACAAGGTGATTTTCACAGGTGAGCGGGCTTAAACAGCAGGTGAGGTAAAATATGCACTAGAGCCCCAACAGGAAGCAAAGATGGTGGACATGAAAAAAATAATTGCGATCAGTAGACTAATTGAAAAAATAGTCATTAGGTTAGTCGACTACCAAAATAATCGTTAGTTGCAGCCCTATCGGCTTCATGCAGATCTGTGCAGACCTGACTTGAAGCGATGTACCGTATTTTTCGGACTATAAGGCGCACTTAAAATCCTTTAATTTTCTCAAAAATCGACAGTGCACCTTATAATCCGGTGCGCCTTGTGTATTAATTCTGGTTGTGCTTACTGACCTCGAACCGATTTTATGTGGTACATGGCGCTCAAAAATCTGTCAAAATGTTTTAGTACGACTTTGGTAAGCTACGGAGCCGCGCCACTTGATGGATTGTCGGAGCATTACGGCTAGAATTACTCCGTAAACTCGGACACTGAAGATGAAGAATTTGATGGATTTGTGGAAGAGGAATGAACTGAAAAAGTGAGTGTATTGTTTTGTATTTTATGTGTTACAACTGAACAATGTTGAGAGTTATTGTGAATGAGTTGAATAAAGTTTGACTTATCTGTTTTGTTTCGCTTAATGCACCTTATGTATGAAAATAGACCCGTTCATTGATATTGCACCTTATAATCCAGTGCGCCTTATAGTCTGAAAAATACGGGTATTGTGGTATTGAAGTAGTACATTTTGGTCAGAAATTTGTGTCACACTGCAAAATGTCACCATGTCACATGCCCTTAAAACCTTGCGGGAGCAAGTCACCTTCGATGAGTGTGAACGTGTGTTGTTTCTGTGTTTATCTTGATGACAAAGCCTCATCTCGAAATTGTGGCAAATTAAGAGTTGAGAAAATATGATGACGCATTGATATAAGCCATTAGCTCCACTCGACTGTGACCGGGTGAGGTGAAAACCTGGTAGCAGAGACACAAACACACAGACACACTGACATATTACTGTATGCCTAAGTTGCACTTTGTGCATTAAGGCATAAAAATCGAAACTTGGGAATCTTCTGAATCCTAGAAAATTCCTCTGGATTATGCTGAACTGGCTGCTTCATTGGCTATGTTTGCAGCTAAACAGGAGGCATTCAGTGTTAGTATCGGTGCAATTTGACATACAGGATAAAGCCAGTTGCTGTACAACATGCATAATGCTTTTGTTTTATAAAAATATTGTCAAATTGTTGCAATTCAGTCAGCCCAGTCTCACAAAAACGCTTGGAAGCTTCCCGTTTACCCACCCTTAGAGAACATGTAATGCACATGAAAAAGTAACTTTTTCTGTGTGCAATACATGTTTTGTAACCGTGGATACAGTGGATTTCCTGACAGAGAGAACAAAAATAATGCAAAACAGTACCTTTTATTAGTTGTGAAAATAACTACAGTCAAGAAAAGCAGTGGAAACAGTGGAAAGTAGTGGTAAAGTGGCTTAGTTTTAAAATCCTTGAAACGGAGCCCACCACCCTACCATGACCCTCACCCTAGTAATTCCAGTAGTGAGAATGCCAAAGCCAAACCATTACTGCAATGATGAAATGTGAGGGTGTGATGTGTGATCAGACCTACTCTTTGAGTTAATTATTTTGGATTCTATTATTATGATTCAGTCTGTTCAAGTTTCTGGTTACATTGTAGTATTCCTTGGGTCTGGTTTTGTCACCCTTGTCTAGTCTAGTTCTGTAAAGTATCCCCATGTTCTCCTTGTGTTAGGTTCTTTAGATCTTAGTTCATTCATTTATTCAATATCTTTTGGTCTGACATTTATTTTGGTTAGTTTCATGTAACTTTGCTTCCTGATTATTTTGTTAGGTTATTTCCTGTAGTCCATATCCATGGTCCACTGTTGGAATTTTTAGCGCATGTAATTTCCTCATCTGCCTGATTCCTTTCACCTGTGTTCCCAGTTGCCTCCCATTGTTAATTATTAATTTCTTATAAGTTCTGCTCACTCCTCATGGTGACATTACATAATCCCACTACAGAAGTTATGGTTTGCTCCTTTTGTCTCCCTGGCTCCACAGTTTCTAAGGATTGTGTACATGCAGCCCTCTGTGGCGTGTCTTTAGGTTTATTCCTTTGAGTTTCAGTTTAGATTAGTTTGTTTTTTTTCAGCCCCCATGCTGCAGCTGCACTTTATTTTCTATTAATAAATCACTATAAACTGGATTATTGTCTGCATTTGGGTCCTCTCCCCTCTGTGCCTGCTCAGAAGCTAAGATAAGATGAAATAAGATAAGATCTACGACAGAGAATTTTACAGTATTGCAGTATCAAAGGGATAGAAGCACTCAGAGCAATAATAAATAATAAAATGGGGTAAAAAAAAATACACAGTGCAAGAAGTTAAAAAAAAAAAAGTAAAATAGTATTTAGAGGGCATTGGAAAGGAACGATCCTTATTTGTCCAGAATAGGGAAAAAAGCTCCACACTGTGTGTGTTTATATATTCACATATTTATTCCATCTACCTACAATGCTCCGCACTGTGTGTTTATATGTTCATATATTTATTCCATCTAGCTACAATGCTCCGCACTGTGTGTTTATATATCTACATATTTATTCCATCTAGTTGCAATGCTCCGCATCGTGTGTCTATATATTTATGTTTATATGTACATATGTATACTCGCTGCTCTTTTTTTTTTTTCCCCGTGCCTTCTGATTGTTGCTTTGAGTGTTGCTATCCCAGTGCTGTTGCAATCCTGGAATTTCCCCGTTGTGGGACTAATAAAGGCTCATCTATCTAAAAGACCTGCACACCCTCTTGCTTGTGCACTTTGGATGGCGCAGACTGCTACTAAACAAACTGCTCAGTGCACTCAGCATGTCCCACAAAGGGTGGGACTTGGACTCCAGCAGAAATGACAGCTTAGCCACCATCCTCCTCACTCCTATCGCTTTCTCTGGGTGGAGGTGGCACCCCAGAACAGAGCTGGCAGTCTCTCCCCGTCAGCAGCTGTGATGCTGCTGCCCCAGCAGACCACTCCATACAGGATGGCTGATACCACCACAGAGTCGTAGAAGGTCTTCATAACAGAAATCATAACAAATGAGATGCCTCACTGTTTACTGAGATGGAATAACCTCCCTCCTCCATTGTAGGCACTCACTGCATGTGAAGTGATGCAGTGGGAGTCTCACTAAAGGCCACACATTATTGGAGGATGAAACCGTGACAGTTACATGGTTTCCTTTAGTGGACCAAAGTGTCAATTACACGCACGGCCATGATACCAGGGTGATTTCAGTAGAGCTTTAATGCACTGAAAAATAATTTTTAAAATTGTGTTTTGCAACAAATGATACAGTGGTGTGAAAAAGTGTTTGCCCCCTTCCTGATTTTTCATTTTTTTGTTTGTCACACTTAAATGTTTCATATCATCAAACAAATTTGAATATTAGACAAAGATAACACAAGTAAACACAAAATGCAGTTTATAAATGAAGGTGTTTATTATTAATGGGGGAAAAAAATCCAAAACTACATGGCCCTGTGTGAAAAAGTGATTGCCCCCTAAACCTAATAACTAGTTGAGCCACCCTCAGCAGCAACAACTGCAATCAAGCGTTTGCGATAACTGGCAATGAGTCTTTTACAGCGCTGTGGAAGAATTTTGGCCCACTCATCTTTGCAGAATTGTTGTAATTCAGCCACACTGGATGGTTTTCGAGCATGAACCACCTTTTGAAGGTTATACCACAGCATCTCAATCGGATTCAGGTCAGGACTTTGACCAGGCCACTCCAAAGTCTTCATTTTGTTTTTCTTAAGCCATTCAGAGGTGGATTTGCTGGTGTGTTTTGGATCATTGTCCTGCTGCAGAACCCAAGCGCGCTTCAGCTTGAGGTTACGAACAGATGGCCGGACATTCTCCTTCAGGATTTTTTGCTAGACAGCAGGTTCCATTTACCACAGCAAGTCTTCCAGGTCCTGAAGCAGCAAAATAGCCCCAGACCATCACACTACCACCACCATATTTTACTGTTGGTGTGATGTTCCTTTTCTTTTTTTCCACAATATCTTTATTGAACCTTTCTTTTTTTAACAAACATGATACAAACAATCAAACACTAACACTAAAGTACTACAAAAAAAAAAAAAGATGCACTAAAAACACTAACAACCACCAGCAAAATCAAATCTTCAACAATGCTACTCTGTTTAGTCTAGACAATCCAATACATAAGTATACATATTATGTTCACCAGTTTGGAATTTACAAGGTCCACACACATCATTCACCTTCTTCAAAAGTTATGTTTAAATTTTTTACATAATCAATAAAAGGTCTCCATATATTCTCAAACACAATTTCCTTTGATTTCAGTATATATGTTATTCTTTCTAATGGAAGGTTTGTTAACATCTGTCTTAACCACTGAGTCACATCTGGTCTATGAGTCTTTTTCCATAATAGTGCAATACATTTTTTGGCATTAAGCAAACTGAGGTCTATGAATGTTCTTTCACTTTTATAAAAATTATGCTTTTCTGGGTACAGACCCAACAAAAACAATTTAGGATTCAATATGATTTGTTTTGAGATTATTTTTTCAATTGTTACCCTCACCTCCTCCCAAAACATTCTTATTAATCTACATTCCCATACACAATGAAATAGAGTTCCTTTACTTTCCATGCATTTTGTGCATGTATCTGGTATATTTTTGTTATATTTATTTAACTCCTCTGGTGTAACATACATCCGCATTAACCATTTGAAACGTATCAATTTAAGGCGTACATTTATTGATTTGGTTTGAGCTTCTGTACAAGCCAATTCCCATTGTTCCTCTGAAATTTCAGTTTGCAGATCTTCTTTCCAGTAGCTTAATCTTTTCAGTGAATTTTCACTTGAAGATAGTGTCAATGAGTTATAAAACTCTGAAATAATACCCTTTCTTTTACTATCTTTCATCATCATTTTTTCCAAGGATGAATAAATAGGTCGAGTGAGAGCTTTATTTTGATTTGATCGAATAAAGTTTCTAAGTTGAAGATATTTAAAAAAATGTGTTCTATTGAGATTAAATTTGATCCTCAGCTCTTCAAAAGACATTATGTTATCTGCACCTGGCAAATATAAATCCTGAATCTTTTGTATCCCTTTTAAATTCCATACTTTAAATACAGCGTCCGCTCTCCCTGGTTTAAAATATTGATTACCCCATATTGGACTAAATTGTGACAATAACTGTGGTTCTTTTAAATAGTTTTTAGCTTCACACCATATTTTGATCATATGCTTTACAAATGGATTTCTAACTTGTTTTTGTAATTTTTTTGCCGAATCTGAGTATATGAATATGGGAAGAGGTAAAGGTAAATTGTATGATTCCATTTCAGTCCAGTGAGGGAGATCATTTGATGAAAAATAATATGTCATAGACCTCAGTTGTGCCGACCAATAATACAACATAAAATTTGGACATTTCAGACCTCCACGATCAAATGGTAAATATAATAAAGACAGACGTAATCTAGCCCTCCTGTTGTTCCATATAAATTCCACTAACTTTTTTTTTATTCTTGAGAATAAATCTAAAGGTGGTGATAAGGGAATGTATTGAAATAAATAAAGTATTTTAGGTAAAATATTACTTTTAAGTATATTGATTCTCCCGATCATCGACATTGGTAGTGACATCCATCTCTGAGTTAACTCATTGATATCTGACATTAAGGCTTCATAGTTGACACTGGCGACTGATTCTAGCTTAGGCACAATTTGGATTCCTAAATATTTAAACTGATTTACAACATTGAATTGATTTACCTCAGGGGCTGGGTAATTTCTCTGGGTCTCATTTAGCATTAATATTGAAGATTTAGTTTTATTTATTTTATATCCTGATATTTCCCCAAAATTCTTTATTAAATTCAACAAGGTTGGAATTGATTTTTTTAGATTCGACATAAACAAAATTATGTCATCGGCGTACAGGGAGATTTTATGTTCTGTTGGTCCAACTTTAATTCCATATATTTGTGAATGTAAACGTATCGCCATCGCTAAAGGTTCAATTGCCATAGTAAACAGTAAAGGTGAAAGTGGACAGCCTTGTCGACATCCTCTATTGATTTTTATTGGTTTTGAAATATTGTTATTTGTTAGGATTTCTGCTGTAGCATTATTGTATATTATTTGAACCCATTTTATGAAATTATTTCCAAGTCCAAACCTTTGTAGGACTTCAAAAAGAAAGGGACATTCAACTCTATCAAAGGCCTTTTCGGCGTCCAGTGATAGGAGAGCTGTATCCGGTGCTTCTTTATTAAAATAAATAATATTAAATAGTCTTCTTACATTATGGAAGCCTTGTCTTCCCTTTATAAAGCCATTCTGATCTTGATTAATAATATTTGGTAAAATTTCTTGTATTCGTCTTGCTAAAATTTTACAGATTATCTTAAGGTCGGCGTTTAATAGGCTTATTGGTCTCATATTTTCACATTTATTAGAGGGCTTACCTGGTTTTGGCAGCAGTATAATTAAGGCATTATTTATGTATGATGGTAAATTATTATTTTGAAATGCTTCTAAAACCATTTCCAAAAAAGGTTTTATTAATTTATTCTTAAATTTTTTATAAAGGTCAACTGGAAGACCATCTGGTCCTGCACTTTTTCCTAATTTCATATTATCAATGGCTAGTCCAACTTCTTCTTGACTAATTTTAGACTCCAATATCTCCCTGTTTTCATTTGGAATACACGGTATAGATAGTTCCTTCAAAAACCCATTTAGTTTTGTTAAATCAAATTCATTTTTAGTATCATATAATTTTTCATAGTAATCTCTAAAGGCTCTGTTAATTTCTAAAGGATCTATAACTACCTGTCCATTACTTATAATACTAGTAATTGGTGTTTTAATTTCTAATTGTTTAATCTGCCATGCCAATAATTTTCCTGATTTTTCACCTTGTTCATAAAAAGATTGTTTCAATCTTAGAAGACTTGAGGCAGCTCTATTCGCTGATTTTTTGTCGTATTCAGCTCTCAAAATCAGTAATTCATTCTCCAACCTTGGATCACTTCCTGCATACACTTTTTCCTGAAGACTTTTCATTTTATGTTCCAATTTAGCTCTCTCCTCTCGAGTCTTCTTAGATTTTGATCCTGTATAACTAATAATATGTCCCCTAATAAAAGCTTTGAAAGCCTCCCACTTTACACATGCTGATGTTTGTGTAGTATTGATGTCAAAGTACTCGTCTATCTGTTTTTCTATATACTTGACAAATTCCTCATCCTGAAGCCATTTATGCTGAAATTGCCATCTACCTGATTCCTTTGTCAATTTTTTATCTACATATATTAGACAACAGGGTGCATGATCAGAGATCACGATGTTGTCATAAAAGCAGTTTTGAATCTTGGATCTTAATTCTGTGGAAATCAAAAAATAATCAATACGTGAGAATGTCTTGTAGGTACTGGAATAACAAGAATAGGCTTTAACTTGTGGTTTCATTTCTCTCCATATATCTAACAATCTCAATTCTTTCATAAAATGATTAATAGTCATCCTACATCCATTGTGCGTACAATCCAGTCCTGTTGATCTATCTATACCTGGATTCAATGTACAATTAAAATCCCCTGCTATTATATGTTGCCCTGTAAGTGATGATAAAATAAGAAATAAATTAGCAAAGAACTTTTGGTCATCTATATTGGGACCATATAAGTTCACAAGAGTTATATTTTCTAATAGCAAAGAACCTTGAATGATTACATATCTTCCAAGTTTGTCTCCAATTACATTTTTCACTTGAAAAGGGACTGATTTATGTATGAGAGTCATAACTCCCCTGGCCTGGGATGAAAATGATGAGGTGAAGACACTTCCTTGCCATCTACTCCTAATTCTTTTTATATCCTCCTCTATTAGATGAGTTTCTTGTAAAAACACAATTTTTGAACCCATGTCTTTTATTTTATTCATAACTTGTTTAAGTTTTTTTAAATTTTGTAGACCTCTGCAATTCCATGAAGTTAAATTAAGATTAACACTTTGGTTTATGATCAATAGAGAGTTTGGGATTACCTTGCAGTGTAAACATGCTCATACAGAGAAGCAAAAATATGAGTGGTTGAACATTCATCCTACAAACTACACACAAACAAATTCCCCCTTCCCACACTTGTGGCGAACCCCCCAAAATCAAAAGAAAAATTCCGTCTCCCGATATAGCCATCGACTGCTCCACACCCACGGGGAACAGCCTAAGCCACTCCTTCATCCTCCCAATCACCCTAACTCTACTGCTTTTAATGACGTAACATTAACTCTCCTCTGTAGTTTTCCAACTTAACTCCAAAATTTTTAACAACTTTGTACATCATAGTTTTTTTTGTTTGTTTTGTTTTTGTTTTTTTTTTAATATATAATACAATCTATATTTTGTAAACTTGCTATTTACTTCAAGTCAGTCAGATGCCTGTGTAAATGCTTAATTATTCTACCTTATATTTTGTTCATGCTTAGCTCCCACCAGTCTCTTCTTCTTCTTTGATCTTCTTGATGAACTCCTGCGCCTCCTCTGGGGTCTTGAAGATGTGGGTTCTGCCCTCATACGTGGTCAGCAGTCTCGCAGGATAGATTACACCATGACGAATCCCAAGGTTGCGCAGCTCCTTACGTATGGGATCAAACTGCTTCCTCAATTGTTGGATTCCTGTGGCCAAATCTGGGTAGAACCGCACCTGCTGATCCTGGTGTTTAATCTCTCCTTTAGCTCGTGCAGCGTTGAAGATCTTCATCCTGTCTCTGTTGCTAAGAAACTTCATAATTAAGGTCCTCGGCGGTCCCTTATCTCTCCGTGGGCCAATACGATGTGCTTTTTCCAGAACCACTGCTGATTGCAACTCCTCGCTGCCCAGCACCTCCGGAATCCACTTTTCCAGAAAGGAATATACGTCCCGACCTTCTGATTCCTCTGGAAGACCCACCAGCCTCAAGTTATTCTGTCTCGACCGAGATTCCAAATCCAAAATATTATCTTCTAGACATTTATTTTTTTTTTTTGTCTCGTCAGTACACAGAGTATTTTCCCCAAAGTCTTGGGGATCATCAAGATGTTTTCTGGCAAAACCGAGACGAGCCTTTATGTTCTTTTTGCTCAGCAGTGGTTTTTGTCTTGGAACTCTGCCATGCAGGCCATTTTTGCCCAGTCTCTTTCTTATGGTGGACTCATGAACACTTACCTTAACTGAGGCAAGTGAGGCCTGCAGTTCTTTGGATGTTGTTGTGGGGTCTTTTGTGACCTCTTGGATGAATCGTCGCTGCACTCTTGTGGTAATTTTGGTCGGCCGGCCACTCCTGGGAAGGTTCACCACTGTTCCACGTTTTTGCCATTTGTGGACAATGGCTCTCACTGTGGTTCGCTGGAGTCCCAAAGCTTTAGAAATGGCTTTATAACCTTTTCCAGACTGATAGATCTCAGTTACTTTGTTTCTCATTTGTTCCTGAATTTCTTTGTATCGCAGCATGATGTCTAGCTTTTGAGGATCTTTTGGTCTACTTCATTTTGTCAGGCAGGTCCTATTTAAGTGATTTCTTGATTGAGAACAGGTGTGGCAGTAATTAGGCCTGGGTGTGGCTAGAGAAATTGAACTCAGCTTTCCAAGTATGTGATAAACCACAGTTAATTTATGATTTAATGGGGGGGGGATCACTTTTTCACACAGGCCCATGTATGTCTGGATTTTTTCCCCCCTTAATAATAAACACTTTCATTTAAAAACTGCATTTTGTGTTTACTTGTGTTATCTAATATTTAAATTTGTTTGATGATCTGAAACATTTAAGTGTGACAAACGTACAAAAAATGAGAAATCAGGAAGGGGGCAAACACTTTTTCACACCACTGTATGTTTGTTGTCCTGTTTTCAGGTAATTTTTGTGATTGCAGCTTTTTGATCCAACTTCTGCATAATTTTTTATTCTGTTCTCCTCCACTAAGATATTCTGGCTTCTAGCAACCGAGTAGGGCTGTCACGATAACCACAATTATGTAATACTGCGCTATGGACAAGCCTAATGCAGAGGAAAATGAGCAACCGCAACAAGTGCAGTGTTCACTTTTTTTGTGTGTGGCTAAATCTCGTTGTTCACTTATGTGCCCCTATTGATTAATCAATAAATTGTTAAATGTAAGTGTATTTTTATTGCCAAAAGCATGTTTGCACCCGGTACTAACAGCAGCAGCACCGTGTGGGGCACTCTCTCTCCAGATGGACTCCAGCAGGCTGCAAGTGGCAGAAGCGTTTGGACTCCTTGCTAAATACAGCCGTGACAGTGAACACTGAAAGGGCACAAAGCGTGTTATTTCCTTCTGAGTGGAGTGTTTACAATTGAGCTCCAAGAGCGAAACAACTACTGCATTGCTTGTTTGAACGTGATTTTTCGGACAGCGGTAAAAATCCCAAAATCATGGAGACAAGAGCCACACAGGGCTGTACGGAGGCTGTCCTGTGTTTAAATAAGGTGAATGTCGCTGCAGTCTCCATTCCACACACAACAATACTGGAGTTCCCGCCACTGCTTTATGAAAATGATAATTTTTTTAAACAGAATCAGCAGTTGATGCCTAGAAAGACTGGAGCGCCACACAATTGTCATACACGCACATGAAGTTCAGTGCAGAGCTGCAGCGAGTTTCTCACATCCTCACTCACTCCATTGTTTGCCACATTCTGAACCCTGTTTAAATTACGAGACTGCTGGGTCCTAAAAACACTTGTAATAATACCGCATACCATGGTGTTGAGCTGTCCACCGTCACCACAGGGGAAATTCCTCTACCACGACAGTCCTACAACCAAGCAAAAATACTCATACAGATATGATAAGGCATGATGGATATGTAATCCACAACATCACACAGATGCACCGACACACACGGTGAGTGGCATCATCAGCATCATTCCTAGAAAAGAGAGCAACTTGTCAGCTCAGCCAAGCAGAAAGATGTGCAGTGCTGTGAAAAAGTATTTGTCCCCTTTGCATATTTGTCACACTTAAATGTTTCAGATCTTCAAACAAATTTTAACATTAGACAAAGATAACCCGAGTAAATACAAAATGCAGTTTTTAAATGATGATTTAATTTATTAAGGAAAAAAAGCGATCCAAACCTACCTGGCCCTATGTGAAAAAACAATGGACATCTAAACCTAATAGCCGGACATTCTCCTTCAGGATTTTCTGGTAGAGAGCAGAATTCATGGTTCCATCAATTACAGCAAGTGGTACAGGTCCTGAAGCAGCAAAGCAGCCCCAGGCCATCATACTGCCACCACCATGTTTGACTGTTGCCATAATGTTATTTTTATGATATGCTTTACTCCAGATGTAACGGGATGCACGCCTTCCAAAAAGTTCAACTTCTGCCTTCTCAGTCCACAGAATATTTTTCCCAAAAGTCTTGGGGATCATCAAGATGTCTTTTGGCAAATGTGAGACGGGCCTTTGTGTTCTTTTTGGTCAGCAATGGTTTTGGCCTTGGAACTCCCCCATGGATGCCATTTTTGCCGTCTCTTTCTTACTGCTGAATCATGGACCAGTGTCCAAACTGGGGCAAGTGAGGCCTTCAGTTCTTTTGATGTTCATTTGGGTTTTTGGTTCTCATCTGTTCTTGAATTTCTTTCATAATGTGTTCCATTTTGAAATCTTTTAGTCTACTTCACTTTGTCAGACAGGTTCTATTTAAGTGATTTCTTGATTCAACAGGTCTGGCAATAATCAGGCCTGGGTGTGGCTAGAGAAACTGAGCACGACTTTCCAAAAAATGTGGTTAATCAGTTAATTCATGTTGTAACAAAGGAGAGCAATTACTTTTTCACAGTTTATGATAGCTTTTTACCCTTAATAAATTAAATTATAATTTAAAAACTGCATTTTGTATTTACTTGTGTTATCTTTGTCTAACAATAAATTTGTCTGAAATATTTAAGTGTGACAAATATATAAAAAATATAAGAAAGCAGGAAGGGGGCAAATACGTTTTCACAGCACTGTCTGATCACTGATCAGTACCCTGCTCTTGTCCCTGCACACTGTAGCTCTTGGGGGGTAGCATAAGTTAGCCCATCAGAAGCACACTGGCGATGCAGCTCTTTTGATCAGCACAGTTGCCGTATTAGCATGTACCTTCATGCACTAAGTACGCTACCCTCCTGTCAGCACCGCTGACCCATTGGCAGCCGTGCCCAGGTAAGACAGAAGGCACTGGGAGCCCATCTGAATCTTAATCACTAATGAACATGGGCTTACTTCACCAGCAACGAGAGGGGGAACTGCTCTTGTGATCTCACCACAGACAGACAAAGGCATCACTGCGGCTCTATGAGGTAAATGCAGCTCCTTTAAGATTACACTATAAACATTTTTTCTGCACCACATGGGAAACACTGGTTTCAGAAGCAACAAGCCAGAAGAAAAACACACAGTCTCTTTGCATTTAACACTTGTTTACAAAATAGTTGGGGGTTTTTTTAATGTGGACGTATCAGACAAATATTAAAGAGGCAATATTGTGCATTTTTCAAAGGTTAATTTTAAGTTTTGCCATCCTCAAGGACAAATAGATGTTCTTCTAAAGATCAAAAACCATATCGCTGTTTTTCTACAGCTCATCAAATAAGTTGTCTGTTTAGTTGGTTTTGTTTGCTCATTAGAAAGTAATCATTAATGATTCTTAAATGGGCCAATCAAAAGTAAGGAAGCAGTCAGGGTGTGTTTGTTTTGTTAATTAAAAGAACTAAAGGCAGTTTTTTTTGTGATGTCATAAAATCCATAAAGTGCAATCTGTTCTATTCTTTGAGAGAGAATCAAAATAAAGGCAGTGTGTATTTCTTAGTGAAATGAGCATTTTAATACTTTAATAGTGTGCATGTGATCCAGGGGAGTGGTTTTTTTTTTTTTTTTACAATTAAAACACACCATAATATCATTCTGCACAACAAAAACCCTTTAAGTTAATTAAACACATTAAAGAGTATTCTTTTTATGAAAACCTTCAGCTAAAAGGAACCATCTGTTATTCTTTTTCTTGGCTTTTATGAGTGGTTGTTTTCTGCCTCGGTTTGGCCCAAGTCTGGACCCGCAGCCGGACGCCCTCTCACTTCTGTGCCACTTAATTAGCCCGGCCCTGCACAAAGGGGGACTGGGTCACATGGGCCCAATTTGGCCTGCTCTGGTCTGCAAGGGCTCAGCATGCTTACTTGCTTAGGACGTATTTACGTGCATGCTGCACCAAGGTAAGAGGCTTTGAAGATGAAAAAAGACACAGAAGAAGTGAAAAGAAAAAAAACGGCTGAAATGAAAGGAGGAGGAGGAGGGGGGGGACCCTTAAATTCCGGGGAATTTTTCCAGATGTTGCACAAATATTCTGCTGAGGCAATCCAGATGTGATCACTCTGTTTATACCCTCCCTTCTCGGTCTTCCAAGGACTTCTCTTTCTTCCCCTCTCTCTTTCAGCCACTTCCCTCCTACATGCCCATGTCTTTTGTTGTCTGATAGCACCTTTCAAGTGAGCACTTTTAATAGCCCTACGGCACCTTAACATCCACTTGGATCCTGTAATAAACATCCACTTTCATTCTCTACGGCCCATATGTGTATGAAGGAGTGTCAGGGAGGCTGACAGAGAGAGAGAGAGAGAGAGAGAGATTAGCTGCTTTTTTAAAATTGTTCTCTGGATCAATTAACTGTGTTACTAACAATAGCTATGCTGATAAGGGGAAAAAAAAGCAAGACTGAAATAATGGCAGCTCACTTCCTGCTTCCTTTTCCTCCACTTTGCTTGATATGTGCTTTTCTGTCTCCCCACCCTTTTCCATCACCTCTCACTTCTCACCTCCATCTGATCACCATCATGTCCGCTGAGGCCGCTCGTCCTCTCCCACGGAGTGTGACCCAGCCGCAACCCCTGACCTGGAGCGTTCCCCGGTCCGCACACCGATTCTCAGCCGCTCCACATATATCAGTGAGGTGAATCACCAGCTAGTCATTCAAAGGACACATAAAAGACAACGTGTGCAGACTTGCACACGTGCATGGTCGGGTATAGACGTATACCCCTCTCAAAAAAAAAAATAAAATTTTTTTTTTTTAAAAAATCAACTTTTATCTAAAAGTTCAAATGAATATGGAAGCAATTGTTAGCTACAGGCCATGCACAAGCACACATCTGCAGCGCTAACCAGCCACAGCATGAATCTAAACGGTCTGAGCACCATCATTCCAATAACAACAACCCAACGCTGAGATCTGCTCTGTTTAATCAGCCGCCTTTTCCTGTTTCCCACTCTGAGCCCCAAACCAAGAAAGCGTCCCCGGCGTGACACTTCAACTTGTCGGAGCCGTTCGTACGGGCCACTGTCAGCACTTTGGTATGCGGAGCAGCGATGACAAAGACACGGCCAGCACCTGCACGCCTGGCCGTCTCCGTCTGTCTAGTAAACCTGGTTGTTCGACTTTGTTTCCCCTAAATAGCACCAGCAACATTTGAGCTTAATACTGGCAAAGTGTCTGCATTCCCGTGCTCATTTTGAGGTCTAAACTAGCCCCGCCTGCAGCGAGGATAGATTTATATTGGCACATTTTTTAATGGTAGTCTAATTGATCTCTTATTGTCGTGAATTAAATTGTTCTGCTGTGTGACTTTACAAATTTTTGGGCTCATATAAAATACAAAATTCTGACTTTTTCCTCAGATTTCTGACTTTATTCAAACCAGAGGACACTCAGAGAGCACATACCTCCACCAAGGCCCTAACTTGCAACGTTAAAGAAAGTTAAAAAGTGGTCCAGAATCCGCATCCTGACCCAGATCACCTCCAAAATCTAATGGGTTCGTCTGTAGCCAGAGGGCCATCTCTGGTGAACATTTCATCAGAGTCCATGCAGTAGATTTTAAGTAATCCTGGAAACAGACACTTTTTGATTATAAACTGCTAACTTTTTGTGAAAAATTCACAACATTTTCAACTTTTTATTTGGAGATTTGCAACCATTTTCTTCTGAATTTTCTACTTTATTCTCACCAGTTTCCGGGATATTTCTCTAAGAACCGCTAATCCGTAAAAAAGAAGTTTTAACTACATTAGATATCGCCTCTGCTAACAAAGCTCTCCCCATTCCCCGTTTACGTCTGTACACCTGGCAGTGTGTGGACATGCATACAGATGCGTGATGGGGCTGAGTATGAACACGTTAGACCTGAAGGCATCAGCCAGCAGTTAATCACTTTTTCACTATTATCTTTTTTGTATGCCGATTTGTGGAAATACTGTGAAAGCTGCCATTCTATTTAGAAACAACCTGAATTGACCTATGTCAGTGTGGCTGCGTCTCCTCATATCCACTACTGTCGCTTATCTCAGATATAATCCAGACTGTAAGGTAGTTCCTGTAATGGATTTTTTGTTTATCGTAATTAGAGTCACACCCTTTAATCTTGCAGAACGGTTTAGAGGGTCTTTGCAAAACCTGAACCCGCATCAAGTTGTTTTGTAGCAGGAAAGGCATGAAAGCTGAATAAAACTTTAGATTTGTCCTCATTTCCATCAGGACAGAGTACAATCGAAAGGAGAAAAACTTTTTCAAATGATAAAATATAACCACCACCACAATAAATAACTTGCAAGACAGCAGGAAAAAATGTTCTTATCTAGCCAGATTTACAAATATATCATTATAAACTAGAAAAGCACTCGGAGAGCGCAGACCTCCGCCAAGCGCCACAGTTCCCCCGGTGATCCGGATCACCACCAAAATCTAATCATCTGTAGGATACCCCATTTCTGACAATCTCTGAAAATTTCATGAAAATCCATCCATAACTTTTTGAGTTATCTTGCTAACAAACAAACAGACAGACAGACCAACGCTGATGAAAACATAACCTCCTTGGCGGAGGTAAATATATATTTGGAAAATCTGTATTATAAAAATATTTCCTTTAGAAAAAATGAACAGGAGCAAAAAATGCAAATGTGGAAACCTGAGGAATGGAATAACAGGGGGATGAAATAAGAAACAGGTGATCTTTATGAAGATGTTATTAACAGCAATGACTTTTTTAGTGATTATTGAAGCTGTAAATGATAAATAACCTTTTAACCACTGGCTGGCAGAGTGTACACCAAAGCACTCACGGTTTTAAAATCACTACTTCAGGAAAAAAAAAAAAACACTTATTCAGATAAAACTGGGTCTGACACACCGTGTAGGGTTTTGTTCTGTGAATAACTTTGTTGAAGGAAAATCTACAGGTCTCCCATTTCATGACTTTTCCTAATTATATGTGTTTTGTGTTTTCTGAAGTCTGGAATGTATTAAAATAAAACACACACTATTTCAGAGTACTTATTCCTCCAACCGCTGCAGCGGTGTAATAGATCATTGTCATTTTAGACCACAGCTGGTCACAGCTATAGCCATATAAAGAATTATGGCCATATAAAGAGTTACCACAATGTTTCAATTAGGGCTGTGCAATATGACCAAAATTTCATATCACGATATAAGTAATTTTATTTGACGATAACGATATCTATCACGATATACATTTCTGGCAAATTCTATAGTTTATATACAATAACCAATAAAAGGACCACCTCTTTTTCTACATTTTAAATTGCATACTGGAAAAAATCAATTGTACAAATTCATCTGTCATTAATTTTATGCACTTTTTCCCCTCTTAATTTTGCAGTGTTGTTATAAAATTGTTTTTTCAATGTGCATTTGAGATGACTTCAACTTTATTTGCTGTTTTATAATTGGAGAGAGATGGTGTTAACATTACTTACTTCCAGTTAAAACAAGGCTAGAGGGCAAATCTCTCTGACACAGCACGGTGGAGAAAAAGTCCCACATTCCTGGCACAGAAGTAGCAGCTCCACAGAGGTAGCGGCAAAACATTAGCTTGCTGTTAGCTGCTGTGGTACTCAACACCAGAACCCACTTGAAGCACTGCGGGGGAGAGGCGGGGCGGTGACAAGTAGAAAGGCGGTATGTGTCCCGATATAAACGATAAAGTTTCATATGAAATGGTAGACGTTTTTTATCATGTCACTAATATATACGGTCATATCGCACAGCCCTAGTTTCAATTTTGGGAGATGCTTTTTTTTTTTCATTTTATTGTTGTTCTCCTTCTAATATTACATTGCACCAGATACCAAAAAGAACCAATATGGATAGAGAAATAAACAAAGAAAATCTACACATAAAATGAATAAAGCAAGGTTCAATTACAGAGAACTGTTTTCAAAATGCAATTCCGTTCCTTTCCTTTATTGTGGTAATAGGGCAAAATATGACTGCAATGACTTTACTAACTAAAACTGTTACAGCTGCTATTACAAATAAGTGAGTTTTGAACTTAAAGCAGATACTGTACTCTTGAACAAATGTCTGTTGCCTGAAAGTATGCAGAAGGTAAAAGTACAGCCTCAGGCAGAATGAGGCGCAGTGCCTTGTGAGCGGAAACACCATTGCCTTAAAATAGTCATTGACTCAGTTCCCTATAAGGCTAATTTATATTGTGGCAGTTTCAAATTCATTCTCTAGTATGAAAACATCTCTGAAAGTGTGTTCACATCAGAGTGTGATGCAGATTTTGCCTTGTGTGACAATGGCTGCTGATCAAAAGCCCACCAACATTCATGCTCTAAAAATAATAGGTCAATCATATTCTAAACAAAGTGTACTTTGCCTGCAGTGTTTCCCCTACCATTATATCGGGTGGTGGGGCACCCCCCCCCCCAACGGACCCCCCGCCCCCCTAGAGTGTCAAGTTCATTTCATTTAATTTTGTTTTTCTATATAGTGCCAGATCATAACAGAAGCCATTTTAAGATGTTTTCACTATAGAACAAGTCTTTATGTTGTCCTTTAATTAAACAAACTAAATATCCTTATGTTATTTAGCTTATTTACATGACAGCAACTCATTTCTGTCTCTTCTCCTCTCTGCACTCAGCGGGGCGGAACTCCGCTCCGTGTAAACACAGACACAACGTGCGCACATACAAGTGAGCACACTCGCACCAACAAAGAGAGAGCACGTAGGAAAGCATGTTGCGTCAGTCAACTGAGAAGCAGAAAAAAATATGTGTTTTTTAAATGCACCCAGGATGATGAAGGTTGCAATACTTGCTCTCCCACTCCGGGTCCAAGTGTAGAAAAAGCCCAAGTGCTGCACGCCCTGTCCCTGACAAGCAGTAAAAGTCAGGTGTCATGTCAAAAAGTGATGGGCCACCAGAAACTGATCGGCTCACTGTGGGAGCGCGCCTCTCTTGGCTAAAGCCGTTTCTCTTCTGATTCTGAAGCTGACGGCTGCTTTAAAGCAAAGTAGACTTAACTTTTTGTCCAAGCAATTAGCGAAGGTACGTCTGTGAATATTTAATGCAGTGAGGGACTAGTCATAATTTTAGACCCATGAGTTTTGTGTTAAAATAATCAGATATGACATTTTATCCTGTAGCAACTTTTAATGTTTTGCCTTATATGTTAAGAAAAAGTGCGCTGAAATGAACAAAATCCGTGTATAATGATGGAAAAGCCAATAAAGCACTTTTCTCATGAATATTAGTGTTTGTGCATTATTTACCTCCTAAGATTACATACTTTTAAGTAGAATCCATAAAATGTATGCCTCAGCTGCCAAAAATTCATTAAGGCTCCCAATTTGGATTTAAACATTTTATCTGCCAAAAAAAACAAAAAACAAAAACCACTTGATTTAGTTCTTCAAGGTTGAATTGTGAAGACTATAATATAGCATGTTCGGTCCAACTTGTGAATAGTCTCAAAGGGCTGTTATAGCTTATAGACATGTTATTTCCCCTGCCAAAAATTGATTAAGGACCTTCATGTTGATTGAAACAGTTTTCATGTGTTAAAAATGACTTGATTTAATTGTTCCGGGTTAAATTGTGAGTATAATACTGTAACTTGCTCTGTCCAACCTCCGGAACAGTCTTAAAAGACAGTTATAGCTTATAAATTCGCTGCTCTTGTTTTTTCTTGTCTTCTGATTGTTGCTCTGAGTGTTGCTATCCCTGTACTGTTGCAATCCTGGAATTTCCCCATTGTGGGACTAATAAAGGCTTATCTTATCTTATCTTAAATATATTATTTAACCTGCCAAAAATTGATTAACGGTCTTAATGTTGATTGAAACAGTTTTCATACTTTAAAAATGACTTGATTTGCTTGTTCAGTGTTAAATTATGAATATAATACTGTAACTTGCTCTCTCACATGTGTGTAATAGTCTCAAAGGGCTGTTATAGCTTATAAATATGCTATTTCACATGCAAAAATTGATTTACGGTCTTAATGTTGATTGAAACATGCCCCCACTCCTCCAGGCTGTAAACCTAGGGGAAACACTGGCCTGATGCTATTTAAAATCTGCATTTAATGATAACAGTGAATACAGAGATAATGGGCCTAGCTGTTCACAAGTTGCAGTTTGTGGCCTCAAAAAGAAACTGATTCAGCTAGAGCAGGGGTCTGCATCCTGCGGCTCTGGATGTGTCCACATGTGGCTCTTTTTGCCATAGCCAATGAGGCCTTGAGAAAAAAACTCCTCACATTTCCAAGAAAAGAAACACACACATTTTTTTAAAAAATGGCTACACATTACTGAGAAAAATATTAAAACAGAAAATCCGAAAACCTTACATTTTATGCAAAAAATTTCACAAATTGAGAGAAAATGTTGCAGTTTTTTGAGGAAAACATACCCATTATTTACAAGAAAAAAAAATCACAAAATTTCAGGAAAAAAAATAAATTAACTGAAAAAATGTAACAAATTTATGTAAAAAATGCTACAGTTTTACTTGTGAGAGGTATCAAATTTACAAAGAAAAATGTAATAAATTTGTGACAACAGCTGAAAATTTATGTTAAAATTGTTCAACATTTATGGAAAAAACTACAATTTTATGATGATAAAACACAAAAAGTGCAAGAAATACAGTAAGTCAAAAAAGGACAATTTTACAAAAAAGCCTACAATTTCTGTTGGAAAAACTATGGCACATTTACAGTATATGAAAAAGGTTGAATTTTTACGACTTGTGCCACTGTAATTGCTATTAAGTGTGCTGGGCAAGTTAATCGTTTAATCGTGATTAATCGTAATTTTTGTCATAGGTGAGAGAGAGCTCTGAAGAGTTAATTGCAATAATGTGATTAATCGCACTGTGCAGTTAAAGTGCGGTAAAATGTACTAAAACAGTTATTAGTGCAATGTGATTCAGAAGAAGTGTGCTGGCCTGTCATCTAAATGCGCTTAATCGCAATTAAAAGTGACACCACTAATTTTTACCTAAAAAAAGTAACAAATTCACCCTCAAAAAAAGTCATTTTGAGAACATTCTATGAAAAGTTGTAATTTTATTGGGAAAAAATTATACCAATTTACATATCTTCAATTTTACTAATTACAAAGTGTAGGTACTGAAGGAAGGTGGTACATTCCTCTTAAAGAAGCTCGCCGAGCTCTACACCAAACGCCGAGAACAAAGAAGAATCCCATCAAGCTGGAAAGAAGCCAAAGTTGTCATTCTTTTCAAAAAAGGCGACAGAAGAGACATTAAAAACTAGAGACCAATTTGTCTTCTCTCAAATATGTACAAGCTTATCACAAAAATTCTAACGCTGAGAATCGAGTGCATACTAGATGTAAGCCAACCAAGAAAACAGGCAGGTTTCCACAGGGGCTACTCCACCATTGATGACATACCACCTTAAACCAACTGCAAGAGAAATGCAGAGAATACAATAAGCCATTATGTGTTGCTTTTGTCGATTATGAGAAAGCTTTCGATTCTATTGAGACACCGGCCATAATAAAATCAATTAGCAGACAAGGGGGGTCTCCAGCCTACGTTAAGCTTCTCAAAAATATCTATTTGGACAGCTGTATCTATGTCCATCTTGAAAATGTTAGCGAGAAAATTCCAATAAAAAAGGGCATTCGCCAAGGTAACATTATATCGCCAAAGCTTTTTACATCGATATTAGAAGATATATTTAAGAAGCTCGAATGAGACACATGTATTGACAGAGAATGGCTCTCACACCACCGCTTTGCAGATGATATAGAAATCATCGCTCAGAATGCAGAGGAATTACAACTATTGATGCAAGAGCTTGTCAGTGAAAGTGCCAAGGTTGGACTGAAAATGAATATTGTGGCGGCGCCTTGCATGGCAGCGGCCCTCTGATTCTGCACTTGGGGTGTGTGTGATTTACACTGTAGATAGGTAAAGCACAATCTCATTCTGCTGTACATGATTGGTTGTACAGTTGAATGACAATAAGGGTGATTAATTAAATATGAAAAAAACAAAAGCAATGTTTGGACCGATCGCAAACATCAAAGATGTCATCGTCAATGGCACAAAGATAGAAGAGGTAGAGGAATACATATACCTTGGACAACGGTTCAGTCTGAAGGATCCCACCCAGGATAAGGAACTGGATCGAAGGATATCAGCTGGATGGGGCAGTCTTTGCTCAAAACAAGGATTTATTGAAAGGTAGACTGCCTCTTTGCTTAAAACGAAAAATATCTGATTCATGCACTACACATGCAATGACTTGTGTATCAGAAACCTGGACAATGTCCAAAAGGATGGAAGAAAAACTGGCTGCCGCACAGAGAAGAGTGGAGAGACATATCTTAGGTATTATGCTAAGAGACAAAAAAGACTAAATCTCGATAAGACAGCAAACCAGGGTGAAAGATATAGTACAGATCGTCAAGTCAAGGAAGTGGAAATGGGCCAGACATGTCACCCGTCTGACAGACAATCGCTGGACCAGTAGGGTGACAACGTGGAGGCCAAGAGATGGAGTAAGAAACCGGGAACGTCAGCACAAAAGATGGCAAGATGAAATTACTTCATTTTTAGAAAAAGGCAATTGGTACCATCTAGCTAGAAACTGCTTGGAATAGAAACGACATGCTGAGACCTTCATCCAACAGTGGAATTCAAGAGGCTCCTGCTGCTGCTGCGGAATTTTACTTGATAAAGGGATCAAATTTTCAAAGGAAAATATGCCAAAATCACAACACATTTATGCCAAAAATATAATGAATTTTAGGGGAAAAAACATTTCAGTTTAAGAAAGAAAACACCCACACAAACTTCCAGGAAAAACAAAAATCACAATTTTTTGCAAATAATCAAAAATTTACTGAAAAACATTGTAATTATGTGGGGAAAAAGGGAACAAATTTGCAATCAAAAAAGTTGCAAATTTATGTGGAAAAAAAACTCTTAATACTGATAAGATAAGCTAGCTAAGGTAAGATAAGATAAGCCTTTATTAGTCCCACAATGGGGAAATTCCAGGATTGCAGCAGCACAGGGATAGCAGCAATCAGAACAATAATTAAAAAGACAAATAAGAAAATAATAAGAACAAATGAATATACATATGTACACAGATATATACACAGTGCGGGAGCATTGCAGCTAGATGAGTTACCCCGCAGAATATTCAATTCAACTTCATTTATATAGCACCATTTCACAACAACAGTCATCTCATAGCACTTTCAACTGTAGGGGAAACCCCCACAATTGCAGAAAGACCCCAGCAAACAGGCGATCCCCTGTGAGCAAGCGCTTGGCGACGGTGGAGAGGAAAAACTTCCTTTTAACAGGAAGAAACCTCCAGCAGAACCAGGCTCAGGGAGGGCCAGTCATCTGCTGCGACTGGCTGGGGGGTATGTACCCATACAGTATATTCTGTATTTGAGTCAGCCATGTTGTCACCCTCGGAAATGATTGATATTGCCTAGTTGACAGTTGATGTTGTCAGGCCAGACTGTAGTTGTAATTCTCTTGTTTTACCTTAGTTTTCAGGCTCAGATATTTTTGTGGCTCCATGCACATTTTTTTTTAGACAAAAAAAAAAATCACTGAAAGCAGCTCTTTGTGTAGTACAGGTTGCCGACCCCTGGGCTAGAATGATCACAGTGTGACAGTGTGCCATTTCTGCAATGGCACATAGTGTTTATATGAATACTGGCACAGGTGCGTGCGGGTTGTACAGAAGAACAAGAGGTGTTCCTAAGAACAAGCACAAAGGGCTCATATTGTGTAAAATCATGTTTTTGCAATCGAGCAGTGTTTTTCAACCAGAGCGCCCTCCCAGCCAGCATGGACCCCACCATAGGTTTAACCTGGGCTGTTTTATAGGTCCCATGTGGGTTTGTCTACATGGAACCCGTAGACTCTACGGGTTCCATGTTGGCCCCATCTGTGTTTGCCCACATGGACTTTACCTGTGGTGCAGGTGAGCAGGGAATACGTTTACCCACTTTAAACCCATCTGGGCCCCACTTGGGTTTAAAAAAGTGACAAATTTATGAGAAAAAAATTTGAAAATTTATAAGAAAAAATTTACAAAAACAAAACAGTTGTAAGTTTATGAGAAAAAAAGTCACAAATTTACGTGAAAAAAAATTGTAACAGTTACAAACTTACAAGAAAAATTAGCGAGTTTGCAGAAAAAAGTCACAAATTTATGAGGAACAAATTAGCAGAAGCGGCAAATTAATAAAAAAGGCAGCAAATATGTGTAAATAAATTGAAAATTTAAAGATAAATTCGTGAGAAAAAGTTGTAAGCTTACAATAAAAAAAGTTAAAATTTTTGAGAAAGTTTCAAATATACAAGAAAAAATGTCGCAAATTTATGGGAAAACTCAAATTTACAAGAAAATAGCAAATTTACAAGGAAAAAGTAACAAATTCAGAAAAAGTTGTGAAATTACAGTAAAAAAAAAAGGTGACAAATTTATAAGACAGTTCCAGAATTACAACAAAAAGTTAGCAAATTTGCAAGAAAAACACAATTTTACAAGAAATAACAAATTTATGGAAAAAAATTCAAATTTACAAGAAAAAAATCACAAATTTACGTGAAAAAAATTGTAACAGTTACAAACTTACAAGAAAAATTAGCGAGTTTGCAGAAAAAAGTCACAAATTTATGAGGAACAAATTAGCAGAAGCGGCAAATTAATAAAAAAGGCAGCAAATATATGTAAATAAATTGAAAATTTAAAGATAAATTCGTGAGAAAAAGTTGTAAGCTTACAATAAAAAAAGGTAAAATTTTTGAGAAAGTTTCAAATATACAAGAAAAAATGTCGCAAATTTATGGGAAAACTCAAATTTACAAGAAAATAGCAAATTTACAAGGAAAAAGTAACAAATTCAGAAAAAGTTGTGAAATTACAGTAACAAAAAAAAAGGTGACAAATTTATAAGACAGTTTCAAAATTACAAGAAAAAGTTAGCAAATTTGCAAGAAAAACAAAATTTTACAAGAAATAAATTTATGGAAAAAAAATTCAAATTTACAAGAAAAAAATCACAAATTTATACGAAAAAGTTGCAAGCTTTCAGTTAAAAAAGTTACAAATTTAGGAGAAAGTTTCAAATTTTCATGAAAATGTGTCAAATTAGGGGGAAAAGTCACAAATTTACAAGAAAATGGCAAATTTATGAGAAAATAAGCTGAAAACAGGTCAACAGGTAAAGTCCATGTGGGCAAACACAGATGGAACCAACATGGAACCTGTGGGCAAACCCACATGGGACCCAAAAGACACACAAGATTTAACCTTTGGTGGGACCCACCTGGACACGCCAGCTGGGCGGGGGGGCCGACAAGGCAAAAGAAAGAGCCTTAACATCACTAGTCTCTGCTAGCAACAGGTGTGGCTAGGCTACATTCTACCCATAGACTGTGTATTATTTTTGTATACTTTATTAATCCCAGAGCGAAATTCAGTGCTTCCACCTGGATGGATGAGGCAGTCACGGTGCGGTGCCAATCCCTTCACCATTCACACGTAGGGCCCCTTTTTGGCCTGTGGGAGGAAACCATGGTACCTGGAGTAAACCCATGCAGACACAGATATGCTTCTACCGCACTGCTACGGTAGCACACGGCTAACTGTCCTCCTGTCCAGATCCACCAAAAGGATTGGCCCCCTTGGATTAGAATCTGACTGTTCGGCTGGTTTAAAGAAATTCAATGAAGTTGCCTGTCTTTTTAGCAGTTCCTTTCATTTTCTTCTTGATGCTGAGAGCCAATTCAAACCACACCGTGTGTCTGATGCCACCCATCCCTGCCCCTTGCTAATTCAAAATGCAGATAAAATAGGTGAGGGTTTTTTTTTTGTGCAACAAATAAATATGGACTAATAACACAGAAAGCATGAATTAATAGACACCGGCTCGGACGTGGAAGGTGCCAGATCTTGTTCTGGCACAAATTAAGCCCTGCCTATATTAAAGTACATTGTTCAGTGCTGCTCATTTCTCATTGGGGCCAATTACAATTAGCTTGAGGAGCAAATGCAGGCATGAGGAAATATAATGCCATGAGGGAGCATGGCATATCTAGAATTCACTCAATCCGTTGTCCCTCCCCAGCGAATAAGCATCAAAGCTTACGTGCTCATAACAAAATTAATACACACATCATAAGCACTGAGATATTTTCAAGAATTTAAAGCAATCTCAGAAAAAGAGTTATTTTTTGATCAGACAAAATATGCTAGGTTCTTTGGCCTCTAATGATGCATGTTTTCTGGCAGCATCTTAAGTACAAATTAAAACTCGAGGTTCTGATATAACTGTTTCTTTCCATACCTGCGTGTACTCCCGCTCTCCTCCTTTCTCCTTTCTTATTCTTTGAGAATAGTGTGTTCTGGCTACAGTAGGGCAAAGCGTCCACGCTCTCAGTACGAATTATGTGTGTGATCTGGTCAAATCCCTGCAGAGGCTCCGTTTCCACTTCAAAAGCGTGGCTGTACGCACCCTGAATAATGCCAGGCTACAGAAAAGCCATTCGGGCACTCTTAGTGCCTTCAATAAACCCTGAGACCACTGGTAGCTCAAAAAGAATTCAATATCAAGTAGGACGAGTGTTCAGAGAAACTGCTAAAGTTCCAGACAACTAAAGTGAATGCCACTTATTTTAATCAATACACAAAAGTCCACACAAGATGGAGAGACAATAAAAAAGGCAATCCAAGCATTCAAAATAGAAATACTGCCAAAACTGTTGATGCAAATAAGACTTAACCAAAGTCATGTTTTTTTTACAGACTGAACTTTGGCTGTAGGGCTGTCCTGAATATATTAAAAAAATAAATAAATAAGAGCTGTTACGTGCAATTGTAATGATTAAAACAAAAATTTTAAGGCAACCAGGACACACAGCTAGCTATTTTTACAGTACATCTGGTGTGGGGCTTTGAATACTAATCCAGTAATCCAGATTGAAAATCGAAATATTCTGTACAGTCTTTCATCTCTTTCGGTGGACATCATCAGCAACATTCACGTTTTTCAGAAATGTCACTTTACTAATGAAAATTACTTTGTCATACAGGTACATCTCAAAAAATTAGAATATCATGAAAAAGTTCAATTTTTTTGTCACTCATTTCAGAAAGTGGAACCCATATATTATATAGATTCATTACACAGAGAGTGATATATTCCAAGTGTTTTTATTTTTTATTGAGTGTGCACATGGACATACTTTTCAGTCGGCCAACATTTCTATTAAAAAACTATTTTTTAAAATTAATTTGATATAATATTCAAATTTTTTGAGAAACTAAATTTAGGGTTTTCATAGGCTGTAAGCCATAATCATCAAAATTAAAATAAATAAACACTTGAAATATATAAATAAACACTTGAAATATATCACTCTCTGTGTAATGAATCTATATAATATATGGGTTTCACTTTCTGAAATGGCGTGACCAAAAATACTGAACTTTTTCATGATATTCTAATTTTTTGAGATGTACCTATAAATTTGCAGCTTTTCTTGTAAATTTAGACATTTTTTCCTCTCACATTTGTCATTTTGTCTCACAAATTTGAGTCTTTTTTCTTATATATTTGCAAAGTTATTAATGTAATTTTCTGACCTGGATAAATTTTGGATAAATTTTATGACTTTGTCATCTGGTTGCTGCTTCTTTTGTGAATTTGTGAGATTTTTTCTTCCCAAATTTGCTGGGTTTTTTTTTTTTTGGTATATTTATTAGGGCTGCAACTAACGATTATTTTGGTAGTCAACTAATCTAATGACTATTTTTTCGATTAGTCGACTAATCACAATTATTTCTCTCATGTCCACCATTTCTGCTTCCTGTTGGGACTCTAGTGCATATTTGACCTCACTTGCTGTTTAAGCCCACACACCTGTGAAGATCACCTTGTTGTCAGTCCTGGCTTTAATATAACATTTTATAAGCAGTTTCCAGAGCTAAATAAAATTACCCATGAAACACACATTTGAAACTGAAGGTTGTATGAATACAGTATAATTGTCATGACCCCCCATGCACTTTTACGCAGTGCACGGAGAGGGGAAAAATGATGAGGATTTATGTGCAGATTACACTACTACACATTTATTAATGAAACGACAAACAGTTCCAAAAAGGGTAAGGACGTACAAAACACCAAGAAACTTACAATGGACGTTCCCAGGCCGGCATCGCCCAGTGAACGCACGAGAAGAAGTGATTAACCACGACGGCGTCCCAGAGCCAATAGCGCTCAAAGGACGCAGCAGAATCTACGGCTGAAGTGGAAGCGGCTAACCTTCCGTGGCACACAGCAAACACAACTATGTACATCAGTAGACAATGCACTGACAATTCAATGACCCAGCAATGCGTGATTGGCATAAAGCTGCTTAAGTACACGCATTGCTGCTGATGGTGAAATTGGGGGCACCTGGGCGAGGAGCGGGGAGATGGCAAAAGGCAATGGGAACAACTGGTGATAATGAGTGCGAGGGCGTGGTCGGACCAGCAGGCTGTCAGCCAGCGCTCACCCAAGAGTGAGCCAAAGAGGGCTGCCTCACAGTTGCCGGCCAGAGAGCAGTGACTATGGTTAAGGAAGCAGCACAGAAATACATAATATTAAATTAAAAAATTAAATTAAATCACCCTTATTGTCATTCAACCGTACAACCAATCATGTACAGTAGAACGAGATTGTGCTTTACCTATCTACAGTGTAAATCACACACACCCCAAGTGCAGAATCAGAGGGCCGCTGCCATGCAAGGCGCCGCCACAGAGTTCCCTCCTCCATTCCATTTATTGCTGAGCACCAAGCTGGACGGCAGGAAGTTCCGCTTTTATATGGTCTTCGGCATGACCCGGCTGGGATTTGAACCCCTGCCTCCCGGGTGTGGGGCGGATGCTCTACCAACTGAGCCACCACTCCGGTATATACACATATACACATATACCGTGAGGAAACCAAGCCGGCTCGGCTCCTGACAATAATATAACTGAAGGTTATATATTAGTTTATCACAGACAGCATAATGCCTAATGTCAATTAAACAGCTGATTAATATCTTACAACTGAATTACTGATCTGCTCCAACCCACAAACTAACATTAGGTGGAAGATTTCTATAAGTGCATTTAACAATATAATTCAGAAAGGTAAACTTTCATATTCAGCATTCACTGCACTTAAGAGTGATATTTCAAGCCATCCATCCATCCATCTTCAACCGCTTTTCTGGAGGTCCGGGTCATGGAAGCAGCAGTTTAAGTAGAGAAGCCCAGACTTCCCTCTCCCCGGCCACCTGCTCCAGCTCTTCAGAGAGGATACCAAGGTGTTCCCAGACCAGCTGGGAGACATAGTCTCTCCAGCGAGTCCTGGGTCTGCCCCAGGGTCTCCTCCCAGCAGGGCATGCCTGAAACATCTCAAGTGGGAGGCGTCCAGGAGGCATCCTGATCAGATGTCCAAACCACCTCAACTGGCTCCTTTCAATGTGAAGAAGCAGCGGTTCTACTCTGAGCCTCTCCCGGATGACTAAGCCCCTCACCCCATCTCTAAGGGTGAGTCCAGCAATCCTATGAAGAAAGCTCATTTCAGCCGCTTGTATGTGTGATCTTATTCTTTCGGTCATTACCCAAAGCTCATGACCATAGGTGAGGGCAGGAACGTAGACTGACTGGTAAATCGACAGCTTTGCCTTAGAGCTCAGCTCCCTCTTCACCACAACAGACCGGTACAACATCCGCTTCACTGCAGATGCTGCTCCAATCCGTCTGTCAATCTCTCGCTCTATTCTCCCCTCTCTCGTGAATAAGACCGTGAGATACTTAAACTCCTCCACTTGGGGCAGGAGCTTGTCCCCAACCCGGAGAGGACAATCCACCTTTTTCCGGCTGAGGACCATGAACTCGGACTTGGAGGTGCTGATTCTCATCCCAGCCGCTTTACACTCAGCAGCAAACCATCCCAGTACGACCTGTAGGTCATTGCTGGATGAAGCCAACAGGACAACATTGTCTGCAAACAACAGAGATGAGATCCTGTGAGATGAGATTCTAGGCTGCGCCTAGAAATCCTGTCCATAAAAATTATGAACAGAATCGGTGACAAAGGGCAACCCTGGCGGAGTCCAACTCTCACTGGGAATGAGTCCGACCAAGTGTTGGTAATACGAACCAAACTCTCACAACGGTTGTATAGAGACCGGATAGCTCGTAACAACAACCCTGATATTTCAAGCCATTTGATTTAATTTTGATGATTATGGTTGTAGGTTTTTATTTATTAAATTACAAATTGGGATATTCTAATTAAGTCAGATGCACTAATATTCATAATGAGGGCTAATATTAACGAAGATGAAAAAGGGATAGCGACTCCTGTAATTCAGTCATTTACTGCATTCAACAACACATTAGCCATGACAACAGCTCAGCCCTCAGCAACCAGAGAGCTTATTACCAAACAGGTAAGCTAACATAAACAGCACATACTGACAGTATTGTCGTTTTTTTAAAGCTTGAAACAGTTGGCCATTGAAAATAAGCGGTGCTAACTTTCTTTTCCCTCACTAAAACTTACCAAGCAGTAATGTCGCGGCTCCCGGGTGCCGTCATTTCAGATGCTCATGCATCATTGTAGTGCTGCCATGATAGGAAAGGTCTGCCTTGCAAAGTCTGCATTTTACTTGTTTCATTTTTTCTGTTTTCTGTGAAATGTTACCATCCAACAGAAAGTTTGGGTCTGCCTTTTTATTTTAGCTCCGCTTTCTATGTGTATATCCTTCCACTTCGCCATGCTGTGCTCCTCTTCTTCTTTGCTGGAAATCGCTCACGCATACCAGACAACAGAGGCACTACCGTCCGCAGCACATCCAGTTGTGCACTGCAGTTACAACTGAACATTTCTGCAGCATGTATATAAACTTTATAATTAAACGATTTGTTGACAATAAAAATCTTTGTTGACAAATTTTTATTGTCGATGTTATCGATGTCGACTAATTGTTTCAGCCCTAATATTTATTAAGGATAAATCTGTAATTTACCTGGGGTAAACTGAATATCCAAATACCAAATATGAAAACCAACTGCAAGTGTAATGACTTAATATCTAGATAAATGAATATTTGAGTAAAGTCCTGAAGGATAAAAATATTTTTAAAAACAGCAGACATTCACTTTGGTCAAAGAATTTAAAATATAGTTCAGCTTTATTGTTGTTTGAACTGTGTCAACCAATTAAAAAATAATGTCACCATGGACCTGTAAAAAAAAAAAAAAAAAAGCAGAGGGGGGAAATATGAAAATACACGAAGAAAAAAGCTTCTTTAAACATTTTAAACAACAGACAGAATGCAAACAGGGAAATTCCTGAAATGATCGAGCATACGGGGAGCAAAGGTCAAGGTTTGAGGTGCAAAGTTCACCTCAGCCGCTATCAATAAAGATCTGCTGTGAATGAGGAGCTCCTTACACAAATAATTAACAAGACTTTGAGTCATTCCATGATTTGTGCATCAAAAAGAGCTTTGACGATTTTATGAGTTGCACTTTGCTTAGATCATAAACTGTAGAAAAGAGAAGGGAGGTTGTATGCCCAGTTTTATCTCAAGTCAAAAAGTTCCTTGCTGGTTATGAAGTATAATTAAGGGTTCACAAGGATTACTGCAGATATTCCATGAGCAAATAAAACACTAACCTACACCCTGTGTTGTGTTCATACTTGAACATGAATTCATTTTTTTTTTCTTCTTGTAAAGTTTGATTTGGACGGTGGCATGGGTGAGGGGTGGGAAAACGGAGGCTGGGCACATAAAAGGCAGGAAAGTTCTCTTTGAGTTGAGTTAAAGGCCCGATGGGTGAGATTGAGAGAGAAAAAAAGAGGGAAAGCAGAGAGAGAGGGAGCGCTGTCACTTCAAGCCATTAACTTTTGCAATAAAACTCCCCCAATAAAAATGACAGCTGCAGCCCTCTTTCTCAAAAGGGGAGCAAAAGAACCACATCCAGAAAAAAAAGAAAAATGGACGGCTGTAAAAGACAAACGTGGCCAAATGCTTTTGTGTAATTCCAACCACTCTGACCACCACACAGATAGACACAACTCTACCAATAACACCTTTGTTTCAGAGTTACTACCAGAAAAGGAATGCAGCTATTAACCCCTGACCACAGACATAGACGTGCCATGGTCTCATCCCTTTTTCACCACAGACCATGAACTTCATCCCATTTTGAAGGTGAGAGTATGAAAGGTTGTAGTACAGCGTAGATTTTTGTTTCACAAAACACACGCCTCTATTGAAGGCTGCACATTCAGGTACGATATACTTTCAGGGTTTCTTCTGGTAACATTTCTGGGTGGCGGTCTGCCACGCTTAAAATTATGCCGCCACTCTATGAGGAAATAAAAATTTAAGAAAAAAAAAATATGAAGGAATGACGGTCTGCAAGGACGCACACAAACCATGCGCATGACCGTCATCCGTGCAAAGTTCAGAAGTGCCCCGCCTGCGTGTTCCAGTTGGCAGGCAGAGTGTCTCGCTACTAGCGTCACCGTCCAAAACAAACATGAGCTTATTTAACCTCTTGCACTCCGTTGTACCGCGGACGGGCAAGTCTCTGCGTCCTAGAGCGCACGAGGGCGCACGAGAGCGCCCTCGTGCGCTCTAGGACGCATGATGGAGATGGTGATGTAGGACATGATGGAGATGGTGATGGCGTCTAAGCGCGCACTGAAAATAAAAGCTGCAGACACAGCCACGAACAGATTAGTTCATCTGATTGACCTCTCATTCGACTAATAAGAGCCTTGAATTGGGTTTCTGAAACCTTGAAGAACCAATGACTGAAAACCTAGCAAGAAGGACCCGCCTACCAACGCTGTGAATGCAGTGAGTCAACTGAAGCAGAGAAGTTCGCAAGCTGTTTTTTTTAAGGCTGGGTGAAGACAGACTGCTGCAGTGGATCAAAAAAGGACCCGCAGGAAGAACCCCACAGACCCAGCAGCACGGAGACTATCCACAAGTGCAACTTTTGTGACAGCGACTGCCATTCGGCATGTTCGGCCAGGCGGTGCTTATTTTGTTTTTGTCCCAGCAGAATAGATATTAGGATTGTCTTCTATGGTCATCATAGACCGACGGAGGCCGACAACGAAGGCTGAGTGACACACACGCGTTTGCCAGTCTATTTTTAATTACTACTGTTATTTGTTTTGAAAAATCGTTCGCCAAAAACTGCAATCATGGAAGCGCAAAACCGCAATAATGGAATTATGTTTTGATCGGGTTGCGAGACCAGCGTCGCGTTTGTCTGACAATGAGGAAGAAGTTCGCCAGCTCCGCTTCTGCTGTGAAGAGGTAAGGTGTTCTAAGCTAAATTATTCTTTATCCCTGAAAATTGTAATCAAAATGACTTTTGACCGATCGGTAAATTACAGCTGTGCGTCATCGCTGCATGACGGACGTGGCGCAACAGACGATGTCTTTCCTCTGTTGCGAGGGTGGGGGGGACAACACACACACACACACACACAAACACACAGACACAGCCCTGAGTGTCACCTTTCATTAGAGCCCAAAATGAAGCTTCTACATTGAATCATTCAAAAGTTACAGACGTTTTTCCAAACTGTGCCATTTGGCACAATTTGGCACAGTTCCAAAACGCCTGGGAACTACCTGAGGAAAAAGCTGTGTAATATATTCATTTTTTGTGGTATTGTTAAAAAATTTGGACCTCAGCTAGATAACACTTGGTTCTACATTTCTGTTGCATTTTCCAGCCCGGATCTGAAGCTGTGTGTTATTTGCAAGCATTTGTATCCAAAAAAACACCCAGGCCAAATTTATTTTCTTCAAGTTCACTATGTTTAGATGACTGTAACTCAGTGGCCGGAGCACTTAGAGAGATTATGACTGTTTTGCCAAAAAATTCAAAGTGTTTTCTTTTAAATGAGACCAACCCCATGAAGATGCTGCAAAGGGTTGAAGAACAGCTTTCAATTTACTTTGGGCACGTTATTTTTTGGCGTTTTTAGGGAAATTGACCGGAGTGCAAGGGGTTAAGTACTTTAAACGCGGAAAAAAGCAGCAGAGGTATGTAAGCAGTGAAGGCATTTATCATGGTTTTAAGGCTTTGAGTGTGACTGTCGCCGAATTGCGACATAACCCCTAGTGGTCAATAGTGGTAAAGATTTTTTCCAAGAAACTAGTCAGATCAGATGTCAGAACTTTCCAAGGCTATAACTTTAAAGCGGTAAGAGATAATGGCTTACTGTCGATTAGAAAGGTGTAAAATATGATCCAAAGTTTCAGATAGGATTGATTTTATGCATCTAATTTGTATAATGCCACGGCAGCTATATTGAATTACATAACTCAGTCAAAAGCGGACTTTGGACATATTTACACAAAGAATGGTTCAGTCTTTTGACACCGTTTTTATGTATAGGGGTACGTTATCATCTTATCTTCAAAGTATATGAACAAGAAATCAGTACAATGTAAAAAAACAAAACAAAACAAAGAAATTTGTCACTTACCGGCGGTGATGGGGACTCGCTCGCTGCCGTGGTTGGTCCATTTTCGTCCATCATGGTCGTTATTTTGCGTTCTGTCGGTCATTTACACTCTCTCTCACATCTACAAAATCTTATTATTATCCCACATAAATTTCGCTTGTATCCCATGGCTATTTTCCATATACAAAGCTGTCTAAGTGACGGTGCACGACGATGGATAGCGGCCATATTAGCTTTCTGAGCTAAAAGAAGGTAAAACAGGTAAAGGAAATAAGGAGTGCTTCCTCTTTGGTGTATTACATGTCAGCCATGATTCTTCCAATGCGTGTCTGCCACCTTCTGAACTGGCACAATCAGTACAAGTCGTCAGTATAGCTGGGGAGTACAGGGATGTCAGAATTAGTTGACAGGTGCAGCGCCGCGCTCTGCCACTAAGGGCATGCGAAATCTCACACTCAAAGGGTTAACCCGTTGGTAACGGGAGCAGTAATGGAAGAGTCGCTTAGTTAACAGGTGTAGTTATGAGCTTGAGTTGATTCATTTTGTCTTCTTTTTAATTATTCATTTTTTGTTTTTCTTATTTCAGACAAGAATAAAAAGGAGATGTTTTTACCTTTACCTTAGTTAATATAATTAACTAATTTATGTTCATTATTATGTACCTGGCAAGTTAAGATAACCAAAATTCACGAAGTCAATTACTTTAATCCGTCAGCAGCCTTCAGACAAACTAAATGTGCAAACATTTGGATTTCAAAATAAGGGAGGGTTTTCCTGCTGTCTGGGTGGTGAGGAGATTTCTAAAAAAAAAAAAAAACACACAAACAAACTATAAATATATAGAAACATAACAGAAATAACTGCATCTTTGATCATTTATTTCATTAAATACAATTTTAATAATATTTTTTCTATGAAATCAGAGTTAAATTATTGTTCTGTTCTGGCTCTACAAAATTATGGTTAAAAGTGTAAATTGTTATAAGAAAAAAGTAAAAAAAAATGACCACAGTCTGTTTCAAATTTATTAAAAAAAAACTAATTATATTTTAAAGTAATCCACAAATTTGTAATAGTCTCAAATGTACCAGAAAAGTCAATTTTACATGAGGAAATTACAAATTTGAGGTAAATAGTTTCAAGTTTAGATAAATTTACAGAGAAAAGTAGAAAACTATAAGAAAATTGTCATAAATTTTGGCGATAAACCTCAAACCTTCAAGACTGAAGTCATTACTTTAGTTTTGAAGTGGGTGCTTTTTGTACCCTTAACTCAACTAGAATGTTTTGTTGTCTACTTTTAATTATTAATTTCAAAGCACTGCTTTTACATGAGTGGAATTTCTGGCTACTTCACCCTCCTCTGATCACATAATTTAAGTATGCATGAGTAAATTGCTATTATGAATGTTTTTTTTCCCTTCCCTACTCTCTCAATGGGAAAAAAAGAAACACGAGAATAAAAACACAAAAAATACACATATTTTGTCATTTATGTAAACCATGACAAAAGAAATCCTGCAGAACAAAATATGGCACTTGATATTTTCTGACCTGTTTGTATACCACCATAAACAGAGAGAGAACCTGAATTAGACAGGGGTCAGAGAGGGCAAGATGAGACACAAAAGAGGAGCCAAGGAGAGGAAAGTGTTCAGGCAGAGGGTCCAGGAGAGTTGAGAGCAGAGGAAGGAGAGAAGGATGACACCAGTAAAAAAATCCAAACAGAGGACATCTGGGTGGGACCCCAACTGGCTCAATATTCCAACATTCAAGCCTCGGTTGTACAATACTTCAAATGGTAAGTGCCATATGCAAAGTTACTGTGCAAAATTAAAAACAGAAATAAACAGCATAAAATTAACATATTCCAGTTACAATAGTGTCATGCGTTTTCTGCCCTTGACCTCAAGGTCATCTGATCAGAGTCAAATTGTAATATGCGCATCATCAGTGTATATCAAACCATGGTACCATGTTTCAAAACAATCAGAACAAAACTGTATTTTGATTTCACAAGACAACTGTTTAGCCACAGGGGATGCACAAGCCAGCGTGCTCCTCATGCTGGTCCCCAGCCTGGGTAAATGGGGAGGGATGTGTCAAGAAGGGCATCCAATGTAAAACCCTTGCCAAATCAAACATGGGCATCATGAGGAATGAGACTTTCACACCAGATCGGTCGAGACCCGGGTTAACAACGACCACCACTGGTGCCATTAACCAACAGGGTGCCAGTAGAATTTGGGCTACTGTTGGTCGAAAATCAAGGAGGAGGAGAGGGGGAAGGTGTGTTAGGAGGGAGAGAGAGAAAAGGAAAGGTAGAAGTGTGGAGGTAAGAGTAGGGACATTAAATGTAGGGACTATGACTGGTAAAGGCAGAGAGTTGGCTGATATGATGGAGAGAAGAAAGGTAGCTACGTACACTACCGTTCAGAAGTTTGGGGTCACTTAGAAATTTCCTTATTTTTGAAAGAAAAGCACTGTTTTTTTCAATGAAGGTAACTTTAAACTAATCAGAAAGACACTCTAATATCTAATATACATTGCTATTGTGGTAAATGACTATTCTAGCTGCAAATGTCTGGTTTTTGGTGCAATATCTACATAGGTGTATAGAGGCCCATTTCCAGCAACTATCACTCCAGTGTTCTAATGGTACAATGTGTTTGCTCATTGCGTCAGAAGGCTAATGGATGATTAGAAAACCCTTGTGCAATCATGTTAGCACAGCTGAAAACAGTTTAGCTGGTTAGAGAAGCTATAAAACTGACCTTCCTTTGAGCAGGTTGAGTATCTGGAAAAAATTATTATTTCAAATACAAATCATTATTTCTAACCTTGTCAATGTCTTGACTATATTTTCTATTCATTTTACAACTCATGGTGGTAAATAAGTGTGACTTTTCATGGAAAACACAAAATAATTGTCTGGGTGACCCCAAACTTTTGAACGGTAGTGTATACTGTGTGTTCAAGAAACCAGATGGAAGGGAAGAAAGGCTAGGAGCATCAGAGGGGGATTTTAAACTGTTCTACCATGGTGTAGATAGGAAGAGAAATAAAGTAGGAGTAATCTTGAAGGAAGAATATGTGAAGAGTGTTCAGGAGGTAATGAGGGAGTCAGAGAGAATCACGAGTTTGAAGCTAGAAGTCAAAGGTGTGATGTTGAATGTTGTCAGTATGTATGCCCCACAAGTTGGATGTCAGGTAGAAGAGAAAGAGGAATTCTGGAGTAAGTTGGATGAAGTGAAAGAGAGTGTTCTCAGAGGGGAGAGAGTGGTGATTGGAGTGGACTTTAATGGACATGTAGGTGAAGGGAACAGAGGTGATGAGGAGGTTCTGGGTAGGTATGGTCTTAAGAAGAGAAATGTGGAAGGACAAATTGTAACCCAATGTTAAAAACGTGAATAGAATTATAAATATTGACACCGCTTTAAGAAGAAGGGGACACTCATTTCACAATGGGAATAAATATTTTGAGGATAAATATATAGATAAATATAAGTTCACAAAATATATTCATAAATAGTTAGGATCATTTTCTAGAAAGCTCTGCTAGAGTTCCCAGTGTTTTTTTTATTTGGTACACTGAGCAACCAATGGCTGCATCGTTTGTTTGGCAGTATCAGCCAACAGGGTCACCCCAGCCAATGGGGTCACGCGCTTTCTCGCTTGGTCTTGGTGTAATCCGCAGAACGCTGTCAGACACTGCCGAGACACGACCGAGAGAACGCGATCCCTCGCTGAGATGGAGACGCTAACGTGCTAATAGCAGCCTTTGCCTGGACAAAACTTTGAGATTGGTAAGCCTGAACTAACACCCGAAATGAGACTTTGCTGTATTATCAAATTCTAATACCTCGTTTGTTAAATTTTAAGAATTGAATCCAAAGGCTGTGAACTCACATTGAGCGCAGGAATCCCCATGATGCACGTGTCACTTAGCATGGTGAGTGCCATTCATTGTGTATGTGGGATGCTAACCTCTAGCTTAACATGCTAACCTCCAATGCCAACTCCGGCTAGGTTTTACACAGGAGGAGGATGTTTGTCAGAGCTGTGATGGTTGGCAAAAGGTTTCATTTCACTTGCCATTGATTGTTGCTTAGGAATGAATGTTACATCTGTGGTTCAAAGATATTTACAAATATTAGTTGTTGTACGACCTAGAAATATTTTGTAATAAGCTATAGAGCCTAGCTTAAATTTTGTGTTCTGACCTATTTTGTAGGTCAGGTTTTTTTGTTTGGACTAGATTACAAGAGCGTGCATTCTCCAGATCTGGATGGCGAGCTGAAGCCCGAACCCGATTAACTACTAGAGGTGATCCAAATGATCACCTGGAAAGGACGCTAGAGGACTGTGCATCTTGTAAATATATTTTGGGTATTTTATTTTATTTTTATTTTTTTTTTGCCACTATTGTTACAGTGCTGTGTTTTTTTGTTTAAGTGTACACATTTGTTAAAATAATACACATACAGTGGGGCAAAAAAGTATTTAGTCAGCCACCAATTGCGCAAGTTCTCCAACTTAAAAGATGAGAGAGGTCTCCAATTTTCATCATAGGTATACCTCAACTATGAGTGACAAAATGAGAAAAAAAAATCCAGAAAATCACTTTGAAGGATTTTTAATGAATTAATTGGTAAATTCCTCAGTAAAATAAGTATTTGGTCATGTACTAAAAAGCAAGATCTCTGGCTCTCACAGACCTGTAACTTCTTCTTTAAGAGGCTCCTCTGTCCTCCACTCGTTACCTGTATTAATGGCACCTGTTTGAACTCGTTATCAGTATAAAAGACACCTGTCCACAACCTCAAACAGTCAGACTCCAAACTCCACTATGGCCAAGACCAAAGAGCTGTCAAAGGACACCAGAAACAAAATTGTAGACCTGCACCAGGCTGCGAAGACTGAATCTGCAATAGGTAAGCAGCTTGGTGTGAAGAAGTCAACTGTGGGAGCAATTATTAGAAAATGGAAGACATACAAGACCACTGATAATCTCCCTCAATCTGGGGCTCCACGCAAGATCTCACCCCGTGGGGTCAAAATTATCACAAGAACGGTGAGCAAAAATCCCAGAACCACATGGGGGGACCTGGTGAATGACCTGCAGAGAGCTGGGACCAAAGTAACAAAGGCTACATCAGATACACACTACGCCGCCAGGGACTCAAATCCTGCAGTGCCAGACGTGTCCCCCTGCTTAAGCCAGTACATGTCCAGGCCCATCTGAAGTTTGCTAGAGAGCATTTGGATGATCCAGAAGAGGATTGGGAGAATGTCATATGGTCAGATGAAACCAAAATAGAACTTTTTGGTAAAAACTCAACTTGTCGTGTTTGGAGGAGAAAGAACACCATACCTACTGTGAAGCATGGAGGTGAAAACATCATACTTTGGGGCTGTTTTTCTGCAAAGGGACCAGGATGACTGATCCGTGTAAAGGAAAGAATGAATGGGACCATGTATCGTGAGATTTTGAGTGAAAACCTCCTTCCACCAGCAAGGGCATTGAAGATGAAATGTGGCTGGGTCTTTCAGCATGACAATGATCCCAAACACACCGCCCGGGCAATGAAGGAGTGGCTTCGTAAGAAGCATTTCAAGGTCCTGGAGTGGCCTAGCCAGTCTCCAGATCTCAACCCCATAGAAAATCTTTGGAGGGAGTTGAAAGTCTGTGTTGCCCAGCGACAGCCCCAAAACATCATTGCTCTAGAGGAGATCTGCATGGAGGAATGGGCCAAAATACCAGCAACAGTGTGTAAAAACCTTGTGAAAACTTACAGAAAACGTTTGACCTCTGTCATTGCCAACAAAGGGTATATAACAAAGTACTGAGATGAACTTTTGTTATTGACCAAATACTTATTTTACCAAGGAATCTACCAATTAATTCATTAAAAATCCTTCAATGTGATTTTCTGGATTTTTTTTTTCTTATTTTGTCTCTCATAGTTGAGGTATACCTATGATGAAAATTGGAGACCTCTCTCATCTTTTAAGTGGGAGAACTTGCACAATTGGTGGGTGACTAAATACTTTTTTACTCCACTGTAGTTGCAAGTTCCCATATATCTGTGTTGTGTCATCTGTTGTTACGCCCTCCAGGCTCCTACGAACCTAGGGTCTACCTGACCTGGCCCAATTGTCCCTTCTATCCATGTAGTAAGGTTGAAGGTAACTACACTGCCATAACCCAATACTACCACAAGGGTACAAGATTGTGCACCTAAAGTAATATTACACACCTAAAGTGCTACAAAGAGGTGTTACACACAAGTGGGTGTTACACAAATGGTTGTGGATTTTGCTAAAAGGATGGAAATGGCTGTGGTAAACACATACTTCAAGAAGAGAGAGGAACATAGGGTGACTTACAAGAGTGGAGGAAGGTGCACACAGATGGACTAAATCTTATACAGAAGGAAGAAGGTTGCACAGAGTTTAGGAAGGTGCTGATTCAGGCTCTGGGTGGTAGGGAAGATGTATCATATGACTGGGAAATTACAGCAAAGGCATTGAGGGAAACGGGTAGAAAAGTATGTGGTGTATCCAGTGGACAGAGGAAGGAAGACAAGGAAACTTGGTGGTGGAATGAGGAGGTACAGGAAATTATCCAAAGAAAGAGGTTAGCAAAGAAAAAGTGGGATAGTCAGGGAGATGAAGAAAGTAGACAGGAGTATTTGGAATCTAGGCGCATGACAAAGAGAGAGGTGGCAAAGGCAAAGGAAAAGGCATATCATGAGTTGTATGAGAGGCTGGACACTAAGGAGGAGAAAAGAAGTACCGACTGGCTAGACACAGAGATCAAGCTGGAAAGGATGTGCAGCAGGTTAGGTTGATTCAGGACAGAAATGGTAATGTGCTACCAAATGACAAGAGTGTGTTGAGAAGATGGAAGAAGTACTTTGAAGAGCTGATGAATAAAGAAAATGAGAGAGAGAAGAGGATGGATGAAGGAAAGCTAGTGAACAAGGAAGTCTCAAGTATTAGCAAGGCAGAAGTGAAGGCAGCTTGTGAAGAGGATGAAGAATGGAAAGGCATTTGGTCCAGATAACATACCTGTGGAGGTATGGAGATGTTTAGGAGAGATGGGAGGGGACTTTTTAACCAGATTCTTTAACACAATATTGGAGAGCGAGAGGATGCCTGAGGAGTGGAAAAGAAGTGTTGGTACCAATTTAAAGAACAAAGGTGATGCTCAGAGCTGTAGTAACTACAGAGGCATAAAGTTGATCAGCCACACTATGAAGATATGGGAAAGAGTTGTTGAAGCCAGGTTAAAAGGAGAGGTGGCAATCAGTGAACAGCAGTATGGTTTTATACCAAGAAAGAGTACTACAGATACCATGTTTGCTCTAAGAGCGCTGATGGAAAAGCGTAGAGAAGGTCAGAAGGAGGTGCACTGTGTCTTTGTGGCTCTAGAGAAATCATATGATAGGGTACCAAGACAGGAAGTGTGGTACTGTATGAGAAAGTCAGAAGTGGCAGAGAAGTATGTGAGGGTGGTGCAGTATGAGGTACACAGTACATGTATGAGAACAGCGAGATGGTGGTGAAGTGCGTTATAGGAGTGACGGATGGATTCAAGGGAGGGGGGATTACATCAGGGATCAGCTCTGAGACCCTTCTTGTTTGCTATGTTGATGGACAGGCTGACAGACAAGGTCAGGCAGGAGTCTCTGTGGCCCATGATGTTTGCAGACGACATTGTGATCTGTAGTGAGAGTACGGAGCAGGTAGAAGAGAAACTGGAAAGGTGGCGGTATGCTCTGGAGAGAAGAGGAATGATAGTAAGTAGAAGCAAGACAGACTATATGAGTGTGAATGAGAGGGAGGCAGGTGCAATGGTGAAGATGGAAGGAGTAGCTGTAGTGAAAATAGATGTGTTTAAATACCTGGGGTCACCATCCAAAGCAATGGAAAATGCACAAGAGGCGAAGAAGAGAGTGCAGATAGGGTGGAGTTGGTGGAGACAAGTGTCAGGGTGATTTGTGACAGAAAGGTAGCAGCAAGAGTGAAAGGGAAGATTTACAAAACGGTAGTGAGACCTGCTATGACGTATGGATTGGAGACAGTGGCACTAACAAAAAGACAGGAGGTGGAGGTGGCAGAGTTGAAGATGCTAAGATTGTCATTGGGAGTGACTAGGAGGGACAAGATTAGAAATGAGTATATCAGAGGGCCAGCTCAGGTTGAGCAGTTTGGAGACAAAGTAGGAGAGGCAAGGCTGAAATGGTTTGGACATGTGCAGAGGAGGGATAGTGGATATACTGGACAAAGGATGTTGAAGATGGAGCTGCCAGGCAGGAGGAAAAGAGGAAAATCACAGAGAAGATTCATGGATGTAGTGAAGGAGGACATGGCGAGGGTTGGTGTTACAGAGGAAGATGGAAGGGACAGGGTGAGATGGAGGCAGATGATCCGCTGTGGCGACCCTAAAGGATCATAAGTCAGGGGCTACAACTAGTGATGGGAATTGATAAGATTTTATCAATATCAATGGTATTGTTGATTATCAGTGCAATTCTTTATTGATTTCCTTATCAGTTCTTGATCAGTTTTCTGTGTGGGGAAAAAAAGCAGGGGTTCACAGGATTTCAGCATCAATGCAGGAGTTTTATTATTTTTCAGATTTTAAGAATGCTTCTTCTCTTAAAAAAAGATGTAATAAAATCAAACATAAAAGACTGTAAAAAAATTTGCATTTATGCCTTGGAACATTTGTTATGCTTCAATGATGACAAGCAATACAAATAAAAGCAGTATAAATGGAATACTGAAATGATTAGAAACAACTGCACAATTATGTTATTTTAGCAATCACAAAAATATAAATGCTGTACTTGGGTGTAATTTTTGCATGTTTTTTTTTTAAAATATATACAGAATATATGCACAGTGTATATACACCCACATATGTGTAAAATAACTGTATATTAACATACTGGTAAAACCTCGAGACACTGCTCATTCTAATTCAGTATTAATCTGTAACCTACATCACACGTACCACCTACCCAAACTCCAGCTTCTCTACGGTCATGAAGGGATGCAAGCCTTTCATTACAAACTTCATCACAGCTCCGTGTGCAACTAGCGTCAGTGGGTTTTCCTGGCAAGGAGCAAAGTGCGAGCAGGTTGGTAAAACCTCAGAGCTACCTGTTGCTGTCATCGTCTGAAAAGAATGAGCTCACATTTAAATATCAGACATTTTTAGTTGTGTTTTGTGAGTTAAAAAATGGATTAACCTTAGCCTGCAAGGCTGTTAGCGTTATACTAATATACTACTAAAAATGGGGACTTCCGGTTATGGCGGCCGCCTAGAAGGACACGTATCACTCTGCTCTGCCCCTGGAAATAAAAATTCGGCAAATAACTCTCTCATTTGGAACAGAACTTTTCCCAGCGTTTGGGTGAGGATATGCCGGTGAAGACTAAGGCTGGGAAATCAGGAGGGGGAAAAACTGAATCGCTGAAGCAGTCCAAATTAACGGACTTTAAAGTTTGTGGCGCAGTAGAAAAAGCTGCGGATATGGCGGATGAAACTAGCGGTGGTGCGGTAACTGCTGCTGCTGACGATGGCGGCACAGGTGCAGTGCTGGCTGCCATTAGCTCAATGAGAGCAGACTTTTCCGCTAAACTTGATGGGATTATGGCAGCGTTGGATGCAATGAGAAAGGAGTTGGGTGACTGCGTGGAGCGAGTGACGCAGGCGGAGCTTCGTGTTTCAAGTGCGGAGGATGAAATCAGCGGACTTCAAATAAAGGTGCGCACTTTGGAAAAAAAAAATAAAGATCTGGAAAATAGCGTTCTGGACTTGGAATCTCGGTCCAGAAGGAACAACCTGAGGCTGGTGGGTCTACCGGAGGGAGCCGAAGGTCGTGATTCATGCTCCTTTTTGGAGGGGTGGATCCCGGAGGCACTGAACAATGCGGAGCTAAAATCATCAGTCGTCTTGGAAAGCTCCCACCGAATTGGCCCACCGAGAGGTAACAAGGCAGCACCGAGGACGTTAATTATGAAGTTTCTCAGCTACAGAGACAGGATGACGATCTCCAACGCGGTGCGGGCCAAAGGAGAAATTAAATACCAAGATCAGCAGGTGCGGTTCTACCCAGATCTGGCCTCAGGAATCCAACAATTAAGGAAGCAGTTTGACCCCATCCGCAAAGAACTGCGCAACCTTGAGATTCGTCATGGAGTGATTCACCCTGCAAGACTTCTGGTCACATATGAGGGCAGAACACGCATCTTCAAGACCCCCGAGGAGGCGCAGGAGCTCATCAAGAAGATCCAGGAAGAGACTGGTGGGAGCTAAGCATGAACAGAATATAGGGTAGAATATTTGAGCATTTAACTGATTAGAAGCATATAACAAGATTACAAAATATAGAATGTATTACATATTTTAAAAAAAAAAGTACAAAATTGCTAAAAAAATTTTGGAGTTAAATTGGAAAATTACAGAAGAGAGTTAATGTTACGTTATTAAAAGCAGTAGAGTTAGGGTGATTGGGAGGATGAAGAAGGAGTGGCTTTGGCTGATCCTCGTGGGTGTGGAACGGTCGATGGCTATATCGGGAGACGGAATTTTTCTTTTGCTTTTGGGGGGATTGCCACAAATGTGGGAAGGGGGAATTTGTTTGTGTGTAGTTTGTAGGGTGAATGTTCAACCACTCATTTTTTTGCTTTTCTGTTTGAGCATGTTTACACTGCAAGGTAATCCCAAACTCCCTATTGATTATAAATCAAAGCGTTAATCTTAATTTAACTTCATGGAATTGCAGAGGTCTACAAAATTTAAAAAAACTTAAACAAGTTATGAATAAAATAAAAGACATGGGTTCAAAAATTGTGTTTTTACAAGAAACTCATCTAATAGAGCAAGATGTAAAAAGAATTAGGAGTAGATGGCAAGGAAATGTTTTCACCTCATCATTTTCATCCCGAGCCAGGGGAGTTATGACTCTCATACATAAATCAGTCCCATTTCAAGTGAAAAATGTAATGGAGACAAATTTGGAAGATATGTAATCATTCAAGGATCTTTGCTATTAGAAAACATAAATTTGGTGAACTTATATGGTCCCAATATAGATGATCAAAAGTTCTTTGCCAATTTATTTCTTATCTTATCATCACTTACAGGGCAACATATAATAGCAGGGGATTTTAATTGTACATTGAATCCCAGTATAGATAGATCAACAGGACTGGACTGTACGCACAATGGATGTAGGATGACCATTAATCATTTTATGAAAGAATTGAAATTGATAGATATATGGAGAGAAATGAAACCACAAGTTAAAGCATACTCTTGTTATTCCAATACCTACAAGACATTCTCACGTATAGATTATTTTTTGATCTCCACAGAATTAAGGTCCAAGATTCAAAACTGTTTTTATGATAACATCGTGATCTCTGATCATGCACCCTGCTGTCTAATGTATGTAGATAAGAAATTGACAAAGGAACCAGGTAGATGGCAATTTCAGCATAAATGGCTTCAGGATGAGGAATTTGTTAAGTATATAGAAAAACAGATAGATGAGTTCTTTGATATCAATACTACACAAACATCAGCATGTGTAAAGTGGGAGGCTTTCAAAGCTTTTATTAGGGGACATATTATTAGTTATACAGGTTCAAAATCTAAGAAGACTCGAGAGGAGAGAGTCCAATTGGAACATAAAATAAAAATTCTTCAAGAAAGAGTATATGCAGGAAGAGATCCAAGGTTGGAGAACGAATTACTGATTTTGAGAGCTGAATATGACAAAAAATCAGCGAATAGAGCTGCCTCGAGTCTTCTAAGATTGAAACAATCTTTTTATGAACAAGGTGAAAAATCAGGAAAGTTATTGGCATGGCAGATTAAACAATTAGAATCTAAAACACCAATTACCAGTATTATAAGTAATGGACAGGTAGTTATAGATCCTTCAGAAATTAATAGAGCCTTTAGAGATTACTATGAAAAATTATATGATACCAAAAATGAATCTGACTTAACAAAACTACATGGGTTTTTGAATGAACTATTTATACCGTGTATTCCAAATGAAAATAGGGAGATACTGGAGTCTAAAATTAGTCAAGAAGAAGTTGGACTAGCCATTGATAATATGAAATCAGGAAAAAGTGCAGGACCAGATGGTCTTCCAGTTGACCTTTATAAAAAATTTAAGAATAAATTAACAAAACCTTTTTTGGAAATGGTTTTAGAAGCATTTCAAAATAGTAATTTACCATCATATATGAATAATGCCTTAATTATACTGTTGCCAAAACCAGGTAAGCCCTCTAATAAATGTGAAAATATGAGACCAATAAGCCTATTAAATGCCGACCTTAAGATAATTTGTAAAATTTTAGCAAGACGAATACAAGAAATTTTACCAAATATTATTAATCGAGATCAGAATGGCTTTATAAAGGGAAGACAAGGCTTCCATAATGTAAGAAGACTATTTAATATTATTTATTCTAATAAAGAAGCACCGGATACAGCTCTCTTATCACTGGATGCCGAAAAAGCCTTTGATAGAGTTGAATGGCCCTTTCTTTTTGAAGTCTTACAAAGGTTTGGACTTGGAAATAATTTCATAAAATGGGTTCAGATAATATATAATAATGCTACTGCAGAAATTCTAACAAATAACAATATTTCAAAATCAATAAAAATCAATAGAGGATGTCGACAAGGCTGTCCACTTTCACCTTTACTGTTTACTATGGCAACTGAACCTTTAGCGATGGCGATACGTCTACAGTCACAAATATATGGAATTAAAGTTGGACCAACAGAACATAAAATCTCCCTGTATGCTGATGACATAATTTTGTTTATGTCGAATCTTAAAAAATCAATTCCGACCTTGTTGAATTTAATAAAGAATTTCGGGGAAATATCAGGATATAAAATAAATAAAACTAAATCTTCAATATTAATGCTAAATGAGACCCAGAGAAATTACCCAGCCCCTGAGGTAAATCAATTCAATGTTGTAAATCAGTTCAAATATTTAGGAATCCAATTGTGCCTAAGCTAGAATCAGTCGCCAGTGTCAATTATGAAGCCTAAATGACAGATATTGATGAGTTACTTCAGAGATGGATGTCACTACCAATGTCGATGATCGGGAGAATTAATATACTTAAAAGTAATATCTTACCTAAAATACTTTATTTATTTCAATACATTCCCTCACCACCACCTTTAGATTTATTCTCAAGAATTAAAAAAAAGTTAGTGGAATTATTTATATGGAACAACAGGAGGGCTAGATTACGTCTGTCTTTATTATATTTACCATTTGATCGTGGAGGTCTGAAATGTCCAAATTTTATGTTGTATTATTGGTCGGCACAACTGAGGTCTATGACATATTATTTTTCATCAAATGATCTCCCTCACTGGACTGAAATGGAATCATACAATTTACCTTTACCTCTTCCCATATTCATATACTCAGATTCGGCAAAAAAATTACAAAAACAAGTTAAAAATCCATTTGTAAAGCATATGATCAAAATATGGTGTGAAGCTAAAAACTATTTAAAAGAACCACAGTTATTGTCACAATTTAGTCCAATATGGGGTAATCAATATTTTAAACCAGGGAGAGCGGACGCTGTATTTAAAGTATGGAATTTAAAAGGGATACAAAAGATTCAGGATTTATATTTGCCATGTGCAGAAAACATAATGTCTTTTGAAGAGTTGAGGATCAAATTTAATCTCAATAGAACACATTTTTTTAAATATCTTCAACTTAGAAACTTTATTCGATCAAATCAAAATAAAGCTCTCACTCGACCTATCTATTCATCCTTGAAAAAATGTTGATGAAAGATAGTAAACGAAAGGGTATTATTTCAGAGTTTTATAACTCATTGACACTATTTTCAAGTGAAAATTCACTGAAAAGATTAAACTACTGGAAAGAAGATCTGCAAACTGAAATTTCAGAGGAACAATGGGAATTGGCTTGTACAGAAGCTCAAACCAAATCAATAAATGTACGCCTTAAATTGATACATTTCAAATGGTTAATGCGGATGTATGTTACACCGGAGGAGTTAAATAGATATAACAAAAATATACCAGATACGTGCACAAAATGTATGGAAAGTAAAGGAACTCTATTTCATTGTGTATGGGAATGTAGATTAATAAGAATGTTTTGGGAAGAGGTGAGGGTAACAATTGAAAAAATAATCTCAAAACAAATCATATTGAATCCTAAACTGTTTTTGTTGGGTCTGTACCCAGAAAAGCATAATTTTAATAAAAGTGAAAGAACATTCATAGACCTCAGTTTGCTTAATGCCAAAAAATGTATTGCACTATTATGGAAAAAGACTCAGACCAGATGTGACTCAGTGGTTAAGACAGATGTTAACAAACCTTCCATTAGAAAGAATAACATATATACTGAAATCAAAGGAAATTGTGTTTGAGAATATATGGAGACCTTTTATTGATTATGTAAAAAATTTAAACATAACTCTTGAAGAAGAAGGTGAATGATATGTGTGGACCTTGTAAATTCCAAACTGGTGAACATAATATGTATACTTATGTGTTGGATTGTCTAGACTAAACAGAGGAGCATTGTTGAAGATTTGATTTTGTTGGTGGTTGTTGGTGTTTTTTAGTGCATTTTTTTTTTTTTGTAGTACTTTAGTGTTAGTGTTTGATTGTTTGTATCATGTTTGTTTAAAAAAAAAAAGGTTCAATAAAGATATTGTGGAAAAAAAATATACTACTAAAAATAATAAGCTAATATGACCGTCACCAATGGAGGTGCTGCTGTTTGGGAATCAGGTGAGGGCGCACTTTGTAGACTGTCAAACACATTGCGGTTTTTCATTTTATCCCATGTTGCCGTGTCAAGAGATGTTTCAACTCATGTTTATCATACGCCATGCTGCTGGCGTTTATCATATGCTCCCACCATTATCCCGCGGTAGTGACAGCGTCATGGTGTTGCTTGGTAACGGCAGCGTGTGATGTCATGATGCATGCCATTTTTTAAAAAAAAACACGGAAGTGTTTAAACCCACAGCATTAATAAAAGAAATTGATAACATCAGTGACATATGATTCCAGGGGCTCGAAAAATTTAGAACCGTTCTTGATTCTCATCCCTAGCTACAACTCCTGCAAAAACGATCCGACCAGAGCCAAATTGCAATATGCACATAACACAGGGTTACAAAAATAATTTTTTTGTAAGTTATCTGTGTTTTTTTCAACTGATTTAAGACAATTTTGCGCTGCTGAATCCGAAAATGACATCCGTTTCTCTCGATCAGGTCAGGTTTTTATGCTAAGTTGATTTTTAAAAAAATCTGATCTTCTGACTAAATCGATTACATTTTTGTGACATTATCGGCTGATTTTTGTTAATATTTCTCATCCAAAATAGATTTTTAAGAGAAAAAACTGTTTTCTAACACAATTTATTGATTAAACGTTACAAACTTCCGATTACTGTAAATTGAATAGACACTGATAAAGATAAGTACATGTAAATTGAATGTTATGTCATCATTGCTCAAAATTCAGAGCTTCAACTTCCGTTTATTCGAACCTCTAGAATGCTCAGCGGCAGGGATGTCTCTCTTCAGAGTCCAACAGTAATCAGCTATCATGACAATTTATGACATCATGTCATAAACTGGCGCATGCAAACTCTTCAGAGTTCGAGGAATTTCAAGAAATAAAAAAGAATTTTGCATCATATAAAGCAAAAATACCCCTACATGTAAACAAAAATGTAAAAAACAACATGTGGCCATAGTTCAAAAAGTTGACCTGATTGAGTAAAACCAATGTGATTTTTGGATTCAGCACATCAAAATTGTCCTAAATCAGCTAAAAAAAAAATAAATTAGACAATAAATTGGGTGTTGACCAGTGTAATCAGTGTATAGCAAACCATGGTACCAAGTTCCAAAATAATCGGAACAAAACTGTAGGAGTTGATTTCACAAAAGTAAGACAGACGGACTGCCCCATAACATAATCCCTCTTCAGTCTTCGACTAGTGAGGGATAAAAAAAATTCAAATTTAAGGCCAATTACCCACAAAATGGTGAGAGTGAAATCATTACTCACTATTCAAGCATAGTTTTTTAGGAGATACTGTACTGTATTACTCACTAATTATACTTGAGAAAATAATATTGTAAAGTAACACTACTTTTACATGAGTAAAGACTGGCTACTCTACCTCCTGGGATTCATGGACAAGTAAAATGCAGCTGATTAGATGAAGATATCAGTCAGTTAGACCTGGTTCATGGTGTTCTTTAAAGTCTTTTTTTATTTTCTTTTTCACATTTTGTTAATGTTCTGTCCAGTAGGAGTTCCATGATGTTGTGGAGAAAGAAAGCAGACGAGGCAACAAGCTGGACGACACAGAAACTTTATTCTTTTTCCAACATACAGTACAGCAAAAGAACTCTCAGGTCTCTGTGCATTCCTCTTTTATATCTTTAATACCATGCATTGAAACCCGGAACTTCTGATCATTTACCAATGTACCATTTAGAACAAAGACCTGTGTGGCACTCTTCCAACGGCTCCGCCAGTTCCTCCTCTCCTCAGGGGGTGCATAGTCCATACTGTTCCATTTGAGACCCCACGGTGACACTTCCTCCTCCGGTCCATTGTTCCGCCTTATCCCGGCTGTCTTCCCTGGGTGAAGAATCCCCGCACCATGCCCCCACACAGCCCCCCCCCCCGAACACCCAGAAAGGACACTAACCCCCCCATCCTTTGGGCTTGAGCCGGCACCCATAGCGGCTGTAGTGGGGGAGGGGGGTCACCGATCCAGTCGAACCCCCCTGCTGGCAAGGTGTACAGGAGGGCATGTCAGTCTGTGGAGGGAAAAAGGGAGGGGGGAAAAACACAACAGCTTTGCGAGCGCAGGTCCCTGCCGAGAGATCATCAACTTGCGGAGCCACCAACAGTGGGCGTCCATGACGGGGAGCTTGGGCCAACACCATCAAAAACCATCTCCCCGAACATGTGTCCCTGACATAAAGCAGTTCCTTTTCCTTTTGCCAGCGGTTTCAGCTGCAACTGAATGCCGAACGTGCTGTCTTCCCGACTTTTTGAATTGGCATGGCGACAGGCAGCGGTGGGCAATTCGAGCTGAAACGGCGATGATAAAAACAGATGACCTTGTTCCTTCGTCTCCTGGTGTCCGTCCCAGCTACCACCAACAGCTCCTCGACCTCGCTAGAGTCCCTCATGGATGCCAGTGCCACCACCTGCATGCTGAAAGTTCTGGTTGCCAAAATGATGCAGTCCGCTTCCTGCACCAGGGCACGGTAGTCCTTGGTAACCAGCAGCAGCGAGTTGGCCAGGATCACCCTCACCGTAGCCGGTAGGTTCCTGAGGAACGAGTGGGCAAACAGGGAAGATTCATGGTCCTTCCCCCTCAGCGCCAACATGCTCTCCATGAGCTCCGCTGCTGATCTGTCACCTAACTCTGAATGTGTTAGGAGTCTTTCTGCCCTCTCACCGTCAGAAGGGGTATAGCGCTGGAGAAGCATCCTCTTGAACGCTTCATATTTCCCCTGGGCTGGCGGTTCCTGGAGCAGGCTCATCACCTGTTGCGTGGCGCGCACATCCAGCGCAGCGACCACGTAGTAATACTTGGTATCGTCCGTTGTTATCCTGTGGAGTGCAAACTGGGCTTCTATGTGGAAAAACCACACGGTCGGGTTGTGAAGCCAGAAGTCTGGGAGCTTGACTGAGACAGTGCACGTGGCGCTGGTGCTCTCCCTCCAGGTAGTCTCTGGGGCGGTGCTCGGCTCGCTTTCCACGGCACATCTTGGGGTCACTAATGTTGAGAAAGGAAGCAGGCGAGGTAACGAGCTGAACGACACAAAAACTTTATTCTTTCTCCAACATACAGTACAGCAAAAGAACTCCCGGGTCTCTGTGCATTCCTCTTTTATATCTCTAATACCATACATTGCGACCCGGAACTTCCGACTGTAATACATTGTTATTTAGAACAAAGACCTGTGTGGCACATTAACATCATAACGCTGGCGCCGCTCTCATACCCTACTCTCTTCCAGCAGCTCCGGCGGTTCCTCCTCTCCCCAGGGGGTGCATAGTCCATACTGTCCTGTTTGACCCCCCCCCCGGTGACACTTCCTCCTCCGGTCCATTGTTCCCCCTTATCCCAGCTGTCTTCTCTGGGTGGAGAATTCCCACACCATGCCCAAACAATGTCAGTCAGCTGCTTGAATTTTTAAGTATTCCTTCTGGATAAAAAATGTGTTTAAAAAAATCCTCTAGCTTTTTTTTTTTTTTTTAGGTTTAGTATACATTATTGATCCCCAGAGGGGAAATTGAGGGTCATCCACCACCTGGATGGATGAAGCAGCCACGATACGGTGCTATCCCTTAAACATTCACACACACATTCACACCTAGGGCCACTTTAGAGTCTCCAATTAACCTAACCTGCGTGTTTTTGGCATGTGGGAGGAAACCGGAGAAATCCCGGGGTAAACCCACGCATACACAGGGAGAACATGCAAACTCCACACAGATCACTGTTGGTCGGGGGCTGGAATCGAACCCACGATCCCACGATCCCCCGGCCAAGGGTAAACTGTGCTGCCGCAGTGCTAACCACTGTGCCACCGTGCAGCGGTTTTCCAGGCCCTCTAAACACGTGGTGATTTTCTTCAAAAACAAAGAAAAATAAAACAGAATTTTAATATATACTGGAGTTGTCTTTTTTTATTTGAACCATTTACCACTTTTCAAAATATCTGGTGCATCTTCATCATTCTTACAGCCACCAGAATCCATGTACTCGTTCTTTTAATATTTTGTTTGTGAAACGAAAACAGAACGGCCGAAAATAACCGTTGTATCGTTCTCGCCTTGTCAAAATAAAATCGAAATTGAGTCAAAATGGCATAACGGATCTGATTCCGTTTGGTGTTGTTTTCCTTTTATTTTGTCAGTCACAGCCAGAAGTGGTGATGGCAGCAGCAGAACACCGCCGAACAAGCCTGAAAGACTAGCTGCTAAATCTCACTTTAAAATCGGGAAAATGCCCAAAGCTGCAACATAGACTCATGTAGACATCACCATCTGATGAAAGATGAGAAGGACTGCCAGAAATAGACGTTTATAGAATTCCCATCAGTCAGCAATGAGGACAAAAGGAGGATGTTGTGGATACCGAAGGCCTAGGAGTCATGAAAGGTTGAAGTGACCCACCTCTGTTTTGACTACTTTACAACAGGTAAGGTCTACTTATAAATTATGCTTCTATTACTTTTTTGGGGATTAGTTTGGGGTCCACATGTTGGCTCAGTACATGATTACTGAAATGATGCAGGTTTCCAGCAATTTTAATATGACTGAAGTCTCTTTGATTTTATGTGACATTTAGTATTGATATTTACATTCTGGGTGATTCTAAGGTGTTTGTACTTGATTGCCTTTTGTATTTTAATATGTCACACTTTAGAAAGTGATGCTTTTTTCTTTTCCTCCAAGTGTTACAGCTTTAAATTTTTTCTTCCATAAAACTAATTTAATATACAAGTCATCATTTTTATATGACTACTGTCTGTCTCCACAGTAAACAGCTTTATTTATTATAGTCTCTTCACAAACTTTAACATGCAAAGTAATAAACTCAGATAAATAGACTTGATAGTGTACTATGGTCTAATGTTCTATTTCTCTGTATGTCTGATAAAAGATCTTGATAATGTGGAACCTGAAGACAGTGTGGACCACTTGTCCCAGACTGATGAGAACCAGTTCATGACCCCAACCATCACAGGTGAAATTCAGTGTCTTAAATGTTAAAGTTCCAGTACAGGAAAGAGTCCATGCTGTGACCTAAAATCACTTGTTTCCAGAGGACAGCAGAGAAGATCCCTGGTCCTTCACTTCAGCCTGTTCAGGAGGTTTCACACCAACCAGGAGCGACCAGGACTCACATTGTCATCACCACCACCGTGCATTCTTCTGTTTTAATTGTTATAATAAAATTTAACAGAACTGCAAAATATATTTTCTTATTTATTTGTTAATTTTCTATATACATCTTTGTTTAGAACCAGAGGTGGGTAGAGAAGCCAGAAATTGTTCTCCAGTAACATTACTGTTATTGGAATTGTTCAAGTATCAGAGTCGTCACCAGAAAAGGTGAAGATGAAAGTATTCAATAAAAAAAGTTACTGGAGTAGGAATGACGGTTCTAAATTTGCAAACTTTTTCTCAGAAATTTGTGTCTTTCCATATAATTTGTCTTTTTGAATATACAACTTTTATCCTATAAATCAGAGTTTTTCCACATAAATTAGATTTTTGTAACGGACATTTTTGACTTCTTACTTGAAAAATTAGCAGTTCTACATTTTTTCTTTTAAATGTATCACTTTGTCAAATTTGTGACTTTTATATGATTTTTTTAAACATGAATTTGTAACATTTTACATACAAACTTTTCACATAAATTTGTAACTTTTTAAATCTAACTTGTTTAAATTACTTGTTCTTTGTAACTGGAATAGAAGAACTATAATATCAACACCCATCTCAGTTAAATGAGATTATAAATTTACAAAAATGACCAAAGATGCAGTAATTTCTGGTGAGACTAATCAGTCATTTTAAAAAGGCACATTTCTAATCAGTTTTCAAATCAGTGAAATTAAAATTTAGTAACTGTGACCAAAGGTAGTTGAATAAAAGTAATTTTAACCTCACATGTACTTAAGTAGAAATTATCCTACAATTAAGTTACTCATCTAAGTACTGTTCTGTCAAAGGTTCTACAAGTACAAGAACCTTTTCTGGCAATACGTTTATGCATCACTGCCAATGTCTGACTGTTCTGAATAAATAAGATAAGATAAGATAAGATAAGCCTTTATTAGTCCCACAATAGGGAAATTCCAGGATTGCAACAGCACATACAGTGGGGTAAAAAAGTATTTAGTCAGCCACCAATTGTGCAAGTTCTCCCACTTAAAAGATGAGAGAGGTCTCCAATTTTCATCATAGGTATACCTCAACTATGAGAGACAAAATGAGAAAAAAAAAATCCAGAAAATCACATTGAATGATTTTTAATGAATTAATTGGAAAATTCCTCGGTAAAATAAGTATTTGGCCAGTAACAAAAGTTCATCTCAATACTTTGTTATATACCCTTCATTGGCATTGACAGAGGTCAAACGTTTTCTGTAAGTCTTCACAAGGTTTTCACACACTGTTGATGGTATTTTGGCTCATTCCTCCATGCAGATCTCCTCTAGAGCAGTGATGTTTTGGGGCTGTTGCTGGGCAACACGGACTTTCAACTATCTCCAAAGATTTTCTATGGGGTTGAGGTCTGGAGACTGGCTAGGCCACTCCAGGACCTTGAAATGCTTCTTACGAAGCCACTCCTTCGTTGCCTGGGTGGTGTGTTTGGGATCACTGTCATGCTGAAAGATCCAGCCACGTTTCATCTTCAATGCCCTTGCTGATGGAAGGAGGTTTTCACTCAAAATCTCACGATACATGGCCCCATTCATTCTTTCCTTTACACAGATCAGTCGTCCTGGTCCCTTTGCAGAAAAACAGCCCCAAAGCATGATGTTTCCACTCCCATGCTTCACAGTAGGTATGGTGTTCTTTCTCCTCCAAACACGACAAGTTGAGTTTTTACCAAAAAGTTCTATTTTGGTTTCATCTGACCATATGACATTCTCCCAATCCTCTTCTGGATCATCCAAATGCTCTCTAGCAAACTTCAGACGGGTCTGGACATGTACTGGCTTAAGCAGGGGGACACGTCTGGCACTGCAGGATTTGAGTCCCTGGCGGCGTAGTGTGTTACTGATGTAGCCTTTATTACTTTGGTCCCAGCTCGCTGCAGGTCATTCACTAGGTCCCCCCGTGTGGTTCTGGGATTTTTGATCACAGTTCTCATGATCATTTTGACCCCACGGGGTGAGATCTTGCGTGGAGCCCCAGATCGAGGGAGAGTATCAGTGGTCTTGTATGTCTTCCATTTTCTAATAATTGCTCCCACAGTTGATTTCTTTACACCAAGCTGCTTACCTATTGCAGATTCAGTCTTCGCAGCCTGGTGCAGGTCTACAATTTTGTTTCTGGTGTCCTTTGACAGCTCTTTGGTCTTGGCCATAGTGGAGTTTGGAGTCTGACTGTTTGAGGTTGTGGACAGGTGTCTTTTATATTAATAACGAGTTCAAACAGGTGCCATTAATACAGGTAACGAGTGGAGGACAGAGGAGCCTCTTAAAGAAGTTGTTACAGGTCTGTGAGAGCCAGAAATCTTGCTTGTTTGTAGGTGACCAAATACTTATTTTACCCAGGAATTTACCAATTAATTCATTAAAAATCCTTCAATGTGATTTTCTGGATTTTTTTTCCCCTCATTTTGTCTCTCATAGTTGAGGTATACTTATGATGAAAATTGGAGACCTCTCTCATCTTCCAAGTGGGAGAACTTGCACAATTGGTGGCTGACTAAATACTTTTTTGCCCCACTATATATAGCACATATATATATACAGTATATATATATATATATATATATATATATATATACACTACCGTTCAAAAGTTTGAGGTCACCCAGACAATTATTTTGTGTTTTCCATGAAAAGTCACACTTATTTATCACCAAGAGTTGTAAAATGAATAGAAAATATAGTCAAGACATTGACAAGGTTAGAAATAATGATTTGTATTTGAAATAATAATTTTTTCCTTCAAACTTTGCTTTCGTCAAAGAATCCTCCATTTGCAGCAATTACAGCATTGCAGACCTAACATGATTGCACAAGGGTTTTCTAATCATCCATTAGCCTTCTGACGCAATGAGCAAACACATTGTACCATTAGAACACTGGAGTGATAGTTGCTGGAAATGGGCCTCTATACACCTATGTAGATATTGCACCAAAAACCAGACATTTGCAGCTAGAATAGTCATTTACCACATTAGCAATGTATAGAGTGTATTTGTGATTAGTTTAAAGTCATCTTCATTGAAAAAAAAAGTGCTTTTCTTTCAAAAATAAGGAAATTTCTAAGTGACCCCAAACTTTTGAACGGTAGCGTATATATATATATATATATATATATATATATATATATATATATATATATACACAGTGCGGAGCATTGTAGCTAGATGCAATAAACAGCATAACCGTCTACTTAGTTATCGTACACAGTATGAATATGTACCCATACATATTGTCACCCTCCGTAGCGACTGATATTGTCCTAGTTGTATACTGGAGGGGACCATTTGTGTCAGTCTGTTGCGTCTTTTGCATTCAATACTATTAGGTCGTCACAGGTTTTTTTTGTTTTTTTTTGCCATCTCTGCGAGCAGCCCTGCTTAGGTTATACAGTCTGACAGCCGTAGGTAGGAAGGACCTGCGAAACCTCTCGGTCGCGCACCTACGATGATGTAGCCTACTGCTAAATGATCTCCTCAGTGCGTTCAGTATGTCCTGCATAGGGTGGGACTCGGACTCCAGCAGAAATGACAGTTTAGCCACTATCCTTCTCTCTCCTATCTCCTCCACTGGGCCAAGGTGTTGCCCCAGGACAGAGCTAGCTTTCTTGATCAGTTTGTTCAGTCTCTCCCTATCGGCTGCTGTAATGCCACTGCCACAGCAGATCACTCCAAAAGTGATGGCTGATGCCACCACCGTGCCTTTAGGAGCACCCCTTGTTCACCAAAAGACCTGAGCCTCCTCAGTAGGAACAGCCTGTGCTGTCCCTTCTTGTAGAGTGTGTCGGTATTGTGTGACCAGTCTAGTTTATTGTTCAGATGAACACCTAGGTACTTGTAGGATGTCACCATCTCAATGTCTGTTCCCTGGATGTTTACTGGTGCTGTGAGGGGTTGTCCTTGCCTGCGGCAGTCCACCACCAGCTCCTTAGTTTTCCTCGCGTTGATCTGGAGGCAGTTCCGATGGCACCAGTCCACGAAGTCCTGGATAAGTCCTCTGTACTCAGCTTCATCTCCGTTGGAGATGAGGCCGACAATCGCAGAGTCGTCAGAGAACTTCTGTAGATGGCAGTGTGTTGTGTTGTGTGAGAAGTCCGCAGTATAAAGGGTGAACAGGAAGGGAGCCAAAACCGTTCCCTGGGGTGTCCCCGTGCTGCCGATGATCGTGTCGGATACACACTTGTATTCTACCCAAACCTGCCGTGTATATTAATGATTATAAATAAGTGAATGCAGATAAAGTACTTGAGCTAAACCTTTTATTTAATAATTTAAAAAAAAAATAATAAAAAAAAAAACAATTTTTGGAAATACCAGATTAGGTCTTGTCATAAATAAATGCGTAAAGAATGGATGAACTGAGGTGCAGCTTATAGTTGTGGAAACATATGAATGACTGGCTATTTAAAAAGGTTAACACAGTTAAATTACACTTTTTTATGGATTTAAATTGTAAAAATGTAAAACATCAATGTCGGTCTTAAAGAAGGAAGGAGAAGGTGCTTCCATCTCAGAACCAGTGGATGTGGACACCATTCACACCAGACTGGTCCCCTGGTCTCTGCGGCTCTCAACTCCACATCAGATGTAGTCGTCACGGATCACACAGATGTTTGCTGGATTAAAAAATTCACAGTGATTATGTGTACATTATGCCTCTGCTCAGTTGAATGTTTACGATAGAAAATAACTATGTGGCTGTTGGACAGAGAAGGACTTCAAAATTTTTATTTACTGGTTTATTATTTTTTGATATATTTTTTTAAACTCATTGCCCATCAACAGCAGAAACACAATTCAGTAAATTAGTGACCATTTTATACTAATAATAGAAAGCACAATTTGGGTGACTAGTCAATATTCTGAAGGTTCATTGGTCCTAAAATCTAATTGTTAAAAATGGTTCTATGCAGTTCAAACCAGCCCTCAAATGAATAAGTTTACTACAACTCAACCATCCAACATGACATCCTCCCTTCTCATCCACCACGCCACGTATGTACACACTTTGCATTTAGTTTATTAATGTATATATACTTAATAATATGGTCAATAAAAATTGAACTATTTTGTCTGTCATAAATAGCATGTTTAATTAACTAATTTATCCCTATGATGGGTGAGACATAAATGCAACCTTAATTTACAAAGAAAAATAGGCTATTAATTTGGTCCTAATTTTCGGATCAATGGACCTTAATAATAGGTCTCCCAGTAGACCTACCAGAGATCGGTCACGTCAACCTTTCATGACTCCTGAGGCCTTCGGTATCCATTTGTCCACAACGTCCTCCTTTGCTGGCTGATGGGAATTCTATAAACGTCTATTTCTGGCAGTCCTTCTCACCTTTCATCAGATGGCGATGTCTGCATAAGTCTATGCTGCAAATTTGGGCATTTTCCCGATTTTAAAGTGAGATTTATCAGCTAGTCTTTCAGGCTTATTTGAAAATGGTGGCGCTCTGCAACTACTATCACCACTTCTGGCTGTGACCGACAAAATAAAAGAAAAACAACACTAAACGGAATCAGATCCGTTATGTCGTTTTTGCTCAATTTCGGTTTTATTTTGACAAGGTGAGAACAATATAACGGCTATTTTTAATGGTCGTTCTGTTTTCGCTTCACAAACAAAATATTAAAAGAACGAAGAGTACACGGCTTCACCAGTGTTTATTAAATCACAAAAATGCCAAAAGCACAAATGTCTGAATAGATCTAACCACATAATCTTGTTCTTTATGTCCACTGATTAGTTGTATTTTAGTTTTGAAATATACAAGATTTTCTTCCAGGGTACCATGCTGTGGAGGGCCTGAACACGTTCAAGCCACTATTGTTTAAAAAAATCCTGCAGGAAACACTGAAGATGCAGACCCATTCCTTACAGTCCCATCCCTGTTGGAATGTCACATGGTAGGGAAAATGTGGGGCTGACTTTCTGCTGGGACGCCATGACCCATCTTCAGACCTTACTGATCATCAAGGTCAAATGCAAGGTCAAGGTCACTGGACATTCAAGAGGTGTTCCAGACCCCAGACCCCATTTTAGGTTGTGTGTCCGGGTTGCAACCTTTGGACCTTTCCCAAAAGCATAGTGAAATGTGGTACATCCGTGATCAAGCTGTGTACCAACTTTGGTCACCCTAGCATCATTTCTTCTTGAATTAGAGCACAGATACATAGACGACTGCTGTACCGTAACACATAAAATCTATCAAACCATTAAAGATACTGACATAGACTTGGTTACATTTCATTAAAGACACACTCTGGCCACTCTAAAATCACTTCAAAAACAAATGTGTATTGTGGCTTTTTATATACAAAAAAACTTTAATTGCCTTAGAATTGCTTGGAAAGAGCTTTTACATCTTCCACCAACTTAAGTATGCACAGATCTATGAATATTCTAATTAGCTCCACCCATACTACCACTCACCAGTAACAGATGCTGCAAGCCCAGTGTTGTACTGAGAAATGCACCCCCCCCCTTTAACTTGTAAAATCATATAAAGGATTACAACACTGGCTGCAGTTGGTCGTTTGTGTGTGGTTTTACAGCATCGCTGCTCAGAAACACGCAGACATGCTTTTCTTGGCACAACACCAGCGTCTCCTCTGGCTGGCTCGCCGTCAGAGTCTCTCCCGTGTGGGAGTGAAGGAGGTGAGCCAGTGGGCACGGTGCCCTGTCCACCGCTGACCCCCGCCAAAGCGAGATGGCTCTTAGCAGGCCTACCTGGGGGCTGACGGGTGCACGCAGAGCAGCTCGCTGGGGGCTGGCAATCAAATGCGCCCGCCTGCCGCCGTGGAACCATGACCTGAGTGTGCGCCTCAGCTACTGCTAGCTTTCCTGAATTCTGCTTTCTCCTCAGCTCCTCTCTCTTCCCCTGAGGTAGTGAACTCAGGTCCATAGCCATGCACAGTGCTTAGCCTGGGCTAAGCATGAATGCTTACGTAGTTAGAAACACTCTGTCCAAAGTCACCTTTTTTTGGGAGGGGGCGGAGCTTAACTAGACATTCGCAGCAGAAAAACACTGACTTGGGACTGATTTTGCGCTTAATGTCTTGTAAGTCACAAAAACATGTTACATACATGTTAACAACAGGAAAAACTTGATTTTTGGTGGAGTGTCACTTAAACTTGTACAACAAAAACAGAAAATCAGTACATCCAAACCAAATACCTTAAAATGAGCTTTTTTAGCTCGGCTCCGGAAAACCTTTCCTTTCCTTTCCTTTCCACAACTGCACTGTAATTTTGCTGACAGCCTGTCACAATCAGCCCCATAACGCTGTGACAAAAGGACATATTCTCCTTTCAATGTCATGTCTTCGGTCTTCATGACTTTATGTCAGATATGAAAGAAGGGGCGGATTAAGGCAGGCAGCAGATCACATAACATACAGAACTGAGCATGGGGTGTCGGGGAAAGATTTCATTATCATGGTCGACAACCAATCTATAATGACAAAATGTACTCAGTGTCATTTCAAACTGTTGCATGTCAGAATTTCTAATGCGGTAAGATGGATAATAACACTGAGCAAGCAGGTAATCAATACATTCAAGGACTTTGCAGATAAAGGCGTCCTTGAAGTGGCCAATTTCCAATTAGTGCTGGAGAGGACCCTCGAAAAAGTAACTTTAAAAATAAACGGGTGAATTAAGGACCGGCAGTTTATGCTTAAGTTATTAATATGGAGTAAAATGCAGCTTCTAGGAAAAGAGAAGATACAGCACAGACAGCAAAATGTGCTGCACTTTACATGGAGCCCACAGGCTATAATGACGCTCAATTAGGCAGAATGAAACTTGAATTACTTTCAGTACAGTCCACCTGTAAAAACAGCCTGTCAGCATGCGTTTGTGTGTAACCCTGGGTGGGTTAGCGTATTTCTGAGAAGCCACATAAAGGACGCTGTGACGGCGGTGTCAGAAGAAAAGCCGCCCTGGTGTCTCAGAAGTCCCCGCGAGTCTCCTTGGTGTGCACAGACGGTCAATGATATGCGTCGGGGTGTAACGTGACGCCCTCTCGAAAGAGCACCAGAAGACACAATAAAAAAGGGGGCTCTCTCTGCAGCTCTGTGCCTCCCTGCTGCAGGGGACAAGGGTCTGACAAAGTTACAGTAGCGTTCCGCATTAATGATTTACAGTGGAGCGTGCTTGTGTGTGTTTAAGCTGGAAATCTAAAGAATTCCTCGGAATCTAATCTGAAAGCTGTTGTAATGTGTGAAATTCCATCCTGTCCAGAGTTAGCAGTCTACAACTGCGTTTTTGTTTTTTTTAAAAAGCATAAAAAATGAAGAACAATACGCAGAGGTGAAGGTGTTCATCAAGAGTCAATTTTATGTAAATGATTGAAGCAACCCTGTAATGTAAACACCCCTCCCCACACAGAGGAGGAAAATTCTATCCTAACTATAGTGAGGATGATTACAATAAAAAAAAAAAGAATTACATACAGTGGCTGTTGAATATATAGGCAAACTTGTAAAGTGATGGAGCTGTTAGCAGCAGAAACACAGACATAAAGACTGACAATAAAGTCTTGCTCACATGGCAGTCTGGCAGAGTGGTAAATCCTCTCACTGAATACAGGTACAAAAGAAAGCTACGTTCTAGAATAATAATAGAGCATAGTCATATTTAAAAAGGAACTGGTGCTCATTTTAAAGATAATTACAAAATTAGAAATTCTTGCTCAATTTAGAAGAAGCCCCGCTCTTTTCCTTACAAATTAATCGTTTAACTCCACACTGGCGTTGCATCAGCAGATATCAGAGGTGAGATATCGGTAAGACTGGCGACCACAAAGCTGGATCAGTGCATCCCTTCCACGGTCTCTCAGCTGACCTGGAAGCTGCTGGATGTGGTGAAGTGTTATTGAAGATTATCTGATGGAAAAGCTACACAAATACAGCAGCTATCTAATCTAAATATTAACACAAAGTTTGGATTGTGTATGTTCTGCAGGAAAATTATTACATTTTTATCTGCTGGATCGTGCCTATCTGGTGAGGTTTGGCGTTAGTCTTTTTTTTAAATTTATGCTATTATTTTTTATTTACAGTAGCTCTGCTCTGAGAATTGGACTAATTTTAACACACAGCCTAATGCAGTAACTGAACCAAATGTGTCTGCATGAAAACAACAAAGCATCTAGCATTAGTTTTAGATGTACACAATTCTTGGCTTTGAAAATATCACCCTGTAATTTTAAGTTATCAAATCTATCTACACCTTTTTTACTCTTTTTCTGTCACTGACCAACAGCCGCAGCCCCTAACCCAAGGGTCTGCAACCTGCGGCCCTGGAGCTGCATGTGGCTTTTCCCCCCAAACCAGCGGCTCCCTGGCACCCCGAGTATAAAAAAAAAATCACAAATTTCAAAGAGGCAATAAAGTTTCAAGAAAAAAAGGTTGTATATTCATGAGAAAAATATAGAAGAAAAGGAGGAAACTTGAAAATGTCTGCAAAAAAATCTTGACTATTTAGAGAAAAAAATTACTTTTTTTTTTTTATTAAACATACCCATAAATTGGCAATAAAAAAGTCAAAATGTATGGAAAAAAAAGTTTACTGAAAAAAAGTTGTATTTTTTTGAGAAAAATGTAACAAATTTGTGTTTAAAAATGCTGCCGTTTTACCCATGAAAGGTAATAAAATTAAAAAGTAAAATACATTTATGAGAATAGCTGAAAATTTATGGTAAAAACATTGAAAAATTAGAGGAAAAGTTGCCATTTTTAAGAAAAAATCCTGACAACTTTGCAAGAAAAAGTCACACGAGATCTCGGGGAAAAAAAAATTACAAAAGCTACGATTTCATTAGATTTGTCACAAATTATGTCAAAAAAGCCACATTTTACCTGAAAAAGTAATACATTTACAGAAAAAGCCCAATTTATGAATAAAGCAGAAGATTATGCAAAAAATATCAAAATTTATGAAAAAAGTTGCAATTTTATTAGGAAAAATGTCTCTTATTTATGAAAGGTCTTTAATTTTAGTCAACAAAGGTGCCAAATTGGCAAAATTTAAGAAAAAACTAGAAGACTTTTTTTTGTCAAAAATATAACTAATCTTTTGGAAACATTAAAAAGGAAAACATTCACACAAACTTGCAAGAAAAAAAAAGTCAAGTTTTTTGCAAGTGATTAAAAAATTTAACAGAAAAAAAAAATGCAGTTTTGTGAGTATTGGGGTAACAAATTCACCGTTTAAAAAACCCGTAAATTTTGACAAAAACTCTCCTAGTCCAGATGCTTCCCCTGAGTTCTCGGGCTCAGATAATTCTGCAGCTCCATACTGATTTTTTTTTTTTTTTAGCCTGAATAACTGAAAGTGGCTTGTGACCCCTGCCCGAACCCGGGCACCGCACACGAGCACAGAAGCTTGAAAAGTGTTGAACAAAAAGTCAGGCAACTTTGGTGCAGTTTGACGTTAGTAAGTTTGGGGTTAGTTGTTACAACTGGCACAAACTATAATACCAACGTAAAAAAAAACCCAAAAAAAACGGCACAAAACGCCTCTCTTCTATATTTACCTATGTGGTGTGAAAATATATAGAGAGCACACGGCGAACCTGTTGCGACTCCAGCAGAACCACCAGGAAAGTGAGACGAAAACCCGCGGGACTAAAGTGGGAAAATTCTCCTCTTGTTGTTGTATCGATTAAACTCACTCGAACTTGCCTGAAAAACGGGCGTCGACCCTTCAGTTTGACGCGGCTTTGACGTCCCCTTAACCGCGCGCGGGGGTCGCAGAAAACGAGTAAAGTTAACACGAGCCGATTTAACCGCAGCGCACGCGCGAGGTATGCGCACCACCGCGAGCGGCGTCGCTCCGTATCAAAGTCAAACGTCGGCAGCGCACGCGCACGCGCACACGCACACAGCACACCGGGGCCATGTATACCTGCTGAAGTTTGCAGATTAACGTCGATGAAGATGATCCGGCTCCAGACAGCCACTGGAGCTGCACGCGCTGTCAGATTGAGAGGAGAGATGGGGGAAAAAAAACAAAAACAAAAACAAAAAGAAGCAAAGCGGCGCGAGGAGGACACGGTTCACGCCAGTCAAGCCATATCAAAGCGGCGTCCTTCCCAACGCCACGAGGCTTTGTCATTAAACAAACAAACTCACCCAGTGACAGAAAGGGTTTGGTCTCCATGTCAAAGCCGTAGGTTAGCTCATGCCAGCTGGAACCACCGTGTTTGGGAGTTGTTGTTGTTGTTGTTGTTGTTTGTTTCTTCACCAGCGGATGCTCGAATAGACCCGGCAAGACCTGGGCGCCGCCGCTGCTGCTGCTGCTGCTGCTGCTGCGGGGTTGCCGAACAACTGTCTTTTACACAGGTAAAAGTGCCAGGCTGCTGTGTGATCGTCCGCGGAGATAACCTAACGTTTCCAGCTCTGTTTGCGCACTCAGCCGCTGCGCTCTGCTCCTCTCGCGCTCTGTGTACGACAACTCCAACTACTGGATCTGCACTGCAAAAGGGACCCGAGCAGGGGGTACTCCCACCGGCGGAGACGCGGCTGCAGCGACGCCACCGCACAACTGGCAGCTATGTTGAAAGGGGAGGGGGGGAATGAGCGGCTCAGATTGGGTAAGTGGAACGCGCAATTGTAGATTTCATCGTGGATATTAGAAGATTGTCGTTTCCCTCCGTGCAACATTTCCTCAGTGGGAAATCTGGGACTGATCTCTACAGCTGAGCAGCGGCTACTCCCCCCCCCCGCTTATCTCTTGTTGTTTTAACCTGGTCACACGTGTTGAGTCACGGCTGTTAGCTCAGTAGACAGATTTTTCAACTAAGTTTACTCACTGCTGAAGAAATTAGCCCATTTTTCTTTAGGAGCTGTCACAACAAGAAAGAAAGACTTTCATTTTTTTTTCACTTTCTTAATCAGACCTGTGTTGTGCAGAGTTGAGACTATTCGTGGCACTAAAATCCCACTTCATTGGGAATTATTCACACATCTGGCTATTAAACTTGCAACAGAGAAAACCAAGTCTTCAGAGACTTTATGCTAACTTCACTTTAAAGCCTCAGTCAAAACAACTTAAAGGTGTAGTGTGTAAACAAAAACAAGTGGAAAAAAATAAATAATAATATCCACCTTATTCCAAGGTTCCGTGATGCCTTACCTGAATTATGGTAGCAACTTCCGGTACTAGTTTAGAATGTATTGTCACTGAAACGGGACACTTTTCCTTGTTAAAAAAACAATGACTTCGGCGTCAAAAATGCGGGAACACAACCTTTTGCACCTCAGAAACAGTAATATAATCATACCACATCTCACGACTATGGGGGGATGAGAAGATGACCTTAAAAAGTGGCCTGTAGCTCCGTGGAGATATGGAAACAGGCTGGTATTAGTAAGATGGCAGCCGGATTGGACGGGACGGGGAATGGACCGGGGTGGTTAAATGCCGGTTTCCGGTAGTGACACCATTCCTGGTATAAAGGAGGTGGGCGGAAGAGGCTTGTCCTCTTTCGTCGTGGGAGCCACCTGGCCTGCAGGCGTGTGCCGTAAGCCTTTACTTATATATAGTTGGCATCCTGAATAAAGCCCTGTTAACTGAGTTACCACTTGCTCATTATTTACCTAATTATGGACACAACAGACAGGAGCTCTGTTAGCTTGCTCCGCTGCTAACATGCGAATGCTGTAAACCAATAAAAGCTCAAAGATATATCAATAGTTACGGTTACATGGGCAAAATTTCTTCAATCTGATTACAATTCAGAGCAGAACTTTACTGTTTACATGGATCCTGAAAAAGTTGATCCGATTAGGACGTGTGTTTGCATGTGTCACATGTTTGAACGGACTAAATCATTTTTACATGCGCACAATTATCTGACATTCCGGAAATAGTAGAAGAAGAAGCAACTCTCGATGTAAACAAACCCCGCTTTGTGTCTCTCTTTTTGAAATGGACCTGTACTGTGTTATTCAGACTGTACTTTTGCTTCTGCTGGTCTCCGTAATGAAGCTGCAAGTACAGGTATATCTCAAAAAATTAGAATATCATGAAAAAGTTCAATATTTTTTGTCACTCATTTCAGAAAGTGAAACCCATATATATTATATACTGTACGTAGAGTCATTACACAGAGAGTGATATATTTCAAGTGTTTATTTATTTTAATTTTGATGATTATGGCTTACAGCCCATGAAAACCCCAAATTCAGTTTCTCAAAAAATTAGAATATTACATAAAATTAATTTTAAAAAATAGTTTTTAAATAGAAATGTTGGCCAACTGAAAAGTATATCCATGTACACACTCAATACTTGGTCGGGGATCCTTTTGGATTAATTACTGTATCAATGTGGCGTGGCATGGAGGTGATCAGCCTGTGGCACTGCGGAGGTGTTATGAAGGCCCAGGTTGCTTTGATAGTGACCTTCAGCTCGTCTGCATTGTTGGGTCTGGTGTCTCTCATCTTCCTTTTGACAATACTCCATAGATTCTCTATGGGGTTTAGGTCAGGAGAGTTTGCTGGCCAATCAAACACAGTGATGTCATGGCCATTAAACCAGGTTTTGATACTTTTGGCAGTGTGGGGGGTGCCAGGTTCCAAGTTGGGGGGGGGGCAAGTCCTGCTGGAAAATGAAATCAGCTTCCCCATAAAGCTTGTCAGCAGAGGGAAGCATGAAGTGCTCTAAAATTTCCTGGTAGACAACTGCGCTGACTTTGGTCTTGATAAAACACAGTGGATCAACACCAGCAGATGACATGGTTCCTCAAGAATCATCACTGACTGTGGAAACTTCACACTAAACCTCAAGCAACTTAGATTCTATGCCTCTCCACTCTTTCTCCAGACTCTGGGACTTTGATTTACAAATGAAATGTAAAAGTTACTTTTACAGTGGGGCAAAAAAGTATTTAGTCAGCCACCAATTGTGTAAGTTCTCCCACTTAAAAGATGAGAGAGGTCTCCAATTTTCATCATAGGTATACCTCAACTATGAGAGACAAAATGAGAAAAAAAAAATCCAGAAAATCACATTGAAGGATTTTTAATGAATTAATTGGTAAATTCCTCGGTAAAATAAGTATTTGGTCAATAACAAAAGTTCATCTCAATACTTTATTATATACCCTTTGTTGGCAATGACAGAGGTCAAACGTTTTCTGTAACTCTTCACAGGGTTTTCAAACACTGTTGCTGGTATTTTGGCCCATTCCTCCATGCAGATCTCCTCTAGAGCAGTGATGTTTTGGGGCTGTCGCTGGGCAACATGGACTTTCAACTCCCTCCAAAGATTTTCTATGGGGTTGAGATCTGGAGACTGGCTAGGCCACTCCAGGACCTTGAAATGCTTCTTACGAAGCCACTCCTTCGTTGCCCGGGCGGTGTATTTGGGATCATTGTCATGCTGAAAGACCCAGCCACGTTCCATCTTCAATGCCCTTGCTGATAGGAGGTTTTCACTCAAAATCTCACGATACATGGCCCCATTCATTCTTTCCTTTACACAGATCAGTCGTCCTGGTCCCTTTGCAGAAAAACAGCCCCAAAGCATAATGTTTCCACTCCCATGCTTCACAGTAGGTATGGTGTTCTTTCTCCTCCAAACACGAGAAGTTGAGTTTTTACAATAAAGTTCTATTTTGGTTTCATCTGACCATATGACATTCTCCCAATCCTCTTCTGGATCATCCAAATGCTCTCTAGCAAACTTCAGACAGGCCTGGACATGTACTGGCTTGAGCAGGGGGACACGTCTGGCACTGCAGGATTTGAGTCCCTGGCGGCGTAGTGTGTTACTGATGGTAGCCTTTGTTACTTTGGTCCCAGCTCTCTGCAGGTCATTCACTAGGTCCCCCCATGTGGTTCTGGGATTTTTGCTCACCGTTCTCGTGATCATTTTGACTCCACGGGGTGAGATCTTGCGTGGAGCCTCAGATGGAGGGAGATTATCAGTGGTCTTGTATGCCTTCCATTTTCTAATAATTGCTCCCACAGTTGATTTCTTCACACCAAGCTGCTTACCTATTGCAGATTCAGTCTTCCCAGCCTGGTGCAGGTCTACAATTTTGTTTCTGGTGTGCTTTGACAGCTCTTTGGTCTTGGCCATAGTGGAGTTTGGAGTCTGACTGTTTGAGGTTGTGGACAGGTGTCTTTTATACTGATAACGAGTTCAAACAGGTGCCATTAATACAGGTAACGAGTGGAGGACAGAGGAGCCTCTTAAAGAAGAAGTTACAGGTCTGTGAGAGCCAGAAATCTTGCTTGTTTGTAGGTGACCAAATACTTATTTTACTGAGGAATTTACCAATTAATTCATTAAAAATCCTTCAATGTGATTTTCTGGATTTTTTTTTTCTCATTTTGTCTCTCATAATTGAGGTATACCTATGATGAAAATTGGAGACCTCTCTCATCTTTTAAGTGGGAGAACTTGCACAGTTGGTGGCTGACTAAATACTTTTTCCCCCCACTGTATCTAAACAGAGGTCATCTGCTGGTGTTTGTCCACTGTGTTTTATCAAGACCAAAGTCAGCGCAGTCATCTACCAGGAAATTTTAGAGCGCTTCATGCTTCCCTCTGCTGACAAGCTTTATGGGGAAGCTGATTTCATTTTCCAGCAGGACTTGGAACACCCCCCCCCCCCCACACACACACACTGCCAAAAGTATCAAAACCAGGTTTAATGACCATGGCATCACTGTGTTTGATTGGCCAGCAAACTCTCCTGACCTAAACCCCATAGAGAATCTATGGAATATTGTCAAGAGGAAGATGAGAGACACCAGACCCAACAATGCGGACGAGCTGAAGGTTACTATCAAAGCAACCTGGACCTTCATTACACCTCAGCAGTGCCACAGGCTGATCACCTCCATGCCACGACACATTGATACAGTAATTAATCCAAAAGGATCCCCGACCAAGTATTGAGCGTGTACATGGACATACTTTTCAGTCGGCCAACATTTCTATTAAAAAACTATTTTTTAAAATTAATTTGATGTAATATTCTAATTTTTTGACAAACTGATTTTGGTATTTTCATGGGCTGTAAGCCATAATCATCAAAATTAAAATAAATTAACACTTGAAATATATCACTCCCTGTGTAATGAATCTATATCTAGATGGGTTTCACTTTCTGAAATGAGTGACAAAAAATATTGAACTTTTTCATGATATTCTAATTTTTTGAGATGTACCTGTACATACTTATGCATATGACGAACAGAGGGAGACAGCAGGACAATACAGACCAGTTTTATTTTACTCCCGCCATGTCTTCCGCTAGCTGCTGTAAAGGTGGAAATACATCACGTTAACATGTGGCTGACGTACAGACATGTGCAGTAAACATATTTTCTGCCCAAGCTTCAGAATAAGTATTTATATGTGCACCAACCGGATTAACAATCGGCATAACCCACCATCTCAATCGGAAGGAAATTTTGATCCGAATGAGTGTGATCGTGTCAGAATATTCAGATTGGCGTGTTTACATGAAGCATTTTTATTCTGATCAGGCTTTTAATCCGGTTATTTGTGTCCACGTAAACATGGCTAATGTTTCCACCACAATAAAGTTGGCTACATTTTGTTAAAATATGTTGGACACAATCAAATTTACCTCAGAGCAGATGCAGAGTCTAGTCAGAGCCACAAAGAACCACAACACCATGCTTGGGCATTTTAAAATCGGGGTAGAACGTCAGATCTGTGACATTCATACAAGGGAAAACATACCTAGTGCTGCTGTGTCTGTACCACCGATCACACGAACAATCCTTTAGTTTTCAGTGCATGATCTACTCATTTCTGTTGAAGCCACAGATTTAGCTGTGCTTATCTGTGAGGAGCCTCACACCACGAACAGCAGCAAGTGCCAGAGCTACGCAAAAACATTCAAAAATACAAAAACTACAAGGGCTGAAATTAGCTGCCACTTGAGTGCAAAGCACATATGTAGACTATACATCTATCCATCTTCTTCCGCTTAATCCTTTTCGGGTCGCGGGGGGGCTGGAGCCTATCCCAGCATCTTTGGGCGAGAGGCAAGATACACCCTGGACAGATCGCCAGTCCATCGCAGGGCCAACACAGAGAGACAGACATCCCTACTACTACTACCATTCATTCTCACAGTCATACCTAAGGACAATTTAGAATCCCCAGTATGATGCCAGTTAACCTAACTTTCATGTTTTTGGCATGTGGGTGGAAACTGGAGAAATACCGGAGTAAACCCACGCAGACACGGGGAGAACATGCAAACTCCACACAGATCACTGTTGGTCGGGGGCTGGGATCGAACCCAGGATCCCCCGGCCAAGGGTGAGTTGCTGTGCTGCCGCAGTGCTAACCACTCCGCCACCGCGCTGCGCATGTAGACTATGCATTAAAATGAATTTGAAAAACTTTTAAAAACGCTATTTTAAATGCCCCTGCTACTCCACTCTTACTGACTGATTTAACACTAGGTCAGCCGAAACCGGAAGCTCTGCCCATAATTGTTCTTACAGCTGCACTGTAATGTAGTTTATATTAATAAGGAGACATATTATTGTGTGATATGGGTGGTGGCTCCACCTTTCCGGTTCCGCCACCACCCTGGGAAAAAGGGCTGATGCGGAAGAGGCACGGTCTCTTTTGACCTCGCCTCTGCCTGTACGGGAGCACCTTGTGTCACTGTGAGTCACCCAATAAAGTCAGTCAGGTTCTATTGCACCTCCGGCCTCGTCATTGAAGTACTGGTTATGAACATAACATTTGGCGATGTGGATAAAGACATGGATAGAGGAATTTCGGGCATTCGGCCGCTTCTGGAGCTTCCCGGTGAGCCGCTGGTTCCGTGGGAGAGGTGGTTTGCTGCATTCAAGAATTATCTGGTGGCACTGAACCTCGGTGAACTAGAAAAATTGCGTGCATGAGCGACACTGGTCCATAATCTTGGCACGGAAGGACAACGTATTCTCAGCACTTTGGGTGAGAGCGACAGTTTTGAGGACGTGGTTGGGCTAATGGCGTGGTACTTTCACACTCCTGAGAACGTCATCGTCTGGAGAATTCAGTTCCGACAGTGCTGAGAGCGGACTGGAGAGTCGGTGCAGCGGTATGTTGCAGATCTGCACCAGCTGGCTGGGAATTGCCAGTTTGGGACCTTAGAAGAGGAAATGGTCCGCGATCAGTTGGCGGAGGACATGCTGTGTGCAGCGTCATGGTCAAGGCTCCGTACACATTCTGGTGAACTGACATTGGCCAAGGCTGTGGAGATCGCCCAACAGTTCGAAGCAGCAGATAAACTGTCATGGGATCTCAGTGAGAGAACAACGTTGAGGCAACCCGACTCACAATCAGTGGCGCAGGCTGTAGACCCGGATAGTGATGATAGCATGGAAGACAAAGAAGAATACGCTACAGCTATCAAAATAAGGTCCGCCCCGGGATCGCCAAAATGTTTGGGCTGTGGGTCTACCAAGCACCAGTACAAAGCAAGAGAGTGTCCGGCAAAAGGCAAACACTGTGGCAAGTGCGGACTCCTACATCATTTCGCCAGGTTCTATAAAAAATTTGAGTGAGGGGAATAGCGACATGAAGTGGATTCCCCTGCCACGACTCCTACAGTTATCCACACTGTCTCCCCGAACACAGAAGACTGTACGTATTTAATGGTTGAGTTGGACAGCGAGGAAGTACCGTTATTGGTGGACACGGGCGCGGTGAGGTCCGTGTTTAACTGGTCTACTGTGAGGAGTTTTTTCCCCTACCATCGTGTGAGAGGTCTGTCGACGCCATTGTGTGGGTATGGCGGTAATAGGCTGTCCATCGTGGGTTTGCTGGAGCTGACGGCGAGGTACAAGTCAGCGGTGGTGTCCAGCCTGCAGTTCGTGTTGACCGCAAGTGGGTCGAATGTGATGGGCTGCGACCTTTTTTATGGACTGGGCTTTTCAATCACGAACAATGGCAGAGAGACGTGGTCGGGCTGTGGTTTGTGGGACCGGCTGGTTCTGCGAATGGTGGACGATGCGGTTTGGGACGATACATGGCCTAGTATTCTGGGAGATGAACAGGACCAATATCACCCAGGGCCATCGCGGGAGGATTCTGGTGCCAGGGCTCAAGTTACCCTAGGTGAAGGAACTGGGCGGCACGGTGGAACGCCCGTGACGGAGGGTGGAGCCGACTGGATGGCTCCCACTGCTTCCGGAGTTTGGCCGAGAGGTACCAAGAAGCATGGAGCTACAACAGCTTCGCCGGCATTGCAAATGAAAGTGAGCAGGGCTGGTCTGGCTGGCACAGGAAACAGACGTGCCACACAGAAACACTGGAGGCTGAGTCGGACTTCGCAGAGGGTCGCCGGTGTGGCGCGACCCAGTGAGGAGGCCCAGCTGAGACATCATAGACATCATAAGCTGAGTCAAGCTCCTTTGGGAGTCGGTGATGTGGTTCGACCTGGAGAGGAGGCTCGGCTGAGAGGGGTTCATGGAAAACGGAAACAACGGGAGGACCAGGGGCGGCTGAAGGTAGTAGCTATTCGGGGGGATGGGTACCTTTGGCTGTCAGATGACTCATGGAGACACCCCAATGAGTTGCGGTGTGCCAACGAGGAGAAGGAGGTGTCAGGGCTCCGACGTGGCTCATCTCCAGGGGCGAAGAGACGGAGAAGCTCTGGATGGGACCTGCCAGATGAGTCCCCCGGGGGGGTGGCCTCTCCATCGAGACTGCACGGTAGCAAAGGGGCGATAGGTTGACCCTCCATGGGCTGCACGGTGGCGCAGTGGTTAGCACTGTGGCAGCACAGTTTACCCTCGGCCGGGGGATCGCGGGGATCGTGAGATCATGGGTTCGATCCCTGCCCCCGGCCAACAGTGATCTGTGTGGAGTTTGCATGTTCTCCCCGTGTTGCGTGGGTTTACTCCGGGATTTCTCCGGTTTCCTCCCACATGCCAAAAACATGCAGGTTAGGGATAAGGGGCGCTTGCGCACGCAGCGACCGGCAGCTGGTGGCTTGTCACCAGACTGCAAACAAATCTACCTATGGGTACAAAATAAGTAATAAAAAATAAAAATAAAAAAAATAAATGTGTGATGTGAATTGCCCGGGCTACGTAGTCAATATGTTTCTTATGCTGAGTTGCTATATAAATTGCCCATGTATTAGAAGAAAAAACAAAGTAATGTTTGTGCTACCATGTTCAGGGTACATATTACTGTTTGGTTTGCCCGGGATATGGGGTGGTTTTATTGGGAGGGTTAATAGCTGAGCATGAATGTACATGTTGACTGGTTAACTGTTAAATCAAGGTTTTGATCTGTGCATATATGTTTATGGGGTTATTTTATGTTATAATAGGAACACAGCAGTATTTTATTTCATGGACTTTATATTGACAGAGACGGCAGAATAATCCGTCTAGCCATGTGGAGGTGGGACAGTAGTCCACCTGTGCCCCTCTAGTTTTAGTTGTTTGTGTGCATGGATGGTCCTACTTTACTTGTTTATTATTAGAGTGTGACTCGGGTACTAAATTTGGGAGGGTCTAATTGGTGTGCATGCGTTTTGGACTTTTTTAAAGTGGGGGGGAATGTAATGTAGTTTATATTAATAAGGAGCTGTATTATTGTGTGATATGAGTGGTGGCTCCACTTTTCCGGTTCCACCACCATTCTGGATATAAAGGGCTGATGTAGAAGAGGCACGGTCTCTTTTGACTTCGCCTCTGCCTAGACGGGAGTGCCTTGTGTCACTGTGAGTCACCCAATAAAGTCACATTCTATTGCACCTCCGGCCTCATTATTGAAGTACTGGTTATGGACATAACAGGCACCCCCAGGAATAAGGTGGATAATAAATAATTTATTTATTAAAGAAATAACTACAGTGTAGCTGTCACTGGAAAGACAGCTACGGGATCTAGATCACAGGTGACAACATACTGTATTTGCCAGTTTCTGTTTGGAAGGGTTTTAGCACTCGACCGCCCCCATCCATCTTGGAAAGGGAGGGGTTGCTGAAGGGCATTTGAGATTGTTGTTATCTCCGAATTGACCATGACACGTCAGTAATTACTACACATTGCACATTTAATAAACACCTAGTAGTATGATTCTTTCTGACTGGTGCAAGAGGTCTGGTTCCCGGACAAGCCCTCAATTATATTACAACCTAGCTGTAAGTGCTGCAGCATAGCCAGATTGAAACTGTCAATTTGATGACTTGTGGTAGAAGATGGATGGATGATGACTTGCTTGACTGACAGAAAATGGCCTTGATTTGGTATGCTTTAGACTTTAATTTCTATTTCATTCAGTTTTATTTATTATTTCGATGCATTACTGTGGTATTTTAGTTCTCACAAACCTGATAATCTACAGCAACATTCATGAGACCCACTCACAAGATCTCAAGATGACCTAATGTGCAATAAAATGTTAGATTTGGTATTCACCCCAAAATGAATATACAGTTTTTAGGAAGCACTCATTTCTATTCATGCTGACAGTTAAAACCAAGAGATCGGAAGGATTTTGTGATACAACTTGGCATTTGCTAAACCTGATTTATAAGCTTGTTGGCTGGATAACAGGCCCTGCGATGGACTGGCAATCTGTCCAGGGTGTACCCTACCTCTTGCCCAAAGATGCCCCCCCCCCCTCCCGTGAGCCAAAAAGTAGAAGATGGATGGATGGCTTGATAACATGGAAGTGTTACATATGGCTCTCCTGAACCATACAATGAGAGCTGAGGGCAGACCAGTGAGTTTGCGTTATTTATTGAGATAAGGGGAAAGGAACAAAGGAACAGGGCCTCGTGGGGCCAAAACACAAGCGAAGACACAAGGGTAAACACTTACACACGATGCAGGATGACAGAAGGGTGGCTCACGCCGGACTTAGGGGTTCCAGCCTTACCCACGCCAGAGAAGAGCGTGGATAATCGTGCGCGAGGTCACAGCCCTGAGTGATCGGAGCTGCTCCCTTTTATAATGGTTGACAGCGTCTCAGCTGATGAGGTAATTGGGCTCCAGCTGTCCCGTAGAGCTTGACAGCTGGAAGCCCGCTGAGACGCTGTCACAATAAGAGCTGGGCCGGTAAAAACAGCCAGTGTGACAGTACCTCCCCCTCCATGCCGGGCTCAGAACGGCCAGTAACACCCAAGCCCCCACCACCACCACCACCACCTAGGGTGGGCGGATGGGGCGCAGGCCAGGAGGGTGAGAATCAGAAAAAGAAAAAAGATCAGCAGGAAACAATGAAGCAATACAGAGTTTGAGGGGAAAAAAAACCACACAATACTCCATAGACAACAATATGCGGACGGACGGAAAAAAAAAAAAAAACGCTACTAGGCAGAGGATAAACGTGGCAATAACAGAGAATGAGGTACAGGAAAAAACCACAATACTCCATAGGCAACAATAATGATGTACAGACAGATTCAACGAAAGACAACCCAGGAGACCATAAAATAAGAGCAGAGACTCCTAAGGCGAAATCTAATAAATATAGGCATCCCTCAAACAGGAGGGGAAGAAAAAAAAAAAAGCACGCTAAACGTGAAACAATTACGAGGGATTACATGGCTGCACCCACACAAAAACACAAAGACTAGGCACAGCAGAGAAAATTCAGTTCGGGGGGTCTCCCCGCACCCAGCATCCAAACCGCCAACAGGGGTGAAGGGAAAAGTTCAGGCGGCCCACCCGAATCCCAGGCCAGAAAGCACAGGATCTCGGGCGGCCGGACCAGATCGCCGAACAGGAAGTCCAATAGGTCGGGCGGCTGCACCAAAGAGCCGAATGGGCACGGCAGTCCCTCTGGCGGCCGACCCGCATCGCTCAGCCACCAGGCCCGTAGGGGAGAGAGGGGCAACGGCTTCCCTGTGGAGAAAGATAATGAGGGCGAGCCAGGCCTACAGTGAGAGGTCCATATGGGCCCTGGTGGAGAAAGCTTGGGGGGAAGATGAGGGTGACTCAGATGACGACGACGAAGAAGGGGAAGAAGATGATGATGAGCCGGTCCAATGTCCGATGGCCGGGGATCTGCAGCTCCCTCACCGGACCTGGATATCACTGGTGCTGCACCCACGTTGGACACTGATTGGGTCTCTGTAGCACCCGCGTCGCACTCCGATAGGATCGCGGCTGCTCCCGCGACAGACCCCGATAGGGTCTCGGTAGAACCCACGTCGGACCCCGATTGGGTCGGCGCCGCACCAGAACCGACCTCCAATCCCGAACCAGGAACCTCTGGCACAGCGGGCGATAGCAGCTCCTCGCCAGCGACCCTGGAAGAAGGCTCAGGAGAGAGAAGAACCGGGATCAGGATCACCGGCAGCGCCAGAACCCAGCGAAATAAGCTCAGACGCAGCGGGCGGCTGCACCCGGCTCATCTCCCCTAGAGACAGGCTCAAATGCTCTAATATGAGAAGGAGAAAGACAAAGTAGAGCACTTGCCTGATCTCGGGTTCTGACGCCGTCCAGGACTGTGAAGATCCAGGTTCAGGCAGCAGGAGGTCGTCTTCAGGCTCCCACTCAGCTGCGTTGGGCTCCGCAGCTGGCATGATGGTGCGCGCAGCTTGCGAGTCCTCCGGCACCGATGCCCACGCCGATGGCCCACACAGCGTGGTTGCAGGAGAACCTCGTCCCGCTGGACCGGACCACTCCTCCGTGGAGACCCGGGGACGCTTCATCGTCGGCGCAGGTTCCACGCTGCAGTCCGCTCTCCTCCTCCGCCCACGGCATAGCTGCGGAACCGGAACCAGGCTCTCCAGAACTGCAGGCCCCCTCCTCATCCCACGACGTTGGCCTGGCGTCGAGGACCGCTCAGCGGAGGGAGACAGAGGATGCGGGATTAATAATTACAGCCACAGCAGGTAGTGGGAGTTCGGAGAGCTGCGAACCCCGAACTCCACCTCCAGGAGTCTGACAGAGCAAATCACAATAAGTGGATGAATTAACTGGGACTTGCCTGTCTCCTGGAGGCTGGGTGGTGACTGCTGTGGCGGACGTTGCTCCTCCCTTCTCCCGCCGGACGGTAACGGAGGACCCCCTGGGAAGACGTTGGGGAGCCGCTCGCGATGGTTCCGGGATGGAGCTCGCCAAGACAGGACTCTGGATGCACACAGCAGCCGGGAAATGCGTCGAGGAGGAGGGGGCGACAGCCGAGATGAGCCGGGCCCAGAACGCTGACGTAACAGCGGGGGAAGATGGCTTGGGAGACGAGGCTGCGGGGTTTCCCCTCTGATGAGGCGCAGGAGTGACAGCTGTGTGGGGAGTTGAGACCTTGCGGCGACCCGGAACTGGATCCGGACGGGATTCGTGCTGAGGTCGACGACCAGTGTGACGACGGCTACTTGCAGGGGGCAAGGCGAAGGTAAGGTTCAGGAATTGCCGCTCCTGTGCCGAGACCGAGGCAAGGAGGTCGGCAAACTCCGGGAAGTCCCTTAACCTAGGATTCCTCTCCACCAGTCTGACTGCCGCCGTCATAAGATAAGATAAGATAAGATAAGCCTTTATTAGTCCCACAATGGGGAAATTCCAGGATTGCAACAGCACAGGGATAGCAACACTCAGAGCAACAATCAGAAGGCAAGAAAAAAAAGCAAGAGCAGCTAATATACATATGTACATATTACTATATATATATGTATATATATATATATATATATATATATATATACAGACACACAGTGCAGAGCATTGTAGCTGGATGGAATAAATATATGAGTATATAAACACACAGTGCGGATCAAAAGCCAGCGAAGGACTTGTTGCTGAACGAACCACCGCCACGTGATCCCAGATGGAAGCAGCTGCGAGCTGGAGCTTCTCCAGGGGATTCCTGAATGACGAAGTTCTCTGGTGGGGATCACCCCTGGGTGGGGCGAACTCGTGGACCGGAGTGGAGGCAGGAATGGGATCCGGGCGTGAGGAGCGGGGATGCCTCCTCTTCGGCTTCCTGCCAGGATTTCCCACCAGCCCACAGAGTGTCTTGTGCTGCGCGGCGAGTTCAGCCCTCCTCACGCTGACTTTGGGATGGTCGGCGTAGCGAGGAAGATTATTAATAAGAACCTCAGCGTTGTCTAGGTGCCAGCGAATCAGGTTTGGGTCGTCGTCGAGACTAGCGGCGAAGAGCGTCCCGTCGACATACTCCAGGGCGCTGGCTAGCTCGTTGCCCAAGCACCGAGCACGGCTCCTGGGAGTCGGCATGCTCCCAGCGTTGACACCCAGACTGGGAAGAACAAAGTCCAAAACTGCAAACTCACGGCCGCCGGCAACTCACTTGGCTGTGACCTACTGTTACGTATGGCTCTCGCAAGCCATACAATGAGAGCCGAGGGCAGACCAGTGAGTTTGCGTTATTCATTGAGATAAGGGGAAAGGAACAAAGGAACAGGGCCTCGTGGGGCCAAAACACAAGCGATGACACAAGGGTAAATACTTACACACGATGCAGGATGACAGAAGGGTGGCTGGCGCCGGACATAGGGATTCCAGCCTTACCCACGCCAGAGAAGAGCGTGGATAATCGTGCGCGAGGTCACAGCCCCGAGTGATCGGAGCTGCTCCCTTTTATAATGGTTGACAGCGTCTCAGCTGATGAGGTAATTGGGCTCCAGCTGTCCCGTAGAGCTTGACAGCTGGAAGCCCGCTGAGACGCTGTCACAATAAGAGCTGGGCCGGTAAGAACGGCCAGTGTGACAGGAAGATACTTTTGACTTGAGGACTAAGACTTGAAACATGCTTGAGACTTATAAAGAAGCCATGTCTTGCAGATCATGAAAACCAATATCTAGAGGACACTCAGAGACCGCATACCTCCACCAAAGCTCCGTCCCTCCATCCCTTTGTCATCCCCTCCATCCCTTTGTCCATCCATATTGCCATATCATGATCAGGACATGGGCTCAGCCCGTGTCTTCGCTTTCTGTTACAGTGGATATAAAAAGTCTACACACCTCTGTTCAAATGCCAGGTTTTTGTGATGTATAAAAATGAGACCAAGATGTTCATAAATCATTTCAAAACTTTTTCCACCATTAATGTGACCTATAACCTGTACAACCCAATTGAAAAACAAACTGAAATCTTTTAAGGGGAAAAATAAAAACTTACAATAACCTGTTAGGGTGAGGAGCTCAGTCATCCGGGAGAGGCTCAGAGTAGAACCGCTGCTCCTTTACATTGAAAGGAGTCAGTTGAGGTGGTATGGGCATCTGATTAGGATGCCTCCTGGACGCCTCCCACTTAAGGTGTTTCGGGCACGTCCCACTGGGAGGAGACCCCGGGGCAGACCCAGGACTCGGTGGAGCGACTATGTCTCCCAGCTGGTCTGGGAACACCTTGGTATCCTCTCTGAAGAGCTGGAGCAAGTGGCTGGGGAGAGGGAAGTCTGGGCTTCTCTGCTTAAACTGCTGCCTCCGCGACCCGGACCTCCGGAAAAGCAGTAGAAGATAGATGGATGGATAATAACCTGTTTGCATAAATGTGCACACCCTGTTATAACCTGGGATGTGGATGTGTTCAGAATTAACCAATCACATTCAAACATGTTAAATGGGAGTCAGCACACACCTGCCACCATTTAAAGTGCTTCCGATTATCCCCAAATAAAGTTCAGCTGTTTTAGTAGGCTTTTCCTGATATTTTTGTCGTCACATCTTCCAGCACAAGCCATGGTCCACAGAGAGCTTCCAAAGCATCGGAGGGATCCCATTGTTCAAAGGTATCAGTCAGGAGAAGAGTACAAAAGAATTTTCAAGGCATTAAATATACCATATAACACAGTAAAGACAGTCATCATTAAGTGGAGAAAATATGGCACAACAGTGACATTACCAAGAACTGGATGTCCCTCCAAAATTGATGAAAAGACGAGAAGAAAACTGGTCAGGGAGGCTGCCAAAAGGCTGACAGCAACACTGAAGGAGCTGCAGGAATTTCTGGCAAGTACTGGCTGTGACAACATGTTACAACAGTCTTCTTCATATGTTTGGGCTGTGGGGTACGGTGGCAAGACGGAAGCCTTATCTTATGAAGAAAAGCATCCAAGCCATTTGAAATCTCCCAAACGCATGTGGGAAAATGTGTTATGGTCCGATGAAACCAAGGTTTAACTTTTTGACCACAATTCCAAAAGGTATATTTGACGTAAACACAACACTACTCATCACCAAAAGAACACCATGCCTACAGTGACGCATGGTGGTGGCAGCATCATGCTTTGGGGCTGTTTTTCTTCAGCTGGAACTGGGGCCTTAGTCAAGGTGGAGGGAACTATGAACAGTTCCAAATACCAATCAGTGTTGGCACAAAACCTTCAGGCTTCTGCTAGCTGAAGCCTGAAGCTGAAGATGAAGAGGAATTTCATCTTTCAGTATGACAGTGACCCAAAGCACACATCTAGATCAACAAAAGAATGGCTTCACCAGAAGAAGATTAAGGTTTTTGAATGGCCCAGCCAGAGTCCAGACCTGAATCCGATTGAACATCTGTGGAGTGATCTTAAGAGGGATGTGCACAGGAGATGACCTCGCAATCTGATAGATTTGGAACGTTTTTGCAAAGAAGAGTGGGCAAATACTGCCACATCAAGATGTGTCATGCTGATAGACTGTTTCCCAAAAAGACTGAGTGCTGTAATAAAAGCTAAAGGTGCTGCAACAAAGTATTAATTTAAGGGTGTGCATATTTATGCAATCAGGTTACTGTAAGTTTTTATTTTTTCCCTTAAAAGATTTCAGTTTGTTTTTTAATTGGCTTGTACAGGTTATAGCTTTCTTCCACAAGCTGTTAGGATGCTGAACAGTTCATCCGGAATCTCTCATACATACAACTGCACCTACAAACATTATGTATATTATTTGTATATTATAGTCCTGGTTAGTTCTCAAGTATGTCACAGGGAAGTGTGAATGGCTGTGGTGGGGTGGGGGGGTGAGGGTATGTGTGAGTGTGTCTTAAATGATGTTCTTTTTACTTATATGGATGCCGAGAGAAACGCAATTTCATCTTGCCTGCACTACAGTTGTATGTACAGCAATATGACAATAAAGGTTGATTTGATTTTGATGTAGGTCACATTAATGGTGGAAAAAGTTTTGAAATGATTTATCTTGGTCTCATTTTTTTACATCACAAAAACCTGGCATTTGAACAGAGGTGTGCAGAATTTTTATATCCACTGTATGTTCCATCCTTAGTTAATATTATTGTTAAATCATGTCCTCATTCATAGTTATCCTTAACACTGCACGTTTAATCCTTTGCTACAGTATTCCTATCTTTTTCATTATTCCTGTGTTGGCTTTTATTTTGACAGCGTCCTTTGTTTATTTCCTTTCTAGCTCAGCTCATCCTTGTTTTACTAATTATTGTTCATGGCTGTTCTTTATCAGTTAATTATTTTCTTTCCTATTTATTGATGCCACTCCTTAATCTCTTTGTTGGGTCATAGTCACTCCTTACATGTTCCAGCTCGTTTCCTCTTTGTAGCTGTTTGGGTGTTCCACAGCATTGCAAGTTGCTGCCTTTACGGCCTTGTTTGTGTTTTCAGCCCTTGAGCTGCATTTATTTTGTCATAAATCATGTTAAATAGTCGCCCTGCATGTGAATCCTCTTATATGTCCCAGAGGGGCGGATGTGAGACACCATCCATCTGTAAATTGTGAGATAGGTCTTTGGCGGAGGTATGCACTCACAGATCACAAGTGTTGGACAAGTTACTAAAAAATAGTAACTAATTACAGTTACTAGTTACTTCTTTTCAAAAATAACTGAGTTGCTTTATTAATTACTGCATGATTAAAGTAACTAGTTACTTGGAAAAGTAACGTTCACATTACTTTTAAATGCATACTTAAATCATCTTGCACACATAGCAAGATAATTTAGTTAAAGGATTACATTACGGGTTTATTAATGTCAGGCTGAAAACAGACTGTTTCAGACAGAGTTTATAGAACATGTTCAGTCTGCTTCGTCCTGCCTTGAGTGCTCTTATTGTGGGAAAAATCTGAAGAAAATCAACAGGAAATTGCCTGTAATTTCCTCATTTTGCAGCGAGAAATAGGGTTTGTGGAGTGACAGAGAGGGAAAAAGAGTGAGAATCACTCCAAAAGAGTGAGTTGGAAACACTGCATAAAGCTGTCCACGTGTATCTTACCTTTATGATATGGATTAATGCAATGTGCAGTGATCCAAAGAAAATGTCCATTATCCACAGTCCAAATGTCTGTTGTGACAGAGACATGATCCAGTCTCTCAAATTCCTTTTGGAGATCAAAAACCATTTTTGAACTAGAAAAGCACTCATAGAGCGCATACCTCCACCAAGGCTCCTTCCGTTTGTCATGGATCACCTCCAAAATGTAATGGGTTTGTGTGTAGGCCTTTAGCCACTTGTGGTGAAAATGGCATCAAAGTCTGTCCGTCAGTTTTGGAGTATTGTTGCTAACGCACTGTGAGAAGATAAGAGCCTTGGCTGAGGTATGCATTCTCAGATCATCACCAAAATATAATGGGTTCCTGTCTAGCCCAAGAACCACCTCTGGTGAAAATTTCATCCAAATCCATCCCGTAGTTTTTTTGTAATCCTGCTGCACAAATACAAACAAAGCCCTTGGTGGAGGTATGCACTCTCAGATCATCACCAAAATCTAATCATCTGTTCCCCGTGCCATTACACATCATCCATCCATCCATCCATCCATCTTCTTCCGCTTAATCCTTTTTGGGTCGCAGGGGGGCTGGAGCCTATCCCAGCATCTTTGGGCGAGAGTCAGGGTACACCCTGGACAGATCGCCAGTCCATCGCAGGGCCAACACAGAGAGACAGACAACCATTCACTCTCACAGTCATACCTAAGGACAATTTAGAATCCCCAGTTTTGATGCCAATTAACCTAACATGCATGTTTTTGGCATGTGGGAGGAGATCAGAGAAATCCCGAAGTAAACCCACGCAGACACGGGGAGAACATGCAAACTCCACACAGATCACTGTTGGTCGGCGGCTGGGATTGAACTCAGGATCCCCCGGCCAAGAGTGACTTGCTGTGCTGCCGCAGTGCTAACCACTCCGCCACCGCGCTGCCGCCATTACACACCTTTCCTGAAAATTTTATCAAAATCCGTTCATAACTTTTTGGGTTATGTTGGTAACAGACAGACAGACAGACAAACCCCGGTAAAAACATTACCTCCTTGGCGGAGGTAATAATTGTTATCAAGGTAGCAAGTAAATGTGTTTTAACTTCAGTGGATCACAGTCTCAGCTGTCTCATGGAAAGTGACTGTTATCACATCTTCCTTCTGTAACAACAATTCTTGCTGGGTCACAAACTATCCAGATGCATAGCTGTGCTTGAAATCCAGTTGTGGCTGTTCAGAATACAATAGATCCACTTCACAGTGTTGTTAGCATAGTTAGCCGTTACGTAGCACTGGCTTTGTCGGAGCTTCTTGCTGTTTTCAGGACCTTCTGAAGGTTAAAATGTCTCAACCGGCACTTTAGCTTGCAACTCACCAATATGCTTTTGTCCTTAACCGCAACAAAGGAGAAATAATTTGTCTATATCCACAAAAACAAAGTAGCTTCATCTTTTCCCAGCAAGAACAAGCTCCTTTTGTGGCTGCTGGCTGCAGCAGTGAAAAGGCTCCTTGCAACAGGTCACGTTGACTGATGGCTGTGTCAGCTACATAGGGTCAGTTTGTATTTGTTTGTGCTAAAAATATCTATTAATATTAGTAAAATGAGTAATACATCTGATCAGATTTCAATAACTTTAGCACATTACTGAATTTTTAAACAGTAATTTCGTTACACAGGATGTTACTGCAAAAGTAGTGGTGTTACTTTGTAACGTGTTACTCCCAACACTGCGGATCACCTCCAACATCTAATGAGTTCATCTTTGGGCCAAGAGTCACCTTTGGTGAAAACATCATCCAAATCCATCTATGAGTTTTGCGTGATCCTGCTAACAGACAACGAAACAGCAGCAAAAACAACATGACTATGGGGGGGGGGGGGATGAAAAGTTCATTGGCTGAAAAGTTCATAGTGGTTAAATTTGACCAAATGTGGTTTATTTTTCAACATAGTCTCCCCTTCGGTCCACACACTTCTTCATCAGTGTTGCAGCGCTTGGATCCCTGCGGTTAAAAAATAAATTAAGGTGGAATTGCCAGCCCCATATAATTACAACAGGCTTGTTATCATAATGTCCCAACCCATGAGACAGGTAGTGCTGGTTTTCATGGTTATCCGGTAGCAAGCAGACCAGTGCCTGACCTGACATAAAGGGTCGGGCCGTCGGCGACTCAACCGGCAACCCCGCCCTTCCGAGGGCGTGGAGGGTGAAATTGGGTATCCTGGCAGAACTAAAAACAATATCTGTCACAGGTCTGTGGTTGACGACTCCCAGTTACATGGGGTGAGACTGGACATCCTGGCAGATAAGCACATCTGTCGCAAGGTCTCTGGTGGTCTTTTACCAGTCGGTGCATCGTGACATGCACTACACAAAGAGCAGAGATAAACAAATCTGGTCAGTCACTGCAACAGATACTGGAGTCAGTTTGTCTTGGCCTCTCCTTGCCACTGATAATACCTCTATGTAGCGTAAAATATAGAAAATTAATAAATATGAATATGATCAGGTATGAATTATTTAATTTATATTGATGTATTGGAATCTGAGATCGAATCTCGTTTCATATACACCAGAAAAGTCAATAACACTCGTAGGGGCACCAGCTTCTATCTTTAAGAAACAATTTTAATTTTAATTTCACTTTATACCTGTTTAATCACTCAATAAATTAATTAATAATCAATCTCAAAAATTTTCAGTGAATTCGATACCTGTGCTTGAAACAGACTCAGAATGAAATAAATTCTCAACAACTTCTCTCATTTTCACATATTTATTAAATGAAATGATTAACAGACATTGCAGTAATTTCATTAATCATAAAATCAATCTTGTAAATGATAGATTAACAATGTCAATATTTTCGGAACCAGGGTTAAACTGAGAAATGAATTTCTATCAGTTTGAGTTAACAGATTATGGAAACAACGCAAATTTATGGAGAAAGTTTACTAATTATATGAAAAAGTCCTGGATTAATCTTAATAAAATAAAAACGGAATTTTAATAAAAAGAAGAGTTATGTTAAGGGCTTCTTAATTTGCATCTGATTAGATACACAAATTATTACCGAACCTCAGACGTTTTAATTCAGCAGATGAATTAAAGTTTGCAGCTCAGGTGATTCCCGTTCGGCGTCGTCCTCAGCCCAAGATTTCGTGGACGTTAATATCTGCCCGCAGATATTTTCAGGGTCCACATTTTGACCTTTAAGTTCAAGCGGTCGAAGAGGCTGGATTCTGGGCTGTATGACCCAGAGTTGAAACTGGGCTTGGCGCCAGATGGTGACGACGTTTCTTCAGCGTGTGATGAACAGCTGCGCGTTGATTCCTCAGCTGCACGTGATGTGGGAGCTGCGTCTTCTAAGAGGCCTTCGATAATAATTAATTAAAGATATCTAATCCAATCTCAAATTAAAGAGTTTCGGACTTTAGATAAAAATGATAGCTTCTGGTGGGTGCTTGGTCAAGAAAAATATTATAAAAATAAAGTCAGGATTAAAGTTTACATTAAAATTAAACAAACGGTGATTTTACAGAAAGTTTAACAAAGAAAAAGAGATAAGTAAAAATTGGAGTTTAACTCCGATTAAGAATTGAGCTCAAAGAAATAGGAATTCCTAGGCATTTAAGAGAAAAAGAAAAGGCATTAAAATACAAAGTTACATAAACAAATTACGAGTTATCTGCTCTGTGTTCAGAAAAACAACACATGGTAGGAGTCTTTGTTCAGACGGTCCTTTGTTCTTCCTTGCTGTGTGTAGACAATAGACTTCCAAGAGACGAACAAGTCCTTCACTTCCGCCCTCCAGAGAGAGCAGTCGCTTTTTTCTTTGCTCCTGTTCCCTGTCTCTCCCTCCCTAACTGACTGGATCTCAGCTTGCTATTGTATGTGTCTGCATGGCTCTCTAATGGTATTCATCCTAACGAAATTCTGGATTTAATAAGCTGGGCTTTGAACGCAATCGACACAGTCTTCTCAACGAGGAAATCGGGTCTGGGGGAGCCCATCTGTCTTGCAAGTACTGCTGCTGCGGGTTACATTAAAGATACATACAATTGGAATCTTATGTGTCTGTGCGATCTTTCAATTGAAGATATAGAAGATATATATCTCTTTGGAGCTACGGTCTCAGGACTTCTACTGATCGGCTTTAGGATAGTCCTGGTGTATCGCAAATTATGGAAGATGGACAGAGCTTATCAAAAAGCTGACCCTGCGAAGCTCTTTCATCAATTCGACCAGCTGGGGAGGACTCTGATAGTGGCTAATGGAGAACTGTACAGGAAGATTGAAAACATCACGGTGGCGCTAAGAGCTCTCCAGGATATGATTTCAAAGCCTGGCAACGATGGAATTGGAGCACTGAATCCGTAAGAGAATGGAAAGTTTTTCTCTGAAGTCAGTGCTTATTCGACCTGTTTTCGGCGCCCTCAGCATTCAGTCCTCCTGATGAATAACAGTATAAATGTTGATTTTCCCCTTCATAAACATTTGGCGTACAGTATCTGGACTCTCAAGGACAGCCATGTGTCTGACTCAGAGAATTTCCATCTGCCGTGCTCAAGGACATGTGCCTCTGACTTTCAGACACTAGTCATAACATCTGCTGAGAGAGAGATCTTTGCTGTTCACCAGTAACTGATAACTGCCACCCTTGCATCCAACACACACAAGACTGACCCATTTATACTGATGAAAGACACACATTCACTGTTCTCTCTACTGTTGCTGTTTGTTAAGTGTGATTCATTGTCTGCTAATTGTGCATTGAGGGTTTTTTTTCTGGGTGATCATAATTTGGCTCACTTGAGCTTATTTGAGCTTACGAGCATTATTTTGATTAACTATGTTTTTTTTCTCTCTACCTATTGTTTTGTTCCCTGACCCTTGACCTCTATTCCCCTCCTGTTGACAGGCGCCTCCATAGCTTGCCGCGTCATTGGGAAGCGCCTATCAGGCGCGCCCAATGTCAAGTCAAATTCCTCGTATGTTTACTTGTTTATTTGTAAATGTGCTTGGCAATAAACTTTATTCTGATTCTGATTCTGAAAAAGAGAAAAAAGATCGGTGGAGAAGGGCGAGCCGAAAGAGAAGAGAGGCTGAAGCAGGGGTCTCTCTGTTATTTATAAGTTCTGTTGAGCTATTGCGGGCTTCCGGACTGACCGGAATCTCAGCCAATGAGAGTCCTTCGTGGGAGGCCCGATGAACTTTCAGTCCAATGAACAAACAGTCTACAAGGGACCAATGGGATGAAGAATTGTTGTCATGCAGAGATTGGCTGCTGGAGTCACATGGTTTTAGAGAATATGCTTTTTCCTTTACGTCTTAAACTAAGATAATTTTAGTGATTAGTATAAATTATAAGCAGTGCTTCTAAATCAACATGCAGGAATAAACATTCATTTAAACAATTTTAACATGCATATATATATATAAATAAAATCACAGATTAATGCATTTCACACATATTGTTGATTTTCCACATTAAAACATCAGAGTCCATTTGCTTTTCATAGTTCTGAAAAGAAGAAGGTTTAGAATTGAGTTTGTAATAATGTACTTTAAAGTTCACTGGTTAAATCCAGCATGTCCCAGAGTTTAAGGAAATTTTATTGAGCTGTGGATCCATGTTTGGCCAGGTCTGTTGCATGTTTATGGGGGCAATAAAAGCAAAGCCGGACATTGGGGAAATTCCTTAGGCTGGTTTTAACAAAGGAATGGGATTTCAGCTGTGGCCTGGAGAGAAAATCCATTTTTTGACTGTCTTACTCCTGGGTGAAACAAAATGTCTTTAAGCAGAAGAGTAATTATTGCTGAGCCAAAGTGAGATGATGCTACAGTCCCCCCTCTGGTATCAATGGTGACATTGATTCAGCGTTGATAGCAATCCTAGGCATCAAATCCCAATTTGGCGAGGCTTGATCCAAATGCTGAACTAAAGTTCTGATGTCGATAAGTCTTAAGCTTGTAAACAGTATCTATCCCAAAGTGTAGGTCCTTAAATTTGGTTTTCTGAAAAACTTCTGGAAATTTCAAAAATAATTTGGGCATGACCAAATATAAACATTGTATAATTGTCTAGGATATACTAAAGTTCTATATAAGTCTGTAAAGACTTAAAAATTCTGGGTAGAAAAAAAGTGAACTAGAAGTATGTGGGTTTTGACATACTTGATATAAATGTTTTGGGTTTGCTGAAAAATATCTATTCAAAATTTCAAAAACAGTTTAAATGTGCATAAAATCTAAATAAAGTATAAAGGATTATTTGTATATACACAAGCATATATCCAAAAATCTTAGTCAAAAGCAAAAATAAAATTCTTTCATATTTGAGGTAGATTCAGACTAATCAATATTGAGGTGACTCAAGGAGGTTCAAATTGAATTTGTTTAGTTAGACTAAACCATGGTTCCACAGATGTCCAAATCATAGGGTGTTTGAGGCTTTTGTGCAGAAAAACTGAGTGGGCATAGGATGTCGTTATCATTCTTTGGATGGCAATGAGAAGTAAATTTGGATTTACTGCAAAAAGGATATGATGAGAGAGCATATTCATTGCTAAAGCGTTAACTGAAAAGCTAATGTTTCTAGCTACTTCTGAGAGTAACGTAGACATTGGCTGTGTGTGAGTATAGTCAACCTTTAACACAAAGAGCAAAGAGTTCAAGACCTTGTTGAGTTTGACTGAAGCTTCGGAGCAAGCATTCAAAACCAACACAGTGTCTTGTAAGATTTTGGTAACCATTTGTGTTTCGACAACCTGGCATTTCGGTTTAGCGGTGTTGACCGAGTTAACAGTGGGCATGCTAAGGCTAACAAGAGGCTCTAACGATGAGGCTGTTATTAAGAATCCACCCGAGGATCTTTGACCTTTCGTTTTGGCTTGGCCCAATTCTGACTGGTTAACAGTGGGTGTGATTGCTAGGCAGATGGCTAAACTGATAAACAGGAGGGCCATCATCTTGGCAAACATAAAAGTGAGTGGTTTTGGATCTTAATCTTCTTGTTGATCTTTCTTTAGATACCTGGTTGGCAAATGAAAATTCCTCTTAGAGGTGGAATGATTTCTTTTAGATGGATGTACTTTATTGATCCCAAAACTGGGAAATTACAGAATAGAGCTTAAGAGATTGAACTCTAAACCTTGTGCTTGTTTTTCACCTTTGATGGGAGTTTTAAGATTATTAGCTCAAGCTAATGGTGTTGAATGTCTTGTGTATACTATTTGGTAATAGTAAGTTGTTGAAGTTTATTAGATTTTACAGAGGTCTTTGAAATTAGTTTAAGGGCTAATTTGGTTTTTAATATACCCTTTCCTTTTCTGGAAGTTTGATGCAGTAACTGATCGGATAAATTTGACTGAGTGTACCTGAGGCTAGTAGTTAGCTACAGTTATTTCTCAGACGTAGGTTTGATTTTAATCTTATTTATGGACTTACTTTGACAGTGTTGTACCCGACAAGTCCCATGGGGTTTTGGTAAAGGTTACTCTGATTTTGGTGAGCCCATTTGAAAATTAGGTCCTGGGTTTGGCACTTGAGTGGCCAAAGTTTGTTGTTGACAATGTGTGGATTCATCCACTCGGGCAGGAATTTAGGAGTGATTTTCCTTTCCTGTAAATTTATTTCCGGTGTCTGCGGTACAAATGTGGGGTAGAAGATCTTGTCCCCCCTTCGCAGTTTGTCATGCGAGAGTTTTTGATCGTTGTACGCCTTGTGTCATTTGGCGAATCAGTCCGAATGTTTTTGAAATACAGCCTTGGGAGCTTTGTATGTCGTTTTGATGCAGTGTTCTGCAGCTGGAATGTTATAGGCATTGGCAGTCATCACCCCCCTCTGGTTTCGAGGAACTCTGAGCGGTGGCGATGATAGTTCGTCGGAAGCATGAACAGGAGTGCCATTGTATAGCTGCAGAGAAGATTTTGTCGCATGAAGTGGTGTCAGGTTTGGTATGTCAGAGGGTTTAGACGCAGGCAGCGCATGTAACATTTTATCCAACCGGTGTTTGACGGTTTTATGGATCATTTGGTTGTAAGGTTGAGTGACTGTGCGCCTTGCATTTGCAAAAGTTGGGTTCATTGTCGCAAAAACCTGAGGTTTCAGAGGGTCTAGAAAGCCGGTTGATGTGGCTCTTGTGACCATGCAGGCCTCATGGGCGGGTGGGTGGGTTTCAAAATGTGACACCACCATTGAATCATGGGTATCAAGGGTTTCAAGGGGGCCGTTTGGGGTTTTCTGCTCGGCCGTTGAGTTTTCTAGGTCATTTGATTCCTTGGTGTGACCTTGTATTTGAAGGTGACTTTTGACTTCTTGTGGACAGTACTCACCTTGGTCTTGGCGGTCGCTTTCACTCGGTTGCAGTTGTTCCAACAGTGCTAGTTGTGTGAGACTTGGGGTGTCCAAAGTGTTCAGAACAAAGCACTGTGATTCAGTTGTCCTTGTTGGGTCAAATGGGTGAGGGTGTTGCATTTGAGCCCATAGTTTGAGATTCTTGAAATCAATCAGTGGCTCAAAACAGTTCAGTACGTCTTTGCCAACAAGTAATGGAATGGCGTCAAGTTTGGACACGTAGACCGGATGTGTCAAGGTCATGGGTCCAATGGACATGTTTAGTAGTGATACGCCCAACAGGGTTGTTTTAGTGAGCGCATATGGTCGCACAGCTAATGAACAGGGTTCCAGTTTCAAATGTTTGTTAGCGCGGTTAGCAGCTACACGTAGTTTGTCAAAAAGGGTGTGTGACATGAGAGTGATGTCAGCAGCGGTGTCTAAAACAGCGTCCTGACACATCATGTTTTCAAGGGTCAGTGGAAGGTAGAATTTCCGTGCCACCCCTCTCTCGTTTAAATCGCATAGAAATTGTGGAACCGCTGGTTCGACACAGAGTTGCGACATGTTGTTAGAGGAGTGGTCTGTGACCTGTGGTTGGGCTGCCATAACAGCACTGGACTGCGTTGAGTCCTTTGGTCCTTCCTCATTTGCATGAGGGATTTTCTTCTTGCGTTTCCTTCGTTTGGAATGCTTGTTTTGAGTTGGCACAGCTGATATAGCTAGAATGTTAGCAGTTTTATTCTCTTTGTAGCTTTGAATCTCTGCTAGGAGGTGTTTGACAATTTCAATATCTTCTCTACTGAACGTAGGAGTTTCTTCTTCCTTCCAAGGTTTGTGATAGGTCTCCGCTTCTGAGCTTCTGTGATGGGATGGAGACCATTTGTCGCGGTTACGCGTGTCTTCGTATCGGTATCTGTCATCATGGTAGTCCGTATCGCGTTCTCGTGACCTATCCCGTGGATATGGTCTACGACGGTAGTCGGGTTTTCGCAAAGTTGGTCCAAAGTGATATCCAGAGGACCTAGTGTGGTCTTGACCTTGATGAGGTCACTTGGGAAAATGCTTTGGCTGTTTATGTATTCGTAGTGTAGGAGGTGGAGAAGAGCGAGGAGCTCCTTCCAACTCCAAGGTGTTAGATGCATCGCTAATAGCTAGCACTGTGGCAGGCTCAGCGTGCTTGTTGTGGCTTTGTTGCTGTTTTTGGAACGCATAGTGTGCAAACTCTCTCAGCTGACTTATTGAGTTTGACCTTGGGTTAGCTGTAACTCCCAGGTAATGGCTCACAGTGGGATGGAGGTTTTGGATGAAGAGGGTCTTGAAATTGTGGTCTTCTTCCATCCCTGGTGTATTTTGAGATCCAAAATATGCAAGTAGGAGTCTCTGGTAGTAGGCTTGTGTTGGCTCTGAGCATCCTTGCTTCACGGCTAGGGCTGCAGTTAGCCCTGCTTGTAAGCAGTCATCGGAGAACTCCTTTTCGATGGCTTCGCGGAGCAGCATGTAGTCTGCTTTGATGTTTGTCGGCTGTCTGTCTATGAATTTTGATACTGACCTGTTAGATGTTAGCTTAATCAGATAGATGCGATCATCAATTGTAGCATTAGGATACTTACGCAGGTAGTAATCAATGTCCTGTAAATAGACTTTGGCGTCAGGTGAACCCGTAGGTCCTGGATCAAATTTGGTGATATTTTGCGTTATCTTGTCAAGGTCGCGGTCTGAAGGGGCACACGCACGCTGTCCACGCGGTTGTCCGTATTCGAAATGGGAATCGGGCGAGGGAGCGCGGTGGGTGTCCCGGTGTTCATGTCTTTCCTTTAGGAGCAGTTGACATTCCTTGTAGTCCTTCTTCACATTTTCAAGTTGACCTTCAACTCTTCTGAGTTCCTTCTTTGTGTCTTGAAGGGCATCTTCAAGTTCATTGTTGTCTTGGTGAAGCGCGTTATTGTTATGCATCAACCGTTTATTTTCTCACTCTGCACGGTCCAAATCTTGTACCGCTTCATCCAGTTGGTTTTGAGTTTTGTCATTCTCCTCTTGAGATTGTTCCAGATTTTTTTTTAGTGCCTCATTCTCTTCTTGGAGAGATAGGATCGTTGTTTGTTGATTTGCTAGCTCGTTCTCGGCTACCTTTAATCTTGCGACTAATGTTAGCGCAAACTTACCTAACACACTGGTGAGGTCCTTGCATTCTGGTGGCTTTTCAGTGTGTTCATTCAAAAGTTCTTCAGTGAATTGCTTCAATTCTTCGGGCTGTGTTTCCTTGACCCGTGTTGTGAAGCTAGAAATTAAATTAGAAGTCCATGCTTCCAATGTTGTTTGAAGGTCATTCAAGTTTGGTAAATCGGTTGGCTGTCTGTTGACTCGTCATGTTTGACCGTTGTTGTTATTTAACTTTTGAAAATAAAATTCAGCTGGTTGATTATTCTTAAATTTGTTCAACAAGGTTTAACCTTGAGATTTTTATGTTACAACCGTGATAGTTGAAAGTTCCTTTTAGAATTTGTTTCAACTTGTAGGCTTGCAGGATGGGAAATAGAATTTTGAAATTATTTTGAAATGTAGAGATACTTCAATTAATTCGTTCGTTGAAACTGTATGTTGTTAAAGTTTAAACGAAATTGGATTGAATTTGTTTCACAAAACAAAACTGAAATTTCAATTGTGTGGATTGACTTCCTTCCTTTGATTTTCAAAGTCTAGTATTGGAATTTGTCATCAATAACTGGCTTTGGGATTTTGCAGAATGTCACTTTGAAAGTGAGGATTTTATTTACAAAAGAAATACAAAAACAAAAGAGGCTAGATGCTTTAAAGATTTAAGATTATAAGTTTCCACTTTCTTTTAAAGCTAAGGCTTTCCTTTGGTTTTATTTGTTAAAGCCTATTTTCATTTGAAGCATTAAATGTTTTAAAAATATTTACAAATTAGAAACAAGTGAATTGTTTGAATATTTGGTATCCAGGGATTTCTTAGGAGTGAAGCCAGTAGTGATCTGTCTTGATTGTCATATATAAATTTCTTATTTACAGAATAGTCAATGTTTGCACCTTTTTGACTTTTCTTTTAAATCCTGGAAAAATTTTTAAAATTATGCAGGTTGGTTAAATGTTTTTCTTTTCCTGTAGAGAAAACATGAATCAGAAATGACACAATGAGTTTAAATGACACCTAGAGCTTCGCTTAAGTGTTAATTGCTTGGTGTGGTTTCTTAAATTTGAGAAAGAGGAAAAATTATAAATATTCACCAAGTCTGTAAATTTGTCAAAATGCACAGGATTAATCCTACTTTAATGTTACTCTTGAGTAAACATCAGCATTAGAATCCTTAAACTAAAACTGGGTTTCTGTGGGAAGGGAATCACACCATATCACATTTAAAAACAGCAAAATATGCACACATATAGCTTCAAAGTTTGCAACTTTTTGCTTAAAAGTGTGTAAATATGTTTGCTTTTTGCTTAAAAGATTATAATATGTGGTTACATAAGTGATTAAATACAATAGGGGTGTTTGTAAATGTTCCTGCTATAGGTATCTATGCAGTGAGTGGGGTTTCACCACTGAGAAAAACTTTCAGAAGCCAACAGGTTCTTCTCCCTTTTGTTCTTGGCATAAAAGTTTGGATTAGTGTTAAATTTAGTTTATTCCGAATAATATGAATTGCTTTGAAGTTACTTTGAAGACTTAATTTGGTTATAAATCGTCTTTAAAGATTAGAAGTTTAAATAAAAATTGCAGTCCCTATGTTTCACCACAAGATGGAGGCAGTTTTTGTCTCCACTTCCGGAAGAGGAAACCCAATGACGCCACTCAAGGAGTCAAGGATCTCTACTCAAAATGGCGGCTACAGGGAACTTTACCTAGACTTAAGATGGCGTCGCTGAGCCGATCTACACATGCGCAGTTTTGTGCACAGCTTGATGGTCGCGTGCGCGACAGTGCATGCACGTGCCACGTGGATGCAGCTCAAGCTTCAGTCCATAAAACCACGCCTTGCTTTCCAAAGGCGGGAAAACTTCGGTCTCCCTAAACTTTATTCAACAAGTTTATACAATGGTTAATTCAAATAAATCCCCCAAGGGTTTGCTTCGCCTGCGGGGTTTTGAAATAATGGGGAAAACAAATAGGATTTCTTCGCTATTTTGTTCCCAGGCCTATTTTAATTATTCAGCGTGTAATCACGCTTCTTAAGCATGCATTGAACAACAAAAAAACTAAAAACTGACTAGAGTGGGGTCGCTTCACCCTCCCTTCTCTTGGTCAGCAGACACACACACCACAGTAATCAGTGGAGCGAATTCACCCCCTCCCCCTTGTGACACAGAGACAGACAATAGACTTGCTGCAGACAATGAACCACCTTTGTGAGTTAAAAATCAACCAAGATCACACACAGCTTATATTTTAATTTCTTTCATTCTGAGTTTGTCAAGTTCAACCAGGCTCTCACACGGGACACACCAATAAATCTGTAGGGTAAAATATGGAATTTTAATAAATAATAAATATGATAGCTTCTGGTGGGTGCTTGGTCAAGAAAAATATTATAAAAATAAAGTCAAGATTAAAGTTTACATTAAAATTAAACAAACGGTGATTTTACAGAAAGTTTAACAAAGAAAAAAAGATAAGTAAAAATCGGAGTTTAACTCCGATTAAGAATTGAGCTCAAAGAAATAGGAATTCCTAGGCATTTAAGAGAAAAAGAAAAGGCATTAAAATACAAAGTTACATAAACAAATTATGAGTTATCTGCTCTGTGTTCAGAAAAATGACACGTGGTAGGAGTCTTTGTTCAGACGGTCCTTTGTTCTTCCTTGCTGTGTGTAGACAATAGACTTCCAAGAGACGAACGAGTCCAAAGAGAAAAAAGATCGGTGGAGAAGGGCGAGCCGAAAGAGAAGAGAGGCTGAAGCAGGGGTCTCTCTGTTATTTATAAGTTCTGTTGAGCTATCGCGGGCTTCCGGACTGACTGGAATCTCAGCCAATGAGAGTCCTTCGTGGGAGGCCCGATGAACTTTCAGTCCAATGAACAAACAGTCTACAAGGGACCAAAGGGATGAAGAATTGTTGTCATGCAGAGATTGGCTGCTGGAGTCACATGGTTTTAGAGAATATGCTTTTTCCTTTACGTCTTAAACTAAGATAACTTTAGTGATTAGTATAAATTATAAGCAGTGCTTCTAAATCAACATGCAGGAATAAACATTCATTTAAACAATTTTAACATGCATATATATATATATATATATATATATATATAAATCACAGATTAATGCATTTCACACATATTATTGATTTTCCACATTAAAACATCAGAGTCCATTTGCTTTTCATAGTTCTGAAAAGAAGAAGGTTTAGAATTGAGTTTGTAATAATGTACTTTAAAGTTCACTGGTTAAATCCAGCATGTCCCAGAGTTTAAGGAAATTTTATTGAGCTGTGGATCCATGTTTGGCCAGGTCTGTTGCATGTTTATGGGGGCAATAAAAGCAAAGCCGGACATTGGGGAAATTCCTTAGGCTGGTTTTAACAAAGGAATGGGATTTCAGCTGTGGCCTGGAGAGAAAATCCATTTTTTGACTGTCTTACTCCTGGGTGAAACAAAATGTCTTTAAGCAGAAGAATAATTATTGCTGAGCCAAAGTGAGATGATGCTACATCTATCTGCCAAGAATGTGCCGCTAGTCCAGCAAAAGCTAGCGGTACTCAAATACTTTGCAAGCAGTTTCATGAAATGGTCAGTCAGAAAGCAACTCATACTGGCTTGGACATTGCACGGGTTAACAAGGTCAGGAGTTCCTGGCAGCGGAAGGCGAAGGACAGAGCTGCGTACAGGAATCTGATCAGACCTAAATGAAACAGTCATTGTCGCCCTTGACAGACTGCTATGATGATGATGATGATGATGTTATTATAATGTAGCCATATAATGTATTCTACCAATTCCACCTTAAATCAGCATCATAGTTTATTGAATCCTTCAAGTCGGTTTTCATTTTTTTTCCTCCTCTCTTCTCCATTACAGTTTACTGAGAAGGTTGATAATTATTAAGCAATATTGCACAACAGTGCAGTATCATATCACTGCAGTGCGTAGTAAACGAGCATAATAGAACAGGCCTATTGTGATTTCACAAACAAAATTAAACATTGTCCAGTGCTGAAGTTTACTGTGTTTACATACCGTGTGGGTCATGTGGCTCGCAATGACATACATCCTTGTCTGTCAGCCGGAGTTACGTTCGCACACACGCCAAACCCTGTCTTAAACTGCACACTTTGCTTGCTTTTCTTGGCATCTTCAGATGAAATAATGTCAATCATTACATACTATGTGGATGGAGACCACATTCCTTTCCGTTCCAAGCCATTTTACTTTTCTGCAGTGTTTGGTGGTAAGAGTGCACTGCTTCCGGGTTGCAGAGGTGTGTGGCCCTATGGTCTGGCCATGCACGTAACTCCATGGACACGTCTTAAAGGGGAAGTACATGAAAAGGGCAATATTAAAAATTAATTTTCAAAAAATTCCTGGATCTAGCTTGTGATCCGGACCATAACCAAAATCTAATCATCTGTTTCCCGTGCCATTACACACCATTCCTGAAAATTTCATCAAAATCTGTGCATAACTTTTCAAATCAAATCAAATTTTATTGTCATATTGCTGTACATACAACTGTAGTGCAGGCAAGATGAAATTGCGTTTCTCTCGGCATCCATATAAATAGAAGCAGTATGATTTAAGACACACTCACACATAGCTTCACCGCCCCCACCCCCACCCCCCCATCCGTTCACACATCCCTGAGACATACTTGGGAAAAAACTAACTAACTATAATATACAAATAATATACAAAATGTCCGTAGGTGCAGTAGTGTGTATGAGAGATTCCGGGTCAACTGTTCAGCATCCTGACAGCTTGTGGAAGGAAGCTGTTGATCAGTCTGGTGGTTCTGCCTCTGATGCTCCGGAATCGTTTACCAGATGGAAGAAGTTCAAAGTGTTTATGCAGAGGGTGAGAACAGTCCTTGACAATGTTCAGTGCCCTGCTCCTACAACGGTTCTGAAAAAGTTCTTGGACAGAGGGGAGGGAGACTCCAATTACCCTCTCAGCTCCCTTAACTATCCTCTGCGGGGCTTTTTTGTCTGACATACTGCAGCTGGAGTACCAAGTAGCAATGCAGTACGTCAGAACACTCTCCACCACACCTCTGTAGAAGGTCCTGAGGATGCAGATGGGGAGAGAGGCCTGTTTGAGTTTCCTCAAGAAGTGCAGTCTCTGCTGAGCCTGCTTCCTGATCCCCAAGGAATTCTTGCTCCAGGTCAGGTCCTGCGAGATCTGCACACCGAACTTGATGATGAGCCTGAGAAATTGATGTTCTCCACTCTCTCCACTAAACGGCCGCCAATGCTGAGGGGGACGTGCTCAGGCTGTGACCGCCGGAAGTCAATAATCATCTCCTTCGTTTTGTCCACGTTGAGCACCAGATTGTTCTCCCTGCACCAGCCCTCCAGGTCTCTCACTTCTTCCCTGTACATTGATTCCTCATCCCTCTGAATAAGTCCCACTACCGTGGTGTCGTCTGCAAACTTAATAATCTGGTTCACCTCGTGTCTGGATACACAGTCATGTGTTAGAAGTGTAAACAACAGTGGACTGAGTACACAGCCTTGAGGGGATCCGGTGCTCAGCGTGACAGAGTTGGAGATGTTGTTTCCAACCCGGACAGACTGAGGTCTCTCAGTCAGGAAATCCAGGATCCAGAGACATGTGGCGGTGTTCAGACCGAGAAGGAGTAATTTCTCCATCAGTCTCTGGGGAATAATGGTGTTGAATGCTGAACTGAAATCAATGTACAGGAGTCTGGCGTAGGTGTCTTTCTGGTCCAGGTGGGTGATGACAGAGCGCAGGGTGGTGACTAGGGTGGTTTTGGAGTAATGTTGCAAACAGACAGACAAACCAACCAACAAATCAACGCTGGCAAAAACACTACCTCCTCCCTTGGCGGAGATAATAAACAAAACCATGAAGTTACACAGTTATACAGTTACTTATATTTCAAGGCATCCATTAAATATCTCCTCCCACAATTGCATATATTTGTAAAATTCATAACTTGCCAATTGGCAAAAAAATGAAAAAAAATCTTTTAATTCTTTGGCAGATACATAAAAATTTCAGGCTTATTCACAAAAGTTCCCCCAGCAGGGCTCTACAGTGTGAGCATTTCACTGGCATTTGCCCCTCAAAAAATTATATGAACAAAAATAATAAGTTATGCACACTGTGTGCAAGTAAAGATAAGTTAGATGTTAATCCCCTTGCTTCATTTTCTTCCTGTCCAATTTTTACCTCCACGAAGGAGGTAATGTTTTCATCCGTGTTGGTTTGTTTGTTGGTTTGTTTGTCTCTCAGGAGAATTATGCAAAAACTACTGGACAGATTTGGATGAATTTTTCACCAAAGGTGGCCCTTGGCCGAAGGATGAACCAATTAGATTTTGGTGATGATCTGAGAGTGCATACTGCCACCAAGGGCCTTGTTTGTACTTATGCTGCAGGATTACACAAAAACTACTGGGCAGATTTGGATAAAACATTTCATCAGAGGTGGTCCTTGGGCTAGAGAAGAACCCACTATATTTTGGCAATGATCTGAGAACACATATGTACTTCCACCAAGGCTCTTCTCTTCTCACACTGTGTTAGCAAGATTTCTCCAAGACTACTGGACAGACTTTGATGCAATTTTCACCACAAGTGGCTCTTGGCCTACCCATGAACTCCTTCACATTTTGGAGGTGATCCATGAGGGATGGAATGAGCCTTGGTAGAGGTTTTTGCTCCCTGAGTGCTTTTGTAGTTTTTCCTGTAATTGGTGAAAACTAAAAGTCTCACATTCCTCAAATCGCTATGCGCCAATTGCATTAGAGCAGGTTGTAGTCTGCCCACACGTGAAACGTGGCCCTGGGGCATACAGCTCATTGCCTGAAAACTTTGGAACCCCATTTATATGTCTGTATCATCCTACAAATCCTGCCTACGATGCAGGCACCAGCAGAGATGGAGTCGGACTTAAGTTGCATTTACCAGGGACTTCAGACTTTACTCAAACTTGCAACTTGAGACTCGTGAACAACCTTTCATTTTTAATGTTTTCTTGACGATTTCCTCTCTGTCTGATGTCTCCCTGCCTGTGTGTGTCTGTGAGAACGCTGATGTAACGTCTTGCACATGCGCCCATGCACAATGTCAACAATCACTGTGGCGCCCACTGGCAATAAAAGTTTTAGATATCAAAACTTCACACAGGAGATCAATAAAAGAACAGCAAACTGCAGTATCTGTAGCATAAAAATACAGGACGCTGGATCCATCATGTCCAGTTTAATCCACTACCAAAGCATACCCAGAGAGGTTAGTCATTTGTAATATGAAAGGTTGTGGTATATATGACTCTTATATCCCATACCTACATATGTTAGAGCAAGTGGAAATGTTTTGTGACAGCATATGTAAGGAACTTCACACCTGGAAAGGACAAAGGATCTCCCCCGCCGGGTTAAAGACATTGGACCTCCCAAGACACGGCGGCGGAGACGGACTTGACACCTTTACCCCCTAAGGCGAGAGGAGGAGTTCCCATCACCTCCCAAGACAAGGAGAGGAGATAACAGAACAATGGGGGGGTTAAGATAACGGGGGGATGTCAGCTTTTTCAATGTGTGGCTGATGTCAGCTTTTTCAATGTGTGGCTCTATGTGTGCTTATATTTAACCAGCGAGCTGAGCAGAGATCTCTCTCTTGCCTTCTGCCAAGCTCTACACCTGATGAGACTCGATAGAAGAGCTATTCATTAAAAACCCTGTTTTTAATACAAAAATCGCCTCGTTATTTCAGCTCCTCTACACTGGTGACCTTGACGCGAGAATATGGACCGGAGGCGTTCTTCAAGCTGCTCATCCATGGTGACTCGTGCATACGCCAGCGACGACGCAGACGAGGGAACAAGCAGACAGCTGTTCCCCACGGCAGAGGGCACTGAGAGAGCTCAACCGAGCTCCAGCACCGCCGTGAGTGCCGAGGCAAGGCACTCTCACCCGGCGGGCACAACAGTGATGGTGTGCACGAACGCCGTTGCTGTCAACCTGCCAGACTTCTGGCGAGAAGACCCCGCCTCTTGGTTTCAGCAAGCTGAAGCCCAGTTTATACTGGCGGGCATCACAGCAGACGATATTAAGTTTTACCATATCGTCTCCAAACTCGACTCCGCCACTTCGAAGTGTGTGCGGAGCTTGGTCCGGCGACCACCAGCCTGGGACAAATATGAGACACTCAAGGCGACCATCGTGGCGAATTATGTCAGCGGAGGAAAGAGCCGAGAGGATCCTGGCGGTCTACGGCCACAGAGGGAGCAATCCGAGGACCCTCATGGAGGATTTGCTACAACTCAAGGAGGAGGATAATGATAATTTCCTTTTCCAATTCATTTTCCTCAGCACGCTACCACCGCATTTGAGAGGGACACTCGCCAGTATGAAGTGCAATAATCATCAGGATTTCCGCACACTGGCCAATGAGGCTTACCGGCTCGTCAACGCCTGCAGAGAACGGACACCCACAGCGGCATCCGCAGATCTGAAAACTGACACCCCGAGCCTTGGAGAGACTCAACCCACGGTGACAGCGGCGCGGCCCAAGCGCAACGAGCAGAACGACGTCTGCTATTATCACCACCGCTTCGCAGAGAAAGCCCGCAAATGCGTTCCCCCCTGCAAGTTTACAATGTCGTGGAAACGCCAAAGCCGAGGGCCATTAACAGCAGCGGTTCTCGGCGAGAAGAATAAGCTGTTATACGTGACGGATGGATACACAGGCAAGCAGTTCCTCATCGACACGGGAGCTCAGCTGAGTTTCGTCATGCCCCCCCACGCAGATCGAACCATGGGCACCCGGGGCAACGGAGCAGTGGCAGCCAACGGCTCTGACATCGACACGTTCGGGGAAAAGAGCCTGCACCTCCTCATCCACGGCCGCAGCTACAGATGGACATTTGTTGTAGCAGCGGTGAGCTTTAACTTGTTAGGCGCAGATTTTCTGTGTGCACACGGGTTATTAGTGGATCTTGCAAATAGGCGCCTGGTTAATGCACTATCTTTTGCTTCTATTTCATGTTCAGCTCGAGTTTCGCCACCACCTGTGCAGGCCAACGTCACCACAGCGGGAGGTAAGTTTGAACAACTCCTCACCCAATTTCCAGCACTCACAACCCCCAAATTCTCAGCCACTGTAGCCAAACACGGGGTTAAACACTTCATTCCGACAACAGGACCTCCTGTTTTTGCCAAAGCTCGCCGCTTAGACGCGGCCAAGCTCAACATAGCAAAGGATGAATTTGCAGCTCTCGAAAAATTGGGCATTGTTAGACGCTCGAAGAGCCCCTGGGCTTCACCACTTCACATGGTTCCGAAATCTGACGGTTCTTGGAGACCGTGCGGAAATTACCGCAGGCTAAACAATGCTACAGCGCATGACCGCTACCCCATTCCTCACATTCAGGACTTTTCACTGCATTTAGCGAGTGCGCGCATTTTTTCAAAAATAGACTTAGTCCGCGGTTATCACCAAGTCCCAGTCCAAGCTGAAGATATTCCTAAAACAGCGGTAATAACCCCTTTCGGCCTTTTTAAATTCCTACGAATGCCATTCGGCCTCAAAGGCGCTGCTCAAACTTTTCAACGGATGATGGACGCTGTCCTACGCGACCTTCCTTTTGTCTTCGTCTACCTCGATGACATGCTGGTAGCCAGCTCATCCGAGGAAGAACACGAGCAGCACCTCACTACTGTTTTTCAGAAGCTGGAAGAGCATGGACTAATAATCAATCCAGCCAAATGCAAATTCGACGTATCACAAATTGATTTTTTGGGACATAGAGTCTCCCCAAAAGGTGCATTTCCGCTTCCAGACAAAGTTCATGCGATAGAAGGTTTTCCACGGCCCCAAATGGTTAAATCGCTACAGGAATTTTTGGGGATGGTTAATTTTTACAACCGTTTCCTCCCCCATGCAGCTCAGCTCATGCAACCCCTATATGACGCGCTCAGAAGAAAGAAAGCTTCCAACGCGGTCGAATGGACCCCGGAGCGCGAACGCGCTTTCGCGGAAGTAAAAAGCGCCCTAGCTAACGCCACAATGTTAGTCCACCCAGATCTCTCAGCCCGCATTGCTCTAACCACAGATGCTTCAGACCTGGCTATAGGGGCAGTTGTAGAACAACTTGTCAGTGGGGTCTGGCAACCTTTAGCATTCTTTAGCAAATCGCTAAACCCAACTGAACGCAAATACAGCACTTTTGACAGAGAGCTGCTGGCGCTTCATTTGTCCATCCGCCACTTCCAGTTTTGGTTAGAAGGGCGGAGTTTCACGGCTTTTGTGGACCATAAGCCGCTCACTTTTGCTATGGCTAAAATTTCAGAACCATGGTCAGGCAGACAACAAAGACAGCTAGCTGCGATTTCAGAGTTCACCACAGACATTCGACACGTAGCAGGCAAACTTAACGTAGTAGCTGACTGTCTCTCTCGCACTGTGACACCGCCAGAGCACGAGGAGACAGATTACACCGCCTCAGCAGCGGAACTCTTCACTAATGCACACACATACGCAGCACCTATCCAGGATGGGATAGATTATGCAGCCATGGCGGAAGAACAAAGCAGTGATGCAGACGTGCGCGCGCTCCTGTCTGGACCAACAGGGTTAAGGCTGGAGAAAAAAGGGTTGCGCGACGGCGTGCCCCCCCTAATATGCGACGTTTCAACCGGCCGACCTCGCCCGTTAGTACCAGCTGCTTGGCGCCGCCGTATTTTCGACGCAATTCACTCCCTCGCGCACCCAGGTGTGCGCGCCTCAGTCAAAATGGTTGCCGAAAAGTTTGTGTGGCCAGGCCTGCGCAAAAACATAAAAGAATGGGCAAAAACTTGCATTCCTTGTCAACGCGCCAAAATACACAGACACACAAAAGCCCCTCTGGAGCCTTTTCCAATCCCTGCTAGAAGATTCAACCACATTCATGTCGACCTCGTGGGGCCGCTACCGTCCTCCCAAGGTTTCACACACCTGTTAACAATGATAGACCGCACCACGCGCTGGCCAGAGGCAGTCCCTCTAGCGTCAACCACAGCGGAGGAAGTCACTCGCGTTTTTCTAGCAAACTGGGTGGCACGTTTCGGCGTTCCATCAGACATCACGTCAGACAGAGGGCCTCAATTTATCTCAGAGCTCTGGTCAACCATGTCCAACAGTTTAGGGGCAACAATTCATCGCACCACCGCTTATCACCCTCAGGCTAATGGGTTATGTGAGCGTTTTCACAGGTCCTTAAAGGCCGCCCTCAGAGCCTCACTAACGGACACAAGTTGGGTAAATAAACTTCCCTGGGTTTTATTGGGGTTGCGTACAGCACCTAAAGAGGATTTAGATGCTTCTCCTGCAGAATTAGTTTTTGCCCAGCCTATCAGACTCCCAGGAGAATTTTTACCAGAGAACCCAGAAGCAGGACACCTTCCAGTCCCAAGGTTTTTAGGCAGCAGTGGACCGGACTCCCTCCACGGTCCAGCTCATCACTCTTTTCCACGAGTTTTTGTTCCTCAAACTTTAAAAAACGCTGAGTTCGTTTTTGTTAAGCATGAAGCCCTTAAACCAACGTTACGCCCAGTTTACGATGGCCCGTTCAGAGTGCTGGAAAATGGTGACAAACACCTTGTGCTTGATTATGGGGACAGAAAGGAAGTGGTCAGTGTTGACAGACTCAAACCTGCTTTCTTGCTGAGAGACGAACCTGCACAGTTGGCATGAGCACCTCGACGTGGTAGACCCCCCAGAGGAAAAGTCTCAGCCCCCAGGCAGGGAACAAATAATCTCTTTCCTTCCCACAATGCAGATTCACCACGAGAAGGTCCCAGCAGGACATCTAAACCAACCTACAGCAGTTTTGGGAGAAGATTAAAGCCCAGACAGCACAGGGACTGATACCAACCACCCCGCAATCATTCACTGATTGCGCTACAACAGTTTAAGGCTACTTATGATTTCACTATGCTGTTATGTTTACCACTGAACTTTCTTAGGAGCATGGCTGCTAGAAAACTTCTCCTGTGGCAACAGCTGTAACACGTAGTATTTCATAGTTATTATCTTAGACTGTGATTCTTTCTGTGTCTTTCCTAGTGTTTGGGGGGCCTGTGGTATATATGACTCTTATATCCCATACCTACATATGTTAGAGCAAGTGGAAATGTTTTGTGACAGCATATGTAAGGAACTTCACACCTGGAAAGGACAAAGGATCTCCCCCGCCGGGTTAAAGACATTGGACCTACCAAGACACAGCGGCGGAGACGGACTTGACACCTTTACCCCCTAAGGCGAGAGGAGGGGTTCCCATCACCTCCCAAGACAAGGAGAGGAGATAACAGAACAATGGGGGGGTTAAGATAACGGGGGGATGTCAGCTTTTTCAATGTGTGGCTGATGTCAGCTTTTTCAATGTGTGGCTCTATGTGTGCTTGTATTTAACCAGCGAGCTGAGCAGAGATCTCTCTCTTGCCTTCTGCCAAGCTCTACACCTAATGAGACTCGATAGAAGAGCTATTCATTAAAAACCCTGTTTTTAATACAAAAATCGCCTCGTTATTTCAGCTCCTCTACAAGGTTAATATTAGCATCTATGTCAGCAATGATCTTTGCATGACAGCAGTGTAACCGTCAGCTTTGGGTGCCTACTAACACATGGAATGAATGGTATGGTATGGAATGTTCTGTACGCGTTCCATCCACATTCCGTACCGAACATGTTCTGTACCAAACATGTTCCATACCAAATATGTTCCGTACATGTTCCCTATATGTTCTGGTCCTGCCTGCTGTCATTTCTATTTCAATGCACCTTTGTCATGAGCCACAGTCCGCACTTAGCACTTAGCATGTTCCGCATATGTTACGTATGGGACGTCTACCAATCCTGTCTGCTGTCAGTTCTATGTCAATGTGCTTTCATCATTAGTTGCAGTCTGCACTTAGCGTGTTCCGTACATATATCGCTCATGTCCCAAACATGATGGTTGTAAATAAGCGCAATTGCAATTATCAATAAATGAATAAATGCAATAAGAAATCAAGGAACATACCATAGGTAGAGCTGGGTGAATGATCAGTGTGTTGGTGCTTGTATCAAAACATTAATATTACATGATCGATGACGCCCAAAGCTTCAAACATCATCCCTGCTTCACTTCATGCTTCGTTGGTTATGTTTTGAAGCTTTCATCAATTGGTCGATCTGAAGAATCGATTCACCTCCTCTCTTGGGGCTCACTGTTGGCTGTGTAGTGTTGTTCGTAGGACAAATTATGGTGTAACACGGGTGGTGACATCTCCTGGAGTATAAGAGGGGTGTGCGGAAGAGGGGCGGTCTCTTTGACCACCTCTCAGCCTAGCGGGAGCGCCTCTGTATTATCTGGGAGTCTATAATAAAGTCCAGTATAGTCCACCCTTCGGTCTCGTCATTGGTCCACGTTTTACATACATAACATCTGGCGACGAGGATAGAAAGTATGGACGTGGGAGTTGCTGCAATTTGGCCGTTACTGGAGTTTCCCAGTGAGCCGCCCATCCCTTGCGAGAGGTGGTTCGCCGCTTTCCTAAGTTATGTAGTGACATTGGACCTTGGAAGACTGGAGAGGTTGGCGGCACTGTTGATTCTTAATTTGGGAATAGAAAGACAACGTATCCTTAGTACCTTAGGCGAGGATGATAGTTTTGAAGAAGTGGTTGAGCTGATGGCGCGACATTTTTGCACCCCGGAAAACATCATTGCCCGGAGGATCCAGTTTTAACGGCACCGCCAGCGGGCTGGCGAGTTCTTTCACTTCCGCTCTTCAAGGAGAGTAGACGCTTCTCTCTTTTCTCTCTGCTCTAGCTCCCCACTTCCCTATTAACTGGATCCCAGCTTGCTGTTGTCTGTCTGCGTCTACTGCTGATTATCAAAAGAAATTATGGAATTGATAAGCTGGGCTTTGAATGCAATTGACACTATTTTTTCAACAAGGAATAATGCTCCGGAGGAAGCTATTTGCCCCACAGGGACGGCTCCAGCGGGCTATTTACGGGTGACAAGTGTTTGGAGGATCTTGTGCCTGAGTAATCTCTCTATTGAAGATATTGAAGATTTGTATATCTTCGTAATAATGGTGACTGGGATCGTTCTGATTGGAACTGGGATTGTCCTGGTGTACCGCAAATTGCTGAAGATGGATACAACCTATCAAAATGCTAGCCACGCGAGGTGCATCCATCAAATTGGAAAAATGGAGGAGACTTTGATAGCGACAAATGGAGAACTGTCTCGGAAGGTGGATTACATCATGGTTACGCTTAAGTCTATCCACGACGGACTCAAGCCCCGCAATGAAGGATTAAGCACTGAATCTGCAGAAGAAAATAAAGTTCTTTCTCTGTGATCAGTCTATTTGGCTCAATTTCCCTTATAAAAATCCTCCTGATAATCCCCAGTCTTTGTTTTTCAAAACACTGAGCACACGGCCTCTGGACAGTAGCTGCTTGGGACAATTGCCAAGGACAATTGCTGCAGCCAGACAAAACATCTTCTGCCAAAGTGTCCTTGTGCTCATATTGATACAGCATTGCTTCAACACTACATCCACACTGACCCAGAAACTGACAACAAGATAACATTCACTGCTCTCCTTGTGTCCTGTGAACTCTGGTCTTGAATGTGCATCGTGGGCTTTTTTTGTCTTTGTAATCATAATATTGATTACTTATGGTCAATATTCTGAATTCAATGATTTTTTTGCTCCTTCCTATTGTATGATTTCTTATCTGTACCATCCTGTTGGCAGGCGCGTTCCCGATGCAGCCGAGTCACTGGAAATGCAGGCTCATTTTCTGTGTCAAGTCAAATTCTCTCGTATGTTATCAGTGATCTGTTAATGTACTTGGCAATAAATCTTTTTCTGATTCTGATTTCTGATTCTGATTCTGAGTCAGCGCAGCAGTATGTAGAAGACCTACGTCAGCTGGCCAGGGACTGCCAGTTTGGAGCATTGGAGGAGGAGATGGTCCATGACCAGGTGGCGGAACATACTGTTCACCCGGTGACAAGGTTGAAGCTTATCACACACTCGGGTGAGCTGACGTTGGCCATGGCTGTCGAGATAGCTCAGCAGTGTGAAACAGCAGACAGGCTATCATGGGAGCTTGGTGAGAGAGCAGCACATTGCCATTTTGAACCACAGTCGATGGCGCAAGCAGTGGACCTGGACAGCAATGATGACACCAAAGATGAAGAACGCATTAATGCTGTAAAGATAAGATCCGCCCCGGAATCGCCCAGATGTTTGGGTTGTGGGTCCACCAAGCACCATTATAAGGCTAGAGAGTGTCCGGCAAGAGGATGACTCTACGGCACATGCTGATTCTTGCATCATTTCGCCAGGGCATATTATGGGTTTGAGCGAGGGGATCTGAGACATATAGAGGATCTCCCCATTTTGTCTCCCACGGTTGTTTGCAGTGTATCCCCAAGTGGCAATGGCTGCTCTTTCTGTATGGTGGAACTGGATGGAGTGACAGTGCCGTTGCTGGTTGACACGGGAGCAGTGACATTGGTGTTAGATTGGGAAACCATGTGGAGTTCCGTCTCACAGTGTCGGGTTGGAGAAGAGCGGTTGAGGTGTGGTCTGTGGGACTGGTTGGTTCCACGAACGATGGATGGAGCTGTGTGGGACAAACCTTTCCCTAGTAATCTGGGCAATGAGTAGGACCAATTCCATTCAGGGCCATCGCGGGAGGGTTCCGGTGTCAGCGCCCAAGTAACCCTAGTTGAGGGATCTGGGCGACGCGGTGGGATGCCCGTGACGGTGGGTGGCGCCGAGTGGCTGACCCACTCTGCTTCTGGAGTTCGGCTGGGTGGTACCGAGAAGAAAGGGGTAGCAACCGCTTCGCCGGCATCTGAAATGAAAGCGAGTGGTGCAGGACCAGCTGGCATGGTAAAACAACGTGCCACCCAGGAACACTGGAAGTCGAGTCGGTCGCTGATGTGGTCCGACCCAGAGAGGAGGCCCAGTCAAGAGGAGTTTGAGGCAAACGACGAGACAACCAGGGGCAGCTGCGGTTGGTGGCTGTTCGGAAGGATGGCTACCTTCGGCTATCTGAGTTTATGGCAGCATCTCGACGAGCTGAGGCACACCAAGCAGGAGACAGACGTGTGTGGGCTGCAGTGTGAGCCATCCCTGGGCGTGACAAGAAGAAGGTGCACAGGAGAGGAACAGTCTGATGGTTTTCTGGGGGGTGGTTCCTCTACTGGGACTGACTAGTAGTTGGGAGGGGGCAATGGGTTCAATGCATGTTGTTAGTATGTAAATTGCCCGGGTTATAGTAATTATGCATGATGTGGAAATAAGAATTATTTAAGTTGTTTATGGGATTTGTTAATGGCGGTTTAACCTGTTTGTATACAGTGGGGCAAAAAAGTATTTAGTCAGCCACCAATTGTGCAAGTTCTCCCACTTAAAAGGTGAGAGAGGTCTCCAATTTTCATCATAGGTATACCTCAGCTGTGAGAGACAAAATGAGAAAAAAAAAATCCAGAAAATCACATTGAAGGATTTTTAATGAATTAATTGGTAAATTCCTCAGTGAAATAAGTATTTGGTCACCTACAAACAAGCAAGATTTCTGGCTCTCACAGACCTGTAACTTCTTCTTTAAGAGGCTCCTCTGTCCTCCACTCGTTACCTGTATTAATGGCACCTGTTTGAACTCGTTATCAGTATAAAAGACACCTGTCCACAACCTCAAACAGTCAGACTCCAAACTCCACTATGGCCAAGACCAAAGAGCTGTCAAAGCACACCAGAAACAAAATTGTAGACCTGCACCAGGCTGGGAAGACTGAATCTGCAATAGGTAAGCAGCTTGGTGTGAAGAAATCAACTGTGGGAGCAATTATTAGAAAATGGAAGACATACAAGACCACTGATAATCTCCCTCGATCTGGGGCTCCACCCAAGATCTCACCCCGTGGGGTCAAAATGATCACGAGAACGGTGTGCAAAAATCCCAGAACCACATGGGGGGACCTAGTGAATGACCTGCAGAGAGCTGGGACCAAAGTAACAAAGGCTACATCAGAAACACACTATGCCACCAGGGACTCAAATCCTGCAGTGCCAGACGTGTCCCCCTGTTTAAGCCAGTACATGTCCAGGTCCATCTGAAGTTTGCTAGAGAGCATTTGGATGATCCAGAAGAGGATTGGGAGAATGTCATATGGTCAGATGAAACCAAAATAGAACTTTTTGGTAAAAACTCAACTTGTCGTGTTTGGAGGAGAAAGAACACCATACCTACTGTGAAGCATGGGGGTGGAAACATCATACTTTGGGGCTGTTTTTCTGCAAAGGGATCAGGACGACTGATCCGTGTAAAGGAAAGAATGAATGGGGCCGTGTATTGTGAGATTTTGAGTGAAAACCTCCTTCCATCAGCAAGGACATTGAAGATGAAACGTGGCTGGGTCTTTCAGCATGACAATGATCCCAAACACACCGCCCGGACAACAAAGGAGTGGTTTCGTAAGAAGTATTTCAAGGTCCTGGAGTGGCCTAGCCAGTCTCCAGATCTCAACCCCATAGAAAATCTTCGGAGGGAGTTGAAAGTCTGTGTTGCCCAGCGACAGCCCCAAAACATCACTGCTCTAGAGGAGAGCTGCATGGAGGAATGGGCCAAAATACCAGCAACAGTGTGTGAAAACCTTGTGAAGACTTACAGAAAACGTTTGACCTCTGTCATTGCCAACAACGGGTATATAACTAAGTATTGAGATGAGCTTTTGTTATTGACCAAATACTTATTTTACCGAGGAATTTATCAATTAATTCATTAAAAATCCTTCAATGTGATTTTCTGGATTTATTTTTTCTTATTTTGTCTCTCATAGTTGAGGTATACCTATGATGAAAATTGGAGACCTCTCTCATCTTTTAAGTGGGAGAACTTGCACAATTGGTGGCTGACTAAATACTTTTTTACTCCACTGTATATGTTCTGTTATGGGGATTGTATTATGTTATTTATTTTAGGAGCATGGCGATTTTATGTTTAAAATACTGTGTTTTAGCAGAGACGGGAGAATAATCCGTCTAGCCGTGTGGGGATGGGACGGTTGTACACCTGTCTCCCCCTAGCTTTAGTTGTTTTGTGTGAATGTTTTTGGCCTTGATATATTTTTGTTTAGTTTTAGCACGTGATTCGGGTTCCAAATTGGGGAGGGTCTCGATGGTATGTGTGTGTTTGCCCCATGTTTTGAAGGGGGGGAGAAATCTAGTGTTGTTCGTAGGACATATTATGATGTAACATGGATGGTGACGTCACCTAGAGTATAAGAGGGCTGTGTGGAAGAGGGGCGGTCTCTTTGACCACCTCTCAGCCTAGCAGGAGCACCTCTGTATTATCTGTGAGTCTATAATAAAGTCCTGTATAGTTCACCCTTCGGTCTTGTCTTTGGTCCACGTTTTACATGCGTAACAGGCTGGCTGCTCCCTTGCAGGACCGGAGAACAGTTGTCCCCCCACAGTGCTTGGACTACAGTGAAATTGTGCTGTCTGCTGCGCTCTATGTATCTACGGACCATGTAGGCAAGGCACTTGGGAATTTTAGCAGGCTGGACTGCAAGCTAGCAGGACTGCTAGCATCCCATATGGAACATCACGTATCAACAGAATGTGTAAGTAAAACACTTGAGACTGCTAGCTAGCAGGACCACTGGAATTCCGTAAGGAACGTTCCATATCTAACATTCCATATGCAAGGCACTTGGGAATGTCAGGAGGCTGGACCGCTAGCTAGTAGGACCTAAGAACATGTACAGAACATGAACGGAATGCTGGCTTACAGAACATTAAATACGGAATGTTCCGTCTGTAACGTTACATATACATGTTTGTAAAACACTTGAGACTGCTAGCTAATAGGACCGCTCCATACGGAAGGCAGACGGAACGTCGCATACGTAATGTGGATGGAATGTTCCATACTGTACCATTCGTTCTATGTTTTAGTAATCTGCCATTGAGCTCAGCATGACAGTGGTGTAAACGTCAGCTTTTCACCAGAGTAATGATAACTACATTAGAATTTCATCTGCTTAAGATTTTCAAAAGCAGATTGGGACATTTGCCTACCACGGTTGTTTGCACCAACTGCTGGCTTTCCCATGATCCTTCCCAGACAACATTAAACTGAGAGAAAAGAGTACCAAAATTTTTAATATTGGCAGCAATCATTTTACAGTTCATTACTGTCATATAATGTGATATTTATATGTGCTGTGTCTTTAAGACTGTGGTGACGTCACAGGTCAGAGTTGACCTTCACCGAGTGAATATGTATGAAAATGGCGATGTGTTGATGTTGCCGCCTGTTAATGTTCCCGCTCCTAGTTGTTAAAAGAGAACTTTGTTGAAACCACTATTCGTGTGGACCTCAGTTCTTTACATGGTGTCAGAAGTGCTTGACGGACGCTCTGCTTCAGTAAGATGGCCAAGTTTAATCCCCCGGAAAGTTTTCCTTTTCATCGTCCAAATGAATGGGCGGGCTGGAAAGAGCGCTTTCTGCGTTTCCGGACGGCTACAAAACTGAATAAAGAGGACGGCGAAATTCAGGTCAGTTCACTGATTTACGCCATGGGCCCCGAAGCTGAAAACATCTTCAAATCATTCTCATTTACTGAGGAAACGGATCAAAAGAAGTTTGACGTTGTGTTAGGAAAATACGACGAGTACTTCTGTCCTAAACGGAACGTGATCCATGAGCGCGCTTGTTTTCACCAGAGGCGGCAGCGGCCCGGTGAGAAAGTGGAAATGTTTATCAGAGCCCTTTTTGAGATGTCAGAACACTGTGACTTTGGTGTAAAGAGAGATGAACATATCCGTGACCGAATTGTTGTGGGCATCCTTGATAAAGAGCTGGCACGTAAACTGCAGATGATGGCTGATCTAACGCTTGCCCAAACCATTCAAACAGTTCGCCAGTACGAGGAGGTTGTCCTCCAGGTTCACCAGCAGGGGGAAGCACACGCCACGGTGCAGGAGATCCAGGGAAAAGCAGCAGGCAGAGGAAGATCTCCATTTAAACCAAGAAAGAGAAAAAGTGGAGAGCAAAAAGACTCATGGTGTGGAAGATGTGGAAAATTCAAACACAGAGATCCTGAAAAGTGCCCAGCCATGAAGTCAACATGCAACAAGTGTAAAAAGGTGGGTCACTGGGAAAAGAAATGTCACAGTAAATCAGTCAGAGAAGTCACTGAAGAGACAGTTTCCCAGACACCATTTTTTTTGGGCGCAGTCATAAAAACAGACAGAAATGATGACCCATGGACCATACAGCTTACAATTGGAACAACACCAGTCAATTTTAAAATTGATACGGGTGCAGATGCAAACATTATGGGACAAAAGACATTTAACAAACTAGTTCCTAAGAAGGAATTAGAGCCATCTAATGTCACACTGTGCAGCCCGGGTGGTCAATTGGACTGTATAGGAAAATTTCAAGCCTTCACAGAATACAAAGAAAAACCATATACTTTTCCTGTGTATGTCATCAGTGGCAATAATGCAAACAATTTGCTGGGCAGAGATACAGCAATGTCGATGGGGCTTGTGAAGCGTGTTGAAGAAGTTCACAAAGCATTTGGTGAGCATGGAACACTTAAAACAGAACCAGTTAAAATCCTGTTAAAAGAGAATGCTCAGCCATACACAGTGCACACTGCCCGTCGTGTCCCTTTGCCACTTTTGCAGAAGGTTAAAGAGGAATTGCAGCGTATGGAGGAGAATAATGTGATTGAAGCTGTGATTGATCCTACAGATTGGTGCGCGCCAATGGTACCAGTCCCAAGGAAAAATGGAAAAGTGCGGATCTGTGTCGATTTAAAGAGGTTAAATGAAGCTGTACGAAGAGAGAGGTATGTTCTTCCTACTGCAGAGGAAATCACTGCAAAACTTAGTGGAGCAACCACATTCACATCATTGGATGCTGCCTCCGGGTTTTGGCAGATTCCTCTCCATCCAGAAAGCAGTAAATTAACAACCTTTATCACACCCTTTGGGAGATATGCATTCAAACGTCTTCCATTTGGGATCACAAGCGCTCCTGAAATTTTTCAGCGCAAAATGACAGAAACCCTCAACGGCCTGGAAGGTGTGGCTATCTACATGGATGACATACTGGTGTACGGCGACACTCCTGAACAGCACGACCAGCGTCTCAGCAAGGTACTGGAAAGGATCGAGTCAGCCGGACTTAAACTGAACAGAGAAAAATGTAAGTTTAGACAAAACAAGCTTCACTTCTTGGGCCAAGAAAATGACAAATCAGGCGTGAGACCCGACCCTGATAAAGTCAAGGCAATCCACGAGCTCCCTCCACCACAGAACGTGCATGACCTCAAGCGTGTCCTAGGCATGTTTAACTATCTAAGGAAAATAGACACCATAAAGACTGCTACAGCAGCTGACTGTAACCTACAGTTGGTGTTGTGGTACATCAAGTCAGGATGGCCAGAATACATAGGCAATGTCCCAGCAGCTATCAGAGACTATTTTCCCATTAAAAATGAACTGTCTGAATGCGATGGAATTATCACCAGAGGAAGCCGCATGTTGATTCCGGATGTGCTCAGAGCAGACATCTTGGATCGAATACATGATGGACATCAAGGTCTGACAAAATGCAGAGAGCGGGCCTGCACATCTGTGTGGTGGCCTGGCATCTCATCTGAAATCAAACGCAAAGTCCAGTCCTGTCAGGTGTGTCGTGAGATGAGACCAGCTCAGCGAAAAGAGCCTCTCTTGTCAACCCCTCTACCTGATCGACCCTGGAAGAGACTTGCTGTTGACCTGTGTGAGCATAACAAGCACACTTACCTTGTTGTGTCAGACTATTTCTCTCGGTTCCTCGAGATACTTCATCTGCCAGTAACCACTGCTTCTCAGATGATCTTAAAGCTGAAGGCAGTGTTCGCGAGGTTTGGTTGTCCAGATGTGGTTGTATCTGACAATGGGCCTCAATTCTCACGCCAAGAATTTAAAAAGTTTGCAAGGGAGTTTGACTTTTTGCACATCACCTCAAGTCCACATAACCCCCAAGGAAATGGACATGCAGAGAGGGGAGTTCAAACAGCAAAAAGAATCTTAAAGCAGCAAGATCCTTTGCTCGCCCTCATGTGCTTTCGATCAACGCCCTGCACCACCACAGGCGTGAGTCCTGCAGAGCTACTTATGGGTCGAAAGATCAAAACAACTCTTCCTACACTCGAAGTGAATCTTCAGCCCCGATGGCCTGATCTGGAAGTCGTCAGGAACAAGGATGCAGTGGAGAAACAGAAATAAGCATTCTACTTCAATCAGCGCCATGGAGCTAAACCCCTACCTTCGTTGAAGCCAGGAGATTCAGTCCTCACAAAGCTGGACCATCAGAAATCCTGGAAAACACCCGCTGTTGTCACAGGAGAAAGCAGCACACCTCGCTCCTTTCTTATTGAAACACCCCAGGGAGCAACTTTGCGACGCAACCGCCGTCACTTGCAACATGATCCTGAATCAGCCAGAGAGATACCCTCTTCAGCTCCAAATGACCTGCAGCCAGAGATTGTCGATCAGCAGCCTGAAACTGCAGCTGCTGCTGACACTATTTTACCAGAATCCAGTGTCAAACCGCCAGACCCAAAGCAAGGACTGTTGTTTACCCGGTCCGGTAGAATGATTAAACCCGTGCAAAGACTAGATTTGTAGAGAAAAAAAAAAAAGAAAAATGAAAAGAGAGAAATTCACGTGTTCACTGTGATAAGTGTGGTTATATGTGGTTCAATAATTAAGCCATGGGCTGTGGGGAAGGGTGAAATGGAAATGGAAAATGTTTGAATTGAAAATTGTTTTGTTCTGAAAAAAAAAAAGCTAAAAAAGGGGGAGATGTCATATAATGTGATATTTATATGTGCTGTGTCTTTAAGACTGTGGTGACATCACAGGTCAGAGTTGACCTTCACCGAGTGAATATGTATGAAAATGGCGATGTGTTGATGTTGCCGCCTGTTAATGTTCCCGCTCCTAGTTGTTAAAAGAGAACTTTGTTGAAACCACTATTCGTGTGGACCTCAGTTCTTTACAATTACCAGCCATGCAAAATTATAGGCTCCTTGGATTACTGTTCCACATGGTTTAGAGGTCTGCACTCCCAGATCCATCATTCTGCTTTTTTTGGCTGGAACAAGATGTCATCGCTCCAGATGAAGTCAAGAATGAAGTGAAGGAGACATTAAAGTGTAGGCAAATACACAATGTTTTCAAATACTCCATATTATGCATTACTCACAATATTAAAATCTTTCAGGCTTACTTGTGATCAGTTGCATTTAGTGAATATTGGTGTCATATTGTAAGTAACGAGATTTTAATTTAATTTAATTTATTTTATTTTGTTGTGAAACTTTTTAGAGCTAGTCTTAGCAGAGGCTCAGAAAGTCACCATCCCAGCCTTATTGGAGAAGAAAGGCAGCAAGAAAACTACAGACCATGGCTCTTTTGTTAGGGCTGAGCTCATTCATTACATCCAGATGTCCTCTGAAGAAGAAGTGGACTGTCAAGGTTTCGGGAAAAAAAGAATGCAAAGGTCTTCCCAAGGCTGTAAGAAAATAACTGTCAATTTTGGGAAAAATACATATGTTAAATTTTATCAGGAAAACCTTTGTGTTTTTTTTTTGCCAGAGTGGTGGTCTAGTGGTAGAGCATCTGCTCCACAGCCAGGAGCTTGTGGGTTCAAGCACTGGCCAAGTCATACCAAGGACAATATTAAAAAATGGCACTTCTCACCTTCTATCTTGGTGCTCAGCAAAATACAGTGCTGTGAAAAAGTATTTGCCCCTTCCTGATTTCTTATATTTTTGCATATTTGTTACACCTAAGTGTTTCAGATCATCAATCAAATTTTAATATTAGACAAAGATAACTTGACTAAATACAAAATGCAGTTTTTAGATGATGATTTGATTTATTAAGGGAAAAAAACTGTCCAAACGTACCTGGCTCTATGTGAAAAAGTAATTGCCCCCTAACTGTCCCCTAAACCTAATAACTGGTTGTGCCACCATTGGTGCCAGCAACTGGCAATGAGTCTTTTACATTGCTGTTGAGGAATTTTGACCCACTCTTCTGTGCAGAATTGTTTAAATTCAGTCATATAGGAGGGCTTCATGAACTGATGGCCGGACATTCTCCTTCAAGATTTTTTGGTAGAGAGCAGAATTCATAGTTCTGTCAATTAGGGCAAGTTGTCCAGGTCCTGAAGCAGCAAAGCAGCTCCAGACCATGACACTACCACCACCATGTTTGACTGTTGATACAATGTTCTTTTTAACTTCTTTTTGAACTTCTGTGTTAGTTTTATGCCAGAGAAAACAGGACACGTGTTCCAAAAAGTTCAACTTTTGTCTCGTCAGTTCCCAGAATATTTTCCCAAAAGTCTTGAGGATCATCTAGCTATTTTCTGGCAAATGTGAGACGAGTCTTTGTGTTCTTTTTGTCCAGCAGAGGTTTTTGTCTTGGAATTCTCCCATGGATGCCATTTTTCTCAGTCTCTTATTGTTCCATCGTGGACCAGTATCCAAACTGAGGCAAGTGAGGCCTGCAGTTATTTAGATGTTGTTCTGGGTTTTTGTTTCTCATGTGTTCTTGAATTTCTTTAGATCACAGTGGGACGTGTTGCTTTTTGAGATCTTTAGCCTACTTCAGGTTGTCAGACAGGTTCTGTTTAAGTGATTTCTTGATTCCACAAGTCTGGCAGTAATCAGGCTTGGGTGTAGCTACTGAAATTGAACTCAGCTTTTCAAAAAAATGTGGTCAGTCACAATTAATTCATGATGTAACACGTGGGCAATTACTTTTTCACATAGGGCCAGGTAGGTTTGGATAGTTTTTTTTTCCTTTAATAAATGAAATCATCATTTGAAAACTGCATTTTGTATTTATCCACGTTGTTTTTGTCTGATATTAAAATTTGTTTGATGATCTGAAACATTGAAGTGTGACAAATATGCAAAAATATAATAAATCAGGAAGGGGTCAAATACTTTTTCACAGCACTGTAGAATGGGGAAGGAAAAGTTGTTTGTGGCGGTGCCTTGCATGGCAGCGGCCCCTCTTATTCTAGATGTGATTAACATTGTAGATAGAAATGTAATTTTGTTGTACTGTACATGATTGGTTGTATGGATTGAATGACAATAGAGTTGGCTTCTTCTTCTTCTTCTGTTTATTGCATTTCATTTGCCAGTTTAAGCTACTGATCAGTGCTGTTGTTAAATGTGATTGGATAAAGGATAACATAGTATATATTGTGAATTCCTTAAATATCACAATGCAGTGTTCTAAGCAGACCAGACGGTGGGCGTCAGATGGCAGATTGCTCATTAGTGACTTGGAACTTGACTTGGACTTGCAAAAAATGACTTGTGAACAACTCATGGCACTAGTGTAAAAAGCAAGAATGGGAGATATAAAAACGTATCGAGAGACAGAGGAATGTGCCACAAAGTGTAAAAACAACTGAAGGTAATACATTTTTACTTTAAGTGAAAAAGGGAAGAAGAGGAGGAATACCATGAGGAGAGGTCACAGAATTTAGTTTTGCAAAGTTTGCATGGTGGCTAGCAATGACGTTTTGGCTAATAATGCTAACAAGTCAGCTGAAGACAGTAGTGAAACCACTGCCCTGGCAGTGACTCCAATATCCACGGAGATGTGTCACAGCGGCATAGGCAATGCAGAGACGTGCGCCTCTGGAACAAGGAGAAACCATAGGAGAAAAGGAGGCAACTTAAGATAAAGATGAACATCATTTTCAAATCTGGGCCACTTATTAGACGCTGCAAAAAAAGAAAAAAAACGAGTTGATAGTAATCCCACGTATGACAATGATGTAAGATATACTAAGATGATTGATCAAACTGCTGACCTCATGAAACAGAGCCTGCCAGCAGAGCTAAAAGCTACAAAGGATCTGGCAGTTCTGATAGATGAAGACACCAATATCCATCACTAGATACTGGATCGTCTACAGTATGTGCGCTTGTTGGGGAATGGGAAACCAGTCACTGTCCTAGTTGGACAACAGCCTCTTCAGCACTCATATGCAATTGGTACTTTGTTACTACTAAAGACTATATTGTAGTTTTATCATTATTCAAATTTAATTTTGTTTGCCAGTTAGAGTTTATAATTGCTGTTTTTTTGTGGTCAGTTTAAGTGTTTAGGATCTCTGACTGACTTCTAAACGTTCCAGACTGAGAACATTCAAAAGCAACTGGACAACAGAGATCCTTTGTGTCAAGACGCACTCACACAGACTGATATCTTTACATGATCGCATGCAGTGGTGTACATGTATTAAATTAATAACATCTCTTACGTCAGCATTGTTCATTTTCATTTCCTAAATGTATTGTTGTGCTCCTAAATGTCATTTAGGACCACATGTGCTCATTGAGAAAATTGAGCCCTGCCCAAGCTGCAGCTTTACAGCAAGCGGCAGCTCACTAATTTCCACTACACGGTCTGCATTAGACACACGTGGAGTCTAGATTTCTGCATTGTTTTTGTCCCTGTTTTAAACACCTCCAGTCACATGCACCCTGTGTCCACCTTCACTCCTTCAACACAACATCCTGCACACATATGTGTCAGGAGAGTGGAAAATATCCTTTTCCTTGGCCCACATTGAGCCAGCGTACCTTTGATACAGGCATTACTGTACATTTTCCCCCTATGCATTGCATAGGCGATAAGTCGGGTTTGCACATGCCTCCTGCAGCCATCCTCAAGGCCCCCACAATGAGCTTGCTCCCGTTAAGAACTTGAAGGTGTTAACCACATTTGCTCTGAGGCAAGATACATAATTAATGGAATGCATGGCACATCAGAGATCAAAGGCAGTTGTGCAAAAAAAAAGGAAGCAAGAGAAAAAGGAAATCTGACTGGGCACTGATTCAAGGTGTATGTGCTGGTGGGGGCATGCATTTTTGTATAGGTGTGCAATTATGTGAGCAAAAGAAAAAAACACAATTTTCCCCTGCTTTAACATGAATACATCCCTAATCTATCCTTTAAGTAAACAATAATGAATCATCACACGGTGTCCTGTTTGCATGCTGATGTTAAGTGAGTTAATTATCCAAGTAAATGCAAAATCAGGGGTGACAGAAAAACTGACTGGGCATCCATTGTGCTCAACTTGAAGGCTGTTGTTTTGCTTTAAGCATTCACTCTGTAATATAAGACAGACAGCACAGTTCTTTTAATTGCCTCAATCAGACTGAGTTCTGCTCTCATCTCCCTCCTACACCAGGCTACTTAATCCTCCACTTGGGGCCATGATTAATAGCAGTCTGACCCTTCACCTTTGTCCATATAACTTCTCAGGAGGCTCTGTTGGCTCTCATGAATGCTTCACACACCTCTGGTCATTGAAAAATTGAGTACACCTTCCTCTAAAAAGCAACATCTCATCTCCTGGTTTGGTTCTCTCTCTTCTTTTTGTTTCTGATACGCCACTTTGTGTGCTATGCCTGTGTCTCACTGCTGTTACAATACTCTCTGCTATGGCTCCTTTGACACCCTCCCTCTGCCTTTTCTCTCTCTCTCTCTCTCTCTCTCTCTCTCTCTCTCTCTCTCTCTCTCTCGATGAGGAAAATGTCTCTGGGACGTACAACGGAACTGGCTGCGGCCGCACAGCGCTATCTCTGCTGCCGGAGGAAGGGGACTTGGCCTTGCTTAAGAACTGGAGGCCTCTGGCTCGTCTTTGCACGGACTACGAGGAAGACTCGCACTACTGCCACTGGCAATGTGGAATAGGTGGACTGCAAGGAATACTCTGTGTTGTGGGGTGGGAGACTTATGTTTGCACTTTTCCAATGTGAGACACTTGGTGGAATGATATTGGTGCCCTTACATTTTCTTGAATTGTGCAATAAAGGCATTTTTAAAAAAAAAAAAAGTCAAAGTCTCTCTCTCTCTCTCTCTCTCTCTCTCTCTCTCTCTCACTTAAAGATGGGTGATAAATGAGACAAGGTCCTCTTGCTCTCTTTTGTATTCTGACCATTCACAACAAGACTACTCATAACAGTTATTAAGGCTTCTTTCAGTGCCTTTGACAATAGTTAGCAATCAGAAATGTAGAGATTAATATAAATTAAAAGTTTTTAAAAATATATCTACATAACAATTTTGTTGATTGAATCAAATTTCATTTGCTTTAAAAATTGTGTTTGTTGACATACACAACAAGCCGTAACCTCTTTTCCTCTGCTACTTCTGTGAGCTTTTATGGTGATTTTGCTGAATTAATGGGCCTTGGGCTGGTTTTTCTGCAAAAATGGCGTGAAATGGCCTGAATGTACTGTCTGATTACCGATTCCATCACAAACATAATGCATCATAAATAAGTGTTTTTATGTAGGATATTGCTCCTCGCATTGACCAATGGGGTAGTATGAGCATGCACGTCACTGTGAGAGTCTGCAGTTCACTTTTGGCACCTTTCCATTAACACCTACTCAGCCCGACTCACCTCGAGTCTACTCGGTTTGTAGGGTTTTCTGTTATACTCAGCCGGGGCTCCAAGCGAGCTGAGTCGAGCTGAAAATGTGACGTCAACAGACTGCAGGCCACTGATTGGCTAGGGTGTAACGTCACTGGATGAGTCCTGAGAGCAACGTCTTCACACGATTCAAACCCATTATTTGTAAATTCGGCAACAGCGACCTTTTTATTATTTCTGTGATAATCAATGAGATAAATGTGTAACGGATGCCAACTAGTGCTGTTCGGCGTAGAACGTTAGTAAAACCTCCCTCCCAAAGCCTCATACAGTATCGGTAGCGCTGAGCTACCGGTCGGACCTTTAGCTCAGCGCGATCGTGCTGTGTCTCCCATGCTCGAACTGTGTAGTTGACTGAGAGGTCGCGGGTTCGTGTCCCGTGTGGGGCGAACTGCGCAGGATGATCTCTGTCACAATGGTGCCGTGAACCCGGCATGGGAGTGAGGTTTAAGGGGGAGAGTGTAACGGATGCCAACTAGTGCTGTTCGGCGTAGAACGTTAGTAAAACCTCCCTCCCAAAGCCTCATACAGTATCGGTAGCGCTGAGCTACCGGTCGGACCTTTAGCTCAGCGCGATCGTGCTGTGTCTCCCATGCTCGAACTGTGTAGTTGACTGAGAGGTCGCGGGTTCGTGTCCCGTGTGGGGCGAACTGCGCAGGATGATCTCTGTCACAAATGGCTGTACACAAATCAACACCATGGTCCAACGACGAGGTGCAGACTCTTCTGTGCTTGGTGGCTGATGAGAGAATAAAGAGGGAACTAGATGGAGCGACCCAAAATGAAAACATATACCAAGAGGTCTCCAAGCTGATGGCCACTCAAGGGTACCACCGGACATTAAAAACTTATTACCAGACCATCAAGGACCACATCGGTGAAATGGGTCGAACAGAAAAGGCTGGAAGTGGTTCAACCATTACAGGCACTGACCATCGAGCAACGGGAGGGAAATTGGCCTCGACTCGGCCACAGCATTGTTTAAAAACTTTCGGCCACGGCATTGTTGGAAACCGTGATATAGGATGGTGAGTGTTTTGTGATCTTTTAGGTTATTTATCCCATTGGTGGCAAGCTCACTTTGAACAAACAAGGACATTGCTGTTGTCTCTTGTATGCAGACAATGAGCTAGCTAGTTAGCTACCTAGCTAGCTAACTAGCCATCAACGCTAACTTCGTGCTTTGCTTGTATTTTGCACTTGCTGTCTCTTATGTATTCGCTTCTGACAGCAAAATGTCAGCATGTCAACAACATAGCGGGCCGCCTTCCTATAATGGGCCCACCAGCTTTGAGGTGGTACTCAGCTGTAATGGAAAACAACCAAAACCGTACTGGGACGAGTAGAGTTGCAGCGAGTGAGTGCTAATGGAAATGGGCCATTAATGAACACATGGATCGCTAAGTGCACACATTTTTAAAGGGGTCATTGACTGAAAAATGGTGTGTTTGTAGATTTTAACTGTCTGAAATGTGTCTTTTGGTCATGTAATTATCAGAAAAATTTCAAAACAGTTAATTCTCTTAAAACACACACACACACACACACACACACACACACACACACACACACACACACACACACACACACACACACACACACACACAGCCTTTATCTCGTTTTTCTCTCCCAGAAATGCCAAAAATGCTTTTGACACTTCTGGGTAAATCGTATATGTCATGATTTGACAAAGCCAACCTACTGCCATCCTTGAGACCCGCCCACTGCTCTATTATTGGCCCACCTAGCTGTCTGTCATGTACTGTAGGTGGAAAGGGTGCTAAAGGTAACCTATTAGCCCCTGAGCTATTAGCCCCCGAATTAACACTGGTACCAGGATGCTTGCACCAAGCGTGGCTACTAATGTTATTTTCCTCTGATCTTAGTCACCCTAATAGTCATCCCTGTTACCACCTGGTTCACCAGTCCACAGTCGACAATATACCTCGCGTCACTCTGGCCCATCTCTCAATAATTTTGCCTTGATTCCACAGCAAATTGCCAGCACTGGCACGCCAGTCGCCGCAACAGACCTGGCCAGGACCCGAGGCTACTGGCTATCACGGCCAGCTCCCCCATTGTTCTCCGGGGTGCCGCACGACTCCGCTTCACTTTTGCGAGCAGCGTAGGGGAGCTGCCTCATGACGGGGCATCCCCCAGCTGGCCGTGGGAGCAAAGAAGAGTCCAGCAGAGCGGTACACTGCCCTTTGAGAGTCCGTGGCTTGGCAAGCTTCGCCTTAGCTTGGTCAGCAGCCTTGGGTCCTGGATCAGGTTGGTTGCAGCGTTCGGGGGGCCCCCCAGCACTAGCAATTTATTGTGGAATCACGGCAAAATTATTGGGCGATGGGCCGGAGTGATGCGAGATACACCACTGACTGTGGATCAGTGAATCAGCACCGCTTACCTGAGCTAGAAGGAGGCTAAAAGCTAAAGGCTTGAAGTTCAAATCAAGTTCAAGTTCAGGTTTATTCCCACATTATTTAAAATACAAATACAATTCACATTTTCATGCAAGATAAAATCTTTGTGAAATGGGACTCCCCAGAAGCTATCCATAGCTTGTAAACAGGGACTCAGTCATCAAAATAACACAGCAATTTTACAAATCAAGTCCTATCATTACCTAATTCTATAAAACCCTAAGAGCAACCTAAGATTACCTCATAAAAAAGAATAATAATATCAGTACAAAACAAAAGACACTGGTGTATAAAAATAAGACCCAAGAACTCAAAGCAAACATACAAGTGAAAAGCTATCATGATTTTTGTCCTCAACCAAAAGGGGTTTAAAATTAAACATAATTAGATAGAAGCTGTTGTTTTAACTTCTTTTTAAGAACACTTTTATAGTACAGACAATCTCAATCCAAATCTGTGGACCTTTGCAAGTTTCTGTCATGATTTGCCCCTCAGGGCAGAGAAAGACAGACCCAGACGCCGACTGCAGTTTGTGGCATTTAATAACAAAACATAAAGTTCCAAGGTGCATGAATGCAAAATTCCAAACAGGTAACAAGGTAAACTTACAGATCAGGTAGCAGAAAAACTCACCAGAGCAGGGTTAGGGCTCTGGTGGCGAAGAGAAGGTATCATTAAGAGTGTCGCAAGAATGAAATTAAAATGCAGTCCTTAAATAGGGTCAGAACAAATAAAACAAGTGATGACAGGTGTGGGGTCACATGAGCGGGCAAAAAGGGAACAATGATTAATGATTGGGATCAGCTGCGAAGTAATGAGAGGAGAGCACCCGGCTGACAGCTGACAGGGCTACGCCCACACGAAGCACCAACCAGGAAAAGCCCTGACAGCTGTCAACTGCAATAATAAGGAATGGAAGAATAAAATATAAGCAAGTACAAACTGAGAAATAGATACAATTGATGCATAATCAGAACACAGTAAAACTAGGAAATAAACAGAAAAATAAAAAACATGCAGGGATAACAAAAACCAAAAGGCACACAAATACAACAAATATATAAATATAGAGCAAAAGCCATGAGACTGAGCCTGGCAGAACCTCCAGTGCTCAGCTCGTGACAGTTAAACTGAAACTTGTACATTTAAGTTTGCGTTTCTTACCCCTTAGGATTTGTTTTCCTTTTGTGTTGTGTCCAAGGGTGGGAAAATAAATTGGATTGAGTTCACAGAGTCTTTTATTAAGTCTAAATACTACATTATACATTACACAAGCATCGTGAAAAGTGTTGCACTCAGTGAGCTTCAGAAGTTGGTAACCTTAAAAAAAGAGCATAAGAAGGGGCATTTACCTCACTCCATGATATAGCTTGTATAACTTTCTTTTGCAGAATCTGTAATTTTTCAAGATAACTAAGATATGTATTGCACCATATAATATTACAATAATTTAAGTGAGGTTCAAATAGAGATCGGTACAAAGTTTGAAGAGCTTCTAGAGGGAGGAAATGCCTCAACCTGAAAAATAAGCCAACCTATTTTGATAGTTTCTTTGTCAGTTCATCAGTGTGCTTTTTAAAAGTCACAAATTCATCAACATAAATCCCCAAAATTTAATGAATTCTACCCTCTCAATAGCTCTGCCATTTATCTTGATATGTACATATTCAACATTATTTTGGTTTCTGTTTGACTTAAATACAATGAATTTAGTTTTATTTATATTTAAGGATAATTTGTTACGTTTAAACCAAGTATCCACTTTAATTAATTCTGCATTTATAATATTCTGAAGATATTCCAAGTTTTTGTGAGACAAGAATAAATTTGTATCATCAGCAAAATTTACTTTATGTAGAATAGTAGAGGTATTGACAAAATCATTTATGTATAAAATGAAAAGAAGTGGGCCTAATATCGATCCCTGTGGGACCCCATATTTGATAATTTGACATTGTGATTTCCTACCATTTATATGTACATAACGCTCCCTTCCATATACTGTATGTAACTTTTAAACCAAATGAGTGCTGTGCCTCGGACACCATAATGATGCAACTTGTCAGGAAGGATTTTAAAATCAATGGTATCAAATGCTTTTGATAAATCAAGAAAAACTCCAATCCCACACTCACCTTTGTCAATAGCATCTTTGATTTTTTTCAGTAAGATCAAGAATTGCCATACATGTGATGTTCTTCTTCTTAAAGCCATATTGTCATGGAGGAAGGATATTCAGTTTATTTAAGTCATCTCTTAGTCTACAATGGGCAATTTTCTCAAGTACTTTGGAAAAGGTGGGCAAGATAGATATAGGTTGGTAATTGTGCATGTTGTTTTTTTTCTCCAGACTCAAATAATGGTGAAATACTAGTCAGCTAATGGCTAACTGACTAAGAGAGAGGGTGGAGTTGAATAGGTGAAGGATGATTCTTAAAGTGATAGGCTTTAAATCAGAGCGTTTCAAGACAGCCAGGAAAACTACAAAACAAATATGCTTCAATAACTAAAAAATTAAAAAATGTGAACAAAATATGTCAAACACTTCATTAAGACGTGTGAACTGTTAAAACATGGAAAAAGTGCAGTCAATGACCCCTTTTAATAAAATTGTCAGAAAAAATCATTAACATCTCGAAATCAGCTAGCATATTCAAAAAGGCAGAGAAAAACATTTGGAGCATAAAGAGTCCACTGGACTGTTTTCTTTCCTTTTTTTATCAGAAGGAAGTGCATTTTTTTCCTTTCTAAAAGTGACTCCACTTAAATGTGACCAGTTGAGGGCAGAGGAAAAAGGTGTGCTATGAGGAACACACTCAAAAGCATCCAGGATCATTAGGCCAGTCGCTGAGATGTTTGGCATTGTCCACCCCGAGGGAAGGTCTTGGTCATCAGAGCCTCGGGTTCACATTCCTTAACCCTCAGGGTCAGGCCTTTTGTCTGAGGACAGCACTGAGGCAACTTCCTCTGCGGAAATCAACAGGAGCAGCTGACACACACTAGCTGACTGCTGGACAGGCAGGAAGAAGCAGAAAGAAAGAAAAGACATGCATTATCAAAAATGGCTATTTTGTCCTAAAATTTAAAAAAAATTGCAAGGATAAATTTACAATGATATTATCAGTGCTAATAATATTTTTTTTTTTCTGATGTTGGATTCAAATCACATCCCAGCCAACATGTCCATGTGGGCTCCACTGTAGGTTAAATCTGGGCTGTCTTATTGGCCCCATGTGGGTTTGTCCGTGGGCTCTATGTTGGCTCCATCTGTGTTTGCCCACATGGACTTTACCTGTGGTACAGGTGAGTGAGTAGTCTCTTCACCCACATTAAACCCAGTGCCATAGGCAAAATTATGAGAAAAAAGTCGAAAATTTATGAGGAAAAGTCGAAAATTTGTGAGAAAAAAAGTGAAAATTTATGAGAAAAAAGTCAAATTTATGAAAGAGAAAAAGTGAAAATTTAGGAGAAAAAAGTTGCAAATTTTCAAGAAAAAAATAGTAAAATAACTTGGAAAAAAGTTACAAACTTACAAAAATTTTTGCAGATTTACTAGAAAAAGTCAAATTTATGAGGAAAAAATCAGAAAATGTTGCAAATTAACAAAAAAGTAGCAAATATATGAGTAAATAAATTGAAAATTTGCAAGAAAAAAGTCATAAATTTGAGGGAAAAAGTAACAAATTTATGAAAAAGTTCCAAATTACAAGAAAGTTAGCAAATTTGCAAAAAAACTCATAAGTTTATATGAAAAACTAACAAATTTCTGAGGAAAAAAGTTGCAAATTTACAAGAAAAAAATCATGAACTTATGATGAACAGTAAAAAAGTTGCAAATTTATGAAAGCTTTTTTGTGAGAAAGTTTTTTTCTTTTAGCAAGTTCCAAATTTACAAGAAAAATATTGCAAATTTATGGTGCAAAAGTCACAAATTTACAAGGATAAAAGTAATAAATTTATGAGAAAAAGTTGCAAGATTACAGTAAAAAAGTGGCAAATTTATGAGAAAGTTCCAAAATTACAAAAAAAGTTAGCAAATTTGCAAGAAAAAAGTCACAATTTTACAAGAAAAACTAGCAAATTTCTGAGTAAAAAAGTTGCAAATTTACAAGAAAAAAAATCATGAATTTATGAGGAAAAAGTTGCAAGTCAGTGGAGATTTAGCAATCACTGATTTATTCGAAAGGCAGAGATGCACACTTACAGGTTTCACGCACTTGAGCCAAGACCCTGAGAAGCAGCTCATAAATCTCGTGAAAAAACAGCTTTCCAAAACAAGTGATATGCCTTCAGACCGTGGGCTTTGCCAGTTTTTTCTCCTGTGTTGTGATTTCATCAGGGTGGATAAGAGCTTGGTGGATATCACCTCATCAAATCAAACTGAAGGATGGAATAAATCCAGGCACGGGGCCAAGAACGGGCAGTTGAAAGTGAGAGGGAGAGAAAGAAAAACGTCCACGCACAATATTTTCCTAAATGATCGGAGCACATTCTGCTCAGGGCTGTTATCAATACTGAGCATTACCTCAGCTGTGTCACTGTCTCACCGTGATGAGACTCCCCTCAGCTCTGGTGTGCATCATCCTTTAATATCATATTAAAGTGAAATTGGCTACATTGAGACAGACACGGTGATAAATCTCATCAGCACGTGGCTGAAGCTGGCTTTATCTCGCCCTCCTCGAACAGCGTCGTCTCCTCACCTACCATTGAGCCCGGCGTTATTACGCCATGATGGAGCTGCTGTGCTGCTGGAGCTGACAGATAGACGGGGTGAATTATGGCTGTGTGAAGGGTTGAAGGTGTAGTCAAACATTTCTCTTCTTCTTTGTCAGCGCTCGCCAGGACAGATGATCTAAGACGAAAAAGATTTCCTTTTGTCTGACAAGATTTGGTTGTTGTCCAAGATGTATAAATTTGTCTAAAAAAGAAGCAATAAATGTCATCTGTTACTGAACACACATTATTTATTAAATGTGCAGTGGATTTCAAAGACCTTTTCCACACTGCTTTGAAACTGCTGTAATTTTTGTAGTCAAATGTGATGTTTTGTTGTGTGCGTGTGTATGTTCCAGATTTTTTTTTTTTTTTTTTAAGAAAAACACAAGTCACTGCTGGTGCTTATATTTTACTGTCTGAATTCTTGGGGTTTTTTTGCATTGCAAATTGCAGCTGCATCATTTTGCATCCCGCTTGCCAATGCTGCCTTGCTTTGTGGCGTGCAAGCCGAGCACTCTTACAACAAATCTTAAGTCCCATTAAATCTCACATCTCAACCCATGAACTTCTCCCATTTTATCCAAACATGATGGCGTGTCTGACTTTTTCACCAAGTGTTGATTATGCCAGTATTGCACACAGTGGGGACTTCTTATTTTATTTACTTCCAGGATAGTTGCTGCTGAGAGGATCTGTTTTCCTACCAGCTGTTTAAAGTGCCGAAACTTATGACAATACTATTACGCACCTACAGCAAAAGATGTGATGCTTACTTCTTGTCCCCAGCATACTTGCTTGAATGTGCAACCCCCACCCCCCACCCCAGTGTGTGAACGAGTGCGTGCAAGTGCATGTTATGTGGTGAAATTGAATGCAAATGGATATAATGTGAAAAATGTTGGTTCACATGTGGGTTCACAACTAAAGTGCATTAAAATTGGGGGTGGTGGTGGTGGCATGCTCCGCTGCTGCAGACAGCAGAGCACCCATCACCCTCTGCCCAAGCCCTAAGTGTCTATAGTGCAATGAAAATTGAGGTGAGGGAGGCCCCGCGGTGCAGCCAACAGAGAAACCCTCCCCACTGATGCCCTGCAGTAAGTACACCCTCATCCCAAAGGCCTAGGGATATCCAATAAGATGTGTAATCCACCAAAAATGGGGGGGGGGGGGGGGTCAGAGAGAGCCTGTCCCCCCACCCCCAGATCCCATCCCGGGGTGAAGGGCACCAGGCGCTGCAACCCATGGCCAATCATCGCCATACCCCAGTGCACCACCAGCACCATGGGCCAGTGACCTCCCACCCCACCCCAACCTCCTGTAAATTTTCAAATATTTTCTCATAAATTTACAACTTTTTTCCTCATAAATTTGCAACTTTTTCTCATAAATTTGCAAGTTTTTATTCTATGCATTTGAATTGTTTTTGAAACTTTTTTAATTTTTAAATTGGCATCTTTCATCATATTTTGGTTTCTTTTTAAAAAATGACTAAATGTGGAGATATGAAGTCTGTGCTAGACAGCGACATTATACTAAATTTATGAATACCCCTTGTTAAAAACTATCAAATTGCCCATTGGGAAGGACTTAGCAATAGAGCAGCAAAATTACACAGTAAGTACAGGGTATGCACTGGGAAAAACAGGGTAAATGCTAGAAACAAAAGTTAATATTTTATAACAGTTTGTGAAGTACTATGAAATTACAGGGTACTCTCCGTGTACTTTCAGTGAAAGTACTGGTGTAAAACAGTTTGCATAGTGAAAAACCAGAGTAACAAGCCATGTTTTTTGTTCTAAAGAGTTGTCAAAACTATGTAAAAACAGGGAAAACAGTGTCATAACAGTAAAAACAGGGTAGACATTTTATTCTATTTTTCCCAAAATTTTCCTCTGTTTTCCCCACTGTTATAGGATAATTACTGATGGAAGCTGCCCCAGTAGTTACTCCTTTCTTACTCTTTGAACCTATTTTTTACCCCATGTTTTAAGCTGTTTTTAATTGATGGGTCATTTCTATTTTTTCCATTTTTTTCTATTTTTCTCTGAACTTGAGTTCAATTCCAGACCCTTTTGCTGTGAGGCAGCAGTGCTAACCACTGATCCACCGTTCTGTTGAGACATAAAAACCAGTAGAGAACATGAACCACTTCTGCTATCTTGGGAGCTACCTGTCAGCAAATGTTGATCTTAATGACGAAATCCAAAACTGCCTGAAAAGTGCTGGAACAGCTTTTGGCAAGCTTGGCACAAGTCTTCAAAGATTAGGGCATCCAGAAAGAAAGAAAACTCATGGTGTACAGAGCTGTTGTTATTCCAACACTTCTTTACACATCTGAGACCTGGACTCCTTACCGGCACCACCTGAAAACACTTGAAAAGTTCCACCAACGCTGTCTTCGTAAGATCTTCAACATCAGCTGGGAAGACAGAAAAGCAAACGTCAGCGTACTACAGGAAGCAAAAGTGACCAGCACTGAAGCCTGCACCATCAAGAACCAACTAAAATGGAGCGGTCACGGTCATAGTCACTGATGATTGCCTTCCCAAGCAGATCTTCTATTCCCAAATCAAAGAGGGCAAGCGTACAAGAGGAGGCTAGAAGAAAATGCTTCAAAGACGTCCTGAAAGCCAACCTCAAGAAATATGATATCAGTTTCACAAACTGGGAGGAGACAGTGACAAACAAACCTCTCTGGAGAGCCACCATCAGAGAAGGGGCAACAACCTCTGAAAGCAAACAGTCCGCAGAACTGGAGGGAAAAAAAGACGACTACTGAAAGAACGGCAACAACAACTTTGGTCGGCATTTGGTCTGGACTGTAATGCACTCACCCACACCATAACTACCTCAGCTGTTAGCACAGAAAGACTGGCACACCAATAGTAATAGGGAAGAAGAAGAAGAAGAAGAAGCCAGCTTTATTTTCATTCAATCCATACAATCAATCATGTACAGTAAAACAAAATTACATTTCTCCTATCTATAATGTCAATCACATATAGAATCACATACATAAGATAAGATAAGCCTTTATTTGTCCAACAATGGGGAAATTCCAGGATTGCAACAGCACAAATTAGCAACACTCAGAGCAATAGTTGAGAAGATAAGAAAATAAGAGCAGTGATTATACATATGTACACATAAATATATAAATATATATACACAGCGCGGAGCATTGTAGCTAGATGGAATAAACAGCATAACCGTCTATTTAGTTATCCCACACAGTATGAATATGTACCCATACATATTGTCACCCTCCGTAGCGATTGATATTGTCCTAGTTGTATACTGGAGGGGACCATTTTGTGTAAGTCTGTTGCGTCTTTTGCATTCAATACTATTAGGTCGTCACGTTTTTTTGCTATCTCTGCAAGCAGCCCTGCTTAGGTAATAAAGTCTGACAGCCGTAGGTAGGAAGGACCTGCGAAACCTCTCGGTCGCGCACCTAGGATGGTGCAGCCTACTGCTAAACGAGCTCCTCAGTGCATTCAGTATGTCCTGCATAAGGTGGGACTCGGACTCCAGCAGAGATGACAGTTTAGCCACCATCCTTCTCTCTCCTATCTCCTCCACTGGGTCAAGGCACTGCCCCAGGACAGAGCTAGCTTTCTTGATCAGTTTGTTCAGTCTCTTCCTATCGGCTGCTGTGATGCCACTGCCCCAGCAGATCACTCCAAAAGTGATGGCTGATGCCACCACTGAATCATAGAATGTCCTCGGGAGCACCCCTTGTACACCAAAAGACCTGAGCCTCCTCAGTAGGAACAGCCTGCGCTGTCTGTTCTTGTAGAGTGCATCGGTATTGTGTGACCAGTCTAGTTTATTGTTCAAATGAACAACCAGGTACTTGTAGGATGTCACCATCTCAATCTCTGTTTCCTGGATGTTTACTGGTGCTGCGAGGGATTGTCCTTGCCTGCGGCAGTCCACCACCAGCTCCTTAGTTTTTCTCGCATTGATCTGGAGGCAGTTCCGATGGCACCAGTCCATGAAGTCCTGGATAAGTCCTCTGTACTCAGCTTCCTCTCCGTTGGAGATGAGGCCGATGATCGCAGAGTTGTCAGAGAACTTCTATAGATGGCAGTGTGTTGTGTTGTTTGAGAAGTCCACAGTATAAAGGGTGAATAGGAAGGCAGCCAAAACCGTTCCCTGGGGGGCCCCCGTGCTGCCGATGATCGTGTCGGACACACAATCCCAGATTCTCACAAACTGTGGCCGGTTTATGAGGTAGTCCAGGATCCACAATGACAGGTGCTGGTCCACCCCTGCGCACAGCAGCTTGTCCCTCAGGATCATCAGTTGGAAGTGTTGAAAGCACTGGAGAAGTCAAAGAACATGATCCTCACCGCGTTCCCAGGCTTCTCCAGGTGGAACAGGGAACGGTGAAGGAGGAAGATCACTGCATCCTCCACCCCGATGCCATGCTGGTAGGCGAACTGGAGTGGATCCATCGCTGGTCCCACCAGGGGGTGGAGGTGAGCAAGGAGCAGTCTCTCCAGGGTCTTCATCAGGTGAGACGTCAGGGCCACTGGTCTGCAGCTGTTCAGGTCTCTGGGGTGGGAAGTCTTTGGTACGGGTACCACACAAGATGTTTTCCACAACTGTGGTACCCTCCCTAGCTTCAGGCTCAGGTTGAAGATGTGCTCCACAATCCCACACAGCTGGTCTGCGCAGGACTTGAGGAGCTTTGCGCTGATGCCGTCCGGTCCCGAGGCCTTCCTCGCCTGGATCTTCCTCAGCTCCACCCTCACCTGGGTCTTAGTGAGGGTCAGGTTGGGGGGCTGTGTGCTGGGAGTGGGGGGTGTTGGTGGGGGGGGGGGTGGACAGCAGGTCTCGATGATGGTAGAGGCAGCAGTGGTTGTTGTGCAGGCGGGAGGAGGGCGGTTGGTCAAACCTATTAAAAAACAGGTTCAGATTGTTCACCCACTCCCTGCGGTATTCTGGAGCCCTGAGATGGTTTTGAGGTTTCTCCAGACCCTGCCGATGTCGGTCTGTTGCAGCTTGTCCTCCATCTTCTTCCTGAAGCTGTCCTTCCCTTCTCTGATCTTCCTCCTTAGCTCCTTCTGTACAGACTTCAGCATCTCCCTGTTCCCCGACCTGAAGATCCTCTTCTTCTCTCAGTAGTGTTTTTATCTCAGGGTTGATCCAGGGTTTGTTGTTCGAGCAACACCGTATGATCTTGGTGGGTACGGTGTTGTCCACACAGAAGTTGATGCAGTCCATGATGGTGTGAGTGAGGCCGCCGATGTCCTTACCATGTGGATCGCAGAGCTGCTCCCAGGAAGTGATTTCAAAGCAGTCCTTTAGAGCGTCCATTGCCTCCTCAAACCAAATCTTCATCGTGCGCATGACCGGAGGTTGTCTGTGTACTAGGGTTTTGTACACTGACAGGAGATGAACCAAGTTGTGATCCAATCTCCCGAGTGGAGGGAGTGGTGATGAGGTGTACACCTCCTTAGTGTTTGCATAGAATAAGTCCAGTGTTTTATTGTCTCTAGTGTGGCATGTGACGTACTGGGTGAACCTGGGCAGAATGGAGGACATTGAGATATTGTTAAAATCACTGGAGATGAGGAGCAGAGCATCTGGGTGTTGTGTCAGCAGCCTGCCAGTTACTGAGTGGGTGGCATCACACGTTGCCCCAGCGTTCGCCGTTGGATTTGCATAAATAACAATGCAGATCATGTGTGAGTATTCCCTCGGGAAATAAACAGGCCACATGCTAACAGTTAGCAACTCAATGTCTTTGCTGCAGTGTTGCTCTTTAACCGTGATATGTCCCAGTTTACACCAGCTGTTATTGACATACATTATCTCTCCTCCGCCCCTTGCCTTCCCTCTGTCTGGTGTCCAGTCTGCCCATATTGCATGGAAACCCTCCAGTTTGATGTTAGCATTTATTGCTAGTTCTGTTAGTAACGTCTCAGTAAACAACATCATGCTAATCTATCTGAAGACGCTCTCATAGCGTGACATAGCTGCTAGCTCATCTGTCTTATTGAGTACATCTGCTGCTGTATGTCTCTGCACCTTACTGCAACCATTTGCACAAATGCCGTACCTACTGCTGTCTGTTATCGCAATATTGATCATGTGCAGTCCAATCTGTCACTTTCTGCACCTACACTACCTGTCATAACCCGAGTGTCGGTTCTGGCCACACTCGGGTCTCATATCTTTTTGTTCCCTGGCTTTGGCAGCTGAGGGTTCCTTCCAGCTCCTCGGGCTCTTATTGTGAAGGCGCCCGGGGGAGCTCCCTGCTGTCAAAGTCCGCGTTGGGGTCATTAGCCGCCAGAGATATAAGCGGGTGCTAAATGTCCTCCAGCGCGGCAGTCTCTGTTATATCCTGTTATGTTCAGCTACGTTCTGTTAATCTCTGTTGTGTTCCTGTTATTCTTGCTCATCATGGTTAACGGACTTGGGAATCCCCTGTTACCCACCTGTTAACAGTCCCGTCGTTAAGGTACGCTCGTTGTAACTTTACCTTAATTATTATCTCGTCTGGTGCATCGGGTGCTCCCCGGCTCAGGCGTCACCTGTTCACTGTATATATTCCTATGCCTGTCTAAACCTGCACTGTAAATAAACATCACTGCAAACTCACTGGTGACTGAGGCGTCTTGTGACGGTCCGTGAGGACCGTTGTGACACTACCACATCGAACTTGCAACTACAAGTATTACCGCGCAGCCTTTTCTGTATATAGGATTTCTGTGTTTTATTGTTTATCTTTATTTGCACTATGGGGTGTCTGGATTTTATCTTGTACCATTATTCACACTGCGGGTAGTATTACTGTACATAGACTGCTGTTGTTGTTTTTCCAGCATTAATTTTTTTTTTCTATTGCGCACACCACCGAAGCAAGAGAAACAGCATTTCAATTCTCCTGTATGTCCTGTACGTATAGTAGTATTGACAAGTAAAATCTTTGAATCTTGAATCATTTCCCCAAGGAACGTGCATGCCCTCTCTGTGACTGAACTTTCCAAGCCAGAATTGGACTTATCAGTCATCTCCAAACTCATTGATGATTCTATCTGCAGCTATGGAAGACTACACGAGACCACCAAGACCATCATCCTTGATCGAGGGATTGCCAAGAATAACCAGCAGTTGCCACTTTCTGTTTTTACTATTTTTACCATGGTTTTCCCTGTTTGTCCTATTTTCTCATTTTTCTCGTCTTTCCCCATTTTTCCAATTAATGCTCTGTTTTTCCCATTTTTGTACATTTCTCCATTTTTATTTTTTTTCCTTAGTTTTTACCTATTTTTTGCTTGTTTTTCTTACATTTCCCCTGCAGTTTTTACCATCTTTTGTCCCCCTGTTATTTGCCTGTTTTTTCATGTTCCTTCCCTGAAAACTGTGGGGCTGCATTTTAAAGTGCTGCCAAAAAGTGATATTTAAGTCTGGTGAAGCAGGAAAAACTTTTTGTAGAAAAAAAACCCCCAATATACTGTATATTTCTGTTTTTTTATTCCTAGTATTTGTTGAAGTACAAGAGACACTTTTTCCCCCCCAATAATTTAATAAATCACTAAGCTTCAGAGGAGCCTAAACATTGTTTGACCACCACACTAACTGACAAAGAAACTGAGCAACTTCCTTTCCAGTTGGTACAGTGCAGCCAAGCAAGAGTGTGACACTATTGGACTTCAGCTGGGTAAACACTCCCCGCCAAGGCCAGAGATCTTGTGTACACATGCGGGAATGGCTCACACTCAGCGAGGGGAGGGAGCTTTCAGCTGCTGCGAGGATGGATGCATCAACCAGACGAGAGCCCATGTGGGCGCCGCAGTCAAACTATGACAAAAGCCCTCTCTCCATCTGCTGTGCGAACTCGGCCCAGCTCAGGCTGTGGATGTAGCGGTTCCACGCCTCTTGCCCGCTTGCATCCACGTGTTTGCCAAGGTGCACATGCGCGCGCCATGTGTTAAGCGATCCTCGGACCGCCTGTGGAGGAAACGCACTCAATGATGCTTGAAAGGGAAACCCATTCCACTGAAAGTAACATTAGAGTGATGTAGGGTAACAGGACACCTCTGTTGTGTCTTCCTGCGGGCTCACTTGCAGATCAGCGCTGACAGTAGTGTGGTGCGCACACATGCATGACTAATAATCAATCCCCGTCAGTCAAGTGACATAGATATGATAAAAAGGATGGTTTTTTTTTCTGAAATTAAAATTATTTTTCCTGAATTTAAAAGAATGCCTGTGGAGATGGATGTCTGTCTGCAAGGTCTACTGAGCCCACAGGATAGAAAGGCTAGCTCGGAATATCTGAATATATCCTACTAACAGGATCTGTCTTTTCAGGCAATTAAAGTCTGTTCATTACACACTTAACATGAAAACAAGAAAAAATAGAATATAGTCTATGCAGCAAAAAAAAAAAGGTTTCTGCTTAATACTGAACAACCATGTGAGGACTTCGAGACAAATTTTAGTTTGACTCTTGATTTCTAATATCTGTGGCATTGCTGCAACTTTTGTTTGGATCTTTCCGTTAAAGGCAATTCTTTCACAGCAAACACAGTCTGTTTCGATCATAAGTTCTGGTTGGAGCTTGTTGAGAAGAAACACCAGAGATTTTTTTTTTCTCTCATTCTTGCCTACTACTTTTTTAAACCCTCCTATAACATCAGAAAGTCAAAGGTAGATAATTTAGTCTTCATCAACCCTTATTAAACTGTTGAAAGCCATCAATAATAATAAAAAAATCACTAGCAGTTCCAAAATTGAACACTCAGAGAATATGTATTGGATAGTTATGTCACAGTGAAATGGTCACAGGTCAGTTTGGTTGGTTTACACTTCAAAGTGAGCATCAGAATGGGGAAGGATGGTGAAATGGGTGACTTTGAACATGGCAAGGTCTCAATTTTTGCTGAAACATTTAGATGGTAGGGTCAGAATTTGGAAAACGAATGGATGCATGCATGGAGCATCATGGATGTGCAGCCAACAGATCTGCGGCAATGATATGATGCTACCATGTCAATATGGACAAATATCTCAGAAGACTGTTTCTAGCACTGCGTTGAATCCATGGCGGGACCGGCTGTGGCGCAGGTGTAGTGTGGCCGACTACTGATCGTAGGCTCAGTGGTTCAATTCCCGCTCTGTCTGCAGTCTGCGTGTCGAAGTGTCCTTGAGCAAGACACTGAACTCCCAGTTGCTCCTGGTGAGTCAGGCCAGTGTTTATACATGGCAGTTCTGCCACCATCAGTGTGTGTGAATGGGTGGATAGCAGGCTCTGTAAAGCGCTTTGGCCATCCAGAGATGAGTAAAAAGCGCTATATAAATGAATGCCATTTGCCATGAAGAATTAAGGCAGTTCTAAAAGCAACAGTGGTCCAACCCAGTATTAGTAAAGTGTAGCTAATGACTGCTGAGTGTATTTTCTAAAATGGGGGAAAGAAGTGACACAGGGTGCAATTTCACTTATTTTCCCAAATAAGTCCAAGTTCTTGTGGATTCTAATAAATATTTGACCTCTTCTTAAATAACTGTTGAGCGGACTGGTTGCATCATTGATACATCATACTCACCCCGTAGCACCCATGCCCCAAGCCTGCCTGTCAACTGTTCTAGAGCTGAGGGAATCAAACCTGTGTCTTCTGTGCAGTACAGCACAGTCACACTGGTCGAACAATCTGGAATTTGGGTTTCAAACGTGCTTGAGTACAGTACACATGGAACAGTGTGAGTTTGTCTTCATTTAATGAGAATACTGTTTGATGACTTATCTTGTTCTGCTTCTCTGATCCATTATCCTGTGGCATCATGTCAGGTCAGGCATTGGTTTGCTTGCTACCGGATAACCATGAAAACCAGTACTACCTGTCTCATGGGTCAGGCCGTCGGTGACACAACCTGCAACCCTGCCGTTCTGAGGGTGTGGAGAGTGAAACTAGGCATCCTGGCAGAACTAAAAACAATATCTGTCACATGTCTGCTGTTGTGTCCCTGGGCAAGACACTTGACCCACCTTGCCTCCAGTGTCCATAACACTGGGTATGAATGTGTATAAATGTTTGGTAGTGGTCAGAGAGGCTGTTGGCACGGATTGGCAGCTACGTTTCTGTCAGCCTTCCCCAGGGCAGCTGAGGCTACAGCAGTAGCTTGCCACTACCTCTGTCTGTGGAGTGAATGAATAATGCATCCATTTTGTACAAGCGTCTTTGAGTGTCTATGATAAGGCCTATAAATCTGATGCATTATTATTATTATAATGTCTGTGGTGGACCACTCCCAGTTACACAGGGTGAGACTGGACATCCTGGCAGATAAGCACATCTGTTGCAAGGTCTGTGGTGGACTATTGCCAGTTGGTGCATCGTGACATGCACTACACAAAGAGCAGAGCTAAACAAACCTATCATCTGGTCAGTCACTGCAACAGATACTGGAGTCAGTTTGTCTTGGCCTGTCCTTGCCACTGATAATATGTCTATCTGCCAAGAATGTGCAAAAGATAGTGGTACTCAAATACTTTGCAAGCAGTTTTATGAAATGGTCAGTCAGAAAGCAACTCATATGGGTCGGACGTCGCCCGGGTTAACAAGGTCAGGAGTTCCTGGCAGCGGAGGGAGGGTGAAGGACAGAGCTGCGTGGAGGAATCTGATCAGACGTAAATGAATTCAATTCAATTCAACTTTATTTATATAGCGCCATTTCACAACAACAGTCATCTCATAGCACTTTCAACTGTAGGGGAAACCTCCACAATTGCAGAATGACCCCAGCAATCAGGTGATCCCCTGTGAGCAAGTGCTTGGGGATGGTGGAGAGGAAAAACTCCCTTTTAACAGGAAGAAACCTCCGGAAGAACCAGGCTCAGGGGGAGGCAGTCATCTGCTGCAACTGGCTGGGGGATGAGGGGATAGAGAAGACAAAAAGAATAGACATGTAGAGAGCAAACAGCATGACGGGGACTCAATCTATGGGAGAGAACAAACAGATGTTAATGATCAGCAAAAATATTTCATTGAGAGTGAAGAAAGGAGTGAAGCCCAGTGCATTACTGAAGGTCCCCCAGCTGTCTAAACCTATTAGCAGCATAACTAAGGGAGGGTTCAGAGGCACATGATCTCTCCCTATTTATAGGCTATATTAAAAAGGAAGGTTTTAACCCTATTCTTAAAAACAGAGATCGAGTCTGACTCCCGAATTCAGATTGGCAGCTGGTTCCACAGGAGAGGGGCTTGATAACTGAAGGCTCTGCCTCCCATTGTACTTTTGGAGATTCTAGGTATTACAAGTGATCCTGCATTTTGGGAGCGTAATGCTCTGTTAGGATAATAGGGTAGAATCAGATCTTTTAAATTAAAAGGGGCCTGATTATTTAGAGCTTTGTAAGTGAGAAGAAGGATTTTAAACTTAATTCTAAACTCTATGAGAAGCCAATGATGGGAGGCCAGAACCGGAGAGATACAATCTCTCTTTCTAGTACCTGTTAAAACCCTTGCTGCAGCATTTTGGATCAGCTGAAGAATTTTTAAAGATGTTTTAGGACAACCTGATAATAAAGAGTTACAGTAGTCTAATCCAGAGCTAACAAAAGCATAAATCAGTTTCTCAGCATCACTCTGAGACAAGATGCTCCTAATCTTGGCAATATTACGCAAATAATAGAAGGCAGTCTTAGAAACAAATTTAATATGTGAATTGAAAGACAGATCTTGATCAAAAATAAATCCAAGGTTCCTCACAGAACTATTCAGAGAAAGAGTAACTGCATCCAAACTAAGAGTTTGAATTGGAAAGATATTTCTAAGGTTTTTTGGACCAACTAGAATGACCTCAGTCTTATCTGAATTTAATAGCAGGAAATTACAAGTCATCCAAGCTTTGACTTCCTTAAGACAGGCCTCTAACTTGGCTAATTGATTACTATCATCTGGCTTCATTGACAGGTATAACTGTGTGTCATCTGCATAACAATGAAAATGTATACAGTGCTTTCTAATAATGTTGCCTAGCGGAAGCATATATAAACTAAAAAGAATAGGGCCTAGCACAGATCCCTGTGGAACTCCATGACTGAGCTTTGAGTTGAAAGAAAACTCATTATTGACATGAACAAACTGGAATTTATCAGATAAATAAGATCTAAACCACTGCAATGAAGTTCCATTAAGTCCATTATAGTGTTCTAATCTGTCAAGTAGAATATTATGACTGATAGTATCAAAAGCTGCACTAAGGTCTAAAAGAACAAGTACAGAAACAAGTCCATTATGAAACAGTCAGTGTCGCCCCTGACAGACTGCTATGATGATGATGATCCTGTGGCATCAGAGATACAATATGCATGTCTGGTGGCCTCATAGTCACTGAAGTAAAGCTAGGGTCACAAAGATTCTTACGAATGATGGGTTTGCAAGAATCTCCCAGTTCCTATGGATTCTGGAGTTCGCAGACATTCGTGGAGGGGGGCATAGTTTCTTACAGCCTCCTTAAGAAGTTTGTATGGCTGCCATTCAATTTGCAAGAGTTACTTGAGGCGTTCTTGAGAAATGAGGTGCCTTTCTATCATACAGTGGCCCTAGAATTCTTACGTTCTTCGTAAGGGTGCCTTAGGATCTTCCTACAGCATACTTATTGCCATCATATGAAAAAAAATTTTGTCATAAGGTGGCCGTATGGCTCCATACGTGCAACTCACGGCACTCTCAAGTCACTGATAGGAAGATCTTATGGCTTTTGGCACATTTTGTCGGGGTACATAAGTGGCGGCCGTTCACTGTACAACATTCTGTGTCCGAGTGATCATTGCATCTGCTAGAAAATTTGTGGAATTACTTTCAAGACCACAGCTGCACCCTCTATAGCTGCAGGACGACGAAGAAGAAGAGCAAGCTGTTGTAGTTGCTTCTTCCTCCTTTCTCTTCCCCCCTTTCCTCGTTTTGGTGACTTCTCTTTGCTACTCTTTCCTTTGAGTCCCATGTCTCAAATAGGCCTAGTAAAAGCATGGTCAACATCTTAAAACAGAAATACGAAGTTTTGCAAGTGTGTTCTCCTCAAAAACCTTGCGTTGAATGACGATTTGTACGGCATCCGTGCACCCTACCCCAAAGAATGCCACAAATATTGCACAGATGATGTACTGTACTTCTGCCTTATGAGCAGCTCACTACCACCTTACGTACGCTGTACAACTCCCTGTACAAACGAGAATTCATACGGCATTTCCTACAACCACTGTAGGGGGCCCTCAAGAACAACTTAAGGTGTTCTTGCGGCATACTTATGGCCACTGTAGGAAGTTGGGGTTCTGGAATGGTCTCCTGACCCTAAATAATCCATGAACATCTTGCATAGTTCTTACATTGTTTCGATGGCATTTGCATGGCCGCCTTACGATGAGGGGTTTTCGTGGGGTGTTGGTAGAAAATCTTGGACAAGACCATCAACCTGACCACGAACGGTCTACAAATGCTGGATTCTCCTACGCCCGTCTTAAGAAGGCCATACAAAATGGTCCAAAAAGTGTTTGTACGGTGTTTGCAGCCATTCGTAAGGGTATTTTGACCATAGTTTTAAGCAAGTCCTGCCCAGAGCAGTCCTTTCTCTGGGTCTCTCGCTACTGAATCAAGGCAGGGAGTGGGGGGAATCCCCAAATGAAACATGAACCCATAGCATCAAGGTATTTGCATAGTCTGTCTCTACTCTAATCTGACAAATAACTGAACTGTTAAAACCCTGTGGCCATGAGTCTAACTGGCTAATTTCGTTCAGTTCTTTCTTGTGCAAAAGCCCTAATTTTCTCTGAAAGGATTCTGCCCTTTGCATAAAAAAGATAAAAGGGGGGAAAAAACCACCGCATTCTTGAGGCAGCCAGAAAAATTGGCTGTTACTATACGTATTTTGATGCAGTTCTGGCTCCAGGTTAAAATACATTTTAAAAAAAGACAGGTCTATTTATTAACGTAAAAAATTCAGGACACTGTGTGGTCTTGGCAGAAGCAAGAGTGACTCAGCACTGTGCAGCTCGCTCAACACAGGGGGGGAGTCAAGTAAGAAATAACAAAAGGAGCATATTTCCTAAACTTTTCATCCGGGAACAGTTCTATCTTGTCAGCAGACTACTGGAGAGCCGCCCTTCCTTTGCACATGATCTATCTGTGAACTGTGAGCACAGCACTGGCTCTGTGTGTGTGTGTGTGTGTGCGTATGTGTGCGTGTGTGTATGTGCGCGCGCCTGAACCACACTCACGCCGTGATTTAAGGCTCCTCTCACACTCTCCCATTCCGTCTTGCTGGTCAACTGCCACGGTGAAGGCGGTGCTGTGGCGAATGGCTACGAGGTGTCATAAATCTGAACACTTCCTACCGCTGTCTCTCACTTCAAGGGGAAGCCTGTCCTGTTGCAAACATGATTAACCCTCTTCCTCTTTGGGCAGCCAACCCCTATCCTCCTTTCTTCCCCCACCAATCAAGAGGCCCGGCTGCAAAGAGAAAAACTGGGCCTCCTTCACACCTCTCAGGCGATGAACGCTCAAGATTTGCTGTTCCTCCTTTGCTTTGAGTAATAAAGTTAGACTTTTTGCTTATAAAATAAAACAGAAATGAGCCAGCCAGCGTGCCATGTGGGCCCCACCAAAGGTCTTATGGGTCCCATGTGGGTTTGTCCGCAGGTTCCATATTAGCTCCATCTGCATTTGCCCACATGGGCTTTACCCATTTATCTACTTATTTTCTCATAAATTTGTGACTTTTTTTCTTGTAAATTTGTGCCTTTTTTTGTCCTAAATTAATTGATACGTTTTCTTGACAGTTTCTTTTAAATTAACTATTAACTTTTTTTTTACTGTAAACTTGCAAATTTTTCTCATAAATTTGTGATTTTTTTCTTGTAAACTTGCAACTTTTTTCTCAAAACTTTTTTCTCACTTTTTTCTAACTGGGCAGCTCGGTGGAACAGTGGTTAGCAATGTGGCAGCACAGTAAGAAGGTCACGGGATCGATTCCACCCCGACCATGGTGGGTTCGATCCCACCCCCTGACCATCGGTGACCCTTCTGTGTGGAGTTTGCATGTTCTCTCTGGTCTGCCTACTCCGGTTTCCTCCCACAGGCCAAAAACATGTAGGTTAGGTTAATTGGAGGCTTTAACGTGGCTCTGTGTGTGAATGGTGAAGGAATTGGCGCCGCACCGTGGCTGCCTCATCCAGGTGGATGCCCTGAATTTCCCTCTGGGATTAATAAAGTATACAAGACTTCCGGTTATGGCTGCCACGTAAGACGGACGTGTCTCACTCTGCTCTGCTCCTGGAGAAAAAAATCGGCAAATAACTCTCTCATTTGGGACAGAACGTATCCCAGCGTTTGGGCGAGGATATGTCGGCGAAGCCTAAGGCTGGAAAACCAGGTAAAGGAAAAAGCGAGCCGCCGAAACAGTCCAAATTAACGGACTTTCAGGTCTGTGACGCAGCAAACAAAACTCCATATATGGCGGAGGAGGCTGGCAACGGTGCGAAATCTGCGGGGAGCGGCGCAGATGCGCTGATGGCTGCCATGAGTTTAATGAGAGCGGACTTTTCCTCTAGATTTGATGGGATTATGACAGCGTTGGAAGGAATAAGAAAGGAATTGGGTGACTGTGTAGAACGAACGGCGCAGATGGAGCTCCGTCTTGCTAGTGCTGAAGATGACGTCACCCGTCTTCAATTAAAGGTGCGCACTTTGGAAAAAAAAAATAAATGTCTAGAAGATAATATTTTGGATTTGGAATCTCGGTCGAGACAGAATAACTTGAGGCTGGTGGGTCTTCCAGAGGAATCAGAAGGTCGGGACGTATATTCCTTTCTGGAAAAGTGGATTCCGGAGGTGCTGGGCAGCGAGGAGTTGCAATCAGCAGTGGTTCTGGAAAAAGCACATCGTATTGGCCCACGGAGAGATAAGGGACCGCCGAGGACCTTAATTATGAAGTTTCTTAGCAACAGAGACAGGATGAAGATCTTCAACGCTGCACGAGCTAAAGGAGAGATTAAACACCAGGACCAGCAGGTGCGGTTCTACCCAGATTTGGCCACAGGAATCCAACAATTGAGGAAGCAGTTTGATCCCATACGTAAGGAGCTGCGCAACCTTGGGATCCGTCATGGTGTAATCTATCCTGCGAGACTGCTGACCACGTATGAGGGCAGAACCCACATCTTCAAGACCCCAGAGGAGGTGCAGGAGTTCATCAAGAAGATCAAAGAAGAAGAAGAGACTGGTGGGAGCTAAGCATGAACAAAATATAAGGTAGAATAATTAAGCATTTGCACAGGCATCTGACTGACTTGAAGTAAATAGCAAGTTTACAAAATATAGATTGTATTATATATTAAAAAAAACAAAAACAAAACAAACAAAAAAAAACTATGATGTACAAAGTTGTTAAAAATTTTGGAGTTAAGTTGGAAAACTACAGAGGAGAGTTAATGTTACGTCATTAAAAGCAGTAGAGTTAGGGTGATTGGGAGGATGAAGAAGGAGTGGCTTAGGCTGTTCCCCGTGGGTGTGGAGCGGTCGATGGCTGTATCGGGAGACGGAATTTTTCTTTTGATTTTGGGGGGTTCGCCACAAGTGTGGGAAGGGGGAATTTGTTTGTGTGTAGTTTGTAGGATGAATGTTCAACCACTCATGTTTTTGCTTCTCTGTATGAGCATGTTTACACTGCAAGGTAATCCCAAACTCTCTATTGATCATAAACCAAAGTGTTAATCTTAATTTAACTTCATGGAATTGCAGAGGTCTACAAAATTTAAAAAAACTTAAACAAGTTATGAATAAAATAAAAGACATGGGTTCAAAAATTGTGTTTTTACAAGAAACTCATCTAATAGAGGAGGATATAAAAAGAATTAGGAGTAGATGGCAAGGAAGTGTATTCACCTCATCATTCTCATCCCGGGCCAGGGGAGTTATGACTCTCATACATAAATCAGTCCCTTTTCAAGTGAAAAATGTAATTGGAGACAAACTTGGAAGATATGTAATCATTCAAGGTTCTTTGCTATTAGAAAATATAAATCTTGTGAACTTATATGGTCCCAATATAGATGATCAAAAGTTCTTTGCTAATTTATTTCTTATTTTATCATCACTTACAGGGCAACATATAATAGCAGGGGATTTTAATTGTACATTGAATCCAGGTATAGATAGATCAACAGGACTGGATTGTACGCACAATGGATGTAGGATGACTATTAATCATTTTATGAAAGAATTGAGATTGTTAGATATATGGAGAGAAATGAAACCACAAGTTAAAGCCTATTCTTGTTATTCTAGTACCTACAAGACATTCTCACGTATTGATTATTTTTTGATTTCCACAGAATTAAGATCCAAGATTCAAAACTGCTTTTATGATAACATCGTGATCTCTGATCATGCACCCTGTTGTCTAATATATGTAGATAAAAAATTGACAAAGGAATCAGGTAGATGGCAATTTCAGCATAAATGGCTTCAGGATGAGGAATTTGTCAAGTATATAGAAAAACAGATAGACGAGTACTTTGACATCAATACTACACAAACATCAGCATGTGTAAAGTGGGAGGCTTTCAAAGCTTTTATTAGGGGACATATTATTAGTTATACAGGATCAAAATCTAAGAAGACTCAAGAGGAGAGAGCCAAATTGGAACATAAAATGAAAAGTCTTCAGGAAAAAGTGTATGCAGGAAGTGATCCAAGGTTGGAGAATGAATTACTGATTTTGAGAGCTGAATACGACAAAAAATCAGCGAATAGAGCTGCCTCGAGTCTTCTAAGATTGAAACAATCTTTTTATGAACAAGGTGAAAAATCAGGAAAATTATTGGCATGGCAGATTAAACAATTAGAAATTAAAACACCAATTACTAGTATTATAAGTAATGGACAGGTAGTTATAGATCCTTTAGAAATTAACAGAGCCTTTAGAGATTACTATGAAAAATTATATGATACTAAAAATGAATTTGATTTAACAAAACTAAATGGGTTTTTGAACGAACTACCTATACCGTGTATTCCAAATGAAAACAGGGAGATATTGGAGTCTAAAATTAGTCAAGAAGAAGTTGGGCTAGCCATTGATAATATGAAATCAGGAAAAAGTGCAGGACCAGATGGTCTTCCAGTTGACCTTTATAAAAAATTTAAGAATAAATTAATAAAACCTTTTTTGGAAATGGTTTTAGAAGCATTTCAAAATAATAATTTACCATCATACATAAATAATGCCTTAATTATACTGCTGCCAAAACCAGGTAAGCCCTCTAATAAATGTGAAAATATGAGACCAATAAGCCTATTAAACGCCGACCTTAAGATAATCTGTAAAATTTTAGCAAGACGAATACAAGAAATTTTACCAAATATTATTAATCGAGATCAGAATGGCTTTATAAAGGGAAGACAAGGCTTCCATAATGTAAGAAGACTATTCAATATTATTTATTCTAATAAAGAAGCACCGGATACAGCTCTCCTATCACTGGACGCCGAAAAAGCCTTTGATAGAGTTGAATGGCCCTTTCTTTTTGAAGTCTTACAAAGGTTTGGACTTGGAAATAATTTCATAAAATGGGTTCAAATAATATACAATAATGCTACAGCAGAAATCCTAACAAATAACAATATTTCAAAACCAATAAAAATCAATAGAGGATGTCGACAAGGCTGTCCACTTTCACCTTTACTGTTTACTATGGCAATTGAACCTTTAGCGATAGCGATACGTTTACATTCACAAATACATGGAATTAAAGTTGGACCAACAGAACATAAAATCTCCCTGTACGCCGATGACATAATTTTGTTTATGTCGAATCTAAAAAAATCAATTCCAACCTTGTTGAATTTAATAAAGAATTTTGGGGAAATATCAGGATATAAAATAAATAAAACTAAATCTTCAATATTAATACTAAATGAGACCCAGAGAAATTACCCAGCCCCTGAGGTAAATCAATTCAATGTTGTAAATCAGTTTAAATATTTAGGAATCCAAATTGTGCCTAAGCTAGAATCAGTCGCCAGTGTCAACTATGAAGCCTTAATGTCAGATATCAATGAGTTAACTCAGAGATGGATGTCACTACCAATGTCGATGATCGGGAGAATCAATATACTTAAAAGTAATATTTTACCTAAAATACTTTATTTATTTCAATACATTCCCTTATCACCACCTTTAGATTTATTCTCAAGAATAAAAAAAAAGTTAGTGGAATTTATATGGAACAACAGGAGGGCTAGATTACGTTTGTCTTTATTATATTTACCATTTGATCGTGGAGGTCTGAAATGTCCAAATTTTATGTTGTATTATTGGTCGGCACAACTGAGGTCTATGACATATTATTTTTCATCAAATGATCTCCCTCACTGGACTGAAATGGAATCATACAATTTACCTTTACCTCTTCCCATATTCATATACTCAGATTCGGCAAAAAAAATTACAAAAACAAGTTAAAAATCCATTTGTAAAGCATATGATCAAAATATGGTGTGAAGCTAAAAACTATTTAAAAGAACCACAGTTATTGTCACAATTTAGTCCAATATGGGGTAATCAATATTTTAAACCAGGGAGAGTGGACGCTGTATTTAAAGTATGGAATTTAAAAGGGATACAAAAGATTCAGGATTTATATTTGCCATGTGCAGATAACATAATGTCTTTTGAAGAGCTGAGGATCAAATTTAATCTCAATAGAACACATTTTTTAAAATATCTTCAACTTAGAAACTTTATTCGATCAAATCAAAATAAAGCTCTCACTCGACCTATTTATTCATCCTTGGAAAAAATGATGATGAAAGATAGTAAAAGAAAGGGTATTATTTCAGAGTTTTATAACTCATTGACACTATCTTCAAGTGAAAATTCACTGAAAAGATTAAACTACTGGAAAGAAGATCTGCAAACTGAAATTTCAGAGGAACAATGGGAACTGGCTTGTACAGAAGCTCAAACCAAATCAATAAATGTACGCCTTAAATTGATATATTTCAAATGGTTAATGCGGATGTATGTTACACCAGAGGAGTTAAATAAATATAACAAAAATATACCAGATACATGCACAAAATGCATGGAAAGTAAAGGAACTCTATTTCATTGTGTATGGGAATGTAGATTAATAAGAATGTTTTGGGAAGAGGTGAGGGTAACAATTGAAAAAATAATCTCAAAACAAATCATATTGAATCCTAAATTGTTTTTGTTGGGTCTGTACCCAGAAAAGCATAATTTTAATAAAAGTGAAAGAACATTCATAGACCTCAGTTTGCTTAATGCCAAAAAATGTATTGCACTATTATGGAAAAAGACTCATAGACCAGATGTGACTCAGTGGTTAAGACAGATGTTAACAAACCTTCCATTAGAAAGAATAACATATATACTGAAATCAAAGGAAATTGTGTTTGAGAATATATGGAGACCTTTTATTGATTATGTAAAAAATTTAAACATAACTTTTGAAGAAGAAGGTGAATGATGTGTGTGGACCTTGTAAATTCCAAACTGGTGAACATAATATGTATACTTATGTATTGGATTGTCTAGACTAAACAGAGGAGCATTGTTGAAGATTTGATTTTGCTGGTGGTTGTTGGTGTTTTTAGTGCATCCTTTTTTTTTTTGTAGTACTTTAGTGTTAGTGTTTGATTGTTTGTATCATGTTTGTTAAAAAAAAAGGTTCAATAAAGATATTGTGGAAAAAAAATAAAGTATACAAAATACAAAAAAAAAAATTGCAACTTTTTTCTAGTAAATTTGTGACTTTTTTCTCTTAAATTTGCTATTTGTCAAATTTTCACTTTTTTCTTATGAATTTTCACATTTTTCCTCATAAATTTGTAACTTTTTCTTGTAAATTTGCTATTTTTTTTTTGCAAATTTGTAAATCTCAAGTAATTTTACAATTTTTTCTTGTAAATTTGCAAGTTTTTTCTCCTAAATTTTCAGTTTTTTTTCATAAATTTACAACTTTTTTCTTGAAAATTTGCTAAATTTTTTGTAAGTTTGTAACTCTTAAGTAGTTTTATATTTTCTTCTTGTAAATTTTCTGTTTTTTTCTCCTAAATTTTTACTTTTTTTTCATATAATTTGCAACTTTTTTCTAGTAAATGTATGACTTTTTTTCTAGTAAATTTGCTACTATTTTTTTTTCAATTTTTCACTTTTTTCTTACAAATTTACATATTTTTTCCTCATAAGTTTGTAACTTTTTTCTTGTGAATTTGCTGATTTTTTCTTGTAAGCTTGTAACTCTTTTAAGTAATTTTTTTCTTGCAAGTTTTTTTCTCATAAATTTACATTTTTTTGTAGTAAATTTGTGACTTTTCACTTAAATTTATTACTTTTTTTTTGTCAATTTTTCACTTTTTTCTTATAATTTTCCAATTTTTTTTCTCATAAATTCATGACTTTTTTCACTTGATTTTACCTCTGGTGTTTCAGTGTTACTGAAACCTGCTCACCAATATTAAACACATGTGGGGCCCAATGGCTTTAAAGTGGGTGAACAGATGACCTGCTTACTTGTCCAACAGGTAAAGTCCATGTGGACAAACACAGATGGGGCCAACATGGAACCCACAGACAAACCCACATGGGACCCAGTAGACAGCCCAGTTGGGGCCCACATGGACACGCTGGCTGGGTAAGTGTGATATTGGTGAAATATTTAATGTTTATGAATATAAAAGATGGAGTGAATTTTATATTGAGGCTGGGTGTAAATAAAAAAACAAAACTTGACTCAACAGAGAAACAAAGCAGCTCATCCAAAGAGTTACAGTAGCGAACAATATGCTAAGTATATTTTTTTTCTTTAAGTTTTCATGAAAGTCTCTCCTACCAAAGACAAAGAAAAAAAGTTTTCAAAGTGCTTTCAAGCCACAAGTCTTGTTCATGAGTGCAGCGATAGTCCCAGCATGCCAATTTGCAGCTTAGTAAGGAAGTTTGCTCTGTGCTGGGAGTTTTTTTTTCTTTTTCCTTTTCTAGAGCAGGAATAGAGATGTGTTGTCATTGAGCTGCCCAAATACACCTCAGAAATCTCAGTTGAAGAGGAGGAGGAGGAGGGGTGTACTGTCAGCAGAGAGTGGGGGTCCTTCGGTGAGCTGGTTCAGCTGATGACAACGCCAGTCCCCTGCCCATAGGAAGCGCGCGTCCACACACACACACACACACACACACACACGAAATGACACAATATGCTCACAGCCATATGCATGCTCATTAATAATGGAGGGACACACACAGATGCTTGATCTCCTCGCTGTCAGTCAGGCTTTTTCAAATTGTTGGGTGCCAGTTGAGGACACTGATGTAATATCCTTTGAAAGCTCTATGTGGCCAGTCAAGCTCGACCAGTCAAATTTCTTTGAGTTTTGAAGTAGGAAAAAAACCCCACTTTTTTCATGACAAGTACCAAACTTTTTAATTGTTTAGTTGTATTACATGAGTCTCCCAGTATTTTAAACACTGATATTAAATATCCATATGTCCAAATATGTTAAAAAATACACAGGCTTATACAGGGTATCATAATTTTTCACATGACTGTATGTACATCTGGCCCACATCTGTGCAATGCACAAAGTTTGAATTGAGAATACATCTTATCAAGGTCATTTGCACATTGGCAAGACACTGGCTAGATGTCGGCATTATGCTGATGTCTAGCCAATATCTTGACAATTGTGAGCCCAGCCACAGGGGGTGCACAAGCCAGTGTACTCCTAGTGCCGGTCCCAAGCCCGGGTAAATGGGGAAAACTGTGATTTTCTCAGCAGTTTTAATGCAGGATACTTTCTACTCTTGCTTTAGTACATTTACAGAGAACTTTTACTCCAGTACATGTGATCAGAGGTGTTTTAGGCTATAAAGCAGAATATGCAAATGCTACAAGACCCTTGTAAATTTGAGTTTTTTTGTATAAATTTGCAACCTTTTCTATTAAGTTTATTATACACTGTATATATACATTTTACTGTATGTATACTGTGTTTATGTAAATATATATATATATACGCAGGATATACAGTGTATATATATATATATATATATATATATATATATATATATAGAGAGAGAGAGAGAGAGAGAGAGAGAGAGAGAGAGAGAGAGAGAGAGAGAGAAATCTGCAGCTTTTTTCTTATAAATCTGTGTTTTCTTTTCAATTTTCAACATTCATATAGATGCTGGTTAAATATTTTTCTGTGTAAATTATGTTTGTTTTTTTTGTAGAATATATGTACAAAGACCTGGGTTTATTTCTTTAATGTTTCTGTTGTGAGACAGAGATTCCCCTCTTCTACTTTTTGCTCATAAATTTGCAACTTTTTCTAAAAAATTTTTAGTGGTGTCACTTTTAATCACGATTAATTGCATTTAGATGACAGAGCAGCTCGCTTCTTCTGAATTACACTGCACTAATAGTGTGTTTAATCGCACTTTAACTGCATAGTGCGACTAATCGCATTTTGCGATTAACTCAACCCAGCTCTCTCTCGCCTATGTGTCACCTATGGCAAAAATTGTGTTTAATCATGATTAGCTGCCCAGTGCGATTAATTGCGATTGAAGTGACACCACTAAAAACTGCAACATATTCCTCATAAACTGTCATTTTTTCCCTCATAAATTTAGGTAATTTTTCCTGTAAATTTGCAGCTTTTTTCTTTGTAAATTTGCAACCTTTTACCTCATAAATTTGTGACTTCTTCTCTGGTTAATTTTCAACATTCATACGCATGCTGTAATTTCTCCATTGTGGGACAAATAAAGGTTTATCTTATTTTATCTTATGCTTGCTAAATTTTTATTCTATGTAACTGTTTCTTTTTTTTCTGTTCATCTAGACAGACCAAAATTAATTTCTTTCTTTTAAAGAGTTTGAAGTTACTTTAGATTTTACAGAATTGAAAACTGCTTAGAATAAATTGCATTTTCAAATTTATGAGTAAAAATTTTCAAGTTTATATGAAAAAATGTAAGTTTATGACAACGCCTACCTACTCTAGTAACTGTTCAGTAGGTTCTTTGTTATTCTTATTCAAACAACATTTTTGATGACTACTCTTACTTATTCTTGGGTAATTATTGTAATAACACAAATTTGACTTGAGTACCCCCCTCATGGATCGTCACCTTATCGTGGTGGGGGGGTTTGCGTGCCCCAGTGATCCCAGGAGCTATGTTGTCCGGGGCAATTTGCCTCTGATAGGGTCTCCCAAGACAAACTGGTCCTGGGTGAAGGGCCAGACGAAGAACGATCCAACAGACTCTCATGATAAATTGTATATCAAGGATTCAGTGTACCCCGCCCGGTATGGGGTTACCGGGGCCCCACCCTGGAGCCAGGCCTGGGGGAGGGGCTCGAAGGCTAGCGTCTGGTGGCCGGGTTTCCACCCATGGGACCCGGCCGGGCTCAGCCCGAAGGAGTTACATGGGTCCGCCCTCCAGTAGGTTCACCACCTGCAGGAGGGATCATGGAAGTCCGGTGCTATGTGGATTAGGTGGCAGTCAAAGGCGGAGACCTTGGCGGACTGATCCCAAGCTTTCTAAACTGGCTTTTGGTACGTGGAATGTCACCTCTCTGGTGGGGAAGGAGCCTGAGCTGGTGTACGAGATTGAGCGATACCGGCTAGATATAGTCGGCCTCACCTCAACACACAGCTCCGGTTCCGGAACCAGTCTCCTGGAGAGGGGCTGGAGCTTGGCCTTTTCTGGAGTTGCCCCGGGCGAGAGGCGACGAGCAGGGGTAGGTATTCTTGTATCGCCCCACCTTGCTGCCTCTATATTGGAGTTTTCCCCGGTGGACGAAAGGGTTGCTTCCCTGCGCCTTCGGGTTGGGAAACGGGTCCTGACCATCATTTGTGCCTATGCACCAAATGATGTTTCAGAGTACCCACCCTTTTTGGAGTCTGTGACTGGGGTGCTGGAGGGTGCTCCTCCTGGAGACTCCATTGTCCTACTGGGGGACTTCAATGCGCACGTGGGCAACGACAGTGAAACCTGGAGGGGGGTGATTGGGAGGAACGGCCTGCCCGATCTGAACCCGAGTGGTGTTCAGTTATTGGACTTCTGTGCTAACCACAGTCTGTCTATAACGAACACCATGTTCAAGCATAAGGGTGTCCATATGTGCACCTGGCACCAGGACACCCTAGGCCGCAGGTCGATGATCGATTTTGTTATCGTATCATCAGACCTGCGACCGTATGTCTTGGACACCCGAGTAAAGAGAGGTGCAGAGCTGTCAACTGATCACCACCTGGTGGTGAGTTGGATCCGATGGCAGGGGAGGAAGCCATTCAGACCTGGTAGACCCAAACGTATAGTGAGGGTGTGCTGGGAGCGTCTGGCTGAGGCCCCTGTCCGGGAGGTCTTCAACTCCCACCTCCGGAAGAACTTCAACCACATTCCGAGGGAGTCTGGAGACATGGAGTCTGAATGGGCCATGTTCTCCACCTCTGTTGTTGAAGCGGCAGCCCAGAGCTGCGGCCGCAAGGTGGTCGGTGCATCTCGTGGTGGCAACCCCCGAACCAAGTGGTGGACACCAGTGGTGAGGGGGGCCATTAAGCTGAAGAAGGAGTCCTATCAAGCTTGGTTGGCTTGTGGGACTCCCGAAGCAGCTGAGGTGTACCGGCAGGCCAAGCGGAGTGCAGCTCGGGTGGTTGCTGAAGCAAAAACCCGGGTATGGGAGGAGTTCGGTGAGGCCATGGAACAAGACTTTCGGTCGGCTTCAAAGAGATTCTGGCAAACTGTTCGGCGGCTCAGGAGGGGAAAGCAGCTCCCCGTCCACACTGTGTATGGTGCGGATGGGACACTGTTGACTTCAACTGGGGATATCGTCGGGCGGTGGAAGGAATACTTCGAGGATCTCCTCAATCCCACTGATACGCCTTCCACAGAGGAAGCAGGGTTTGGGGACGAGGGGGATGACTCGCCTATCACAGGGGCTGAGGTCGCCAAGGTGGTTAAAAATCTCCTTGGTGGCCGGGCCCCGGGGGTGGACGAGATTCGCCCCGAGTACCTCAAGGCCCTGGATGTTGTTGGGTTGTCATGGTTGACACGCCTCTGCAACATTGCGTGGAGGTCGGGGGCAGTGCCTTTGGCATGGCAAACCGGGGTGGTGGTTCCTCTCTTCAAAAAAGGGGACCGGAGGGTGTGCTCCAACTTTAGAGGGATCACACTCCTCAGCCTCCCTGGGAAGGTCTATGCCAAGGTACTGGAGAGGAGAGTCCGGCCGTTGGTCGAACCTCGGATTCAGGAGGAGCAATGTGGTTTTCGTCCTGGCCGTGGCACATCGGACCAGCTCTTTACCCTCTCGAGAATTCTTGAGGGTTCGTGGGAGTTTGCCCAACCAGTTTACATGTGTTTTGTGGACTTGGAGAAGGCATTTGACCGCGTCCCTCGTGGATTTTTGTGGGGGGTGCTTCGGGAGTATGGGGTATCGGGCTTGTTGTTACGAGCTATTCGGTCTCTGTACGACCGTTGTGAGAGTTTAGTTCGCATTGCCAACACTCGGTCGGAGTCATTCCCAGTGAGAGTTGGACTCCGCCAGGGCTGCCCTTTGTCACCGGTCCTGTTCATAATTTTTATGGACAGGATTTCTAGGCGCAGCCAGGGAATGGAGGGTGTCATGCTTGGTGACCACAGGATCTCATCTCTGTTGTTCGCAGATGATGTTGTCCTGTTGGCTTCATCCAGCAATGACCTACAGCTCTTGCTGGGACGGTTTGCCGCTGAGTGTGAAGCGGCTGGGATGAGAATCAGCACCTCCAAGTCCGAGTCCATGGTCCTCAGCCGGAAAAAGGTGGATTGTCCTCTCCGGGTTGGGGACAGGCTCCTGCCCCAAGTGGAGGAGTTTAAGTATCTTGGGGTCTTGTTCACGAGTGAGGGGAAAATGGAGCGAGAGATCGACAGACGGATTGGAGCAGCATCTGCAGTGATGCGGACGTTGTACCGGTCTGTTGTGGTGAAGAGGGAGCTTAGTTCTAAGGCAAAGCTGTCGATTTACCAGTCAATCTACGTTCCTACTCTCACCTATGGTCACGAGCTTTGGGTAATGACCGAAAGAACGAGATCGCGGATACAAGCGGCTGAAATGAGCTTTCTCCGTAGGATTGCTGGACTCACCCTCAGAGATAGGGTGAGGAGCTCAGTCATCCGGGAGAGGCTCAGAGTAGAACCGCTGATCCTCCACATTGAAAGGAGTCAGTTGAGGTGGTATGGGCATCTGATTAGGATGCCTCCTGGACGCCTCCCACTTGAGGTGTTTCAGGCACGTCCCACTGGGAGGAGACCCCGGGGCAGACCCAGGACTCGGTGGAGAGACTATGTCTCCCAGCTAGTCTGGGAACGCCTTGGTATCCCCTCTGAAGAGCTGGAGCAGGTGGCTGGGGAGAGGGAAGTCTGGGCTTCTCTGCTTGAACTGCTGCCTCCGCGACCCGGACCTCCGGAAAAGCGGTAGAAGATGGATGGATGGATGGATGACTTGAGTACCATTTCTGACTACTCCCCAGCCAGCATGTCCATATGGGCCCCATCAAAGGTTAAACTGGGCTGTCTTATGGGTCCATGTGGGTTTGTCCATGGGCTCCATGTTGGCCTCATCTTTTTGCCCACATAGACTTTACCTGTTTACCTAGTTTCAACTTATTTTCTCATAATTTTTTTTTGTAAATTTGTGAGTTTACCCCCCTAATTTGGTACAATTTTTCTTGAAAATTTGAAACTTTCTCATAAATTTGCAATTTTCTTTTACTGTAAACTTGCAGCTTTTTGTGTGATTTTTCTTCTTGTAAATTAACTAATTTTTTCTCATTAGTCTGTAGGTCTTTCAAGTAATTTGACTTTTTTTTCCAAGTAATTTTACAATTTTTTCTTGCAAATTTGCTACTTTTTTGCCTAAATTTTCACTTTTTTCATAAATTTGAGATTTTTTTCTCATAAATTTGCTACTATATTTTTTGGAAATTTGTCACTTTTTTTCTTATAAATTTTCCCATTTTTTTTCTCATAAATTTGTCAATTTTTGGTGTAATTTTGCCAATGGAACAAGTCTGACTGAAACCTGCTCACCCATTTTAAATCCAAATGGGGCCCAGATGGGTTTAAAGTGGGTTAACAGATTCCCCGCTCACCTGTACCACAGGTAAGGTCCATGTGGACAAGCACAGGTGGGGCCAACATAGAACCTGCAGACAAAACCACATGGGGCCCATAACACAGCCCAGGTTAAACCGATGGTGCAGCCCACATGGGGATGCTGGCTGGGTGATGACGCATCTTTCAATGGGATTGGAAATGCATTCAGTACATGCATATTTTTTTGTTGTTGTTTTGTTTTTGCACATACATTTCACATTTTTACGGGGTGGGAAAGTAGGTTTACTACAAAATACTGTTGTTTTTTTGTATTTTATAAGCATACAGTGCCCAGCAGCAGAGCAGATAAAGGGGCAGTGAAACACCTTGTACCTCATTAAATAGCAGAGCCAAAGCAATGTATGTATAAAGTGACCTTGACCTTTGATGTTCACTTCTATTCTACACAATCTCCTGCTTCCACAATTTAAGCACATATCTACAGAGAATTCTGTGGATGCAATAAAACAAATATTGTAATGCTTTTAAGTGAAGTTTAAATGATGACAAATTTGTAACTTGAATCACCATAGGAAATCCTGTTTATATTTCTCACCATAAAACAATGGAGGACTGAACAATATGCAACCAGTCAACCTGAAGATGTGCCCTTTAATGTAAGAAGAGATAAATAAAATGTGCAAGATTTATGGAGTTAAATGAATTGGCTATCAATCAAATTGTACATCAGTGTTTCTAGAATCAGACTTCCATCTCTGTAACACTGTCTGTAACTGTGATGGAAAACAAATGCACTCTTTAACACTTGCTGTTCTCAATAAATGTTATCAACAGAAACAAAATGACATAAGATAAGGGTCCAATATAATTATGTCAAGGCAAGCAATAAAAGATAAAATTAAGTAGTGTTTGGTTACACTGGACGAAAGAAAATATAAAAAAAGTTTCAACATCTTTAGAATAGAATAAAATAGAATAGAATAGGCTTTATTGTCATTGTACAGTTGTACAGTACAACAAAATTGTGGGAGCTCCACCAGGCTACTGCACAATAATGTAAGAGAGAAGGATTAGATAAAACACGGTTACAGAACACACAATTAAACACACGACTGAAATAAAAGTAGCCCACGATTCTGGAAATATACACAGGAATGGTAGTGGCTTCACGGATGGAACTGTGTACATGAGAGTGCGGAGTGCAGAATACACGATTGAACACACAATTGAGTAAAATGGCCCAAGGATTATGGAAAATATACATAGTTTTGGTTTCACCGATGGGTCAATATACGCGAAAGTGCGGAGTGCAGAGACAGGTGTGTTATTGTGATAATTAACCCCTTGCACTCCGGTCAATTTCCCTAAAAACGCCAAAAAAATAACGTGCCCAAAGTAAATCGAAAGCTGTTCTTCAACCCTTTGCAGCATCTTCATGGGGTTGGTCTCATTCAAAAGAAAACACTTTGAATTTTTTAGCAAAACAGTCATAATCTCTCTAAGTGCTCCTGCCACTGAGTTACAGTCATCTAAACATACTGAACTTGAAGAAAATAAATTTGGCCTGGGGTTTTTTTTGGATACAAATGCTTGCAAATAACACACAGCTTCAGATCCGGGCTGGAAAATGCAACAGAAATGTAGAAACAAATGCTATCCAGCTGAGGTCAAAATTTTGTAGCAATACCACAAAAAATGAATATATTACACAGCTTTTTTCTCAAGTAGTTCCCAGGCGTTTTTGAACTGTGCCAAATGGCACAGTTTAGAAAAACGTCTGTAACTTTTGAATGATTCAATATAGAAGCTTCATCTTGGGCTCTAATGAAAGGTGACACTCAGGGCTGTGTGTGTGTGTGTGTGTGGGGGGGTTGTCCCCCCCCCCCCTCGCTACAGAGGACGGACATCGGCCATCGCTACATGACGGAATAGACTCATGTGGCGACCGCGGCGCAGTCACCGCGGCTCCCCCCCCCCTCGCTACAGAAGAGTAGCGGGGGGGGGGGGGCGCTCACGGTCTGGACACGGCGCACGAACCGTGTACCGCGGCGCATGCACTTCGGACTTCGTGCGCCGCACAGTTGTAATTTACCGATCGGTCAAAAGTCATTTTTGATTACAATTTTCAGGGATAAAGAATAATTTAGCTTAGAACACTTACCTCTTCACAGCAGCAGTGTCCTGGCGAACTTCTCTTCCTCATTGTCAGACGTACGCGACACTGGTCCGCTTGTGGTTCCCGGTCAAAACATAATTCCATTATTGCGGTTTTGCGCTTCCATGATTGCAGTTTTGGCGAATGATTTACGACCTTCGTCGTCGGCCTCCGTCGGTCTATGATGACCATGGAAGAGAATCCTAAACGTCTATTCTGCTGGAATAAGTGCAGGTCGCACTTGTGGGTGGTCTCCGTGCTGCTGGGTCTGTAGCAGGTTCTTCCTGCGGGTCCTTTTTTTCATCTGCTGCAGCAGTCAGTCTCTCTTCACCCAGCCTTACAGAAAACAGCTTGCAAACTTCTGTGCTTCAATTGGCTCGCTGCATTCACAGCGTTGGTAGGCGGGTCCTTCTTGCTAGGTTTTCAGTCATTGGTTCTTCAAGGTTTCAGAAACCCAATTCAAGGCTCTTATTAGTCGAATGAGAGGTCAATCATATCTGATCTGTTCGCGGCTGTGTCTGTAGTGGAAGAACTTTTTTTTTTTTTCAGTGCGCGCTTGGACGCAGCGCCCTCGCGTGTCCTAGAGTGCACGAGGGCGCTCTCGTGCGCCCTCGTGCGCTCTGGGACACAGAGACGTGCCCGTCCGCGGTACACCGGAGTGCAAGAGGTTAAAAAGGTCCTCAGTTCTGTGCATGTGAGTGTTCGGAGGGAGAATCAGTTTTCCCCCATTCATCATTAAGGTCCCCTTACACAGCATGGAGTTTGTTGGGTAACCACTGAGAGATCAAAAACTGGTCCAATCTCTCAATAATCTCCTAAAGCCTGAAAAAAAAAAAAGAGAATCAGTTTCTGGACCATTTCAGAATTGCAGGACATTTTCTGTCCCACCCATTAAATTGAAAATAAATCATGCAAAAAACACTAAATCATGCCTTCATTCTGTAAATTATACTTATACTGAGACAAACTGTAAATAAAGTTGCTGAAAAAATAGTCCCTAAATATTATTGAAGATGTGAAATATTTATTAAGCACCCCCTAAAATAGGATTTTTCTCTTGTCGCAGGTTCTTGCTAACCAAAGTGCATATCAAATATGACTTACAGGTGCACAGGATAACATTTTCACGAAAATAAAGACTGCTGGGCCGGTCCCTGCTGCAGCAGCAGCCCAGCGCACGGACACCACCACTGCGGCAATACAACAACCAGCCGGCAGTGAGTGTAAAACTCATCAGAGAAATCCTGTGTTAAAAAAACACAGATTGCTAAAAGTTTTTCAACCTTGAACCAGGCAAAATGAATCTGGAACCCTCAAAGTTATAAAAAAAAGGTCTGCTTGGGGGGCACTTAAATATATGGAGTATGGTCTCCGAACGTGAACAACTAGAACATCTGCTGATAAACTCTAATACTGACTTTATGGGTCTGTCTGAAACCTGGTTATCATCCTCATCACCTGAAACTGTTGTTACCATGCCTGGCTATAATGTATATAGGAAAGAGAGGGAGGAAGGAAAAGGTGGAGGAGTCCTATTTTATGTTAAAAACACCTTAAAATGTAATCTGATTGAATGGTCAAAAGGTATGAGTTTAGAATGTGTAGGAGTTAACACTGAGTTGTCAACCAATATGACTTTCTCTGTTATTTGTTTATACCGCAAACCCTCCTCTAAAGCAGATTTTTTTTATGACCAATTTAAAACGCTTCTTAATCAGTGCAATCCCAAAAATGAATTAATCTTTTTGGGTGATTTTAATATAAACTGGGATGACAAAAAAGACAGAAAATCTAAAAATCATTACAGATCACTATGACCTAACTCAGTTAATAGATAAATCAACCAGAGTCACAAGCCAGTCAAAAACCAAAATTGATTTACTTTTCACAAATAGACCTGAAAGAATCTTCCAGACTTATAACCTTTTAACAGGACTATCTGACCATAATATAACATTAGCAACAAGAAAACTTCCTCGGAAACAGCTTTCAAATCTATTTAAGAAGTCATCAGGTAACACAATAAATTATATAATCGCAAAAAACCAACCACAAAATATAACGATGGCAATAAATGAAACTGAATGAAAGGAAATCACCTCCTCAAACATGAGACATGCGACATAAATCACAGCAATGAATTTTTTTTATAACAAAAAACAGATTATTGCAGTATTTTCAAAAAAAGGAAATAACAGAAGAAGAATTAGCTTACCATGGCTTAACTCCGAATGTCTACAACTAATGAACACCAGAGATCACCTTTTTAAAATAGCTCTAAAAACAGATTTGACAACAGACAGACAAAAATTTATGTCTGTTTGAAATAAGGTAACACAAACTCTGAGGAAGGCGAAGGCAAACTTTTTTACGTATAACCATTATTGAAAATGCAAAAGGAGATGGCAAAAAACTTGGAATAATATTTACAAATTGACTAATAAACAGAACAAAAAAGATGACGGAGACATGGAACTTAATATTAATAACAAATTGGTACAGAATCCCACGGTCATTGCTACAGAGTTTAACAACTTTTTCATAAACTCTGTGCTAGAAATATCCAATTCATTTAATCCACTTGATCATAATCCTATTCCTATTAATCCCTCCCAACCAGTTTTTAATATATTAGAAATAATTGAAAATGAAGTTGCAAATATCATCAACTCATTGAATAGCTCAAAAGCAACAGATGAACATGGTCTTAACACCAATAAAAGAAAATAAAGAATCTCTCATTTGTCCAGTTATTCATTTAATCAATCTGTCAGTCAAACATGCTCTCATCCCAACTGCTTGGAAGGTAGAAGTGGTCAGACCAATTTTCAAAACAGGGAGTAAAATTGATATAAACAACTACAGACCAATCAGCATCTTACCTGTCATCGCCAAAATAATTGAAAAATGGGTGGCCACACTATTATGTGAACATCTAAATTATGGGAACACCCCCCTGCATCACGTACAGTTTGGGTTCTGTGCCCACCACTCAACAGAGTCTGCAATAACCTTGTTCTTAGAGAAAACTAAATCTTTTTTAGATTAGTACAATTGTGTAGGTGCTGTGTTTTTAGATCTGAAGAAGGCATTCGACACCACTGACTGCAACATCCTTTTAACCAAATTTACTCAGTTTAATTTTTCAGAACATGCTATCAAATGGATGAAATCATATTTAACCAACAGACAGCAATGTGTAATGGTCAACAGTGTCAAATTGGCATTTTTGAAATATCAAATGGATATCCCACAAGGCTCCATACTTGGACCAATACTATTCTCCCTATACATACAGTAAATGATTTACCAAATGCATGCAGAAACATTCATATACAGTACAAATGTATGCAGATGACACGGTAATATTCACACCTGCAAAAAACACATATACAATCTTTAGTGGAGAAATTTGCAAGAGCAGCTAGCCAATTCAGCCTCCAAGTCAACATCAAGAAAACAGAGTGCCTTTATCAACCACCAAAGTTCTAATTATCAACATCACTACCAGAAGAGATCAGCATTGGTACAGAGCCACTAGTCAAGTGCAAGACAAAGGGGGCTGCACGGGCTGCACGGTGGCGCAGTGGTTTAGCACTGTGGCAGCACAGTTTTACCCTCGGCCGGGGGATCGCGGGGATCATGAGATCGTGGGTTCGATCCCAGCCCCCGACCAACAGTGAGCTGTGTGGAGTTTGCATGTTCTCCCCGTGTTGCGCGGGTTTACTCCGGGATTTCTCCGGTTTCCTCCCGCATACCAAAAAAAACATGTAGGTTTAGGGTGCTCGCGCACGCAGCGACCAGCAGCCGGTGGCTTGTCACCAGCCTGCAAACCAAGTCTACCTACGGGTACAAATAAGTAACAAAAAAAAAAAAAAAAAAAAAAAAAAAAGACTTTCAAGTACCTAGGGAGTACTGTTTCAGAGAATGCTAGGCTGGAGGATGAACTATCTCTCAGAATGGGAAGAGCGAGCGCTGTGTTTGGAAACTCGAGGGAGAGACTGTGGAACAATCGACATGTGTCTATCCGTGTGAAATGCAAAGTGTACAGAGCGACAGTACTGGCTACTCTATTGTACGGTGCTGAAACTTGGACTGTCTACAGAGTGCAGGTGAAGAAACTCCACGCGTACGTGATGAGACACCTTCGAGCCATAATGAACATCTCATGGAAAGACAAGATAACCAACATAGAAGTGTTGAAACGAGCTGGTCTACCATCAATGGAGGCCATGCTAATACAGATGAACCTGAGATGGCTCGGACATGTTGAGAGGATGGACCACCAGCGTCTCCATCGGCAGTTACTCTACTCACAGTTATGCGAGGGCAAACGCAATCAGGGTAGACCAAGGCTCAGATTTAAAGACACTGTAAAAAGAAACTTGAAGAAGTTGGACTGTGGTAGACTGCAAGTCTAAATTAAAACATTACTGGCACATGCCTCTAGGGGGAACTACCTGTATTGTTTAGCACTACTTTAAGGGGACACATTAGAATAAGAGTAAAAAAAACCCCGTGCAGAATGCATGTTCAGTCATCGTGTGTGATGCAAGAATAAATGGCAAGAGTTAGCCAAAGAAATCAACTCAAGTGTGATCATTGCTACACGGTAGGATATCACACAATTGGCGACGAGGATTTAAAAGTTATCAACGAGAAACAGAGAACATTGCAAGTGTGGCGAACTCAAGTGAATCCAGCAGTTCGAGTGCAAGTTCAGAGGAGGAAAACGAGGTTTCCCCACCACGACGAGCAATGGCGGCTGTAATCGGAACGGTAACCCCTTTTGATAACTCGACTCAGTCATGGGAAGAATATAGTGAAATGTTGGACTTTTTCTTCGAAGCTAATGATATTGAGGAGCCAGACAAACGGAAGGCTGTACTGTTGAGTGGAGTTGGTGCAACTACTTACAGCTTGTTGAGAAATTTAGTAAGCCCTGCATTACCGAAAGATAAAACGTACGACCAGCTTACTGCTGAGCTTCAGAAGCACTTCAGCCCCAAACCGAGTGAAATCGTGCAACGATTCAAATTTAATTCATGCATAAGGAGGAACACTGAGTCCATAGCAGAGTATGTGGCAGAATTGAGGAAATTAGCACTGCACTGTGATTACAAAGACTCATTGGAAGAAACGTTAAGAGACAGACTTATGTGTGGAGTGAATGATGACCGAATGCAATGGCGACTTTTATCTGAAACAAAACTCACTTTTGCAAAGGCTTTGGAATTATGCCAAGCGATGGAAACAGCATCTAAAGATGTGAGAGAAATGCAAGGGAAGCTAGCAGAGGACACAGCAACGCATGCTCGTGTGCCTAAGACCCAAGTAGGTGTCCACAAAGTGTCGACTGACAAAACTCAGCGCAAATTCCCCAGTTGTTATCGCTGCAAAGGCCAGCACAATGCCGCCGAGTGCAAATTTGCCACTGAGCTGTGTCATAATTGTGGCAAGCGAGGGCACATTAAGAAAGTGTGGTACACCCAAATAGGGCACCACATTTGGAAATAATACAGAGAGACTGTCATTTTATTTTTATTTTAAGAGTATCTAAATATATTTTGAGATTGTGGACGATCAATAATATTAACATTTGATATGTAGCCCTGTATAAATATTTAAGAGTAAGCAGCGGAACCTTAGGCACTGCGGTCGTTCCACCCCAGGTAAACAAATAGGGTGCACTTCCGGCCCCCCTTTAGTACTATCTGGAGAAAGACACGAGTGGTCCTGTGTTCTGTCTTTCAAAGACTCTTTCTGTATTTTACAGGTCAGTATTTGGTTAAAAATGCCATAAATAAGAGCCTTAAGCTCCGTGTTATTTCTGTGTGTTGCGACGAGTAATACTGTGATGTTGGTGTGGCGTTTTGATAAGTTTTATACAAGTTCAAGCTGCAGTTGGCGCCGGAGATCAAAGGTGAGCCGCATCGCGGTAGCGGTTTCGCGCCAGTCAAATTTAGCTTTGGGAAAGACGGTTAGCTCACATAAAATGTTTTACTTAATACAAGTATATTTTGCTCCGTGTGAATGTAAAAGTCTCCTGATGCTAATTAATAGTCAGAGTGTGTCCTGTGTATATTTGCCTATTGTCAAGTTTGTAAAATAATTTGTTAAGTCCAGGTCAGCTAATCTAAGTGCAATGTCTAAACTAGTCTAAGGTCATAGTTAAGTCCTATGTTTTGTCCTAATTAATGGGAGTCAGTCTAGTAATTGAAGGTCCTGTATAAGTAAATTGTGATTTGTGAAGTATGTAAATTTGAGATGTCAGATGTAGTGTAGTTCATGCACTGTGTGACTGAGGGAAAAAGAACATTATTTACAGTATGTAAAAGAAGATGACATATAAAGCACAAAATGTGATGCTGCCTGTAAATGAAAATGAAAAGGAAATAAGAGTACTATCTGGAGAAAGACACGAGTGGTCCTGTGTTCTGTCTTTCAAAGACTCTTTCTGTATTTTACAGACCCAAGAGCAGACGCGGAGGATCACGTCTTTTCACGTTTTAAAACTATTTCTTTTTGTTATTGTGGTCACCTCCCCGGGACCCGTAACAAAAGCATGTAGAACAAAGGTGGGCAATGCACAGGTGCAGAAGGCAACAGTTAAAGGGCAAAAGAATGAAAACAAGGGCCCAGGAAAGGAACAGCGAGCGAATCAACTTAGAGGGGAGGGAGAAAGTGATACAGAAGACATGGGTTTTCACACAATTTACAACATGTCAGATGAGCTGACCAAGGTAGCGCCCATCACGCGTACCATGAATGTTAATGGAATGAAAGTAACATTTGAAGTTGATACAGGCTGTGGAGTAACCATATTAAGTAAACAGCAATATACACAACTGTGGAAGAAAACAGACACAGCAGAATTAAATCCCTGTTCATTAAAATTAAAAACATACACAGGAGAGAAGCTAGACGTGCTAGGCATGGCACAAGTGAAGGTGCAACACGAAAACAAAGAAAAGGACTTACCTGTAGTAGTAGTTGGGGGCGAAGGACCAAATCTACTAGGGCGAAGTTGGCTACAAGAACTGGCCATGATTGATCAGTTAGTGAATAAGGTGGAATCTCAGCCCAAATTGCAGCTGGAGGAGATCCTCGAAAGACACGCTGAGGTGTTCAAAGAAGGCTTAGGACAGCTAAAAGGTGTCACTGCAAAGATTAATGTGGACAAGGAGGCCCAACCACGATTCTGCAAACCCCGACCGGTGCCCTATGCAGTCAAGCCACTGGTCGAAAGCGAGCTACAGAGGCTGCTGGATGACAAGATCACTGAGCCAGTGCAGGTTGCAGAATGGGCGGCGCCCATAGTCCCAGTGCGAAAGCCGGATGGCTCCATTAGAATATGTGGAGATTACAAACTCACTGTCAATCGAGCATCACGGGTGGATCAGTATCCAATTCCTAAAGTGGAGGACCTCTTCGCACAGCTGAATGGCGGTCGACACTTCACGAAATTAGACATGAGTCACGCTTACCAACAGGTAGTCCTGGAAGAAGAATCAAGAAAGTATGTAACCATCAATACACACAAAGGCTTATATACCTACACACGCTTACCATTTGGAGTAGCTTCCAGTCCTGCTATATTCCAGAGAACTATGGAGGGCATCCTAGGTGGAATTCCGAATGTTACCATTTATTTGGATGACATCCTTTGTACAGGACCAAATGAACAAGAACATCTGAAAACGCTGGAGGTAGTGCTTCAACGGTTGGAGAAAAGCGGTCTGAGGTTGAAAAGAAGCAAGTGTGAGTTCATGGGAAAAGAGGTGGTGTTCCTAGGCCACAAGATCAACGCCAGTGGTCTACACCCTCTGACAGACAAAGTGGAAGCCATTGCGGAGGCGCCTGAGCCACAAAATGTTACTGAGTTAAAAGCCTACCTGGGCTTGTTGAACTATTACCATAGGTTCCTCCCAAAGCTCTCCACGCTGCTGGCACCACTACATACCTTACTTAAGAAGGAAGAAAAATGGTCATGGGGGGTCAAGCAGCAGAAGGCGTTTGAAGAGTCCAAAGCGCTACTTCAGTCCTGTAGTGTGTTAGTGCACTATGATTCAAACAAACCACTCATCCTGGCGTGTGACGCATCACCCTACGGTGTGGGAGCTGTACTCTCTCATCGTATGGAGGATGGCTCAGAGAGACCCATAGGGTTCGTCTCAAGAACTCTTAGTGCAGCTGAGAAAAACTACTCCCAGCTAGACAAGGAGGGCCTTGCAGTAGTATTTGGTGTAAAAAAGTTCCACAAATACCTGTACGGGAGACAGTTCGCTATAGTGACTGACCACAAGCCACTAATTTCACTGTTCAGTGAAATGAGAGCCATACCCCAGATGACATCTCAGAGAATTCAGAGATGGGCCGTTACATTAGCAGCGTATGAGTACACCATCGTTTACAAAGCCGGACGGGACCATACGAATGCTGACTCGATGAGTAGGCTACCCTTGGATGGAGGAAGAGACAGCACGCCTGAGGAGGAGGAGAGAGTGCTATTGTTTGAAGATATTGGCGTGCCCCTGGTGAACGCACAACAAATAAAGAAGTGGACAGACAAAGACCCTGTTCTAGCAAGAGTGCGAGAATACATCTTGCGAGGATGGCCGAAGATGAACAGTCCTGAGTTCATTCCCTATGCCCGACGACAGGATGAGCTCAGCACCCAGGAAGGTTGTATCCTGTGGGGAGGACGCGTGGTTGTTCCACCACCTGGTCGGAATGCCTTGCTGCAACAACTACACCAAGCACACCCTGGCATCACTCGCATGAAAGCGTTGGCGAGGAGTTACATGTGGTGGCCCAACATGGATGCAGAGGTGGAGGCGCTTGTGAAGTCATGTGCGGCATGCCAGGAGAACAGGAACAGTCCTCCAGCAGCCCCACTACATCCCTGGGAAGTTCCAGATAAACCATGGAGAAGAATTCACATTGACTACGCAGGTCCATGGATGGGAAGAATGTTCCTGATCATAGTTGACGCATACTCAAAGTGGATCGATGCATATTCTGTGAGTAGCGCTACTTCTACTGTTACCATTGAATGTCTTAGAAAGAGTTTCAGCCAACATGGCATACCTGAAATCATAGTATCAGATAACGGTACATGTTTTACGAGTGAACAGTTCCAAGAGTTTTCTGAAAAGAATGGCATACGTCACATCACGACTGCGCCATACCATCCTTCTTCAAATGGCTTAGCCGAGAGGGCTGTGCAGACGTTCAAGTCACTCATGAAAAAGATGGCAGGAGACTCTATTGAAACCCGAATGTCGCGAGCTCTGTTCAGCTATCGAATAACACCCCAATCTACAACTGGCAAGTCACCAGCTGAGCTGTTGTGTGGAAGGAAGTTGAGGTCAACATTTGACTTAATACATCCAGACTTCAGAAACAAAGTGCATGACAAACAAGAGAAACAAAGAGGTTATCATGACATGCATGTGTGACAGAGATCATCCTGCGCAGTTCGCCCCACACGGGACACGAACCCGCGACCTCTCAGTCAACTACACAGTTCGAGCATGGGAGACACAGCACGATCGCGCTGAGCTAAAGGTCCGACCGATAGCTCAGCACTACCGATACTGTATGAGGCTTTCGGGAGGGAGGTTTACTAACGTTCTACGCCGAACAGTACTAGTTGGCATCCGTTACACTCTCCCCCTTAAACCTCACTCCCATCCGGGTCACGGCACCATTGTGACAGAGATCATCCTGCGCAGTTCGCCCCACACGGGACACGAACCCGCGACCTCTCAGTCAACTACACAGTTCGAGCATGGGAGACACAGCACGATCGCGCTGAGCTAAAGGTCCGACCGATAGCTCAGCGCTACCGATACTGTATGAGGCTTTCGGGAGGGAGGTTTACTAACGTTCTACGCCGAACAGTACTAGTTGGCATCCGTTACACATGCTAGAGAGAGAATACTGAGAGAAGGAGACTTGGTCTACACCCGCAACTTTGGCTCAGGACCAGCCTGGGTACCAGGAGAAATAACAGAAAAGACAGGCCCTGTGTCATTCAAGGTGACATTAGGCCATGGACAAGTGGTGAGGCGACACATCGACCAAGTTCGTGGTAGGAGCTCCATTCCCCTGCCGATGGCACCAGAGGTGTTGTCTGACACCCATTCTGAGGAGAGCATCAACGAACCACCACTTCAGGTGATACCTGAGGCACCCGTCTCTGCAGATTCTACTGGCAGCACTGCAGCAGCCGAAACAGTGGAGCAGTCTGAGTCTTCACCTGCAGTTGGCTCACCAGCCGTGAGAAGATCTCAGCGAGCTAGGAAAGCTCCAGACTACTTGAAGGACTATACTTAGTCAGTAGTGAGTTCCCCAGCCACAGGACAAGAATGCGTCCTGGAACCTCACTGGGATGCGGTAGTCAACCCAAATCCCTAGTTAAACTGTTATGTGTGTTATACATGTATAAAAAAAAAAAAAAAAAAAAAAAAGAGAAAGAAATTATGTGTATGGCACATGTGTTTTAAGAAGTTAAAAAGTAACTGTGATAGTTTAGGGTTAAATGGGAGTTCCAGGATGTCTAGTATAATTGGCTAGTGTAATTAAGAGTAGTTTAATCTAGAGGGGAGGGATGTGGTAGACTGCAAGTCTAAATTAAAACATTACTGGCACATGCCTCTAGGGGGAACTACCTGTATTGTTTAGCACTACTTTAAGGGGACACATTAGAATAAGAGTAAAAAAACCCGGTGCAGAATGCATGTTCAGTCATCGTGTGTGATGCAAGAATAAATAGCAAGAGTTAGCCAAAGAAATCAACTCAAGTGTGATCATTGCTACACGGTAGGATATCACATGGACATAGACAGGAGTTCCTGGCAGCGGAAGGCTAAGGACAGAGCTGTGTGGAGGAATCTGATCAGACCTAAATGAAACAGTCATTGTCGCCCACGACAGACTGCTATGATGATGATGATGAAAAAACACACAAGAAGCCACCTGTATTCTTACAACAACGATGACCCAAATCCATGACTGGCTGAATAATTCGTGTCTAATACTAAACACTAAAAAAACTATTTGCATGATGTTTACCAAACAACGAACAAATATTACAAACTCAAACATTTTCTTAAAAGGGGAGGAGCTGCAACTAGTTGAGGAATTTAAGTACCTCAGCGTGACTTTAGACTCCTCATTAATTTATAAAAAACAGATAAAAAAATCTCAAACATAATCAAATTCAATCTAAGGAATTTTACACAAATTAGACCATCGCTGACAGTTAGTGCGGCCAAAATGTTCCTGCATGCAATGATCTTCTCACACATCAATTACTGTTTTACCAACTGGTCACTCACTGGTGTAACCATAATCAAACTCACTGAATTTTTATACAAAAAAGCCATGAAAAAGATTGTCATGACTGGAGACTTCCTTGGCTGGAGCGGATGGCCAGGACATCTTTGCTCTGTCATGCCTTACACTTTCCACAATGCTGTGCTGCACCACCTTCCCAGCTGTTGAATCACAGGGATTTCTTCCGCCTGGTCCTCTGAAGCAGTCTTCGCATGCAGGATTAGCAGGTCCCTAACTCACCGAGGGTTTCAGACCCATCAGCTACCCTCAACCTGGTTTAGCCCGCCTGCTGAAGCAGTTTACTGGGGTGTGGCCACTGCACATGCTACAGCTTCTTAGAGCCACAAATGAGAGTTGAGTGCCAGGTGGGGACCAAAGGTGCACAAACTACCCCCAAAAGGGCACAACAAGTCTCCTCGCCAGAGGTGCTACCCCTCCCTGGACACCCCATTCACCCCGGAAATGTAGGACAAAGTTTTCTCTACATGCATACGTGCTACATACATACCTACCGACTTACTGTCCGTCTGACCAGAGGCTGTGTTAACTGAAAATTGTCCTTCATTGACAGATTTTTTTTCAGCATCCATCCATCCATCCATCCATCCAACCATCTTCTTCCATTTAATCCTTTTCAGGTTGCGCGGGGGAGGGGGGAAGCTGGAGCCTATCCCAGCATCATTGGGCGAGAGGCAGGGTACACCCTGGGCAGATCGCCAGTCCATCGCAGGGCCGACACAAAGAGACAGACAACCATTCATTCTCACATTCATGCCTAAGGACAATTTAGAATCCCCAGTTCAATGCCAATTAACCTAACTTTCATGTTTTTGGCATGTGGGAGCAGTGACAAAATCTAAAAGCTGTCTGTCATTTTGACAGACTACACTGAGAGTGATCTAATTAAAATCAATTAAAATGACAGATAATAGATCATGATATACATATACGGTGGGGCAAAAAAGTATTTAGTCAGCCACCAATTGTGCAAGTTCTCCCAATTAAAAGATGAAAGAGGTCTCCAATTTTCATCATAGGTATACCTCAACTATGAGAGACAAAATGAGAAAAAAAAAATCCAGAAAATCACATTGAAGGATTTTTAATGAATTAATTGGTAAATTCCTCGGTAAAATAAGTATTTGGTCACCTACAAACAAGCAAGATTTCTGGCTCTCACAGACCTGTAACTTCTTCTTTAAGAGGCTCCTCTGTCCTCCACTCGTTACCTGTATTAATGGCACCTGTTTGAAGTCGTTATCAGTATAAAAGACACCTATCCACAACCTCAAACAGCCAGACTCCAAACTCCACTATGGCCAAGACCAAAGAGCTGTCAAAGGACACCAGAAACAAAATTGTAGACCTGCACCAGGCTGGGAAGACTGAATCTGCAATAGGTAAGCAGCTTGGTGTGAAGAAATCAACTGTGGGAGCAATTATTAGAAAATGGAAGACATACAAGACCACTGATAATCTCCCTCCATCTGGGGCACCACGCAAGAGCTCACCCCGTGGGGTCAAAATGATCATGAGAACGGTGAGCAACAATCCCAGAACCACACAGGGGGACCTAATGAATGACCTGCAGAGAGCTGGGACCAAAGTCACAAAGGCTACCATCAGTAACACACTACGCCGCCAGGGACTCAAATCCTGCAGTGCCAGACGTAAGATAAGATAAGATAAGATAAGCCTTTATTAGTCCCACAACGGGGAAATTCCAGGATTGCAACAGCATAGGGATAGCAACACTCAGAGCAACAATCAGAAGGCAACAAAAAAAACAAGCAAGCAAGAGCAGCTAATATACATATGTACAGTACGTATTACTATAAATAGTGTCCCCCTGCTTAAGCCAATACATGTCCAGGCCTGTCTGAAGTTTGCTAGAGAGCATTTGGATGATCCAGAAGAGGATTGGGAGAATGTCATATGGTCAGATGAAACCAAAATAGAACTTTTTGGTAAAAACTCAACTTGTCGTGTTTGGAGGAGAAAGAACACCATACCTACTGTGAAGCATGGGGGTGGAAACATCATGCTTTGGGGCTGTTTTTCTGCAAAGGGACCAGGACGACTGATCCGTGTAAAGGAAAGAATGAATGGGGCCATGTATCGTGAGATTTTGAGTGAAAACCTCCTTCCATCAGCAAAGGCATTGAAGATGAAACGTGGCTGGGTCTTTCAGCATGACAATGATCCCAAACACACCACCTGGGCAACGAAGGAGTGGCTTCATAAGAAGTATTTCAAGGTCCCGGTGTGGCCTAGCCAGTCTCGAGATCTCAACCCCATAGAAAATCTTTGGAGGGAGTTGAAAGTCCATGTTGCCCAGCGACAGCCTCAAAACATCACTGCTCTAGAGGAGATCTGCATGGAGGAATGGGCCAAAATACCAGCAACAGTGTGTGAAAACCTTGTGAAGACTTACAGAAAACGTTTGACCTCTGTCATTGCCAACAAAGGGTAGATAACAAAGTATTGAGATGAACTTTTGTTATTGACTAAATACTTATTTTACCGAGGAATTTACCAATTAATTCATTAAAAATCCTTCAATGTGATTTTCTGGATTTTTTTTTTTCTCATTTTGTCTCTCATAGTTGAGGTATACCTATGATGAAAATTGGAGACCTCTCTCATCTTTTAAGTGGGAGAACTTGCACAGTTGGCGGCTGACTAAATACTTTTTTGCCCCACTGTATTTCCAGCACCACACGAGTCGGCAGCTTTTTCGCAGTAGCGGCTCAGTTCTGAGTTTTTCTTTCTCATTTTTATTTACTATCCATTTTTTCTTAGCTGCAATTTTTCTGACGTTGTTACCCCATATCCATCACGGATACCATGGACACTAATGTCGCCATCCTGGCATTGATATTAGCCATCTTTCTACTCAGATCACCAGTGACTGCTGACCTGGTGAGTGGTAGAGCCACTGTTTACAATAGGAGCCCATTGTTAGCATTGCATAACTCTGCGGTGCTAACTGAGAGACCCGATTTTCCTTCTGAAATCAGACACAAACGATGTGGATGTCGAGGTGGAGCAAAGCGATGCGCAAGGAAGACAAGGTACAAACCCGTTCCACCATCCGTTATTATGGGAAAAGTGAGAATGCTGCTTAACAAGACGGACGAGTTAGCGGCGCTGACCCGATATGAGAGCGCCTTTAGAGACGTTAGCATCATGCTATTCACTGAAATGTGGCTAATCAAGCTAAAAACAGAAGCTAACATTGGACTGGAGGGTTTCCACTTAGTTTGGGCAGATAGGACACTACATAGCAGCAAGAGCTGGTGTCAGACACAGTCCTGGGTTCTCATAAACTGTGGTCGGTCTGTAAAGTAGTTCAGGATCCACGATGACAGGTGCTGCTCTACTCCTGCACACAGTGTGTCCCTCAGGATCTCTGGTTCCATGGTTTTTCAGCACATGGTACAGGCAGACTTCATATAATTGAAGAAAAGATGAATGGGCAAATGTACAGACATCACTGATGTCTGTTACCATCTGCCAAGATGCTGAAGATGAAACGAGGTGGACATTTCAGCAAGACAATGATCCCGAACACACAGCCAAAGAAACTCTCAACTGGCTCCAGGGAAGAAAAATAAAGCTGCTAGAAAGGCCCAGTCAGTCACCTGACCTGAATCCAATAGAAAATCTATGGAACTGAGCAATGCCTGTGCCTAGTTTCTCCTTACGGGAGGCGTCTGGAAGGTGTTATTACCAACAAAGGCTTTTCTACTAAATATTAAATGAATTTCACGAGCTGTGTTCAATACTTATTCCCTGTGTCATTCCACTTTATTAAATACAACTTGTCTTGTGAACACAGTTGCCTTAATTTCTTTGTATGCATGGATTACTTGGGTTGTTACTGATATCTGATGAAAATCTCAGGCCAATGGCTCCATCAGAAATATGTTTAATGAGAAAAATGTTGATGTGTTCAATACTTATTTTCCCTGCTGTATATCTGACGAACTGGCTGCAGTTCTCCAGAACAAAATCAAAATCAATGTTCTGTCTGGACACAGAGAGAACAGACAAACTCCACATAGAGGGCCCCTATTGACAAGGAGCCTTACACCCAGAACATTCTAGCTGTGAGCTGGAAAACAAACACTGGACTGCTTCATTAGCATACCTAATAAAAAAAAAATATGGCCAATTTAAGATTTTCATGCCAACAGTGATTGTGTGTGTCACAGACTTCCTGATGACTAATTCTCATGCTGTGTCTTACTTTGGTTTGCTGTGGGTGGCTGAGACGAGCTCTTCAGTTGAATGACTGCTTTGATCAGCAATTAGCTCACCACCCCTCTGTACCGCCTTCTCTTTGCTAATAGAAAAACACTGTTGTCATTATCCCATTAACACTGTAATAATTTACACTTGAAAGACCCACAAATGTGACTTCACCTACTCCGCTGCTCCTTTTGCCCCCTAGATCCCCTTTCCACCACACCAAGACTGAAGCCATGATGAGGTCAGTATGCTAATGCCATCAATGAAGTCCCAGTCATGGTAACAGCACCTGTTTGATGCATCCCTGGGGCAGTATTTAACAAACAACCGGCAGTTTTTTAAATTTATTTTTCTTTTGGGGGTGGAACAAAGTAACACTGTTTATGCAAATCTCATTTCATATGTGTCCCATGTGCTGCCATGCTTCCTTAGTGGTACATAGCTGAGATTGCAGGGCAAGTAACAGTGCAGAGACTTAATATGACTGATTTCCTCTATACTGATAAGGCAATTGTGGACAACATCTGCGGCATGCACACGTGTGCACAAATGAGGGTTTGCATTAGGAGTGCAAATGATCAGAGGGATATTTGGGGTAAAACCTTTAACTTCAGGTGCACATACAGGAAGTTCTATGTAATTTGCTTCATGCTGTTGTTTACCTTCTATACGAGTTTAGAAAATGATAGTTATTGCTTATAATAATAATAATACATTTTATTTGTATAGCACTTTCCAAGGCACTCAAAGATGCTTTACATTAGAGAAAAACAAAACAAAAAACAAAGCACAAAAAACCTGCACAATTAAAATTAAAGATTAAAAGCAAGTCTGAACAGGTGGATTTTGAGTAATGATTTGAAGGAGTTTAAGTCTGTGCAGTCATGGATGTGTTGGGGGAGAGAGTTCAAGAGGAAGGGGGTGGCAATGGAAGAGGCTTTGTGCCCCCAGGTTCTGTGCTTGGTTCTGTGTGGTGGAGAGAGGAGCTCTGCATCAGAGGTATGGAGGCGGGGGGGGGGGGGGCTTTCCAGTGCAACAGGTCGGTAAGTCGGCAAGACAGGAAGGGGCCTGGTGATGGAGGGATTTAAAGGTGAGGAGAAGGACTTTGAACTGTATGGGTTGTGAGATTAGGAGCCAGTGGGGGTTCTGGAGGACAGGGATGATGTGGTCGCAGGAGCAGGACTGGGTAAGGAGATGGGTGGCTCAGTTCTGAATGTATTGGAGTTTCTGGAGGACTTTGGATGATGAGCCATAAAGAATGCTATCACAATAGTCAAGTCTGGATGTGATAAATGCATGTATGAGGATTTCTCTGGTGAAGAAGGTGAGTAAGGGACAGAGTCGGGCTATGTTCTTTTAGATGGAAGAAGACATTTTTGGTGACATAATTGACGTGCGGTTCGAAAGTGTGACACTCGTGTGACATTTGAATGTCTTGTTTTGGAACACCTTAACTCTTGCACTTTAGCATATCCACTTTATACAGGTTTATTGCAGTTGTTCTTCTTGTGTATGATTGTTTGTTTACGTGTTTTTATGACCCGCCAGGGGACTACACATGCAAATTAGCAGTATTGCTAAATCTGGCATACTTACATTTGTATTTATGTTCATTGGTATGTATTTTCCCTTTCAAATAAACATTAAACTTAAACTTAAAAGTGAGGTGGCTGTCAAAGATGACTCCAAGGTTTCATAGCTGTGGGGATGGGGAAAGTGTAGAGTTGGCAACAGTGAGGTTGAAGTTGTGGGTGGTTTTGATAAAGGATTCCGGGCCGATGAGCATCATATCAGACTTGTCGTAGTTGAGTTGTAGAAAGTTCATTTCCATCCAGGATTTTATTTCAGAAAGACCGTTGAAAACTTGTGAAGTTTCAAATTGGCTGATACTATTTATGGTTCATCTCATACTCCGTCAACCCCCTGGGAGCACACTCATGAGTTTGTTTCATTAGTGAACCGAATCTGATGAGCCGGATTCATTCCGCTGTGGTCTGGACCAGGTGAGGATAAGAAAATTAACGAGAATGGGAACTATTTGCTGCAGAAGCCAGATCGTAGCCAGAACGTACTGCATTCAGAGTCAGTGTAAATCCAGGGTTATTCATATGGAGCAAAATATGAAATAAATGTGGGCTGGCTCAAGATATTTGCACAGTAGTGTCTTCTTTTTCAACTTCTTTTTTCTTCTTGCATGTATGACATACAAGGTCACCGCTGGAGTGGTGGCCTTATGTTAGAGCACCCACCCCTCAGCCGGGAGGTCATGGGTTCGAGCCCTGGCTGGTTCATACCAAAGACCATATAAAAATGGTACTTCCCACCCTCTAGCTTGATGCTCAGCATAATAGAATGGGGGAAGGAAAAATTGTAACCCATGGACAACAGATGGAAACTAGAAAAGCACTCATAGAGCGCATACCTCCGCCAAGGCTCCTCCTGTTTCTCATGGATCACCTCCAAAATGTAATGGGTTTGTGTGTAGGCCTATAGCCACTTGTGGTGAAAATTGCATCAAAGTCTGTCCCATCAGTTTTGGAGTATTGTTGCTAATACACTGTGAGAAGATAAGAGCCTTGGCTGAGGTATGCATTCTCAGATCATCACCAAAATATAATGGGTTCCTCTCTAGCCCAAGAACCACCTCTGGTGAAAATTTCATCCAAATCCATCCAGTAGTTTTTGTGTAATCCTGCTGCACAAATACAAACAAAGCCCTTGGTGGAGGTATGCACTCTCAGATCATCACCAAAATCTAATTATCTGTTCCCTGTGCCATTACACACCTTTCCTAAAAATTTAATCAAAATCCGTTCATAATTTTTTGAGTTATGTTGGTAAAACAGACAGACAAACAAACCCCGGTAAAAATATAACCTCCTTGGCGGAGGTAATTAGAAACTGGCTACAATCTGGCAAGTTTACACTGATTGATATCAATGTTCATCAACTTGCATTGTACTTAAAAACAGCAATTCTTCTTTTGGATGCTCCTGTTAGAAAAATACCTGATTCTTTGATTGAAAGATCCAAGAACAAGCCAGAGATTTCTTCAATTTAAAGATGTAACATTTATTTGGAGGTCACATTTAAAGCAAGCAGCACTGGATCAGTTTGATGCGGTCTCCTTGGGAACATCGTCAGACTGATCCCGACTTCCGGGTGCAACTTACATTTATCTTCTCGGGTTAGGCAACCCCGTACAATAGGATGGGCTTATACATTAAGATAAGATAAGATAAGATAAGCCTTTATTAGTCTCACAACGGGGAAATTCCAGGATTGCAACAGCACAGGGATAGCAACACTCAGAGCAACAATCAGAAGGCAAGAAAAAAAACAAGCAAGCAAGAGCAGCTAATATACATATGTACATATTACTATAAAATATATATATACACACAGACACACAGATACACAGTGCAGAGCATTGTAGCTGGATGGAATAAATATATGAATATATAAACACAGTGCAGAGCACTGTAGCTAGATGGAATAAATATGTAAATATATAAACACCCACAGTACGGAGCATTGCAGCTAGGTGGAATAAATATGTAAGTATATAAACACACACAGTGCAGAGCAATGTAGCTAGATGGAATAATATGTAGATATATAAAAACACAGTGCGGAGCATTGTAGCTAGATGGAATAAATATATAGATATATAAATATAAACACACCCAGTGCTGAGCATTGTAGCTAGATGGAATAAATATGTAAATATATAAACACACACAGTGCAGAGCATTGTTGCTAGATGGGATGAAACAGCATAACCATCTACTTAGTTATCCTACATGGTATGATTATGTGCCCATACATATTCTCACCCTCCATAGCGACCGGTATTTTCCTAGTTGTATGCCGGAGGGGACCATTGTGTAAGTCTATTGCATCTTTTGCATTCAAAAAACTATTAGTTTGTTACGTCTTTTTGCTATCTCTGCAAGCAGCCCTGCTTAGGTTGTACAGTCTGACAGCCATTGGTAGGAAGGACCTACGAAACCTCTCGGTTGTGCACCTGGGATGATGTAGTCTGCTGCTAAATGAGCTCCTCAGTGCATTTAGTATGTCCTGCATAGGGTGGAACTCGGACTCCAGCAGAGATGACAGTTTAGCCACCGTCCTTCTCTCTCCTATCTCCTCCACCGGATCAAGGCGCTGCCCCAGGACAGAGCTAGCTTTCTTAATCAGTTTGTTCAGTCTCTTCCTATCGGCTGCAGTAATGCCACTGCCCCAGCAGACCACTCCAAAAGTGATGGCTGATGCCACCACCGTGTCATAGAATGTCTTCAGCAGTGCCCCTTGTACACCAAAAGACCTGAGTCTCCTCAGCAGGAACAGCCTGCGTTGTCCCTTCTTGTAGAGTGCGTCAGTATTGTGTGACCAGTCTAGTTTATTGTTCAGATGAACACCCAGGTACTTATAGGATGTCACCATCTCGATGTCTGTTCCCTGTATATTTACTGGTGCTGTGAGGGGCTGCCCATGCCTGCGGCAGTCCACCACCAGCTCCTTAGTTTTCCTTGCGTTGATCTGGAGGCAGTTCCGATGGCACCAGTCCACGAAGTCCTGGATAAGCCCTCTGTACACAGCTTCATCTCCATTGGAGATGAGGCCAACGATCGCAGAGTCATCAGAGAACTTCTGTAGATGGCAGTGTGTTGTGTTGTGTGAGAAGTCCGCAGTATAAAGAGTTACTGTCTAATTGGCCAATCTAACCTTGACATGAACAGGCCATCCTCTGTGCACATCACTATTTTCTAGAATGTGCTATCAACAGCGTGTGTGAGTGTTGGATCTGGGTGTGTATCTAATGTAAAGACCTGACTAAAAAGGAGAGAGAGAGAAAGCTCTATAGCTCTGCCCAATTCCAGTTTAACACAACATATTTGCTCATAAGAACACAAACAGAATATGTATGGAATATGTGTAGAGCATAAAGGGAGATTACCTACAGAATTATTATTTTGGCACTCTAACTTTCCATTAACCCTTTCACTCCCCCCTTTGACATGATTTTATCTTGTCAACCATGCATGGTGTGAGAGACGCTAGCGATTAACAGATGGTGGATAAGGCAGGTCCCTACATTGTGTGTCAACTCAAGAGGCTTGCACCATTGTTTCTGCTACCCTTGCCTCCCCCCTTGTGGACACCATAGCACGATGCAGCGATGTCTAAGAGGGTCTTGTCCAGATGAACTGTCAATCCACGATGCCCATGAAACCTTTGTCCACCAGTTGACTCTTGCCAGGGCTCGCATCATTCGGCTGCCGTCATCACACGGTTGCGACAGAGGTTTGACCTTCCTCTGTGTCTGCTTCCTGTATCTGCAGTTGTGGAGCACAGTCCCATCTCGTTTACACACACCAGTACCATTCGAAACAACTGTGTGCCCACGCTCTCAGAGGCACACTTCGTCCCATGAGGTCTATAGGACAGTCTGGTGGGTGCAGCAGAGGATAGATAACATCCAGTCCAGCCAGTGAACAGTTCAGTGATGCTACCCCCCTGTCGCTGGACAGAGGTAGAGATGCTGGTGTTGGTAAGGCTCGAGCCCCTGGCTCCACCCCGGATGCTGGAGGTGCGGTGGATGCGCACGGGTACCAGTCCATTCTTCTTCTAGGGCCTGAAGTCGTACAGTCACTTGCCCTATGACCTTTTTCTACGTCGCAGGCACATGTTGTGATGATCTGGTGCCCTCCGGCATGCATCTTCCCTGTGCCCTACACCTTTGCTTGAGTGCCCGATGCAAAGGGCTCAGCCGGGGCAGGACCAATAATGGCCTGAGGGGTTGCCATCACAATGGCTGGAGCCTGTACCATTTTATCCTTATTCACTACATCTGTGGTTGACTATGTGCGGTTGTAAGTTATCTCCCATTAACCTTGAGTGTGTGATTGTTGACCATATGAAATCTGCAAGGAGTGGTTGTGTTGTGATGAGTGTGCTGGGTGATGGGACCTATATGTTCAGCAGTGGGTGGGCAGTGGATAACATCGTTCAACGTTAGGAGACATCCTTATCCATGCATTGTTGTATTCAGGCATTCAGAGCTTCTAACCTTCACCCTTATTCAGACTACCTAACTGACTACCTTCACTTCCGCCCTCCCAAGAGAGCAGACGCTTTTTCCTTCTCTCTTGCTCTGACTTTTTTTCCCTTCCTCCCCAACTACTGGATCCCAGCTTGCTGTTGTCTGTCTGCGTCTAACTGCGACCGTCGAAAGAAAGAAATTATGGAGTTAATAAGCTGGGCTTTGAACACAATTGACACCATTTTTTCAACAAGGAAAAGTGCTCCGGGGGAAGCTGTCTGCCCCGCAGGAACGGCTCCAGCGGGCTATTTACGTGACACAAGTAATTGGAAGATCTTGTGTCTCACTAATCTCTCTATCGAAGATATTGAAGATTTGTATGTCTTCGTGATAATGGTGATCGAGATCTTTCTGATTGGAACTGGGATTGTCCTGGTGTACCGCAAATTGCTGAAGATGGATACAACCTATCAAAATGCTGGCCAGGCGAGGTGCATCTGTCAAATTGAAAAATTGGAGAAGACCCTGATAGCGACAAATGGAGAACTGTCTCGGAAGGTGGATTACATCATGGTCTCGCTTAGGTCTTTCCACGATGGATTTAAAGCCCCGCAATGAAGGATTAAGTACTGAATCTACAGAAGAAATAAAAAGCCTTCTCTGTGATCAGTCCGATTTGGCTCAATTTCCCCATGAAAATTCCTCCTGGCTGTCTGCAGTCTGTGTTTTCAAAATCATCGAGCACAAGGCCTTGGACAGCCATCTGGACAGCCTGCCCAGATATTTGCAAGGACGATCGGCGGCAGCCAGACAAAACATCTCCTGCCAAGTGCCCTTGTGTTCTCTTATTATCATCAACATTGCTTCAACAGCGCACACACATTGATCCATGAACTGAATAAAGATACACACACTGCTCTCTTGTGTCTTGTGTCTTGTGAATCCTGTCTAGCGTATGTGCATCGAGAGCTTTTTTTTCCCCTTGTAATCATAATATTGATTGATTATGCAACCAGTATTCTGAATCAATGATTTTTTTGCTCCTTCCTATTGTTCCTCGTATTATTCTTATTCTTATGCTACCTGTACCCTCTATCCTGTTGGCAGGCGCGTCCCCGATGCAGCCGTGTCACTGGAAATGCAGGTTCATTTTCTGTGTCAAGTCAAATTCTCTCGTATGTTATCAGTGATCTGTTAATGTACTTGGCAATAAATCTTTTCTGATTCTGATTCAAGAGTACTATAAGTCTCACACCCGCACCTATGTGTGGTGAGCTATGTATGATTCATGTATTATCAGTAGCACACTGTGTTTACAAATAATCTGTGATGGCAGAATGGTCTTCCTCGTCATCATCCTCTGTCTTGGGGTCCTCAGCTCTTCCTCTCGACCCAGCAATTGGTCTAAGACTTGCTGATGACTCCCACTGTGGAAAATTGCATTTGTTAACACCCGTCTGGACTTCTGAATATATGGCCTATAGTGTCGTACTCTGCTCCTTTTGTTAGATCTACATCTAGTTATCCTTTTACCATAACCAATTTGGAATTTGCTTCAAATTTTCCTCATCCCCTCGTTTGTTAATGTTAAGATTGGTCGTGTAGGAGATTTCAGGGCGTCAGTGTCTACAGCCCTCTGTACTGTGGTCACCCAGCTAAGAGGCAATGCTTATGGTTTTAATTTGGGAGAATATTCTATGTTGACGTCAGGTATTGGTTTTCCATGTATGGCTGTATTCCGCAGTAGAGGTGACAAAATGTCCAACATTTTCCAATCCATGTGTTTGGGTCTAACCAGTGGGATGTGTGAAACCCCCCATAGTTTGAAATGGCTCTCATCCTCTTCAACTAGGACAATGGATGCTTCCAAACATTTCCTTGTTTACCAGTCCAAATTTTATGATTAATCTGGAGGATAGATTTGCAGATAATGGTTGTTCATAATTTGGATCAGATCTGTTCAATTGTCTATAGTACATGGGGTACAATGCTACTTTTACAGATGTTGATAGGTGTTCTACTGGTAGCTTGCCATTTGCTGAATTTGATCGTTACTTTTCTGACCTTGAAAAGTCCTGTATGTCATTACCCGGAGTTCCTACTTTACGTGCAATAATTTAATTTTTGCTAATTTTCTGTATATGTGTAGAAGTGAGTCCACTTATCTGTTCTAGTCTTAAGCATGCAGTCCAGTTTTTCCGTGGTGGATGCAGCGGCCTGGACATCACTCAGTTTCCATTGTGGGGCGTGCTCCCTCCTCCTCCTTGCTGTCCTCCCCCTCCTCCTTTTGGCCTCCTTTTATAAGAGAAACAGATTCATGGGGAGCGTCGGGCTCCCCTTGTGTCAGCCATTCCATAAATAAGTGCGTGTTTTTCCTTCAAATTTTATTTTCCCTTCTTATTTAGATTTCCAACCTTGAGTCAAGAAAGAAACTGATTCAAAGTCTTTATTTAATCTTTGCTAATTAATACAAGATGGAATAATAAGATTAACTCTCCACAATGCCAGCAGGTATTATTTGTACTACTGTAATTGAATGCTGTGTGGATTTTTGTGTTGTACTGGCATACACCTTCATGTTGCTACTCATTTTTGCCACTCAGTGTTTGTCTTCCAAGAGTTCTGTTCGGTGACATCCTATGCATACCCTCTATTGGGGAGGAACATAACTGGAGTGTTAGATTGACTTTAAATAACTGAGTATACAGTAAAGCTATAATCTTTGCTGTGAGTATTTGCTCATTACTTAATGTTAATATTCACTATGAAGAGAAATGCACTGAAAGAATGACACCTAATGCCTCATTCCCATTTTAAGTACTTGGAAACATTTAAGATGGCTGCCGTGTTTGTGCCTTCTTCCTGACACTCTTCAGGATTAAACAAAATTTAATTTATTGTTGTTTTTTGTTTGTTTGTTTGTTTGGTTTTTTAATGCCACAGTTGCAAATCTTACACGGATCTTACTTTTCTTTTGTTACACATCCTCTGCTTTCATTTCTCTTTCCATTTCCATCTCAAAACCAAAAACATTTTCTACACTTGCTAAATCGACCGTTCTCTCTTCACCTACGTACTTTTTCCATCAGAAACACTCACTCGATTTTTACCGTCCACTATCCATCTGTGTACAAGACTTCACCTTTCCCTGGACTCGCTGATGAAGCTGTACATCTCACATCTATAATCTCTTTCACTAAAACTTCCTTTCATTCCTTTTTTTTTTTTTTTTTTTTTTTTTTTTTTTCTCTCGGCGCCACACCAGTCGGCTGCCTTTTGCAACAGCGGCTCGATTCCGAGTTTTTTTTCCCCTTCCTCTCTCTTTTGATCACTTTTTTTTTTTTTTTTTTTTTTCACCCCACTTATATCACGGACACACAGATCGTCCCAAATGTCTCCTGAGCCGGTGGACGGAGCCACTGTTTATAGCAGGATTCGATACAACAGGGAAGAGCTGCTAGCATTTAACCGCCACCCGGTCCCACTGGAAAAACTCGACATACCGAGAGAACTGAGGCGAAAACGCCGCGGCTGCCGGGCTGGAGTAAGGCGGAGGACAAAAAATATAAGGTACAGACCCTCCCTTCCATCTGTTGTCATGGGAAATGTACGGTCGATACTGGGAAAGGTAGATGAGCTAGCGGCTATCTCCCGTTATGATAGCACTTACCGGGAGTGCTCTCTCCTTTTGTTTACTGAGACGTGGCTAACTGAACTAGCAGCAGATGCTAACATTGAGCTGGAGGGTTTTCACATGATACGAGCTGACCGAACACCAGAGAGTGGCAAAACTAGGGGCGGTGGAGTGATAATGTATGTTAACAACAACTGGTGTAGACCGGGACATATCACTGTTAAACAACGACACTGCAGCAAAGACATTGAGTTGCTAGCTGTTAGCATGAGGCCTACATATCTCCCGAGAGAACACTCATACGTGATCTGCATTGTTGTTTATGCAAATCCGACGGCGAACGCTGGGACAGCGCGCGACGTCATCCATTCAGTAACCAGCAGGCTGCAGACAGAACACCCAGATGCTCTTCTCCTCATCTCAGGCGATTTCAACCACGTTTCACTGTCTCCCATTCTGCCCACTTTCACCCAGTATGTCACATGCCACACTAGAGACAATAAAACACTGGATTTGTTCTACGCAAACACTAAGGAGGCGTACACCTCATCACAACTCCCCCCACTTGGGAGATCGGATCACAACTTGGTTCATCTCCGACCGGTGTACAAACCCCTAGTGCACAGACAACCTCCGGCCATGCACACTGTGGAGTTATGGTCTGAGGAGACAATGGACACTCTAAAGGACTGTTTTGAAGCCACTGCCTGGAAGCAGCTCTGTGATCCACATGGTGAGGACATCGATGGCCTCATTCACACCTTCACGGGCTACCTCAGCTTCTGTGTGGACAAATCCGTTCCCACCAAGACCATACGGCGTCACTCAAACAACAAACCCTGGATCAACCCTGAGATAAAAACACTTCTGAGAGAGAAGAAGAGGATCTTCAGGTCGGGGAACAGGGAGATGCTGAAGTCCGTACAGAGGGAGCTGAGGAGAAAGATCAGAGAAGGCAAGGACAGCTTCAGGAAGAAGATGGAGGACAAGCTGCAACAGAGCGACATCAGCGGGGTCTGGAGAAACCTCAAAACCATCTCGGGGCTCCAGAATACCTCCCCCCAGGCCACGGGGGGCAGGGAGTGGGCGAACAACCTGAATCTGTTTTTCAATAGATTTGACCAACCGCCCTCCCCCCTGTCTGCACAACAACCACTGCTGCCCCTAAGAAATCAAGTCCTGCTACCCACTCCCCACTCCACCGACACCCCCCCCACTCCCAACACACAGCCCCCCATCCTGACCCTGACCAAGACCCAGGTGAGGACGGAGCTGAGGAAGATCAAGGCGAGGAAGGCGTCGGGACCGGACGGCATCAGTGCAAAGCTCCTCAAGTCCTGTGCAGACCAGCTGTGTGGGATTGTGACATGTATCTTCAACATGAGCCTGAAACTGGGGAGGGTACCACAGCTGTGGAAAACATCTTGTGTGGTACCTGTACCAAAAACTTCCCACCCCAAAGACCTGAACAGCTTCAGACCGGTGGCCTTGACGTCCCACTTGATGAAGACCCTGGAGAGACTGCTCCTTGCTCATCTCCGCCCCCTGGTGGAACCAGCGATGGATCCACTCCAGTTCGCCTACCAGCATGGCATTGGGGTGGAGGATGCGGTGATCTTCCTCCTTCACCATTCTCTGTCCCACCTGGAGAAGCCCGGGAATATGGTGAGGATCATGTTCTTTGACTTCTCCAGTGCTTTCAACACCATCCAACCGATGATCCTGAAGGACAAGCTGCTGCGCGCAGGGGTGGACCAGCACCTGTCATCATGGATCCTGGACTACCTCACGAACCGGCCTCAGTTTGTGAGAACCCGGGACTGTGTTTCCGACACGATCATCAGTAGCACGGGGGCCCCCCAGGGAACGGTGCTGGCTCCCTTCCTGTTCACTCTTTATACTGCGGACTTCTCACACAACACAACACATTGCCATCTACAGAAGTTCTCTGATGACTCTGCGATCGTTGGTCTCATCTCCAGCGGAGATGAAGCTGAGTACAGAGGGCTTATCCAGGACTTTGTGGACTGGTGCCATCGGAACTGCCTCCAGATCAACGCGAGGAAAACTAAGGAGCTGGTGGTGGACTGCCGCAGGCATGGGCAGCCCCTCACAGCACCAGTAAATATACAGGGAACAGACATCGAGATGGTGACATCCTACAAGTACCTGGGTATTCATCTGAACAATAAACTAGACTGGTCACACAATACTGACGCACTCTACAAGAAGGGACAGCGCAGGCTGTTCCTGCTGAGGAGACTCAGGTCTTTTGGTGTACAAGGGGCGCTGCTGAAGTCATTCTATGACACGGTGGTGGCATCAGCCATCACTTTTGGAGTGGTCTGCTGGGGCAGTGGCATTACTGCAGCCGATAGGAAGAGACTGAACAAACTGATTAAGAAAGCTAGCTCTGTCCTGGGGCAGCGCCTTGATCCGATGGAGGAGATAGGAGAGAGAAGGACGGTGGCTAAACTGTCATCTCTGCTGGAGTCCGAGTTCCACCCTATGCAGGACATACTGGATGCACTGAGGAGCTCATTTAGCAGCAGACTACATCATCCCAGGTGCACAACCGAGAGGTTTCGTAGGTCCTTCCTACCAACGGCTGTCAGACTGTACAACCTAAGCAGGGCTGCTCGCAGAGATAGCAAAAAGACGTAACAAACTAATAGTTTTTTTTTGAATGCAAAAGATGCAATAGACTTACACAATGGTCCTCTCCGGCATACAACTAGGAACATACCGGTCGCTATGGAGGGTGAGAATATGTATAGGCACATAATCATACCATGTAGGATAACTAAATAGACGGTTATGCTGTTTCATCCCACCTAGCAACAATGCTCTGCACTGTGTGTGTTTATATATTTACATATTTATTCCATCTAGCTACAATGCTCTGCACTGGGTGTGTTTATATTTATATATCTATATATTTATTCCATCTAGCTACAATGCTCAGCACTGGGTGTGTTTATATTTATATATCTATATATTTATTCCATCTTGCTACAATACTCCGCACTGTGTTTTTATATATCTACATATTATTCCATCTAGCTACATTGCTCCGCACTGTGTGTGTTTATATACTTGCATATTTATTCCACCTAGCTGCAATGCTCCGTACTGTGGGTGTTTATATATTTACATATTTATTCCATCTAGCTACAATGCTCTGCACTGTGTGTTCATATATTCATATATTTATTCCATCCAGCTACAATGCTCTGCACTGTGTGTCTGTGTGTGTGTGTGTGTATATATATATTTTATAGTAATATGTACATATGTATATTAGCTGCTCTTGCTTGCTTGTTTTTTTTCTTGCCTTCTGATTGTTGCTCTGAGTGTTGCTATCCCTGTGCTGTTGCAATCCTGGAATTTCCCCCTAGTGGGACTAATAAAGGCTTATCTTATCTTATCTTATCTTATTCATCTGGTCTCAGTTCTCTCCAGCCTTCATCAACATTCTGTTACCACCTGCTTGTCTTCTTCATGATTCACTCTCCCGTCGTTCATACTACTGACTCTACTGTCCACAGCTAATGCTCCATGCAAGACCCTGCACATACTGTAAAAGTGATTGGTTTCATTCTGAAAAGTCAGCTTTGTAATAAACCAATGTGGCTCATTTCAAAATTCTGTCTCGTGACAAAACTCATCATCTCTTGACCTCTACCCTGGCATCAGGTGCTTTGTTTGAACATCTGCCTTTCGAGGAATGTATATAAATAAGACGTCCGCTGATTGCTCTGGAAACTAAAGTATAACAGAGTCATCTGTACCTTGGTGTGGTGGAGTTTTCTGTCTTTTTCTTCTGAACCGATAACCTCCAGATGAGCTAACAACATGCCTACAAAACTATACCCTTTGGATAAGGTCGGTGCGCACACAGCTATATGTATGTTGCAAATTTAAAAAAAAACTATTTCAGCTCACTTTTTAATTCAGTTCAATTCAGCTTTATTTATATAGCACCACATCACAACAGAAGTCATCTCATAGCCCTACAAAATGTAGAGAAAACCCCACAATTTCAGAAAGACCCAGCAATCAGACGATCCCCTGTGAGCAAGCACTTAGTGACGGTGGAGAGGAAAAACTCCCATTTAACAGGAAGAAACCTCTAACAGAACATAATTTGTCATTTGTCATAATTGTGACTTTTTTTTCCTCCCAAATTTGTGACTTTCATGCAAACTTGCACCTTCCTCATAAACTTAAACATTTTCCTTGTAACTTTGCAACCTTTTCTCTAACTAGTCATTTTTCTCCTAACAAATTTTGGATTTTTTTTTTTGTAATTTTGCAAGTTTTTTCAGGAATTTGTGACATTTTCTAATATTTGGCAAATTTCCTCAAATGTGCAATTTTCTCTGAAACTTGCAACCTTTTCACATAAATTTTCAACCTTTGTCTTAAGTTGTGATTGTAAATTAACATTTTTATCATATTTTGCACCTCCATCTTACAAATTTGTACGTGATTGACATTTACATGTTCATACCTTATGTCAAGTTAGAAAATGGCTACTGCAAATCTCTTACTTTAACAATATGATTAGATTTCAACAAATTTGTAAAGCATAAGCATACTTTTCACTAGCTTTTCTTGAACTTTTCTTGAACTTTTGGCTGCACTGGCCTCACATGTTTGGTTAATTGGTTGTTCCAAATTGTCCCCAGACCTCTTTCTCCTATAGGCCCTTAGAATAGAGGGCTAGCACCAGTGGTGGTCCTTGAGACCAAAAAAGCACTAATAAGTTTGGTTCATATCCATAAAGTTTTGGGAAATGTGCAAAAAATACAGATAGGAGGGTGTGGGAATCTCCAAATATGTATTGACCCTTGAGTATAAAGGAGCCCTAATCCTGCATCCTTCCTCTTGGCCAGCAGGTGGCTAGTTTTCTTGTAGTTAAAGGTCAGACTGCCTGATATTCTGTGGAAAATGACCTTTCAAGCGTCAAAAATTTTCCAGATTTTGGTCTTAATTGCAAGCCTTATTCATTCATATTTATACGCTCTTTATGTATCTACTGAATAGTTTGCATACATGGTATCATTTTAGATGAGAAAGCACACCGACCTCTCAGCTATAAGGCTGAGAACATTGTGATCAATTATTTTAGTTTTACTTTTAGATTCACTCCCTGCTTGTTAAAGATGCCACCTCGCAAAATGCCTAATTTAAGACTTCAAAACAGCAAACCTTAAATGACTTAGTAACTTTTCTATCCCTGCCTGTCACACTCTTCCCCTTTGAAACAGAACGGCTTAATATCAAAGCCGTTCTGTTTCAACATCCTGTAGGGGAGGATATCCATTGTGTTGCTAATTGATGGACCCCCCTGGGTGCCCTTGTGGGTGTTTGAACCCAGTGGCCAAATTGCTGACATAGAAAGTATTAGTCCCATGGGGGCCTCTGACACTTATTAAAACTCTGACCTCCTGTGGCCCTGCAGCTGATACTGTTAGGGCAAATTAGGTGGGGCATGGGTATGGCTTTTTTTGAAGATTGGTTATGTATTGGGTTTGCTCAGAATGTGGTCTTGGCACGTTTCTGATATGGAAAGCAACAATACTGTCCTTACATGTGCTCGATTGTTCTTCTTTAACCATTCTTTCGATGTCCCTTTGTACTGTTGTTGTGGAGGGAGGAGGGGGTCTAGGCGATGGCGTGGAAGGGGAGGGTGGACGCAGCCAATTCCAGGGGGCCTCACCAGCTGCTGGGGGAGGGGTGCTCCACACTCACCGCGGCCATCATCTCAGATTTAATAGAGAAACAGAAAAGCTGTTAAACCGCGTGTTTTTGTCCTTTTCCATTTTATCGCGTTTATTGATTATTTTGCATTTGTTCTCACTGTTGCAACATAAGTTTCTTATGTTTTTTCTTTCCTTCCGCCAATCGTTTCTGCATATTTTCTCTTGTGTCCTGCACAAAACTTTAACATTTCATCAGTTTTCAATTTTCTCAAAAACCAAATTTCTCTTTCAATTCTCTGCCCACTCTCACTTCTACAAGGTTCATCTCCACAACAAAAAAAATCCTATTTATTTATTTATTTTTATTCATTTATTTACTCCAATTTACAAATTTCCTTATTCATTCATTTAGATTACCTCACCTTATATATTGTCCACCTAGGATTTTTCTACACTCTTACTGAGGAATAAATCTCCTTGGCTACAGTTTTATTGTACAAGTAGGAATAGTTATTATTCTTATACCTCCCTCTGCCTAATTTAAAGTTGAGCCTTTTCTCTCCAGCCGAATGGGCATGCTTTTTTTGCCTCACTACAATCAAACCCACATAGGTGGGCAAGGGAGGACTTTATATTTGCCGTGCACAGACTTAAAGCTTCTTTTCAGCCAGAGAGATAAGGTTCAAAATTTATTAGGATGATTTTAAGCCCTAATTTGCAGTAAATTTATGAAAGAGTGCACTTCCTACATTCGGCCACATGATGGAGGCACTGTGCCTCAGCTACCTGCACATGCACAACTGTGAATGCGCAAGATGGCTCCGGAGCCTATTGTTCACAAACCACTTTTTTTTTTTTTTAAGAAAATGGTGCGCTGCCTCCCTAACTTCAGCTGTAAACATGCCAGAATAACCTTACAACTTTAATTTAGCGCTTCATTTTAATACTGTTACCTCAAATAATCCTCCTCTTAGTAACCTGTTTTACAATTTCACCTACACGCAGGAGGGGGGGGGGGAATTACCTTCCTCCTTTGTGGAAAAACACACACCAGCCTTTGTTCTATTCAAGTGGACAGATGAACACCATTAGTTAAATCAAACTATGGGAAAAGTTTAATAGATATTTCCAACCCCCGGTGTTTCTCAAACCACACTTTTATCCCCTAAAGACACAAAATTACACAGATATTAGCATGCTGAATGTGAACAATACAAGACAAACCCTCAAGAGACAGAATTAACACAGAGCGTGCACGATCTACTTTTATACTTACTGTAAGTTATTATTTTTATACTTATGAATAGACACTAATGTTGGTAAAAAATATTCTTATGCTATTCTGTAAGTTATTATTTTTATACTTATGAATAGACACTAATGTTGGTAAAAAAAATTATGCTATTCTGTAAGTTATTATTTTTATACTTACGAAAAGACACTCACTAATGATGAAAAAAGATTCTTGTGCTATTCTGTAAGTTATTATTTTATAATTAATTTTTAATTATTTTTTTTTTTCAGTACCGGCATCAGGCTAACCCTGGTTCCCTTAATTTGGGAGACGAACACGGGTGATCGCTGATCACCGCTGTTCTCTAGGTCTTGTAATTATTCCAGAACAGACTGCTCCAAAATACTTCACCCACGTGGCATCATTCCTTAACGGCATCGGGTCGGACACTTAAATCCCCCCTGGCAACAGGCTAATCCTGGTTATTTTAATTTGGAAGACAGGCATGGCCATTGCCTCCTACGTCTTATTAAGTCTGGGTACAGACTGCATCCCAGCACCTCACCGACCCGTCCAACTTTAGACAAAGGGCACTTTCAGTGGGGGCACGGCAGTTTCCCCAGTACAAGCAGTACCGTGTCTAAAGCTCAGTGCTATACTGATTTAAACGGTCATGGCTTCGCTCTCCAGTGGCATTGGGTCAAACACTTTCAATGGCTCCCCCGGCATCAGGTTACTAACCCTGGCTATTTTAATTTGGGAGACGAACCCGCATGATCATAGACCACCCTGGCTCCCTAAGTCTCGTTAATTTTTGGTTCAGACTGACTCCAAAATGCTTTAAAATTTGGTGGACCATACACCCGTGAAATGTATGTCCTGATTGCGACCGTCCTAGATCAGACTGATAATATGACACTGTGCACTTCCCTTTTAACTTTTTAAACTATTTGACTATTTGTTTAGACTTTACATGTGAATCCCAACTAAATTGTGAAATTTGGAGATCGGCTATACCCCTTAATCAGACAACTGTAAATTTAGTATGGCCAAAGTGCAGAAATTGGTGTAAAAGAGGTTTTCTGCTTACCTTTTTTGTTCAGGCGCCATGGTTGTCTAAATGGGTCCTTCCGATGTGGTGTGTTCAGGCTCGCCTTGGAATAATTTCATCAGGGTCACCAGCACCAGATTGTTAGAAAAATACCCGATTCTTTGATTGAAAGATCCAAGAACAAGCCGGATATTTCTTCAATTTAAAGATGTAACATTTATTTGGAGGTCACATGTGAAGCAAGCAGCACTGGATCAGTCTGATGCTGTCCCCTTGGGAACGTCATCAGACTGATCCCGACTTCCGGGTGCAACTTACATTTATCTTCTCGGGTTGGGCAACCCTGTACAATAGGATGGGCTTATACGTTACTGTCTGATTGGCCAATCTAACCGTGACATGAACAGACCATCCTCTGTGCACGTCACTATTTTCTAGAATGTGCTGTCAACAGTGTGCATGAGTGTTGGGTCTGGGTGTGTATCTAATGTAAAGACCTGACTAGGAGAGAGACAAGGAGAGAGAGAGCTCTATAGCTCTGCCCAATTCCAGTTTAACACAACATATTTGTTCATAAGAGCACAAACAGAATATGTATGGAATATGTGTAGAGCATAAAGGGAGATTACCTACAGAATTATTATTTTGGCACTCTAACTTTCCATTAACCCTTTCACTCCCTTGAGGGATTTCCAGAGCTGATCATCTGCCTCCATCTCGACCTATCCCTAGCATACTCTTCTCTCACACCAAGCCTCCTTGTCCTTCATTTCATCCATGAATCTTCTCTGTGGCCTTCCTGTTTTACTCCTGCCTGGCAGCTCCAGCTTCAATATCGTTTGTCCAATATATCTACTATCCCTCCTCTGCACATGTCCAAACCACCTCAGTTCCACCTCAGCTCCACCTCTCTTACTTTGTCTCTAATCCGCTCAATCTGAGCTGTCCCTCTGATATACTCATTTCTAATCCTGTCCTTCCTTTTCACTCCCAGTGAGAATCTGCATCAACTCTGCCACCTCCAGCTCTGCCTCTGTTGCTGCTCTAACTTCAGTGTCCAAGGGCAGCTGTCCTCTCAAAGTGTACTGCAATATGTGATGGAGAATGTAAAAGGCACACACGTTGAGACAATGTTGACATCTCAAGAGGAAGTTTAATTCTCTTTCATTGTGAAAAATACAGTACTTCAGGTGTCACACAATAATCATGGACAAATAATGGCCTTCAACTTATGTCCATTTACAAAGATGGCCAAATCATATCTTAAGATAAGATAAGATAAACCTTTATTAGTCCCACAATGGGGAAATTACAGACAGTGGCACTGACATTCACAGCAACTAAAGTAAGTTCACTGCTTGAGCCCATCACACAGTCCTACAACCTCAGTGATTCCAGTGAACACATTCTCTCAAATGAAATAAATACATATGCATATTCTTCTGTTCTTAAGCTTTTTCTTTTAACTATTACTCAAAGATGAATAAATTTTTAATCTATTTTAACTGTAGTTTTTGTCGTAATTTCTAAACATTAAGTTTATTCTTAATTTAGACAGACAAAGCATTAGTTTCCTTTGTTCACTTTCAAAACTCTCCATAAAAGCACACTGAACTGGTTTAAAACTGAATTCACAAGCTTCTATCCACCTTATTCCTGGGGGTGCCGCTGTAGGAACAATTATGGACGGAACTTCCGGTTTTGGCTGACAAAGTGTTAAATCAGTCAGTTTGAGTGGAGTAGCAGGGGCATTTAAAATAGCGTTATTAAAAGTTTTTCAAATTGCGCCTTGAATGGCAGCGGCCCTCTGATTCTGCACTGGGGTGTGTGTGTGTGATTAACACAGTAGATAGGTAAAGCACAATCTCGTTCTACTGTACATGATTGGTTGTACGGTTGAATGACAATAAGGGTGATTTAAAAAAAAAATTAAAAATTCATTTTAATGTATAGTTCACATACGTGTTTTGCATTCAAGTGGCAGCTAATTTCAGCTCTTCTAGTTTTTGTATTTTTTTAATGTTTTGGCATCATTCTGGCACTTGTTGGTGTTCGTGGTTGTGCCATAGACTATAAATGGAGACTTCTTTGTGGCTCTGATTAGATCCTACATCTGCTCTGAGGTAAGTCTGATTATGTTTAACATACGTATTTTAACAAAATGCAGCCAACTTTATTACGGTGAAGACATTGATCTTGTGACCAGTGCTGGCAAAATGAGTCAGAATGTGCACCGTGTCATTATGATTACAGTCAGTGAGAAGTCATAAATCATAGCTCTTCCTTTGTTTGGTAGTGGCAAAGTCCCAGTAAACCCCCCATGAGTGTCTGGTATCATTCTAAAGCTTAGAAATTGTACTTTCTAAAAATATCTATGTTTTTGCGGAAGATGTAACTCCTGACTGATTGAACATGAGTTTTCAACCTAGCTAAAATATAAACAAATCATCTTTTCCTGTGTCAGTTTTTGCACACTACCTACAAATTAAATATCATTTTGAAAGTCTTTCAATACAGAATATGGAAATAACGTTACATCAGTTTTGAAAATGTCCTCAAAGTGACTCATTTTACCAGCAAGGGTCATTTGTCTACATCATTAGGATCTTAGCGGTGGCGCTAACTAATGGAGCTACTGCGTATGAGGCCACTTTTTAAGGTCATCTTCCCATCCCTTGATAGTCGTGGGAAGTGGTATGATCACACTGGTCAACACCAAATTTATTGTCTAAGTTTTTTTAGCTGATTTAGGACAATTTTGATGTGCCGAATCCAAAAATCACATTGGTTTTGCTCAATCAGGTCAACTTTTTAAACTATGGCCACATGTTTTCTTACGTTTTTATGAACATGTACAGGTATTTTTGCTTTATATGATGCAAAATTCTTTTTTATTTCTTGAAATTCTCTGAATTTTGAACAATGATGATGTAACATTCAATTTACATGTACTTACCTTTATCAGTGTCTACTATTCAATTTACAGTACAACTGTACAACTGCTGTACAACTGCTTATACCTTAACATAAAAAGCTGACCTGATCGAGAGAAACGGATGTCATTTTTGGATTCAGCGGTGCAAAATTGTCTTAAATCAGTTGAAAAAACACAGACAACTTCCCAAAAAAATATTTTTGTTATGTTGTGTTATGTTACTGGTTTGAAGTGCAAGAGGCCGTGTTCCCGCATTTCTGATGCCGGTCATTGTTTTTTAACAAGGTAAAGTGTCCCATTTCAGTGACAACCATATGTTCTAAACTAGTACCGCAAGATGCTACCATAATTCACGCGAGGCATCATGGGGCCTAGGAATATGGTGGATATTAATTTTAAGTTAGTTTACCACACACTCCACACCACTTTCCTCAACTCCTCTAGCCTCTGTGCTAGTTAGCATGTAGCTAATCCGCCATGCCACAACAAATTAGCAATAGCATTCACCCACAGTTCAGCATGTGTGCACAGCTCTCACAACAGACAGCTTTATCCACCCACACATGTGCAAAAGGTATTATGTGTGACACCTACAGCGGGGAAAATAAGTATTGAACACGTCAACAGTTTTCTCATTAAACATATTTCTGATGAAGCCAATGACCTGAGATTTTCACCAGATATCAGTAACAACCCTAGTAGTCCATACATACAAAGAAATCAAGGCAACTGTGTTCACAAAAAAAGTTATATTTAATAAAGTGAAATGACACAGGAAATAAGTATTGAACACACTTGGTGAAATCCATTTAATTATGTGGAGGAAAGCCTTTATTGGTAATAACAGCTTCCAGACACCTCATGTATGGAGAAACTAGGTACAGGCATTGCTCAGGAGTGATTTTAGCCCATTCTTCACACAAACTGTCTTCAAATCTTGAAGGTTCCGTGGGTGTCTTCTATGAACTCTGATCTTCAGTTTATTCCATAGATTTTCAATTGGATTCAAGTCAGGTGACTGACTGGGTCATTCTAGCAGCTTTATTTTCCTTCTCTGGAGACAGTTGAGAGTTTCCTTAGCTGTGTGTTTGGGATCATTGTCTTGCTGAAATGGCCACCGTCATTTCATCTTCAGCATCTTGGCAGATGGCAGCAGGTTCTTATCAAGGATGTCTGTACATTTGTCCATTCGTCCATTCATCTTTCCTTCAATTATGGAGTCTGCCTGTACCATATGCTGAAAAACACCCCCACACCATGATGCTGATGGTTGATGTGCAATGCCATTTCTCCTCCAGACATGCTGTGTGTTGTGGCATCCAAAAAATTCAATTTTTGGTTTCATCTGACCAGATTATATTCTCCCAGTATTCTGCTGGCTTGCCCAAATGCTTTGCAGCAAACTTTAAGCAAGCTTCAACATGCTTTTTTTTCAGCAATGGAGTCTTGTGAGGTGAGCGGGCATAGAACCCATGTCGGTTGGGTGCATTACTTATTGTATTCTTTGAAACAGCAGTACCAGGTCTTTCTGGAGCTCTTCACAAGTGGTCTTTGGTTCTTGGATAACTCTTCTGATAATTCTTTTGACTCCTCTGTCAGAAATCTTGCGAGAAGTTCCTGATCATGGCCGGTTTATGGTAAAATGATGTTTTTTCCACTTCCGAATGATGGCTCCAACAGTGCTCACTGGAACATTCAGCAGTTTAGAAATGTACCTGTAACCAGTGCCATCATTATGTTTTGCAACAATAAGGTTACGAAGGTCTAACTCTACCCATTATGAGTTCTTTGTGGTGTGACAGTCTGATATTCACAGACCTTTCTAAAGGTGATCAGTCAGGACTTAACCAGCTGAAATTAATTTGCACTCATTGGGGATGGGATGGCTTCCTAAATTCTGATGGATTTCAACTGCTTTCTTGGCTTTCTCTGCTTTTTCGCACCTCTTTTCTTTATCTTTTCAATACTTATTACCTGTGTCCTTCCAGTTTGTTAAATATAGCTTGTTTTGTGAACACAGTTGCCTTGATTTCTTTGTATGTATGGATTACTTGGGTTATCACTGATATCTGGTGACAATCTCGGGTCAATGGCTCCATCAGAAATATGTTTGAGAAAAAAGTTAATGCGTTCAGTACTTATTTTCCCCACTGTATAATGCACTCATTTTAAGGCATTTTATTAACCTGTGAAGGAGAATGTAAAAGCATATAGGGACCGTGACTCTGATGTCACATCCTGCTGTGGCCGCCATGTTGGGAGAGTACCGCTGTAGTATGTTTGTGTTTCACTGGTGAAGTAAACATACCAAAGGGTCAGTGTTATGAGTTATTTGTCTTTGTGTTTGTTCCCAGATGTTAGCATATCTAGCTGTAATAATAGCACTGCATTTAAAAAAAAAATCATTCCTAATTTTGGGCATAGAGCTAAGTCCAGTTTTTTTAGATTTATTTTTTTTTTAAATTCACTGGAAATCTAAATGGGACACTCAAGAGATACCAACTTATATTTGTGACCTGCCACTCTTTTTTTTTTTTTTAAACCTGGGTACAATTAAACAATATTACACAAGGAGTATGGTAACACTGAATAAAGTAACTGCAGGTGTTTCCTCATACACCCGACACATATGTAGCGATATGTGATTTATAATTATGATCAGGTGTAAAGATTATTTAATTTGTATTAATGTATCGGGACCTGAGATTTACTCTGGGTCCACACACACAGAAAAAGTTAATAAACACTCGTGGGGGCACCAGCTCACTTCTTTGGTGAACATTTTGGTCATTAATTTCACTTTATACCTGTTTAATCACTTAATAAATTAATTAATAATCAAAATATTAGTGAATTTGATACTGGGGCTTCGAAACCAGACTCAGAATGGAATAAATTCCCAACAACTTCTCTCATTTTCACATATTTATTAAATGAAATGATGATTAAAGGACATTGAAATGACTTGCATTAACCATTACATTAAACTTGTAAGTGAGGAGAGAGTAACAATGTGAGCATTTCCAAAACCAGGGTGAAGATGTAAGCTGAATTTAGGTCAGTTTGAAACTGACGGATTATGAAAAACTGAATGCAAATTTATGGAAAAAATTAAACTAATTATATGGAAAATTCTGGATTACTCTTAAGAAAATGAAAATGGAATTTTAATAAGAAAATTATATTTTTCTTTTAATTTTGCATCTGATCAGATGCTGAATTATTCTCAAATCTCAGATGTTTTTATTCACTTTCAGCAGATGGAACAGAATACAGCTCACGTGAATCCTTGTGTGGTGGTTCTTTTGGCAGCTTCTCCTGAAGCTTTAGTTGTAGATGACACCCAAAATCAGAATATCTTACCAGCAGATATTTGGACAAGGTACAGCAGCTTCCAAAGTCCACAGTCACAAGATGAAATTTTGATTGCGATAGTAGTTGGAGCTTAGGTCAAGCATAATGGCGAGGTTGGTTTCTTCAGTTGCGCGTAATGGCAAGTTGCATCGAGGCTTTCATGGATCAGCGGCTTCTCCCAAGGGAATTTGAGAATAACAACAAAATCTGATCCCAAGAGCAAAATTAAAAGATTTTTCCAACTTCGTGGAGCTGAAATTAGCTTCTAGTATGGAAATGGTCAGTCCTTGAAAAACACATGGTGGATTTAAAGAAAGTTTAACAGTATAAAAAGTTAGAAAAACAGAAACATCTGTGAAGCATGGAGTTTCACTCCATATCAAGATTTGAGCTCAGGAAAGAAAGAATTAATTCCCAGACATTTAAAGAAAAACATTAAAATACACAGAAGTTTACACACACACACACACACACACACACACACACACACACACACACACACACACACACACACACACACACACACACACACACACAATATTCCATGTTCTGTACACTGAAGAGCTCTGCTATACACTCTTCTAAAACTTTTCTGAAGTGAGAAGTCAAAAAAAAAGCTCTGAAGGAGGGCATCTCCCCTCTTTTTAATCTGCAGAAAACTTTCATGGGCTTCCGGGGATTGACAGGAGCCCAAGCCGATAGTCTTCCTTCGTGGGCGGGTTTTATGACTTTAGTCCAATGAACAGTCTTGTCTGTAAGAAACCAATGGAATGAAAGTGCTGGAGCCCAGCATATGCTGAGTGATGATTGGCTGATACTGGTCCTCACAGAATGACACACAATTTTAATACAATGGAGATTCCTTAACCTACTTATGTATGTATAAAGTCTAAGCTAGCTGTAGTGATTCATGCAACTTTATAACTAGTGCTTTTAAATTAACATGCAAGAATAAGCATTCATTTAAACATTTTAACATGCACATATTTAAAATCAAGGATTAATATATTTCAAACCCATTGATTGTCCACACCTAACATCAGAGTCCATTTGCTTTTCCATGGTATCCTGAAAAAGAGGATAATTTGAGAATTGAGTTTTGTAACATGAATGCAGTCATTTCAAAAAGTTCGCTGGTTAAATCCAGCATGTTCCGGAGTTGCCATTAGAGGACAATGTTGAGCTGTGGATATTTTGTAGTGACCATATGAGGCACTCCACAAAGGTCTCTTCTCTGTCCACATTTTTTGGCCTATAAAATGTTAAGGAGAAAGTGCATTAGGAGGAATTCCAGAGACTGGTTTAACAAAGGAATGTTAGTTCAGCTGTGGTCCTGGGATGAAAGAGCAGTTCTTCACTGTCCTTTTCCTGGGTGAAACAATGTCTTTAAGATGAAGAATAATTTTATTGATGAGCCAAAGCAAGATGATGTTACACATAGCAGAGGGTATATGATGAATCACCCGCAATTACTATAGTCATGATCAGTGTTGGGAGTAACATGTTATTGTAACGCCACTACTTTTGTAGTAACGTGCTGTGTAACAAAATTAGTTTAAAAATTCAGTAATGCATTACAGTTACTGAAATTTGATCAGAGGCATTACTCATTACTCGTTTTATTAATATGGATAGATATTTTTAGCGCAAATAAATGGATATACAATCTGATCCTGCCGTGAGCCATTAGTCGACATGACATGTTGCAAAGAGGCTGTCTTCACTACTGAGTGGAGGAAAAAAATGAAGCTACTTTGTTTTTGTGGAAATAGACAGATTATTTTTCCTTTGTTGCGGTTAAGGACAAAGCATATTGGTGGGTTGCCAACTAAAGTGCCGGTTGAGACCTACTGCAATCTTCAGAAGCTCCTGAAAACAGCAATAAAGCTCCGACAAAGCTAGTGTTAAGTAATGGCTAGCTATGGTAACAACACCGTGTTAGTGGATCTACGCTATCTGAACAGCCATGGCTGGATGTAACGTGGAAATACTCTTGTCTTAACACCCTGAATAACTGCTCAAGTAGGTTCATTTTGTCTTCTTTTAATTATTTACCTTTTGTTCTTATTAAAGACAAAAATAGAAAGGAGATGTTTTTACCTTCTTTACATGTTTCGACTGTTCACTGCAGTCTTCGTCAGAAGTCTGACAAAAGCTGCAGTGAACAGTTGAAACATCTAAAGAATGTAAAAACATCTTTCTATTTTTGTCTTTAATAAGAACAAAAGGTAAACCCTCAATAACCCCTGAAGTTAAAACACATTTACTTGCTACATGGATAAAGATTATTCAAAAATGGATTTTGATCTCCAAAAGGAATTTGAGAGACTAGATCATGTCTCTGTCACAGCAGACATTTGGACTGTGGATAATGGACATTTACTTTGGATCACTGCACATCACATTAAATCCATATCGCAAAGGTAAGATAAACATGGATGGCTTTATGCAGTGTTGCGAACTCTCACTTTTTTGGAGTGAGTCTCACTCTTTTTCCTTCTCTTTCACTCCACAAACCTGATTTCTCACTCCAAAATCAGGAAATTACTGGCAATTTCATGTTGATTTTCTTCATATTTTTCCCACAATAAGAGCTCTCAAGGCAGGATAAAGCAGACCGAGCATGTTTTAAAGGCTCTGTCTGAAACAGTCTGTCTTCAGCCTGACATTAATAAGCCCGTAATGTAATCCATTAATTAATTTAAGCATGCATTTAATAGTAATGTGAAAGTTACTTTCCCAAGTACTAGTTACTTTAAATATGCAGTAAATGGTAAAGCAACTCAGTTACTTTTGAAAAGAAGTAACTAGTAACCGTAATTAGTTACTATTTTTTAGTAACTTGGTTCATCAACTGATCACCACCTGGTGGTGAGTTGGATCCGATGGCAGGGGAGGAAGCCATTCAGACCTGGTAGACCCAAACGTATAGTGAGGGTGTGCTGGGAACATCTGGCTGAGGCCCCTGTCCGGGAGGTCTTCAATTCCCACCTCCGGAAGAACGTCAACCACATTCTGAGGGAGTCTGGAGACATGGAGTCTGAATGGGCCATGTTCTCCACCTCTGTTGTTGAAGCGGCAGCCCAGAGCTGTGGCTGCAAGGTGGTCGATGCATCTCGTGGTGGCAACCCCTGAACCAAGTGGTGGACACCAGTGGTGAGGGGGTCATGAAGCTGAAGAAGGAGTCCTATCAAGCTTGGTTGGCTTGTGGGACTCCCGAAGCAGCTGAAGTGTACCGGCAGGCCAAGCGGAGTGCAGCTCGGGTGGTTGCTGAAGCAAAAACACGGGTATGGGAGGAGTTCGGTGAGGCCATGGAACAAGACTTTAGGTCGGCCTCGAAGAGATTCTGGCAAACTGTCCGGCGGCTCAGGAGGGGAAAGCAGCTCCCTGTCCACACTGTGTATGGTGCGGATGGGGCGCTGTTGACTTCGACTGGGGATATCGTCGGGCGGTGGAAGGAATACTTCGAGGATCTCCTCAATCCCACTGATACGCCTTCTACAGAGGAAGCAGGGTTTGTGGATGAGGGGGACCACTCGCCTATCACAGGGGCTGAGGTCGCCAAGGTGGTTAAAAATCTCCTTGGTGGCCGGCCCCAGGGGTGGACGAGATTCGCCTTGAGTACCTCAAGGCCCTGGATGTTGTAGGGCTGTCATGGTTGACACGCCTCTGCAACATTGCGTAGAGGTCGGGGGCAGTGCCTTTGGCATGGCAAACCGGGGTTGTGATTCCTCTCTTCAAAAAAGGGGACCGGAAGGTGTGCTCCAACTTTAGAGGGATCACACTCCTCAGCCTCCCTGGGAAGGTCTATGCCAAGGTACTGGAGAGGAGAGTCCGGCTGTTGGTCGAACCTCGGATTCAGGAGGAGCAATGTGGTTTTCGTCCTGGCCGTGGCACATCAGACCAGCTCTTTACCCTCTCGAGAATTCTCAAGGGTTCGTGGGAGTTTGCCCAACCAGTTTACATGTGTTTTGTGGACTTGGAGAAGGCATTTGACCACGTCCCTCATGGTTTTTTGTGGGGGGTGCTTCGGGAGTATGGGGTATCGGGCTTGTTGTTACGAGCTATTCGGTCTCTGTACGACCATTGTGAGAGTTTGGTTCGTATTGCCGACACTCGGTTGGACTCATTCCCAGTGAGTGTTGGACTCTGCCAGGGCTGCCCTTTGTCACCGATCCTGTTCATAATTTTTATGGACAGGATTTCTAGGCGCAGCCAGGGAATGGAGGGTGTCATGCTTGGCGACCACAGGGTCTCATCTCTGTTGTTTGCAGATGATGTTGTTCTGTTGGCTTCATCAAGCAATGACCTACAGCTCTTGCTGGGATGGTTTGCCGCTGAGTGTGAAGCAGCTGGGATGAGAATCAGCACCTCCAAGTCCGAGTCCATGGTCCTCAGCTGGAAAAAGGTGGATTGTCCTCTCTGGGTTGGGGACAGGCTCCTGCCTCAAGTGGAGGAGTTTAAGTATGTTGGGGTCTTATTCACGAGTGAGGGGAAAATGGAGCGAGAGATTGACAGACAGATCGGAGCAGCATCTGCAGTGATGCAGACGTTGTACCGGTCTGTTGTGGTGAAGAGGGAGTTCTAAGGCAAAGCTGTCAATTTACCAGTCAATCTACGTTCCTACTCTCACGAGCTTTGGGTAATGACCGAAAGAACAAGATTGCGGATACAAGCGGCTGAAATGAGCTTTCTCCGTAGGATTGCTGGACTCACCCTCAGAGATAGGGTGAGGTGCTCAGTCATCCGGGAGAGGCTCAGAGTAGAACCGCTGCTCCTCCACATTGAAAGGAGTCAGTTGAGGTGGTATGGGCATCTGATTAGGATGCCTCCTGGACACCTCCCCACTTGAGGTGTTTTGGGCACGTCCCATTGGGAGGAGACCCCGGGGCAGACCCAGGACTCGGTGGAAAGACTATGTCTCCCAGCTGGTCTGGGAACGCCTTGGTATCCTCTCTGAAGAGCTGGAGCAGGTGGCGGGGGGAGAGGGAAGTCGGGCTTCTCTGCTTGAACTGCTGCCTCCATGACCCGGACCTCCAGAAAAGTGGTAGAAGATGGATGGATGGATGGTTCATCACCAACCTGTTCATGTTTCTAATCGCTTTTCCCCGCTAGTCACTTTCCCCACTCAGCGACACACCCGCTGAGGAAAAAACTCTGATCATAGTATATGATGATATAGTCAGAAATGTGAACCGAGAGACTCCAGCGGCCATAGTCAAATGCATTCCCGGGGCCAGAGCAGGCGACATCAAGTCAAATTTGAAAATGCTGGCTAAAAGTAACTGTAAATCCTCCACAGTTGTTATCCACACTGGCATTAACAACATCTGACTCCGGCCGTCAGAAGTCACAAAACTTGGTGTGTAATCAGTGTGTAGCTTTGCCAAAACAATGTCTGCCTCTATAGCATTCTCTGGGCTCCCCAGTCTAACCAGTGATGACATGTTTAGCTGCATGTCATCTTTTAACCACTGGCTGTCTGTGTGGTGTCCTGCAAACAATGTGGGCTACATAGACAATTGGAACTCATTTTGGGGAAAACCTGGTCTTATTAGACGAGACGGTGTCCATCCCACTTTGGATAGTGCATCTCTTTTATCTAACAATCTGGCATCATTTTTATCCAAATTTCCAAAACTTTGACAACTCAGAGTTGGGACCAGAAAGCAGAGTCTCAGTCTTACACGCCTCTCTGCAGCTCCTCTTCATCTGCCACCCCTCAACTTAGCCCCTGTCTCCCGCATCAGAGAATCAATGTCTGCTACCTCCAAAGTAAATAAAAGTACTGACATGATTCGAACAAACCCAAATGCAGACACAGACTCAGAATAAACACAATTATCTTTATTAAATGTGTGTGTGAGTATGTGTGGGAGTGTAAATGAGTGAGTGTAGGAGAATGAGCAGAGCGAGGACAAGTCTGGGAACCCTTGGAGAGAGGAGAGACAAGAGTATGAGTTCTCTGTAAACTGATTGCATAAACAAGTGGTTAATCAGTCTTACGGTGCAGGTGAATAGTTGAGGCACAGAAGAACATCCAAGCAGCCCTGTATGCCAGTGCCTTGGTCCGTCGCGTGTTCGTGCTGGTGTAGGTGATTCAGGTGCTTCAGAGAAGAATAGTTTATTCATGGAAACCAGTGTTTCCTCAGAGTGTAGATGAAGGTCCTGGTCCGCTGCCAGGAGGAGAAAGTCCGCCCAGGGGAATCCAACTGTGCACAGGGAAGATAGTGGGAAGGAGTGGAGAGGAATGATTTCTTGAAAAAGCTTACGTTGTGTTGGGGAGATGAAACTCCCAGACGATCAAACATTGCAGGAATGATGAGGGAGGTGAGACTCCCTTGCAGAAGGAGAAGTTGACTCTAGCACAGAGTTCTTTCATCCAAGTGAGCGTTGATGTCTCTGTGCAGAATGATAGGCAGCGCTCCTTAAGAAGGCTTCCTAATTGAAGGAGCAGGTGTGTGCGCAGCTGTGGAGACAATTAGAGCAGCAGGCACACAGAGCGGATCACCACAAATATAATGTATAAGCATCCCAAAGTGATTAAACAAAAAGTTGGTAAAACTCAAATTAAACATGAAGCCTCTAAATTTAATGACTTGGCCTCTGTTTCTCCTCATAATTTAAAAATTAAATGTGGTTTGTTAAATACTAGGTGTCTAACTCCCAAGTCTCTGCTAGTCCATGATCTGTTAATTGATCATCAGATTGATTTAATATCCCTTACAGAGACTTTGTTAAGGTAAGAGGATTATGTTGGTTGAAGTGAATCAACTCCCTCTGGTTATTTAACCTCTTGCACTCCGGTGTACCGCGGGCGGGCACGTCTCTGCGTCCCAGTGCGCTCTCGTGCATCCCAGGGCGCCCTCGTGCGTCCTAGAATGCACTGTGCATCTCAGTGCGCACTCAGACGCACAGTGCCTGTGCGTCTGAGTGCGCACGGAAAAAAAAAAAAAAGCTGCATTGTTCAGCTTTCTTTTCACACAGCTGTGAACAGAAAGCCAAAGGAGTGTATGATTGGTTTACATTTGATTGACCTCTAATAAGAGCCTTGAATTGGGTTTCTGAAACCTTGAAGAACCAATGACTGAAAACCTAGCAAGGAGGACCTGCCTACCAACGGCTGCGAATACGAGCCAATTGAAGCAGAGAAGTTTGACAGTTGACATGCGTCTCCCTGCATAAAATCTCTTTTGCCTAAGCTGCTGGGTGACTGACATTGAGACCTGTGCGGAACGGTAGCATCAGCCAGTCTTTTTTGGATTATTTGTTTGGAAAAATGGTTCGCCAAAACCACAAGCATGGAAGCGGAGATGTTTGACCGGGTTGGGTGACCAGAAGCACGAGTCCGTTACAACTGGACCAGCTTCATATTCGTCTGACAATGAGGAACTTACTGCTGTTGTGGACAGGTAAGTGTTATAAGCTAAATTATTCTTTATCGATGAAAATAGTAATAAAAATCACTTTTGACCGATCGGTAATTCCAACGGTGCGTCATGGCCACAAATTTTTTGGTGTGCAGAGTTCATCTGTAGCGGGGCGGGGGGTGGGGAGGTGGGGGGTGTTATCCTCTGCATTGCAGATAGATATTTTAGCACAATTTTTATTGCACTGTAGGCTATTTTTTCTTGTAAAAAAGGCCACACATTTTTTACGTGGCATGTTTGTGTGTGTGTGTGTGTGGGGGGGGGTTGTTTGCTATCCATCCATCCATCCATCCATCTTCTACCGCTTTTCCGGAGGTTCGAGTTGCGGAGGCAGCAGTTCAAGCAGAGAAGCCCAGACTTCCCTCTCCCCAGCCACCTGCTCCAGCTCTCCAGAGAGGATACCAAGGCGTTCCCAGACCAGCTGGGAGACATAGTCTTTCCACCGAGTCCTGGGTCTGCCCCGGGGTCTCCTCCCAATGGGACGTGCCCAAAACACCTCAAGTGGGGAGGTGTCCAGGAGGGATGATGAGTAGGAATGGAAAATTATATTTGATTGAGAGGGTATTGCTGTCAACTTGTAAAATATCCCGTTGCCAAGTGCTTGCTCACAGGGGATTGCCTGATTGCTGGGGTCTTTCTGCAACTGTGGGGGTTCCCCCTACAGTTGATAGTGCTATGAGATGACTGTTGTTGTGAAATGGTGCTATATAAATAAAGTTGAATTGTTTGGGCTATCTAAGTGTCACCTTTCATTAGAGCCCAAGATGAACCTTCTATGTTGAAGCATTCAAAAGTTATAGATGTTTTTCCAAACTGTGCCAAATGGCACAGTTTGGCACAGTTTGGCACAGTTCAAAAACGCCTGGGAACAACCTGAGGAAAAAAAGCTGTGTAATATATTCATTTTTTGTGGTATTGTTACCAAATTTGGACCTCAGCTTGATAACACTTGGTTCTACATTTCTGTTGCATTTTCCAGCCGGATCTGACAGCTGTGTGTTATTTGCAAGCATTTGTATCCAAAAAAAACACCCAGGTGAACTTTATTTTCTTCAAGTTCAGTATGTTTAGATGACTGTTACTCAGTGGCAGGAGCACTTAGAGAGATTATGACTGTTTTGCCAAAAAATTCAAAGTGTTTTCTTTTAAATGAGACCAACCCCATGAAGATGCTGCAAAGGGTTGAAGAACAGCTTTTGATTTACTTTGGGTACGTTATTTTTTGGCGTTTTTAGGGAAATTGACCAGAGTGCAAGGGGTTAAACAATCAAAATCCCAGAAGTTCTGGTCGTGGAGGAGGAGTAGCAACAATTTACCATTCCAAATTACTAGTTAATGTAAAGCAAAAAATATGCTATAACTCCTTTGAGGGCCTGGTCCTCAGTATTGGGCATTTTAGCAATTTTAGGTTAAACCCAATTTTATTTGCCATAGTTTACCATCTTCCCTCAGCCTACTGAGAGTTTTTATCCAAATTTTCCAAATTCTTAGCAGATTTAGTGCTGAAATCAGAATAATTATATTAGGGGAGTTTAATATACATGTAGATGTAGATAGTGATTGCCTTAATATGGCATTTAATTCAATATCAGACTTGATGGGGTTTTCTCAGAAAGTAGGAAATTCTACCCATTATCTCCACCACACGTTGGACCTTGTTCTGACATATGACATAGAAACAGAAAATCTGGTAGTGTCTCCTCATAACCCTGTACTGTCAGACAATTGTCTGCTAACCTTTGATTTTACTATTTCTGACTATTTGGCTCCTAAAGAAAAATATTACTACAGTAGATGCCTCTCAGATGATGCTGTTACCAAATTTAAGCAGATTGTTTCCTCTGTACCATGTGTCAACACAACAGAGAAAAGCTATGGAGAGCTTGCTCCTTCTGTAATTGATAGCATGGTACTGTAGATAGTGTTACAGCTCCTCTGCATCAGACTCTAGACATGGTGGCCCCTTTAAAAAGGAAAAAGTCTAATCAGAGATTTCTAACTCCTTTTTCAACACAGAAACTTGTAGCTTAAAACAGAAGACTCGTCAATTAGAATGAAAATGGCGCTCCACTAAATTAGATGAAATCTATTTAGCTTGGAGAAATCATCTTCTAATTTACAAAAAAATCTCGTAGGAAAGCTAGAACAAGTTATTATTCCGCATTAATAGAAGAGAACAAAAAAGCGCTATATAAGTACAGGTCCTTATTCCTTATCCCCTTAACAAGAATAATCCCAGGTTTCTTTTCAGCACTGTACCCTGGCTGACAAGGAGTCAGGACTCTGTCAATCCTAGCATTCCCTTAGAGGTTACTAGTCAGGCCTTTATGACCTTTTTCAATAATAAAATTCCATCTATCAGAGATAAAATCAGTGGGATGCTTCCCACCGTTAACTTAAATACAGTAACTACTACAACTCCTTCAACTGACTCTTCAACTCTGTTTGGATGAATTTACTCCAACTGAGCTTTTAGAGTTAGATAAAATAATTTCCTCATCCAAGCCTTCAACTTGTCTTTTAGACCCTATTCCTACCAGGTTATTTAAAGAAGTCTTCCCATTTATTCGTAGCTCTATTCTTCAAATAATCAATTCTTCATTAACGTTAGGCCATGTACCGCAGGCTTTTAAAACTGCTGTAATTAAACCCTGACTTAACCCCTTGCACTCCGGGCAATTTTCCTAAAAATGCCAAAAAATAACATGCCCAAAGTAAATCGAAAGCTGTTATTCAATCCTTTGCAGCATCTTCATGGGGTTGGTCTCATTTAAAAGAAAACACTTTGAATTTTTTGGCAAAAAAAAACATAATCTCTCTACGTGCTCCGGCCACTGAGTTACAGTAATCTAAACATACTGAACTTGAAGAAAATAAATTTGGACACGGTGTTTTTTTGGATACAAATGCTTGCAAATAACACACAGCTGTCCAATCCGGCTGGAAAATGCAACAGAAATGTAGAACCAAGTGTTATCAAGCTGAGATCCAAATTTGGTAACAATACCACAAAAAATGAATATTTTACACAGCTTTGTTCTCAGGCTGTTCCCAGGCGTTTTGGAACTGTGCCAAATTGTGCCAAATGGCACAGTTCGGAAAAACGTCTGTAACTTTTGAATAATTCAATGTAGAATCTTCATTTTAGGCTCTAATGAAAGGTCACTCTCAGGGCTGTGTCTGTGTGTGTGTGTGTGTGTGTGTGTGGGGGGGGGGGGTTGTCCCCCCCTCGCTACCAAGGACGGAGTTCGGCCTTCGCTACATGACGGATTACACTCGTTGCATGTTTCCACAGCAACGCTGTCACAGCGGCTTCCCCCCCCTCGCTACTGTGTGTGTGTGTGTGGGGGAGTTGCCCCCCCCCCCTTGCTACAGAGGACGGCCATCGCTACATGAAGGAATAGACTCATATGTCTATGTGACGACCGCTGCGCAGTCAGCACGGCTTCCCCCCGCAGACCGGGGGCGTTCGGACTGTGAACGCCCCCCCCCCCCGCTCCTCTTCTACAGTGGGGTGGGGGCGTTCACGGTCCGAACACGGCAAATGAACCGTTTATCGCGGCGCACGAAGTACGAAGTGCGTGCGCCGTACAGTTGTAATTTACCGATCGGTCAAAAGTCATTTTTGGATTACAGTTTTCAGGGAGAAATAATAATTTAGCTTATAACACCTTACCTCTTCACAGCAGCAGAGTCCTGGCGAACTTCTCTTCCCCATTGTCAGACGAACGCGACACTGGTCCGCTCGTGGATCCCGATCAAAACATAATTCCAATATTGCGGTTTTGGTGAATGATTTACAACCTTCGTCGTCGGCCTCCGTCGGTCTATGATGATGGAAGAGAATCCTAAACACTCTGCTGGAATTAAATAAAATAAATAAATAAACCATTGCCTGTGGCTGCTGAAGCAGTCTCTCTTCACCCAGCTTTATTAGACAACAGCTCAGCGAACTTCTGTGCTTCAATTGGCTCGCAGCCGTTGGGAGGCGGGTCCTTCTGGCTAGATTTTCATTCATTGGCTCTTCATGGTTTCAGAAACCCAATTCAAGGCTCTTATTAGTCGAATGACAGGTCAATCAGATGAAGTAATCTGTGTCTGCAGCTTTTTTTTCCAGTGGCGCTTCGAGGCCAGCACCATCTCCATCTGCACCATCATCAGTATATCATGCGTCATGCGTCCGAGCGCGCACGAGTGCGCCCTCGTGTGCCCTCGTGCGGCCTAGGACGCAGAGACTTGCCCGCCCGCGGAACAACGGAGTGCAAGTGGTTAAAAAGCCAACGCTGGATCCAGAAGTTTTAGCTAACTATAGACCGATCTCTAATCTTCCTTTCATTTCAAAAATTTTAGAAAGAGTTGTTGCTACGCAATTATTTGACCACTTGCAGGTAAATGGTTTATTTGAAGAGTTTCAATCTAGGTTTAGAATCCATCATAGTACTGAAACAGCTTTAGTGAAGGTCACTAATGACCTCCTTATCACATCTGATGATGGACTTTTTTCTGTACTTGTCCTTTTAGGCTTTTGATACTATTGATCAAAATATTTTACTTGATAGATTAGAACACCATGTTGGACTTAATGGAACTTCGTTGCAGTGGTTTACATCTTATTTATCTGATACGTAGGTTCCAGTTTATTCATGTCAATAATGAGTTCTCTTCCAACTAAAAGCTCAGTCACAGAGTTCCACAGGGATCTGTGCTAGGCCCTATTCTTTTTAGTTTATATATGTTTCCGCTAGGCAACATTATTAGAATGCACAGTATACATTTTCATTGTTATACAGATGACACACAATTATACCTGTCAATGACCATGTTTGAATGGACACAAGTAACCGGATTAAAAGCCTGATCAGAATAAAAATGCTTCATACGAACATGCCAATCTGAATATTCTGACCCGATCATGCTCATTCGGATCAAAATTTCATTCCGAATGAGACGGGTGGGTTATGCCGATTGTTAATCCAAATGGTGCGCATGAAAACGCTTATTCCGAAGGTTGGGCAGAAAATATGTTTACTGCGCATGTCTGTATGTCAGCTACACGTCAACATGATGTATTTCCGCCTTTACAGCAGCTAGCGGAAGACATTGCAGGAGTAAAACAAAACTGATCTGTATCGTCCTGCTGTCTATCTCTGTTCGTCATATGCAGAAGTATGTGCTTGTAGCTGCATTATGGAGACCAGCAGAAGCAAAAGTACAGTCTGAATAACACAATATAGATCCATTTCAAAAAGAGAGACACGAAGCGGGGCTTGCTAACTCCGGAAGTCGCTTCTTCTTCTACTATTTTCAGAATGTCGAAATGTCGACGTGCGTATGTCAAAATGATTTATTCCATTCAAATGTGTGACACATGGAAACGCACGTCCTAATCGGATCAGCTTTTTCAGGATCCATGTAAACAGTAAAGTTCTGATCTGAATTGTAATCAGATTGAAGAAATTTTGCCCATGTAACCGTGGCTAATGAAGCCAGATGATAGTGATCAATTAGTCAAGTTAGAGGCCTATCTTAAGGAACTCAAAGCTTGGATGACTTGTAATTTCCTGCTATTAAATTCAGATAAGACTGAAGTCATTCTAGTTGGTCCAAAAAACCTCACAAATATCTTTCCAAATCAAATTCTTAGTTTGGATGTGGTTACTCTTTCTCTTAATAGTTCTGTGAGGAACCTTGGAGTTATTTTTGATCAAGATCTGTTTTTCAATTCACAATTTAAACTTGTTTCTAAGACTGCCTTCTATCATTTGCATAAAATTGCCAAGATTAGGAGCATCTTGTCTCAGAGTGATGCTGAGAAACTAATCCACACTTTTGTTAGCTCTAGATTGGATTATTGTAACCCTTTACTATCAGGTTATCCTAAAACATCTTTAAAAAGTCTTCAGCTGATCCAGAATGTTGCAGCAAGGGTTTTAACAGGTACTAGAAAGAGAGATCATATCTCTCCGGTTCTGGCCTCCCTTCATTGGCTTCCCATAGAATTTAGAATTAAGTTTAAAATCCTTCTTCGCACTTACAGAGCTCTAAATAATCAGGGCCATTTTTATTTAAAAGATATGATACTACCCTATTATCCTAACAGAGCACTATGCCCCCAAATTTGCAGGATTACCTGTAACACCTAGAATCTCCAAAAGTACAATGGGAGGCACAGCCTTCAGTTATCAAGCTCCTCTCCTGTGGAACCAGCTGCCAATCTGAATTTGGGAGTCAGACTTGATCTCTGTTTTTAAGAATAGGGTTAAAACCTTCCTTTTTGATATAGCCTATAATTAGGGTGGGATCATGTGCACCCGAACCTTCCCTTAATTATGCTGCTAATAGGTTTAGACAGCTGGGGGACCGCCAACAATGCACTGGGCTTCACTCCTTTCCTCACAATGAAATATTTTTGCTGGTCATTAACATCTGTTTGTTCTCTCCCATAGATTGAGTCCCCATTGTGCTTTTTGCTCTCTACATGTCTGTTCTTTAATTCTTCTTCTCTATCCCCTCACCCCCCCAGCCAGTCACAGCAGATGACTGCCCCTCCCTGAGCCTGGTTCTGCTGGAGGTTTCTTCCTGTTAAAAGGGAGTTTTTCCTGTCCACCATTGCCAAGTGCTTGCTCACAGGGGATCGCCTGATTGCTGGGGTCTTTCTGCAACTGTGGGGTTTCCCCTACAGTTGAAAGTGCTATGAGATGACTATTGTTGTGAAATGGCGCTATATAAATAAAGTTGAATAGAATTGAATGTATGTTGCCAAACTGCGACATACCACCTAGTGGTCAAGAGTAGGGATGGGCATTCGGTGAAATTTTCTTCACCGATCGTCGGGAGAATTAATGATTAATAATCGGTTAATCATTAACATTTTTAGGTACGTAACAAGGCAGGTAGACTACATTAGAACATCAGGTGCACGGAGAGCGGCGCAACTCAAATCCACCTCTCTCTCTGTTCGCTGTTGTCGTGTTGGCTCGCTCGGGAATCTCGCAAGCTGATTGGCCGAGACGTTTCACCCCGCAAGCTGATTGGCCGAGACCTAAATCATTTTCATCTTGAGTTACGTATCTTGTTATAAGAATAAGAGTTCTAAAAACATATTTATGTACACTTTATTTACATCTACGTATGTATGTACACTTACACACACACGTGTGTGTGTCTTCTACCGAATCTTCATGACCTTCTCAATAAAGTTTCTGAAAAAAAAAAAAAGAATCTTCACGACCGCCATTACTCAGCGCACAACCACTGTTGGCGGTTTCTTCGCGTAATAAGGGTGTTCCATGGACCCTGTCGATGAGGTATATTTGTATGCTGCATTGCAGTGATTGCAGTACACCTGGTCATTTTTTAAACTGAAATGGTCCCACGCAACACTTCGCCGTAACCGCTTGCCCTACGGAAGCTCGTATGTATCAACTGAGGCACGCCGGAGTACGGCGATGGTGTAATGTTGCCCCCTGGTGCCCAAATTTTGCCATTGCATTGTTTGAGGACGGCCGTGCATAGGCCTAATAACCTCGGATTGTTTAAAAAAAAAAAAAACGGTTTGTCGACGAAAATGAACTTCGTCGGTGAAATTCTTAATGATCAATTATCGGTTAATCGGTAAATTATGCCCATCCCTAGTCAAGAGTGATAAATATTTTTTGTCACTAAAATAGTTCAGATTTCCAAGGCTATAACTTGAAAGTGGTAAGAGATAATGGCTTATTGTCAATTAGAAAGATGTAAAATATGATCCAAAGTTTCAGATAGGAATAAATTTACGCATCTAATTTGCATAGAGGATTTGCATAGAGGATTTGCAAGAGGAATGGGAGACCAAGGAGGTCCCAAACAAACAGCTGGTGATAAACCCCAACCAACAGGTCCCGGGCACCAACCTCCCAAGGAGACAGTGGTCTACACTCAATCGCTTCAGGACTGGACATGGCCCCTGCTTGGCCAGCCTTCACAGATGGGGCAGTAGCCCTAGCCCACTGTGCGCATGTGGAGAGGAGCAAACAATGGAACACATCATAGAGGCTTGCCCGCTCCAAAGACTGGAAGGAGGATTACACACCCTCCATACAGCAAACCAGGAGGCAACTGCTTGGCTTAAGGACTTTGCATTCGCTAAATAAAAAAAATTTGCATAATGTCACAGCACCTCTTTAAATTCCATAACTCAGTCAAAACTGGACTTTGGACGTATTTACACAAAAAATGGTTCAGTCTTTTGACACCGTTTTTTGTACAGAGGTACCTCATCATCTTATCTTCAAAGTATATGAACAAAAAATCAGTACATTAAAAAAAAAAAACCCAGAAATTTCTCACTTACTTTTGACAAAGTCAGAGTGAGAAGGCAGGCACAGTGCCACACTCTGCAACTAGGGGCACGCAAATTCTCACACTCAAAGGGTTAACTTGCCTTGAGTGTAATATTGCTTTTATACAACAGTTCCACAACACAATTTATTAAATGACAGCAATAGAGGACAAAATATTATGATTTGTTTGTTTAACCAGTTATTTTGCTCCACTGAGGAGAAATAGTCCCTTCTAAATATACCCATTTAACTGTTGCTAGGCATCATATAGAAAAATATATTATCATTTCACACACATGTAAATGAATTAAATACTGGCCAGTGCAAAAGCCAGTGTTGATAATGCATACAGATTACCTGTAGAATTGAGTTGCGGTCAAAATTGCGGCAGGTGGTTAGTTAGCACCATGGGCGGTGTTAGGTCTTTTTGAAACCCAGCACCCCTAAAAATTGGAGTTAGAAAAGTTGTGATTATAGAATTTTAGTAAATCTTTGACAAGCTGAAATAACATCCAAAACCTATTCAGTAGCTTGTGGTTTAAACTTTTTAAAAATTAAAATGACACCACCATGCAAAAGGTATGGTCCATCCTGTCACACATGTTCTCTCCCCTGTTGCAGCCTGCCATACACACAGGTGTGGTGGATCCGGTAAGTAGCTCAAAGGATGCCTTCCACTTCTTTATGTTTATCCAATTAACACTAGATTACTTTTCATATTGTTAGGAATTTGCCAGTCTGTGCAGCGTTGTGAATAGTTTTTGGGTCTGTTTGAATTTATTTGGTAAGAGTATGATGCATACCTGCACAATGGGGCGGCTGTGGTGCAGGTGTAGTGTGGCCAATCTACTGATTGGAGGGTCAGGGGGTTTGATTCCTGCTCTGTCTGCAGTCTGCATGTCGAAGTGTCTTTGAGCAAGACACTGAACCCCCAGTTGCTCCTGGTGGGTCAGGCCAATGCCGATGCATGGCAGCTCTGCCACCATCAGTGTGTGAATGGGTGGATAGCAAGATCTGTAAAGTACTTTGGTCATCTGGAGATGAGAAAAGCACTATATAAATGAATACCATTTACCAAACATTTAGGTTTCAAAGTACGTGAGGTTTGTACCTGGGCTGTTAGAAAATAGGCTATTAATAGGCTATAAAAAAGCCTATAAAATAACAGAAAATACTTCATCTTTGCTCATTTTATTTTTGAATTTTAATTTGAGGAAAACTTCACAAATTTATGAGAGTAAAGTCTCAAATGTACAAGAAAAAAGCCCTAAATTAGCACTAAACATAAATTATGAGGAAAAAAAGTTGATTTAAGTGAAAAAAAAACACCTTTCAAATTTACAAGGAAAAAGTAGTAAATTTAGAATAAAACTGCCATAAATTTAGGAGAAAAACCTCAAACTGTCCAGAATAAAGTCACATCTCAGTAACTTCTTAACTATTTTGGGGTACCTACTCTTATGTATAGTTGAGTAATAATATATAAAGAAAACCTATGTTTACTTGTGTATAGTTTCAGGCTACTCTACCACCTAAACTGGAGATTTTTTTAATTGAAAAAGTGAAATTTTTTTTTATGTGAATTTGGAGAATCCTCATAAATTACCTTTCTTCTACTTACTTTTTCTTGGGATTATTTTTATTCTTTTTATAAATTATAAATTTTTAAAGAAAACTTTGAAACTTCATGAAAATTGAATCCGTGAAAAATGTTTGCTCATGGATGTCATGAGCCGGGGGCACGGGGGGGAGGGGGGGGCTTGCCTTGCCCCATCTCTAGTCTAGCTCAGTTTTTTCTGTTTCTTTGTGCATTTATAGTTATGTTCTTGTGTCAATATGTTTTCTGGTTTGTGTTTTATTTTGACAGCGTTGTGCAGCTTCTGGCTGTCAAACCGGTAGGAGCTGCACACCTGTTTGTCATTCTGTTATTTTCTCCACTCATGTATCCACACCTGCTTCTAATTATGTTTGGCATATAAGGGCACGGCAAACCCCTGGGGGGTTGTCGTGTCCTTCTTCCTGTGCACCAGTCCTCAGGAGCTCCAAAATATCCTGAGTGTGTTTGGGTCCCGCTGCAGAGGTGAGTGGAGGACTCCGTCCAGGTAATTCTTCCCTATTTCCAGCCATGAGCCCCGGCTGCCTTCGGGTGTGTTTCGGCTGGATTCTGTCCCCCTTTGCTTGGCGATTCCGACTTCATGTTCCATGGACGTTGAGCCCCGCTCTCCTATAGTGTTTTCCATGTTAATGTTCTTGGTTATCTTTGCCATGGACTTTGTCATGGGTGGCCCTCGCGGGCCATTAATGAGATGCTGTAGGCAGCTTATGAGTTTGCATATTTATTCACAAAAAGACATAAATGACAAAATAAACAGCTACTGTACGTGGGGCAAAAACACGGATTTTGACTGAGGCTAAGACTAAGACACAAGATAACAGACTTTGAGCCAAAACACTTACTGAGAACACGAAGGGACAAGAAGGTGCCTGGAGCCGGGGTTAGGGACTCCAGCCGAACGTTGTGGGGAGCCAACGTTGTGCGAAGTCGCAGCCTGGAGTAACCTCAGCTGCTCCCTTAAATAAGGCTAGAGGACTGATCAGGAAAGGAGAATGTAATCAATGAGATATGATCCAGCTGTCACGGCGCAGGTCGGCTCTGACAGCCGGAAGTCCCGCCATGACACTGTCACAATAAGAGCCCAGGACAGCCATATGACAACACAGAACGGGGAAGATACCGGACAGCCCGAGCGCGGACAGAATCAGTGCTCAGACCATGACAGTACTCCCCGATCAAAAGGCGTATTCCAGGTGCTCACACAACTTCCAAGCCCCCCCCGCCCCCCCACCACCACCAGAAGGCCACCAGACCCAACCCAGGGAGGGTGGAGGGGGAAACAGCCCAGGAGGGTGAGAACCACAAAAAGAAAAGGACACACTAACAAGAGAAAACAAAAATACACAAAGGAGGGCAATAAAGAACCAAAAATGACAAGGCTCAAACATAGAAAAACCAACAGGGCAGAACGCGTTACAAATCCTTAAGCACAGTAGGAGACAAAAAGGAATACCACATACTCACTAATAAACAAAAATACAGGTACATACAAAACTTACGTACCCTATAACACCAGAAGGGCAAAAGAACTCAAAAGGCTACCAGCAGAACAGCACACTATGAAACAGGCCAATAATATAATAAGCTACCAGCAGAACAGCATACCATGAAAACAGTCCAAAAATATAATAGGCCAAGAGAAAAAACAAAAGAGCATCTCTCAAACCACAGAGGCAACAAGAAAAACTGAAATACAGGCACATACAAAAGTACAGAGTACTCCATAACACCAAACCACAGAGGAAACAAGAAGAACTGAAACACAGGCACATAAAAATACACAGTACCCCATAATACCAGGAGAATAACTCAACATGCAACAGAGCAGCGATATACAAACAGTTCAATATTATCAACAGACAAAAACGAACGAGCATCCCCAAACTACAGAGGGGGAGAAAAAAAAAAACACTTACAGGGATGTCAGCAGGCAGAGCACAGAGAGACAAAAAACAAATAGTTCGGGAGGTCTACCCGCATCCAGCTTCCAGATCGCTGGCAAAGGGAAAAGAAACAGTTCGGGCGGCCTACCCCAGTCCCAGGCCTGGAGAAACAGTACCTCTGGTGGCCAGACCAGGTCGGTGAACAAAGGCAGTCCATCGGGTGGCCGACCCAGAACGCCGAATCAGCGAAGCAGTTTCCCGGGCGGCTGACCTGCGTCATTAGGCCACCAGGACTGAAGGGGAGAACTCGGAGGCGGCCTTCCTACCGAGAGGGATAGCGAGGGAATGCCAAGCCGAACACAGGGAATCCCAGTGGCACCCGGTGGAGGAAAAAAGGGATCGGGGAAAGGATGAGGGGCCAGTCCGGCATCGAATGGAGGAGGATCTGCAGCTCCTTCTCTGAACTTCACTCGAACTGGCGCTGCACCCTTGCTGGACCCAATCGGGACAGTGCTGCACCCACGACGAACCCCAACTGGGCAGGAACAGCGCGCACGACGGACCCTGATTGGGTCAGAGCTGCACCCACAACGGACCCTGATTGGGCCGGAACAGCACCCACGACAGACCCCGACTGGGCCGGCGCAGCACTAGGGATGACCTCCAAACACGAACCCAGAACTTCCAGGACAGCGACCGGAACCGACTCATCACTGGTGACCCTGGGAGAAGGCTCAAAAGAACAAAGGACACTGGAATCAGGATCACCGGCAGCGGCAGAGCCCGGCGAGACAAGCTTGGATGCAGCGGTCGGCTGCACTCAGCTCATCTCCCCGAGAGACAGGCAATAATGCTCTAGAATAGAAAAGAGACAAAATAGAGCACTTGCCTGAGCTCGGGTTCTACCGCCATCCAGGACTTCGAAGAGTTCCACAAGCTGGAGGTCCATTCCTGGTTCCCACTCGACTACGGCGGGCTCCACAGCTGGCATGATGGTTCTCACAGTCTGGGGATTCCCTGGTGCAGAAGTCCATGCCGAAGGCCCGCATGGCGTGGTGGCAGGGGATCCGTGGCCTGCTGGGTCGAACCGTTCCTCCATGGAGACCCGGGGACGCTTAATCGTCAGCGCAGGCTCCAATCGGCAGTCCACCCTCCTCCTCTGCCTGTGACATGGCTGCGGGGCTGGTACCAGGCCCTTTAGGGCCGCAGGCTCCTTCTTCGTCCAGCGGTGTATTCCTGGCACCAGGGGACACTCAGGGGAAGGAGACACAGAGGATGCAGGTTCACAATTAATAACTGCAGCAGGTGGAGGAAGCTCGGGAGACTGTGAGCCCCAAACTCCACCCCCAGGAGACAGACAAGGCAATTCACAGTATGACGGAACAGAATGAAATAGCACTTGCCTGCTCAGCTGAGGGCCGATGGAAACTGCTGCAGTGGGCTTCGTTCTCTCCTTTCCCCTTTGGATGGTGACGGAGGGCCCCCCAGAAAGATGAAGAGGAGCCGCTCGCACCGGATCAGGAACGGGCACAGCCGGATACGGACTCGTGGAGCTCACAGCAGCTGGGGAGAGCATCGAGGAGGAGGGAGGAGCAGCCGTGACAGTCCGGGGCCGAGGAGCTGACAGAACAGCGGAAACAGATGACCTGGAGGCGGACGCAGGGACAACAGCTGGCTGGGAGGCAGAGTTCTTACAGCTACCCGGAACTGGATCTGGACGGGGATCTCGCTGAGGATTATTATTAAATTAAATTAAATCACCCTTTATTGTCATTCAACCATACAACCAATCATGTACAGTAGAACGAAATTGTGTTTTTCCTATCTACAGTGTTAATCACACACACCCCATATGTAGAATCAGAGGGCCGCTGCCATGCAAGGCGCCACCACAGATTTCCCTCCTCCATTCCATTATTGCTGAGCACCAAGCTAGACGGCAGGAAGTTCCACTTTTATATGGTCTCAGGTATGACCCAGCCGGGATTTGAACCCCTGCCTCCCGGGTGTAGGGCAGATGCTCTACCAACTGAGCCACCACTCCGGTAAAGCAGGGTGACGATGTTTACTGGCAGAAGGCGAGGCAAAATTTAGTCTGGGAAATGCTGCTCCTGTGCGGAGACAGAGGCTAGCAGATCAGCGTACTCGGGATAGTCATAGAGTTCAGGACTAACCTCCACCAGTCTGACTGCCGCCACCACATGCTTCATGATCTGAATTGGATGGGAGGAAGAGCGAGCCTCAACCACACAGCTCCAGATGAGCTCAGCTGTCCACTGCGTCTCTTCTGGGGAATCCCGGCTGACGTCCTCCTCAGCTGTGGATGGGAACGGCCCTTGGGTGACAAGAACTCCTGGACTGGATGGGCAACAGGAACTGGATCCCGAGGCGAGGAACGGGGATGCCTCACCTTCAGCTTCCTGCCGGAGTTCCCCTCTGGTCCACGGGGCTTCTCCCGGAGAGCTGTAATTTCCGCCATCCTCTTCCTGACTTCAGCGTGGTTGGCAAGGTGAGGATTGTGGTTAATTGCCTCCTCAGCGAGGTCCATGTACCAGTGTGCGTCGAAAGGAGTGAAGGCCTTATGAACGCCGTCGAGGAGGTCCTCTACCTCTCTGAGAGCTACAATCAGCTCATAGCCCAAGTCCAAGGAGTAGCCTGCTCCTGATGATGCCATCTCCAACACGTTGGTACACGGAAAACAAGGAAAAACAACAAGCCTAAAAAAAACAAACTCACGGTGACCGGCGTCTCGTTTGGCTGCAACCTACTGTCATGGGTGGCCCTCGCGGCCAATGAAAATGAAATCAGCTTTTCCATAAAGTTTGTCAGCAGAGGGAAGCATGAAGTGCTCTAAAATTTCCTGCGCTGACTTTGTTCTTGATAAAACACAGTGAAAAAACACCAGCTTATGACATGGTTCCTCAAATCATCACTGACTGTGGAAACATCAACCTAAACCTCAAGCAACTTAGATTCTGTGCCTCTTCACTCTTTCTCCAGACTCTCGGACTTTGATTTCCAAATGAAATGCAAAATTTACTTTTATCTGAACAGATGTCTTCTGCTGGTGTTGGTCCACTGTGTTTTATCAAGACCAAAGTCAGTGCAGTCGTGTACCAGGAAATTTTAGATCACTTCATGTTTCCCTCTGCTGACAAGCTTTATGGAAAAGCTGATTTCATTTTCCAGCAGGACTTGGAACCCCCCCACACTGCCAAAAGTATCAAAACCTGGTTTAATGACCATGGCATCACTGTGTTTGATTGGCCAGCAAACTCTCCTGACCTAAACCCCATAGAGAATCTATCGAGTATTGTCAAGAGGAAGATGAAATACACCAGACTCAACAATGCAGACAAGCTGACGGTCAGTATCAAAGCAACTTGGGCCTTCATAACGCCTCAGCAGTGCCACAGGCTGATCACCTCCATGCCATGACACATTGATACAGTAATTAATCCAAAATTTGTCCTGACCAAGTATTAAGTGTGTACATGGACATACTTTGCAGTCGGCCAACATTTCTATTAAAGAAATATTTTTTAAAATTAATTTTATGTAATATTTTAATTTTTTGAGAAACTGAATTTGGGGTTTTCATGGGCTGTAAGCCATAATCGTCAAAATTAAAATAAATAAACACTTGAAATATATCACTCTTTGTGTCATGAATCTATTTAATATATGGGTTTCACTTTCTGAAATGAGTGACAAAAAATATTGAACTTTTTCATGATATTCTAATTTTTTGAGATGTACCTGTAAATGTGCAAACTCACAGCCTCTTTTCCACTAGCCCAGCACACCTTGGTACAGCTCGATTCACTTCAGTACGGCTCGGAATGCTTCTGTCTCCATTAGCACGGTGTTTGGCATGGGTGTTGTGCTGGGGTGGGTGGGTTTATAACAGCGAGGCGGTGCCACACTCCCGTGACGTAACGCACGCGGCCCAAGCAAAACATTTTTTTTTCCAAAACTTTATTGAGAAGACCCAAGCAAAACATAACACATAGCTGTACAAGGCCACTCCTCGGTCTGTGGCTTTTTTCACCGTAAACGCCAAAAAGGACCGCCAGACAAGGGTACAGGCAGCGAGATGAAATATGAATGAATATTTCAATTTAATACTATCCCACTTGTACTTACAAAAACGTGTGAATATTCATAAAAACACACACATGAAAGGTAGCACCACAAGCAGTGGGTCACAGCGGTTTTGGGCAACAGCAACACAATTGTGTATCCTTTGCCAATCTGTCTGCTGTTATTTAATGTTTAACAGTTAAGGGACGGATGATTATATGCTCCAAAACTGGAGAAACTCTCTGATAAAAAAGCTGCAACAACACAAGTCACTTTTGTTTTGAATTAACTGCCAAATGACCTAGAAATAATGAGCTGAAACTTGTTTTTATTCGTATTAAATAATGAGACAGTGGCACACTGGCCAACACCAATTTGTATTATTTTTTACATCCTAGGGCATTTTGGATGTACTGAATAAAAAAAATTCATGTTTTTCACCTTCAGGTCAACGTTTGGAACAACAGTATTTTTTTCCGTTTAGATGATGCTACACTCCTTCTAAAGTATTGTAATTCTCTGAATTTGGAATGCCGATAGAACATTCAATTTACATATACTTACTTTTTATACCTACTTTGACTTGTAAGCTTGATCAGTCTCTCCTGCTGCATTTTAAAGTCCAACTGTGCAACTTCTTATAAGTTAACATAAAAAATTTACCCAAAGTTTAGAAATGTATCATGTGGTGCTAATTTTTTATGATATTTCAATAAAAAGAACAAAGCTTACAAAAACATTTGTTTTTTGGTCTAGTTAAAAATTACATTACCTTTACAATGGTTGACCCCTGACAGGATGATCAGCATCATTTTCATCAGACTAGGCAATGGAATTTCTATGTAATTATACTGTTTTATAATTCAGTGTTATAACAGACAAACCACACTTTCCAAAACAATGCCATTTTATTATATACAAAATATTAAAATAAAAAAAAAGCTTTGCAACACAACATGAAGGTTAATTGACATTTTATACACGCCGACCACTGAGTGCCTCTACACCAGCTTCCCAAACTGGGTCAGGAAGGCTCGGTTGAGTGAAGCCATCTCTGCCAGCTCGTGGGATACCCTCGCGTTTTCTGCAACCTTATTTAAATGTTGCAAATATTTATCATTGAATACATTTTGCGCCTGGTGGCGGGACAGATTCACATTGGAGAATCCGGGCGGGCTGGCACGGCGGACGCGTGGATTCTACAAGGAAAATGCACACAATAAAATACAGCACAAAAGTGCAAGATATACAGAAAAGACAATAGTTTTTAACAAGATTACATAAGCTTATTTCAGCATATTGTTCACATGAATAATTAAAAGAAAAGCGAGTCCGCAGTGTGCTGCGATAAAGCAGCGATCATCATCCACAAATGAACAGCTTTTTTATTGCATAAATAAACTGAGCGTCTTACTGAATATATTTGCGAAAAAACGCACAATAAAAAAAAATTAAAACTCACCGTTAAAGGACTCCGATGTCGAGACCTCCCGGTATATTTTTTCATTCCGGGTGGCTCCGTCTAACTCGCGCTGGATACGTTCGTCTGACAATGCAGTGAGCAGACACTGCAGCTCCTTATTGGTCCATGGAACACCCTTATTACGCGAAGCCATTTTTGATAGAGAATAAATGAAAATAGCACAGCAATACACTGAAAATAAACCGCCAACAGTGGTTGCGCGCTGAGTAATGGCGGTCGTGAAGATTCTTTTTTTTTTTTTTTTTTCAAAAACTTTATTGAGAAGGTCGTGAAGATTCGGTAGAAGAGGAGGAGGAGAGGGGCGGTTACAACCTGACCAATCAGCGCCGGTTACGACCTGACCAATCAGCGGCGACCAGTCTGTTAACGTCACAACACGGCCCAGCTCAGCACTGCTGTACCCTGCCCTTGAGCGGGGCTGAGAATCGCGGCTGTTAAACCGTGTTGGGGCTTGTGGAAAAGCGTACAAAGCGTGCTGAGCCGTCCCATGTTGCGCTAAAGCGTGCTAGTGGAAAAGGCCCTAGAAGAGCATTTGGTGTCCCAATTAGTGCTCGAAGGACACGACCACCTGGACACCAGCCTCTGTGAGTTTGGCAATTTTTCTTTTGATCCCCCCCTTTTTTTCCCCCTGCCATCTTTCGCCTGCTGAAATGTCAGCAGGCAGACAACATTCACAGAACTTGGGGTGGGAGCTCTGCGCTGCACTTCGGGAGATGGATGGACACATTGTCAACGCTCGTGCATCTTCCACTCCGAAAGACGTTTTTTGGAACTTAAGCCTGGCAGAGGCTGTAGTACAACGTCACCCTTGGCTTGTGCTGCATGCTGAAGGGAGGGAGAGGGTGTTTCAGCAGGATCTGCGGTGGGAGAGCTGCAGGAGGAGCTTAGTCCATGTATCTAGGTCGGTGCCAACTGGAGGGCACTCCCGGACGTCAGCGTCATTGACTCCTCGTCAGCCTCAAGCTCCAGCATCCCGCCTCCCTCGCCAGAAGCTCGGGCCTCCGCCTCCTTGCCAAAAGATGTCAGCGGTAGCCAGAGGAGCATTACCTGGCCCAGTTTTAACAGCAGGAACCATCATGCCCAGGGAAATAAGGCAAGTGGGTTTTCATTCTTCTTCCTTTTTTAATGAAATACCTTGCCTTGTTCCCGGTGATAAGGTTCAGCGACAGCAGCCAAACCTAGCTTTGTCCTCATCACCTGCTGCTGTCGTCTCACCCTGGCCTCCCTTTCTTGTGTATTCCTTTGTGTCCTCCAAGAATTTGTCGCTCCTGGGAAGTCGCCGCTGGACGGCAGAGAGACCAGCAGTTCTTGGCGTTCCCATTCCTGCACTGCGGCCACATCCGGGACGGGAGGAGAGGTCACCTTCAGCAGCAGCCATTACGCCGGGAGGCCCACCAGCGGGGGGCGCCATCCCTGGAGATTGTCTGGCTGCATCCACCATCATGCCTGCTGCCGGGGTTGTCGCAGCAGAGTCGCTGGAGTCCTGGGCGGCGGTGGAGCTTGAGTCCAGGCAAGTACTCCGCACTGCTCTGACACACAGTTCTAGAGAATTCTTGTCTGGCTCATGGTGAGGAGAACCGGCTGCAGATGTCCTCTGCTTCCGGATCCGCCTCGCTGAGCTCCACCACTGCCGGCAATGTCGTTTCGGTGTTTTCTCTTTCCTCCCTGTCTGAGGTGATCATGTCCGGAGAGGACGTCCAGATGGAGAGGACCAAGACAACCCTGTCATGTATGAGGAAAGGAGTCAGAGTCTCTTCATGCAGGGAACCAACAACGTGCACCCACCTTAACTATCAGAACGCAGAATTATATATACAAGTGGCTGTGCCCGCCTGATGTCACACTGTGGGTCGGTATGGCAGCACACGCACACACACTACACAACATTCCCCTCCCCCTTACAAAAGTGTAAGACCACACACACAATCAAAACCCTCCCCAATTTAGGACCCGAATCATACACTACGGAACTAAGGGGGAACAGTGCACAAGAATAACCTAACACATTCATCCCCCAAAAAACAACTAAAATATGACCATGACCAAAAATAATCCCATATCATCCATACTCACATGCACACCAGCAGAGTATATACATGTTTACATCAAGAGTGTTCAAGTCACACCTATGTCCACCGGCAGCCAGTGGTAAACCTGGCCCGGGGGCCCAGTGCAGCCCCAAATCATGCATGCCCCTGGCCACAGAAGATAAGACCGGCTCAGAGGCCCCGGGTAGCCCCACGGCATGTGTGCCCCTGGCCACCGTCTGCCTCCGGGATCAAAAACGACCTCTCTTGCAGTAATGGCCCTCTTCACCACTGACTGCCTCACTCTTCGGGACACGCAGTGTGTCTGTCCGGTACGCCGTCCCTCCGTGCTCGTCAGTCCGCTCCCGACCGCTTCCAACACCGCTGTCATGGCTCCAAGCACTCCGGCCTCCTGTGGCCGAACCCCGGGTAGACCTGCAGCCTGCTCGTTGGCACCGCTTGCTGCCTCGGGCGCCTTGCTGTACTGCCCAGCACCCTCATCCAGGGTGCGTTGAGCTCTGGTACTGAGACTCTGCCCAACTTCTACGGTGTCTGGTACCTCCTCTCTGTCATCTGAGGCGCTCCGCTGCACTGCCTCCATAAACAGCTGCTGTTGCTCACTCCCAGGATTCACAACATCACTTTCGCTGGCGTCGTCTGCCAACCCAGGCACCTCATCGCTGCTCCCAACACCCTCATCCTAGGCACTCCACTGCGTGGTCTCCATGCCCAGTCGTAGCTTCTCTCTCCCAGGGTTCTCAGCGTCCCTCTCATCAGCGTCACTCTCCGACCCAGGCACTTCATCGCTGCTCCCAGCACCCTCGTCCCAGGCGCTCTGCTGTGTCGTTTCCATGCCTGGCTGCAGCTGCTCTCCCCTGGGGCTCTCAGTGTCACTCCCGTTGGTGTCACTCCCCGACCCAGGTGTCTCTTCGCTGCGCTCAGCACCCTCGTCCCAGGTCCTCGTCTGCTCGGCAAAATGTCCGCCAGTCGTTCGACAGCATCCTCATAGCACTCCGTTTCACCCAACATACCGAAAATTCTTCAGCCTTCCGCACCAAGATGGTGGGCCAGAAGTGCTCGTCATCGTCTCCTTTCGAGTCTACTTAAGCCCAGCGCCTCGATGTGATCCTCAAATATGGCCCGCCACTTCGGCCACAGGATCACTGGCTCTCCTGTGTACTCCAGAAATGGTAGCAGGGATGGAGGTAGCCCATACGCTCCCATAATTTTTCTTCTCGTCGCCAAAATGTTATGTATGAGGAAAGGAGTCGGAGTCTCTTCATGCAGGGAACCAACAACCATCAACCACCTTTAATATCAGAATTCAAAGAACTATATATAAAAGTGGCTGTGCCTGCCTGACATCACACTGTGGGCAGGTATGGCAGCACACACACACACACACACACACTACACAACAGACCCCCATCCCCCCCCCCGTCCAAGCTGGCTGTGCCGGGTGTGGATGCCCAGGTGGAGAGACCCGAGACGGCCCTGTCAGGATTGCTGGAGTCCTGGACGTCGGTGGAGCTCGAGCTCAGGCAAGTGCTCTTTCTTGTTTTCACCTTCTCTGTTTTAGAAAGATCTTGCCTGACTCTTGGTGGGGAGGTCCAGGTGCGGCCATCTGCCGCACCTGAGCCCTCTTCGCCATGCTCCACTGCTGCCGGCGACCCCGACTCAGTTTGTGTGTATGTCTCTGTTCCTTCGTCTGAGGTCTGCGTGGGTGCTGCTCCCCTTCCGCCTGAGGTCTCCGTGGGTGCTGCTCCCCCTCTGTCCGAGAGCTCCGTGGCTGCTGCTCCCCCTCCGTTTGGGCCATTGTTGGTGCTGTGCCCCAGCTTGGGTCTGTGGAGGGTGCTGCGCCTCAGCCCGGGGCCACCGTGGGTGCGACGCCTCAGCCTGAGGCCACCGTGGGTGTGACACCTCAGCCCGAGGCCCCCGAGGGTGCTGCCGATCCACCGCCTATGGTCCCCGAGGGTGCTGCCGACCCCCCGTCTATGGTCCCTGTGGGTGCAGCTATGCCCCAGGCCGGGGCCGCCGAGGGTGCGTCATGGGAGGCTCCTGCTGAGCGGCTGCCCTTTGCTGGAGGATGCTGCCTCATAATTCCCGTGGCTTGTTGGCTTAGGAATGCCAGGAGGCCACATGAAGGGCTGTTCCTTCTTTTCAGGTGGCCCTGGAATATGGGGTGGCCACCCGACATGTTCCAGCTGGTGGACTCGGGACTCTGGAAGATCACTTGAGCTGCTCCATCCAGTGATCTGCCGGGCTTAGAGTCCCATGTTGCCACCTGTGGGACAGTGTGTGAGTCATGAATGTTTTTTGTTTTGGTTTTTGGTTGGGTTTGGTCCCTCTGTGCCTTGGTCCCCCACCCCCAGGGTGGGTTGTTTTCGGGTTATTTCATGTTGTATGTTTTCCTTTTGATGTAATGTTTTTCTGAGTTTTTTTCTCCTTGAATATGCTTAGTTCTTGTTTTCTCCTTGCCCTCAAAATGTTGACTTTCTCATCTGACTTTGATCCTTTTAATTTATCTGCTGGTTTTTGTTATTTGTTTTTCCTGTTCTTTTGTTTCTTTTCTTTTTGTGGTCATTTGATGAAATTAATCTGCTAGTTTGTTTTGAGTCATTATCTCAAGTTTGAAGGGAGTTAGTGGCCTTGGTTATATTTCATGTTAGTCTGGCTTTATTTTCTTTTTGTTACATTTTGTACTTTCACGTCCTCAGTTGGTCTACCATTGAGGAGAGTGCATTGAGCTCTGACCAGGTGTTGCCCTTTTCCCGGCTGAAATTGTCTCAGGTTTTCTGGCGTATGGATGCGCCTCAGCCGCGGTGTTCCGGGCTGTTCTGTTCCCCCTGGTCGTGAGCTCCGCCCTCCTCCGGTATGCACAATTTTCCCTTGCTTTGGTCATAGTGCTATGTTGGGTTTCATTTTGTATTTGGGGAGGGGTCTTCTGTGTGTGTGTGGGGGGGGGAGTGCTGTTACCCTGGGGTGTCTGGGATCCACTCCATAAAGGAGGGGCTCTGTCATGATCCGGGGGCACAGGGGGGTGCCATGCCCCGTCTCTAGTCTAGCTCGGTCTTCTCTGTTTCTTTTTGCATTTATAGTTATGTTCTTGCGTCATTATGTTTTCTGGTTTGTGTTTTATTTTGACAGCGTCGTGCAGCTTCCAGCTGTCAAACCAGTCGTAGCTGCACACCTGTTTGTCATTCTGTTATTTTCTCCGCTCATGTATCCACACCTGTTTCTAGTTATGTTTGGCATATAAGGGCACGGCAAACCCCTGGGGGGTTGTCGTGTCCTTCTTCCTGTGCACCGGTCCTCAGGAGCTCCAAAATATCCTGAGTGTGTTTGGGTTCCACTGTAGAGGTGAGTGGAGGACTTCGTCCAGGTAATTCTTCCCTATTTCCAGCTGTGAGCCCCGGCTGCCTTTGGGTGTGCTCCGGCTGGATTCTGTCCCCCTTTGCTCGGCAATTCCAGCTTCATGTTCCATGGACATTGAGCCCCTCTCTCCTCCAGCGTTTTCCATGTTAATGTTCTTGTTTATCTTTGCCATGGACTTAATGATTTAGTTTGCTATGTTCACGTTTGTGTCTGTTTTTGTGTTAATAAATGAGCAAACTCACAGAGAGTGTTTTGTGTCCTAATTAGTGCCCGTGAAACTGTCATGATTGGCAATTATTTGACATCTCACATGCAGGGAGTGACACCAAAGGAAACACAAAATGACACAGAGTAATAAGTTGTGATTGAATTTTATTAATAGCAAAGAACGCCTCCGCAAGAGAAAACCGCCACTCGCCAGGGAACGCACACAGCCTGAAATGAGAGATGAGAGCAGGTGAATTAGGATGGAGGCTAGACACAGGGAAAATAGGACAGTACTCACGTAGGAGTAATAGAGGGACCCGGCAGAGGAACCCAACACTTACAGCGAACCTCCCGGTGAAACAGGATGGCATAGGAGAGTTGGGTGAGGTGTCTGACCAGGTGATGATAGTCGCTGATGTGGTGATGATGACGGGGCAGGTGAGTGCACAACAACCCTGGAGACGCACCACAAGGAGGTAGCAACCTGTGACAGACAGTCTATTTAAGCGCTGGCGAGTCAGAGGAGCAGGTGCGTCTCATCACGCGGGTGGAGATGATTACCCGTGGAGTAGGTGAAAGTTGAACCAAACGGGCGGGTGGGGAGGAGTGTGCTCACCGAACTATGACAGTGCATCCCCCCCAAGGAACACCTCTTGGCAGTCCACTGGGCTTGGTGGGATGAGCCTTCTGAAAGGCCTGGACCATCCCCTTGTCGTGGAAGTTGGAACCTGGAATCCATGATCTTTCTTCTGGTCCGTAGCCCTTCCAGTGGACAAGGTATTGGAGCCCCCGGCCCCGACAACAAACGTCCAGAATTTTCTGGACCCTGTGAGTGACCTGGCCGTAGATTATCTGAGGGGGAGGAGGTGGCTAAGGGGGAGGACAGAGAGGGCTGGCAGAGAGGGGTTTAATTTTGGAGACATGGAACGTGGGGTGTATCTGCATCGCCGGCGGGAGTTTCAAGTGGACCATGACATTGTTGATGATCTCCGAGACGGGGAATGGACCCAGGAAACGAGGAGATAGTTTCCTAGACTCCGTCTTCAAATGTACCTGGTCCGCTGATAGCCACACCTGCTGCCCAATGGAGCATTTCGGAGCTGGAAACCGCCTGCGATCGGCATATTGGCGGTTCCGTTCGGTAGACCGAGCAAGGGCAGCCAGGGTGGCCTTCCACAGCCAGCGACAGCAACGAGCGTGAGCCCCCACAGATGAAACTGCTACTTCCCCCTCTGCCATGGGTAGTGGGGGGGGGGGGGGTGTACCCCATGGAGGTTTCAAATGGTGTCAACCCGGTGGCCATTGAAACAGTAGAATTATGGGAATACTCCACCCAGGTAAGGGGGTACTCCATGAACTCGGATTTGAGGCTGCCACACACCTCAGGGTGGCCTCCAAGGATTGGTTGGCACGCTCAGCCTGCCCGTTGCTCTGTGGATGGTATCCCAAGGTGAGGCTGGCAGTCGCACCAATGAAGCGGCAGAAGGCCTTCCAGATCTGGGACGTGAACTGTGGGGCCCCGGTCAGACACAATGTCCATAGGAATGCCATGAATCCAGATGACGTAGCCGGTGAGGAGGCTCGCTGTTTCCGGGGCAGAGGGCAGCTTGGGGAGGGACACCAGGTGGATCACCTTGGAGAAGCGATCCACACAGGTGAGGATGACAGTATTACCCTGGGAAGGAGGAAGTCTGGTGACAAAATCTAGGGCAATGTGGGACCAGGGTTGATGAGGGATGGGGAGTGGATGTAGCAGGCCAGAAGGGGGCGTGGAGTCAGTCTTATTACGGCAGCAAGTCTGGCAAGTGCTGACGTACTCCTGGACGTCAGTATGCAGAGTGGGCCACCAAAACACTCGACGAATGAAGTTAATAGTCCGGGAAATGCCAGGATGGCAGGCAAAGAAACTGGTGTGACCCCACTTGATGACACCACTGCAAAGAGAGTCCGGGACAAACAGTCGATCATCAGGACCCCCTTCTGGTATGGGTTCTGTGGATAATGCCCGCTGGACCCGCTGTTCAGTGTCCCATGAGAGTGCTCCAAGGAAACAGGAGGATAGGACAGTGGATTGGGGAAGGGAGGGAGGGGTAGGGGGGGTCAGGACAGAACTGGCGGGAGAAAGCGTCCGCCTTAATATTGCGGGAGCCAGGCCTATAAGTGATGTTAAGATTGAATCTAGCAAAAAATAAGGCCCAGCGGGCCTGCCTGGCATTCAGCTTGCAGGCCGACCGAAGATATTCTAAATTTTTATGGTCGGTCCACACAATTACAGGCTGGAGTGCTCCTTCTAACCAGTGCCTCCACTCCTCAAGGACCAATTTAATGGCCAGCAGCTCTCGCTCTCGTACGTCGTAGTTCGTCTCTGCAGGCGTAAGCCGCCAAGAGAAATATGCACGGGGTGGAGCTTCTGATCTGAGGCCAAGCACTGTGATAGGACAGCTCCCACCCCCGAGTCAGAAGCATCCACCTCTAGGATAAACTGGAGGTGAGGGTTGACCTGGGCCAAGATAGGGGCGGTAGAGAACAGGTCCTTTAATTTGAGAAAGGCCCGTTCGGCTGCCTCGGACCAACTAAAGGGTACTTTTGTCGAGGTCAGCTGGGTCAGAGGCTGTGCTACCCCACTATAGTTTCTAATGAAATGGCAATAAAAGTTCGCAAACCCCAAGAAGCGTTGCAGCTCCTTTCGGGAGTGGGGTGTAGGCCAATTGAGCACAGCCTCCACCTTGGCCCGGTCAGCCCTCAGCTCTCCCTCAGCCACGATAAAACTCAAAAAAGAAGTGGAGTGGGTGGAAAACTCACACTTCTCGACCTTAACGTAAAGCTGATTCTTGGGAAGCTGTTGCAGAACAGTCCGGACATGGACTATATGTTCCTCTGGCGAGCGTGAAAAAATCAAAATGTCACTGAGATACACAAAAACAAATTGATTGACCATATCGCGGAAGACGTCGTTAATCATCCGCTGGAAGACGGCGGGGACATTAGTGAGCCCAAATGGCATCACCAGGTATTCAAATTGCCCCAGGTGTGTTTTGAAGGCCGTCTTCCATTCGTCCCCTTTGCGAATGCGGACCAGATAGTAAGCGTTCCGCAAGTCTAATTTAGTAAACACTCGCGGGCACTGAAGGAGCTCAAATGCGGAATTTATCAGGGGCAGAGGATACTTGTCCTTAATAGTAATGGCATTGAGCTCACGATAGTCAATGCACGAACAAAGGGAACCGTTCTTCTTGCCAACAAAAAAAAACCCTGCCCCAAGAGGAGCCGATGAAGGCCGAATGAGACCGGCGTTCAGAAAGTCTTTAATATAGTTCTCCATTGCCTCCCTCTCTGGCCCAGAAATGCTGTAGAGCCAGCTGGACGGCAGCCAAGCGCCCGGGGGAAGGTCTATAGCACAATCATAAGAGCGATGAGGAGGTAAAGAAAGTGCTTTTGATTTGCTAAAGACCTCTTCGAGATCATGGTAGACCTCGGGCACAAGGCTAAGTTCCGGCGGCTCTACCGGAGGGGAGGAGATGGATAGCATGGGTGAACACTGGGCCGAACTGAGGCAGGATGCCAAACAATATGGGCTCCAAGAGGAGATGGAATTATTGGCCCAATTAATAATGGGGTTGTGCTTCTGGAGCCACAGGTAACTGAGGACCACCGGGTGACCAGATTTAGGGAGAATGTAAAAGCTGAGGGCCCTGTCCTGCAGCAGGAGGGTCAAGAAAGGAATTTTGGAAGTGTCATCCGGGTATCACCCCCCCCACCTGGCCCAGGTACATCCGAACCTGACATAAGAATCCCTTACATTTCCCCACCTCCCCCGCGTATGGGGCAGGCGAGGGAATGGAGGTGGTTCGGCACACGGCAGAAGAAACTGGGACAACAGGCGGAGGAGCAGGCCACGGATGAGACAAATGGCCCAAATGTTCGGCGACCGTGCCCAGCTGCAGAGAAATGGTTTGCAGCTGTTGAGTTAGCGCGGCCACCTGCCTCTCTGTGGCATCTAAATGCTCTAACGCAGGGTGCTCAGGTGATGTCCCTCCCGCTGAGCTTGCAACATGGCTGGCTCATTCTGTCATGATTGGCAATTATTTGACAGCTCACGTGCAGGGAGTGACACCAAAGGAAACACAAAATGACACAGAGTAATAAGTTGTGATTGAATTTTATTAATAGCAAAGAACGCCTCCGCAAGAGAAAACCGCCACTTGCCAGGGAAAGCACACAGCCTGAAATGAGAGACAAGAGCAGGTGAATTAGGATGGAGGCTAGACACAGGGAAAATAGGACAGCACTCACGTGGGAGTAATAGAGGGACCCGGCAGAGGAACCCAGCACTTACAGTGAACCTCCCGGTGAAACAGGATGGCATAGGAGAGTTGGGTGAGGCGTCTGACCAGGTGATGACAGTCGCTGATGTGGTGATGATGACGGGGCAGGTGAGTGCACAGCAATCCTGGAGACGCACCATAAGGAGGTAGCAACCTGTGAAGATAAAGCAGGGTATTAAAGGGTTTTTCTAGATGAGGGAAAAATGGATTAAACTGCTGTTGTAGGTAGTCTACCCAACGAGTCAGCGCTGAGACGTAGAAGAGATGGTCTATTGTCAGAGGAGCAGGTGCGTCTCTTCACGCAGGTGGAGCTGATTACCCGCAGAGTAGGTGAAAGTTGAGTCAGATGGGCGGGGGCAAGAGTGAGCTCACCGAACCATGACAGAAACGAGCGCTTCACGACAATGGATTCACATTTTTTTTTCTTGAATTTGTGACTTTTGTGCCATAAACTGGCATATTTTTTCTTCCGCATTTGCATTTTTGCCCCAATAATTTCCTCTCATCTTCTTATTTTTCCTTAATTTTTTAAATTATTGCAAATGAGCTACATTTCTCTTGAGATTTTCTGACCTTTGTCTCAACAATTTATTTTTTTTCTTAACAAATTTATGAAATCTTTTGCATAACTTTGTGTTTACATTCTCAATGACTGTAACTGCGCATGATTTTTTTCCTCATAAATTTGCAACTTTTGCCATGAATTTGTAACTTTTATCTTTTAAATTCATGTTTATTTTTCTCTAATTTTGCCTTTTTTTTCGCATGAATTTAGTACATATTTTAAATAAATGGGCATTTGTCCCTGTAAATTTATTACGTTATATTTGAAGCTTTTATTGTTTGTGATGGGGGTGGGGGGTGGTCCATGTATTTGTGTGGCTTTTTCTCAAAGTTTTGCACCTTTGGAAAATTTTGAGACTTGAAAATTATAACAATATTTATGCAAAATAGATAAAGTTTCTTTCTCTTTCTTTCTTTCTTTCTTTCTTTCTTTCTTTCTTTCTTTCTTTCTTTCTTTCTTTGTCTTTCTTTCCAACCACAGTGATTCACTTGTTAAGGGCAAAAGTGGCATAATTCTGACCTCTGTTAGACCATGTGTGTGATGGTTGAATGTCGCTACTGAACAAATTGGACCAAAAATGCCAGGACTGATTTTTTTTTTTTTTTTTTTTTGCTCCAGTCTGGCTCTGTCATGTGCGGAGCTGGTGTTTCAGCTCCGCCCATGATTTGTGGCTGTAGCTTCTGATTTTTGTTAATTGGTTCCTGCTGGCAGGTTGAGTCCTGAGCTAGGCCCTTGCCAGTCTACAGTCACACCCCTCTCTCTGCCAGAACACCCACCAGCTGTCAGTTATTTTCTCATTTGTTCCTACACACACACATTCATACACAGACTCCCGCCACACACCTGCATCCACTTGTCACCCATTAGCCTGCTTGGTATTTATTGGGTGGCAGTGGGGGCATTCAGTGTCATGGCGTAAGTCTACACTGCACAGTCTAGTCTATGGTCACCTGCCTATGTTGATGTCCTGGAGCTGTTGGGTTTTGTTTTTCCTTGGAGTACTACGGTGTTGTTTTTTTCCCATAGTCTGCTGAGCTCCGACGCCCTATGTAAGTCTTCCTTTGTTATTCCTGCCCTGGGAGTGCGTGGGGCCCCTTCATCCAACTGAGCTCAGACTCCCAGCGCTTGTGCACCTGACTGTGTTTTCCCATGGAACATTTCCCCTGTATTTGTATATTTTTGAGTTGTCCTGTTCTGTTAATAAACCCGTTCACTTCACCTGCGTTTTGGGCTTGCATCAATTCATATGTTCGCTGTGCAATTACGCAGTGGACATGACAGTACGCCACGACCAAATTGAGCCCAAGCGGTGAAGTGGCGTGTCATTTTTTCATTTTTGTATTTTTTCCAAATACCTGTTCAGAGCATGATGTCCTTGACGGGTCGTTCCCACACCAGCAAGAGTGCATGGGCAGTGGGGCATCCCAATGTAGAGGAGCAGGAGGCAGCCTGGCTGATCTGGGAGTTGCTGGAGGATGCTCATGATGCCATCGGCCCTGGAGAAAGACTGGACTGGGGGCTCATCGGGGCCTCAGGAATTACCCCCAATACTCCGAACTGCTGTCCACTGTCTACACTCTTGAACAGGTTTTTCCTGACCTGAGGAGAAGGGCTTTCTGCACTAAGCCGCAACAGAAACGCTCTTCTCAGCCGGTGGCCATTTTTTCCTCTGCTCCATCTCCTGCTCCAAGATGGCCGCAACCAGGTCAACAACTTCAATGTCATCTGGCACTGGATTCTTGGAAGAATAATCCAGCCCTCTAACTGCTTCTCTCCCTACACCGAGGCCGGTTATTCCCGCAGCAGATTCTCATCTCCAAATCTTAGCAGTCCCATCTGCAAGATCTTCGTCCATATCCGCTGCAAGGTCTCCTTCCTCAGTGAATCCGCAGGCAGTAGAGGGGCGCTTGTTTTCCTCACCGGTGGCTCCCGTTCCTGTGGCAAGAGGGGCGGCTCCTAAACTGTCAACAGAGGGGCCAAACACCGCCTTTTTCAGACAGAGGGGTGATGACACCCAAACGACAGCAGCAGCCAACATCTTAATCCGGGAAAACAGGCAAGTTAGTTTTCATTCTATTCCTATAAATGATGAAATGTCTTGCCTGATTCCTGGTAGGGAAGCTTTGGGAAAACAGTCCCCAGAGTTTTCCCCACCTGCTGCTGTTAAGAACTGTTCACCAAGCCTCTCCCTGCTTTCTTCTGTTTCCTTTGTTTGCCCGCTGGAACCGGAGCCAACCAGGCAGGACCAGGAGGAGCCAGAGGTCCGGGAGGATTTTTCTCCCGTAGCAATGGTGAACCAGATCCCAGCCGCCACGCCAGAGGAGTCACCAGCCTGGATCGTGGCAGCTGGGGAGATCAAGACTCCAGCAACCATCATGCCTGCTGTGGAGACCACCGCAGCAGAGTCTACGCTTAAGCTGAACCTCCCGGAGGCCGAGCCTGGGAGTACATCGCCCGGATCATCGGCGTCCTGGACAGCGGTGGAGCTTGAGCTAAGGCAAGTGCTCTCTTTTGTTTTTCTCCTTTCCATTATTAAGCATTTTTGCCTAGCTCTTGGTGAGGAGAGCCGGGTGCAGCTGACCGCTGTGTCTAAGCTCGCCTTGCTGGGCTCCACCGCTGCTGGCCACCCTGACCCTTCTTTCTCCCTGTCTAAGTCCTCTTCCAGGGTCGCCGGAGAAAGTCCAACATCGCCAGATGGGTCCGAGGATCCAGGTTCGCTGCTGGAGGTCATTGTGGGTCACTGTGGGTCCAGCCTCCCCTGCCGAGGAGGTCATTGTGGGTGCTCTGCTCCAGCCGAGGGTGCCCGTAATTGATCGCCTTCTGGTTTGGGTGCTCATACGGGTCGGCTGGCCCACAGTCAAAGCAGCATTGGGGTCAGCAGTGTCCCAGCCAGGTCCCACCGTGGGTGCAGCAGGGATCCAGCCGGACTCCACCGTGGGTGCAATCATGGCTTGGTCGGGGTCCACCGTGGGTGCAATGCAGTCCCAGTCGGGGGCTCACCATGGGAGCAATGAGGTCCCGGGAAGGGGCCACCACTGGTGCAATGTTGTCCCAGGCTGGGACCACCGCAGGTGCAGCCATGGCCCAGCCCGGGTCCACCGCGTGTACTACAGAGTTCCAGTCTGACATCAGGACCACCGAGGGTACTACTGGACAGCCTGGGGACACCAGGGTCTTCCTTTCCCTTTTGGAGGCCCTGTGGGTGTTCCTCCTCTTTCTGCTGGGCACCGTCATGGTCCTATTTTCTTCGCCACCTGTGACCGCAGGGGTTCCCCTTCCTCTGTCCAGCCACCCACCTCTCAGCCTCCCGGTGGTTAGGCTGCTGTCTCATCTGCCCTTCTGGTCCTGGTGGCTTAATCATGTGGGCAGGCCACACGAAAGACTGGGGTTCTTAGCCGGGTGGCCTGTCTGCCCTGGCAGGCCGCCCGACGCTGTTCTATGGGCCGCCTGCTGGGCCTTGGACTGTGGTTGGCCCCCTGAACTGTGGGACTCTTGTGGGGGGATAGTTTTAGTTTTGGGGTTGGGATTGTTGTGCTCCTTTGTGTTGTGTTGTTTTCTCCTTGGTTTATCCCTCCTAACCTGTTTCCCCCACCTCCCGCCCTGGTTAGTTGTGTTGGCCTTCAGGGGGGGGGGGGGTGTTCTCCTGTGTTTTGTGTCCTTTTTTGATGGTACGTGGATTTTTGTTAATTGGTTCCTGCTGGCAGGTTGAGTCCTGAGCTAGGCCCTTACCAGTCTACAGTCACACCCCTCTCTCTGCCAGAACACCCACCAGCTGTCAGTTATTTTCTCATTTGTTCCTACACACACACACTTGCATGCACACACACACACTCATACACAGACTCCCGCCGCACACCTGCATCCACTTGTCACCCATTCGCTTGCTTGGTATTTATTGGGTGGCAGTGGGGGCATTCAGTGTTGTGGCATTAGTCTACACTGCACAGTCTAGTCTATGGTCACCTGCCTACATTGATGTCCTGGAGCTGTTGGGTTTTGTTTTCCCTTGGACTACTACAGTGTTGTTTTTTCCTAGAGCCCGTTGAGCAACAACGCCCTATGTAAGTCTTCCTTTGTTATTAACTGCCCTTATTTTCCACTGCCCGGTTCTGCCCTGGGAGTGCATGGGGCCCCTTCATCCAACTAAGCTCAGACTCCCAGCGCTTGTGTGCCTGTGTTTTCCCATGGAACATTTTCCCCTGTATTTGTGTATTTTTGAGTTGTCCCGTTCTGTTAATAAACCCGTTCACTTCACCTGCGTTTTGGGCTTGCATTAATTCATATGTTCGCTGCACAATTATGCAGTGGACATGACAGGCCCTTGCTAAGATGGGTAGTTGCAGATGTTCTTCTTTAATGGTTGCATTGCCAATCAACCAATGTGCACTGTTTGAATTAGAGAGAAAGAAGCGGTTGTTGTTTTGGTATAAGCAAAATATTAAATTCAAGCTGTCACTGTTTTGATGTATCATCACGTACCATGTTCACTAACTAGAAGCCAGGGAGGAGCTGTATGAAAGATGATAACTAACAAAATAAAATAAGTGTGTGTGTGTGTGTGTGTGTGTGTGTGTGTGTGTGTGTGTGTGTGTGTGGTGGAGCTCATTGGGTGCTCAGCACCCCTAAAGCTCTGATCCTAGAGCCTCACCTGGTTAGCATACTAGCGATTTGGCTTCGGCACACTTTGCTCGCTTTTTCTTGGCTTTGTCGGCTGAAATAAAGAGTCCTTCACCACAAAGGTATTGTGGTTTATTAACTAAGGCAATGAATCCAACTCAAGCCTTGCCTTAAAAAAAAAAAAAAAGATATGAAATAGCTTAAGGATGTTGACAAGTGTAGACTGAATTTATTTATTTTTTTTTAAAAAGGGTGGGATCGTGGGATGATTTCTTTTCAACACTGTCTCACTATGTAAATTAAGGTATCCAACACAGTATTGCAATTCTCATAAGCCAGTTATGGTCATGATAGACTGGACACTAAATAACGGTTAGTTATTAACGGTTACTAGAACACCTTTGAAGCCAAGTGATACATATCCTATGAAACATTGGAGTGCAATTATCGTGGAATATAGTAACTCCTGGAATCCCTATTGTCCAAACAATTTGCTCAGTCAGAACAAACTGTTGTATAATTATATTATAGTAACTTGGTTATAACTGTTATCCATATCGCTTTATATTTACCAGGATATACAGCTTTATGCAAAAAATGGCCATCTCTTGACGAATAGCATATTTTTAAAATTGATAATATGTAAACACAATCTCTGTAGGATAAGGAAAAAAGTACAGTATTACCAGCAAACTACATAATTATTTTTTATTTCATGCATTCAATAAAAACCCGATGAATTAATAAATACACAATTATGGCACTGGCAGAAATCTGGCACCCGACATAGTTAATAAATGAAAGCAAACTCCAAGAAGCCAGTGATGGAGGAGTGGCGGACTGCTGCTTGGGGGGTGGAGACGATTGAGCAGCCGGAGAACTCCTCACCGCCCCCTGGAAGGACTGTTGCAGGTGGAAAACGGAGGTGAGTAGCTCTGCTAGCTCAGGGAAATCCTTCAGTCCTGAGTGTCTCTTAATGACAGCTGCAGCATGCCCGAGATAACCCAAGGCATCTTTCGATGTGTAGGCAGTGTGGGCCACAGCCACAAATTACTCACAGCCAATCGTTGCAGCAGTACATACCACTACAACTGCTTCTAAACTATTTTAGGCATTCGATGGTACCACCATGTCACCAACGATTAGGTGTATGCCACAGGTGGTACCCCATTCCCATCACCACCACGATCAGAAGAGGAAGACTAAGGCTTTTGGGGCACATTGCTTATTTGGGAAACAAAGTCCTGGCCAAAAGGATGTTATGTGAAGGTTTCCAGCTTCCTTCCAGTGGCTGGCACCATCCCTAGAGCTATACACACCTATCATGGATATCACAGGTCATATCAAGACTCCTTCAGCCTGACATGATGACTCCTGGCTCAGGATGGATCAACTTACAAGTGACCTGCTACGGTCATGTACATCTTGTTATTGTTACTGTAGTGACTTTTGCATACAAGAAATAGCTGCATGTTTTGTCATTTTTGTGACTATATAATTTTATTTAATTGATATCATTGTAGAAATCACTATTCTTCCAATCTGTGTCAGGAAATATGTAATTTGTTGCTGTATGATCTCAAGAATAGACTTTCAGTCAGCCTTGAAGAGATTCTGGCAAACTGTCCGGTGACTCAGGAGGGAGAAGCAGCTCCCTGTCCACACTATATATGGTGCGGATGGGGAGCTGCTGACTTTGACTGGGGACATCGTCTAGCGGTGGAAGGAATACTTCAAGGATCTCCTCATTCCCACTGACACACCTTCCACAGAGGAAGCAGGGCTTGAGGATGAGGTGGACGACACGCCCATCACAGGGGCTGAGGCTGGCAAAGTGGTTAAAACATTCTTCGGTGGCCAGGCCCCGGGGGTGGATGAGATTCACTCTGAGTACCTCAAGGCCCTTGATGTTGTAGGGCTATCATGGTTGACATGCCTCTGCAACATTGCATGGAGGTTGGGGAGAGTGCTTTTGGCATGGTAAACTGAGGTGGTTGTTCCTCTTTTAAAAAAGGGGACCGGGGTGTGTGTTCCAACTTTAGGGGGATCACACTCCTCAGCCTCCCTGGGAAGGTCTATGCCAGTTGTACTGGAGAGGAGAGTCCGACTGCTTGTCGAACCTCAGATTCAGGAGGAGCAATGTGGTTTTTGTCCTGGTCGTGGCACATCATACCAACTCTTTACCCTCTTGAGAATCCTCGAGGATTCATGGGAGTTTGCCCAACCAGTCTGCATGTGTTTTGTGGACTTGGAGAAAGCATTCAACCACAGTCTGGGGTATCGGGCTCATTGCTACGAGCTATCCAGTCCCTATACGAGTGTTGCAAGAGTTTGGTTTGTATTGTCAACACCCAGTCGAAGTCGTTTCCAGTGAGAGTTGGACTTCTCCAGGGCTGCCCTTTGTCACCGATCCTGTTCATAATTTTTATGGACAGGATCTCTAGGCACAGCCAAGGAATGGAGGGCGTCTTGTTCGGTGAACACAGCATCTCATCTCTGCTGTTTGCAGATGATGTTGGCCGTTGGCTTCATCAAGCAATGATGTACAGGTCTTGCTGGGACAGTCTGCTACTGAGTGTGATGTGGCTGGGATGAGAATCAGTACCTCCAAGTCTGAGTCCATGGTCCTCAGCTGGAAAAGGGTGGATTGTCCTATCCGTGTTGGGGACAAGCTCCTGCCTCAAGTGGAGGAGTTTAGGTATCTTGGGGTGTTATTCACGAGCATTGTTCATCAGGCCATCAAGACCCTGAAGTCCCCCCCCCCCCCGGACCGTAATGCACTCACCCGTACAATAACTACCTCAGCTGTTGGCACAGAAAGACTGGCACACCAACAGTAATACATTTGCTGCTGTATGTCTCTGCACTTTAACTGCAACCGTTTGCACAAATGCCATATCTGCTGCTGTCTGTCTGCCGTTGCAATACTGATCATGTGCAGTCCTATCTGTCACTGTCTGCACCTACACTACCACACTGAACTGCAACTACGGGTATTACATCTCTAGTTTTCTGTATATAGGATTGTTGGGTTACATCATCGTTAATCGTTTTTTTCTCTATTTGCACTATGGGAGGTCTGGGTCTACCTTTTGTCGCCATTTGTACTACGGGTTGCATAACTGTGCATAGACTGCTGTTGTTGTTTTTTCCAGCTTTATTCCTTTTTCTTTTTTATATTGTTCACACCACTGAAGAGAGAGAGAGAAACGCCATTTCAATTCTCCTGTACATCCTGTACGTATAGTAGTATTGAGAAATAAAAACTTTGAATCTTGAGTGAGGGGTGAATGGAGCGAGAGACTGACAGATGGATCGGAACAGCATCTGCGTGATGCGAATGTTGTACCAGTCTGTTGTGATGAAGAGGGAGATGAGCTCTAAAACAAAGCTGTTGATTTACCGGTCAATCTACATTCCTACCCTTACCTATGGTCATAAGTCCACCTCTGCCTCCCACTTAAGGTATTTTGCCACATCCCACTGGGAGGAAACCCCAGGTCAGACCCAAGACATGCTGGAGAGACTACATCTCCCAGCTGGCCTGGGAACATCTTGGTATCCTCTCTGAAGAGCTGGAGCAGGTGGCCGGGAAGAAGAAAGTGTGGGCTTCTCTGCTTGAGCTGCTACCTCCGCAACCCAGACCTCTGGAAAAGCGATAGAAAAGGGATGGATGGATGATCCCAATTTTATAGTTTATAGTTTTCACAATTTTTATAGTTATTGCTTCAAAAAGAAATTAATGAACTGATCCAATCACAATAATTCTTTTTTTTATTTACCACTTGCCGTGCGTCAAGTCAGGAGTAATTTGTTCAGAACTTTCTAATTCATCTGTTTGTGTAATTCTATTGAGGCACCTCAATTGTAAAAGAAGTTCATTGAATGAATATCAAAAAGAGCCTGTGTGTCATTTCTCAGTGAAGATTCAGATTCATACACTACCTAACATCAAAGCAGCACATGGTGGACAGACAGCTTCACTCTGACAGCACTGCTGTCATTTACATAGCACAGAGGAGACACAGAATCAAAAGGCAGACACATCAAAAAGCTGCCACGGGTCCCCCCACCCTCATCATTTTATTCCTGCCTTTCAAACCCCTCCACTCCCCTGACTCCAACTCCCAATGATCACCCAGGCAGATTAGCATGTCACTGCTGGATATCCTGCTCTCCTTCTGAGGGGCCCAAGGTTTTCTTTCTCTCTAATGCTCTCTCCACTGTTGGAGAATCTGCCACCTCATCGGAGTATGCTGGAATCACCAGTCAGCTAACTTCATTGTAGGGGTAGGGTCGGAGGCAGGTCAGCTCCTAGGATTGCCCAGAATGGAGAGGCTCTAGCCTGGCCATGCCCTACAGCCTACAGAGAATCACCCCCACTCCTAGCCTATCCTTATCTGCAGCCTCCCCCAACTCTGCCCTCTCGGGACCAGAGATGCACTGGAGGTCAGCAGCTTATTTGTGAGGACACTTGGCTCTCCACAGGGGGTGAAATATCCTTTACAAGAGCCCCTGTCATCTGGACAGTGACTAATGAAGGCCGCCTAGGTGACAAGGACTGATGAGAAGCCCCAGGCTGGTTTGGGATCCATTGCTCAGCCGCTACTCACAGCAACAGTGGCTGTGACTTTCTGACTCCTGCTCTGGCAGCTTTCTAATGAGGGTCACACCACTTGTGGATTCTCGGGACATAAACGTGCCTGCTTTTGTTCATTAATAAAGCTCAGGTTCAGTCAACAGCAGCAAGTAGCTTCTGGCTCTGGAGACAGACTGGGTTCCCATAGCCTGATGCCTCATTGGCATTCGTACAAAGGAGGAAGATGAATGGGCCCAAAAGGGTTGATAAAACATTAACATGGACAGTTGGTCCGATGGGAGCAAAAGTGCAGATGAAAAGATGACTCGGTTTTTTAGGCAAATTTCAGTGCTGGGAAAAAAAAAATCTTTTCAGGGAAAAAAACTTTGAAAAAACTAAACAAGGCATAAATAGAAAACAGCATGGTACTGTGTTGTTGTATCTCATCTAATGTGTTTGTCCTTGTAGCTGATGAACAGAGGGAAAAAAAGACAAACTGTGGCATCATCGTTTGGTTTGCAGAGATGTAAAATTGGACAAAGAGCAGTGTGGTTCCACCCCTGGTGCTACATCAACTAGGACAGAAGCATTTATTATTCACCAGCTATTCATAAATTATGTAATGTGATAGTCATTCCGAACACTTTGGATGCAGCAAAATTAATTGAAAGCAAATAAGGGCTGAAAGACAGCAAAATTATGGAGAGTGGAGAATTCTGCTGCATCAAAAAATATATTATTATAGACACACTGTCATGCCAATTCTGGCAAAAGCAACAATTTTTAGGTTTCATTAGGGTCCGTAAATGGTTGCCAAACAATTTGCACACAGTTTTTAAGGACCCAAACAGTTTTTCTTGTCACCAAAAGATTTAGAAAATGTTCAATTTTTTTGGGTGAATGTATTTTTCCAGTTGCAGATGTTTGCAAATGGTTTTAAATTGTTGTAATATATTTGCAAACGGTTGTAACACATGTTGCTAAAGTTCCTTTTGGTTCTCCAAGTAGTGAACACTAGCAACTGTTTAAGAACCTTTATGACAAAACTTTTTGTGACTGTAAAAGCATTCACTGCTCCACGAGATACTAGTTTGATTTTCGCCGACATTCCCAAACTATTTCCACAGAACTCCACTTAAAGTGCTGATGACACGTTCTTGACTTCCTCTAATTTTTCAACACATGATACAATATTACGAAATAGGTTGGTCTGTGCAGTTCTAAGTCAAACAGGCTTTTTTTCATGCGAATATCCGATGTTTTTATGACCGCATGTCACCCATTGCGTCAGTGGCTCTAAAACCCCCAGGCCATGTTGTAACGTCATCGACGAAACACAGCGCTTGGCTGCCCTTTGTACACACAGGATGGAAGCGGTTGAAAACATTGACGATGGTTCCAGCACATATAGTCTGGAATTAGTTTGTGTTGTCCAATCTTCAGACGATTATAGTTCCGAAGAATGGGATGACAATGAAGAATCTGGGGGCATCAAACCATATAGGTTTGAGCCGTGCCAAGTGGGCATTGTGCCTAGCGAGTCAGACTCAGTGACAGTCAGCTGTTCATGTTTTGTGTGCATCATCTGCTGTGTTGTCCGCCAGCCAATATTGCCAACACTGTCACAACGTGTTAGCCACTCCACACAGCCGTGGTTCTGTTGCACCCCTTGTAGCGATGTCGGCTCTGGGGCGCAACCGTGGTTAACACGTCTCCTCTCCATGTTGACTGGGTGATGTTGGCCCCGAATGCCTACTGTTTGTGTTTCTGTGTATTTTTGGTAAGTCTTCACCTTTTGGGATCAGTTTTTATATTCGATACATGTGCTGTGGTGAATCCTGCGCTTAAATCCTCGTTATTTATGTGTAAATCCTCCCTCTCCGTGCGCTCTTACGCAGGGCAGGGAGAGGGCGCATGAAATAACGAGGAATTACGTGTAGGGTTCACCACAGCACATTTAATATAGAACGACAGACAATTCCCAAAAAGGTGAATACAGTGGGGTAAAAAAGTATTTAGTCAGCCACCAATTGTGCAAGTTCTCCCACTTAAAAGATGAGAGAGGTCTCCAATTTTCATCATAGGTATACCTCAACTATGAGAGACAAAATAAGAAAAAAAAATCCAGAAAATCACGTTGAAGGATTTTTAATGAATTAATTGGTAAATTCCTCGGTAAAATAAGTATTTGGTCAAAAACAAAAGTTCATCTCAATACTTTGTTATATACCCTTTGTTGGCAATGACAGATGTCAAACGTTTTCTGTAAGTCTTCACAAGGTTTTCACACACTGTTGCTGGTATTTTGGCCCATTCCTCCATGCAGATCTCCTCTAGAGCAGTGATGTTTTGGGGCTGTCGCTGGGCAACACAGACTTTCAACTCCCTCCAAAGATTTTCTATGGGTTGAGATCTGGAGACTGGCTAGGCCACTCCAGGACCTTGAAATGCTTCTTACAAAGCCACTCCTTCGTTGCCCGGGCGGTGTGTTTGAGATCATTGTCATGCTGAAAGACCCAGCCACATTTCATCTTCAATGCCCTTGCTGATAGAAGGAGGTTTTCACTCAAAATCTCATGATACATGGCCCCATTCATTCTTTCCTTTACACGGATCAGTCGTCCTGGTCCCTTTGCAGAAAAACAGCCCCAAAGTATGATGTTTCCACCCCCATGCTTCACAATAGGTATGGTGTTCTTTCTCCTCCAAACACAACAAGTTGAGTTTTTACCAAAAAGTTCTATTTTGGTTTCATCTGACCATATGACATTCTCCCAATCCTCTTCTGGATCATCCAAATGCTCTCTAGCAAACTTCAGACAGGACTGGACATGTACTGGCTTAAGCAGGGGGACACGTCTGGCACTGCAGGATTTGAGTCCCTGGCGGCGTAGTGTGTTTCTGATGTAGCCTTTGTTACTTTGGTCCCAGCTCTCTGCAGGTCATTCACTTGGTTCCCCCATGTGGTTCTGGGATTTTTGCTCACCGTTCTCGTGATCATTTTCACCCCACGGGGTGAGATCTTGCGTGGAGCCCCAGATCGACGGAGATTATCAGTGGTCTTGTATGTCTTCCATTTTCTAATAATTGCTCCCACAGTTGATTTCTTCACACCAAGCTGCTTACCTATTGCAGATTCAGTCTTCCCAGCCTGGTGCAGGTCTACAATTTTGTTTCTGGTGTCCTTTGACAGCTCTTTGGTCTTGGCCATAGTGGAGTTTGGAGTCTGACTGTTTGAGGTTGTGGACAGGTGTCTTTTATACTGATAAAGAGTTCAAACAGGTGCCATTAATACAGGTAACGAGTGGAGGACAGAGGAGCCTCTTAAAGAAGAAGTTACAGGTCTGTGAGAGCCAGAAATCTTACTTGTTTGTAGGTGACCAAATACTTATTTTACTGAGGAAATTACCAATTAATTCTTTAAAAATCCTTCAATGAGATTTTCTGGATTTTTTTTTTCTCATTTTGTCTCTCATAGTTGAGGTATACCTATGATGAAAATTGGAGACCTCTCTCATCTTTTAAGTGGGAGAACTTGCACAATTGGTGGCTGACTAAATACTTTTTTGCCCCACTGTATGTACAAAAAACACAGACACACTTACTGATGGTGTTCGGGGGCAGACATTGCCCAGAGAATGAATGAGAGGAGACGTGTTAGCCACAGGTGCACCCCAGAGCCGACATCGCTTCAAGGACGCACCTGGGCGAGGATCGGGAAACATGATCAGAGGGAGTTTCAATCAGCTGGTGATAATGATAGAGGGGACCTGTCCGGACCAGTGAGATGTAAGCATGCGATCACAGAAAGTAGGTCAAAACTGCGCGTAAATCCATTAATCCTTCCCCTCCTCCGTACACCCCTCCTGCCTAAAAGTGCACCAGGATGCTTATGACAGTAGGAGCTGAAGTGTGTGATGTGGTCCTGTGTTTATCTAAGCCTGAGACACAACATGAAGGCATAGCCGTAAAATTAAAACAAGAAACCAGAGAAACTGTGAGCTAAAAAGCTGCTGTCATTCTAGTTAACAACACTGGAATCCATTCTGTCGATTACGTCACTGGGGTGCCGCCGTTAATTCGATGGGCGGCACCACAGTCCAGTCAGTGGCTGCGGTTTTTTGATGACAACTAGTTTATGCAGGTGCTGTTGTAAATATTATATTGATCATAGACAATGACTTTTAGGTTTACACAACACGCTAAAAAATGTCAAAAACGTGTCATCAGCACTTTAAGCCTGCAAATTTCATGATTTACATTATTTGCTTGGATCCTCACCTATGCCTCTCCTTAGTGCTTGCATGTCACCCTCCTTGTCTCCAGATTCCCTTCTTGTCTGCCCACGTGGAAAACCAGGTAAGGCATAATCACTATCAATAATCTAACCACCTTACTATAGGAAAATCCCCGGGCCTGGGGAATTTCCATATCAACCTCACAGCTGCTCCTGTCATGGGATGGCCCTCACGGACCATCAATGAGACGCCATAGGCAGCCAATGAGTTTCCATATTTTATTAATAACTGTAAAGGATGATGCCGGAGTTTCCCTCCAGTCTGTGGGTCTTCTCCCGGAGTGCCAAGATCTCCGCCATCCTCTTCCTAATTTCGGTGTGGTCATCATAGCGAGTGTTAGAAAAATACCCGATTCTTTGATTGAAAGATCCAAGAACAAACCGGAGATTTCTTCAATTTAAAGGATGGTACATTTATTTAGAAGTCACATGTAAAGCAAGCAGCGCTGGGTGCAGCATGACGCAGCTCCCTCTGGAGCGTTGCCACACTGAACCCCGACTTCCGGGTGCAGGTTACAATTATCCCCTCGGGTTGGGCGAGCCAGTACAATGGGATGGGCTTGTACGCGACTATCTGATTGGCTAATCTACCTATGGCGGGAACAGGCCATCCACTGAACACAGACACTAGAATGTGCTATCAACAGTGCGTGGGTGTTGAGTCTGGGTGTGTATCTAATGTGAAAGACCTGACTTAAAAGAGAGAGAAAAGACAGAGAGGGCTCTATACCTTTGTCTCATTCCTGTTATCAATATACCATAACATACTTGTTCATAAGCATGCAAACAGAATTTGTATGGAATATGTGTAGAGCATAATGGGAGATCACCTACAGAATTATTATTCTGGCACTAACTATACATTAACCCTTTCAATCCCCCCTTTGACATGATTTTATCATGTCAACCATGTATGGTGTGAGAGACTCTAGCAATTAACAGATGGTGAATAAGGCAGGTCCCTGCATTGTGTGTCAACCCAAGAGGCTTGCACCACTGGTTCTGCTACCCGTGCCTCCTCCCTTGTGGACACCTTAGCACGGTGCAGCGATGTCTAAGAGGTGAACTGTCACCAGGTCCTGTACCCCCCTCGAGGTCTCCTCATGATCATTGTTCTTTGTCCAGTGGAGTGGACCATGTAGGGGTCATAGGGTCGAATAGAATCGGTCCACAAAACCTTTGTCCACCGGTTGACCCTTGCCAGGGCTCACATCATTCAGCTGCACTCATCACACGGTTGCGACAGAGGTTTGACCTTCCTCTGTGTCTGCTTCCCGTATCTGCAGCTGTGGAGCACAGTTCCATCTTGGTGACACAGGAACGAAACAACTGTGTCCCCGCTCTCAGAGGCACACCTCATCCCATGAGGTCTACAGGACGGTCTGGTGGGTGCAGCAGAGGGTATGTAACATCTAGTCCAGCCAGTGAACAGCTCAGTGATGCTGTCCCAGGGATGCCACCCCCCTGTCGCTGGAAAGAGGTGGACACGCTGGTGTTGGTAAGGCTCGAGCTCCTGGCTCCACCCTGGATGCGGTCGGGTACCTGTCCATTCTTCTTCTGGGGACTGAAGTCATACAGTCACTCGCCCTACGACCTTTTCAATGTCACGGGCACACGTCATGATGGTCTGGTGCTCTCCAGCATGAATCTTCCCTGTACCCTACACCTTTGATCAAGTGCCGATACAAAGGGCTCAGCTGGGGCAGGACCAATAATGGTCTGAGGGGTTGCCATCACAATGTATGGAGCCTGTACAGTTTTATCCTTATTCACTACAACTGTAGTTATCTATGTGTTGTTGTAAGTTATCTCCCAGTAGCCTTGAGTGTGTGATTGTTGACTATATGAAATCTGCATGTGGTGATTGTGTTGTGATGTGTGTGTTGGGTGATGAGACCTATATGTTCAGTGGGTAGGTAGTAAACAATATTGTTCAACATTAAGAGATAGCCATATCCATGCATTGTTGTATTCAGGCATTCAGAGCTTCTAACCTTCACCCTTATTCAGACTACCTAACCGTAATTAGCATGATGGAGATAAATAACGCAAGAACGCTATAAGTCTCACACCCCTACATCCGTGTGGTGAGCTATGTATGATTTATGTATTATCATTAGCACACTGTGTTTACAAATAATCTGTGATGGCAGAATGGTCTTCCTCGTCATCATCTTTCGTCTTGGGGTCCTCAGCTCTTCCTCTCGACCCAGCAGTTGGTCTAAGACTTGCTGACGACTCCCACTGTGGAAAATTGCATTTGTTAACGCCCTTCTGGGCTTCTGAATATATGGCCTATAGTGTCGTACTCTGCTCCTTTTATTAGATCTACATCCGGTTATCTTTTCACCATAGCCAATTTGGAATTTGCTTCAAATTTTCCTCATCCCCTCATGTTAATGTTAAGATTGGTCATATAGGAGATTTCTGGGCGTCAATGTGTGCCACCTTTTGTGCTGTGGTTACCCAGTTAAGAGACAATGCTTATGGTTTTATTTTGGGAGAATATTCTACGTTAAGGTCAGGTATTGGTTTTCCATGGATGGCTCTATTCTGCACTAGAGATGACAATATGTCCAACATTTTCCAATCCATGTGTTTGGGTCTAACCAGCGGGATGTGTGGAACCCCCCATTGGTTGAAATGTCTCTTATCCTCTTCAATTAGGACAATGGATGCTTCCACACTTTTCTTTGTTTATCAGTCTAATTTTGTGACCAATCTGGAGGATGGATTTGCATATAGTGGTAGTTCATAATTTGGATCAGATCCATTCAATTGCCTATAGTACATGGGGTACAATGCTACCTTTACAGATGTTGATAGGTGTTCTACTGGTAGCTTGTCATTTGCAGAATTTGATTGTTACTTTCCTTACTTTGAAAAGTCCTGTATGTCATTACCCGGAGTTCTTACTTTACATGCAATAATTTAATTTTGCTAATTTTCTGCATACGTGTAGAAGTGAGTCCACTTATCTGTTCTAGTCTTTAAGTATGCAGTCCAGTTTTCCAGTGGTGGAGGTGGACACCTCTCCTGTCAGCAGCGGCCATTGTGGGGCGTGCTCCCTCCTCCTCCTTGCTGTCCTCCCCCCTCGTCCTCTTGGCTTCCTTTTATAAGAGAAACAGATTTATGGGGAGCCTCAGGCTCCCCTTGTGTCAGTCATTCCATAAGTTCAGTTTTTCTCCAAATTTTCTTTTCCCTTCTTATCTAGATTTCCAACCTTGAGTCAAGAAAGGAACTGCTTCAAAGTCTTCACATCTCTGACTGTACTTACATGTGCTCAGTTGTTCCTCTTTTGACCCATTGTGTTGCTTTCTTTGACTGCTGGAGTGGGACAGCGAAGTGGAGGGAGGAGGGGGTCCCTGCGTGAAGGAGGAGGCAGCTGCTGGGGGAGGGGTTGTCCACAGCCAACACTGTCTCAAATTTAATGGAGAGAAACAAGCTATTAAACAGCGTATCTTTTTTCCTTTTCTGTTATATCGTGTTTATTGATTATTTTGCATTTGTTCTCACCGTTGCAGCATAAGTCTTATTCTTACATTTTTTCTTTCCTTCCTCCAATCGTTTCTCCATATTTTTTGTCTTGCGTCCTGCACAAAACTTTAACATTTCATCAGTTTTCAATTTTCTTCAAAAACAAATTTCCATTTCCATTTTCTGCCCACTCTCATCTCCACAACAAAAACTCCTATTTATTTTATTCATTCATTTTATTTTATTGCTGTTTATTCAGTTGTTTTGTATTTATAATTTAATTCATTTATATATTTACTTAACTGCACCAACCTGCAATTTTCATTTAAATTCTCTCACCTTTATATAGTGTCCACCTAGGATTTCCTAGTTTTGTTGAGGAATAAATCTCCTTATTCTCCAGTTTTATTGTAAACCTCCCTCTGCCTAATTTAAAGTTGAACCTTTTGTCTCTCTTCTCTCCAAGCTGAATGGCATGCTTTGCCTCACTATAGGCAAACCTGCATTTTAGCAAGCCCCTGAGGTCTTTTGTTGTTATTCACCATGCATGGAATTTTTAACGCCTTCCTTTCAACCAGAGAGATAAAGTTCCAGATTTATTATTAAGATTTTAAGTTGTGTTGGCAGTAATTTTGTGAAATAGTGCACTTCCTATATTTGGCCACACGATGGAGGCACTGTGCCACAGCTTGAAGGTGATTCAAAATGGCACCCTCGCATGCGCAGTAAATGGGACACGTGCAAAATGGCCCCTGAGCCTATTGTTCACAAACCATGTGCTTTTTTTTTTTTTTTTTTTTTAAGTTTAAGAAAAATGGAGCACTGCCTCCTTAATCCCAGCTATACACACACTACCACAGCTTTACAACTTTAATTTAGCGCTTCATTTTAATGCCGTTACCTCAAATAATCCTCAGTAACCTGTTTTACCAATTTCACCTCCACTCGGTGGTGGATCCATTCCTTTGTTCTGACCATGCGGTCCGGAGCCCGCCATTAGTTCAATCATTGTGGGAAAAAATTTTACTAAATATTCTCAGCTCCCGGTATTTCCCAACCCACACGTTTATCCCCTAAGGACACAAAATTTTACAGAAATCAGTTCTATTCTTATGAATGCATTCACTATTGTTGGAATAAAAGAATCTTATGCAATTCTGTAAGCTATTATTTTATACTTATGAGCAGACCCTCACTAAAAGTGGAAAAAAGATTCTTGCGGCTGCTTGTTACGTTACTCACTCATGCTGTAGTCTGAGATTCTTATAACGTATTAAGAGTACCTTAGTTATTTTTTATACTTATGAGCAGACCCTCACTAAAGGTGGAAAAAAAGATTCTTGCGGCTGCTTGTTACGTTACTCACTCATGCTGTAGTCTGAGGTTCTTATAACGTATTAAGAGTATCTTTATATAAACTCACTGCTGCAACCGAAATCAGGCTAACCCTGGATTTCAATTTGGAAGACAGGCACGGCCGTTGCCTCCTATTGTCTTATCAATTCTGGGTACAGACTGCAACCCAGAATCTCGCCGATCCATTTAATCTTTTGTCAAACAGAGGGTACTTTCGCTGAGGTCTCGGCAGATCCCCCAATGCACAAGCGGTACCATGATTAACTCTAATCACAGCGGACACTTTCTCCCGTGGCCTCTTTTCGACTACGAGAACAAGCGGTGTCTTGTGTTTAGCAAATTAAATGACCGCGGCCTCACTCCCAGAGTGGCATCGGGTCGAACACTTCCATGGCTCCCCCCGGCATCAGATTGCTAAAACCTGGCTCTTTTCATTTGGGAGACGAACCTGGGTGATTATTAGTCACCCTGGCATCCTAAGTCTCGTCATTTTGGCTCAGACTGAATCCAAAACGTTTCAAAATTTGGCGGACCATGCACCCGTCATACATGTCCATTGACCGCGGCCGTTCTATCTCAGACTGAAAATAGAACACGTGCACTCCCTTTAACTTTTCAAACTATTATTTAAACTTTACATGTGACTCCCAACCAAATGATAAATTTCGAGATCGGATATACCCCTTAATCAGACGACTGAAAATTTAGAATGGCCAAACTGCAGAAATTTGCGTAAAAAGGCTTTCTGCTTACCTTTTTGTTTCATTCAGGCGTCGCCACAGTCGACTAAAAAGGGTCCTTCCGATGTAGTTTTTTCAGGCTCGTCTCGGAATACGTGATTCAATCCGGGTCACCGGCACCAATTTGTTAGAAAAATACCCGATTCTTTGATTGAAAGATCCAAGAACAAACCGGAGATTTCTTCAATTTAAAGGATGGTACATTTATTTAGAAGTCACATGTAAAGCAAGCAGCGCTGGGTGCAGCATGACGCAGCTCCCTCTGGAGCGTTGCCACACTGAACCCCGACTTCCGGGTGCAGGTTACAATTATCCCCTCGGGTTGGGCGAGCCAGTACAATGGGATGGGCTTGTACGCGACTATCTGATTGGCTAATCTACCTATGGCGGGAACAGGCCATCCACTGAACACAGACACTAGAATGTGCTATCAACAGTGCGTGGGTGTTGAGTCTGGGTGTGTATCTAATGTGAAAGACCTGACTTAAAAGAGAGAGAAAAGACAGAGAGGGCTCTATACCTTTGTCTCATTCCTGTTATCAATATACCATAACATACTTGTTCATAAGCATGCAAACAGAATTTGTATGGAATATGTGTAGAGCATAATGGGAGATCACCTACAGAATTATTATTCTGGCACTAACTATACATTAACCCTTTCACGAGGATGGCGGTTAATAGCTGCCTCTGCGAGGTCCAGGTACCAGCGTAAGCTGCTGGGGATGACGCTGCGGCGGGCGCTGGAGAGGATACCGTCGATCTCAATGAGGGCCATAACTAGCTCATAGCCCAAGCTCATGGCATAGCCCGTCCCTGGCGATGTCATCTCCCAACACGCTGGTACATGGGAAACAGGGGAAAAGCTACAAGCCCAAATAACGCAAACTCACGGTGACTGGTGTCTCATTTTGGCTGCGACTTACTGTCATGGGATGGCCCTCGTGGACCATCAATGAGACACCATAGGCAGCCGATGAGTTTGCATATTTTATTAATAAGGGTAAAGGATGACAAAATAATGAGCCACATGGGGCAAAAACACGAACAAGAACTACAGCTAAGGCACAGTAGGAATATACTCAGGCTAAGGAATAAACTTACAGAAGCACGGAGAATCACAGGGTGACTGGAGCCGGGGATAGGGACTCCAGCCAAACGTTGTATGGACCCAATGTTGAGTGAGGTCGCAGCCCGGAGTAACCTCAGCTGCTCCCTTAAATAAGGCGCTTAGATAATTAGGAAATGAGACAGTAATCAAAGGGAATGTGAATCAGCTGTCACGGCGCAGCTGGCTCTGACAGCTGGAAGTCCCGCCGTGACGCTGTGACAATAAAGGCCCTGGATGGCCCTAAGGAACACAACACAGAATAACGGGGAAAATACTGGATGATCCGAGCGTGGACAATATCAGCGCTCAGACCATGACAGCTCCTACTTAAAGAGTCTGTGACACAATTCAACCAAGACATCATTAGAAAGAAGAGCTACTGTGTTTTTAGTCTGTGTAGACAAAAAAATTCAATAATTTTTTTTCCCATATACTACCATAAATGACATTGTGATGCAGACAATTGCGATGTTCGTTTGTCGAAAATGGGTCAAACACCACCGCCATTTTTTGACGTGATAAGGTGAACCAAAGATGTAAACAAGCATGGCTGAATACACTGAAGCGGAGGAAGTTGTGAGCGATTTCAGCGACGATTTGAGCGATTTGTCGATAGTTTTTGAGGAAGAAGTAGGATCGAGTGATGAAGAAGAGCGAGTTGGTTCTAAGGAAGGACTGCAACCCTATTTATTTGAACCATATCGTTCAGGAAGCGACGATGACTCGCACGTTTCAGAGGATGAAATGTCCGATGGTGAAGGGTTAGAGATGGACATCGGTCACCTCCAAAACCCTGAATGGTAATATACAGATAGATCCACATAAGGCAATCACTATTTAATCGTTTGGGTTACAGAAATTTTGGCTTCAATTTTTTTTTTTTTTCATTTCCCCAATCGGGTAGTCGGGGAAATAAAAAAAAAAAAAATGCTCAGATATTCAGTTTCGGTGGGCAATGAGATTTATAAAAATGAAAACTGAAAAAAGTAATATAACGTTTTTTAACACAAAGTCGTTCCATTTGAAGTAAAGTCAACACTTGGCTTCAAAATTCATAGGGCAATCAAATGTGGTTTTATTATATTTTTTCTGCCGAAAGTAAAATCCTCCCCTATGAATTTTGAAGCCAAGTGTTGACTTTACTCCAAATGGAATGACTTTGTGTTAAAAAAATGTTATATTACTTTTTCACTTTTCATTTTTATAAATCTCATTGTCTACCGAAACTGAATATCTGAGCTTTTTGTTTTTTATTATTTCCCCGACTACTCGATTGGGGAAATTTAAAAAAAAAAAAAAAAAAAAAATTGAAGCCAAAATTTCTGTAAACCAAACGATTAAATAATGATCGCCTTATGTGGAAAAAAAAAATCAATTACACAAACTCTTTTCCGGGTGAGTTTTGACACTGTTGCTTCTCTGCGCTGTTTTGATATGTTGATATCATCTTGAACTGTGGGTTTTCGTTTGAAAACCATAGGTATGGCAGTCGGTTTTAGAACCCGTTTGTGACGAACTTTCAAGCTTAAAGATTCCCTGTATAGCAGGTGCCTCCTCAAAACTGTCTGCAGTGAAATGATAGTTACAGAGTACAGAAGATGGTGTTGGATGCCATTTGTCCCTTGTTCTCTGTACTTGCTTCGCCCATTTTTTTAAGACGATCCGGATCTTTTGGGAATGAGAAAAGGCTTATATGTTCACTGGAGCAATTAGAACACCCAGCCGTCATGCAACGTTTCAGCATTTCTTCACTGATACAGAAGCTAAACAGCTTGTTTACATTGATAACATACGGATCATCCAAGGGGAAACTCACCTCATGACGTCATATCCGGAAACGAGGCGCGTCTCAGGATATCGCGTTATTGCAACACGGCACTAAATTTGAATTCACTTAGAAATATTTTTTTCACTTATTGAGCGTTCTAAGTCAACAGAACCAACTATGTGGACTACTGAAGATAAATTCATACTAAATATTGATCCAGTTGATTTAGTTCCTAAATCGTGTCACAGCGACTTTAAGCTATGGTCACAAATACCCTTACGAATGGCTGCGAACACCATACAAATGATTTTTGTACCATTTCGTAAAGCCTTCTTAAGGAGGTGCCCTAGGAGAATCCAGCATTCATAGACTGTAAGTTCGTGGCCAGGTTAATGGTCTTGTTCAAGATTTCTCCGAATGCCCTACGAAAACTCCTTATCGTAGGGCAGCCGTACAAATGCATAGGAACAACGTAAGAACTAGGCAAGATATTGGCCGTAAGTATGCCTCAAGAACACCTTCTAGAGGGCCCCTTACTGTGATTGTAGGAAATCGCGCACCACTCCCCGTTTATATGGAGATTCATAAAGCATGCGTAAGGCGGTAGTGAGGCACTTATAAGGCAGAAGTACATCATTCGTGTGACATTTATGCCTATAAATTGTGCCAAAAGCTGTAAGATCTTCCTACTAATGACTTGCGGGTGCTATGAGTTGCACAAAATTTTTCGTAAGATGGCAGTAAGTATGCCATAGGAAAATTCCAAGGCACCCTTATGAAGAACGCAAGAATTCTAGGGCCATTGTACGACAGAAAAGCACCTTATTTCTCATGAATGCCTCAAGCTACTCTTGCAAATTGAATGGCAGTTGTAAGAAACTGTGCCCCCCTACACGAATATCTGTGAACTCCAGAATATGTAGGAACTGGGAGATTCTTATGAACCTATCATTTGTAAGATTTTCTGAGACTGTAGCTTTATCGGATACTCTTGGCAGCTTCACCTGCAAACCAACAAACTACAAAGTATTCTCCTACCCACCACTTCCATTCTCCTCCTAAACTGTAAGTGAACAATTAATTTATACCCTTGCAATATCCACACTGCTGGTTCTCCACGTCTTCCCCGTAAAGTGGAATATGCAAAGATCTCCCAGCCTTACAGTAAGCAAAGCTCCTCCTATTCAATATTCAGTTCCATACTTACCTCATACTCACTGTCTGTCTTCTCTTCCCCGTAGGTCTGATCACTCCAAATGTCTCCACTTCTCTTTTAATAAATTTACAAAACCTTGCATTTGTGTCCTTGTGGTTCATTGTAGTATTTGCTACTGGATCCTGAATACTAAACCATGTCAAAATTAACATGTCACAGTTCAGATCGATGTCATATTCATCACAATTTTAAACTAAAACTCTTGAAATAGGTAAATTTACATGGGATTATTGTATAACATGAAAGTTTTACTTTTTGGATTTGAATATTTAAAAAAAGTAAATTTGCCACAATTTTTGAGTTTTTGGAGGTATACTAGTAGAATGTATAGGAATATCAACCTCAAGTCAGGTGAGTCAACATAAACAAACAGGAATTTATTTGGGAAAAAATATTTATTTAAAAAATATAAACAGTCCAGATGTGGGCATCTTCCCCTGTGTGACCACTGAGTGGACAGAACAGTCCATGGGGCAAATCTGGGAGAGCAATAGAGAAAAATAATTTAAATGAAAGCACCAAGGTGCTGATGCCTTGGTGCCTGTGGCATGGTAGCATGGGGGGCTGTAAAAAAAGGTCACACTGCCACTTCTAGTGGGTGGGTATAGTTATTACAATACCTTTTTTTGCAGCTGCATTGATGGTAAAGGTGAGCTAAATTTGTGTTTATTTGGAAAACAAAGCCTTATCTGGAAATTGTGGGAAATTAAAAGTCGAGAAAATATGGTGATTCAATGACACAAGCCTTTAGTTCCAGTTGATTTTGAATGGGTGAGCTGAAAAGCTGCTAACAGACAAACAGACAGACAGACAGACAGACAGACAGACAGACACAGACACATGGAGTGATTACCATATGCCTATGTTGCCTTTGTGCCAAGGCACAAAAATAAAGAAGCACAAGAATAAAATTAGGAGCACAAAGAAAAAGCTGGAGTAAAAGATTTTATTAATTGAATGCATGTATAGTGACATGATGCCATGCAATAGCAGGCAAACATATCAAAATTTCCAAAAGTAAAAGCATAATTATGAATATTAAATCAGAATGGTTTGGAATGTTTCATACTTACAAATGAATATTTAGAGTTTCTTAAATAATCTTGCAAAAATTAAAGTTTGTCCAAACATTAATTTATTGAAATACAGTAGCAGTTTCCCGTATAAGCAGTAAACGTGTAATATTCTTATTTAGCTTCCAGCCTGTTATCTTCACAGCTGCTCTGACTGCTGACCCTCAGGTTCACCACTGTGTGTCACGATCTGTGCACGGGGGATTTCACCGTGCTCTGTTTCTTTGCTTTTTGTTTTTCCTTATTTGTATAATGTATTCTGAGTTCTTTGCCCGTGATGTTATTTCTAGTTTGTTTTCACATATTCAGTATTGTTTCTTTGTATGATTTATTTTCCTGTTTTTCATTCAGTATAGCTTTGTTATTTATATTTTTGGGTTTCTTGTCTCCACTTTATTTTTTGCCAGAGTGGCTGTTGTCAGAGGCACCACCAGGTAGTGGGCGGTGCTCCTGTCAAACTGTCAGCCCCGCTTCCTCTCCTCATGACTCACAGCTGATTGTCATTTTCTCCCCTGCCCACTCATGTGATTCACACTGGTTTCTATTTGTGTTTAATTGTTTCGGACCCTATTTAAGGCCTGTTATTTTCATTTCTCATTGCTGGGATCTTGAGTTCTCTTCCCTCATTTCAACCAGAATCCAGCCCTTGTTCTGGTGAGGTAAATTGTAAGTTTACGTTGTTTGTCTTTTTGGATTTTGTGTGAACACTATTTTGAATTTCGTGTTTTGTTTTCTTTAATAAATTTCACTAACTGCAGTCTGCGCGCGGGTCTCACCTCTCTGCCCTGAGGGGCAACCCAGATAGCAAAAGGCATTAATTCAATGTTGTATTTTGGTCAGATTGGTTATTTTTGGTTGAGGTTGAAAAATCTATGTTGATACAATGTTTAATTACAGTTACCATTTCAACGTTTGAAAGACTGTTGTTGAATCAATGTTGTATAGATGATGATTTTTCAATGTTGAAATGCCCTACATTTAATTTGACATTGTTTTAATGGCGCTGGTGGTGGGGGTGGGTGGGAGGGAGGGGGGCGCGGCAGGCAGCTCACGAGACCAGCGCTGGTCTCACGTGATCTCACGCGAGCTGTCACGGGATTTTAGTTCAAACTTGGCGGTTGAACATTTGTCTTGTGGCAGGGGGGACACAGAACGGCAGCGAATTCAATGTGTGAGACAAACTGGTAAATCCTTATGAAATATAATTCATTAGCCCATTCAGATGCCATCATCTGGCTGTCATCTTTAGACTAAATGTTAACTTTGTGAATTATTGCCGTGCCAACTTAGTCCGGAGTCTGTTGCTTGTATTAGCAATGCATATAATATATTAACATTAGCTAGCATGCTAGTTAACGTTATGCCCGCCATTTTGCTAGCGAGTCTCGCGATTAAAACATTAATTTATTTGTGTATATAATTATATATTATTAGCGTTTTTAATAGTTACATAAGCATTATTGTAACCAGCACCATGGTAAAGCAGTTGGTTTATTTATAATGGTGAACTAAGAAAGGTGGAGGAGGAGGCCTCCCGCTGGCCAACGACACACATTTAGGGGTGTCAATCCCATTTGTGACAGAATGAATGGCATTACTTTTATAACAGCCACAAATGGGACTAGTCAATCAGGTTAATTAAAGTGGTAACCTTGATCCCCATTTTGTTCTCCTTTCTGGTATCTAAGGAGAACCATTAATCATGGGTGTGTTGGGGTACAGTATAAGATATATTTGGCATTATATTATCAGATATGTTTGGTAACTAAACAGAAATGTATTTGAATTAAAATCTGACTGCCATTTTCAAAACCCTGTTTGTACTATATTGTTTAAGTAGTAATCATACTTCTTAAAAATGGCATACTGTATTTTCTGCTTGTTCTTTTGCAGATTCATTTGAAAAGGCCAAGCAACATGAAGAAAAGTATGTATCTACTGGATGTCTGACCACTGATTTGGAATCGGAGGAGGAAGAAGATGTACGTCGTAAAAGAAGAAAAAGGTACAGTTGAATTCCTTAACCAAATGTGTTTATTAAATTAGCCTACACCTAGACACCGCTGCCTTGTGTCCACCCTGAGATAAGGAGGTCAGGATTCAATCTCTGGCCGAGTCATAGCTCGTCCCTCCCTGCTTAGCACTCAGCTTCAAGGGTTGGATTGGATGTCCGTCCTGTGATAGACTAGTGTCATGTCTATGTGTACTTGTACGCCAAATTGGCTCATTTTACAAAAACGGGCAATGATCCAAGAACAGTGTCTATCTCAAGGCTTGCTCATTTAATGTAGTTAAATTTAATATTTTTTCAATTGCTGGGAATGTTTAATTTTTATTTTCAAGGCCAAATCCTGTGTACGTGGAGTCAGATGGGGAGCCAGAATCCAGCAGTGTTAAGAGAAAATTTGCCAAGCCACCTACTATTCATTTTCCAGGTACATTGACAGTTATGACAACTGCTACACCTAAGTATTGCCATGTATAATTCTATTTATTTGTTAATACAGTGCTGCCAGAATCCAACCAGTACCCCTCTGTACCAACCCCAGATGGAAGCAGTGGTATGTCATTACTTATTACAATGGCAGAAACAAAATGCAATTGCATGTGAGCTTTAATTTACAAGCATTTAGTTCGTCTGTAAATACATGCATACATATCAGTCATGTGATATGTGTTGAAAAGTTGCAGCACTATTCCTGTCTTGTGTTCCCTTCTTTTAGCCTCTGGAGTAAGCTGCTCGGAGGATGTTCAGTCATTTGACAAGCTTAATAATGGTAAGTAAACCACTTCACATTGATACCTCAAGGTAGACAGATTTTAAATGTGCTTTGTCTGAGTTATAGCATTCATAGTTTATGTTTTGTGTTCTCTCATTTTAGGCTGTTGTGGAAGCTACTTGGCAGAGCTAGAGTCAACAGACCTCTGTAATGATGGTAAGTAGATAAATAGGCTACATATAGCTATGTGATGCCCTCAGCCACTCTTATTGTGTCTGAAGTCTGTTTAGATAGGAGGCAGTATTGTCTCTATGGGGGGTTACTAGTCTTACCTCACTGGAGACCTTACACTGACTGGAAAAAAATTAAATTGGTGGAAATGTTAGTTGAGTGCATAATACAGTCGCTTATTCAGTGTCTCACTATTTTGCAAGGAGCTGTTTGCATTGGCATGATATCATGAGTTATTTTAACTTGACTAATTAGGTTTATTAGAATCCATATCAGGAGGGCACCATACTGGACAAGTAAGGAATGGTATGTCCGCTGTCCCTTGTCAAGAGCGTTTTTATAGATTTGTGATTATTTTATTAGCTATCACTTAACAGTTGCTGTGCCTATGTTGCTATTGCGCCCTGACATACAGGACTGTAACTCTATTAAGGACTTAAATATTTGAACTTGTAGCTCCTGACACTCTATCCAAACTTTAAAACATATACACGGTCTTGATAAATTGTATCCAAGCTTTTTTCTTTCTCACCAAATTAAATCTTCTTGAATAAGTTGATTGTCCTCTTTTTAGATTTTGCTAGCAATCACCATCACCACTCCCAAGGCTATAAAGGTGAGTTAACTAACACATTTTCATCACATTTTTTAAATTTATTTTTTTTACCACCATACATGCCAGCCAGTCTCAAATGATGCCATTCATTGTTCAGTCAATCTGGGCATCCTTAGATGTTGTTTGTGCAGAATTCCACAAATCCTGTTCAATGTAATTATTAATGATGTGTGTCCTTTCTTTTAGACATCAGTTCCAGCTATGCAAATGGCTCCAGATCAGCTGACTTCAGATCACCTGGCCTGGGTAAAAATACCTGTATTCCCATTTACCCCCCAATACACAATGACCTAATGTGCAATGCCATTTGTGATGCCAGGTCGTTGGTTTCTTAAAGGTTCAGCTCCAGAAACACCACAGGGAAAATTCGATGCAGTGGAGCCCAGCCAAATGTTGCAAGGTAGTATCATTTTCTGATCAACTTCTTAACCTTTAACCTATCTGATGCCATCTGAATTGAGAAACATGTCCCTTGTGATTTTACTGTCTTTGTTAGGCTTAACATTTAAGCGCTTAACGGTTACTTTAAGTTAGGAGTGCAAACATTAGTGAGTTGCTTAGTGTCATTCTAAATTATTGAAAATGGTCAATCTATCCATCCATCCATCCATCCATCTTCTACCGCTTTTCTGGAGGTCCGGGTCGCGGAGGCAGCAGTTCAAGCAGAGAAGCCCAGACTTCCCTCTCCCCAGCCACCTGCTCCGGCTCTTCAGAGGGGATACCAAGACGTTCCCAGATCAGCTGGGAGACATAGTCTCTCCACCGAGTCCTGGGTCTGCCCCGGGGTCTCCTCCTAGAGGGACGTGCCTGAAACACCTCAAGTGGGAGGCGTCCAGGAGGCATCCTAATCAGATGCCCATACCACCTCAACTGACTCCTTTCAATGTGGAGGAGCAGCGGTTCTACTCTGAGCCTCTCCCGGATGACTGAGCTCCTCACCCTATCTCTGAGGGTGAGTCCAGCAATCCTACGGAGAAAGCTATCCTTGAAATTTAATATAAAACCAATTGTTTTTCTTTCAAGACATTGCTGCCAACAAAAACACCAAGATGCTTACAGAGCTACTCATAAAGGTGGAGCAAATGTCACGGGACATTCAGTTTATGAAGACTGAAATCGCCTTGAATATTCCTGGAGCTGATCCTGAATCACAGAGAGAAGAGCCCTTCCCCATCATTCTGCCACTTGCCAATGAGGAGCAGTTTGATGAGGCTGAAGCTGCACTGAAGGAGGAAACAGTCCGTCGAAAGATGGTGAATCATTTTTACACTCAGATTTTTTTACATTTACTGTCAGGAATTGTAGGAGTGGAGATATTAAATTAGTTTTTCACTTGGATGTGTTTGGCATAGAAATATTGTGAAAATAGCCGATCTACAAGTTCATATCGCCTTGCGATCATATGTGGAGTGATCTTTCTTTCTTGGTCAATATTTGACCATTTGTTTTGTCAATTTGTTTGATAGCATTGTTTGTTGACTACCGGTAGTTTTGAACAATAATGGTCTTATTTCTTCCTTAGAGGTAATAAGGATGTCTTAAATGCAGTACTCTGTCCATTTTACATGGCACACTGTACACTTTAGCAAACTAAGCATTTCCTCTCTAATCTGTTAAGATTACCCGCCTGGCATTAGTTGGAGGGACCAATTCTGAAAATATGATCCGGCGAATGCTGTCTGCTACCATGGCAAACAGTCTAGCCTGCATCTTCAACTGGGCGGGAAAGGGACTGAAGAGGGCCTTCAAGGACACATTAATGCAGGACTGCATGTTTGGTGAGTCTGCACATCAAAATACTAGTTTATTGCTACTTTACAATGGATTTGGCAATTTTGATAAGTGTTGTTGAATTTAATTCATAAGTATTTTAAATTTCTATCTGAAGTATATAAGAATGGATGCATTTTCCTCCCCATGGAAGGAGCTTGATAAATGGCTCATTCCATGTGGAGGAAAATGCATCCACTCTTAAAGAAGCACTTCACCTATTTCCAGTGTTTATCTTCATGTAATGGTCCTCTAATGCAGCGGTTCTCAACCATTTCAGGCAGTGATCCCCCAAAATAATCACATTTGACCTGGAGACCCCCTAAAATAATAATTGAACTGGGGATCCCCCACCCTGACAAGCACTTGGAATTGTGGTGTTGAGGCATTAAATTTAGTTTGACAGATAAATATTGTGAAAATAGACAATCTACAAGCTCGTAATGTGAAGGCACTGTGAGCTTGTAGATCGGCTATTTTCACAGTTTTTGCCTCCTTCTTATAGATAAATCCACAGAGCGCAGCGCTCAGCACAATCATTCCTGCTGTGTCAATCAGGCCTATGTTCCTATACAAGACTTCTGGTGGACTGTCTCTTCCACCTCTATAGACATCTATAGAGGTACTCTTATTCTGAAGAGATCATCTGCTGGAAGTCCTATATTGATGTGATGTCACTGGTAGGCAGGTTTCAGAACTGTCAGTCCTCTGAGACACAGAGTAGGCATAAACTGCCATTTGTTATGAGTATTAGTGTGGATCATTTATATGAAGATAGGGTTGATTTTCAGGGTCCGCCTGAAAATCTAGTACACCAAAAAGGACACACTGGACATTTATGTCACTTTGGAATGGAACTGCAGCTGCAGAACTGCATTTTTCTTATTTTTAATTTTACAGATTTATAACCCTTTTTTTCTTTCTGTTTGTTTCAGCAAGTGCTCGTCAATTTGACCGCAAGTTGACGGAATTGCAGTACAGGGATGCACTGCAGAAGTGGCTGCGTTATGCACCTGAGAGGAGTGGCGGGGTACCAAGGAAAGGAAAGTCAAAAAGTTAAAAGGACAGCGCTAAGCTGTTATGTTCTATTCATGTTGAACTGAGTCTATTGGTTCTTAAGGACTGCCTGATTTCCAATATTGTTGCAGGACAGCGCTAAGCTGTTATGTTCTGTTTCTGTTCATGTTGAACTGAGTCTATTAGTTCTTAAGGACTGCCTGATTTCCACTGAGTATGACAATATTGTTGCATTTATATGTTTGTGTCCCCTGGATTTTCAGGGGATTTCTTCTCTTTCTTTTAATAAACAACTAAATGAATAATGGTCAGTTAATTGTTTTTCTGTTAATAGAGATGCAGTTAAGCAGCTGTTCTCAACCTTGGTTTCTTAAAAAAAAAAAAAAGCCAATCTACAAGCTCAGAACACATTTTTCAAATATTCACCTATGACACAATTATAATCAAGTATGGGGTCCCCCAAAGCATGTTTCAGTAAAGTGGGGTCTTTGTATAAAACGGTTGAGAACCACTGCAATATAGCATACTTAATGGACCGGCATTTTTCAGCATTTTAAGCTTCATCTGTATGGTTTTAATATGCCTCATTTAAAAAATAAAAAAGTGATTATTTTTTAATGAGGCATATTAAAAACATAGAGAGGAAGTTTGGAAAGTGTTGAAATGGCCCTTTAATAATAACATTGTTTCAATATATAATGCAATGCATATATATAGTTGAATCAGTGTTGATGCAGTTCTACATTTTTTCAGTGTTGTCATATCATAGTTGAATCAAGGTTGATTCATTGTCAGAATTGATTGAAAATTCAATGTTATTTCAATGTTGATCATAGCGAGCACTTTCAATGTTTTTTTCAATATCTGATATCAATGTTGATTCAATCTTCAAGCCTGACAATATCTCAATGTTGATTCAATCGATTTTTGCTATCTGGGAATTCATGACACCATGGACCTCAGAGAGACAAAGGGGAAAGAAAACAGCATAAAAATGTGATTACTGTTACAGATATGATATATATAAAAAATACAGACATGTTTCTCCTCAGCTTAATAAATTGCTTGGTTTAGTGAGTGAATCATTTTATAGTGAGTGAATGAAGAATGTCACACCATGGTGTTTTTTTTATTACTGACATTAGTATTAAGACTTAAAAAAAATCAGCTGAACTTTAGTGAAAACTATTTAGAAAACAGGTTAAATTACAATAATGGAACCAAGCACTCCCCACACTGGAAAAAAAATTCAGACATTGGGAAAAAAATGTGATGTAACTTAAGCTTTAAGAATCAAATATTGCAGTTGTAGGAGTTAATGATGTTTAAATATTGAAATTGCTGCATAATTTAAGCCCAAAACTTACGCTATGCATGCGTCTGCTGCAGTGGTCTGTTGTGGAGAGACAGTGAGATCGAAAAACGGCCAGTGGTAGGCCGGTCTCAGCAGAGGGGCAAATACCGATTCGTCACCGGCAAATACCACTTTTCCACCGGGTGGCCACTTAAGTCCAACGGTTGAATACAGTTATCATACAGTTGTTACTCTTTGAGTAACTGTATGAGAAACAAATGTAAATAATTACAACACAAATGTTTGTCAAAGACTTTATTTACATTTGCTTAATTTTGGACAGGCATTAGCACGGTCACTTATCCAACCCCGCAAATGTTTTTGAGGTGAGGAATGTTGGGACTTGTCATTTTTAGGGAACTAAAAACTCCAGGAAGCAAATACTTTGTCCTTCCTCTGCAAAACTAAGTGGCAAAACCACTGTGAAAACAATGTGATGAATAAATGGTGTAGTTGCTGAATACGTGTTTTTTTTTTCAGTAACCGCTATATTTTATAACCACTATTTATCTCTCAGCTAGAGATCGACTGTGACAGGAAGTCATCCATGTGCTGTAAAAAAAGTCACACTGCCGCCTCTAGTGGCCCGACATAGTTATTACAATACCGTTTTCCCAGCTTCATTGACGTAAAGGTGAGTTAAATTTGTGTTTATTTCAAAAACAAAACCTTATCTCGAAATTATGCCAAATAAAAAGTTGAGAAAATATGGTCACAAAATGATACAAGCCTTTAGTTGCACTTAATTTTGACTGGGCAAGCTGAAAAGCTGGTAACAGACAGACGGACGGATGGACAGACGGATGGACGGACGGATGGACAGCCGGCAGACACAACCACACACACACACAGACCACATTAACTGATAATGGATTACTGTATGCCTCCGTTTTCACTGAGGCATAATAAGGATTAAGACACACTCTGGAAAGCTTTTGTTGTCCCCTTTGTCTGTTGACCTTGCTTATTATAGTCAGGCACAAATTGTGGATGTCAAAAAAGAAAGGAGAAAATATCATCACAGAGTAACAGCAAACAGCATTAAAATATGACAGCATGTGAACTACTTGACAGTTTTTAAGACTACAACAGTGCTACAGTGAGTTTGTTAGGTTTACATGATGTGAATTACAATGTGCTGCAGGTGAGATAAAGAGCAGGTAAAAAAAAAATGCAATTACATTTTACTTGTGTGCTGTGAAAAAAAGGGAGGAAGGAGGAGACCTCGGGGCAGACCCAGAACATGTTGGACAGTCTAGGGGTGCATCCCAATTTACCCCTTCACCCTACAATCTTAGTTCTACCCCTCTGTTTTGCACATTCACAGTGAACACGCAAAACGGAGGGGTAGGGTGAAGGGGTGAATTAGGATGCACCCTATGTCTCCCAGATGACATGGGGACACTTTGGTACTATCGCTGAAGAGTTGGAGGAGGTGGCCGGGGAGAGGGAAGTCTGGGCTTCTCAGACTACTGCCATCATGACCCGGACCCTGGATGGATGGATGGATGGATGGTGTGTGCTGTGTTGTGTGTTTATTCAGACTAGACCTGATTAAAGAAAAGGAACATTTTTACTTACACCTTCTTGGAACACCAAGTGCACAGCGACCTTGTGGTTTCAATAAAAATGTCAAGTGTAAGACATTTTAGGTGCCAAATTTTGACAATTCTCTTCAGAAGTTATTCAAAAAAATTTTTTTGTCTGCTTATTTTTATAGCTGCAACGGAAAATGGTGAGAACATTTACAGGTTACAGCCTTCTTCATTGCAGAGAATGAAGTGCAGAGGATCTTGCAGGTAGGTTGGAGAGAGAACTGCATGTGGAGAGAAGTTACCCCAGGCCTGGGGATTAATTGATAATGTTTGCTATGAAATAATGCTGGAAACTTACAGGGGAGATGGAGGCAGAGGATCCACGTGGAGCAGAGGTCTACCGGAGAAAATCCAGTCTGCCTTGGGTATTTTTTAAAATTTATTTTGTGTACTTTATTTATCCCCAGAGGGGAAATTCAGGGCACCCACCTAGATGGATGAAGCAGCCACAGTACAGTGCCATCTCTTCAGCATTCATACACACATTCACACCTAGGGCCACTTTAAAGCAGACGGACAGTGACATTTTTTTATTGAACCAATCAACAGATTGTATGAAAATATTCTATTCCGTCTATTCCCGCGATTTAATATGTGTCACCAGCTTCCATAAATGACCTTATTTGCTCATAGCTCAGCCTTCACTTAGTGAGGCTGCAGTACCGCCATCTCTCGATAGGTGCGGGCTTTGGTGACGTCACAACAGCAATAGTAAATGGCAGAACGAGAGCAAAGTGATTCGGACAGCGATTATTTTCTCTGAGTTTGACGACCTCAGTATAAATGATGACATTGAAAATGAGGAATCGGATGATGAAGTAGTTTTGGGTGGTGCTGAGGGGGTATTCAGCCTTATTTGTGGGAAAGAAGTGAGGGTTATGTTGCCTGCCTGTGCAGTGAGCGTCAGAGAAACATTCCCATCTGATCACTACAAGGGATTTTGCCTACCAAGATTAGATTTGTGAACAATGATATTTAAATAAAGTTTTGTAAAATCATATATTGAGTTTATTAATGTTCATGTCAATGTTATAATTCTCATAGTTCAGCATTCATCAAAGTCGCATGTCATATACATTTGAATAATTTGAACAGGTTCAGGTTCAGGTTCAGGTTACTTTATTTGTACCCATAGGTAGATTTGTTTTGCAGTTGGTGAAAACTGAACACACTAAATTCTTCTCAATTTGAAAAGAAATATTACATACTATACCACCTTTGTATGAATGTTTGAAAACACAGCAGAAATATACAAAGAAATACAAAAATCAATGGAGTATCACTACAGATTAAGAAAATAACTAGTTTCCAGATATAGCAATTATTATAGTCCAATAAATAACATTTCACAGTTATAATGGGCACCATTTTATGGTAGAAAATTGGGGTTCCATTTTTAAAAGCACATTTCTCTTACAATCTTAGGCTTATATTTATTTTTCTTAGCAAATATGTTGCTTCCCTAAAAATTGAAAGCTGAACTGTCATTGGTAATTACCTCCGCCAGGCCGAAAAGGCCAGGAGGAGGTTATGTTTTTGCCGGGGTTTGTTTGTCTGTTTGTCAACTCTGCGTTCTTCAACGTTTTAGGCACAAAAGCACGCGCAAAACACTGGTGGCCTGGGCCCGCCAGCGCGCCTGTGTTTGCGCGACGCTGCAAAACCTGACACGGGCACCTGTCCGCCGCCGCATTATTTCCCAGAAATAATTTGATTTTGAAAATCATCCATTGCTTGGAATTCATTTAAAATGTTTAGTAAACATTTGCAGTGAATATTAAACATACAAAACTTACCCTGTTTACTTCTCGTTTTCTGACAGCTGATCACATCGGTAGATCACCCTGGCTTTTCACGCCACTGTCACTGACACTTGTCTCAGTCAGACTTGGGAATCGCGGGATACATAGTTGGAATAGCCATTTTCTTTATCACCAATCTTTTTGCAAATTGCAACTTATTCTCGAAATCGCTGTCAACGAAATGTCTACTGCACATGTAGGGCGCTAACAAGGTGCAGGTGTGCGCGTAGCTGAGGCAGATGCCTGAGAGCGGCGAGCCGTAACACCTGCAAAATATATGTGGACAAGAAAGACTCACAAACCTGGGTACTATTTCACTGGAGTCTGCTTTAATACAGAAGCTGAAGCAGTAGGGAACACTGTATGTCTCTGTAATTGAGAACTTTGCTTCTAAAAAACACAGGAGGATGGACTTCCAATATAAGTAACCGGTGAGTTAAACTGTCTTTCTTCAGCATGTTTTTTCCCCCTAACCGTTCTTATGATCATGAAAATATTTGGTAATTCCGAGAAATATCCGTAATCGCCGATTTTAAAATGTAAACATCAAGTGTTGCATGAAGCAAAACACAGCAGGACCATCGCACCTGTAGACAACACAACGCCAAACCATATTAATTCGATTCCTGAAATCCTAATCTTCATAAATAATCTATTTGCAATCCACAAGTATTCCGAGAAATATCCGTAATCGCCGATTTTAAGACGTAAGCAAATGTTGCATGAAGCAAAACACAGCACTGGCCGCCGACCGTGTGCGTGTGTTTGCCGGTGGTGACGTCACACAGTCAGTGGCCATCTTAGCCGCTGATCGCTTGGCTGGGTCAGACAGCTCTGCACAACAGCGTACTTCAAGAGCGCATTGTCACCTTATGCGACATTTGTTGACACCAAAACATGTGCGGTTCGACTTAGCTCGTCTCAGACAACAATTTGAGATAAGAATTAGCGATATTGAATTTTCGTCTGTCCGTCTGCTTTAAAGTCTCCAATTAACCTAACTTGCAAGTTTTTGGCCTGTGGGAGGAAACTGGAGTACCCGGAGTAAACCCACGCAGACACGGGGAGAACATGCAAACTCCACACAGAAGGGTCACCGATGGTCAGGGGGTGGGATTGAACCCACAGTGGTCAGGGGTAGAATCATTCCTGTGACCTTCTTACTGTGCTGCCACAGTGCTAACCACTGCGCCGCCGAGCTACCCACCGAGCTGGGTAGAGTTCCAGGTTGGAGTCCTGAGAAAATATGAGGTGGTGAGAATTTGAAAGGCAGAACAGTTCCTACTTTGCATTTACAACTTCCTGTCACAAGGTCTGGTAATCTCACTTTGGTTTTCAAAACCCTCTCTCTCTCCAGCAGTCCATCGATTTCGATGATGACTGAGTTGAAGGTTTGGATGTGGAGTTTAAGCTTTGCAGGCTCTTGTGTGTACTGCGAGATGTGTTTGGGATCCTACATTCTATTGTAATGTGAGCATGCCACACTATCATGACTTGCTATTGGCAGATTATGCCGGCGATCATGAGCCCTGTTGTAGTCTTCTAAGAGCTTGTGTTCTACCGTGTGTCTGGATTTGTGTACCACGCATCTCCAGACTTTTCTATCAAGAGCTTGATCTTCCCAATTGTTGGGGTAAACTTCAGCTACTTTCATATACTGTATCTCTTGATGACATCCTTAAATCGGAGTCTCTGTCCGCCCCTGTTCCACTCACCTTGGGCCAGCTCACCATAAAAGACCGGCTTTGGCACTTGATGATCAGGCATTCGTCACACATGTCCTGCCCATCTAAGCTGTGAGGCAGTGATTAAAGCTTCAACACTGACCGATCTTGCTTGTTGTAAAACTTGTGTGTCTGGAACTCTCTCCTGCTATTTTATTTTCATGATTTGTCTAAGATGGCTTAACTGTGTTCTGATAAGTAATTTTATGTGCCTTCTGTATAAGGTCATGGTCTCTGTCGTGTACAGCAGTGCAGGTAATACTGTTGTATTGTACACCTTTATCTATGTACTTAGCTTAATGTCATGACGTGACCAGAGGCGTTCATGAAGGGCTCCAAAAGCTCTGGAAGTAGAGTTGATATGCCGGTCAACCTCCACATCAGAGGAATTGTTACCAGTAAGAGTGCTGCCAAGGTATGTGAAGCTTTTGCAACATTTTAGTGACAATGGTTTTCAAAACAGACTAAGGAGTAAGAGTGTGGGTTTGGTTCATTCACGTATGAATGACAAAACAAAGTGAGTGAGACTAGTCAGCCATATTTCATGAGTTCATTCAAAAATAAAAGTGAAGAGAGCAAATGGGCAAGAACAGAAAAAATGGAGCAGATCTGACTGGTTTTTCAATGTTTTATTTGAAAGAAGACAATGAATTTTGATAGTTTTGAAACAAGATAACAAATAGTGCCTGTTTTTTCCTTTTACTGTTTTTTTTTTCTATTATCCAGAGGCATCCACACCCCAAGCACCCACACAACTTATACCTCATCTCCATCAAATAAGAACCAGTGGTAGTTCGGTTCTGGTGCCTGTGATAGTGCTTAACTAGTTCAACTGTAGTGTCTCATAAGAACCAGTTGGTTTTCAACCGGCATGGGGCTAGTCGGTGATTACGTCAGGGCTACGTCATTACGTAGTGTGAAGCATCTTTACACAACCCCACAGAACACCACAAAAAAAGAAGTTAAAGGAGGAGAAGAAGAAGCAGCGCTAACTTGTCAACATGGAGGATCTTGTTGTCTCTTTGGGAGTGCTGCTTTTATTATTCCAAATCTGTATTACCATCCAAAAGCAGTTTTATCCTTAATCGCAGAGAATGGCGGCTACATTTTAAGGAGACCGGTAATTATCAATATATCAGTTATCAGCTGTTGCTGGCTCAAGTCAATAGCTCAACTAGCTAGCATTGACTACACTTTTAAATATAATATTTATGTCAGTTCTGTAATAGGTGGTGTTACGGCGCATTACGAGGCGGAGGTCGCCTGTTTCCTGGGCACATCCACGGTCACGATACTGGTGGGACTCCATTGTTCCAGTGTCGTGCCAAAAAGTGATCAACTGTCAAAAAATGATCGCCAGGTGCCATGTTGTTGTTATGGGGTTAGATTAGCCATAAAATATATATTTCAACAGGTAAACAGTACTGAGTTAGGTATAACAAGATATATTGAACACTTATGCACTTTGAATCCGAAACAAACTTGATCTAGGATTAAAAGCAATTAAAATAATGCAGTCACAAAGTTACATGGATAAATGCATAGATTTACTGGATATATACATGTAGATACTGTATAAATCTATGTAGCTTCTAAACAACAAAGAGGTTTTTGCACATAAATATTGGAATCAATTGCAATCTCATAAATTCTATACGTTGTTATCCAAACTGCAACACTTTGGCAAACACTATAATTTTTCAGATGTGATAAAACCTCAAAACGTTCAGACACATTGTTGGTGGACTGAGACCAGGCAGTACACTTTTAACAAGCGGGCGCTTTTGGCTCCTGTAGACGGTGATCACTTTTTGGCACAACACTGGATTTCATCATCCAGCCTACCCCATGCAGAAGTGGCTGATGAAACTGTTTTCGGACACAGGCAGACTTACCCCTGAACAACGTATCTACAACTACCGGATGAGCCGTGCAGGTTCAGTTGTGGAAATGGCTTTCGGTGGCTTGAAAGGACGATGGAGGTCCCTCCTGACAAGGAATCACTGCAAACTGGAGCTGAGCAAGAAAATGGTGCTCACCTGCTGCATACTTCATAATATTTGTGAGGAACATGGTGACAACTTTGGACTCCCAGACACACATGATCACATTCAGCATCCAGTTCAACCACTACCTGACCATGCCAACGTAGAAGGGGATGACATTAGGGCAGCTTTAATGGGGTACGTTAACAGTGGGGAGCAAAAACCTGTTTAGTGCCTGCCATATCATTTACAAAATAAAACATATGTGAAGCAGTGCAAAAGCGTTAATGAATAAAAAAAAATCATTTGACAATCAGGTCTCGGTTTATTCTGTTTTGAAGTATTTATGGTCTATAGCCTGGGAATGCGGTGAAGATCATGTTCTTTGACTTCTCCAGTGCTTTCAACACCATCCAACCGATGATCCTGAAGGACAAGCTGCTGTGCGCAGGGGTGGACCAGCACCTTTCATCATGGATCCTGGACTACCTCACAAACCGGCCACAGTTTGTGAGAACCCGGGACTGTGTGTCCGACACGATCATTGGTAGCACGGGGGGCCCCCCAGGGAATGGTTTTGGCTCCCTTCCTGTTCACCCTTTATACTGCGGACTTCTCACACAACACAACACACTGCCATCTACAGAAGTTCTCTGACGACTCTGCAATTGTTGGCCTCATCTCCAACGGAGATGAAGCTGAGTACAGAGGGCTTATCCAGGACTTTGTGGACTGGTGCCATCGGAACTGCCTCCAGATCAACGCGGGGAAAACTAAGGAGTTGGTGGTGGACCGCCGCAGGCAAGGACAACCCCTCACAGCACCAGTAAATATACAGGGAACAGACATCGAGATGGTGACATCCTACAAGTACCTGGGTGTTCATCTGAACAATAAACTAGACTAGTCACACAATACTGATGCACTCTACAAGAAGGGACAGCGCAGGCTGTTCCTACTGAAGAGACTCAGGTCTTTTGGTGTACAAGGGGTACTGCTGAAGTCATTCTATGACATGGTGGTGGCATCAGCCATCACTTTTGGAGTGGTCTGCTGGGGCAGTGGCATTACAGCAGCCGATAGGAAGAGACTGAACAAACTGATCAAGAAAGCTAGCTCTGTCCTGGGGCAGCGCCTTGACCCAGTGGAGGAGATAGGAGAGAGAAGGATGGTGGCTAAACTGTCATCTCTGCTGGAGTCCGAGTTCCACCCTATGCAGGACATACTGAATGCACTGAGGAGCTCATTTAGCAGCAGACTACATCATCCTAGGTGCACAACCGAGAGGTTTCGCAGGTCCTTCCTACCTACGGCTGTCAGACTGTACAACCTAAGCAGGGCTGCTCGCAGAGATAGCAAAAAGACGTGACAACCTAATAGTATTGAATGCAAAAGACGCAATAGACTTACACAATGGTCCCCTCCGGTATACAGCTAGGAAAATACCGGTCGCTATGGAGGGTGAGAATATGTATGGGTACATAATCATACCATGTAGGATAACTAAGTAGACGGTTATGCTGTTTCATTCCATCTAGCTACAATGCTCCGCACTGTGTGTGTTTATATATTTATATATTTATTCCATCTAGCAACAATGCTCCACACTGTGTGTTTATATATCTACATATTTATTCCATCTAGCTACAATGCTCTGCACTGTGTGTTTATATATTCATATATTTATTCCATCTAGCTACAATGCTCTGCACTGTGTTTATATACTCATATATTTATTCCATCTAGCTACAATGCTCCGCACTGTGTTTATACTGTATATTTATATCATCTAGCTACAATGCTCCGCACTGTGTGTCTATATATATTTATATTTATATGTACATATGTATACTCGCTGCTCTTGTTTTTTTCTCTTGCCTTCTGATTGTTGCTCTGAGTGTTGCTATCCCTGTGCTGTTGCAATCCTGGAATTTCCCCATTGTGGGACTAATAAGATAAGATAAGATAAGATAAGCCTTTATCTTATCTTATCTTATCTTATCTTATCTTATCTTATCTATACATGTATTTTATAGGCACATTTACAGAGTTGTTAAAGGTATACACCTTATGTACTTGTATGTAATCTATTCTGGTTAAAGTACTGATTCAAGTTTTTATTCATGTAGGGGTAACAAGAGACAGACTCTAAAGTGTACAAGTTAAGAGTACTTTCCCCAGAAATGATATTGTCCAGAGCTGGCAGAATGTCATATGGTACGTTGTCAAAAGAATATAAACTCATTATTTATCATTTTTGAAGCAGGCAACTTGTAACATTTTTTGCAGAAAAAGTGCATAGATTTAAAGTTTGTTGCTACTCGTTCTTTAGAAAATGTGAAAGAAGTTGTCAAAATAGGTGAGTAAAGTCCACAAATACCTGATATATTTTCAAATACCTGAAAAAATTAACTTAAGTGCAATAATTCAGTACGTGTACTTTCACTTCCCACCAGTATAATGTTACAGTGATTTGCATTGTTTATCCTAAATAGCTTTACATTTCATGCACATGTTTAGTGTGACGATCACAGTTACTTAATGTGAAAGCAGAAAAAAAAACCACTTAAAGAAAGAAAGCTTTTATTTACAAAATGTGCAAAAACTTAACACGGCTACATATGAAAATATTATGTACACACAGCCAAACATATCAATGCTGTGATAGTTACTTTTTTTGCAGTCCCTCAAGCACAGACACAACTTGTCTCATCAGTCCAACAAGTTTATTGGTACTGTCCTCCATCTTCTGGATGCTTTGCAGCAAAGCCGAGGTCAGCTGCTCCTCCCTCCTGCTCTGCTCCTGCTGTCTCTCATCTGACCTCTCCAGGTAGTCAAGAAGGATGTCCATGTTTGTGTCCCACTTCCGTTTCCCTGTTTTAAAGTACAAAAATAAGAAGCAACATAAAATAACCACACACTGAAAAACGTAGGAATCGCCAATCCAAGATTGAATGTGTCTATTCAACATCCATTTACTGTTAGTGGCATCAGAGCATTCAATTCGAGTGTATAGTTGGTTTAATTCACTCTTTGTGTGAATGGGTCATAATCTGAACATATATTACCTAATCTGGTCTGGTGAGAAGAAGAGGAAGACCAGGAGGAGGACAAGCTTGGTGCTGGCGAAGGTGAGCTGCATGGCACAGGTCTGGGTGTTTCTCCCTCATCATCCAGGTGTGATAAATTTGTAAATATAAAAAAAGTGTTAGTTTGTGCAGTGTACAACTTAAGCCTTCTTCAGCCACTTGTATCCGCAATCTCGTTCTTTCGGTCAGTACCCAAAACTCATGACTATAGGTGAGGGAAGGAATGTACAGTAGATTGACTGGTAAATTGACAGCTTTGCCTTAGAGCTTAGCTTGCGCTTCACCACAATGGACTGGCACAACGTCCGCATCACTGCAGATGCTGCTCCGATCCATCTGTCAATCTCTCGCTCCATTCTCCCTCACTCGTGAATAAGACCCCAAAATACTTAAACTCCTCCACTTGGGGCAGGAGCTTGTCCCCAACCCAGAGAGGACAATCCACCTTTTTCCGGCTGAGGACCATGGACTCAGACTTGGAGGTGCTGATTCTCATCCCAGCCGCTTCACACCCAGTGGCAAACCATCCCAGTAAGACTTGTAGGTCATTGCTGGATGAATCCAGCAGGACAACATTATCTGCAAACAACAGAGATGAGATCCTGTGGTGACCAAGCATGACACCCTCCATTCCCTGGCTGTGCCTAGAAATCCTGTCCATAAAAATTATAAACAGGATCGGTAACAGAGGGCAACCCTGGCGGAATCCAACTCTCACTGGGAGTGAGTCCAACTGAGTGTTGACAATACAAACCAAACTCTCACAACAGTCGTATAGAGACCATATAGCTTGAAACAACAAGCCTGATACCCCATACTCCTGAAGCACCCCCCACAAAAAACCACAAGGGATGTGGTTGAATGCCTTCTCCAAGTCCACAAAACACATATAAACTGGTTGCACAAACTCCCATGAACCCTTGAGGATTCTCAAGAGGATAAAGAATTAGCCTGATGTGCCACGGCCAGGACGAAAGCCACATTGCTCCACCTCAATCCGAGGTTCGACCAGCGGCCAGACTCTCCTCTTCAGTACCTTGGCATAGACCTTCCCAGGGAGGCTGAGGAGTGTGATCCCTCTAAAGTTGGAGCACACCCTCCGGTCGCCTTTCTTGAAGAGAGAAACCACCACCCTGGTTTGCGATGCCAAAGGCACTGTCCCGGACCTCCACACAGTGTTGCAGAGGTGTGTCAACCATGACAGCCCTACACCATTCAGGGCCTTAAGGTACTCAGGGCAAATCTCGTCCACCCCCGGGGCCCGGCCACCAAGGAGCTTTTTAACCACCTTGGCAACCTCAGCCCCTGTGACGGGTGAGTCATCCTCCTGGTCCACAAGCCCTGCTTCCTCTGTGGAACGCATGTCAGTGGGATTGAGGTGATCCTCGAAGTATTCCTTCCACCACCACGATATCCCCAGTCGAAATCAGCAGTGCCCCATCTGTGCCATACACAGTGTGGACAGGGAGCTGCTTCCCCCTCCTGAGCTGCTGGACAGTTTATAAGAATCACTTCGAGGCTGACTGAAAGTCTTGTTCCAGGGCCTCACCAAACTCCTACCACACCTGAGTTTTTGCTTCAGCAACCATCCGAGCTGCACTCCGCTTGGCCTGCTGGTACACCTCAGCTGCTTCGGGAGTCCCACAAGCCAACCAAGTTTGATAAGACTCCTTCTTCAGCCTAATGGCCCCCCTGACCACTGGTGTCCACCACTTGGTTCAGGGGTTGCCACCATGAGATGCACCGACGACCTTGTGGCCACAACCCTGGGCAGCCGCTTCAACAAAGGAGGTCGAGAACATGGCCCTTTCAGACTCCATGTCTCCAGACTCCCTCGGAATGTGGTCGAAGTTCTTCCGGAGGTGGGAGTTGAAGATCTCCCAAACAGGGGCCTCAGCCAGATGTTCCCAGCACACCCTCACTATACTTTTGGGTCTACCAGGTCTGAATGGCATCCTCTCCTGCCATTGGATCCAACTCACCACTAAGTGGTAATCATTTGACAGCTCTGCACCTCTCTTTACCCAACTGTCCAAGACATACGATCGCAGGTCTGATGGCACGATAACAAAATCGATCATCGACTTGTGATCTAGGGTGTCCTGGTGCCAGGTGCACATATGGACACCCTTATGCTTGAACATGATGTTTGTTATGGACAAACTGTGGTTAGCACAGAAGTCCAATAACTGAACACCACTCGGGTTCGGATCGGGCAGGCCGTTCCTCCCAATCACCTCCCTCCAGGTTTCACTGTCGTTGCCCACATGCGCATTGATGTCCCCTAGTAGGACAATGGAGTCTCCAAGAGGAGCACCCTCCTGCACCCCAATCAGAGATTCCAAAAATGTTGGGTACTCTGAACCATCATTTGGTGCATAGGTACAAAGGATGGTCAGGACCCCTTTCCCAACCTGAAGGTGCAGGGAAACAACCCTTTCATCCTCCGGGGAAAGCCCCAATATAGAAGGAGCAAGGTGGGGAGATACAAGAATACCCACCCCTGCTCGTCACCTCTCGCCCGGGGCAACTCCAGAGTAGGCCAAGCTCCAGCCCTTCTCCAGGAAACTGGCTCCAGAACCGGAGCTGTGTGTTGAGGTGAGGCCGACTATATCTAGCTAGTATCTCTCAACCTCGTACACCAGCTCAGGCTCCTTCCCCACCAGAGAGGTGACATTCCACGTCCCAAAAGCCAGTTTAGGAAGCCTGGGATCAGACCGCCAAGGTCTCCGCCTTTGATCGCCACCTGATCCACATAGCACCGGACCCCCATGGTTCCTCCTGCAGGCGGTGAGCCCACTAGAGGGCGGACCCATGTGACTCCTTCGGGCTGAGCCTGGCCGGGTCCCATGGGTGGAAACCCGGCCACCAGATGGTAGCTATCGAGCCCCTCCCCCAGGCCTGGCTCCAGGGTGGCACCCAGGTAACCCCATAACAGACGGGGTACACTGAATCCTTGTTCTAACATTCATCATGAGAGTCTGTTGGATCGTTCTTAGTCTGGCCCTTCACCCAGGACCAGTTTATCTTGGGTGACCCTACTAGAGGCAAATTGCCCCGGACAACATAGCTCCTGGGATCACTAGGGCACGCAAACCCCCCCATCACGATAAGGTGACAATCTATGTTTCCCTATATAAGGACCTTAAATAATACTGTTGACACTGAACAGCTAGCAGTCTGTCAGTAGCCCTAAAATAAATCATCAACAAACAATCTGCATTTAATTTGTAGCAAAAATGTCAACAGACATATGGACTAACAGCTCCAGTAAACCCCCCACCCCCCATATATTTTTTTTTTTATCTTGCAGGTTTTTTCTTATAACAAAATTTAAGAAAAGTGGGATTTCATCTTTTGTGTCTTCAGCATTGGGGGTATTATTCTTTAATATGCACCCGTCTAAATATATCTGGTTTCCTAAAGAGGGGAAGCGAAAACAGCTCACTCCTCCCCCCCACTCCTCACCTGAAGCGCTTACAGCTCCACACCATGGAAAGAATATTTGATTTGAAAAGATTAAAAAAAGGTGCCAGATCCAGCACTGCTCAGGCAGCTGGGGAGGCCACGGATTGCTGCTGTTCCCTCTGTGCACACCTGCTGTGAGCTCGCAGGAGGCAGTCCGACTTATTCTTTTGTTTTGTTTTCATTTCTATGAAAACATTTAAATTAGTCACAGACTGGAGAGAGATTCTAAGGTGGTGTTTTTTTTAGTTTTTTAGTTTGTCTGTTTTTTGATATGCCGAGAAGTCTATTTGTCTAATTTATTCCCATTTTCTTGCTTTGTTCATTGAATTTGAGCATATCTAATACCCCAATACAGAATGTGCATACATTAGTGATTATAGAGTACTCTACACATTAAACACTCCATTTACCATTGATGTATGATTTCTGAAGGGTTTTGAAGCACGTGATTTCCTTGACATACCACTGCCTTTCAGCATATACAGAATAAACTTTACATACAGCATAATTTGTTACCAACTTTGTAGTTTCACCATGACCTCCTGCCCTGCAAATATTTGTCTTCCTATCCCTTTTCTTCCAGTCCCTTAAATGTAAAGTGCAGAAATGAAAAGCCATCGTTTTATTCTTACACTTTGTTACCATAGTGAGAAGTGGAAACAGAAGATTAGCCGCAATACAGAGGAACAATAACCTATGCACAAGGACTTTTGGACAAAAAGTAATCATGTTTTCTGTGAAGGGATCCAAAGCATAACTGGATGACAGAGTCTTTTTTTCCTCCCTTCTTTTCCTGATCTTCTCTTTCTGAAGCTTCAGCACGGGCTGAACAGAGGACAGACCGTATGGGATTGCTCTATTTAAATTCTCAAATAGTTTGACTTGGGCCTTTGTTTGCTATATTGCACAAATTCTGCTCATTGCCACTGGCCTATAGACTGAGTTTGTTAAGCAGTAGAGAAATAATCTCTCATTTGATGATCAATTCTTCTGCTATTTCTGAAAGTACGAAAAAAAAAAAATGACACATCCAACATTCCCATAAAAATGCAGCAGTAGACATCAAATTGCATAGGAAGCCTGTACTTACAGTACATCCCAGCCAGCATGCCCATGTGGGCCCCACTGCAGGTCAAATCTGGGCTGTCTTATGGGTTCCATGTGGGTTTGTCCGCAGGTTCCATGTTGGCCCCATCTGTGTTTGCCCACATGGACTTTACCTATGGTACAGGTGAGCAGGTCATCTGCTTTAAACCCATTTGGGTCCCACATGGGCTCAGTGTGGGTGAGCAGGTTTCAGTAACACTGGTGCCAGGGGCAAAATTATGAGTAAAAAGGTCACAAATTTACGAGAAAAAAATTAGAAAAAAGTTGTCAATCAACAGAAAAATAGCAAATATATGAGTAAACAAATTAAACATTTAAAAAAAAGTTACAAATTTACAAGAAAAAAGTCACAAATTTATGAGAAAAAATTGCAAGTTTACAATAAAAAATAGTTGAAAATTTTTGAGAAAGTTCCAAATTTACAAGAAAAATGTTACAAATTTACCGGAAAAGCTCAAAACTTTACAAGCAAATAAATTTATGGGGAAAAGTCACAAATTTATAAGAAAATAGCAAATTTGCTTGAAAAAAGTAACAAATTTATGAGAAAATGTTGCAGGATTACAGAAAAAAAGTGGAAAATTTATGAGAAAGTTTCAATTTTTCAAGAAAATGTGTCAAATTTGTGGGAGTTTCCTCTACATTGTGGGGGGTTCCCCTACAGTTGAAAGTGCTATGAGATTTTTTTTTTTTTTTTTTTAGATTTAGTATACTTTATTGATCCCCAGAGGGGAAATTGAGGGTCATCCACCACCTGGATGGATGAAGCAGCCACGATACGGCGCTATCCCTTAACCATTCACACACACATTCACACCTAGGGGCACTTTAGAGTCTCCAATTAACCTAACCTGCATGTTTTTGGCATGTGGGAGGAAACCGGAGAAATCCCAGGGTAAACCCAGGCATACACGGGGAGAACATACAAACTCCACACAGATCACTGTTGGTCGGGGGCTGGGATCGAACCCACGATCCCCACGATCCCCTGGCCAAGGGTAAACTGTGCTGCCGCAGTGCTAACCACTGCGCCACTGTGCAGCCCATGACTGTTGATGTGAAATGGCGCTATATAAATAAAGTTGAACTGAACTGAATTGAATTCAAATTTATGGGAAAAAAGTCACAAATTTACAAGAAAATAGCAATTTTTTATTGTATTTAACCTATATTTAGCCAGGCAAGACAGAATGATTAACCCTCATCAATTTGACGAGAAATCAAATTGATGAGTAAATAAGCTGAAAATAGGTAAATAGGTAAAGTCCATGTGGGCAAACACAGATGGGGCCAACATAGAACAACATGGTTCTCATGGAACAGCGTGGTGTTCCAGGCTTATAAACTGTAAATCATGCATAAAGGAAAATGTCTAGATAAGGGATTATGTGTTAGCTATCTCATATATTTCTCACCAACCCAGCCACAAGGGGTGCCAGTGTACTCCTAGTCCACCGGAGTGGTCGCCTAGAGGTAGAGCATCTGCCCCACAACCGGGAGGTTGGAGTTCAAGTCCTGGCTGGGTCGTACCAAAGACCATATAAAAAATGAAACTTCCTGCCGCCCAGCTTGGTGCTCAGCAAAAATGAAACGGAGGAGAGAAATGTGGGTGGCAGTGGCTCAGAAGGCAGGGTGGTGTGATATAGGGATTTGGCCCTTGGGACCTGCCGTAGCCGACGCCAGTCAGTTGACGTAGTAACGTCAGGCGGGCTATGGCCGGTATGTATATTCTCTGTGAATCTCAATAAAGTTCAGTTCGTTGCTCGGTACAGCATGGCTCATGTCTCCCATTATTAAGACATAACATTTGGTGACGTTGGATTAAACCATGGGAGTGTGCATAAAACTACCACCTCCATTTTTAGAGTCTCTGGGTGTGCCAGCTACACCATGGCACTGCTGGTTGGAGGCGTTTGAGGAATGCATCGTCACAGCTGGCCTGGGCAATGCCGACAAAGAGAGACGGAAGAGGCTGCTTGTTCACTGCTTCGGTGAGGAAGGCCAACGTGTGTTTCTCGTGCTGGGTGGCAAAGGCTCGTTGAAGGAGTGTTTGGACATGATGGACAGTTTCTTTATGGACCAGTACAACATTACAGCATGAAGACATAGTTCTTCAACCGCTGACAATGAGCTGGTGAGTCCACCCAATGTTTCCTAATGGAACTCCGTAGCCTAGCGAGCATGTGCACCTTCGGGCCTATTGAGGAAGCACTAGTCCGTGACAAGCTAGCACATGGTACGAGCAATGAGTGGCTCAAAGAGAAGCTAATGCTAACTAAGGATGTCTTCACGCTGAAGCAAGTGATTGAATTGACCAGCCAGATAGAGTCCACTACCCGGCTAGGTCTACAAGTGCTAGCTAAAGAGAACCTAGCCACCCAAGCTTCCCCTCCACGTCAGGCTGCTAGCAGTGCAGCTAACTTCTCGGGGTGGAATCCAAAAGGTGGCGGACTGTGGCACGGGCAGGAGCAGGAGCGGGAGCACGGGGGCTGTGTGGCGGCTGTGGCTATCCACATCACCAGGCGGGCATGTTCACTTGCTCCGCCAGAGGAAAGAAGTACTACATCTGCAGCCATTCTAATCACTGGGCCAGGGTCTGCACCACCGTCAATAACCCAACAGCTTTGGAGGTCAAAAGCATGATGTTGGTGTGTGTGGTGGGCACTAAGAAGTGTTGTTTCGCTGGCTGCGGCCCGGTCAGTTGCCGTCCCGGTCAGTTGCCATCCCCATCTGTTGCCGGTGCGAACCCGAACTCAGTCCCTGACTTGGAGCAGCACCTTACTTGGTTTCATGCATTGTTGTTGTGCTCCCAGTGGCTCTGCATGCTCGTTTGGCTTGGGACCTCCGTTGTGCTGTGGTGGTTCTGTAATCACCATGTTCATTGAGGACCCTTCACCCCTTGTCTCCGTCATCGGTTGAGGCTCATCGTGGGTAAGGAAGGTGTCCGGTGCCTCTCCAGTGTCGCTTGTTGAAGTGGACTCCTCACCTGTCTGCTTGGTCGGAACTTCTGTAGCTTGTTGAGTGAGGGTATGGGAGCAGTCCCGTTCCTCCTCTTTGCTGTCTGAAGTGCTCTGCTGTGCCGCATTGTGCGTTGTGTCTGTGCCTGGCTGCTGCTGCTGTGCTTTGGGGTTTTCTACATACTCAAGACTCCCCCTCTTGCAGCTCTGATTCTGGCTGAGGGGGGAACGGGGATGAGTTTGGTCTCTGCTCTCTCTCCGAGCGGCTTGCCTCCTGAGAGCGCGGAATGCGTGCTTTGGTATTGATGCTGATAGAATAATTTTCATCATAATCATTCTGAGTCAAAAATCAGGCTAAATATTTGAATGTAAGTATATTTATTTACCCCATGGCCACTGGGGGAGAGATTACATGATAGTGGTTCTCAGTCCACGCACACAAAATCCCTAACCATACATTTCTAAGCCTGGTGTTTTTATAGCTGTAAGGATAGATAAACAATGGGGAGAAGTCCTTGACAGATCTTGGAGACAACTCCTGAAGGCAGTCTAAGTGTCTATAAATCTAATCTATTCCTGGTCACAGAAACTTAGCAGAGCAGGTTAATAAAATAAAAGAGATTATCTAGGTCACCCTTTACGTCTCTGCTGACCTGCATTCACTCACACACACATCCACTGAAGGTCACAGATAGAAAATAATTGCTCACAGAAACACCAAAAATATATCAAACATGAAAGAGTAATATAAAGGAATATATGAACTTATTTTACATGGAATGCATATATAAACACCAGACATGAAATGGGAAAGTCATGGAATAATAATGTAATAATAATATGGATAATACAGAATTTTTCTATCAGATGCCATCCTCAATTACTTCATCCCACACCACAGTGTCATCATCCAGGTCCGCTGTGCCCCAACTGCCGCATCTGAACCATTCGAATCCAGTGCTGTCTCTGATAGCAAAGCCCAGTCTGTAGAAAAGGTCACATCCCTCAATGTTGTCACCGTGCGCTGTCACCTGGAATGTGAAGTTGTACAAAATTTTGGGTTTGCAGCAAACAGTCATTTCCACTGTTCCTGTTATGACCCAAGCGCCGGTTCTGATCGCGCTCGGGCAAAGTTATTCTCGCTGCCAGCCTTGACAGCTGTGGGCTGTATTCTGGCCTCGCCGGGCTCTTATTGTGAAAGTGCTCGGTGGGGCTTCCGCCTGTCAACGGCCGGTCAGCTGATTGTCATTACCATCGTTAGTGCTTCGCCCTTTTAAGCCCGGCACTGACAACGGTAAGACGCAGGAGTATCAGTCGACATCCAGTCAACGTTACGTGAGGATTGCTTGTGTATTCTCATCCTGCCAAGCCCTGGGTCTGCGCCTCGTCATACCTGTGAGTGCCGCAGACCTTCATGTCAGGTCTGTCATCTTAGTTATGTCACAGTTAGCTCGTAGCGGCTGAGTTAGCCCTACGAGCCCAAGTCTCAGTCATGTGTTTGTTTGCCCTTATGGGTTCATAGGTTCAGGTTCAGGTTACTTTATTTGTACCCGTAGGTAGATTTGTTTTGCAGTTGGTGACATCCATATTTACAAGCCACTAATTACATTCAACATAGACACAAACACAGGCACACATCTTACAAAATAGGTAAATATAAAATATGTACAATATAATTTTATAGCTTGTTCAACTCTTTGACAGCAGCAGGGACAAAGCTGTTTTTGTAGCGCTGGGTTCTACTTTTTGGGACAGCAAACCTCCGTCTGGAGGGAAGAAGCTGAAAGTTGCAGTGCAAAGGGTGGGAGTCATCATTTAAAATCGAGTCGGCCATCCTCTGTACTTGTCTGGTGTACAGAGATGTCAGGCTCAGCTGTGACTCACCAAGCAAACGACTGGACCATCTGACTACCTGATCCAAGGATTTCCTCTGTTTCAGTTTTATCTGACCAAACCATGACATTAAAGAAAAGGATAAAACAGATTCAATAAAAGCCCGATAGAACATAGTCATTATGGTTCGGTCAATTTGGAAGCGTGCAAGTTTCCTCAAACAATGCAAATTTTGCTGACCCTTTTTGCACACCCTTTCACAGTTCACCTCAAAGTTCAATCCACTATCAATAATCGTCCCAAGATATTTGTACGATTGTACACATTCGGTGGTCTGGCCTTTTAGTATGGTGACTTTGTGCCTGGGAGTTTTCCTCCTAACGTCAATAATCATATCTTTCGTTTTTGTTGTATTCAGCTGCAGGTAGGAATCCTCACACCAGTGAACAAAGTCATCAACTACTGGGCCGTGGCCACTCTCACCATCCTTGAGGAGACTGACAATGACTGAGTCATCAGCATACTTTATAATGTGTCTGTTGTCATGTCTACTCCGACACATGTTTGTGTACAGGATGAAGAGTAGTGGTGACAACACACACCCCTGAGGAGAGCCAGTAGAAGAGCACTTTAGGTCAGACAATGTGCCATTGACCCTTACTCTCTGCGTCCTGTTGGTTAAGAAATCCAGAATCCAACCCACCAGATTATTGCTTAAATCAAATTGTTGCAGGAGCCTTTCAACTAAAATATGAGGTTGGATTGTATTAAAGGCAGAAGAAAAGTCCACAAATAAAAGCCTGGCGTGTGTCCCATTAAAATCCAGATGTTTAAAAAGCATGTCAAACAGAGTGACAGTGGCATCCTCCACTCCTCTGTGAGGCCTATAGGCAAACTGCAGAGGATCCAATGCATGTTCAGTCTGCCTTAGGACCTCACATCTGACCAGTTTTTCAAAGATTTTCATTAAAATTGAAGTCAAAGCAACTGGTCTAAAGTCGTTTACCGTTTTAGGACAGCTGGATTTTGGTACGGGAACAACCACGGCATCTTTCCAGATCTTAGGCACATGTTGTGTCTGTAAGGACTTATTGAAAATATAATGAAATATAGGACTCAGTTCATATGCACAGGACTTTACCAGGCGTCCACATATATTATCAGGGCCCTGACTTTTGTTCACTTTTACAGCGCGGAACTCCCTTTTAACATCCTGCATCTCAATATTAAAGTGCTGATTGTCTTTGAGTTTCTGTTTCAAATCTTGGATTTCTGTGCTAAAATCAAAGGAGTCAAAACGACCATAAAAACAATTAAGAGCATTAGCCAGCTCTGTGTCTGAACTAAAACCATCTAAAAACACACGATTACTGTGCTCTGTGCTCTGAAGGCCTGCAATAGTTTTCATACTGGCCCAGGCCGAACCAAGTTTATTTGCTGCCATCTTACTTTCCAACTCTGATTTATAATTCTGTTTTGCTCTTAAAATTTCAGACTTCAGCTCCTTGGTGGCAACCTGTAGCTCAGAAACAGACCCCTGTTTAAAGGCAAGAGCTTGCTCTTGCTCGTCCCGGAGCTTGCTCATAGTTGTGTTTTGTCACGTCTGTAATAAATAACATCTTAGCCAAACTCTCTGGTGAACTCTGTGGCGTCTCTTGGTGATCTGCGAGGATCACCACATGACAGTATACTCCTGCCAGGTCGCCTAAACAGAGGCGCCACATCGAGACGCCGTTTCACCGGGAGTTTGTGCCTTTATTGGACTGTTGTTTCTTCTCGTTTGGGTGTCAACGTCTGGAGAATGCCGTCTTCCAGGGGGCGCGGTCGGCATCTGGACCAGGAGCTAGCGAGAGCGTTGGAATACGCCGATGGGGTGCTCCTCGCCGCTACATTTGACGACACCTCCAGTTACATGCGTTGGCATCTGGGCGTCGCTGAGGAGTATCTGGACAGCCTTCCCCTCAACTACGACGATCATCCGGAGGTGATATCGAGGTGGGAGGAACTCGCCGCTCAGCGCGAGGTTCTTCGTGGGCTGGAGGAGGAAGAGAGCGGGAAGCAGAGGAGGAGGCATCCTCGCTCCCCACGTTGGTGTCCCGTTCCCGTCCCGGAGCAGGTCCAGGAGTACGCGCCGTCTGGGGGCCGCCGAGGACGTCGGCGTAACGGCGCGGGCAACCCTCAGCGGAATCCCCGGCTGGACTCGCTGCTGGCGTATCCCGTCAGCGAATCTCCGAGAGCGGCCCCACCTCGTTTTCCTAGGGGGCCCTCTGTCGCCATCCAGCGGGGAGAAGGAGGAACGACGTTCCCCACAGCAGGAACCATCTCTGCCCCAGGAGGAAGGCAAGTGATCGTCTGTTTGTCACATCTTAATAATGATCTGCCTTGTCTGACTCCTGGGGGCGGAGTTCGGGGTTCGCAGCCCCCCGAGCTCCCTCCACCTGCTGTGGATGAAATTATTAAACCTACTGCCTCTGTGTTCTCCCCCGTTGAGCGGTCCGCGACGCCAGGCCAGCGTCGCCGGACGAAGAGGGCCCCTGCAGTGCCGGATAGCCTGCATCCGGCCCTGCAGTCACGTCTTGGACGGAGGAGAGGAGCGGACTGCGGCCCGGAGCCTGAGCCGATGAAGAAGCGTCCCCGGGTCTCCATGCCGGAGCGGTCCGAGCCAGTGGGTCAAGGGTTCCCTGCCTCCACGCCATACGGGTCGTTGGTGTGGACAACAGCGTGGGAGGAACCTGAGGCTGCAGGTGACATCATGCCAGCTGCGGAGCCTCCGTTGACCATCGGTCGACATAAACTGTCGGGGGGTGGTAGTGGTCCCTGGGTGTGTCTCAGTATTTGTGCTTTTTTTTTTTTCTTTGTCCTGGTTATTTTGTATCTAGTGCTCATACCTTTGTTTTTGAAAGCTACAGTCAAATCATAGTCATGTTATGTCAAAGCAATTTTAGATTGCCTCATGTGTTTTTGAAAGCCACAGTCTAGCCATAGTCAAGTTATGCTTAGCAATTTTAGATTGCTTCATGTGTGTTTGCAGTAGCCCTGCTGGCTTATGTATAGTCTGGGTAGAGCGTGTGGTGCTCTGGTTTTTTTGTTTTTGTTTCGTGTATAGTTTGACATGAGCGAGTAGTGCTCTGTTTTTGTTTCATAGTCTGGTATGAGCGAGTAATGCTCTGTTTTTGTTTCATAGTCTGGTATGAGCGGGTAATGCTCTGTTTTTGTTTCATATAGTCTGGTATGAGCAGGTAATGCTCTGTTTTTGTTTCATAGTCTGGTATGAGCGAGTAATGCTCTGTTTTTGTTTCATATAGTCTGGTATGAGCAGGTAATGCTCTGTTTTTGTTTCATATAGTCTGGTATGAGCGGGTAATGCTCTGTTTTTGTTTTTGTTTTTTTTTGTCTCATGTTAAGCCTGGTATGAGCGGGTAATGTTTTGTTCTTGTATTTAGTTTATCTGGCTCTGTAGTTCTGGTCCTTATTTTTCCCCATGTGTATTTGTTCTCTTGTGTTTATCTGAGTTATTTTTTTTCAGGTCATCACTCTGTTTTTTGAATATTTGGTGTTTTGTGTTCAGTAGTCTGTGATTTTGGTCTGAGTTGTTGCCTTGTCATTGTCTTGTATGTTTTTTTTTTTTTGTCTTGTTCATGGGTTGGTTTCTCTCCCTCCGCACCTGTCCCCCAACCTCCCTCCCTGGGGGGGGCGGGGGGCAGGGTGGTTCCTTGGGGCGTTCGGAGTCCGCCCGTGGAGGAAGGGTACTGTTATGACCCGAGCGCCGGTTCTGATCGCGCTCGGGCTAAGTTATTCTCGCTGCCGGCCTTGACAGCTGCGGGCTGTATTCTGGCCTCGCCGGGCTCTTATTGTGAAAGTGCTCGGTGGGGCTTCCGCCTGTCAACGGCCGGTCAGCTGATTGTCATTACCGTCGTTAGTGCTTCGCCCTTTTAAGCCCGGCACTGACAACGGTAAGACGCAGGAGTATCAGTCGACATTCGGTCAACGTTACGTGAGGATTGCTTGTGTATTCTCATCCTGCCAAGCCCTGGGTCTGCGCCTCGTCATACCTGTGAGTGCTGCAGACCTTCATGTCAGGTCTGTCATCTTAGTTATGTCACAGTTAGCTCGTAGCGGCTGGGTTAGCCCTACGAGCCCAAGTCTCAGTCATGTGTTTGTTTGCCCTTATGGGTTCATAGTTGTGTTTTGTCACGTCTGTAATAAATAACATCTTAGCCAAACTCTCTGGTGAACTCTGTGGCGTCTCTTGGTGATCCGCAAGGATCACCACATGACAGTTCCGACATTGCACAGTCTGTGACCACCATATCCATACAGTGGCGTTGGGTTCTTCTTGATTTTGAAGTTGGGGAAAAATTTATTCATCGTGGCCCAGTTTAACATCGACCGCACTGCCACCGTGTCGAGCAGGAGTGGTACAGCTACTCTGTATAATTCTACCATGCTGTATGAATAACCATTGACGTCGGAGCTTACCGAATAAATGGTCGTTGTTGGCGGGTGGGCTGGCTCACTTGGCGGATCCCATGGTGCTGACGACCGGTATATTCTGGTGAAATGGTTCAGGTGCCCACACTTGTTACACTGTTTTCCTCTTGCCGGGCAAACTTGTGCTCTGTCCTGGTGCATCAGGGACCCACAACCCCTGCAGACAGGGCCTCTTGGAGCGAACCTTCGGCTCACTGCATTCACCTCATACTCTTCTGCTGTGTACTCTTCGTCCTCCGTGTCCACCACGTTAGCTAGCTTTGATAGTCCGGATAGCCTCTGTGTTTGGCGCCCATTTAGCTCCATGGCTAACTTCTCTGCTGCTTCTAACTGGAGTGCTAGTTCAACCGCTCTAGCTAGTGTCAGGTCATTAGGCGCCATTAGCGACCTAGCTCGTAGTCCAGCGCTACTTTTTTTTTAATTATTTTTTTTTATTACTTATTTTGTACCCGTAGGTAGATTTGTTTTGCAGTCTGGTGACAAACCACCAGCTGCCGGTCGCTGCGTGCGCAAGCGCCCCTTAACTCCCAAACCTGCATGTTTTTGAAATGTGGGAGGAAACCTGAGAAATCCCAGAGTAAACCCACGCAAACACGGGGAGAACATGCAAACTCCACACAGATCACTGTTGGCCGGGGGCAGGGATCGAACCCACGATCTCACGGTCCCCGCGATCCCCCGGCCGAGGGTAAAACTGTGCTGCCACAGTGCTAACCACTGCGCCACCGTGCAGCTACATGTGTGTTCGGCCAATTGGTCCTGCGCCATTTCATCTTCCAGCGGCCCAAAACGGCACACCCTAGCCAACTGTCTCAGATCAGTGACAAACTGTTGCATTGGCTCACTGACTCTCTGTCATCTCTGGCAAAAGCGAATCCGTCGTACTGTCACGCTGTTTGGTGTGGCAAAATGGTTAGCACTGAGGCAGCACAGCAACTCACCCTTGGCCATGGGATCCCTGTTTCAATCCCAGCCCCTGACCAACAGTGATCTGTGTGGAGTTTGCATGTTCTCCCCATGTCTGTGTGGGTTTATTCCGGGAGTTCTCAGGTTTCCTCCCACAGGCCAAAAACATGCAGGTTAGGTTAATTGGAGACTCTAAAAGTGGCCCTAGGTGTGAATGTGTGTGTGAATAGTAAAGGGATAGCGCCGTACCGTGGCTGCTTCATCCATCCAGGTGGATGCCCTCAATTTCCCCTCTGGGGATCAATAAAGTATACAAGATCATAAAAAAAAAAATATTAGCTCCACAACCTCTTCATACAAGTACGTCGTGCCAAGCGTGCGAAGAATCCTTTGGCCCTCCATGGCTAGGTTGTGGACAAGTAGTGCTCGCATCCTCACCTTATCCAACTTTCTCACGTCCAACGCTGTAATAGAAGTCTCAAATGCCTCCAGCCATTGTAGCCATGGAACTGGTGGTTCCCCTGGTAGCTCATGAAAAAGCTGCAGCAGTGTTACACATACCTCCATGGTTAATCCTCCGTTGTCAAATGTTATGTCCACAAACCTGGCAGTAAAGAGACGGACAAGGATACTGCACTGGAACTGGACTTTATTACCAAACTATGTACACGGCATTACACACACTGTTACTGTACCGAGTTGCCTGGGCAAGAGTGCCCTGTAATGGCAGACTATCCCATATATGGGCTGGCACGATGACGGCACCAGCCAGCTGCTTCATCACGCTGCTCCCTATTGTTAACCCCTTTACTACAAATAGGATGAAAGAAGAGTCAACAGGCTTATGTGAGCTTCATAGAGAAAAAATGGTTAAACTGTAATTCACATTATATTTAAGCTAAACTAAACTTCAGTGATTCATGACTACTTTTCATTATTACTAGAGTAAACTAAACATAAACTTGCTATTCCATATTAACATGCATTGAATAAAGTTTCTTGTAACATACTTTTCAAACATGCAATACATTCAAATCAATGATTAATAAAACATTTCAAACTAGAATTGTCCATCGGAGTTCAATCCTGATCTTCCCATGTGTCCTGAGAAGTATCTTCTGAAAATTGAGAGTCTTCGGAATAAAAAGGCTAATCCTTGTAGGATTCTTGTTAATTTGAGAATAAGACATCATACTTCACTCTTCCACTTGGGGACAATGTTGGACTTCCCCAATTTTTGAGAGAAAGGGAGGGATCTGGTAAATCTCAGTGGGCTATTAAAACATAAATCAAAACAAATCAAATCAAATCAAACTTTATTGTCATATTGCTGTACATACAACTGTAGTGCAGGCAAGATGAAAAAGTTGTCAAGTTGATGTTTGCCTTTGTCAAAATTAATGATAGGGAGTGAATCTGTTCCTGGCACGAAGTGCAGTCAATTTGGACATGGAATGTGGATTCAAAAGCTCTGTCCATAGGTGAAAGGAAAGGGTTTTTTACAATGAGGATCTGAGTTCCTCTCCAAAGAAAGGATGAATTTCTAATTTCAAACCAGCTGGTAACACTACAATGGCTTTAAACTTCCTAAATTTCAATGAAAATAAGACTGAAGTGATGATGTTTGGACCCAGTGGTTCTAGTGAGTCCCCATCTGTTGACTTGGGCCCCTTGGCATGGTTTGTTAAGCCAACTGTTACTAATTTGGGTTTTGAGTTGGACAGTGATTTTAAATTAGATCCTCAAATCAGTGCAGTAGTGAAGTCCAGCTTTTTTTAATCTAAGGGTGGATTCACGCTACAACGTTAGGACCAACTTTTACTGATGTTCTGGCAAACGTCTGGCTCTGCTGGCAAAAGTTGGTACAAGTTAATGATAGTTGATGTTTGTAGGCAAACGTTGGCGAAAGTTGTGTTCTTTGAATATTTTCAGCATGCTGAAAATTTGCAGATGTTTAGAAATACATGTTGGTGAAAGTTGTGCTCAGTTTGTAAAAGTTCCCGAGCGCTGGTCTAAGTTAGGTAGAGATCGTCTAGGTCCTCCTAAGTTAAGCTCCATTGGCAAACGTTGACTGAAATGCTGGTGGAAGCAGATATTTTTAGACCAAAACTCACTTCAGACATGCACTGACAAAAAAATGGAGAAAAGGGGGAATTAAAAAAAAAGAAAAATATATGTCCTGTCTTGTTGTGATCCCTTAACCCTTGCCAGGGTCGTTGGGGCACTGCAGTGATGAGCGTTGCACCAGCTTCCTTTATCTCTGGTGGTCATGGGCAATTGTTGGGTAGTGGCAAAGTCTTTCCCTGTCCACTCAGTAATTTTGTCTGACCACCAGCCTTCTCGTCCCCTGTACTGTTCCTTGGAGGCTCGTCTTGGAGAGACCATCTGATCTTGCCACATGTACATAATCTCCCAAAATGTGACAGCCCAAAAGAAAAAAAAATCTCATTGTGAAATTTGCCATTCTTAATTTTCTGCTCCATGCATAATCATTCTCCAGGATTTATTGGTTTGGCTTCCATTGTGGGGGATCAAACAGAGCTGATGTGATGTCAAAAAGTAAATGATGTTTAAAGGGGTTTTATGTTATTTTAATGGAGACAGTTGTAGCAGTCAAAATATAATCATCCGTCATTTTATTTATATGATGATACACTAAATAGTTTTGTATTCCATCCACATTCATGTTTTAATTGCGGACTTACTGTTGGACTCTATAAAGAGGCATTATTGTATTTTTTTAGAGGAGTGAATGAAGGAATGAATGAATGTACAGGAGGAAAGGGCATGCAGAAGTAACTGCATAGTGTGTCTGGGGTCCAATGTCATCCCAGACCCCAGACACAGGTTATTGTTGTATTTTATTTCCCCGTTTTTGTTTGTTCTTATATCTGGGTTTATCTGTGTTCCTGTTTTGCCTCTCTCTCTCTCCAGGCATTCCTCACTGGTTGCTCACAGCCTTCCTCTGCTGCTGAGCAGCTTGCAATCAGCTCACCTGCAGCTCAGCTCACACATGAATCCATTCATGTAATCAGTTCACTGTGTATTTAACTCTGTCAGTTCATTCACTCCCTGTTACTCCGTTAATCAACCTGGTTAGATGAGCTTGCAGCCCGAGCTCCTAGTTATCTTCCTGTGAAGACTATGCTGGTGCTGTTATCCCCTGGAGCTCAGCCTCGCTCCGAGACACCCTGTGTAAGTCCCCTCTCTTCCTATCCAAGTTCACGTTTCTTCCCCTTCAGAGGCCCAGCTCGGCCCTGAAGTGTGACGTGGATTTCTACCTTGTTTACCTAAGCTGTACTGAGCTGAACTGTTTCACCTGCAGTGCAGCATATTTTTCCAGAGCTGGGTCCCGCTCCGCAGCGCTGCAGGGTGGTTTATCTTTGGACACTTTTTTTTTCTTTGGATATTTTGTATTGGACACTTTTTGAACTGTTTGCTTTTTGGTTATAATAAACACACACTTCATCCAGCATGTGGGCTCGTCTCTTTTCCTTTGACACATAGGAATATGAAATGAAAATAAATACTGAAACGTATGCCCAAGGAAGATGTGTTCACTACAAAAGCCGGTCCGGAATGGCAGGAAGCCTCCACAAACGTTGATCTTTATATGAGCTGACCTGTGCTGAGTATTCGTTTGCTCAAGTTAACTTAAGTTGGCAACAGCTATACATACAGTATGCTAGCCTAAGCTGGCAAAAGTTTGCCAATGCTGAATGCAATGCTGATAAATGCTAGCAAAAGTTCTTAAAAGTCTGTAAAAGTTTGTAGAAGTTGGTGTGCGCTGGATTTTAAAAAAACCTGCTCACGAACGTAGTTTCACTGATGTTTGGACTAATTTCTATGATTTTTCAAAACGTCTGTCAAAATCAGTCCAAACGCTATGGTGTGAACCCAGCTTATGGCAGCTGGCAAAGGGTAAACCAGTCCTTTCAAAGCAGCACTTTGAAACAGTAATCCATGCCTTCATCATGTCTCGGCTGAATAACTGTAATGCACTTTATGTTGGAGTTAGCCAGTCTTTCCTCTCACATCTCCAGTTGGTTCAAAATGCAGCTGCACGTCTTTTAACTGGAACACGTAAGAGGGCCCTCATTACACCCAATTTAGCTTCCCTTCACTGGCTGCACTTTAGGGTTCATTTTAAAATTCTTTTATTTGTTTTTAAATCATTAAATGGCCTTGCCCCGCCTGACCTCTCTGAGCTGCTCCATCCTTACACTCCTGCTCGGTCTCTCAAGTCAGCTGATCAGCTGCTCCTGGAGATACCGCAGTCAAAGAGGAAGCTCAGAGGGGACAGAGCTTTCTCTGTTGCTGCTCCTAAATTATGGAATAATCTGCCTTTGTCCATCAGACAGGCCTCTTCACTGTCCAGTTTTAAAACTCATCTTCAAACCCATTTTTATTCTCTGGCTTTTGACCCAGTTTGAGACATTGATTTTATTTGTGATTGCCTCTATTGTATGACTATTGTTTTATTTGTGCTGTTTTGTACTTTTTCAGCTGTATTCTATTGTTTTTATGTTTCATGTTTTTATATTTTATTCATCGTTGATGTACAACACTTTGTGTCAGCTGTCATTGTTTTAAAAGTGCTTTATAAATAAAGTTGGATTGGATTGGATTGGAAAAATATTTTGTGTGCTTAGTTGGGACTTTTTTTTAACCTAATAATGACGGTTCTAATCAACAGTGAAAGAGTTCACAATGGTTAAGGTGAAGCACTTTTTTCAGGAACCTTCCATGTAGTAGCAAATTATAAAGCATACTAGGTGTTGTCAAGGCATGAGGGTTTTTCATTATAATTCTTTATTAGTCCCACAGTGGGAACTTTACAGTATTACTCAGAGTAATAAAGGCAGAAGTAGACAACTTGAAGTAAAATAATCCATCCATCCATCTTCTTCCGCTTAATCCTTTTCGGGTCGCGGGGGGCTGGAGCCTATAATAATAATAATAATAATAATACACATGCCCTCATAATAATTTACATAAGTACTAATAATTTTGGCCTTTTTTTACAGTGTAATTAATGTTTTATGAATGAGGGTTTTATTTTTTTAACAAAATAATTTCAATTTAAGTTCTTTTTTTGTTTCATTTTTGACATAAAGCCACTTTGTAAAAAAGGATTTTTTAAAAAAAAATCTCTACAACACTTGCTAGCACTTCCCAAGGGTAATGAAATGGCAACAGTTCCAATAATATTATTATTAAATCCAATAATATTTCAGTGCTGCGGGGCTATAACTGGACTCTGCTCATAAGAAATGATGATTTTTTTGCTTTTATTTACAGCGTGTTAATGCTGTCCTTTGTGTTGGTTTATTGATTTTACTCTTCTCTTTTGCTATTGTGCTGCACACTATAGCCTACGTAATTGTTGCACAGTAATTACATTATTGTGAAAATAAATAATTTATATATTAAAAAAACAAAAATCGTTTAACTAGTCATTAATTTAACTGATTTATCAATTTTGCAGCACTGAGGTGCTCTTGTGTTTGTAAAGCACTGACCATAACTCTGTCCATCTCATAAGTCCTGATCAGAGCGCCTTGAGAATCCAGGCAACAAGACACGTCAGAGCCTCTGTGCATAATTGCTGCAGAGATGGATGTCCTGTCTGCACCCAATTGCTCCTGTCCATTTTTCTATCTGATGAATGAGGAGAGGAGATGGCACCCTGTCATCGGCCGTGTTGCTGCTGGCAGAAACAGTAAATCTCCTGCTCAAAGTCACCCCCTGGTTTTAGGTGGCGAGGGAAGGTGTGAAGTGGTAGTGTAAGGAGGATGTTGAGAAACGGAAACCACCATCCCCCCATCATCACCACCACACAAACACATAAACCGGAGTGGTGGCTCAGTTGGTAGAGCATCTGCCCTACACCCGGGAGGCAGGGGTTCAAATCCCGGCCAGGTCATGCCAAAGACCATATATAAAAGCGGAACTTCCTACCATCCAGCTTGGTGCTCAGCAATAATGGAATGGAGGAGGGAAATCTGTGGCGGCACCTTGCATGGCCGCGGCCCTTCTAATTCTACATATGGGATGTGTGTGATTGACGCTGTAGATAGGAAAAAGCACAATTTTGTTCTACTGTACATGATTGGTTGTATGGTTGAATGACAATAAAGGGTGATTAAACACATTCACACAAATACATGTTTTGTCATGATCTGGTGTACGGGCAGGGGCTGTGCCCAGTCTTCAGCTGAGTTTAGTCTTTTTTGTTTGTTTGTTTTTCTGTTCACCTTGTTTTCTATACTTGGTTCCTGTTTTTGGTCAGTTCATTATTAGTTTCCGTACTTTCTTTTATGGTTGTCTTGATTATTTTTGATCAAGATCTGTCCTTCAATTCACATATTAAATTTGTTTCTAAGACTGCCTTCTATCATTTGTGTAATATTGCCAAGATTAGGAGCATCTTGTCTCAGAGTGATGCTGAGAAACTGATCCACGCTTTTGTTAGCTCGAGATTAGATTATTGTAATTCTTTATTATCAGGCTGTCCTAAAACATCTTTAAAAAGTCTTCAGCTGATCCAAAATGCTGCAGCATTAGTTTTAACAGGTACTAGAAAGAGAGATCATATCTCTCCGGTTCTGGCCCCCCTTCACTGGCTTCCCATAGAGTTTAGAATTAAGTTTAAAATCCTTCTTCTTACTTTCAAAGCTCTAAACAATCAGGCTCCTTTTTATTTAAAAGATCTGATACTACCGTATTATCCTAACAGAGTACCACGCTCCCAAAATGCAGGATTACTTGTAATACCTAGAATCTCCAAAAGTACAATGGGAGGCAGAGCCTTCAGTTATCAAGCTCCTCTCCTGTGGAACCAGCTGCCAATCTGGATTCGGGAGTCAGACTCGATCTCTGTTTTTAAGAATAGGGCTAAAACCTACCTTTTTGATATAGCCTACAATTAGGGAGGGATCATGTGTTTCTGAACCCTCCCTTAGTTATGCTGCTAATAGGTTTAGTCAGCCGGGGGACCTCCAATAATGCACTGGGCCTCACTCCTTTCTTCACTCTCAATGAAATATTTTTTTTTTTTGCTGGTCATTAACATCTGTTTGTTCTCTCCCATAGATTGAGTCCCCATCATGCTGTTTGCTCGCTGCATGTCTGTTCTTTTCATCTTCTCTGTCCCCTCACCCCCCAGCCAGTCGAAGCAGATGACTGCCCCTCCCTGAGCCTGGTTCTGCTGGAGGTTTCTTCCTGTTAAAAGGGAGTTTTTCCTCTCCACTGTCGCCAAGTGCTTGCTCACAGGGGATCACCAGATTGCTGGGGTCTATTTGCAACTGTGGGGGTTCCCCCTACAATTGATAGTGCTATGAGATGACTGTTGTTGTGAAATGGCACTATCTAAATAAAGTTGAATTGAATTGAATTGAATTGAATCATTGCGGGCGCTGTGACAGCTCGTGCGTGTCACTTCCGGCTGTCAGATTCTGTTTGCAGGCTGTCACGGCTGCCAGTAATGATCACCACTCATGATCCCACAAGTGTTGTCAGTCCGGGGTTTCATATTTAAGCTGTTGGTGCCACTTCCCTGGTGCAATGGCATAAAACCTCTCCAGTGAGGAATCCCATGGACTTTAGCAACTAAGTTATTATTTACCTGTCTTTTGCTCACGTTTCCTTGTTTATCCTGGCGTTCATCGCCCCAGCCTCAGAGCTGTGTTTTTCGTTCGTGTGTGTTTGGGATTTTGTGTTTCTTTTCTATTAATAAATTTGCAAACTCACAGTCTGCATTTGGCATCCCTGTTTGCCCTCAGAGAAGGCGCTTCATGACAGTACGCCACTGCCAGCAAGACGCCAGCAAACTGACTTTTGCCCTTTTTTCCCCTCCTGTGTTTTTCTTTAAAATCTGTGTTTTTTCTGGGCGCGAAAATCCCGAGCCTCTTGCCACTCTCCAGCAGCAACAGCCCCACCTTCTCCTCCAGATAGTGGCCTGCATCATCACAGGAGGAGCGAGAGGAATGCAGGCAGGTTTTGGCAGCGGAGGCGGAACTACTTTTGGATTATAAGCTATGGCTATTCCCTGAACTCACAGCCCAAGTAGGGGATGGATGCCCAGGTCTGCTTGCCACCTTGCCTACAGGGGCAGATCGACCAGGAACTGCACTGGTGCCCTCGCCCGCTACAGCCATAAGGGAGGAGCCCTCGGGGTCATTTGCAGCAGCCACCACTGCACCGTGGGAACAAAGGCAAGTACCTTTTCATTTTACTACACCTGAAAATGAATTGCCTTGCTTTGCTCCTGCTGGGGGGGGGGGGGGGGGGCTCAGCTGCAGTCACCCACTTTGGCTGAGCCTCCCCTGCCTGTTGCTGCAATTCTCTCCCCATGCTCAAATGCCTCTTCTGTGTCCTCCCCTGTTCTTCCTGCCTATCTGCCAGTCCTGGGAGGGAGCCGCCAGACAAGGAGGAGGTCAGCAATTCCTGAGGATCTGGTCCCCGCCATGCCACCGTACCCTGGACAGGAGAGGAGTGCCTCCTGTGGCTTGAAATCTAAGCAGACGAAGAGTCCCCTGATTTCGGCATTGCAGGACCCGGTACCATTGGTGAGGTGAGTCCTGGCTCCTTCACGCCGTGCTGGAGTTCCCCCTGCATCAGCCGTCACGTTGGAGGGTACAACAGCATTAGCCACCACGCCTGGAGGTCCACCAGCGCCCATCGCCACATCCATGGTCCCGCCAGTTATTGTTGCCATGCCTGGAGGATCACCAGCTTGTTCAACCACCATGCCTGCTGCCTGGGCCGAAGCAGCAGAGTAGCCAGAGTCCTGGACGGCGGTGGAGTTCAAGTCCAGGCAAGTGCTCTGTTCTGTTCAAACATCTTCAGATTCAGAGAATTCTTGTCTGGCTCAGGGTGGGGAGAATCAGTTGCAGATGTCCTCTGCTCCTGAACAATCCTCACAGGGGTCCACTGCTGCTGGTGATTCTCTCCAGTGTTTGTGTCTGTCCTCCTTTTCCTGAGGTGGCTGTGCTGGGAGGAGTGGCCCAGACAGTGGAGGCCGAGACGTCTCAGCTAGTGTTCCCAGAGGTCTCCATGGGTCCTGCCCTGTCATCGGAGGTCTCCGTGGGTGCTGCGCCCAAGTCTGTGGGTCCTGCCTTGTTGCCGGAGGTCTCCATGGGTCCTGCCTCGTCACCTGAGGTCTCCATGGGTGCTGCACCCCAGTCCGCGGCCTTTGTGGGTGCTGCTTCTCTGTCTGAGGTTACCAAGGATGCGACGCCCCTGTCCGAGACCGCTGAAGGTGCGACGCCCCTGTCCAAGACCGCCAAGGGTGCAACACCCCTGTCTGAGACTGCCGAGGGTGCTGTGCCTCCGTCAGAGACTGCTAAGGGTGCGATGCCCCCGTCTGAGGCCGCCGAGAATACGACGCCTCTGTCTGAGGCTACCGTGGGTGCGATGCCTTTGTCCGAGGTCTCCGTGGGTACTGCACCCCTGCTGTCTGAGGTCTCCATGTGTGCTGCTTCCCCTCCATCCGAGGTCTCCGTGGGAGCTGCTCCCCCTCTGCCCGAGGTCTCCGTGGATGCTGTTCCTCCTCCGCCCAAAGTCTCCATGGGTGCTGCTCCCCCTCCCACCGAGCTCTCCGCAGGTGCTGCTCCCCCTTTGTCTGAGGTCTCTGTGGGTGCTGTGCCCCAGTCCGGGGCCTCCGAGGGTGCTGGTCCCCAGCCCGGGGCTGCCGCAGGTGCGTCGTCCCAGCCCAGGGCTGCGACGAGTGCCACGCCTTCATTTGAGGTTGTCTTGGATCCCCTCTCCTCGTCAAAGGTCCCCGCCAAGCTGCCGTTCCCCTCATCTGGTTTCCCTGCCGGTTGGTCACTGCCACCTCCAGGGGGGATGTGTGGTGCCCTGGGGTCCGCTGGCTCATGAACTCTGGGAGGCCACCCGATGGACTCCTCCTCCTGCTGTGCTGGCTATGGAGTTCAGGGAGGCCACCTGACTTACTCCATCACAAGCGCCGGTGACCTTGGGACTCGAGTAGACTGCCTGAACTGCCTTTTTCCACCATCTAGTTCCCCAGAGTTAGGACCACCATATCTGTGGCAGTATTGTGGGTCATGAGGGTTTTTTTTGGGGGGGGGGTCGGTCTCTCCGACCCTAGTTCCCCCTCCTTCCCCCCAGGGTGGGTTATGTTCTCTTGTTTTTTGGTGGGGTAGGTTTTCTGTGTGTTTGTGTCTTTTCCTTTTCTTTGTCTTTTTTGATGTTACCCTGGGGTGTCTGGGTTCCACCCCTTGAGGAGGGGGCTCTGTCATGATCCGGTGCACGGGCAGAGGCCGTGCCCAGTCTTCAGCTTAGTTTAGTCTTTATCTGTTTTTTTGTTTGTCTGTTCACCTTGTTTGCTGTATTTGGTTCCTGTTTTTGGTCACTTCATTATTAGTTTCTGTACTTTCTTTTATGGTTTGTTGTCTTGATCATTGCGGACGCTGTGACAGCTTGCGCATCACTTCCGGCTGTCAGATTCTGATCGCGGGCTGTCACGGCTGCCAGTAATTATCACCACTCATGATCCCACAGGTGTTGTCAATCCAGGGTTTCATATTTAAGCTGTTGGTACCACTTCCCTGGCGCACCAGCGTAAAACCTCTCCAGTCGGGAATCAGCAGCTAAGTTATTATTTACCTGTCTTTTGCTCACGTTTCCTTGTTTATCCTGGTGTTCATCACCCCAGCCTCAGAGCTGTGTTTTTCGTTCATATGTGTTTGGGATTTTGTGTTTCTTTTCTGTTAATAAATTTGCAAACTCACAGTATGCGTTTGGTGTCCCTGTTTGCCCTTAGATAGGGTGCTTCATGACATGTTTAACACGGTGTTTTGCATTTTCTTGTATTGTGTATTTGCCTCCACCTAAGAAGTCGTGTTTGAGTTCTTTCTCCATTGAATTGTTTAACTGTTAGCATGATTATAAAACAAACAAGATACTAAAATACTCCTTTCCCACTTTCCATCAGACTCCTGAATAAATAACAAACTCCGGACACAGCTTTGCAAATAAGAATTCACACAGTGGTTGCCAAATCTGCACATTCCTCACTTGCACAGTGTACATAGTCTCACCCCATCTCATATCCATATCATCTCTGCTGCTAAATTACCATTGTACAGTCTACTAGGTATTATCATTACAGAGAAATTCTTACACTGGGTGCTAATTTGTACATTACTCATTTGCACATTGCTCATTTGCACACTGTACATAGGCTTATGCCATCTCAGGTTCATATCATCTCTGATATTAATGTACCATTGTCCATTATAGTCATCCAGTGAATTTCCATTTTCATTCTTCGTTTCCTCTAGTTTAACTGCTTTAACTGTCATAATTGCCTAATGTGTGTTATTAGTATTCATTAGTATTAGTACTTAGTATTAAGGTGTGCTTAAGGTGTCCTATTTGCCTAATGGGTGCTATTAGTGTATGTTATTTGTATTTATTAGTATTAGGTGTGTTATTACATTAGGGACAAGAGTTGCAATAACAAGAGTTATTACATTAGGGCCCATCCAGGGACAAGAGTTGCAAATTAGCTAATAGCTATACACTCTATGTGCAACACATCAGATTGATTGTCTTTGATTAATTGTCTATGTTTATTGCACTGTCCCTGTCAAATAAACTAATCTACTACTATTATTAGTATTGATGTGTATCTATTACCTTGGCATTCGTTCAGAGAGCAGAGTAAGAATTTCATTGCTCAGGAAATGTTGCATTTCTTAACTGTGCACATGATAATAAAACCCTTTGAATCCTAATGAATGGTTTTGACATGACAATTTTACCAGTGATGTGGCCCCAACTTGGAAATTACTAAATTTTGGAGTCAGACTATGTCACAATATGGAGTGATAGGCAAGTAATTTGGAAACACCTCATGAATGGTTAAAGCGTACCTCTGGTGGTCGTGAAGACGCATTTAACTTGAAAACATTATGAAAAAGTATTTCTTATTTTGGTAAATAATTCTTGCCAGCCATATACCACCAGACATATATTCAAATAGGACCTTGGCCATGGGCAGCCAATGAAAACTGTGGGCGCAGCCATGACACATGCGGATGTGACGTCACTTCGTTGATACTCAACAGTCAATGCTCCGCCTGTATGAGAGACTAGGGTGCTGTTGTGAGTGTTTTTATTCTATTATGGCTGAATTGTCGGACTCTGAGGAAGAATTTGTCCAACATGGCTACAGGTTTGAGCCAGAAAGGTCTTCTGAGGGTTAAAGTGACGAAGTGGTCCTCACACACAACGCAATTTCGTCTGAAATTATTCATCTGTGCCCTGTTTCCGCTCCGATCTTCTGACAAGGTGAGCTGGGTTTGGGTACACAAAAAAAGTGTTTCTTTGTTTTTTTCGCTTATTATTCAGACATCCAAAGGCTTTACATTCCGCCATGTTGCGATATCCATATCGCATTGTATGTTTTTGTTTTTACAAGAGCACCGAGTGTCTGCTGCTCTGTATATAGTTTTAGAATCATCTTCCGTGTTGCGGCAGTTACGAGATCAGATGAGACAAGCAGCTGAATTTAAGCATTTATTTTCTACTCGTTTAAGTTCTGCATTTAATATGAACCCTGAGTTTGAAATAAACGTTTGAATTTGAATTTGAATATCCCCGAAGCCGCTGAACTTCCGGGTACTCAGATCGCAATTTTAGAATCATCAGCATTTACGAGCTCAGATCAGAAAAGACGGCTCGCTGAATTTAAACATTTATTTATTTATTTTCTACTCGTTTCAGTTCTGCATTCAATATAAATCCTGAGTTTGAAATAAACGTTTGAATTTGAATATCCCCGAAGCCGCTGCACATCCGGGTACTCAGATCGCAGTTCGGCATTTACGAGCTCAGATCACAAAAGACGGCTCGCTGAATTTAAATATTTATTTATTTATTTTCTACTCGTTTCAGTTCTGCATTTAATATGAACCCTGAGTTTGAAATAAACGTTTGAATTTGAATATCCCCGAAGCCGCTGCACATCCGGGTACTCGAGGCTCAGCCAATACTGATCCAGATCGTGGTGTCAACGAAATTACGTCACAGGAAGCGTCCTGGAAGTCCATGTAGCTGCTAGTATGGCTGTACCCATGTTTTGCTGACATAGCTGAATCAGCACATCAGCAATGGATTTATATCAAATTGCTTTGAACGTGAATTTCAACTTTAACTTGAACTAGAATGTGAGACAGGGGCTCAATATAATATCTTTTTTTTCACGACCACCATAGGTACGCTTTAATTGACTTCTACCAAGATATATTACTAATGAGGCATTTTACTTTCTAAAAACAGATAATTATCACAGCTGTCACTCAGGGCTCATATGTTTTTTGTGGCTTTGTTGTTGCAGTAATTTGATATTTTTCCTGCCATGTTTGGTGAATTACTAAATTACCAGCATTCCCACTTTTAAAAGAAAGCCTACAGTATCTTCGTCTTTCAGCTGCTCCCTTTAGGGGTCGCCACAGCGGATCATCTGTCTCCATCTCAACAAATCCCTTGCATCCTCTTCTTTCACACCAACCCGCTCCATGTCCTCCTTCACTACATCCATGAATCTTCTCTGTGGTCTTCCTCTTTTCCTCCTGCCTGGCAGTTCCATCTTCAACATCCTTTGTCCAATATGTCCACTATCCCTCCTCTGCACATGTCCAAACCATCTCAGCCTTGCCTCTCTTACTTTGTCTCCAATCTGCTCAACCTGAGCTGTCCCTCTGATATACTCATTTCTTAATCCTACCACCCCCTAGTAACTACCAGCGAGAATCTTAGCTTCATCAGCTCTACCTTCTGTGTTTTCATCAGTGCTACCATCTCCAAACCATACATCATAGCAGGTCTCACTATTGTCTTGTAAATCTTCCCTTTCACTCTAGCTGCTATCTTTCTGCCACAAATCACCCCTGACACTCGTCTCCACCCACTCCACCCTGCCTGCACTCTCTTCTTCACCTCTCTTGTGCACTGTCCATTGTTTTGGATCGTTGATCCCAGGTATTTAAACTCATCTACTGTCACTATCTCCTTGCATTTTAACTGTTATATCTGCCTCCCTCTCACTCACACATATGTATTCTGTCTTACTTTCACTGACTTTCATTCCCCTTCTTTCCAGTGCATTCACTCTCCAGGTTCTCTTCTACCTGCTCCCTGCTCTCTCTAAACCCCAAGTCTGACATGGATCCACAGTGGGCTCACTGCATTTTGGTGTCTTTCAAGGCTTTTTCTTTGCCTGTGCTGTGCTGTGCAATCACTGATTTATGCCTTTGCCTCTCTCCTCTGCTTTGATAGATGTTTGTTCTAGGCGGCTTTGTCTAAGGAAAAAGCTGCATGTGAAGGTGGCAGGGCAGTGAAGTGTCAAGAAATGTTTCATGTACTGTACTCCACTCACTGAGGATTGCCTGGTGTAGTGCTGACTGTGACCCAGCAGCACCTCAGATGCTGTGTAGATGCTTTTCTTGTGGAAATGGTTGTATGAAGTGGTGGGATCTGTTTGTGTTTTCTTGTTGCTTCATGGGAGCCTTGTCACTTTGGGTTGTTCCTTTCCCTCAGAAAGCCCCCCCCCCCCTCCTTTTTTGCCTCCCCACTGCCTCGTCTTTGCTTCAATTCTCAGGAAATAACCTTCCATTGCTTTTTCTAGTCTCAGAGGGCCGAGAGATAGAATTCCTCCTTGGTCTAGGGAGTTCTGTGAAGATAGTGTAACAGTCATTTCTCACAGTCACAGCTCCAGGCTCTGTAAAGGAAGCCTCTGCCCGTCCTCCCCTCCCTCCCTTTGCCCCCTCCTCTCTCCCTTCCTCTTTCTAACTTTCTCTCTGCAAGACTGGTGCAGTTTTCAACAAGGTGTGAGAGTTACGAAGAAGCAGCGGTGCAGGAGTGAGGAGACTCACCACAATACTCGCTGCCAGAATCACATTTTCACACTTGCCATCATAGCTGGTGTCACTGCTTTATAACAGATACCAATTTCCACCAGTCTGGCAGTTTCACAGCAACTAAAACTGACTCTAAATCCATGTTCTCATGACATACTGAAGCAGAAGTAAATAAAGTATTAATCATTTTCATTTTAAACAATTTTAGTACATGGTAATATTTGGCTGTATCTGACCACATGGTTAAACTAGAAAAGCACTCAGACAGTGCATACTTCCACCAAGGCTCCTTCCGTCCCTCATGGATCACTTCCAAAATGTAATGGGTTGGTGTGTAGGCCACGAGCCAGTTCTGGTGAAAATTGCATTAAAGTCTATCCACTAGTTTTGGAGGATTCTTGCGAACACACTGTGAGATGATAAGAGCCTTGGTGGAGGTATGCGTTCTCGGATCATCACCAAAATGCTGTGGCTTCCTCTCTAAACCAAGGACCACCTCTGGAAAAACTCCATCCAAATCCATCCAGCAGTTTTGAAGTATTCTTGCTAACACACTGTAAGAAGATAAGAGCCTTGGTGGAGGTATGCATTCTCGGATCATCACCAAAGTGTTATGGGTTCCTCTCTAGGCCAATAACCACCCTCCGGTGAAAATTTCATCCAAATCCATTCTGTACTTTTTGTGTAATCCTGCTGACCAAATTCAAACAAGGTCCTTGGTGGAGGTATGCACTATCAGATCATCACCAAAATGTAATGGGTTCATCCTTGGCCCAAGAGCTACCTCTGGTGAAAATTTCATCAAAATCCATCAGGTAGTTTTTGTGTAATCCTGCTAACAAACAGACGGATAGATGGACAAAGACAAACCACCCCGATTACAATACCTATTTGGCGGAGGTAAAAATAGACTAGAGTTGGGGGGGGGGGCTATCTAGAAAACCTTATACAAGATGAAAGTTGGAGCAACCCTGACATAAGCTCGCACCCTGTGGGGACACATGGCGCAAGTTAGATACACAAAATACAGCACATCAGAGAAAAATTGTACACCTGCACCAGGCTGGGAAGACTGAATCTGCAATAGGTAAGCAGCTTGGTGTGAAGAAATCAACTGTGGGAGCAATTATTAGAAAATGGAAGACATACAAGACCACTGATAATCTCCCTCCATCTGGGACTCCACGCAAAATCTCACCCCGTGGGGTCAAAATGATCATGAGAACAGTGAGCAAAAATCCCAGAACCACATGGGGGGACCTAGTGAATGACCTGCAGAGAGCTGGGACCAAAGTAACAAAGGCTGCATCAGAAGCACACTACACCGCCAGGGACTCAAATCCTGCAGCGCCAGACGTGTCCCCCTGCTTAAGCCAGTACATGTCCAGGCCCGTCTGAAGTTTGCTAGAGAGCATTTGGATGATCCAGAAGAGGATTGGGAGAATGTCATATGGTCAGATGAAACCAAAATAGAACTTTTTGGTAAAAACTCAACTTGTCGTGTTTGGAGGAGAAAGAACACCATACCTACTGTGAAGCATGGGGGTGGAAACATCATACTTTGGGGCTGTTTTTCTGCAAAGGGACCAGGACGACTGATCCATGTAAAGGAAAGAATGAATGGGGCCATGTATCGTGAAATTTTGAGTGAAAACCTCCTTCCACCAGCAAGGGCATTGAAGATGAAACGTGGCTGAGTCTTTCAGCATGACAATGATCCCAAACACACTGCCCGGGCAACGAAGGAGTGGCTTCTTAAGAAACATTTCAAGGTCCTGGAGTGGCCTAGCCAGTCTCCAGATCTCAACCCCATAGAAAATATTTGGAGGGAGTTGAAAGTCTGTGTTGCCCAGAGACAGCCCCAAAACATCACTGCTCTAGAGGAGATCTGCATGGAGAAATGGGCCAAAATACCAGCAACAGTGTGTGAAAACCTAGTGAAAACTTACAGAAAACGTTTGACCTCTGTCATTTCCAACAAAGGGTATATAACAAAGTATTGAGATGAACTTTTGTTATTGACCAAATACTTATTTTACCGAGGAATTTACCATTAAAAATCCTTCAATGTGATTTTCTGTTGTTTTTTTTTCTTATTTTGTCTCTCATAGTTGAGGTATACCTATGATGAAAATTGGAGACCTCTCTCATCTTTTAAGTGGGAGAACTTGCATAATTGGTGGCTGACTAAATACTTTTTTACCCCACTGTAGATGATGACCTGTATAGAAACATGAATCGTACTCGCTGTACAATGCAGGACTACTGGGCACAGGGTGCAATGTGAGGTACTAATCAAACTGCAAGGTGCAGTATGGCAGCATTGTTATGACCAGAATTCAACATTAGAGTGAGTTACTGTATGTGGCACTACAATACCATGAATACAGTGGAAGATCACTTTATGTGAGGACAAAAAGACCAAGTTGCAGAATGTAAAAGACTTCTCAGTATCATTAATGGTGCAAATTCACCTACTATCAAGACAAATCCTTTCACCAGTGCAAAACTGAACTGTTCTCTGAGGTAAACAGCCATCATAATAACAATCTGACTTAGATCATGTGCATCTGCCAGAGACATTCTATTTGGATTATTGCATACACACACTTTCGGTTGCTTCTGATTTTGGGTTGCCACAGTAGATGGATCCACATATTCGATTTGACAAAGATAAGATAAGATAAGATAATCCTTTATTAGTCCCACAATGGGGAAATTCTAGGATTGCAACAGCAAAGGGATAGCAACACTCAGAGCAATAATTTAGAAGATAATAATAATAATAAGAGCAGTGAAAATACATATGTACACATAAATATATATACACACCGCGGAGCATTGTAGCTAGATGGAATAAACAGCATAACGATGTCTTCAGTTACCCCACATAGTATGAATATGCACCCATACAGCATATTTTTGTATTTGAATCAGCCTAGTTGTCACCCTCTGTAGCGAATGATATTGTCCTAGTTGTATAATGGAGGGGCCCATTGTTGTGCAAGTTTGTTGCGTCTTTTGCATTCAATACTTATTAGGTCGTAAAGTTTTTTTTATGACCTCTGCGAGCAGCCCTGCTTAGGTTATAAAGTCTGACAGCTGTAGGTAGGAAGGACCTGTGAAACCTCTCGGTCGCACACCTAGGATGATGCAGCCTACCGTTAAATGAGCTCCTTAGTGCATTCAGCATGTCCTGCATGGGGTGAAACTCGGACTCCAGCAGAGATGACAGCTTAGCCACCATCCTCCTCTCTCCTATCTCCTCCACTGGGTCGAGGTGCTGCCACCGCACAGGTGTAGTGGTGCAGGTGTAGTGTTTTAAAAACAAGGCCTTTGGTCTTGTTTTTAAAATTTATTTAACTTATCACACTGAAAAACTAAATAATTTGGAAAACAGCAAAACATTTTAAGGCAATGTGGACACCTGAATGCCAATCACCCACAAATTTTCAGGTTATGTAAGAAGATTCAAACATTTAGGGAAGGCGTTACTGGGATTACTGAGAGGATTTGGGGTGATGTAGTTTATATGAACCCTCAAATATTTTACCTTGGATTTATAACAAAGTATATATTTTTTTTTTCCACAATATCTTTATTGAACCTTTTTTTTTTTTTAACAAACATGATACAAACAATCAAACACTAACACTAAAGTACTACAAAAAAAAAAAAATGCACTAAAAACACCAACAACCACCAACAAAATCAAATCTTCAACAATGCTCCTCTGTTTAGTCTAGACAATCCAATACATAAGTATACATATTATGTTCACCAGTTTGGAATTTACAAGGTCCACACACATCATTCACCTTCTTCTTCAAGAGTTATGTTTAAATTTTTTACATAATCAATAAAAGGTCTCCATATATTCTCAAACACAATTTCCTTTGATTTTAGTATATATGTTATTCTTTCTAATGGAAGGTTTGTTAACATCTGTCTTAACCACTGAGTCACATCTGGTCTATGAGTCTTTTTCCATAATAGTGCAATACATTTTTTGGCATTAAGCAAACTGAGGTCTATGAATGTTCTTTCACTTTTATTAAAATTATGCTTTTCTGGGTACAGACCCAACAAAAACAGTTTAGGATTCAATATGATTTGTTTTGAGATTATTTTTTCAATTGTTACCCTCACCTCTTCCCAAAACATTCTTATTAATCTACATTCCCATAAACAATGAAATAGGGTTCCTTTACTTTCCATGCATTTTGTGCATGTATCTGGTATATTTTTGTTATATCTATTTAACTCCTCCGGTGTAACATACATCCGCATTAACCATTTGAAATGTATCAATTTAAGGCATGCATTTATTGATTTGGTTTGAGCTTCTGTACAAGCCAATTCCCATTGTTCCTCTGAAATTTCAATTTGCAGATCTTCTTTCCAGTAGTTTAATCTTTTCAGTGAATTTTCACTTGAAGATAGTGTCAATGAGTTATAAAACTCTGAAATAATACCCTTTCTTTTACTATCTTTCATCATCATTTTTTCCAAGGATGAATAAATAGGTCGAGTGAGAGCTTTATTTTGATTTGATCGAATAAAGTTTCTAAGTTGAAGATATTTAAAAAAATGTGTTCTATTGAGATTAAATTTGATCCTCAGCTCTTCAAAAGACATTATGTTGTCTGCACCTGGCAAATATAAATCCTGAATCTTTTGTATCCCTTTTAAATTCCATACTTTAAATACAGCGTCCGCTCTCCCTGGTTTAAAATATTGATTACCCCATATTGGACTAAATTGTGACAATAACTGTGGTTCTTTTAAATAGTTTTTAGCTTCACACCATATTTTGATCATATGCTTTACAAATGGATTTTTAACTTGTTTTTGTAATTTTTTTGCCGAATCTGAGTATATGAATATGGGAAGAGGTAAAGGTAAATTGTATGATTCCATTTCAGTCCAGTGAGGGAGATCATTTGATGAAAAATAATATGTCATAGACCTCAGTTGTGCCGACCAATAATACAACATAAAATTTGGACATTTCAGACCTCCACGATCAAATGGTAAATATAATAAAGACAAACGTAATCTAGCCCTCCTGTTGTTCCATATAAATTCCACTAACTTTTTTTTTATTCTTGAGAATAGATCTAAAGGTGGTGATAAGGGAATGTATTGAAATAAATAAAGTATTTTAGGTAAAATATTACTTTTAAGTATATTGATTCTCCCGATCATCGACATTGGTAGTGACATCCATCTCTGAGTTAACTCACTGATATCTGACATTAAGGCTTCATAGTTGACACTGGCGACTGATTCTAGCTTAGGCATAATTTGGATTCCTAAATATTTAAACTGATTTACAACATTGAATTGATTTACCTCAGGGGCTGGGTAATTTCTCTGGGTCTCATTTAGCATTAATATTGAAGATTTAGTTTTATTTATTTTATATCCTGATATTTCCCCAAAATTCTTTATTAAATTCAACAAGGTTGGAATTGATTTTTTTAGATTCGACATAAACAAAATTATATCATCGGCGTACAGGGAGATTTTATGTTCTGTTGGTCCAACTTTAATTCCATATATTTGTGAATGTAAACGTATCGCTATCGCTAAAGGTTCAATTGCCATAGTAAACAGTAAAGGTGAAAGTGGACAGCCTTGTCGACATCCTCTATTGATTTTTATTGGTTTTGAAATATTGTTATTTGTTAGGATTTCTGCTGTAGCATTATTGTATATTATTTGAACCCATTTTATGAAATTATTTCCAAGTCCAAACCTTTGTAGGACTTCAAAAAGAAAGGGCCATTCAACTCTATCAAAGGCCTTTTCGGCGTCCAATGATAGGAGAGCTGTATCCGGTGCTTCTTTATTAAAATAAATAATATTAAATAGTCTTCTTACATTATGGAAGCCTTGTCTACCCTTTATAAAGCCATTCTGATCTCGATTAATAATATTTGGTAAAATTTCTTGTATTCGTCTTGCTAAAATTTTACAGATTATCTTAAGGTCGGCGTTTAATAGGCTTATTGGTCTCATATTTTCACATTTATTAGAGGGCTTACCTGGTTTTGGCAGCAGTATAATTAAGGCATTATTTATGTATGATGGTAAATTATTATTTTGAAATGCTTCTAAAACCATTTCCAAAAAAGGTTTTATTAATTTATTCTTAAATTTTTTATAAAGGTCAACTGGAAGACCATCTGGTCCTGCACTTTTTCCTGATTTCATATTATCAATGGCTAGCCCAACTTCTTCTTGACTAATTTTAGACTCCAATATCTCCCTGTTTTCATTTGGAATACACGGTATAGATAGTTCGTTCAAAAACCCATTTAGTTTTGTTAAATCAGGTTCATTTTTGGTATCATATAATTTTTCATAGTAATCTCTAAAGGCTCTATTAATTTCTAAAGGATCTATAACTACCTGTCCATTACTTATAAAACTGGTAATTGGTGTTTTAATTTCCAATTGTTTAATCTGCCATGCTAATAATTTTCCTGATTTTTCACCTTGTTCATAAAAAGATTGTTTCAATCTTAGAAGACTCGAGGCAGCTCTATTCGCTGATTTTTTGTCGTATTCAGCTCTCAAAATCAGTAATTCATTCTCCAACCTTGGGTCACTTCCTGCATACACTTTTTCCTGAAGATTTTTTATTTTATGTTCCAATTTAGCTCTCTCCTCTCGAGTCTTCTTAGATTTTGATCCTGTATAACTAATAATATGTCCCCTAATAAAAGCTTTGAAAGCCTCCCACTTTACACATGCTGATGTTTGTGTAGTATTGATGTCAAAGAACTCGTCTATCTGTTTTTCTATATACTTGACAAATTCCTCATCCTGAAGCCATTTATGCTGAAATTGCCATCTACCTGATTCCTTTGTCAATTTTTTATCTACATATATTAGACAACAGGGTGCATGATCAGAGATCACGATGTTATCATAAAAGCAGTTTTGAATCTTGGACCTTAATTCTGTGGAAATCAAAAAATAATCAATACGTGAGAATGTCTTGTAGGTACTGGAATAACAAGAATAGGCTTTAACTTGTGGTTTCATTTCTCTCCATATATCTAACAATCTCAATTCTTTCATAAAATGATTAATAGTCATCCTACATCCAATGTGCGTACAATCCAGTCCTGTTGATCTATCCACACCTGGATTCAATGTACAATTAAAATCCCCTGCTATTATATGTTGCCCTGTAAGTGATGATAAGATGAGAAATAAATTAGCAAAGAACTTCTGATCATCTATATTGGGACCATATAAGTTCACAAGATTTATATTTTCTAATAGCAAAGAACCTTGAATGATTACATATCTTCCAGATTTGTCTCCAATTACATTTTTCACTTGAAAAGGAACTGATTTATGTATGAGAGTCATAACTCCCCTGGCTCGGGATGAAAATGAAGAGGTGAATACACTTCCCTGCCATCTACTCCTAATTCTTTTAACATCCTCCTCTATCAGATGAGTTTCTTGTAAAAACACAATTCTTGAACCCATGTCCTTTATTTTATTCATAACTTGTTTAAGTTTTTTTAAATTTTGTAGACCTCTGCAATTCCATGAAGTTAAATTAAGATTAACACTTTGGTCCATGATCAATAGAGAGTTTAGGATTACCTTGCAGTGTAAACATGCTCATACAGAGAAGCAAAAACATGAGTGGTTGAACATTCATCCTACAAACTACACACAAACAAATTTCCCCTTCCCACACTTGTGGCAAACCCCCCAAAATCAAAAGAAAAATTCTGTCTCCCGATATAGCCATCGACCGTTCCACACCCACGGGGAACAGCCTAAGCCACTCCTTCATCCTCCCAATCACCCTAACTCTACTGCTTTTAATGACGTAACATTAACTCTCCTCTGTAGTTTTCCAACTTAACTCCAAAATTTTTAACAACTTTGTACATCATAGTTTTTTTTTTTTTTTTTTTTGTTTTGTTTTTTTTAATATATAATACAATCTATATTTTGTAAACTTACTATTTACTTCAAGTCAGTCAGATGCCTGTGCAAATGCTTAATTATTCTACCTTATATTTTGTTCATGCTTAGCTCCCACCAGTCTCTTCTTCTTCTTTGATCTTCTTGATGAACTCCTGCGCCTCCTCTGGGGTCTTGAAGATGTGGGTTCTGCCCTCATACGTGGTCAGCAGTCTCGCAGGATAGATTACACCATGACGAATCCCAAGGTTGCGCAGCTCCTTACGTATGGGATCAAACTGCTTCCTCAATTGCTGGATTCCTGTGGCCAAATCTGGGTAGAACCGCACCTGCTGGTCCTGGTGTTTAATCTCTCCTTTAGCACGTGCAGCGTTGAAGATCTTCATCCTGTCTCTGTTGCTAAGAAACTTCATAATTAAGGTCCTCGGCGGTCCCTTATCTCTCCGTGGGCCAATACGATGTGCTTTTTCCAGAACCACTGCTGATTGCAACTCCTCGCTGCCCAGCACCTCCGGAATCCACTTTTCCAGAAAGGAACATACGTCCCGACCTTCTGATTCCTCTGGAAGACCCACCAGCCTCAAATTATTCTGTCTCGACCGAGATTCCAAATCCAAAATATTATCTTCCAGAGATTTATTTTTTTTTTCCAAAGTGCGCACCTTTAATTGAAGACGGGTGACGTCATCTTCAGCACTAGCGAGACGGAGCTCCATCTGCGCCGTTCGTTCTACACAGTCACCCAATTCCTTTCTTATTCCTTCCAACGCTGTCATAATCCCATCAAATCTAGAGGAAAAGTCCGCTCTCATTGAACTCATGGCAGCCATCAGCGCATCTGCGCCATTCCCCGCAGAAATCGCACCGCCGCCAGCCTCCTCCGCCATATATGGAGCCTTGTTTGCTGCGTCACAGACCTGAAAGTCCGTTAATTTGGACTGTTTCGGCGGCTCGCTTTTTCCTTTTCCTGGTTTTCCAGCCTTAGGCTTCGCCGACATATCCTCGCTCAAATGCTGGGATACGTTCTGTCCCAAATGAGAGAGTTATTTGCCGATTTTTTTCTCCAGGAGCAGAGCAGAGCGAGACACGTCCGTCCTACGTGGCAGCCATAACCGGAAGTGACAAAGTATATATTTAATAAAGAAGATAACTATATTTTTAAATCCTGATCCTGGCATATAAAAAGGCCATTATGAGGAGCTGGCTGAAAATTGAATCCTGTGGTTTAAATATGTGGCTGAACATTGTGGATGAATTATACCATGTGGAGAGACTGACACCTTATTTAAAGCTGAAGGCATGAGCCTTCAAAAAACACTGGAATAAATGATCACAGGTCTTGTTCTGGGTAGACTTGGGTCTGGGCCTGGTCTTGACTACAGTACTAAAATGCCAGTGTCATACAGTCTCTTCAGAAAAAGGCCAAGAAAATGCAGTTGGCATGAGAAAATACAACTTCTATCCAGTACCCAAGACTGAACTTTTGTTGAATAGCATGTCCTTTATAAATTTGGACTGTCAATTTTAAGTATCTGACAGTTTGCAGTTGGTTTTTTTTCCTCTACAGAACTATGCTGAAACTTAATCTTTGTTGTTTTGTAAAAGTTTTCTTTTGTGTGATTATAAATGATTAGTCCTATGAGTATGAACTCTGTATCTCATACGTGAACGTAGAAGGTCAAAACTAACTTTTCAAGGGGTGATACAGACATTCATATCCTCAAAAGGCTAAATACTACTCATGGAATTTAAATATTAGGGTTGTTGAAAGACCTTGGATGCTGTGGCCTGCCTATAGCAGGGTGATGGGCTGTGGGACTGGGCTGGTGGTATGCTGCTCCGGGTTTTCTATGGCTCAGAACAGAACTTCTGTGTTGGGCACTTTGTCCTGCCAGGATATGTCCAGGATGTGGTGAATGCAGCGCAAGTGGAAGGAGTTCAGTCTCTTTTCCTGCTGGGCATATGTTGTCCACGTCTCACTCCCATAGAGCAGTGTGCTGATGACGCAGGCATTGTACACTGCCATCTTCGTCTTGACAGAGAGTTTGGGATTCTCCCACACTCGTGTGGTGAGGCGAGCAAGTGTGAAGGCTGATTTTCCAATCCTCTTGTCGATCTCTGTATCAAGGGAGAGGTTGTTGCTGATCGTGGACCCCAGGTACGTGAACTGATTCACGACCTCCAGCTCGTAGTCGTCGATGGTGATGGTTGGTGGTGCTTCCGTGCTTTGCGCCAAGACGTTAGTCTTCTTCAGGCTGATGGTAAGCCCGAAGTCCTTGCATGCCTGGGAGAAGCGGTCCATCAGGGTCTGAAGCTCCTGCTGTGTGTGGGTTGCGACTGCAGCGTTGTCTGCAAACAGCATGTCTCTGATTAGAGCCTCGCGTACTTTGGTTCTGGCTTTCAGGCAGGCGAGGTTGAAAAGCCTGACGTCAGATCTTGTGTGCAGGTAGATTCCCTCTGTTGCTGTGCTGAAGGCATGCCTCAGGAGCATAGCAAAGAAAATCCCAAAGAGGGTTGGCGCAAGTACACAGCCCTGTTTCACTCCGCTGCGTATGTTGAATGGCTCTGAGACGTTGCCATCGTGCTGCACTATCCCCTGCATGTTGGTGTGAAACGATTCGATGAGGCTTTGCAACTTTGGTGGGCATCCTATCTTTGGCAGGATCTTGAAAAGGCCCTCTCTGCTGACCAGATCGAACGCTTTGGTGAGGTCGATGAAGGCAACGTACAGGAGCATGTTCTGTTCTCTGCATTTCTGCTGGAGTTGGCGGATGGAGAATATCATGTCTACCGTCGATCGCTCAGCGTGGAAGCCACACTGAGACTCGGGGTAGACATGTTCGGCAAGCTTCTGTAGACAAACGAGAACAACTCGTGCATAGACTTTGCCAACAATGCTGAGTAGGGAGATGCCCCTGTAGTTGTTGCAGTCGCTTCTCTCCCCTTTGTTTTTGTAGAGGGTGATGATCTTGGCGTCCCTCATGTCCTGTGGTACGGCACCTTCCTTCCAGCACTAGCAGAGGACGTCATGCAATGGCAGCAGTAGGGCGGTCTTGCAGTGCTTGATCAGTTCGGGGGGTATGCCGTCGTTGCCAGGTGCCTTGCCAGCGGCCAAGCTATCAATGGCCTTGCTGAGTTCGTCGATGGTTGGCTTGGCGTCAAGTTCGTCCATGGATGGCAGGCAGTCGATGGCATCAAGGGCTGACGGTGTCACGGTGTTCTGTCTGGAGTAGAGGTCGGAGTAGTGTTCCACCCATGTCTCCATCTGCTTGTTCTTTTCTGCGATCACCTCCCCAGTGGAGGATTTGAGGGGGGCCATCTTGCTCTGAGCCAGACCAAGTGCTTTCTTGATGCCATCGTATATACCACGGATGTTCCCTGTTATGGCAGCGGTTTGAATGTCTTGGCTGAGCTGAGTCCAGTACTCGTTGGCACAACGCCGAGCAATCTGCTGAACTTTGCTTCTCGCAGCCCTGAGAATCTGGAGATTCTTCTCATTTGGGTACTTCTTGTACTCAGCAAGTGCTGAGCGCTTGGCTTCAATGACGGGGGTCATCTCGGTCAACTTGGCATCAAACCAGTCCTGTGACTTTGAGGTCTTCCTCCCAAAGGTAGCCAAGGCTGTGCGGTGGATGGTGTTTCGCAGCTCTTCCCACTTCTGCTATGCAGATTCTCCTTCATGTGGTACACCAAGTTCCTTCTCAAAGGTGGAGGCAAACTGCTCAACAAGTTCTGGTTGGGCCATCTTGCTGGTGTCAATCCATGCCTTTCCAGGCTGTCTTGCACGATGGAATTTCTTCAGCTGCAGCTTGACCTTGCAACACACCAATGAATGGTCTGTGTCGCAATCTGCACTCTGGAACGAACGGGTAATTAGCATGTTCTTCAGTGAGGTGCGCCTGGTCAGGATCAAGTCCAGCTGGTGCCAGTGCTTTGAGCGCGAATGTCGCCAGGAAACCTTGTGTTGGGGCTTGGTCTTGAAGAACGAGTTTGTGATGCACAGATCATGATATGTGCAGAACTCGAGCAGCCGCTGTCCGTTGTCGTTCATTCTGCCCACGCCAAATGGTCCAAGACAGGAGGGCCAGGAGTCGTGGTCAGCACCCACTCTGGCATTGAAGTTTCCAAGGAGAATGAGTTGTTCAGAGTTGGGGATGATCCTGACAGTTGTTGCGAGATTCTCGTAGAACTCGTCTTTTGCCTCTGGTGTGGCTGTCAGTGTTGGGGCATACACACTGATGAGGGTGACTGGGCCTTGAGTGGTGTACAGGCAGAGGGTGAGGAGTCATGCAGAGCCATGGTTGCCCGGTTCCACCATCTTCAGCAAGGTGTTCTTCACTGCAAAGCCCACTCCGTGTTCCCTGTGTTCATCACTGCCCTTTCCCTGCCAGTAGAATGTGTTGTCCTTCTCTCTCAGTGTGCCTGTGTCAGCCAACCGTGTTTCCTGGAGAGTGGCGATATCCACTCCCAGTCTCTTCAGCTCATTATTGATGATGGCAGTCTTCCTGGTGTCGTTGATGTCCTTGAGGTTAGCAGCGAGTCCTGTCATCATAGTGCGGACGTTCCAAGTTCCCAGTTTTAGAGTTGGGTCTCTTTTGTTTTCTTGTCTTGCCTGGTACAAAGGTTCTCAGCCTGCTGTTCGGACTTCTCCTCATCCCCATGCACCCAATGAGGAAAACAAGCTGTGGCGGGACAACACCTTATTGGCTGGGGGCTGCCCAGCTTGAGGCGGGCGGTAGCTGTCCAGTGAGATCTGATGATCCCTCCCACCGTCGGGAACAACCACTGGCGCCACGCTCTACGCCAATTGAGCGGTGGCTTATAACCGGTAACTGTCATTCCCTGTGTTTTGTCTATGCCAAAGGCGAAGCTGGAGTGTCCTCTCCTGTGATCCGGTGTTCTACCTTCCAGCATTGGGCGTTGGTAGAGTTCAAGCCTGGGCAGGAAGATATGGAGGACAAGATGTTGCCCATGCAGCATGTCCCCCCTCTCCACGTCACTGATGAATCCAAAGGAACAGCAGGGCTGCTACAGATTGGCACCAGCGCCGTCGCAGGAGCTGCCAGAACGATGTTGAGCACAACAGAGAACTGCCTTAGGGGCTCCGACTCCGGATTTTTCCTCAGAGTTGACTCCCGAAGCCTTTCCTGTGACCGGGTGTACCGCAAGGCAGCGGAGGTTTGAAATCAGGGTTTACCATCCCCTAGATGGGCTACCTTCCCAGGTTGACGAGCCACCATCTACCCGAAGCATCTGGTTTTAAGGCGCCAGAGATCCTCCCTCGCCCCTTCTCCTATTAGTAAAAGCAGTTCCACCGGGCTTAGAGACTAAACCACACGGGCAGGCTAGGAGTTGGACTTAGTTGTCAGAGGCTTTTCGAGATGCACACCATAAGGAGCATTTTATGAGCACTGGGAGCTTAACCCCAGTGCCGCTCCTGGCTATGACAACCTTGGAACCGTGTGTTTACATTAAGTTAATATGTAATCACACTGTACAAAAAATTTGCGCTTTCACGTTTGGTCTGAATGCACCTTTAGACAGAATTGTTGCTACACAATTATTTGACCACTTGCAGGGAAACAGTTTATTTGAAGAGTTTCAGAGTTTAGAATTCATCATAGTACTGAAACAGCTTCTGTGAAGGTCACTAATGATCTTCTTATAGCATTTGATAATGGACTTGGGTCTGTACTTGACCTTTTAGACCTTAGTGCAGCTGTTGATTCTATCGATCATTATGTTTTACTTGACAGATATGAACACCTTGTTGGACTTAAAGTAACTTCTTTGCAGTGGTGTAAATCATATTTAGATTCCAGTTTCTTCATGCCAGTAACGAGTTTTCATCAAATTTAAAGCTCAGTCATGGAGTTCCACAGGGCTCTGTGTTAGGCCCTACTCTTTTTACTTTATATGGTGGGGAAAATAAGTGTTGATCACATCAACATTTTTCTCATTAAACATATTTCTGATGGAGCCATTGACTGGAGATTTTCACCAGATATCAATAACAACACAAGTAATCCATACACACAAAGAAATCAAGGCAACTCTGTTTGCAAAACAAGTTATATTTAATAAAGTGGAATGACACAGGGAATAGGTATTGAACACATGAAGAATCATTCTCAGGAAGGAGGGGCTGTGCGCTCACTTGGACATGACAACTCCTTTGCCGGGATACTTTTGCAAGTATTTTGTCAAGTTGGTAGTGTAAAATTGTAAATGCTGGTACCACACAGCAATGTACTGAGGCGAGTCCCACAGACAGGCTCCAGTGAGGTGACGCTTCTTGCCTTTGTTTACAGAAGCCGTGTGCAGCGCGGTTGAGAACACAATCGCATCGTCACTTTAATATTATTAATGTATCAGATTGGTAAATTACTTTTATTCCTTACTGATACCGATCCAGCCATTTTGCCTGGATCAAACCCAATACCAATACGGCGGATCGGATTGGCTCATCCCTAGATGAAACAAGGGTGGATATTTCAGCAAGACAATGATCCCAAACACACAGCCAAATAAACTCTCAATACATGCCAGAGAAGGAAAATAAAGCTGCTAGCATGGCCCAGTCAGTCACCTGACGTGAATCCAATTGAAAATTTCTGGAACAAACTGAAAATCAGAGTTCATAGAAGACACCCACAGAACCTTCAAGATTCGAAGACAGTTTGTGTGGAAGAATGGGCTAAAATCACTCCTGAGCAATGCCTGTGCCTAGTTTCTCCATACAGGAGGCATCTGGAAGCTGTAATTACCAACAAAGGCTTTTCAACTAAATATTTGATGAATTTCTCCAAGCATGTGCAATACTTATTCCCTGTGCCATTTCACTTTATTAAATATAACTTGTTTTATGAACACAGTTACCGTGATTTCTTTGTATGTATGGATTACTTGGGTTGTTACTGATATCTGGTGAAAATCTCAGGTCAATGGCTCCATCAGAAATATGTTTAATGCGAAAAATGTTGATGTGTTCAGCACTTATTTTCCCCACTGTATATGTTTCCATTTGGTAATATTATTAGAAAGCATGGCATAATTTTGTATGTACAATTTCGTTGTACTGTACAACTGTACAATGACAATAAAGCCCATTCTATTCTATTCTACTCTATTCTATTCTATAAATTCCTATTGTACAGATGACACACAATTGTATTTGTCAATGAAGCCAGATGACTAATCAATTAACCAAATTAGAGGCTTGTCTTAAGGAAATCAAAGCGTGGTCGACTTGTAATTTCTTACTATTAAATTCAGATAAGATTGAAGTCATTCTAGTTGGCCCAAAAAACCTTAGAAATACCTTCCCAAATCAGATTCTTAGTTTGGATGGGGTTACTCTCTCTCCTAACAGTTCTTTGAAGAGCCTTGGAGTTATTTTTGATCAAGGTCTGCTCTTTAATTCACATATTAAACTTGTTTCTCAGACCGCTTTTTATCATTTGCATAATGTTGCCAAGATTAAGAACATCTTGCTCACTAAACTTGGGGACCTGGGAATCAGTACCTCCACCTGCAACTGGATCATGGATTTTCTGACCAACAGACCCCAGCATGTTAGGTCAGGCCCCAACCGTTCTTCCGTCATCACACTCAACACTGGTGTACCACAGGGCTGTGTACTCAGCCCATTCCTCTACTCCCTCTACACCCATGACTGCAGGCCTATGTATGGATCCAATTCCATCATAAAGTTCGCAAATGACACCACGGTGATTGGACTCATCAGGGACAACGACGAGTCAGATTACAGGGCAGAGGTTGAGCACTTGGCTACTTGGTGCGCTGACAATAACCTGCTCCTTAACACCACCAAAACCAAGGAGCTCATAGTGGACTACAGGAAGGAGAGGGAAGAGACACATGTCCCCATCCATATCAATGGCATAGCTGTTGAACGTGTCCCCAGCTTCAAATTCCTGGGGACCCACATCTCGGAGGACCTGTCCTGGTCAGTTAACACCACCAGCCTGATCAAGAAGGCCCATCAGCGCCTCTTCTTCTTGAGGACACTGAAGAAGAACCATCTGTCAACTGACATCCTGGGCAACTTCTACCGCTGCGTGATAGAGAGCACCCTGACCAACTGTATCACAGTCTGGTATGGGAGCTGCTCTGTCGCTGACCGCAAGGTGCTGCAGCGGGTGGTGAAAACCGCCCAACGCATCACAGGGACTCCACTTCCAGTTATAGAGGACGTCTACAGGAAAAGATGTCTGCGCCGGGCACGCAGCATTCTTAGGGACTCCAACCATCCTGCTTATGGACTGTTCCAGCTTCTCCCCTCCAGAAGACGTTTCAGAAGCCTTCGGACTAGAACCAGCAGGTTTAGGAACAGTTTCTTTCCAACAGCTGTCACGTTATTGAACTTAGTTCCCCGCTGACTCTCTTACCATCATCTCTTACCATCCTCACCTGTACATAACTGCATAACTACATAACTACATCTAACTTATTGCACATTATTTGCACATAACAGTACTCTTAACTTTCTGCACTGCTGCATATATTTGCTTAAATTGCACATACTGTTAATTACCGTATATACTGCACTGCTGTCCTTTGCACTTCTGATTGGATGCTAAACTGTGTTTCGTTACCTTGTATTCATACATGTGTAATGACAATAAAGTTGAATCTAATCTAATCTAATCTAATCTAATCTTGTTTTAGAGTGAAGCTGAGAAGCTAATCCACACTTTTGTAAATTCTAGATTAGATGACGGTAATTCTTTATTATCAGGCTGTCCTGAAATGTCTTTAAAAAGTCTTCAGTTGATCCAAAATGCTGCAGCTAGAGTTTTAACAGGTATTAGAAAGCGAAATCATATTTCTCCTGCTCTGGCCTTGCTTCAATGGCTTCTCATAGAATCTAGAATTAAGTTTAAAATCCTTCTCCTCACTTACAAAACTCTAAATGGTCAGGCCCCTTGTTATTTAAAAGATTTGATAGTACCTTAGTAGTAGTAGATTAGTTTATTTGACAGGGACAGTGCAATAAACATAGACAATTAATCAAAGACAATCAATCTGATGTGTTGCACATAGAGTGTATAGCTATTAGCTAATTTGCAACTCTTGTCCCTGGGACAAGAGTTATTATCCTAACAAAGCACTACACTCCTAAAATGTAGGATTACTTGTAGATTTTGTAAAAGTACAATGGGAGGCAGAGCTTTCAGTTATCAGGCTCCTCTCCTATCAAACCAGCTGCCAATCTAGATTCAGGAGTCAGACTTGAACTCTGTTTTTAAGAATAGGGTTAAAACTTTCCTTTCTGACAAAGCATATAGTTAGGGTGGGATCAGGTGACCCTGAACCCTTCCTTAGTTATGCTGCTAATCGGTTTAGACAGCCGGGGACCTCCCACGATGCACTGGGCTTCACTTCTTTCTTCACTCTAAAAGTAATATTTTACTGGTCATTAACATTTGTTCCTTTTCTCCCATAGATTGACTCACCATAATGCAGTCTGCTCTCTACTTGCCTGTTCTTTTCTTCTTCTCTATCCCCTCATCCCCCAGCCAGTTGCAGCAGATGACTGCCCCTCCTTGAGCCTGGTTCTACTTGAGGTTTTTTCCTGCTATAAAGGAGTTTTTCTTCTCCACCGTTGCCAAGTGCTTGCTGACAGGGGATCGCCTGATTGGGTCTTTCTGCAATTGTTGGGTTTTCCCCTACAGTTTAAAAGTGCTATTAAGGCGCTTTTCCACTAGGGTCAGTACGGTATGGGTCGGTACGGGACGGTATGGTACAGTTTGGCCCGCTTTGTGTTTCCACTGCACTAGGTCCTATTTGAAGTTGGTGGGAATATAGTTACAGTGAGGCGGCGCAACCCTCTCCCTCCCATTATGTAAAACCAGCGTAACTGGCGTAAAACAAACGTAATGTTACGCAAAACACAAGCTGGCAGGATACGTGGTGTCTGCCTTCTCTATCTATTTTTGCCTGAATAAATGCAAAAAAGGAGAACAGAAGGCATAGGCGGCGATATGACACACTCTGGAAAAGTACTGGAGCATTTAGGAAACTGTCAAGTGGTGGCCCTCACGAGCCACCATAAGATGTTAAAAGACACCGATGAAGTTTGCACAGTTTATTGTTAACAAAGAAAACACAAAGCAATGAGCCACGGTGGGCTAAAACGTACAACACTAGATACACGTGACCATGAGGCAAACAAGAGGCACACTTACGATCATAACCCAGGGATGGTCGATACGTCAGACCATGAAGGAATAGTTGATGTCTGAGCCGAGGAACGCTCGCTCAACGTCTGGCAAGGAGAATTCTCTGACGAGCAATTGTTGACGAGACTGCCACATTATTCTGCTCCCAGAGCCCTCTTAAATGGAGAGCTACTGATGAGCCGAAATGCAGCACAGCTGTCAGGCTTGACAGCAGGAAGCCCCTCCGAGTGTTGTCACAATAAAGGCTCGGGGAACCGGAAGGTACACACTGCTGTCAAACCTGGTGAAGATGATGCATGGCTCGAGCGCGGACGAGATCGGCGCTCGAACCATGACAGTTCCTCCCCCCCAAGGGCGAGCTCCGAACGCCCAATGTTACCCAAGGCCCCCCCCCCCCCAAGGTGGGCGGATGGTGGAGTAGGCCTGGAGGGAGAGGACCAGCAACAGAAAAACACACTACTCCCCAATGCACAAATCATAATTTAAACAGAGCACAATGAGGCAATTACAGAGCATAGTTAGCAGAGAATACGACACTCCATAATGCACAGTAGCACACAGGGCAAGAAAGGAAAAAAAAAACCCCACAAGAAAAACACATTACATCCCTCAAACAGAAGAGGGGGAGAAAAAAACCACATACTAACAAAGGCAAAGCACAGAGCAGAACTAACACACCGAATGGCCTTACACCTCAACAGGACCACACAACTCATGAGGATGATGACAGACAGAGCCCAAAAACAACGGAGACAGTTCCGGTGGTCTCCCTGCGTCCAGTGGCCAACGGGTGATTACGGGAAACAGGACATGATAGGGCGGTCTACCCCAGTCCCAGGCCCGGAAAGTCAGATCCTCTGGCGGTCGAACCAGGTCACCCAGTTGCAAGGACAGTATGTCGGGTGGCCGACCCAGGGCGCCGAACTGGCGAAACAGTTCCTCTGGTGGCCGACCCGCATCCCTCAGCCACCCAAACCGCAGGGAGACAATCGGTGGCGGCCTCCCTGGCGGGGGGGGGGGGAGATGTGGGAGAGCCGGGCCGAACGTAGAGGCCCCCCAACGTCCCCCGGCGGTGATGAGCTGGGTTGGTGACTATAACGAGGGGGATGATGGTGACGACGAGCCTGCACAATGTCAGGTGGCAAAGGGTCTGCAGCTCCTTCACTGATCTTGACCCATACCGATGCTGCACTCGCGGCTGCACCCGCGTTGGACCCCGATTGGGTCTCGGCTGCACCCGTGTCAGACCCCGATTGGGTCTCGGCTGCACCCGCGTTGGACCCCAACTGGGTCGGCGCGGCACTGGTGACGACCTCCGACCCTGAACCTGGAACCTCCAGCACAGCGACTGCGACTGGCTCCGCACCGGTGACTGGAAGAAGGCTCAGAAGACAAGAAAGAACAGGGATCAGAATCACCGGTAGCGACAGAGCCCAGTGAGATGAGCTCGGGTGCAGCAGGCGGCTGCCCCTGACTCGCCTCCCCGAGAGGCAGGCAAAAATGCTCCAAGATAGAAAGGAGAAAAACAAAGTAGAGCACTTGCCTGCACTCGGGTTCTGTCGCCGTCCAGGACTTCTTCAATCCAGGCTCAGGACGGAGAAGTTCGTCATCAGGCTTCCACTCGGCTACGGCGGGTTCCGCAGCCGGCATGATGGTCTCTGCAGTCTGAGGACCCTCTGGCGCTGACGTCCACGCTGATAACCCGCACGGCGTGGCGGCAGGGGACCCTCGACCTGCTGGCTCGAACAGCTCCAACGTGGAGACCCGGGGATGCTTCATCGTTGGCGCAGGCTCCATGCTGCAGTCTGCTCTTCTCCTCTGCCCACGAAGTGGCTGAGGGGCTGGAACCAGGCTCTCCAGAATCGCAGGCCCCCTCCTCGTCTGGTGACGTAGGCCTGGCATCGTGGACCGCTCAGTGGAGGGAGACACAGAGGCAGCAGGTTTAGTGATAAGAGCTACAGCAGGTGGTGGGAGCTCGGGGAACTGCGAACCCTGAACTCCGCCCCCAGGAGTCAGACAAGGCAAATCACAACTATGATGAGAAGAATGAATTTGTACTTGCCTGTTTCCTGGAGGATGGGTGGTGCCTGCTGCAGCAGGTGGAGTCAGGTTCAGGTTCAGGTTACTTTATTTGTACCCGTAGGTAGATTTGTTTTGCAGTCTGGTGACATCCATATTTACAAGCCACAAATTACATTCAACATAGACACAAACACAGGCACACATGAAATTGACTATAAACATGATAAAAATACTCAAGGCTCCATCAATCAGGGTATAAAAAGACAAAGAGACGAGAGAAAAACCAGAGGTAAGAGAGAAGAGTCATATTAAAAGTTAAAAACTAGTCAAAGAGGTTAAAAACTCAAAGGTCTAAAACTCAGTAAAATATTTAGAACCCAAGTAACATCCTACAAAAATAAGTAAATATAAAATGGAGTTAATAAATAGGTACCTAAACTATGTGCAATATATTGTTACAGCTTGTTCAACTCTTTGACAGCAGCAGGAATAAAGCTGTTTTATGTACAGGATGAAGAGTAGTGGTGATGAAGAGTAGTGGTGACAACACACACCCCTGAGGAGAGCCAGTAGAAGAGCACTTTAGGTCAGACAATGTACCACTGACCCTTACTCTCTGCGTCCTGTTGGTTAAGAAATCCAGAATCCAACCCACCAGATTGTTGCTCACATCAAATTGTTGCAGGAGCCTTTCAGCTAAGATATGAGGTTGGATTGTATTAAAGGCAGAGGAAAAGTGTCACAGCTCACTCTCGCCCATCTCTAGCTCCAGCTGTGAACACACCCGCGTCTCATCAAGCCCGGGCTATTTAGCCCGCTCTGCCCTGCGCTTCAGCCTGGAGTCGTCTGCTCATCTGAGATTGTGCTACCCACACTCGCCTTCTCCATGACTCTCCTAAGATCTTCAACCATCGCCTCCTACGTAAGCCATCATTCTATTACTCACCTTTTCTCCAGTCCTTCTCCCCTGTGCACAGGTGGATTCCTTGGCGGCGGAACCTCTCCTCGTTAGCTCCTCTCTCACCCGCTGCGCTGAGCGCGCATTGGAGCGCTGTCCTCCAGGCAGGAGACCTGTGGCTCACCACCGGAAACATCTGCAAGTAAGCCACAGTCCGAATATTATTTCACTGGGCCTGGCTCGGCAACTAATCTCTCCTCTGCTCTGCCCTAGGGTTGTCTGGGTGTACGGCGCGCTGCTCTGCCCTCGGTGCATCCTGTCCTCCAGCAGCACATCAACTCCCGGGCTCACACATCCACACACACTCACTATTTAATAAACCTTTGTTGCAATTGACTCGAGCCTGTGTGCATGTTCCCTGGGTCTGAACTCATGTCAAAAAGTCCACAAATAAAAGCCTGGTGTGTGTCCCATTAAAATCCAGATGTTTAAAAAGCATGTTAAACAGAGTGACAGTGGCATCCTCCACTCCTCTGTGATGCCTATAGGTAAACTGCAGAGGATCCAATGCATGCTCAGTCTGCTTTAGGACCTCACATCTGACCAGTTTTTCAAAAATTTTCATTAAAATTGAAGTCAAAACAACTGGTCTAAAGTCGTTTACCGTTTTAGGACAGCTGGATTTTGGAACGGGAACGACCACGGCTTCTTTCCAGATCTTAGGCACATGTTGTGTCTGTAAGGACTTATTGAAAATGTAATGAAATATAGGACTCAGTTCATGTGCACAGGACTTTACCAAGCGCCCACATATATTATCAGGGCCCTGACTTTTGTTCACTTTTACAGCGCAGAACTCCCTTTTAACATCCTGCACCTCAATATTAAAGTGCTGATTGTCTTTGAGTTTCTGTTTCAAATCTTGGGTTTCTGTGCTAAAATCAACAGCGTCAAAATGACCATAAAAACAATTAAGAGCATTAGCCAGCTCTGTGTCTGAATTAAAACCATCTAAAAACACACGATTACTGCGCTCTGTGCTCTGAAGGCCTGCAATAGTTTTCATACTGGCCCAGGCTGAACCAAGTTTCTTTGTTGCCATCTTGCTTTCCAGTTCTGATTTATAATTCTGTTTTGCTCTTAAAATTTCGGATTTCAGCTCTTTTGTGGCAACCTGTAGCTCAGAAACAGACCCCTGTTTAAAGGCAAGTGCTTTCCTCTGTAAGCAGGATTTAACTGATTTTGTAACCCATGGTTTGTTGTTGGGATATATTTTGACACGTTTACGTGGAACGATCTTATTTTTACAGAAAGCCATGTATGAGCATATGACGTCCACCAAAGAGTCCAAATCATCCCCGCAGGCCAGTGTGAACATCTCCCAGTCTGTACAGTCAAAGCATTCCTGGAGGCTGTGCACTGAATCTTCTGTCCACACATCAATGTCTCTCGTCTCCACCTTGCCTCTTCTGAGAGCAGTTTTATATGTGGGCAGCAAATGTACACAGTTGTGATCTGAGGATCCTAAAGGAGGAAGGGGGAGTGATTTATAGGCCCTCTCTATGGATCCATAGCACAGGTCCAATATCTTTTTTCGCCTGGTTGGGCAGGAGACGTACTGATAAAAGTTTTTAAGTGTCTTCTTTAAAGAAACATGGTTAAAATCCCCAAGAATGAAGTTTGGCGCCTCTGGAGAAATTGATTGCAGCTGCTGGATCACATCACAGATTGTGCTGCAGGCGGAGTCAGCGTCTGCCCTCGGATGAATGTACACAATTGTGATGAAAAGTTGGGGGAACTCGCGAGGCAAATAAAAGGGGCGTAGTGACACAGACAGCAGCTCCACATCGGGTGTACAGATGCGCTCTCTGACTGTGACAGATGTGCAGTACTGCTTATTAATGTATAAACATACGCCGCCCCCCTGACGTTTCCCCGTTACCTCTTCCTGCCGATCCGAGCGCAGCGGGGCTCCAAAGCCGTCAATCCACAGGTCTGCATCTCGGTCATGCGCAGTAAGCCAAGATTCGGTGAAGGCCATGACGCAGCAGTTCTTAAAGTCCTTCTGGTAGCGTACATTCCCTTGAATTTCATCCACCTTGTTTCTCAGAGACTGTACATTCCCAAAAATCATTGAAGGAAGAGGAATGTTACCAAACTGACGTCTTCTCAGGCGCAATTTCACTCCTCCACGTTTTCCGCGTTTTTTTCTGCCATCTTTCTTTTCACCGCTATGTCCGTCTCTCAAAATAAAGTCTGGCAGTTGCGGCTTAGGCTCAATCACAGCCGCTGCATCAACCGTGTTTAAATGCAGCAACATGTCCCTGGAATAATGTATCCTGCCCGCCATGGTGCCAAACGTGTTTACTTCAGAGACAAAGAGCCGGAGGAGAATTAGCAGCAGTGCAAAAAAGGGGAGGTAGTCCATGTTGATGGAACCAGGGAGCTCTTCACCATACAGTCCACAAACATTCCAGGACAGAAACGACACAGAGAATATCGTAAAAACACATTAAAGTGCATAAAACAAAACACACAGATGACGTATTTTTTTCACCAGCTGCCGGTGGCTGCGTGCGTATGCGCCCAAGTCTTCCTTCTTCCCCTCCGGATGGTGACGGCGGGCCCCTCGGGACGAGGAGGAGGAGCCGCTCGTGGTGGATTGCTGACGGGCCTCACCGAAGCACAACTCACAGCCCTCACAGCAGCTGGAGATGACGTCGAGGAGGAGGCGACTGCGGGGATTCCCTCCTGTCGTGACGTGTGAGATACAGCTGACTGGGAGGCTGGGTTCCTCCGACGACCCGGAGCTGGATCCGGACGGGATTCTCGCTGGGACCTGGTTGGGGCATGGTGATGACGCTTACAGGCCGATGGTGTGGCGAGGGGCCCAGTAACACATAGCACCAGGACTGGACGGGCGACAGGAGCTAGATTCCAGTCCGTTGGTTTCCTGCCTGGATTTCCCTCCAGCCTATGGATCTCCACTCTCGTCAGGAACGCCAAACTCGCGGGAGGGGGAGGAGGTTCCTGGAACACCTTTGTAATTAACCCGCGCTGAGCCACAATCCATGATATCCTCTCCCCTCCCTCCGGAAAAGAGGTGAGGTGGTATCGTAGTAAGGCCCGCTGGGCGAGGAACAAATAGTGATCGGCCGCTTCGGTGGGCATGAGACGAGCGGCTTCAGCCAGATAGCCGTCGATCTTCTCAAACCACTCCGGGCAATACCCACGCTCGAGGGTGGACATCCTATTCACAAGCCCGAGAAAAAGAAAAATCTCCACACCATGGCAAACTCATGGTGAAAGGCGTCTCAGTTTGGCGGCAGTCTACTGTCAAGCGGTGGCCCTCGCGACCCACCATAAGACGCCAAAAGACACCGGTGAAGTTTGCACAGTTTATTGTTAACAAAGAAAACACAAAGCAATGAGCCACGGTGGGCTAAAACATACAACACTAGATACACGTGACCATGAGGCAAACAAGAAGCACACTTACGATCATAACCCAGGGATGGTCGATACGTCAGACCATGAAGGAACAGTTGACGTCTGAGCCGAGGAACGCTCGCTCAACGTCTGGCAAGGAGAATTCTCTGACGAGCAATCGTTGACGAGACTGCCGCCTTATTCTGCTCCCAGAGCCCTCTTAAATGGAGAGCTGCTGATGAGCTGAAATGCAGCACAGCTGTCAGACTTGACAGCAGGAAGCCCCTCCGAGCACTGTCACAATAAAGGCTCGGGGAGCCGGAAGGTACACATTGCTGTCAAACCTGGTGAAGATGATGCATGGCTCGAGCGCGGACGAGATTGGTGCTCGAACCATGACTGAAACCATAGAGCAGTATAAAGGAGAAGACATGAGGATACAAACTACATCACATATCAAGGTAAGCTAATGATTGCTAATGCTACTTTGCTTTTAAGTCCACCGTACAACATTGTAATGTCGACAAATTATCGATATTAGGTACTAAAATATGTATTCTGTGTGTGTGTGTGCTTCAGATGGCTCTCTTGTGGCAAAAATATCGCTTCAAACAGTCGGCGTTAATGTTCAACACAGTGATGTGACCCCAACTTCATGAACACGAAGTGGCTATAATGTCTGTAGAAATGTTTAGCTTCCTGTGCAACAAATTCCTCTGATCTGTGTCAAAATCATGGAGAGTCTGTTGAGACGTCATGGGATTTACCTGCTCCAGCCAGTGGTGTCGCGGCAAAACATGGATCAGTCAGCTGCCATATTGTAGTATATGAGCCGTTAAATATATACTGTATTTCAACAGCTAAACAGTACTGAGTTAGGCATAAGATATACTGTATTTAACAATTATGATGCATTTTAAGCCAAAACAAATGGATCTAGGATTAAAAGTAATTAAAATAATGCAGTCACAAGGTTACATGGAGAAATAGGTGGATTAACTGGAAATATATCGTATTGAGTATTGCTGACTACATGTAGATACTGTATAAATATATATTCTCTGCATCAACAGTGAACTATACTTGTATTCATATAGTATTGCCCTGGGAATTTTGACAATAACCCTTTGTACTTTTGCAGATGTCTCTATTTTGTTTTACAGTTTTCAGCAAATAATTGTTTTGGTTACTTTTCTTTAAAATGAGCCATTATTTTCAAAGTCACTGATAAATGGTTCGTACTGTTGACTCTTTTCCCACCGGTGCCTGAACAGACAAAATAGAAAATCATGATGCAAACACATAAATCACTAAATTGTTTATTACAATCAGCAGCAAATTACAGATTATTTAGAATGTGCAAAATTAAAACTGTAAAAAAAAAACAAACAAAAGAAACTGGAATGGGTCACACACGCCAGCCACGCTGCCTCACTGAGAAGCAACTGGTCGGCCCCTCGTACTGGTCCTGGTTCAGCAGATCTTCAGCCTGCATCTCTGTAAATAGTGAGGCAAGGTCTGGTTTGGGTGGATCGTTTTCCCTTTGCCTAGATGAAAGACAGAAATGGGTGGTGGATAATTAAAGCAAGTTTAAAACATATTGAGAAATGAATGAATGAATGAATCTTTATTTTGGATAGATGAGATTAAAAGAAAGGAACAGAATAATATAACAAAGGGGAAAAAAACAACAAGGTCAAATTAAACAGCAACTCCTCGGATTATACAATTCAGCATAAGTTGTGTGAAATGGGTGATGGCTGAAGCTGCAGCTTATACGGCCCACCCATGTTCCATCTAAGAATTCAAAAAAAAATAAATAAAATAAGAGTGATTACAATTCAGAACAAAGCCAAGACAAAACATGACAAAAACTAAGCAACAGCACAACACAGACTGGATATGATAATCCTTATGTGATTTTACATGTCATCTTGTATATATGTTTGGAGTATTTCTTCCTTTAGTTTTTGTTTAAATTGTCCAAGCGTTGTACATGATTTTAATTCAGGTCCAAAAGTGTTCCACAATCTGACTCCTTGCACTGAGACACAGTGTTGCTTGGTGGTAGTTCTCACTGAAGGTTTTTGAAATATACATGTTCCTCTGAAATGATATTGTTTCTCCCTTATTTGGAACAACTTTTGGATATTTGCGGGCAGTGTAGATTCTTTGCTTTAAACATTATTACTGCAGTATTAAAGTCAACCAGATCTTTCAACTTGAGAGCTTTTAATTTAAGAAAAAGTGGGTTTGTTGGGTCCCTGTAAGCAGCTTTGTTTATTATTCTAATAGCGCTCTTCTGAAGCATAAAGACTGGATATATGTTTGTTTTATATGTATTTCCCCATACTTCAGTACAACATGTCATGTATGGGAGTATTAATGAATGATACAAAGTATATAGTGTGGGTTGATTCAGCAAATATTTCACTCTGTGTAGTATTGCGATTGATTTGCATATTTTACCTTTAATATAATTAATATGTGACTTCCAACACAGTTTATTATCAATTATTACACCAAGGATTTTAATTTTGGATACCCTTTCAATCTCTACACCATTTACACTGAGTTTAGATACTGAGTTGTTGTGATGGTGTGAAATAACGTTATCAATAAAAGTTTAGCCACCGCTGTGTTGCCCTGGTTTCAGGTGTGGGTGGTGTTTTGTGCTTGTATTGCTAAAATATAAAAGGAAGCACTACAATGGGCCTCAAATATTTGTAATGTGTTCTTTTACTGGATGAGTTTAAAGATGAAATACTATAGACTACACATATAAACTAAATTCTAATGGTGACTGAACAACTCCCATTCCCCAAGGTGCAAGATACACTATTATGACTATAACTCATGAAGGATCACAGGAATGATCTGATAAAAAAAAACAAAAAACAAAAACAAAAAACAAAAACAAATAAGAAGCGATTTACCTATACTTTAGCTTAAAAAGCAAAAGATTTGACTGTAAATATGATGTGTTGTTTACCTGTCACAATACATTGCTGTCAAAACGTCGCCATTCCGAGCAGATCCTGTTTGGACTCTACCATCGAAATACACACACCTTAAAGGCCAAATGTCACGTAATTTTTTTTTCTAAATAACAACGAATTTAGATAAAATACACAGCTTAAACCAAATATTCATACCGGAGACCATATCACCCACCTGTATTTACATAATTGCACAAAATACACCAGGTGAAGGCCCCACCTTGCTTGCTGGCTTGTGACAGCCAGTCCAGACCACGCCCATGTTTTTGACATCACCAGTTGTACCCTGGCTGCCCTGCCTATCCACATTCACACTTATCAACATTGGACAATCATGACGGAAAGTGACAGCGATTGTGAACAAATTAGTTTAGTTTTGTCTTTTTTTTTTTGTCTTTTTTTTTGTCAGTGGTTCAGACAGTGACAGAGGCATTGAACCTTACAGGTTCGAGCCGTCCGAGACGGAATCAGATGCTTTGTCTGATGACAACAGTTCCAACGATGACCAGAGAGCAGAACCAGTGGAAAATGTCATTGAACTGGACATTAATCGCCTCCAGAATTGCGAAGCCGAAGGGGGTCTGTCGAGGGCGCCCCATAAATATTGATTTTTCGGAAGCCATTATTATTACAGTGGAGGAGAGCCGCTGCTGTCAAGAAATTGACCAGATCAATATGAAAATGGAGGCGCATACCTGTCAAGTGAGACGTTTTCGCCGTATTTTGGTGCCAAGCGCGGCTGTGGGGGACGGCGGAGTGGTGGCGGACACTTTTCTGGGAAATGTTTTAAATGTAGTTCGTGTTGTTATTGTCAAATATTTTAAGGAAAATACGGGGAAAAAACAGGACAGGACGTGTTGCGGAGCACGTCCTGTGTGTGATCCCCCACAGCTGGTGCTGGCAGATGGCTCAGCCTGAGCTATTCGCACTACAGTGTGGACTCAAACAGTCTAATGGCCGCGGCGGGCAGATCGCTCAACGTGAGCTATTCTCACTACAATGAGAAGTGTGGAGTCAATCTTGTCGGGGCGGGCAGATCGCTCAGCGGGAGCTATTCTCACTACAATGAGAAGTCATTAGGACAATGGTTTAACACGTTCAGCTGTGCAGCGGTTGCGGAACAGACAGAGATCGCCTTACAAATACAGAATTCTGCTTTTTTTTTTTATTTTGCGCCGGACGCTGAGTTGTGTTGTTATTGTCAAATATCCATGAATCCTTAAAATATTTGACAATAACAACACGAGTTGCATTTGGGGCATTTCCCAGAGAGGTGTCCCTTGTTGCTCCGCCGTCCCTTATAGCCGCTTTTTACGGTGTTGAAGTACGGCGAAAACGTCTCACTTGACAGGTATGAAAACATTTCCCAGAGAAGTGTCCCTTATTACCCAGCTGTCCCTGATAGTCCCGTTTTAAGGTATGGGTGAAATATCCAATTTTTTCTTTCTTGTTGCTCACTTCAACCTTCCAGTCTCCATATAAACAATCAATTGAAATACCCCAAGCATCAAACTAGGGTACAATCGATTTCGTCACTTCCGCCTTCTTCCCCAGGCAATTCCAGGGGCCGTGTCAGGCCAAGCGCGGCAGTTTTAAATTAACGAATATTCCGTTGTTACTGAAGCATATGCACCAAGACCCGAACGGATCGGTTCCCTTTTATATCTAGTTTCAAGATATTTAAAGTACCCTGTTACGTGACATTTGGCCTTTAAGTACATACACAGCACAAAAGTGCGGATTACAACTAGCTTATTTCATCAGATATTGTCAGCACAAAGGCTACATACAACCACGGATGTAGCATTGAGCTAGGTCATCGTTTAAACACGATTAAGTTTTCGTCTGTCCAAAATGAACTTTCCACCGCTGGGAAAAATAATGTAAAACATGAATATCACATCACTCACCGTCCTCTATATCACAATATCACGGCTTCAACTGCTGAAGTTGGGTGCTGTCGCAGCTGTACATTCAATTCAATTCGGGTGGCTGGGTCTAATTACCGGTGCGTCTCTGTCTATTTTCTAGTGCATCTGCTTGTGCTCCCCACTGCAAGCTCACTCTGCTTCCCTCTGCATTCTCTCATCAGCCGAAACGCACAGAAAACTCTGCTGGACCGCGGTGTTGATTTCTGCTGATTTCTGTTAAGCCATTCTATCGTTGTTGTTTATAATATCACTTGTTCGCGGGCTCACGGATGAAAAATTGCAAATGGTGGCCCGCCGGCGATTTTGGAAAGTCAGCATAACGCCCACTCTCATGACGCTACGCCCGGACCAATCAGTGGCCATCAGTGGCTTGACATAGCTGGGTATGCTTTGGACCTGCTCTGGAGTAGTGCCAAAAAAATAGGAACAGTTCTAAAAAAACAGAACTGTAAGGGCTTCCGGTGTCATGTGGTGATCCTCGCAGATCACCAAGAGACGCCACAGAGTTCACCAGAGAGTTTGGCTGAGATGTTATTTATTCCAGACGTGACAAAACACAACTATGAACCCCTTAGGGCAAATACACACAAGACCTAGACTTGGGCTCGTAGGGCTAACCCAGCCGCTACGAGCTAACTGTGACAAAACTATGAAGACAAACCTGACATGAAGGTCTACGGCACTCTCTAACATGACGAGGCGTAGACCCAGACTTGACAAGACAGACGAGACGTTGACAGAATGTAGACCAATACTCCTGCGTCTTACCGTCGTCAGTGCCGGGCTTAAAAGGGCGAAGCACTAAGGACGGTAATGACAATCAGCTGACCGGGCGTTGACAGGCGGAAGCCCCACCGAGCACTTTCACAATAAGAGCCCGGCGAGGCCAGAATACAGCCCGCAGCTGTCAAGGCCGGCAGCGAGAATAACTTAGCCCGAGCGCGATCAGAACCGGCGCTCGGGTCATAACATCCGGTGCCTAATGGAAAAGCGGACAAACCGTGCCGAGCCGTATGAACCGTACCATACTGACCCTAGTGGAAAAGCGCCTTTAGATGACAGTGTTGTGTTGTGAAATGGTGATATACAAATAATATTGAATTGAATCAAATCAACCCCCACGATCCGGACCCCCTGATAATTCAACTCAATTCAATTCAGTTCAATTGAACTTTATTTATATAGCACCATTTTACAACAACAGTCACCTCATAGCACTTTCAACTGTAGGGGAAACCCCACAATTGCAGAAAGACCCCAGCAATCATGCGATCCCCTGTGAACAAGTGCTTGGCGATGGTTGACAGGAAAAACTCCCTTTTAACAGGAAGAAACCTCCAGCAGAACCAGGCTTAGGGAGGGGCAGTCATCTGCTGCGACTGGCTGGGGGGTGAGGGGATAGAGAAGACGAAAAGAATAGACATGTAGAGAGCAAACAGCACGACGGGGACTCAATCTATGGGAGAGAACAAACAGATGTTAATGACCAGCAAAAATATTTCATTGAGAGTGAAGAAAGGAGTGAAGCCCAGTGCATTATTGGAGGTCCCCCGGCTGTCTAAACCTATTAGCAGCATTACTAAGGGAGGGTTTAGGGGCACATGATCCCTCCCTGCTTATAGGCTATATCAAAAAGGAAGGTTTTAACCCTATTCTTAAAAACAGAGATCGAGTCTGAATCCCGAATACAGATTGGCAGCTGGTTCCACAGGAGAGCAGCTTGATAACTGAAGGCTCTGCCTCCCTTTGTACTTTTGGAGATTCTAGGTATTACAAGTAATCCCGCATTTTGGGAGTGTAGTGCTCTGTTAGGATTATAGAGTAGTATCACATCTTTTAAATAAAAGGGGCCTGATTAATTAGAGCTTTGTAAGTAAGAAGAAGGATTTTAAACTTAATTCTAAATTCTATGGGAAACCAATGAAGGGAGGTCAGAACTGGGGAGATATGACCTCTCTTTCTAGTACCTGTTAAAACTCTTGCTGCAGCATTTTGGATCAGCTGAAGACTTTTTTAAAAATGTCTTAGGACAACCTGATAATAAAGAGTTACAACAATCTAATCTCGAGCTAACAAAAGCGTGGATCAGTTTTTCAGCATCACTCTGAGACAAGATGCTCCTAATCTTGGCAATATTACGCAAATGATAGAAGGCAGTCTTAGAAACAAGTTTAATATGTGAATTGAAAAACAGATCTTGATCAAAAATAACTCTAAGATTCCTCACAGAACTATTCAGAGAAAGAGCAACTGCATCCAAACTAAGAGTTTGATTTAGAAAGGTATTTCTAAGGTTTTTTGGACCAACTAGAATGACTTCAGTCTTATCTGAATTTAATAGCAGGAAATTACAAGTCATCCAAGCTTTGATTTCCTTAAAACAGACCTCTAACTTGGCTAATTGATTACTATCGTTTGGCTTAATTGACAGGTATAATTGTGTGTCATCTGCATAACAATGAAAATGTATACAGTGCTTTCTAATAATGTGGTCTAACGGAAACATGTATAAACTAAAAAGAATAGGGCCTAGCACAGATCCCTGTGGAACTCCTTGACTGAGCTTTGAGTTGGAAGAAAACTTATTATTGACATGAACAAACTGGAACCTATCAGATAAATAAGATCTAAACCACTGCAACGAAGTTCCATTAAGTCCAACATAGTGTTCTAATCTATCAAGTAGAATATTATGATCGATAGTATCAAAAGCTGCACTAAGGTCTAAAAGGACAAGTACAGAAACTAGTCCATTATCAGATGCGATGAGGAGGTCGTTAGTGACCTTCGCTAAGGCTGTTTCAGTACTATGATGGATTCTAAACGCAGATTGAAATTCTTCAAGTAAACCATCTCCCTGCAGGTGGTCAAATAATTGCGTAGCAACAACTATTTCTAAGATTTCTGAAATGAAAGGGAGATTAGAGATTGGTCTATAGTTAGCTAAAACTCCTGGATCCAGCATTGGCTCTTTGAGTAAGGGTTTAATTACAGCCGTTTTAAAAGCCTGCGGTACATGGCCTAATGTTAATGAAGAATTGATTATTTGAAGAATAGAGCTACCAATAAATGGGAAGACTTCTTTAAATAACCTGGTAGGAATAGGGTCTAAAAGACAAGTTGAAGGCTTTGATAAGGAAATTATTTCATCTAACTCTATAAGGTCAATTGGAGTAAACTCATCCAAACAGATATCAATTGAAGGAGTTGTAGTAGTTACTGTATTTAATTTAACAGTGGGAAGAATCTGACTGATTTTATCTCTGATAGAGGAAATTTTATTATTAGAAAAGTTCATAAAGTCCTGACTAGTAAGCTCTAAGGGAATGCTAGGATTGACAGAGTCCTGACTCTTTGTCAGCCTGGCTACAGTGCTGAAAAGAAACCTGGGATTATTCTTGTTCTCTTCTATTAATGCAAAATAATAACTTGTTCTAGCTTTCCTAAGAGATTTTTTTTTTATAAATTAAAAGATGATTTCTAAAAGCTAAATAGATTTCATCTAATTTAGTGGAGCGCCATGTTCTTTCTAACTGATGAGTCTTCTGTTTTAAGCTACGAGTTTCTGTGTTCATCAAAGGAGTTAAAAATCTTAGACTTTTTCTTTTTTAAAGGGCCACCATGTCTGGAGTCTGATGCAGAGAAGCTGTAACACTATCTACCATGCTATCAACTACAGAAGGAGCAAGCTATCCATAGCTTATCTCTGTTGTGTTGACACATGACATTGAGGAAACAATCTGCTTAAATTTGGTAACAACATCATCTGAGAGGCATCTACTGTAGTAATATTTTTCTTGAGGAGTCAAATAGTCAGAAATAGTATAATCAAAGGTTAACAGACAATGGTCTGACAGTACAGGGTTATGAGGAGACACTACCAGATTTTCTATTTCTATGCCATATGTCAGAACAAGGTCCAATGTGTGGTGGAGATAATGGGTAGAATTTCCTACTTTTTGAGAAAGCCCCATCGAGTCTAATATTGAATTAAATGCCATATTAAGGCAATTACCATCTACGTCTACATGTATATTAAACTCCCCTACTATAATTATTCTATTTGATTTCAGCACTAAATCAGCTAAGAATTCGGCAAATTCAGATAAAAACTCTGAGTAGGCTGAGGGAGGACGATAAACTATGGCAAATAAAATTGGGTTTAACCTAAAATTACTAAAATGCCAAATCCTGAGGACCAGGCCCTCAAAGGAATTATAACATGTTTTTTGCTATACATTAACAAGTAATTTGGAATGGTAAATTGTTGCTACTCCTCCTCCACGACCAGAACTTCTGGGATTTTGACAGTTTAAATAACCAGAGGGAGTTGATTCATTTAAACCAACATAATCCTCTTGCCCTAACCAAGTCTCTGTAAGGGATAGTAAATCAATCTGATGGTCAATTAACAGATCATGGACTAGCAGCGACTTGGGAGTTAGAGACCTAATATTTAATAAACCACATTTAATTTTTAAATTATGAGGAGGAAGAGAGGCCAAATCATTCAATTTAGAGGCTTCATGTTTAATTTGAGTTTTACCAACTTTTTGTTTAATCACTTTGGGATGCTTATACATTATATTTTTATTTGCTTTGGAGGGAGCAGACAATGATTCTCTGATGGGGAAGACAGGGGCTAAGTTGAGGGGTGGCGGATGAAGAGGAGCCTCAGAGAGGCGTGCAAGACTGCGACTCTGCTTCCTGGTCCCAACTCTGAGTTGTCAAGATTTTGGAAATTTGGATAAAAAAGATGCCAAATCGTTAAATAAATGAGACACACCATCCAAAGTGGGATGGACACTGTCTCGTCTCATAAGACCAGGTTTTCCCCAAAATGAGCTCCAACTGTCAATGTAGCCCCCGTTGTTTGCAGGACACCACACAGACAGCCAGCGGTTGAAGGATGACAAGCGGCTAAACATGTCATCACTGGTCAGATTGGGGAGGGGCCCAGAGAATACTAGAGGCAGACATTGTTTTGGCAAAGTCACACACTGATTCTACATTAAGTTTCGTGACTTCCGACTGCCGGAGACGGATGTCATTAATGCCAGCATGAATAACAATTGTGGAGTATTTACAGTTACTTTTAGCCAGCATTTTCAAATTTGACTCAATGTCACCTGCTCTGGCCCCAGGAATGCATTTGACTATGGCCGCTGGAGTCTCTAGGTTCATGTTTCTGACTACAGAGTCGCCAGTGATCAGAGTTTTTTCCTCAGTGGGTGTGTCGCTGAGTGGGGAAAAACGATTAGAAATATAAACAGGTTGGTGGTTAACCGGGGCTTTACGGCTAGGCTTCCTTCTCACCATCACCCACCTAGTCTCCTCGCTGCTGAGGAGGACCGGAGGACCGCTAACAGGGCCTATGCTAGCGAGCTCCGCTGCAGCTAGGGACGTCCGTCAAGATTAACTGGCGCAGATGGTGTTTCAATGCAGCGGAGCCGGGATTCCAAATCAGACAACCTCACCTCGAGCGCCTCAAAAAGACAACATTTACCGTTATCACTAAAAGAGGCAGAGGTGTAGCTAAACATCTGACAGAGAGAGCACACCAGAGGAGGAGAGGAAGGAAGGAGAGCTAGTAGCCATAGCTAGTGGCTAACCAGAAGCTAACAAAAACACCGATGAAAGGTGAACAGAAGGCTAAAGAGGATGATTAGATGACACTGAGTGCACACACAGGTGCAAGAGGCTTGAGAAACAGAAATGAGAACTAACAGTAGATGGAAAAAAATGGTTAAAATACAATTAAAAGCAAAATCCTCAGGAGAGTGAGGAGAGCAAACCACACGGACAGACAGCAATACAGGAAGTGATGATACGTTACCACAAGTGACGTTGCACAAAAGCTGAAGACTTTGTGATTGTGATTAATAAAAACAAAAATCTACCAGTGAGTATGAAGAACTTGTCGTTTTTTCATTTGCAAGCAACAAAACGTAACATTTCTAATAATCATACAATGTAAACCCCCCCTCCCCCCGCAGACTTGGTATTGCCCAACCGGTCCATACGCCTTCTCTGGTCAATACCCAGGGTCATTTGTAGAAGTGGCAGGTGAGGATGCTCGTCTATGTCTAGAATGCATTCAGCTCACAAGTGAAACAGAATGAAAAGAGCTCCACAAGAGCAACAAACCATTTAAAATTGTTAGTTGTCAAATAAAAGGACAAACCCCTCTGTCCAAAAGGAGGTAAATATCATATTATTGATTTAGCTGGTGAATTGTTGTCTGACGTTAGCTGGTTGCGAGTTTGCTAATGTGAGTTAAAGCTATGGGAGTACACCTCAGAATACAATAAATGCTGCCTGATAGGATTTAGTTGATCTGAGAAAGGATTAGCTAATCTCATGCAAATTTGGTCTTTACATTGTATTAATCATTCATGAAATGTGATCAGAATGGATCTGTTCATCAACTGTCAGAGGGAAATTTACATGTTTCGGTACTCATCAAAATGTTAGTGACATAACGCATGGCCCAGGAGACACACACGCAGGCTCAGAATAGATTTAACAGCTTTATTAGCAACAGGGAAGTGTATGGCTGCGTGTCTGTGGAATAAGAATGTATTGGTGGTGGCGTCTGCGTCAGGCACGGGGGCAGGAGGCCGTACAGCCGGACAACCCTGTGGAGAGAGCAGAGGGAGAAGGGTAACGGGCACCACACCAATACAGGGAAATGATGATGATAGCTGGCTTACTTGGTTGTGACAGGTGGCTGGCGTCGACAAGGGCGGAGCCCGGGAGACAGCGACCTGCGGTACCTGTGGCAGCAGCGTAGAGCCAACGGCGAGGTGATGAAGTCCGCCGCTGGGGCTGTCCACCTGTGCACAGGGGAATGCTAGAGGAGAGAGGTAAGGGGAGCTTACCCAGGATATCTTTGCTAGTAGGTTTGAGATCCGTAGTAGCAAAGGGGCCGAAGTAGAGAGACAGCTTCAGGCCGAAGCCCAGGGCAGAGTGGATTAAATACCTCGCCGCTGATGAGGAGCAGGTGTGCGCGCGGCTAGCGCCGCTGATGAGCAGCGAGTCGTAACAGTACTCCCCCCTCTAGCAGCGCCTCCTGGCGATGGTTTTTCCGGGTGCGCTCGATGAAACTAAGAAATGAGTGACCGGTCCAACGCCAGCGAGGAAGGCACCCACTGTCTCCACTCGGGTCCATAGCCCTCCCAATCCACCAGGTACTGCAATCCGCGACCCCGGCGTCGGGCGTCCAAGATGTCAGTGACGGTCCAGGCCGGATGGCCACCAATCATCCGGGGAGTGGGGTGCGCCGCAGGTGGAGGGCAGAAGGGGTCAGAGACCACCGGTTTGATTTTGGAGACGTGGAAGGTGGAATGGATGCGGAGGGAGGAGGGAATAGCCACACGCACAGCCACCGGGTTGATGATCCTGGTTATGGGATAAGGGCCGATGAACCGTTGAGCCAGCTTTCTCCTCTCACCCTTTAGGTTTACGTCCTGTGTGGATACCCAAACTTGCTGTCCCACCTGGTAGGCAGGTGCAGGTCTCCTATGTCGGTCCGCTGTGGACTTATTGCGCTCCGCCGTGCGTAGAAGCGCATTACGCGCCGTGGACCAAAGGGAACGGCACCGCCTCAGATGTGCCTGGACAGAGGGGACAGCCAACTCGCCCTCCTGCGCGGGGAACAGGGGTGGATCATAGCCCAAGGATGCTTTAAAGGGCGACATCCCGATGGCCGTAGAGCGAGAGGTGTTGTGGGCGTACCCCACCCAGGCGAGGTGAGAACTCCAGGACGTGGGTTTAGAAGAAGTTACGCAGCAGAGTGTAGCCTCCAGCTCCTGGTTTGTCCACTTACACTGCCCGTTAGACTGGGGGTGATGGCCGGAGGAGAGGCTTACCTTGGCTCCCAGGGCATTGCAAAATGACCTCCAGACGTCCGAAGAAAACTGGGGGCCGCGGTCGGAGACCACGTCGACCGGGATTCCATGCAGTCTGACCACGTGCTGGATGAGGAGGTCCGCCGTCTCCAAGGCTGAGGGAAGTCCACGTAGGGGCACGAAGTGGGCGGCCTTGGAAAAACGGTCAACGATGGTCAGAACTGTGTCAAAGTTGTTGGAGACAGGGAGCCCGGTGACGAAGTCCAGAGCGATGTGTGACCAGGGCCTACCAGGGACGGGCAGGGGCTGGAGCAGACCCGCGGGGGGGCGTTACCTGACTTATTGGCAGCACAGACGGGGCAGGCCCGGACGTAACGGGCGGCATCCTTCCGCAGACCTGGCCACCAAAAGGATCGCTGGAGAAGGTCGATCATCCGCAAAGCTCCAGGATGGCAGGTGAGCTTGGAGGTATGGAGCCAGTGTATAACGTCCCCCCGGACGGCAGATGGCACGAAGAGCCTCCCCTCCGGTCCACCGCCAGGGTCCAGTTCCGATTCCTGCGCCCTCCGGATCTTGTCTTCTATGTCCCATGTAACAGCCCCCATGACGCACGACCTGGGCAAGATGGTATGAGCGCCTCCGGGGCAAATTGCCTGGATAGGGCGTCGGGTAGGCCGTTCTTGGAGCCAGGCCTATATGTGATGCTGAACTTAAACCTTGCAAAGAACAGGGACCAACGCGCCTGGCGGGCGTTCAGACGCTTGGCAGATCTCAGGTACTCCAGGTTCTTGTGGTCAGTGAGGACCACAAAAGGCAAGGCTGCCCCCTCCAGCCAGTGACACCATTCTTGAAGGGCCAGCTTGATGGCAAGAAGCTCTCTGTCCCCCACGTCTTAATTTCGTTTCGCCAGGGACAGGCGCCGAGAGAAGAAGGCGCAGGGTCGCTTGACTCCATTGGCTGGGGACCGCTGGGACAACACCGCCCCCACCCCCGTGTCCGAAGCGTCTACCTCCACAATGCACTGCAGCGTGGGATCGACCTGGCTGAGGACCCGGGAGGAGGAGAACTCCGTCTTCAGCGCCTGGAAGGCCGAAGCGGCCTCTTCAGTCCACCGGAACGGGGTCTTAGGAGAGGTGAGGCGGGTCAGGGGTCCGACGATGGCTCCAAAGTTCAGGACAAAGCGGCGGTAGAAATTGGCGAACCCGATGAACTGCTGAACCTGCTTTCGAGAGGTTGGTGTGGGCCAATCCACCACTGCTTTGATCCTCGCTGGGTCCGGAAGCACCTGGCCATGGGAGATGACAAACCCCAGGAAGGAAGTTGTTTTGGCGTAGAATTCACATTTTTCCGCTTTGACGTACAGACGGTTCTCCAGCAGTCTCTGCAGGACCCGCCTCACGTGGACCCGGTGTTCATCCCTGGACCTGGAGAAGATGAGAATGTCGTCCAGGTAGACGAATACGAACAGGCCGATGAAGCCCCGGAGGACGTCGTTGATGAGGCGCTGAAAGATGGCTGGAGCGTTGGTCAACCCAAACGGCATCACGAGATATTCAAAATGCCCGTTTGGGGTTCGGAAGGCGGTTTTCCACTCATCTCCCTCCCGGATCCGGACGAGGTGGTAAGCGCTGCGGAGATCCAGCTTAGTAAACCAGGTCGCCCCCTGGAGGGAGTGGAAGGCAGTGTCCATAAGGGGCAGGGTGTACCGGTCCTTCTCCGTGATATCCCCAATCTGACCAGTGATGACATGTTTAGTCGCTCGTCATCCTTGAACCGCTGGCTGTCTGTGTGGTGTCCTAAAAATGACGTGGGCTACATTGACAATTGGAGCTCTTTTTGGGGAAAACCTGGTCTTATGAGACGAGACAGCATTCATCCCACTTTGGATGGTGCTTCTCATTTATCTAACAATCTGGCATCTTTTTTATCCAAATTTCCAAAACCATGACTACTCAGAGTTGGGACCAGGAAGCAGAGTCGCAGTCTTACATGCCTCTCGGCAGGTCCTCTTCATCTGCCACCCCTCAGCTTAGCCCCTGTCTTCCCCATCAGAGAATCATTGTCTGCTCCCTCCAAAGTGAATAAAAATATAATGCATAAGCATCCCAAAGTGATAAAGCAAAATATTGGTAAAACTCAAATTAAACATAAAGCCTCTAAATTGAATGATTTGGCCTCTGTTCCTCCTCATAATTTAAAAATTAAATGTGGTTTATTAAATATTAGGTCTCTAACTCCCAAGTCTCTGTTAGTCCATGATTTGTTAATTGATCATCAGATTGATTTAATTTCCCTTACAGAGACTTGGTTAGGGCAAGAGGATTATGTTGGTTTAAATGAATCAACTCCCTCTGGTTATTTAAACTGTCAAAATCCCAGAAGTTCTGGTCGTGGAGGAGGAGTAGCAACAATTTACCATTCCAAATTACTAGTTAATGTAAAGCAAAAAACATGTTATAATTCCTTTGAGGGCCTGGTCCTCAGTATTGGGCACTTTAGCAATTTTAGGTTAAACCCAATTTTATTTGCCATAGTTTATCGTCCCCCATCAACCTACTCAGAATTTTTATCCGAATTTGCTGATTTCTTAGCTGATTTAGTGCTGAAATCTGATAGAATAATTATAGTAGGGGACTTTAATATACATGTGGATGTAGATAGTGACTGCCTTAATGTGGCATTCAATTCAATATTGGACTCGATTGGGTTTTCTCAGAAAGTAGGAAATTCTACTCATTACCTCCACCATACATTGGACCTTGTTTTGGCATATGGCATAGAAATAGAAAATCTTGTAGTGTCTCCTCATAACCCTGTACTGTCAGACCATTGTCTGTTAACCTTTGATTTTACTATTTCTGACTATTTGGTTCCTAAAGAAAAATATTATTACAGTAGATGCCTCTCAGATGATGCTGTTTCCAAATTTATGCAGATTGTTTCCTCTATGCCATGTGTCAACACAACAGAAATAAGCTATAGACAGCTTGCTCCTTCTGTAATTGATAACATGGTGGATAGTGTTTCAGCTTCTCTGCATCAGACTCTAGACTTGGTGGCCCCCTTAAAAAAGAAAAAGTCTAATCAGAGATTTCTAACTCCTTGGTTCAATACAGAAACTCGTACCTTAAAACAGAAGACTCGTCAATTAGAAAGAAAATGGCGCTCTACTAATTTAGATGAAATCTATTTAGCTTGGAGAAATCATCTTTTAATTTATAAAAAATCTCTTAGAAAAGCTAGAACGAGTTATTACTCTGCATTAATAGAAGAGAACAAGAATAATCCCAGGTTTCTTTTCAGTACTGTAGCCAGGTTGACAAAGAGTCAGGACTCTGTCAATCCTAGCATTCCCTTAGAGCTTACTAGTCAGGACTTTATGAACTTTTTCAATAATAAAATTTCATCCATCAGAGATAAAATCAATCAGATTCTTCCCACAGTTAACTTAAATACTGTAACTACTACAACTCCTTCTATTGATCTCTGTCTTGATGAGTTTACTCCAATCGACCTTTGTGAGTTAGACAAAATAGTTTCCTCATCCAAACCTTCAACTTGTCTTTTAGACCCTATTCCTACCAGGTTATTTAAAGAAGTCTTCCCACTTATTGGTAGCTTTATTCTTCATATAATCAATTCTTCATTAACTTTAGGCCATGTATCGCAGGCTTTTAAAACGGCTGTAATTAAACCCTTACTCAAAAAGCCAACGCTAGATCCAGGAGCTTTAGCTAACTATAGACCAATCTCTAATCTCCCTTTCATTTCAAAAATCTTAGAAAGAGTTGTTGCTACGCAATTATTTGACCACCTGCAGGGAAATGGTTTACTTGATGAGTTTCAATCTGGGTTTAGAATCCATCATAGTACTGAAACAGCCTTAGCGAAGGTCACTAACGACCTCCTCATTGCATCTGATAATGGACTAGTTTCTGTACTTGTCCTTTTAGACCTTAGTGCAGCTTTTGATACTATCGATCATAATATTCTACTTGATAGATTAGAACACTATGTTGGACTTAATGGAACTTCGTTGCAATGGTTTAGATCTTATTTATCTGATAGGTTCCAGTTTGTTCATGTAAATAATGAGTTTTCTTTCAACTCAAAGCTTAGTCATGGAGTTCCACAGGGATCTGTGCTAGGCCCTACTCTTTTTAGTTTATATATGCTTCCGTTAGGCAACATTATTAGAAAGCACTGTATACATTTTCATTGTTATGCAGATGACACACAATTATACCTGTCAATGAAGCCAGATGATAGTAATCAATTAGCCAAGTTAGAAGCCTGTCTTAAGGAAATCAAAGCTTGGATGACTTGTAATTTCCTGCTATTAAATTCAGATAAGACTGAAGTCATTCTTGTTGGTCCAAAAAACCTTAGAAATTCCTTTCCAAATCAAACTTTCAGTTTGGATGCGGTTACTCTTTCTCTTAATAGCTCTGTGAGGAACCTTGGAGTTATTTTTGATCAGGATTTGTCCTTCAATTCACATATTAAATTTGTTTCTAAGACTGCCTTCTATCATTTGCGTAATATTGCCAAGATTAGGAGCATCTTGTCTCAGAGTGATGCTAAGAAACTGATCCACGCTTTTGTTAGCTCGAGATTAGATTATTGTAATTCTTTATTATCAGGCTGTCCTAAAACATCTTTAAAAAGTCTTCAGCTGATCCAAAATGCTGCAGCAAGAGTTTTAACAGGTACTAGAAAGAGAGATCATATCTCCCCGGTTCTGGCCTCCCTTCATTGGCTTCCCATAGAGTTTAGAATTAAGTTTAAAATCCTTCTTCTTACTTACAAAGCTCTAAACAATCAGGCTCCTTTTTATTTAAAAGATCTGATACTACCGTATTATCCTAACAGAGCACTACGCTCCCAAAATGCAGGATTACTTGTAATACCTAGAATCTCCAAAAGTACAATGGGAGGCAGAGCCTTCAGTTATCAAGCTCCTCTCCTGTGGAATCAGCTGCCAATCTGGATTCGGGAGTCAGACTCGATCTCTGTTTTTAAGAATAGGGCTAAAACCTACCTTTTTGATATAGCCTACAATTAGGGAGGGATCATGTGTTTCTGAACCCTCCCTTAGTTATGCTGCTAATAGGTTTAGTCAGCCGGGGGACCTCCAGTAATGCACTGGGCCTCACTCCTTTCCTCACTCTCTATGAAATATTTTTTTTTTTTGCTGGTCATTAACATCTGTTTGTTCTCTCCCATAGATTGAGTCCCCATCGTGCTGTTTGTTCTCTACATGTCTGTTCTTTTCTTCTTCTCTATCCCCTCACCCCCCAGCCAGTCGCAGCAGATGACTGCCCCTCCCTGAGCCTGGTTCTGCTGGAGGTTTCTTCCTGTTAAAAGGGAGTTTTTCCTCTCCACCGTTGCCAAGTGCTTGCTCACAGGGGATCGCCTGATTGCTGGGGTCTTTCTGCAACTGTGGGGGTTCCCCCCCTACAGTTGATAGTACTATGAGATGACTGTTGTTGTGAAATGGCGCTATATAAATAAAGTTGAATTGAATTGAATTGAATTGAATATCGTTGAGAGCCCGATAGTCGATACAAGGACGAAGAGATCCGTCCTTCTTTCCAACGAAGAAGAACCCTGCACCTACTGGAGAGGAGGACGGTCGGATAATCCCAGCACCGAGTGACTCCTTCAAGTAGCTGTTCATTGCCTCCTTCTCCGGCGCTGACAGACTGTAGAGGCGTCCTCAGGGTAAGGGCGCCCCCTGGCGGATGTTAATGGCGCAGTCGTAGGGCCGGTGAGGAGGTAGAGATATCGCCTTGGATTTACTGAAAACGGCACCCAGGTCGTGGAACTCTGAGGGCACTAGGGTGAGATCCGGGGGCGCGGTGTCCTGAGCTGTGGGAGGCGAGGACGGGGCGCAGGCCGCGGATTGGAGGCAGGTACCCATGCAGAAGGTGCTCCACGCTGAAACCTTCCCAGTCTTCCAGTCCAAGGCGGGATTGTGGAGGCGGAGCCAGGGATAACCGAGGATGACAGGTGTTACTGAGGTGGGCAGGACGTAAAAGGAGATATCCTCCCGATGGTTTCCAGAGATGATCACCGGGACAGGGGATGTTTGGTGAGTTACCTTTCCCAGGGAAACTCGGGAGAGATTAACCAGGGCGAGAGGAGTATTGAGGGGGTGACAGTGGATGCCCAGTCGGGTTGCCAGGCTTTGTGAAATAAAGCTACCCTCCGCACCTGAATCCACCAGTGCATGTGTGAGATGCCCAGTGAGGTTGTGACAGAAACGGATGGGCAGCGTCAAATGTGTGAGGGGATTTAATCGATTAGCGTCCGCGAGGCCCCCTACAGTGACTCGCGGACCACCTCGTTTGGCTTCTCTGGACAACTCTCCACCGTGTGCTGGCTACCTCTGCAATACATGCAGAGGCCCAGGTCACGACGGCGCTGTTTCTCTGCCAGGGGGAGCTTTGTCCGGCCCGTCACCATTGGTTCCGACTCCTCGGAGACCTCCGGCGGTGGTAACGCCAGGTGGCGAGCTTGGGGCAGACGTGCAGAGGCACCCCGTGGCTCGCGCAGCCGGTTATCCAAGCTGATGGTGAGGGAAATCAGCTCCGCCAGCGTCTCCGGGGTATCCCGTCCAGCCAGCTCATCCCTCAGACCGGAGTTTAGACTGCGGAGGAAGATGCCGCAGAGCGCGTGCTCTTCCCAGCCAACTTCCTCCGCGGTAACCCGGAAGTCGATCGCGTATTCGGCCGCCGATCGGCTCCCCTGTTGGAGTCCGAGAAGACGGTCGACCTGGACACTGTCCAAACGCGAATGATCGAACACTTCCAGAAATTGTCGCACAAACTGGCCATAGGTGAGGGTAGTGTAGCTGGGCTTCACCATAATGGCGTAAGCCCAGGTAAGCGCACGACCCTCAAGGAGATTTCCTATATAGCCAATTCTGCTATGGTCTGAGGGAAAATCTCCGGGAACGCGAAGAAACACGGACTCACACTGCATAATAAAACCCCGAGCTCCACCCAGCTTACCGCTGAAGCGAGCCGGAGTGGGGATTGGTGTGAGCCGTGTTGGCGTACCCAGAGCAGGCTGGACAGCCACCGGAGCCGCAGGAGCCATGCCACCCGGACGAGCTGAGGGGAACGGCTGCTGGGGGTCCAAGTGGTCCAATCGGTTAGTGATGTTTATTAATTGATTTAATATCACCTGTTGCTGATAGGCTATTGAATCCACCCGAGCCTCGAGGGTGGAAAGACGGCGTGCGAGCCCGCTGTCTGCCGAGCCGCTCTGCTGAAACCGTACTGACATAATGCACGGCCCAGGAGACACACACGCAGGCTCAGAATAGATTTAACAGCTTTATTAGCAACAGGGAAGTGTATGGCTGCGTGTCTGTGGAATAAGAATGTATTGGTGGTGGCGTCTGCGTCAGGCACGGGGGCAGGAGGCCGTACAGCCGGACAACCCTGTGGACAGAGCAGAGGGAGAAGGGTAACGGGCACCACACCAATACAGGGAAATGATGATGATAGCTGGCTTACTTGGTTGTGACAGGTGGCTGGCGTCGACAAGGGCGGAGCCCGGGAGACAGCGACCTGCGGTACCTGTGGCAGCAGCGTAGAGCCAACGGCGAGGTGATGAAGTCCGCCGCTGGGGATGTCCACCTGTGCACAGGGGAATGCTAGAGGAGAGAGGTAAGGGGAGCTTACCCAGGATATCTTCGCTAGCAGGTTTGAGATCCGTAGTAGCAAAGGGGCCGAAGTAGAGAGACGGCTTCAGGCCGAAGCCCAGGGCAGAGTGGATTAAATACCTCGCCGCTGACGAGGAGCAGGTGTGCGCGCGGCTGGCGCCGCTGATGAGCGGCAAGTCATAACAGTTAGTAGCTTCAAACATTTATCAAGTACAAATAAAATCTTTATACTACTGGTTCTTAAACATCCATTCATCTTCTACTGCTTTTCCGGAGGTCCAGGTCACGGAGGCAGCAGTTCAAGCAGAGAAGCCCAGACTTCCCTCTCCCCAGCCACCTGCTCCAGCTCTTCAGAGAGGATTTAAAGGCATTCCCAGACCAGCTGGGAGACATAGTGACTCCAGCGAGTCCTGGGTCTGCCCCGGGGTCTCCTCCCAGTGGGACGTGCCCGAAACACCTCAAGTGGGAGGTGTCCAGGAAGCGTCCTGATCAGATGCCCATACCACCTCAACTGGCTCCTTTCAATATGGAGGAGCAGCGGTTCTACTCTGAGCCTCTCCCGGATGACTGAGCTCCTCACCCTATTTCTGAGGGTGAGTCCAGCAATCCTACGAAGGAAGCTCATCTCAGCTGCTTGTATCCGCGATCTCATTCTTTCAGTCATTACCCAAAGCTCATGACCATAGGTGAGGGTAGGAACGTAGATTGACTGTTAAATCAACAGCTTTGCCTTAGAGCTTAGCTGTCTCTTCACCACAACAGACCAGTATAATGTCTGCATCACTGCAGATGTTGCGCCGATCCATCTTTCAATCTCCTGCTCCATTCTCCCCTCACTCGTGAATAAGACCCCAAGATACTTAAACTCCTCCACTTGGGGCAGAAGCTTGTCCTCAACCCGGAGAGGACAATCCACCTTTTTCCAGCTGAGGACCATGGACTCGGACTTGGAGGTAATGATTCTCATCCCAGCTGCTTCACACTCAGCGGCAAACCATCCCAGTAAGACCTGTAGGTCACTGCTGGATGAGGCCTGCAGGACAAGATCATCTGGAAACAACAGAGATGAGATCCTGTGGTCCCCAAGCATTACACCCTCCATTCCCTGGCTGTGCCTAGAAATCCTGTCCATTAAAATTATAAACAGGATCGGTGACAAAGTGCAGCCCTGGTGGAGTCCAACTCTCACTAGGAATGAGTCTGACCGAGTGTTGGCAATACAAACCAAACTCTCACAATGGTCGTACAGAGACAGAATAGCTCGTAAAAACAAGCCCTATACCCCATACTCCCGAAGCATCCCCCACAAAAAAACACAATGGACACGGTCGAATGCCTTCTCCAAGTCTACAAAACAAATGTAAACTGGTTGGACAAACTCCCATGAACCCTCGAGGATTCTCAAGAGGGTAAAGAGCTGGTCCGATGTGTCACGGCCAGGACGAAAACCACATTGCTCCTCCTGAATCAGAGGTTCAACCAGCAGCCGGACTCTCCTCTCCAGTACCTTGGCATAGACCTTCCCAGGGAGGCTGAGGAGCGTGATCCCTCTAAAATTGGATCACACTCTCCGGTCCCTTTTTTTGAAGAGAGGAACCACCACCCCAGTTTGCCATGCCAAAGGCACTGCCCCCAACCTCCACGCAATGTTACAGAGGTGTGTCAACCATGACAGCCCTACAATATCCAGGGCCTTGAGGTACTCAGGGCAAATCTCGTCCACCCCTGGGACCCGGCCACCAAAGAGATTTTTAACCACCTTGACGACCTCAGCCCCTGTGATAGGCGAGTCGCCCCTCTCGTCCACAAGCCCTGCTTCCTCTGTGGAAGGCGTGTCAGTGAGATTGAGGAGATCGTCGAAGTATTTCTTCCACCGCCCGACAACATCCCCAGTAGAAGTCAGCAGTGCCCCATCTGCACCATACACAGTGTGGACAGGGAGCTGCTTCCCCCTCCTGAGCCACCGGACAGTTTTCCAGAATCTCTTTGAGGCCGACCAAAAGCCTTGTTCCATGGCCTCACTGAACTCCTCCCATACCCGAGTTTTTGCTTCAGCAACCACCCGAGCTGCACTCTGCTTGGCCTGCTGGTACACCTCAGCTGCTTCAGGAGTTCCACAAGCCAACCAAGCTTGATAGGACTCCTTCAATTTAATGGCCCCCCTCACCACTGGTGTCCATCACTTAGTTCGGGGGTTGCCACCACGAAATGCCCCGATGACCTTGTGGCCACAGCTCTGGGCAGCCGCTTCAACAATGGAGGTGGAGAACATGGCCCATTCAGACTCCATGTCTCCAGACTCCCTCAGAATATGGTTGAAGTTCTTCTGGAGGTGGGAGTTGAAGACCCCCTGGACAGGGGCCTCAGCCAGATGTTCCCAGCACACCCTCACTACACGTTTGGGTCTACCAGGCCTGAATGGCATCCTCACCTGTCATTGGATCCAACTCACCACCAGGTGGTGATCAGTTGACAGCTCTGCACCTCTCTTTATCCGAGCGTCCAAGACATACAGTCGCAGGTCTGATGACACGAAAACAAGATCGATCATTGACCTGCGACCTAGGGTGTCCTGGTGCCAGGTGCACATAAGGACACCCTTATGCTTGAACATGGTGTTCGTTATGGACAAACTATGGTTAGCACAGAAGTCCAATAACTGAACCCACTCGGGGTCAGATCGGGCAGGCCATTCCTCCCAATCACCCCCTCTAGGTTTCACTGTCATTGGCCACATTCTAATTGAAGTCCCCCAGTTGGACAATGGAGTTTCCAAGAGGAGCACTCTCCAGCACCCCAGTCAGAGACTCCAAAAAGGGTTGGCACTCTGAACCATTATTTGGTGCATCGGCACAAATGATGGACAGGGCCCCTTTCCAAACCCGAAGGCGCAAGGAAACAACCCTTTTGTCCACCGGGGAAAACTCCAATATAGAGGGAGCAAGGTGGGGGGATACAAGAATACCCACCCCTGCTCGTCGCCTCTTGCCTGGGGCAACTCCAGAGTAGGCCAAGCTCCAGCCCCTCTCCAGGAAACTGGCTCCAGAACCGGAGCTGTGTGTTGAGTTGAGGCCAACTATATTTAGCCAGTATCTCTCAACCTCATGCACCAGCTCAGGCTCCTTCCCCACCAGAGAGGTGACATTCCATGTAACAAAAGCCAGTTTAGGAAGCTTGGGATTGTGGAGTGTGTAAATGACGAGCTAGATTTGTCTCAGGCAGTTTATTACACATCTCACACATGAGCATAGTAGAAAGAGGACATCTCAGACAGAACTCTTCTCTGAAATACTCAGGTCCTTCTACATATCAAAGGTCACATTGCATTCACATCAAAGGTCACATTGCATGCACTTCCTTAATCCCTTAACATCCCCCTCGCAGTCTCTGGCACACAAAGGATCCTCCTAGCAGTCTCTGACACACAAAAGATCACAGTTTCACAGCTTCCTGTTATCTCCAAGGAAACTCTGCCCTTTGTTCTTATCTAAGATGCTACACATTATGTTTTCCCCATGTGCGGCCACACCACCCCCCCGAGCATATTGGATCGAACAAAAGAATAAACAGAATCATTAAACATCAATCCATATGCTGCTTGGGCTTCAGTCTTCTCTTGTATCTGCTGTAACCAGGATTCACCGCCTCCGCGGCGCTGTCATGCTGGGGAGCTGCTGTTTGGGGTGAAAACCTTTTGTCTGTCCCTGCGGGTGTCCTGGGGAAATTTTACTCTGGAAAGCTCCCCGAGGGGGTCTTCCACGCCGAGGGGCCCTCGCCAACAGCACTTGCTCGTCCGCCACCACAAAAGCGGGTTTGAGTCTGTTAATGCCAACCTTTTCCCTCCTACCCCCCAAATCTAGCAAAAAATGCTTGTCCCCTGTTTCCAGCACTCTGAACGGCCCATCATAAGGTGGTCGCAGTGGGGGGGCGATGTGCATCGTGTCTGACAAAAACAAACTCCGCGTTTTTCAAAGTCTTAGGCACAAAAACGCGCGGAAAAACGTGGTGAACAGGGCCCGGCAACGTGCCTGTGTCAAGCTATGCTGCAACAGCCGAGACGGGGAGCTGCCCGGCGCAGGATTATCTGGGAGAAATTTCCGGGGCAGCCGAAGCAGCTGTGCAAAAACGAGTTCAGCCGGGGAAGCTTCCAAGTCCTCTTTAGGCGCAGAACGTAACCCCAATAAAACCCACGGTAGTTTGTCTACCCAATTTGCATCCGTCAGTGACGCCCTGAGAGCCGCTTTCAATGACCTATGAAAATGTTCACATAACCCATTAGCCTGTGGATTGTACACGGTTGTGCGATGAATTGTGACACCCAGGCTGCGGGCCATTGTTGACCAAAGTTTGGAAACAAATTGAGGGCCTCTGTCAGACGTAATGTCCGACCGGACTCCAAAACGCGCCACCCATGCTGTTAAAAACGCGCGCGCCACCTCCTCGGCTGTGGTTGATGCCAGTGGAACCACCTCAGGCCAGCGCGTGGTGCGGTCTACCATTGTCAGAAGGTGCGTGCACCCCTGTGATGGTGGGAGGGGGCCCACGAGGTCCACGTGAACATGGTCGAACCTCTTAGCTGGGATGTGAAACGGCTCCAAGGGAGCTCTCGTGTGTCTGTGTACTTTGGCTCGTTGGCATACCATGCAGGCTGCTGCCCACTCTTTCACTTGTTTGCGAAGGCTTGGCCACACAAATTTCTCTCCTACCATTTTGACCGACGCGCGCACTCCCGGGCGCGCTAAAGAATGAATCGAGTCAAAAATGCGGCGGCGCCACGCGGCCGGTACCACGGGACGCAGTCGCCCCGTGGAGACATCGCAGATTTGGGGGGGCATACCGTCTTGCAGCACCCTGTTCTCAAGCCTTAACCCTGTTGGTCCAGACTGGAGCGCTCGCACATCCGCGTCACTAACCTGCTCCGCGGCCATGGCTGTGTAATCTATCCCCACGCGGACCGGGGCCGCCACAGCGTGTGAGAGGCAGTCTACCGCTACATTCAGTTTACCCGACACATGCTGAATATTGGTAGTAAACTCTGAGATCGCGGCCAGCTGTCTCTGCTGCCGGCCCGACCACGGTTCTGAAACCTTGGCCATCGCAAATGTTAGTGGCTTGTGGTCAACGAACGCGGTGAAACAGCGTCCTTCCAGCCAGAACTGGAAGTGGCGAATGGCCAAGTGGAGAGCCAGCAACTCCCTTTCGAACGCGCTGTATTTACGTTCACTATCGCGCAAAGTCCTGCTGAAAAAGGCGAGGGGCTGCCAAGCCCTGGCTACACGCTGCTCCACGACCGCCCCTATGGCCACATCTGACGCGTCAGTAGTGAGCGCTATGCGGGCCGTTGGGTCTGGATGTGCCAACAACGCAGCTTTTGCCAGGGCTGTCTTGACTTCCGAGAATGCTCGCTGTCGCTCCGGGGACCATTCAATCTTATTTGTGGGTTTCTGTTTTTTGAGCGCGGCGTACAGTGGTTGCATGAGCTGCGCTGCGCGGGGGAGGAAACAGTTATAAAAATTCACCATTCCCAAAAACTCCTGTAATGCCCTGACCGTTTGCGGTCGGGGAAAATCTGCTACCGCGCGCACTTTGTCAGGCAGCGGAACTGCTCCTTCGGGAGAGACGCGGTGCCCCAAAAAATCAATCTGCGTACCCCGAACTGACACTTCGCTGGATTGATTATTAAACCGTGCTCTCCCAACCTCTGGAAAACCGCCGTGAGGTGGGTTTCGTGTTCGTCTTCGGACGCGCTGGCTACCAAGATATCGTCCAGGTAGACGAATATGAAAGGGAGATCGTGCAGCACCGCATCCATCATGCGTTGGAACGTCTGTGCAGCCCCTTTAAGCCCGAATGGCATGCGCATAAACTCGAATAGGCCAAACGGAGTTATCACCGCTGTTTTGGGTATGTCCTCAGCGCGCACTGGGACTTGGTGGTAACCGCGGACCAAGTCTATTTTAGAAAAAACACGCGCCCCTGCCAAGTGAACGGAAAAATCCTGGATGTGAGAAATTGGGTAGCGGTCGTGCGCTGTGGCGTTGTTCAACCTGCGGAAATCCCCGCAAGGCCGCCACGAACCATCAGCTTTAGGGACCATGTGTAGCGGGGAAGCCCATGGGCTGTTTGAACGCCTGATGATGCCCAACCTCTCCAGGTTGGCAAACTCCTCGCGCGCTATGGCCAGTTTAGCTGCGTCCAAGCGCCGAGGTTTTGCAAAAACAGGCGGTCCGGTGGTGGTAATAAAATGTTCCACCCCGTGTTTAGCGACGGCTGCTGAAAATGTCGGGACCGTGAGTGCTGGGAACTGAGTGAGCAGTGTGTGGAACTTACCGCTTGCAGCTGTGACGTTGGCTTGTGCTGTTGGCCGGGACGCTCGAGCTGTACAGGGAATAGAATCAAAGGACAGTGCATTAACCAGGCGCCTGTTAGCGACATCAACCAACAAACCATGTGAGCACAAAAAATCAGCCCCCAATATATTGAAATTCAATGCTGCTATGACAAAAGTCCACTCAAATGCACGGCCGTGTAGCGACAGAAGTAGAGTCCTCTCACCAAAGGTCTTAATCTCCGAGCCGTTTGCTGCTGCCATCTGGGGGCCGCTGAAACCTGCCAGCCGGTCGGCGTAGGACGGCATGATGAAACTCAACTGGGCGCCGGTGTCCACGAGGAAATGCCTCCCTGAGCGTGCATCCGTCAAGTAGAGCAGCTTATTCTCCTCCCCGAGGGCCGCAGCTGCTACCGACCCCCGGTCTTGGCGTTTCCCGAGCGCTTGAACTGGCACGGTGGTATACATCTGCATGCCTTCTCTGCAAAGCGGCGATGGTAGAAACAAAAGATGTCTCCTCCGCGTTCCTTGGCCCCCGCCGCCGCTGTCGTCGGTGGTTCTGCTACCGCCGTCAATGGCTCCTCGCCCCCTCCGGCTGTCGCGCCGAGCTCCGTCGCTGCCGCCGTGGTCGTGAGCTCTCTGCTGGCCATGATGATCCGGTGTGCTTCCCGGGCCAGTGCACGGTAGTCCCGCCTGGCTAGCAACGGCGAATTGGCCAGGGCTGCTCTCGTCGGTGATGGAAGGTTCCGGAGGAAGAGGTGGGTAAAAATGAAGTGGTCATCGTCCGAGCCTTTCAATCTCAGCATCCTCTCCATCAGGTCAATAGCCATGCAATCTCCTAACCTGGTCCGCATCAGGAGTCTCTCTGCTCTCTCCTCAACCGAGAGTGTGTAGTGCTGGATAAGTGCGGCCTTCAACGTGCCGTATTTGTCGCTGGTTGGTGGCTGGTCCAGCAGGCTCTCCACATGCTGAGCCGTGTGGGTGTCGAGCTTTGCGACCACATGGTAGAATTTCGTGTCATCCACCGATATCCCCCGGAGGACGAACTGCGCCTCAACCAGGTGGAACCAGGAGCGCAGATTGTGCTGCCAAAAATCCGGTAGCTGGATTGCAACGGCATACGCTTGGCTGGGGGCTCCCAACAAGGCTGGCTTCGGGGAACTCTCTTCGTGTTGCATGCTTCGTCTTGGGTCACCAGTGTGGAGTGTGTAAATGACGAGGCAAATTTGTCTCAGGCAGTTTATTACACATCTCACACATGAGCATAGTAGAAAGAGGACATCTCAGACAGAACTCTTCTCTTAAATACTCAGGTCCTTCTACATATCAAAGGTCACATTGCATTCACATCAAAGGTCACATTGCATGCACTTCCTTAATCCCTTAACATCCCCCTCGCAGTCTCTGGCACACAAAGGATCCTCCTAGCAGTCTCTGACACACAAAAGATCACAGTTTCACAGCTTCCTGTTATCTCCAAGGAAACTCTGCCCTTTGTTCTTATCTAAGATGCTACACATTATGTTTTCCCCATGTGCGGCCACAGGATCAGACTGCCAATGTCTCCGCCTTTGACTGCCACCTGATCCACATAGCACCAGACCCCCATGGTCTGTCCTGCAGGTAGTGAGCCCACTGGAGGGTGGTCCCATATGATTCCTTCAGGCTGAGCCCGGCCAGGAACCATGGGCGGAAACCTGACCACCAGACACTAGCCATCAAACCCCTCCCCCAGGCCTGGCTCCAGGGTGGGGCCTCGGTAACCCCATACCAGGTGGGGTACACTGAATCCTTGTTCAAGCATTCATCATGAGAGTCTGTTGGATCATTCTCAGTCTGGCCCTTCATCCAGAACCAGTTTGTCTTTGGTAACCAGAGGCAAATTGTCCCGGACAACATAGCTCCTGGGATCACTAGCGCATGCAAACCCCCCACCACGATAAGGTGACGATCCATGAGGGTTCTTAAATATAAATGCCTTTAAATATTGCTTGTCATCCTCATAAAATTCAAGTCAACCTTAAACTGTTCTGTATTTTTTAAAATGTCATCCATCCATCCATCCATCCATCTTCTACCACTTTTCCGGAGGTCCGGGTCGCGGAGGCAGCAGTTCAAGCAGAGAAGCCCAGACTTCCCTCTCCCCAGCCACCTGCTCCAGCTCTTCAGAGGGGATACCAAGGCGTTCCCAGACCAGCTGGGAGACATAGTCTCTCCACCGAGTCCTGGGTCTGCCCCGGGGTCTCCTCCCAGTGGGACGTGCCTGAAACACCTCAAGTGGGAGGCGCCCAGGAGGCATCCTAATCAGATGCCCATACCACCTCAACTGAGTCCTTTCAATGTGGAGGAGCAGCGGTTCTACTCTGAGCCTCTCCCGGATGACTGAGCTCCTCACCCTATCTCTGAGGGTGAGTCCAGCAATCCTACGGAGAAAGCTCATTTCAGCCGCTTGTATCCGCGATCTCGTTCTTTCGGTCATTACCCAAAGCTTGTGACCATAGGTGAGAGTAGGAACGTAGATTGACTGGTAAATCGACAGCTTTGCCTTAGAACTAAGCTCCCTCTTCACCACAACAGACCGGTACAACGTCCGCATCACTGCAGATGCTGCTCCAATCCGTCTGTCGATCTCTCGCTCCATTTTCCCCTCACTCGTGAATAAGACCCCAAGATACTTAAACTCCTCCACTTGGGGCAGGAGCTTGTCCCCATCCCGGAGAGGACAATCCACCTTTTTCCGGCTGAGGACCATGGACTCGGACTTGGAGGTGCTGATTCTCATTCCAGCCGCTTCACACTCAGCGGCAAACCGTCCCAGCAAGAGCTGTAGGTCATTGCTGGATGAAGCCAACAGGACAACATCATCTGCAAACAACAGAGATGAGATCCTGTCGTCACCAAGCATGACACCCTCCATTCCCTGGCTGCGCCTAGAAATCCTGTCCATAAAATTTATGAACAGGATCGGTGACAAAGGGCAGCCCTGGCGGAGTCCAACTCTCACTGGGAATGACTCCGACCGAGTGTTGGCAATACGAACCAAACTCTCACAACGGTCGTACAGAGACCGAATAGCTCGTAACAACAAGCCCGATACCCCATACTCCCGAAGCACCCCCCACAAAAATCCACGAGGGGCGCGGTCAAATGCCTTCTCCAAGTCCACAAAGCACATGTAAACTGGTTGGGCAAACTCCCACGAACCCTCAAGAATTCTCGAGAGGGTAAAGAGCTGGTCCGATGTGCCACGGCCAGGACAAAAACCACATTGCTCCTCCTGAATCCGAGGTTCGACCAAAGGCCGGACTCTCCTCTCCAGTACCTTAGCATAGACCTTCCCAGGGAGGCTGAGGAGTGTGATCCCTCTAAAGTTGGAGCACACCCTCCGGTCCCCTTTTTTGAAGAGAGGAACCACCACCCCGGTTTGCCATGCCAAAGGCACTGCCCCCAACCTCCACGCAATGTTGCAGAGGCGTGTCAACCATGACAACCCAACAACATCCAGGGCCTTGAGGTACTCAGGGTGAATCTCGTCCACCCCCGGGGCCCAGCCACCAAGGAGATTTTTAACCACCTTGGTGACCTCAGCCCCTGTGATAGGCGAGTCATCCCCCTCGTCCCCAAACCCTGCTTCCTCTGTGGAAGGCGTATCAGTGGGATTGAGGAGATCCTCGAAGTATTCCTTCCACCGCCCGACGATATCCCCAGTTGAAGTCAACAGTGTCCCATCCGCACCATACACAGTGTGGACGGGGAGCTGCTTTCCCCTCCTGAGCCGCCAAACAGTTTGCCAGAATCTCTTTGAAGCCGACCGAAAGTCTTGTTCCATGGCCTCACCGAACTCCTCCCATACTCGGGTTTTTGCTTCAGCAACCACCCGAGCTGCACTCTGCTTGGCCTGCCGGTACACCTCAGCTGCTTCGGGAGTCCCACAAGCCAACCAAGCTTGATAGGACTCCTTCTTCAGCTTAATGGCCCCCCTCACCACTGGTGTCCACCACTTGGTTCGGAGGTTGCCACCACGAGATGCACCGACCACCTTGCGGCCGCAGCTCTGGGCCGCCGCTTCAACAACAGAGGTGGAGAACATGGCCCATTCAGACTCCATGTCTCCAGACTCCCTCGGAATGTGGTTGAAGTTCTTCCGGAGGTGGGAGTTGAAGACCTCCCGGACAGGAGCCTCAGCCAGACGCTCCCAGCACACCCTCACTATACGTTTGGGTCTACCAGGTCTGAATGGCTTCCTCCCCTGCCATCGGATCCAACTCACCACCAGGTGGTGATCAGTTGACAGCTCTGCACCTCTCTTTACTCGGGTGTCCAAGACATACGGTCGCAGGTCTGATGATATGATAACAAAATCGATCATCGACCTGCGACCTAGGGTGTCCTGGTGCCAGGAGCACATATGGACACCCTTTTGCTTGAACATGGTGTTCGTTATGGACAGACTGTGGTTAGCACAGAAGTCCAATAACTGAACACCACTCGGGTTCAGATCGGGCAGGCCGTTCCTCCCAATCACCCCCCTCCAGGTTTCATTGTCGTTGCCCACGTGCGCATTGAAGTCCCCCAGTAGGACAATGGAGTCTCCAGGAGGAGCACCCTCCAGCACCCCAGTCACAGACTCCAAAAAGGGTGGGTACTCTGAAACATCATTTGGTGCATAGGCACAAATGATGGTCAGGACCCGTTTCCCAACCCGAAGGCGGAGGGAAGCAACCCTTTCGTCCACCGGGGAAAACCCCAATATAGAGGCAGCAAGGTGGGGCGATACAAGAATACCCACCCCTGCTCGTCGCCTCTCGCCCGGGGCAACTCCAGAAAAGGCCAAGCTCCAGCCCCTCTCCAGGAGACTGGTTCCGGAACCGGAGCTGTGTGTTGAGGTGAGGCCGACTATATCTAGCCAGTATCGCTCAACCTCGTATACCAGCTCAGTCTCCTTCCCCACCAGAGAGGTGACATTCCACGTACCAAAAGCCAGTTTAGAAAGCTTGGGATCAGTCCGCCAAGGTCTCCGCCTTTGACCGCCACCTAATCTGCATAGCACCGGACCCCCATGAGCCCTCCTGCAGGTGGTGAACCCACTGGAGGGCGGACCCATGTAACTCCTTCGGGCTGAGCCCGGCCGGGTCCCATGGGTGGAAACCCGGCCACCAGACGCTAGCCTTCGAGCCCCTCCCCTAGGCCTGGCTCCAGGGTTGGGCCCCGGTAACCCCATACCGGGCGGGGTACACTGAATCCTTGATATACAATTTATCATGAGAGTCTGTTGGATCGTTCTTAGTCTGGCCCTTCACCCAGGACCAGTTTGTCTTGGGAGACCCTATCAGAGGCAAATTGCATCCGGGGGCAATTTAAAATGTCATGATTTTGAAAATTATAAAATTCAATTAAAAGCCAAGTTTTCCTACTTTGGATTACTAAGCCACTCTGAAGGCTATTCTTAAATATCCACGTTAAAAGAAATTGATTATTTTCCCTGCAGATCATTTTCAGATCTTCTATCCTCTGTTAAAATACCACAACTGCACAAAAGAGTATCTAAATGAATATATAAGAGATAAACACCAAATAGAAAGAATAAATGCATTTCATTGGCCTAAACTTTTTGAAATATCTTTTTAAGGAAAATACAGCACTCTAAATTTTATCTATATGCATGTGTTAAAATGAGTTCAAAAGCACTGCAATACAGCATCAGTGATTAATTTGTAATTTAATTATTGAGCCTGAAATCACATTTCTAGTTTTCTGTTCCCATTTTATTTAATCACGAGACAGCATTACACAAATTAGTGATCAAACACTGAGATATTGATGGCTTATGATTTAGCACCTTGTATAACAAGATTCATTACCTTAACACCGTACCTTTTGAGTTTGTTGGTATTTGGGTGAATTTGCTATAAAGGGAGCGCTAAAAATATAAATAAATTGATAAAAAAAAAGATGCAATGCTTCTTCCAGCATTTTTTGTTGTTGCAGCATTTGTCACCTCCTCCAGTCTGTTGCTTTTCCTGTATGGTCACTTCAGTACTGAATACATGTGTGTGTATGTACGGTGGGGCAAAAAAGTATTTAGTCAGCCACCAATTGTGCAAGTTCTCCCACTTAAAAGATGAGAGAGGTCTCCAATTTTCATCATAGGTATACCTCAACTATGAGAGACAAAATGAGAAAAAAAAAAAATCCAGAAAATCACATTGAAGGATTTTTAATGAATTAATTGGTAAATTCCTCAGTAAAATAAGTATTTGGTCACCTACAAACAAGCAAGATTTCTGGCTCTCACAGATCTGTAACTTCTTCTTTAAGAGGCTCCTCTGTCCTCCACTTGTTACCTGTATTAATGGCACCTGTTTGAACTTGTTATCAGTATAAAAGACACCTGTCCACAACCTCAAACAGTCAGACTCCAAACTCCACTATGGCCAAGACCAAAGAGCTGTCAAAGGACACCAGAAACAAAATTGTAGACCTGCACCAGGCTGGGAAGACTGAATCTGCAATAGGTAAGCAGCTTGGTGTGAAGAAATCAACTGTGGGAGCAATTATTCGAAAATGGAAGACATACAAGACCACTGATAATCTCCCTCCATCTGGGGCTCCACGCAAGATCTCACCCCGTGGGGTCAAAATGATCACGAGAACGGTGGGCAAAAATCCCAGAACCACACGGGGGGACCTAGTGAATGACCTGCAGAGAGCTGGGACCAAAGTAACAAAGGCTACTATCAGTAACACACTACGCCGCCAGGGACTCAAATCCTGCAGTGCCTGACGTGTCCCCCTGCTTAAGCCAGTACATGTCCAGGCCCGTCTGAAGTTTGCTAGAGAGCATTTGGATGATCCAGAAGAGGATTGGGAGAATGTCATATGGTCAGATGAAACCAAAATAGAACTTTTTGGTAAAAACTCAACTTGTCGTGTTTGGAGGAGAAAGAACACCATACCTACTGTGAAGCATGGGGGTGGAAACATCATGCTTTGGGGCTGTTTTTCTGCAAAGGGACCAGGATGACTGACCCGTGTAAAGGAAAGAATAAATGGGGCCATGTATCGTGAGATTTTGAATGAAAACCTCCTTCCATCAGCAAGGGCATTGAAGATGAAACGTGGCTGGGTCTTTCAGCATGACAATGATCCCAAACACACCGCCCGGGCAACGAAGGAGTGGCTTCGTAAGAAGCATTTCAAGGTCCTGGAGTGGCCTAGCCAGTCTCCAGATCTCAACCCCATAGAAAATCTTTGGAGGGAGCTGAAAGTCCGTGTTGCCCAGTGACAGCCCCAAAACATCACTGCTCTAGAGGAGATCTGCATGGAGGAATGGGCCAAAATACCAGCAACAGTGTGTGAAAACCTTGTGAAGACTTACAGAAAACGTTTGATCTCTGTCATTGCCAACAAAGGGTATATAACAAAGTATTGAGATGAACTTTTGTTACTGACCAAATACTTATTTTACCGAGGAATTTACCAATTAATTCATTAAAAATCCTTCAATGTGATATTCTGGATTTTTTTTTTTCTCCTTTTGTCTCTCATAGTTGAGGTATACCTATGACGAAAATTGGAGACCTCTCTCATCTTTTAAGTGGGAGAACTTGCACGATTGGTGGCTGACTAAATACTTTTTTGCCCCACTGTATAAAAATGCAGTATTTTCCCCATGTTGTTTTCTCCCTAAATTCACAGTTTCTCATAAAAATGTAGCATTTTTCGCAAGTTTGCAATTTTTGTCACAGAAAATAAACCTTTTTCTCTTTTCGAACAGCCAGATACAGGAAATCTTTCCTGCCACATGCAATTTCACTGTACAATAACTCACTATGATGTTGTATTCTGGTCATAGCTATGCTGCAACACTGCATCTTACAGACTTACAGACTAACTGGTACATCACTTTTCACTCTGCTCCTGATAGTCCTTCTTTGTGCAATGGGATGATTCATGCGTTTATACGGGTCATCATATATTAAGCTATGATGTATATAGGTTTTATAGTCGTGTTAGTTTTTACTTTCCATGGGTAATCCCTTTGTCTGTCATGTGTGTGTTTCTGTTGTTTGGCTGTCAACTGTCATGCTGCTGTTACACTGTAATTTCCCAGTTTGGGATCAATAAAGTACATCTATCTATCTATCTATCTATCTATCTATCTATCTATCTATCTATCTATCTATCTATCTATCTATCCTTACATATTTGCAAAATCATTTAAATTTCTGATTTTTTGGACTATCATCAAGTTGCTACTTTCTTCTTGTGAATTTATACTATTTTCTCCTAAATTTGCATGTTTTTTTTTTTCCTGGTAAATTTGGTAATAGAATAGAAAAATAGAATTCACTCTGTAAGTGTATAAGCTGAATTAATGAGTTATATAACTTGTGTGCCAGGCTACTTAGAAAAGGTCTGAGATCATTCACAATATAGTGCTGTTAGTGACGCCACTGGTGACTTGATGGTCATGTCATGCTCCTATCAGTGCTCCTCTTGCAGTATCTGAGATTTGTCAGCTCTCATTATCCAGAGCTATTCCACACAGTGTCAACACTTCAGTGGAGAAGTGAGTCAAACCTGAAAGTTCAAACATCATGAAATGACAAGCTGTAAACCAAAAGCTGCAAGTACGCCTATAAAGAGGACACCTGTATTCCGGTTAACAGCTCTGGTGGATTGAGTCATCACTAAACCAAAGGGGAATGACTCACCAGTTAGCATTACTTTTAATAATGAAAGTGCAATGACCCATTATGACAAATTGAGCCTATTTATCTGGAATAAAGAGCACTTGTCCAAGAACTGGACAAATTAGATTATGCTATTTTTTTAAAACATTTTGGGAAAAAAAGATTCAGGATATATAATACACAGGTCAAGTGTTTGAGGAAACTGACTGCCTTGAACCATTTAAGATTGTTAAGTCAACCATTCAAGCACACCTAATTTTTTCAGCTGAGTAAACTGAGTTATATAAAAAGAATTAACTTAAATGTATCTTCTTCACACTAAACTACCACTCAAGTTTTACTTTATTACTTCTGTTACGGTTTATCACCACATTCTTGTTATGGCAACTTACACACCAACACAACACAAATGACCTAGCCGTTTCCTCTATAGGGCAGTGTATGGAAATGTTATGGGCCCCAGGTAACTGAGGGGCCCCCAAACACAAAAGTTATCTAAAGCTCAAACATTCCAGCAAGCTACAGATGTATAACAGTAACACACAGTAAACTGACAAAGGAGAAGAAGCTTACTTCCCAACATTAAACATTTCCCATCAGTCCTTGCGGCTACATTATTTTTGAGAGATGCAAAAGTACTGACTGTATCTTCATTTGATGATTACGGTTATAATTTTTGAAATTACAAATTAAAATATTTAAAATTTACTGAGAAGCACTATTATTTTCTGTAGTTTTAAATTGCTTGAGCCAACTTGAGATCTTTAATCTGAATTTTATATTGACAAATCTAGCCTGTTTTCTTCTTAAAGTATACCAGAGTGATGCACTGCCATGAAGTATCTTCCTCTATTTTACTAAAATAGACGCCCCCAAATGCAATCGTGGCCCCCCAAAATACAAAATGTCCCTGTTTTGTGATTGTCTGGTCTTCAAAACATTAGAATATAGTAATTAAAAAAACCACACTGGTTGTCACAGTCATGGTAATCCAATGTTATTTGTTATTTGTTATTTGTTAAATGTTATTTGCCCCAAATCAAAAACATGAAAGTTTACTTTAATACTTTGAGTTGTCTTAATTAGGCTGGAACTGACAGAAGGGGAACTATAGAAAATAATGTGCTTCTCAGTAAATCTAAATATTATGATTTGTAATTTCAAAAATTATAACCATAATCATCAAATGAAGACACAGTAGGTACTTTTAAATCTCTCAAAATTAAAATGCAACTGCAAGGGCTGATGGGAAATATTAAATGTTGGAAAATAAGCATTATCATCTTAGACTGTCAGTTTACTGTGTGTTACTGTTGTAGATGTGGTGAAGCTTTTGTTGCTGGGAAATTTGAGTTTTAGATAACTTTTGTGTTTGGCACCATGAGTGTAACTGCTTTGGCAGTCATACAAACTGCCATTGCAATTTCCCTCCTTCCCCTTGTACCACAGTGAAAACTGAAACTCTAATGCTGAGGACACAGTTGTAACTTGTGGGATCCCTCATTCATCAAGGGACCATACCGTTTGTGTACACTGATCTATGGAGGAAAAGGCTATGCCAATTGTGATGTGTTATGTAAGTTGTCGTAACTAGAATGTGTTGATAAACCGTAATAGAAATAACTGAGTAAGTAAAACTGAATGGTAGTTTAGTGTGGACAAGATAAATTTAACTCTTTTTATATAACTCAGTTTACTCAGCTGAAAACATTAGATGTGCTTGAATAGTTGAGTTAACAGTCTTAAATGATTAAAGGCAGTTAGTTTCCGCAAACAGTTTGAATTGAACTAACTCATAATACTGAATTTAAGTCAGATGAAATTAGTAAATACAACAAACTGGAATTATGTCACAAATTCATAGAATGCACCCAAGATGCAAATACACTCACAGCAACTGAGTTACTACTACAAATGCATATTTTTACGTTTAAATTTGTAGAAATGAAGGATTAAGTTATATTTATTTTAGTGGTGTTGTGGTGACACAGCAGGAGATTGCACTCCACTCAGGACTGGGGAATTGGGGGAAGGAGGTGAGGGATGGAAATGAGGAGAAGAAGGGAGAGGAACCAAGGACGGGTGCCAGAGCGCTAGGGGTTAATAAACCAAATGAAGATGTGTCTTTGCTCCCAGTATGCCAGGCATGAACCTATTGTGTGGGGTGGAAGATGCTGTTCACACCTTGGGTATGCTGGGCACTAAAGTATTGTGTTGAGTCATGCTCTGTTGTCATGTATGTTAATTTCTGTACTCCGGGTGCCAAGGGTGGGAATAAAGCTGTAATAAAGAGGTTCGCTCGGGCACCCAACTCAGTCTATTCTGCTTGTTGGAGGAAATAAAGCGTGTGTCTTAAGCTGCTCCTGTCTCGTCTGCTTCATCCTCCAAACTGGTGACCTAGAGACGTGAAAATGGAAAATGGACCGAGCACCTCTGTGGAGACACTCCTGCTGGAGTCCCCCCCCCCCCCACCGGTTGCATGCACCGTAGTAGTCAAACTCCCGGACTTTTGGCTCCACCACTCGGCCACTTGGTTTATCCACGTGAAAGCCCAGTTCGCACTCCACGGAGTCTCGACAGACGACACAAAGTCCCATCATGTGGTGGCTTTGCTGGACTCGTGCTCCACTCAGAGCGCAGTGCACTTACTCTGAGCTCCTCCAGCCCAAGGAAAATACAATGCTCTCAAGCAGCTGCTGCTGCAACGTTACATTCTTTCGGATGGAGGGAGGGCAGAAAAACTTCTCTCCCACAAGGAGTTGGGGGACAGATCAGCTGTGGAGTTGATGGAGACCATGCTCACGCTGATGGGCACGGACGACCGGTCTTTCTTCTTTGCCTACCTCTTCCTCAAGAAGCTTCTGGCATCGACACGAGCGATCCTAGCAAACTCACCGCTGCTGGCAGCCAAGGATTACCGAGCGTGGCAGAGGAATCAGACCGCATCATCCTGGCAAACAAGAGTTTCAGTGTTCAGGCAGTGAGACCAGGATCTCGGGACAAGTCCAGTGAGGTCGAGGAGCTGGTGGTGGTGGCCGGGGCAGCCATGTAGAGATGCAGGAATGGGACGGCGTGTTTTTATCACTGGCGTTTTGGTGCTGAAGCACAACATTGTCTGCCGCCATCTCGCTTCAAGAAGTCGGGAAATGGGTCAGCTGGCGGCCAGTAGCAGCTACGGCCGCTGGCAGCAGGGAGAATCTGCTTTTCATCGAGGACACAGGTTCTGGGAGACGATTTTTGGTGGACTCTGGCTCCCAGAAGAGCTTCATTTTGCCAGTCAGCGTGGACAGGCTGGCAGAAGGCTGCGGTCCGTCGTTAACGGCCACCAACGGATCCCCCATCAGGATGTTTGGTGAAAGGTCGGTGACTGTATGTTTGCATGGACGCAATTATGAGTGAGACTTTGTGGTAGCTGCATGTTCAGTCCCTATTTTCGGTGCTGATTTTCTGTGTGCTTATGGTCTCCTTGTTGATATTGCTAACAGATGTTGAGTTGATGCTGTTTCCTTTTCCTCATTGCCCTGCATAGCTCAGGGAGTTGGGCCACTAACACATGCAAATGTTTTAGCTCTGGGGGATAAGTACCAACGTTTGCTTGCCGAGTTTCCCGCACTCACGGTGCCCACCTTTTCCGTTACCATAACTAAGCATGGAGTTGAACACCTTATCACCACAAAGGGCTCGCCGGTTTTTGTGCATCCGTGCCGCCTGGATGCAGCTAAGCTAGCCATTGCTCATGAGGAGTTCGCTAACTTAGAATGCCTAGGGATCGTTAGGGACTCCAACAGCCCTTGGGCATCCCTGCTGCACATGGTGCCCAAGTCTGATGGTTTGTGGCGGCTATGCGGTGATTTCTGTCACTTGAACAATGTCACCGAGCACAACCGTTACCCCATCCTGCACATCCAGGTTTTGTTCGTGCACCTGGCCGAAACGGACATTTTTTCAAAAGTGGATCTGGTCCACGGTTACCACCAGGCCTCGGTTTGCACCGAGGACGTCCCCAAAATGGCGGTAATAATTCCCTTTGGTCTTTTCGAGTTTTTACACATGCCGTTTGGGTTAAAGGGCGCAGCACAAACCACCATGGAGCACCACGTACATCATCCATTTCCATTACATTTCCATTACATTTCGGTGGCTAGCGCGTCAGAGGAGGAGCACCTTGCCCATCTCAAGCAAGTTTTCCAATGGTTTGAAGCTGGCGAAGTGTCACTTTGGGCTTCCGATTATCAACCTCTTGGGCCACTGCATCTCGCCGGAGGGTGCGATCCTGCTGCCGGATAAGGTACGTGCAGTGGCAGATTTTCCCCATCCGCAGACAGTGAGGGCGCTGCGGGAATTTTGGGGGATGGTCAGTTTTTACAACCGTTTCCTCCCCTGCGCAGCCCAGCTGCTGCAACCGCTGTACGGCACACTCAAAAAGAAGAAACCCATGGATAGCATTGACTGGACCCCCGATCGGGTCCAGGATTTCACAGGCACCAAAATGGCGCTTGCTAATGCGGCTTTGCTGGCCCACCCAACCCCGTCAGTGTGGATAGTGCTCACCACAGATGCGTCGGATGTTGCGGTAGGAGCTGTGGTGGAGCAGTACGTCTCCCGTTTGTGGCAACCCCTTGCCTTTTTCAGCCGTACTTTGTGTGACAACAAGCGCAAGCATAACACGTTTGACAGAGAGTTGTTGGCTCTCCACCTGGCTACGTGTCATTTTCAGTTCTGGCTCGAAGGTTGAGAGTTTACCAAGCTTGTCAATCACAAACTACTAACCTGTGTGATGTTCAAAGTCTCAGAACCGTGGTTGGCTCGGCAGCAACAGCACTTCGCCGCAATTTCGGAATTCACAACCGACATCCAACACGTAACCGGTAAATTTAGCGTTGTGGCGGACTGCTTGTCGCATGCGCTGGTCTCTCCAGTCTACGTGGGTATTGATTTTTCCGCAATGGCCGCCAACCAAACCAGCGACACAGACATTTGCATGCTTCAGTCTGCAAGTACTGGGTTAAAACTAGAGAGCAGGGTGGTACAAGAAGGGTGCCCCCTGCTCTGTGACGTCTCCACCGGTCATCCCCACCCGATGGTTCCGAGCTTTTGGCGCCGCCATGTTTTCGAGTCCTTCCACTCCCTTTCACATCCTGGCGTACGAGCTTCGGTTAAGCTGGTGGGGTCCAAATTCTTCTGGCCTCGCTTACGCAGGGATGTGAAAGAATGGGCCGCAGAGTGCATCTCGTGCCAATGGGCTAAGGTGCAGAGGCACACCAAAGCCCCCCTCGAGCCTTTTGAAAATTCCGGCCAGGAGGTTTGACCACATACACGTGGATTTAGTGGGTCCCCTTCCGCCGTTGCAGGGGTTCACACACCTTCTGACAATCATGGACCGCACTACGCGTTGGCCAGAAGCGGTTCCACTGAATTCCACCACATCTGGCGAGGTAGCCCATGCATTTTTGTCATCTTGGGTCACACGGTTCAGATCCCCGTCGGACATCACTTCCAACAGGGGTCTGCAATTCGTATCGGAACTCTGGTCCACGATGGTTGAGAACCTCGGTGTCAAAATTCACCGCACTACTGCGTACCACCCTCAGGCTAATGGTTTGTGTGAGCGGTTTCACAGGTCGCTTAAAGCAGTGCTCAGAGTCTTGCTAACGGATGCAAATTGGGTCGACCACCTGCCTTGGGTCCTACTGGGGTTGTGCTCCACGCCTAAGGAAGATTTGGCCCCGGCAGAGCTCATTTCTTCTCAGCCGTTGCGGATCCCCAGGGAATTTTTGCCGGAGAGCCCCGTGCCCAGTTCCAACCCGTCCGCTTGCCCTTTTTCCGTGGCAGAGGATGGCAGCGTCCCAGGGCTGGTGCACCATTGTTTTCCCCGCACTTTTGTTCCAAACCATCTGGAAAATGCCAAATCATTGTCGTTAGGCATGATGCCCACAGAACACTGCTACATCTGCTGTACGATGGCCTGTTCAGAGTGTTGGAAACGGGGACGAAATATTTTGTGTTAGACCTTGGGGGGGGGGGGTAAGGAAACCATCTGCATAGACAGGCTGAAGCCCACTTATGTGCTGGCAGATAAGCAGGTGGCGCTGGCCCAGGCTCCCCGGCATGGATGCCCACCTACGGTGGGTCCACAGGTTGGTGTTCCCCCTACAGAGGACTGTTTTCAGGAAACTAAATCCTTCCCCTCCCCACCCCTTCCCCCTCCAGAGGACTGCTCGCCAGAGGCCAAGTTTTTCTTCTACCCACCTCAACAGCAAGGCACTTTGGCTGGCCCAGCAGCTTCATGTTACAGCCATTACAGGTGCTTGCTCAAGTCCAAAGGACTGGCGGATTAAAGCCCCTTCTGGGTGTTTTTTTTTGGGGGGGGGGACTGTGTGGTGACACAACAGGAGATTGCACTCCACCCAGGACTTTGGGGAATTGGGGGAAGGAGGTGAAGAATGGAAATGCGGAGAAAAAGGCAGAGGAACCAAGGACGGGCACCAGAGTGCTGGGATAAACCAAATAAAGATGCTGTGGAGTGTGTAAATGAAGAGGCAGATTCATGACAGATGATTTATTACACACTCACATCTCACAAGCACAGAATGGACTGACTGGTTACAGCAAGCTCTCCTCTCTATATCACAAGTCACACTTCACAAGTTTCATGGCACTTCACATCACACAGCATGATATTTACACTATACTGCATTCAACCCCCTCTGTCCTTCCTGGGCATTGTTCTCCCATGCTTATTCCCTGTCTCTGTCTGAGGTGCTGAATAACCTGACTTCCCCAAGGTCCCAAAATGCGCTTTCACTCCCGGTATGCCAGGCGTGAACCTATTGTGTGGGGTGAAAGACGCTGTTCACACCTTGGGTATGCTGGGAGTGAAAGTATTGTGTTGAGTCATGCTCTATTGTCGTGTATGTTAATGTGTGTACTCCGGGTGCCAAGGGCAGGAGTAAAGCTGTAAGAAAGAGGTTCGCTTGGGCACCCAGGTCAGTCTGTTCTACTTGTTGGGGGAAATAAAGAGTGTGTCTTTAGCTGTTCGTGTCTCGTCTGCTTCATCCTCCACAGTGTCACTTTAATCACAAATAATTGCATTTTTAAATTAATTATTCAATCGTGATTAATTTCAAATTTTGCCACAGGCAGAATAGGAGAGAGAGAGCTGGGTCAAGTTAATTGCAATAATGCAGTTAAAGTGTAATTAAATGCACTAAAACACTTATTTTTATAATCCTTTATTGGTCCCACAATGGGGAAATTACAGGGCATCCACCTGGATGGATGAGGCAGCCACAGTGTGGCGTCAATCCCTTCATGCACACACATTCACACCTAGGGCCACTTTAGAATCTCCAATTAACCTCATTTGCATGTTTGTTTGGTTTTTTTTTGGGCCTGTGGGAGGAAACCGGTGCACCCAGACTAAACCCACGCAGACACGGGGAGAACATGCAAACTCCACACAGAAGGGTCACCAATGGTCAGGGAGTGGGATCGAACCCACGCTGGTCAGGTGTGGAATCAATCCTGTGACCTTCTTACTGTGCTGCCACACTGCAAACCACTGCACCACCGAGCTGCTCATTAGTGCGATGTGATTCAGAAGAAGCGCACTTTCCTGTCATCTAAATGCGATTAATTGCGATTAAAAATGGTTCCACTAATTTATTTACTTCTTTTGTGAAGAAGTACTGTTAGCTTTTACAGTGTAATGAAGCAGGATGATTTTCCCAGTGAAACTCCTCAAGCTACACTTATGCCAGCCTTGTGAACCTGCATTATTTCACACAACCCAAAACTTTTGTTGTAACTAATCACATAAGAAATTTTAAACACACATTTTAAATTTTTTGAGTAGGCATTATAGTTTACAATCTACATTTTTCAATTAACTCTTTAGACCAAACACCTGGCCACCCCATCCTGTCTGGGTTTAGTCACATATAGACTTCACCCAAAAACATCCACAAGACCTTAGAGCCATCATCCATTCTTCTACTTCTTTCAGCTGGTCCCTTAAGGGGTTGCCACAGCGGATCATCTGCCTCCATCTCACCCTATCCCTTGCATCTTCCTCTGTAACACCACCCCTCTCCATGTCCTCCTTCACTAGGTGTCTCCACACCTCTCCCTCTTTTCCCCCTGCCTGGCAGCTTCATCTTCAACATCCTTTGTCCAATATATCCTTATCCCTCCTCTGCGCATATCCAAACCATCTCAGCCTTGCCTCTCTTACTTTGTCTCCAAACTGCTCAACCTGAGCTGTCCCTCTGATATACTCATTTCTAATATTGTCCCTCCGAGTCACTTCAATTCAATTCAACTTTATTTATATAGCGCCATTTCACAACAACAGTCATCTCATAGCACTATCAACTGTAGGGGGGAACCCCCACAGTTGCAGAAAGACCCCAGCAATCAGGCGATCCCCTGTGAGCAAGCACTTGGCGACGGTGGAGAGGAAAAACTCCCTTTTAACAGGAAGAAACCTCCAGCAGAACCAGGCTCAGGGAGGGGCAGTCATCTGCTGCGACTGGCTGGGGGGTGAGGGGATAGAGAAGAAGAAAAGAACAGACATGTAGAGAGCAAACAGCACGATGGGGACTCAATCTATGGGAGAGAACAAACAAATGTTAATGACCAGCAAAAAAAAAATATTTCATAGAGAGTGAGGAAAGGAGTGAGGCCCAGTGCATTACTGGAGGTCCCTCAGCTGACTAAACCTATTAGCAGCATAACTAAGGGAGGGTTCAGAAACACATGATCCCTCCCTAATTGTAGGCTATATCAAAAAGGTAGGCTTTAGCCCTATTCTTAAAAACAGAGATCGAGTCTGACTCCCGAATCCAGATTGGCAGCTGATTCCACAGAAGAGGAGCTTGATAACTGAAGGCTCTGCCTCCCATTGTACTTTTGGAGATTCTAGGTATTACAAGTAATCCTGCATTTTGGGAGCGTAGTGCTCTGTTAGGATAATACGGTAGTATCAGATCTTTTAAATAAAAAGGAGCCTGATTGTTTAGAGCTTTGTAAGTAAGAAGAAGGATTTTAAACTTAATTCTAAACTCTATGGGAAGCCAATGAAGGGAGGCCAGAACCGGAGAGATATGATCTCTCTTTCTAGTACCTGTTAAAACTCTTGCTGCAGCATTTTGGATCAGCTGAAGACTTTTTAAAGATGTTTTAGGACAGCCTGATAATAAAGAATTACAATAATCTAATCTCGAGCTAACAAAAGCGTGGATCAGCTTCTCAGCATTACTCTGAGACAAGATGCTCCTAATCTTGGCAATATTATGCAAATGATAGAAGGCAGTCTTAGAAACAAATTTAATATGTGAATTGAAGGACAAATCCTGATCAAAAATAACTCCAAGGTTCCTCACAGAGCTATTAAGAGAAAGAGTAACTGCATCCAAACTGAAAGTTTGATTTGGAAAGGAATTTCTAAGGTTTTTTGGACCAACAAGAATGACTTCAGTCTTATCTGAATTTAATAACAGGAAATTACAAGTCATCCAAGCTTTGATTTCCTTAAGACAGGCTTCTAACTTGGCTAATTGATTACTATCATCTGGCTTCATTGACAGGTATAATTGTGTGTCATCTGCATAACAATGAAAATGTATACAGTGCTTTCTAATAATGTTGCCTAACGGAAGCATATATAAACTAAAAAGAGTAGGGCCTAGCACAGATCCCTGTGGAACTCCATGACTAAGCTTTGAGTTGAAAGAAAACTCATTATTTACATGAACAAACTGGAACCTATCAGATAAATAAGATCTAAACCACTGCAACGAAGTTCTATTAAGTCCAACATAGTGTTCTAATCTATCAAGTAGAATATTATGATCGATAGTATCAAAAGCTGCACTAAGGTCTAAAAGGACAAGTACAGAAACTAGTCCATTATCAGATGCAATGAGGAGGTCGTTAGTGACCTTCGCTAAGGCTGTTTCAGTACTATGATGGATTCTAAACCCGGATTGAAACTCTTCAAGTAAACCATTTCCCTGCAGGTGGTCAAATAATTGCGTAGCAACAACTCTTTCTAAGATTTTTGAAATGAAAGGGAGATTAGAGATTCCAATGAAATTCCACTTCCAATGAAAATCTTAGCATCTTCAGCTCTGCCACCTCCAGCTAAACCTCCTGTCTTTCTGTCAGCGTGACTGTCTCCAAACCATACATCATAGCAGGTCTCACTAACATCTTGTAAATCTTCCCTTTCACTCTTGCTGCTACCCTTCTGTCACAAATCAAACCGCTGTGACCCACTACTTGTGGTGCTACCTTTCATGTGTGTGCTTTTTATGAATATTCACACATTTTTGTAAGTACAAGTGGGATAGTATTAAATTGAAATATTCATTCATATTTCATCTCGCTGCCTGTACCTTTGTCTGGCGGTCCTTTTTGGCGTTTATGGTGAAAAAAGCCACAGACCGAGGAGTGGCCTTGTACAGCTATTTGTTATGTTTTGCTTGGGTCTTCTCAATAAAGTTTTGGAAAAAAAATGTTTTGCTTGGGTCGCGTGCGTTACGTCACGGGAGTGTGGCACCGCCTCGCTGTTATAAACCCACCCACCTCAGCACAACACCCATGCCAAACACCGTGCTAATGGAGACAGAAGCATTCCGAGCCGTACTGAAGTGAATCGAGCCGTACCGAGGTGTGCTGGGCTAGTGGAAAAGAGGAGAGAGCAAACATTGCATCTGTAGTACTCTTTCTTGGCATGAAACCATACTGCTGCTCACTGATTGTCACTTCTCCTTTTAACCTGACTTCAACAACTCTTTCCCATATCTTCATAGTGTAGCTAATCAGCTTTATACCTCTGTAGTTACTACAGCTCTGAGCATCACTTTTGTTCTTGAAAATTGGCAGTGTTGGGAGTAACGTTACAAAGTAGCACGTTACAAAGTAACGAATGACTGTAATGCCACTACTTTCGCAGTAATGTGCTGTGTAATGAAATTACTGTTTAAAATTTTAGTAATGCGTTATAGTTACTGAAATTTGATCAGATGCGTTACTCGCATTACTTGTTTTATTAATATGGATAGATGTTTTTAGCGCAAATAAATATAAACTGATCCTACTTAGCTGAGCTGAAACAGCCGTCAGTCTCCTCCACACGTTGGTTTCCTGTCCTGCTCACACCGCAGCCCGGTTGGAAGAAATGCTGTGGTGGTGGCGACTTCTCATATTAAGCCCTGATCACCTGTTGTCCAAGCGGTGAGTAGCCCCAACATGAGCTCCTACCTCTGTGGTTAAACATGAGTATTTTTAGAGCAAGAAGCTGCATTTAATGTCTGCATTTGAGTAAATGTTTTCTTCCTGCACAGAGAAAAAGTGACTGTGATTTGTTGCAGTAGAGAACAGCTTAAGGTGAACTTTCATTTATCTGTGCTTTCTGTTTTATTTTGTCTCATTCATTTACATGCTGTTGTGATATGCAACTATTTCATGGAAGTAAATCCTCTAAATATGCGTTTTTAATGGCCTGGTCCAGGTGTGTCAAACATATGGCTCGTGGGCCAAAAACAGCCCACTAGGGCGTCCAAATTTTTCTCTGTGAATTTACAGCTTTATTTCTAGTAAATTTCTGACTTTCTACTGTTTCCAATAGTTTGTGTAAATCTGAGACATTTTTTCTCTGTAAGATGAGACTTTTTTTCTCATCAGTTCTCTTTTTCTTCTTCTTTCTGATGAGAACAAGGGGCCCTTGATGTTGCTATGTGTGCAAGATGATTTAAGTATGCATTTGAAGGTAACGTGAAAGTTACTTTTCCAAGTAACTAGTTACTTTAATCATGCAGTAACTCAGAAGTAACTCCGTTACTTTTGAAAAGAAGTAACTAGTAACTGTAACTTGTTACTATTTTTTAGTAACTTGCCCAACACTGAAAATTGGTACCAAAACACTTCTTCTCCACTCCTCAGGCATCCTCTCACTCTCTAAGATTATGTTAAACAATCTGGTTAAAAAAGTCCACTGCCATCTCTCCTAAACATTTCCATACCTCCACAGGTATGTCATCTGGACCAACCACCTTTCCATTCTTCATCCTCTTCAAAGCTGCCTTCACTTCCGCCCTGCTAATCCTCGGGATTTCCTTGTTCGCCATCTTTCCTTCATCCATCCTCCTCTCTCTCTCATTTTCTTTATTCATCAACTCTTCAAAGTACCCCTTCGACCTTCTCAACACACTTGTCATTTGTTAGTACATTGCCATTTCTGTCCTTAATCAGACTAACCTGCTGCACATCTTTTCCAGCTTGATTTCTCTGTCTAGCCAATTGATAAAAGTCCTTTTCTTCTTCCTTAGTGTTTAGCCTCTCATACAACTCACAATATGCCTTTTCCTGTGCCTTTGCCACCTCTCTCTTTGCCATGCGCCTAGATTCCAAATACTCCCGTCTACTTTCTTCATCTCCCTGACTATCCCACTTTTTCTTTGCTAACCTCTTCCTTTGGATACTTTCCTGTACCTCCTCATTCCACCACCAAGTCTCCTTGTTTTCCTTCCTCTGTCCACTGGATACACCACATACCTTTCTACCTGCTGTACTTTCCCAGTCATCTGGTAATTCTTCCCTACCACCCAGAGCCTGTATCAACTCCTTCCTGGACTCTGTGTGACCTTCCTTCTATAACTTTCCCCACTTAATCTTTGGCTCTACCTTTACTCTCTTTCTCTTCTTGTTTTCCAAAGTCATCCGATGATGTCTAGCTACATTTTCCCTTGCCACTACCTTGCAGTCTCCTATCTCTTTCAGATTTCTCCTTCTGCATAGGATGTAGTCCACCTGTGCGCACCTTCCTCCACTCTTGTAAGTCACCCTATGTTCCTCTCTCTTCTTGAAGTATGTGTTCACCACAGCCATTTCCATCCTTTTAGCAAAATCCACAACCATCTGTCCTTCCACATTTTTCTCCTGAAGACCAGACCTACCCAGGACCTCCTCATCACCTCTGTCCCCTTCACCTACATGTCCATTAAAGTCCGCTCCAATCACCACTCTCTCTCCCTGGGAACACTCTATACCACTTCATCCAGCTTACTCCAGAATTTTTTTTCTCTTCTATCTGACATCCAACTTGTGAGTCATATGCACTGACAACATTCAACATCAAACCTTTGACTTCTAGCTTCAAACTCATGACTCTTTCTGACTCCCTCTTTACCTCCTGAACACTCTTCACATACTCTTCCTTTGACATTACTCCTACTCCATTTCTCTTCCTATCTACACCATGGTAAAACAGTTAAAATCCACCTCCAATGCTCCTAGCCTTGCTTCTCTTTCATCTGGTTTCTTGAACACACAGTATATCTACCTTTCTTCTCGCCATCATATCAGCCAACTCTCTGCCTTTACCAGTCATAGTCCCTACATTTAACGTCCCTACTCTCACATCCACAGTCCCACCTTTCCTTTTCTCTGTCTCCCTTTTAACATGCCTTCCTCCTCTCCTCTTCCTCGATCTTCGACAAACAGTAGCCCAATTTCCACTAGCACCCTGTCGGATAACAGCACTGGTGGCGGTTGTTGTTAACCCGGGCCTTGACCGAGCTGGTATGAAAGTCTCATTCGTCATGATCTGCATGTTTGATTTGGCAAAGGTTTTATGTCGGATGCCCTTCCTGACACAACCCTCCCCATTTACCCGGGCTTGGGACTGGCACTAGGAGTACACTGGCTTGTGCACCCCCTGTGGCTGGGTTAGAGCCATCATCCATTGGCCAGAGTCTTTGTCTTTGATCTCGAATCAAATCCCAAAGAAGAAGCATCTTAAATATAACTTGTTCTGTGAACACAGTTGCCTTGATTTCTTTGTATGTATAGATTATTTGGCTTGTTATTGATATCTGGTGAAAATCTCAGGTCAGTGGCTCCGTCAGAAATATGTTTAATGAGAAAAATGTTGACATGTTCAATACTTATTTTCCCTGCTGTAACTGGTGGAGAAATCTTATGTGTAAGCATATTATGTACTAGGTTCTGAATGTCACGCCGCGCCATTCATCAGCGGCGCCACCTGCTCACGCACCTGACAATCATCAGCGGCGAGGGATAAAGGCCGTCTCGCCCGGAGGCTCGGCCTGAAGCCGTCAGACTTCGTCCCTCACCGTTGTGAGCATACTTCTCTTCAGCATCACCATTTTGGTAAGAAGATCGCTTACCTCTCTTCTTCAGTCTTCTCCCCTGTGCACAGATGGATTCCCCAGCGGCGGACATCTCCACTCCATCGTCCAATCCTCGCTGCTGTACGGAGCTCTCCAGGTGGCTGTCTTCCGGGCTTCGCCCCCTTGTTGTGCCAGCTATCCTGACCAACCAAGTAAGTCCTTCTCTCGCCATAAATCCCTCCTGTGTTGGTGTATGCCCGTCACCCTCTCCCTGTGCTCTCTCCATAGGGTTGCTCGGCTGTACGGTCACCTGCCTCTGTGCCTGGAGCAGACACCATCACCAACACATTTACATCCCGCAGACACGCACTCATTCACTCCTGCTGTTAATAAACTCTTTGAACTACTCTAAGCCTGTGTGTGTGCGTCTCCTGAGCCGTGCATTATGTCAGTACGGCTTCAGCAGAGCGGCTCGGCGGACGGCGGGCTCGCACACCGGTTTACCACTCTCGAGGCTAGAGTGGATCAAATTGCTTATCAACAGCAGGTTATCCTAAATCAATTATTAAACTTAACTAACCGGTTGGGCCGCTTAGATCCTCAACAGCCGTTCCCCCCGGCTCGTCAGGGTGGCGCGGCTCCTGCCGTTCCAGCGGCCGTCCAGCCGGCTCCAGTGGCACCGGTTCGGCTCACACCGATTCCGACCCCCGCCCGCTTTAGCAGTAAGCTCGGCGGAGCGCGAGGGTTCATTATGCAGTGTGAGTCCGTGTTCCACCGTGTGCCCGGAGATTTTCCCTCGGATCACAGTCGGATTGGTTACATAGGGAATCTTCTGGAGGGGCGTGCGTTAACTTGGACCTACGCCGTAATGGCGAGGCCCAGTTATGCCACCCTCACCTATGACCAGTTCGTGAGGCGCTTTCTGGAGGTCTTTGACCATTCTCAAACCGAGATGGTCCAGGTCGATCGGCTTCTCGCTCTCCAGCAGGGAGGCCGGTCGGCAGCGGACTACTCGGTCGACTTCCGGGTAGCGGCGGAGGAATTGGGCTGGGAGGAACGCTCCCTCTGTGGCCTGTTCCTCCGCAGCCTCAATAATGATCTGAGGGATGAACTGGCTGGACGGGATATCCCTGGGACGCTAGCGGAGCTGACATCCTTAGCGATAAGTTTGGATAACAGGCTGCGCGAGCGCTCCTCGGGGCGGAAGTCTTCTTCTCCTCGCCCTCGTGGAGTCTCGCCGCACCTGTTCCAAGCTCGCCCCCTGGCGGCGCCGCCAGCATCGTGCCCCGAGGAGTCGGAGCCGATGGTGACGGGCTGGACCAAGCTTTCCCCTGCGGAGAAACAACGCCGCCGCGAGTTGGGCCTCTGCATGTATTGCGGAGGTGACCAACACACTGTGGAGCGTTGCCCGCGGAAAGCCAGTCGGCGGGGTCCGCGAATCGCTGTAGGGAGCCTCGCGGATCCCAACAGGTTAGACACTCTCTCCCAATTAAAGCTGCCCATCCGTTTCTGCCACAATCCCACTGGGCACCTCACCCACGCACTGGTGGATTCGGGCGCAGAGGGCAGCTTCATTTCACAAGGCCTGGCAACCCGATTGGGCATCCGCTGTCAGGCATTAAAACACCCCATCTCCCTGGTCCATCTCTCCCATGCCTCCCTTGGGAGAGTTTCTCACCAGACCATGCCTGTCCCAGTCATCATCTCAGGGAACCACCGGGAGGAGATGGTATTTTACGTCCTGCCCAACTCTGTGTCGCCCGTCATCCTGGGGTACCCCTGGCTACGCCTCCACAACCCTGTCCTGGACTGGAGGTCAGCTGGGGTGTCAGCATGGAGTACCTTCTGCATGGGCACCTGCCTTCAGTCCGCTGCCTGCTCCCCGTCCGCGGCTCCTCCTGTGGCGGATACAGCACCTCCGGACCTGTCGCTGGTGCCTCCGGAATTTCACGACCTGGGTATGGTATTCAGTAAATCGAAAGCTATGTCTCTTCCCCCGCATCGACCATATGACTGTGCCATCAATCTCTGCCAGGGGGCTCCCCTGCCATCTGGTCGGCTCTACAGCCTGTCGGCGCCGGAGAGGGAGACAATGAATATGTACCTAAAGGAATCACTGAGCGCTGGGATTATTCGCCCATCGTCGTCACCCGTGGGGGGCAGGGTTTTTCTTTGTCGGGAAAAAGGACGGTTCCCTCCGTCCCTGCATAGACTACCGAGCGCTTAATGACATCACTGAGAGGGACCGTTACACCCTGCCCCTCATGGACACTGCCTTCCACTCCCTCCAGGGGGCGACCTGGTTTACCAAGCTGGATCTACGCAGCGCTTACCACCTCGTCCGGATCCGGGAGGGAGATGAATGGAAAACAGCCTTCCGTACCCCGAACGGCCACTTTGAGTATCTCGTCATGCCGTTCGGGTTGACCAACGCTCCTGCCGTCTTTCAGCGCCTCATTAATGACGTCCTCCGGGATTTCATCGGCCTTTTCATGTTCGTCTACCTGGACGACATTCTGATCTTCTCCAGGTCCAGAGACGAGCACCAGGTCCATGTGAGGCGGGTCCTCCAAAGACTGCTGGAGAATCGTCTGTACGTGAAGGCTGAGAAATGCGAGTTCTACGCTAGGACCACATCCTTCCTGGGATTCATCATCGCCCAAGACCAGGTGCTCCCAGACCCAGAGAAGGTGAAGGCGGTGGTGGAGTGGCCTACTCCCGCATCCCGGAAGCAGGTGCAACAGTTTGTTGGCTTCGCCAATTTTTACCGCCGCTTTGTCCCGAATTTCAGCTGGATCGTCGGACCGCTGACCCGCCTCACGTCCCCGAAGGTCCCGTTCCGGTGGACTGAAGAGGTCGATGCTGCCTTTAAGGCGCTGAAGGCGGAGTTCTCCTCCTCCCGGGTCCTTCGCCAGGTCGACCCCGCGCTGCAGTGCATTGTGGAGGTGGACGCATCGGACACGGGAGTGGGAGCAGTGTTATCCCAACGATCACCGGACGATGGCGCCAAGCGACCGTGCGCCTTCTTCTCCCGGCGCCTGTCCCCGGCGGAGAGGAACTACGATGTGGGGGACAGAGAGCTCTTGGCCATTAAACTCGCCTTACAGGAGTGGCGCCACTGGCTAGAGGGGGCGGACCTGCCGTTTGTGGTCCTGACGGACCACAAGAACTTAGAATACTTACGATCTGCCAAGCGCCTGAATGCCCGCCAGGCGCGCTGGTCTTTGTTCTTCGCCAGGTTCCGCTTCTCAATCACCTTCAGGCCGGGCTCCAAAAACGGCCTGCCTGACGCCCTCTCTAGGCAGTTCACCCCCGTGGAGGCTGAGGAGACGCCCCACACTATCCTGCCCAGGTCGTGCGTCGTGGGAGCCATCTCTTGGGACATTGAAGACAAGATCCGGAAGGCGCAGGAGGTGGAACCTGATCCTGGCGGCGGACCGGAGGGAAGACTGTTCGTCCCATCTGCGGTCCGAGGAGAGGTCATCCACTGGCTCCACACCTCCCGGCTCACCTGCCATCCCGGCACCTCTCGGATGATCAGCCTCCTCCAACGGTCCTTTTGGTGGCCAGGCCTGCGGAGGGATGCAGCCCGCTACGCCCGGGCTTGCCCAATCTGTGCCACCAGCAAGTCGGGAAATGCCCCCCTGGCGGGTCTGCTCCAGCCTCTGCCCGTCCCCGGCAGGCCCTGGTCGCACATCGCACTGGATTTCGTCACCGGACTCCCCGTTTCCAACTCCTTTGACACCGTCCTGACCATCGTGGACCGTTTCTCCAAGGCGGCACACTTCGTCCCCCTGCGAGGTCTCCCTACCGCCCTGGAGACGGCGGGCCTCCTCGTCCAACACGTGGTCAGGCTGCACGGGATTCCGGTGGACGTGGTCTCGGACCGGGGCCCCCAATTTTCATCCGAGGTTTGGAGATCTTTTTGTAACGCCATCGGAGCCAAGGTGAGCCTCTCCTCCGGCCATCACCCCCAGTCTAACGGGCAGTGTGAAAGGACCAATCAGGAGCTGGAGGCTGCGCTCCGCTGTGTTACCAGATCCAAGCCGACGTCCTGGAGCAACCATCTCGCCTGGGTGGAGTATGCCCACAACACCGCCCGCTCTTCTGCAACGGGGATGTCCCCCTTCAAGGCGTCCCTGGGTTACGACCCCCCGCTGTTTCCAGCGCAGGAGAGCGAGGTAGCTGTCCCCTCTGTTAGGGCGCACCTTAGGCAGTTCCGCTCCACCTGGGCTGCCGCGCGTCATGCGCTTTTACGCACAGCGGAGCGCAACAGGACCGTGGCGGACCGGCACAGGCGACCTGCCCCGGCGTACAGAGTTGGGCAACTCGTGTATGTGTCTACCCAGGACGTCACATTAAAGGGCGAGAGGAGGAAGCTGGCACAGCGATTCATGGGTCCCTTTCCCATCACCCGGATCATCAACCCGGTGGCTGTGCGCGTGGCTATTCCCCCCTCCCTCCACATCCATCCCACTTTCCATGTGTCAAAGGTGAAACTGGCAGTCACTGACCCCCTTTGCCCTCCTCCTGCAGCGCAACCCGCGCCCCGGATGATTGGTGGCCATCCGGCCTGGTCCGTCTCCTCCATCCTGGACTCCCGGCGCCGAGGTCGTGGGTTGCAATACTTGGTGGACTGGGAGGGCTATGGGCCCGAGCATCGACAATGGGTGCCCCTGTCGTTTGTGTTGGACCCATCGCTCATCGCGGACTTCCACCGAGCGCACCCGGGTAAGCCATCGCCAGGAGGCGCTGCTAGAGGGGGGAGTACTGTCACGCCGCGCCATTCATCAGCGGCGCCACCTGCTCACGCACCTGACAATCATCAGCGGCGAGGGATAAAGGCCGTCTCGCCCGGAGGCTCGGCCTGAAGCCGTCAGACTTCGTCCCTCACCGTTGTGAGCATACTTCTCTTCAGCATCACCATTTTGGTAAGAAGATCGCTTACCTCTCTTCTTCAGTCTTCTCCCCTGTGCACAGGTGGATTCCCCAGCGGCGGACATCTCCACTCCATCGCCCAATCCTCGCTGCTGTACGGAGCTCTCCAGGTGGCTGTCTTCCGGGCTTCGCCCCCTTGTTGTGCCAGCTATCTTGACCAACCAAGTAAGTCCTTCTCTCGCCATAAATCCCTCCTGTGTTGGTGTATGCCCGTCACCCTCTCCCTGTGCTCTCTCCATAGGGTTGCTCGGCTGTACGGTCACCTGCCTCTGTGCCTGGAGCAGACGCCATCACCAACACATTTACATCCCGCAGACACGCACTCATTCACTCCTGCTGTTAATAAACTCTTTGAACTACTCTAAGCCTGTGTGTGTGCGTCTCCTGAGCCGTGCATTATGTCACTGAATGCATAATAATCTTGAAATTACCCAGTCCATACTGGGTTCTACTGTCTAGTCTTGAATTATTTCATTTATTTGTAATTTCCCCCAAAGTTTTGGATGCTTAATGGGTTCTGGGCTGTATTCTTTAGTCACTTTGTTAACTTTAAAGTAATCAAAAAGTTAGAATACAATAAGTATCAGGAAAATTTGGGATCATTACAAAATTAGAACCCAGGAAGTACCTGGATAATCATGAAACTGGAATGCGGTAAGCGAAGGTTAATTTGAAAAAAAGCTAGAGAGTTTTTATGGTAACTACAGGCTAGTTACACAAACTTACCAACTACTATGTTTTCTATACTCCCATAGGGATCTCCAGTGACAACTCTGGAGCACGATCCCCTCACAGAATATAGTATCAACAACAGCAACTTCCTCCAGACTTTTTAACAGTAGCTGCACTGATTCTCCTCCGCATTTGGACAGCGCCTTTTGTCTGTTTTCTTCACACACAACAGCCGTTAACTTGTGCTCTGTGGGATTCTTGGACAACAAAACCTCTGTTTGTTTTTGATGTTGTTGTGCGATTCCAAAACCTGTGGCGTAGTCCTATCAGCGCTGGTGTCACATCCCACTCGTTTCTTCTAACAATGCAGGGCGCCGGCCAAGCATGGGCTGGCAAGCGGCCCCAAGGAAAATCAGCAACACGCATGGTAATTGTATTTTCAATGCATACTGACTAATCCTGTCCCTCAGGGGTGGGGTCTGAGAGTTTGTTTTTATTGCCCACCCCCAACCACCATGTCTATTTTTTTGTTTTTGTTTTTTAATGGAGTATAAATATTGTATGATTGCCCGAAATTAAAGAAGACAAATTTGAGCTTTAAGCAAAGAATTCAATGAAATGCAAATGCAGGGTGAACATATTCCTGGGGGTAGGTGACAGGAATGTATTTATTTTCAAAAGTGTAAAAAAGACTGTGTACACGGAAAAGTAGAAAGTTTTTTTTTCTTCTTCCCATTACACACCATCTGTTCATGTCAAGTGTAAATAAACCTTCAATCCTTGATGGATTTTATTTTCTATAACATCTCATGCAGTTGGGTTCCTCTATGTGAGGTCAAAATAATAGTTTAGTGCCAGGCTAGCTAGACTACACAAAATCCACACAGAGAACAGGTCACATTCCTAGATAAACTTTCCTTCCAATATTGTTCCGCATCTGTTCTTTTAAGAGTGACTTTCACTTCATTTTCTGGCATTCTTTCTCTAAAATATTTGGCATCAGTGTACATGATTTCCCCTTCCAGTAAAAACAGTTGGTTTTTATAACAGTTCCAAGAATAAGAGCTAAAAGACAGTGGATATCGTACTGGACTACAGACTTAACCAAAATCATTAAGAATGTTGCAATAATGTTAAAGTTGTGCAACTGCTTGAACTGTAGATACATACAGTTAGGTTCATATATATTTGGACAATGACTCAAGTTTTATTTTATCTGTTTACCAAAACATATTCAAGATACAGTTATATAATCAATATGGGCTTAACCCCTTGCACTCTGGTCAATTTCCCTAAAAACGCCAAAAAATAACGTACCCAAAGTAAATCAAAAGCTGTTCTTCAACCCTTTGTAGCATCTTCATGGGGTTGGTCTCATTTAAAAGAAAACACTTTGATTTTTTTGGCAAAACAGTCATAATCCCTCTAAGTGCTCCTGCCACTGAGTAACAGTCATCTAAACATACTGAACTTGAAGAAAATAAATTTCGCCTGGGTGTTTTTTTTGGATACAAATGCTTGCAAATAACACACAGCTTCAGATACTGGCTGGAAAATGCAACAGAAATGTAGAACCAAGTGTTATCCAGCTGAGGTCAAAATTTTGTAACAATACCACAAAAAATGAATATATTACACAGCTTTTTTCTTAGGTTGTTCCCAGGCGTTTTTGAACTGTGCCAAATTGTGCCAAATGGCACAGTTTGGAAAAACGTCTGTAACTTTTGAATGATTCAATATAGAAGCTTCATCTTGGGCTCTAATGAAAGGTGAAGGGCTGTGTGTGTGTGTGTGCGTGTGTGTGTGGGGGGTTGTTTATTCATTCATGAATGAATGAATGAACAAACAAGCCCCCACACACAAAGAAGCATTCCACGTAAAAAATGTGTGGCTTTTTTTTTTTTACAAGAAAAAATAACCTACAGTGCACTAAAAATTATACTAGAATATCTGTAATGTAGAAGATAACAACTCCCACCCACCCCCGCTACAGAGGACGGACATCGCCCATTGCTACATGACGGAAAGCGGTGATGGTGCACCGCGGTCTAATACGCACAGTTGCACTAAAATATCTGCAATATATCTGCAATCCGCTACAGAAGAGTAGCGGGCGGGGGCATTCACAACATGACGGACCCGGACCGCTCAGTCAAAAGTCATTTGGATTACAATTTTCAGGGATAAAGAATAATTTAGCTTATAACACTTACCTGTCCACAACAGCAATGTCGCTGGCGAACTTCTCTTCCTCATTGTCAGACGAACATGATGCTGGTCCGCTTGTTACCGACGCGTCGTTCTGGTCACGCGACCTGGTCAAACCATAATTCCATTATTGCGGTTTTGCGCTTCCATGATTGCGGTTTTGGCGAACGATTTTTCGAAACAAATAAGAACAGTACGGTAGTTAGAAAAAAAGACTGGCGAACGCCTGTGTGTCACCCAGCCTTACACAAAACAGCTTTCGAACTTCTGTGCTTCAATTGGCTGGCTGTATTCGCAGCCGTTGGTAGGCGGGTCCTTCTTGCTAGGTTTTCAGTCATTGGTTCTTCAAGGTTTCAGAAACCCAATTCAAGGCCCTTATTAGTCGAATGAGAGGTCAATCACATCTAAACCAATCAAAGCACTCCTTTGGCTTTCTGTTCGCGGCTGTGTCTGTAGTGGAAGAACGGAAATGCAGCTTTTTTTTCAGTGCGCTATAGGACGCAGCGCCCTCGTGCACCCTCGTGCGCTCTAGGACGCAGAGACGTGTCCACCCGCGGTACACCGGCGTGCAAGAGGTTAAAGTGCAGAATCTGAGCTTTAATTTGATGGTATTCACATCAAAGCTGGAGTGACAATTTTGGAATTACAACCATCTTTATAGAAAAATGTCTCATTTCAGGGGCTCAAAAGTAGTTGGACAGTTAAAATCCATTTCATGGGCTGCATGGGCTATTCCCTCATTATTCAATTCAATTCAATTCAATTCAATTCAACTTTATTTATATAGTGTGGAGGCACGGAATAAGTGCAGGCAGACACAGCGAACTGAAGTTTAAAAGGGTGTTTTATTCATCCTCCATCACGAGAGTTCACCCCAGCGCTGTGGCAGCACGCTGGAGAGAGCCCTGTTTCTCTAGTCAGCAAACAGGCAATGCATGTGATCAAAAAGAGCGTAAGAGCGAGAGCAAGCGATATGCAGTTGACTTATATACCCAGCTACAGACAATACATGCACAGCAGTAAAGCATGGACATTTGCATTAGAGTCACACATATCAATAGCAGGATTACTGGCGTCGGGATTAGACAAAGAGAGGCTGCCTATTGATATCAGTCCATACATCTCACTGTTCTGCTAATTGCTCCAGCTGAGCGCTCTGCTTGTCCCGTAGGCTGTGGGGGTCACCCACAATAGCGCCATTTCACAACAACAGTCATCTCATAGCACTTTCAAATGTAGGGGAAACTCCCACAATTGCAGAAAGACCCCAGCAATCAGGCGATCCCCTGCAAGCAAGCACTTCGATGGTGGAGAGGAAAAACTCCCTTTTAACAGGAAGAAACCCCTAGCAGAACCAGGCTCAGGGAGGAGCAGTCATCTGCGACTGGCTGGGGGGTGAGTGGATAGAGAAGATGAGAAGAACAGACATGTAGAGAGCAAACATTAAAGGGGAGAAGCCCAGTACATTATTGAAGGTCCCCCGGCTGTCTAAATCTATTAGCAGCAAAACTAAGGAAGGGTTTAGAGACACTCCTAATTGTAAGCTATATCGAAAAGGAAGGCTTTTACCCTATTCTTAAAATCAGAGATTGAGTCTGACTCCCGAATCCAGATTGGTAACTGGTTCCACAGGAAAGGAGTTTGATAACTGAAGGCTCTGCCTCCCATTGTACTTTTGGAGATTCTAGGTATTACAAGTAATCCAGCATTTTGGGAGCGTAATGCTCTATTAGGATGATAGGGTAGTATCAGATTTTTAAAATAAAAAGGGGCCTGATTGTTAAGAGCTTTGTAAGTGAGAAGAAGGATTTTAAACTTAAATCTGAACTCTATGGGAAGCCAGTGAAGGAAGGCCAAAACCGGAGAGATATGATCTCTCTTTCTAGTACCTGTTAAAACTTTTGCAGCAGCATTTTGGATCAACTGAACACTTTTTAAAGATATTTTAGGACAACCTGATAATAAAGAGTTACAATAATCTGATCTAGAGCTAACAAAAGCATGGATCAGTTTCCCAGCATCACTCTGAGGCGAGACAAGATGCTCCTAATCATGGCAATATTACGCAAATGATAGAAGGCAGCCTTAGAAACAAATTTAATATGTGAATTCAAAAACAGATCTTGATCAAAAATAACTCCAAGGTTCCTCACAGAACTAGGAAGAAAAAGAGTAACCACATCCAAACTAAGAGTTTGATTTGGAAAGGTATTTCTAAGGTTTTTTGGACCAACAAGAATAACTTCAGTCTTATCTGAATTTAATAGTAGGAAATTGCAAGTCATCCAAGCTTTGATTTCCTTAAGACAGGCTTCTAACTTGGCTAATTGATTACTATCATCTGGCTTCATTGACAGGTATAATTGTGTGTCATCTGCATAACAATGAAAATGTATACAGTGCTTTATAATGATGTTGCCTAACGGAAGCATATATAAACTAAAAAGAGTAGGGCCTAGCACAGATCCCTGTGGAACTGCATAACTGAGCTTTGAGTTGGAAGAAAACTCATTATTGACATGAACAAACTGGAGCCTATCAGACAAATAAATCTAAACCACTGCAGGGAAGTTCCATTAAATCCAGCATAGTGTTCTAATCTATCGAGTAGAATATTATGATTGATAGTATCAAAAGCTGCACTAAGGTCTAAAAGGACAAGTACAGAAACAAGTCCATTATCATATGCAATAAGGAGGTAATTAGTGACCTTCACTAAGGCTGTTTCAGTACTATGATGGATTCTAAACCCAGATTGAAACTCTTCAAATAAATCATTTCCCTGCAAGTGATCAAATAATTGTGTAGCAACAACTCCTTCTAAGATTTCTGAAATGAAAGGCAGATTAGAGATTGGTTGATAGTTAGCTGAAACTCCTGGATCCAGCGTTGGCTTTTTGAGTAAGGGTTTAATTACAGCAGTTTTAAAAACCTGCGGTACATGGCCCAATGTTAATGAAGAATTGATTATTCTGAATTGAATATTGAATATTGAATATTCCACCATCAATCAAGCAGGTGAAAGGTCTGGAGTTAATTCCAGGTGCGGCATTTGGAAGCTGTTGCTGTGAACCCACAACAGCATGAATAACATCCATTGGTCAGGGTTGTGGAGCAGCAGTTCTAAGTAGAGAAGCCCAGACTTCTCTCTCCCCACCCACCTCATCCAGCTCTTCAGAGGACATCAAGGATTTCTCAGGCCAGCAGGGACAATTTGCCTCCACAACGTGTCCTGGGTATGCCACAGGGCCTCCTCCCCATGGGGCACATGAGAAACACCTCAAGTGGGAGGGGTCCAGGAGGCATCCTGATTAGCTGCACAAACCACCTCAACCGGCTCCTTTTGATGTGGAGGAGCGCATGTGTGATGTGGAGGATTTACTCTGAGCCTCTCCTGCATAACTGAGCTCCTCACCCTATCTCTAAGGGTGAGTCCAGCAACCCTACGGAGAAAGGTTATTTCAACCGCTTGTATTTGTGATCTCGTTCTTTCGATCATTACCCAAAGCTCATGACCATAGGTGAGGATAGGAACTTAGATTGAGCAGTAAAATGACAGCTTTGTTTTAGAGCTCAGCTTCCTCTCACCACAACAGACCGGTACAACATCTGCATCACTGCAAATACTGCTCTGATCCATCTGTCAATCTCCTGTTCCATTCTCCTGTCACTCCTGAATAAGACCCTGAGATAGCTGAACTCCTCCATTTGGGGCAGGAGCTCATCCCTGACCCAGATAGGACAGTCCACCTTCTTTCACCTGCCCTTTTCCAGGGTGGATCCATGTGGTTCGTTTGAGCTAAGTCCAGCTGGGTCCCATGGGCAGGATCCTGGCCACCAGGTGCTTGCCATCGAGCCCCTCCCCCAGATCTGGCTCCAGGGTGGGGCCCCGGTTACCCCATACCGGGAGGGGTACACTGACTCCTTGATTGTGCATCCATCAAGAATGTCTATTGTATCACTCAGCCTGGCCCTTCACCCAGGACCAGTTTGTCTTGGGAGACCCTACCAGGAGCAAATTGCCCCTGACAGTATAGCTCCTGGGATCACCTCCACCCACAATAAGGTGACAATCCATGGGGGGAGGTCCACCTTATTGTAAGTTAATTATCAAATTTAAAACATTGCTCTGTTTATATTGCAGCATCACTAATTTAGAGACACCAGTTTCGAAACACAATTTAGCAACTGAGTTTGAGCACCATGCCTCTTCCTCAATCCTCCTAGCACTTCACTCTCCCCTCCTGTCCTTTATACCCGCAAGTCCACCAAATCAGGTAGAAGAAAATAAACAGCAAGCATGTGCCGCCCAGAGCTTTGCTGCTCTATTCACAAAAACTCAGGAGCAGTGCCTCATTCACAAATCACAGTGCCACTTCCAACAAAATATCCACATACAATGGATTACAGACTGTGTAAAATGGTGCCTGCAGGTGACGTTTCACAGATATACTAGACTGCTATAAGATGACCACCATCTTACTGTGACTTCAGTCCATAAATGTTTCAGACTGCACAGGAGTCCGTGTGATTCTACAGTATGAAAGTAAATAGCTGGTTCCAATGCTAAGAGAGAATGCAATAAAAAATTGCAGTGATTTAATTTAGAAAAAAAATATTGAAAGCAGCCATACAATAGAAGAATGAGTCAGTGAGTGGAGTCTTGATTATAGATAATAGCAGGTAGCAGATGCTGAGCTGTTTTGTTTTTTTAAAGATTCATCCCACTTGAGGTAACAGCTTTCATTTTCAGGCACAATGATTTGTTTATGGATAAACAGCGAGTTGTTTACTGAAGACTGTGACCTTTTCCTTCGACCCTTACTCTCCATTAGCTCTATCATTGGTGAGTGTGTTTGCATGCTTGTCATCAATCTACTTTATACTTCTACTTAGTCATAAATCTGCCACCGTGATGTCCTTATGCTCAATAATCACACACGGCAACGCACCCCCCCCCCAAAAAAAGCATAAATAAAAGTGTTTGTTCAAGCATGTTTTACTTCCTCTGTCCATGCTTTGTTTTCGCTCTCTCTAATAAGCAGTAGCCTATGAAGCTGTGGTGTCAGCCACTCAGGGGCATAGCAAGCTTTTCAGAAGCGTGGGTGTTGTGATTCGGCCGAAGGGGTATTTAATACCCAATAGCTTTTTGCAGAAACCATGGTCTTCATCATTACTTATGTATTTACAGGTCAAAGGATCAATGACAAAATAAAAAGAAAAAGATTAGACAGCTTCCTTTGTAAATCGTTGAAAATAAATACATCTTTGCAAAAATCTGAAAAAAGGCTTTTCTTTCAATAAATAGAATATTAAACCTTCATTTATATAATTAAATCCTTTGAAAAATAAAAAACTTTCCAAGAAAAATGTTAGTTTACAAGCAAAACCTCACTAATTGGTGAGAAAATCGGACAATTATGAGAGATAGATAGCTGGATAGATAGATACTTTATTTCGAACAAAAAAGTATAACAAAAACAAAACAAATGACAAATGCAATAAAGTAACAGTATAAAGTGTTCGAAAGGGAGAAGGAAGAAGTGAACACTTATTAATTCCATCTCCTCTTTTCCATAAATACACCCATGTGAATTATATACAAATTACCACATTTAAGACCCCAAGTAAACAATTAACTGTATTTTGTACATAACAACATTAACACCCATAAAAAATCATAAAATCATTACACATTAACCCACATGCTGCTTGGGCCTCAGTCTCCTCCCGTATCTGCTGTAAGCGGGCTTCGCCACTTCTGCGGCGCCATCATGCTGGGGGGGCTGCTGTCTGGGGGTGAGAACTGTTTGTCACTCCCTGTGGGTGTTCTGGGGAATGTCCCCGAGGGGGTCTGCCTCGCCGAGGAGCCCTGGCCAACAGCACATCCTCGTCCGCCACCACAAAGGCGGGTTTGAGCCTGTTTATGCCAACCTTTTCCTTCCTGCCCCCCAAATCTAGCAAAAAATGCTTGTCCCCTGTTTCCAGCACTCTAAATGGTCCATCATAAGGTGGTCGCAGCGGTGGGCGATGGGCATCGTGTCTGACAAAAACAAACTCCACATTTTTTAAAGTCTTAGGCACAAAAACGCATGGAAAACTGTGGTGAACGGGGCTAGGCAGCGTGCCCGATTCCGTGCCATGCTGCAACCGCTGAGACGGGGAGCTATCTGGTGCAGGATTATCTGGGAGAAACTCCCCGGGCAGCCGAAGTGGCTGCGCAAAAACTAACTCAGCGGGGGAGGCTTCTAAGTCCTCTTTAGGTGCAGAACGCAACCCCAATAAAACCCACGGTAGCCTGTCTACCCAATTTGCATCCGTCAGCGACGCTCTGAGAGCCGCTTTCAATGACCTATGAAAACGTTCGCATAACCCATTAGCCTGCGGGTTGTACGCGGTTGTACGGTGGATTGTTACCCCCAGGCTGCGGGCCATTGCTGACCAAAGTTCGGAAACAAATTGAGGACCTCTGTCGGACGTAATGTCCGACAGGACTCCAAAGCGCGCTACCCATGCTGTTAAAAACGTGCGCGCCACCTCCTCGGCTGTGGTTGATGCCAGTGGAACCACTTCCGGCCAGCGCGTGGTGCGGTCCACCATTGTCAGAAGGTGTGTGCACCCCTGTGACGGCGGGAGGGGGCCTACAAGGTCCATGTGAACATGATCGAACCTCTTAGCCGGGATGTGAAACGGCTCCAAGGGAGCTCTCGTGTGTCTGTGTACCTTGGCTTGTTGACAACCCATGCAGGCTGCTGCCCACTCCTTAACTTGTTTGCGCAGGCTCGGCCATACAAATTTCTCTCCTACCATTTTGACCGACGCGCGCACTCCCGGGTGCGCCAGAGAATGAATCGAGTCAAAAACGCGGCGGCGCCACGCGGCCGGTACCACAGGACGCGGTCGCCCAGTGGAGACATCGCAGATTAGGGGGGGCATACCGTCTTGCAGCACTCTGTTCTCCAGCCTTAACCCTGTTGGTCCAGACTGGAGCGCGCGCACGTCCGCGTCGCTAACCTGATCCGCGGCCATTGCTGCATAATCTATCCCTACGTGGACTGGGGCCGCCACAGCGCACGAGAGACAGTCTGCCACTACATTCAGTTTACCCGCCACGTGCTGAATATCGGTAGTAAACTCTGAGATGGTGGCCAGCTGTCTCTGCTGCCGACCTGACCACGGTTCTGAAACCTTGGCCATCGCGAATGTCAGCGGCTTGTGGTCAACAGACGCGGTGAAACGGCGTCCCTCCAGCCAGAACTGGAAATGGCGAATGGCCAAGTGGAGAGCTAACAACTCCCTGTCGAATGCGCTGTATTTTCGTTCACTATCGCGCAAAGTCCTGCTGAAAAAGGCGAGCGGTTGCCAAGCCCCGGCTACATGCTGCTCCATGACCGCCCCTATGGCCACATCTGATGCGTCAGTAGTGAGCGCTATGCGGGCTGTTGGGTCTAGATGTGCTAACAACGCAGCGTTTGCCAGGGCTGTTTTGACCTCCGAGAATGCTCGCTCTCGCTCCGGAGACCATTCGATCTTATTTGTGGGTTTTTGTTTTTTGAGTGCGGCATACAATGGTTGTATGAGCTGCGCTGCGCGGGGGAGGAAACGGTTATAAAAATTCACCATCCCCAAAAACTCCTGTAACGCCTTGACCATTTGTGGCTGGGGAAAATTTGCTACCACGGGCACTTTGTCAGGCAGCGGAACCGCTCCTTCTGGAGAGACGCGATGCCCCAAAAAATCAATCTGCGTCACCCCGAACTGACACTTCGCTGGGTTGATTATTAAACCGTGCTCTCCCAACCTCCGGAAAACTGTCGTGAGGTGGTTTTCATGTTCGTCTTCGGACGCGCTGGCTACTAAGATGTCGTCCAGGTAGACGAATACGAAGCGGAGATTGTGCAACAACGTGTCCATCATGTGTTGGAACGTCTGCGCAGTGCCTTTAAGCCCAAATGGCATGCGCAAAAACTCGAATAAACCAAACGGAGTTATTACCGCTGTTTTGGGTATGTCCTCAGCGCGCAGTGGGACTTGGTGGTAACCGCGGACCAAGTCTATCTTAGAAAAAACATGCACCCCCGCCAAATGAACAGAAAAATCTTGGATATGCGAGATTGGGTAGCGGTCGTGCGCTGTGGCGTTGTTCAACCTGCGTAAATCTCCGCAAGGTCGCCACGAGCCGCCAGCTTTCGAGACCATGTGAAGCGGGGACGCCCATGGGCTGTTTGAACGCCTGATGATGTCCAACCTTTCCAGGTTGGCGAACTCCTCGCGCGCTATGGTCAGTTTAGCTGAATCCAAGCGCTGAGCTTTTGCAAAAACGGGCGGTCCGGTGGTAGTAATAAAATGTTCCACCCCGTGTTTGGCGACGGCCGTTGAAAATGTGGGGACTGTGAGTGCTGGGAACTGGGTGAGCAGTGTGTGGAACTTACCGCTTGCAGCTGTGACGTTGGCTTGTGCTGCTGGCGGGGCCACTCGGGCTGTACAGGGAATAGAGTGAAAAGAGAGTGCATTAACCAGGCGCCTGTTGGCAAGATCAACCAACAAACCATGTGAGCACAGAAAATCAGCCCCCAACATATTGAAATTCACTGCAGCTATGACAAATGTCCACTCAAATGTACGGCCGTGTAGGGACAGAAGCAGAGTCCTCTCACCAAAGGTCTTAATCTCCGAGCCGTTCACTGCTGACACCCCGGGACCTCTGGAAACTGCCAGCCGGTCAGCGGAGGAAGGTGTGATGAAACTCAACTGGGAGCCTGTGTCCATGAGGAAATGCCTCCCCGAGCGCGCATCCTTCAAGTAGAGCAGCTTGTTCTCCTCCCCGAGGGCCGCAGCTGCTACCGACCCCCGGTCTTGGCGTTTCCCGAGTGCTTGAACTGGCACGGTGGTATACATTTGTGTGCCTTCTCTGCAAAGCGGCGATGGTAGAAACAGAGGGTGTCTCCTCCGCGATCCTTGGCCCCGCCGACGCCGTTGTCGGTGGTTCTGCTACCGCCGTCTCTGGCCCCCCGCCATCTCCGGCCGTCGCGGCGAACTCCTTCGCTGCTGCGGTGGCCGCGCGCTGTTTGCTGGTGTTGAGAATCCGGTGCGCCTCCTGGGCCAGCGCGCGGAAGTCCCGCTGGGCCAACAACGGCGAACTGGCCAGGGCCGCTCTCGTGGCAGACGGTAGGGTTCTGAGGAAAATGTGGGTGAAGATGAAGTCGTCGTCGTCTGAGCCCCTCCACCTCAGCATGTTCTCCATTAGGTCAATGGGCGTGCCATCTCCCAAGTCGTTCAGAGCCAGGAGCCTCTCCGCTCTCTCCTCGACTGAGAGAGCGCAGCGCTGGATGAGCGCAGCCTTCAACCCGCCGTATTTGTCGTTGGCCGGTGGCTGCTCCAATAGGCTCTCCACATGCCGAGCCATGTAGTTGTCGAGCTTTGCAACCACATGGTAGAACTTCGTGTCATCTACCGTTATCCCCCGGAGTGCAAACTGTGCTTCGACCAAGTGGAACCAGGAGCACGGGTTGTCCTGCCAAAAGTCCGGTAGCTGGACCGTAGCGGCATACGCTTGGCTGGGGGCTCCCGATGGGTCTGGCTCCGGAGAATTCTCTACGTGTTGCGTGCTACGTCTTAGGGTCACCAGTGTGGAAATGTGAAAATGACGAGGCAGAGTTTATCTCACAAGTCAGGTTTATTCACATCTTCCAACATCAGCAAGCAGAAAGAGGAAAAACACAGACATTCGTCCTTTATATATCCAGGACCTTCAAAGCTCACAGTCACATTGCATTTAATCACAAGTAACAATGCATCTTCTCTTAAATCCTATAACATCCTCCTCATAGTCTCTGGCAGACCAGGAAATCCCCCAAGGCCGTCTCTTGCATACCAAAGACTAAATTTTCACATCCTCCTGTTATCTCCAAGGAGACCCAGTTCTTTGTTCTACTCTGAGATGTGAAGCTTAAAGTGATACATATGTGTCCCACAATGTGACTTTAAAAACAACGAATTGTTATGGTCTCTATATCCTACATTACTTATTATCCTTATAGCTCTTTTTTGTAATGTGCATATTGACTGTAGGTTGGTCTTGTAGGTGTTTCCCCAGACTTCTACACAGTAGTTAAGATAAGGTAGAAACAGTGAATTGTACAGTAAGACCAATGATTTATAGTCCAAGATGTGTCTTGTCTTCCCCAGTATGCCTATACATTTTGCCAACTTGGCCCGGATGTGACTGATGTGAGGTTTCCAGCAGATTTTATTGTCTAGCGTCACCCCCAGAAACTTATTTTCCTGTACTGTTTCTATTCTGGTATCATCTATCGTTACCATTATTTCATGATTTATTTTATAATATATATAATATATATTTATAATATATATTAATAATATATATTTATATATATAACAACATAATCTTTGTTTTTTTTTTAGATTTAGAGATAATTTATTTTTGTTGAACCACTGCGTTAACTTTTTCATTTCAGTTGTGACCACCTCTAAAACCTGCTGCAAATTCTCACCAGTGCAAAGGATATTTGTGTCATCTGCAAACAAAATAAATTTCAGAATTTTTGAAACTTGGCATATGTCATTTATATACAAAATAAAGAGTTTGGGTCCCAAAACTGACCCCTGGGGCACACCGCAAGTGATGTCCATGAAGGGTGATTTGTGCTCACCAATTTGTACAAATTGTTGTCTGTTACTTAAATAACTTTCCACCCAACTCAGTCCGACCCCTCTTATCCCATACCTTTCCAGTTGGGCCTTTTCCACTAGCATGCTTTAGCGCGACACGGGACGGCTCAGCACGCTTTGTACGCTTTTCCACAAGCCCCAACACGGTTTAACAGCCGCGATTCTCAGCCCCGCTCCAGGGCAGGGTACAGCAGTGCTGAGCTGTGCCATGTTGTGATGTTAACAGACTGGTCGCCGCTGATTGGTCAGGTCGTAACCGGCACTGATTGGTCAGGTTGTAACTGCCCCTCTCCTCCTCCTCATCTACCAAATCTTCACGACCTTCTCAATAAAGTTTTTGAAAAAAAAAAAAAAAGAATCTTCACGACCGTCTTTACTCAGCACGCAACCACTGTTGGCGGTTTCTTTTCAGTGTATTGCTGTGCTATTTTCATTTATTCTCTATCAAAAATGGCTTCGCGTAATAAGGGTGTTCCATGGACCAATAAGGAGGTGCAGTGTCTACTCACTGCATTGTCAGACGAACGTATTCAGCACAAGTTAGACGGAGCCGCCCGGAATGAAAAAATATACCGGGAGGTCTCGACATCGGAGTCCTTTAACGGTGAGTTTTAATTTTTTTTTATTGTGCGTTTTTTCGCAAATATATTCGGTAAGACGCTCAGTTTATTTATGCAATAAAAAAGCTGTTCATTTGTGGATGGATCGCTGCTTTATTGCAGCACACTGCGGACTAAAGCTTTTATTTTAATTATTCATGTGAACAATACGCTGAAATAAGCTTATGTATTCTTGTTAAAAACTATTGTCTTTTCTGTATATATTGCACTTTCGTGCTGTATTTTATTGTGTGCATTTTCCTTGTAGAATCATCCCACGTGTCCGCCGCGACAGCCCGCACGGATTATTCAACCGAGCCTTCCTGACCCACAGCTGGCAGAGACGGATTAATTCATCCGAGTCTTCGTGACCCAGTTTGGGAAGCTGGTGTAGACACTCAGTGGTCGGCGTGTATAAAATGTCGATTAACCTTCATGTTGTGTTGCAAAGTTTTTTTTTTCTTTTAATATTTTGTATATAATAAAATGGAATTGTTTTGGAAAGTGTGGTTTGTCTGTTATAACACTGAATTATAAAACAGTATAATTACATAGAAATTCCATTGCCTAGTCTGATCAAAATTATGCTGATCTTCCTGTCACGGGTCAACCATTGTAAAGGTAATGTAATTTTTAACTAGACCAAAAAACAAATCTTTTTGTAAGCTTTCTGTTCTTTTTATTGAAATATCATAAAAAATTAGCACCAAGTCAAAGTAGGTACAAGTATATGTAAATTGAATGTTCTATCGGCATTCCAAATTCAGAGATTTACAATACTTTAGAAGGAGTGTAGCATCATCTAAACGGAAAATAATAATACTGTTGTTCCAAACGTTGACCTGAAGGTGAAAAACATGAATTTTTTTAATTCAGTACATCCAAAATGCCCTAGGATGTAAAAAATAATACAATTTGGTGTAGTCCAGTGTGCCACCGTCTCATTATTTAATACGAATAAAAACAAGTTTCAGCTCATTATTTCTAGGTCATTTGGCAGTTAATTCAAAACAAAAGTGACTTGTGTTGTTGCAGCTTAATTATGAGATAAAATTAATTGTGAGATAAAACCACAGAGCGAGCAAGGCAATAATCCTTGGATCCTTTTTTGTCTCGTGTAAATAAGGACTCATTCGGGTGCGTAACGTCATGGGAGTGTGGCCCCGCCTCGCTGAGAATCTGCTGCTGCCCCGCTCCTAAAACCTCCTAACAAAAACCATCACAGCACAAGCACAACAGCGTGCTAATGGAGACAGAAGCATTCCGAGCTGTACTGAAGTGAATCGAGCCGTACCGAGGTGTGCTGGGCTAGTGGAAAACAGGCTTTAGTAGTATTCTGTGGTCAGTGGTGTCAAAAGCTTTCTTTAAATCTATAAATACTCCTACAGCAAACTTTTTTTTATCTATACAACTAGTAGTTTCTTCTATAAGTTCGATCAGTGCCAAAGATGTAGATTTATCTGCTCTAAAACCATACTGGCTGTCTGTAAGGAGGTTGTGTTTTTCAATGAAATCATCCAGTCTCTTAGTGAAGATTTTTTCAAGTATTTTGGAGAATTGTGAAAGTAAAGAGACTGGCCTGTAATTTGTGAAACAAATCCTCCTCCTCAAAGTCTCCTGTTTTGTATAGAGGTATTACTTTTGCTATTTTCATTTTGTTTGGAAATTTACCAGTTTGAAAAAGGTAAAAAACAAACAAACAAAAAAAAAACAACCTGAAAATGCTCTAGAAAATTGGCATTTTTTTCTTGTAAATGTGTGGCTTTACTGTTGTAAATTTGACTTTTTCTTGGAAATATGGAGCTTTTTTCAGCATTTGGAAGTTGTGTATTCTTTCATGAAAGTGTAACTTTTTTCCACTAAATTTGGGACTTGCTTTTAGTAAATTTGGGACTTTTAAAATTGTAAATTAGCACCTTTTATCATATTTTTGCACCTTTATTCTTGCAAATTAGTACTGAAATTATTTAATACTGAAATGAATTAATTAATACTGAACATTCCATTGTTACGGCAGCGCAGTGGCGAAGTGGTTAGCACTGCAGCAGCGATCCCAGCCCCCGACCAACAGTGATCTGTGTGGAGTTTGCATGTTCTCCCCGTGTCTGCATAGGTTTACTCCGGGATTTCTCCGGTTTCCTCCCACATGCCAAAAACATGCAAGTTAGGTTAATTGGCATCAAACTGGGGATTCTAAATTGTCCTTAGGTATGACTGTGAGAGTGAATGGTTGTCTGGCTGTCTGTGTTGGCCCTGCGATGGACTGGTGATCTGTCCAGGGTGTACCCTGCCTCTCGCCCAAAGATGCTGGGATAGGCTCCAGCCCCCCCGCAACCCGAAAAGGATTAAGCGGAAGAAGATGGATGGATGGATGGATCCCCTTCTTAAAAAAATAAATCACCAATTGCTTGTAAAAACTCTCCAGGAGGGCACTTCAGGGGGCAAAGGGGCAGTCCAAAAGCATTGCCTATAAGGCCCTATCTGTGCACGTGCCTGCGGGCTTACTGAACTGATGGCAAGTAACAGCCACCTCTGAGCTTTCTCCTCCCTCTCTACCATTTCATCTTTGTCTCCCTCACTCTTTTCTTCTTGTCTGCCCTCTTGTCTGCCTTTTCCTTTCTCTTCATCTCTGTCCTCACTACTGGCCACATCCTCACATTATGTGAGGCGTGTGTGTGAATCACATACACCCTAATCAAGACATTAACCATGAAATTGGGAATTTTATATGCACAAACACACACACACGTACATGCACACACGCACACACACACACACACCTTGGATGGTGTTACATCCGGAAAATGATGAGGAGTTGAGATGACGTTTTATAGTTTTATTAACACGGTAACAGGAACATACAGGAGTCACTCCGTCCAGCCTGAGAGTCCACAGCGAAGAGACAGAGTCCCTTTGGCTGGGCCCTCTTACACTCCTGTGGCACCACCACTGGAAAGTCAGGGCGTCACCTCCCACTATACCCAGGGCACCGCCGTCTTAGTACACCCTAACTATATACACTATATTCATATTCAACCCCCCCCCCCCCCCCGAAGAAAATCGCAAGCACACTAATCAGGCCCTCCCCAATTTCGTAACCCAATGCACACGCTAAACACACTGCAAACAATAAAATACACAAAGCTATCCATGCACACCACATCGGCCCAGCGGATTGCTCCACCATTTTGGTTATGGTGTGGGCCTCAGGTTATTTCACACCTTAGACAGAGACAATGAATACACATGAGAGAACAATGCCCAAGTGGGTGAGAGGGGGTTGAATGAAGTGTAGTGTAGATGCCATGATGTGATGAGGAAGTGCCTTGAACCTTGTGAAGTGTGACTTGGTAAAGAGAGAGGAATGCTTGATGTGACCAGTCAGTCTGTTCTTTGCTTGTGAGATGTGAGTGTGTAATAAATCGTCTGAAATGAATATGCCTCTTCATTTACACACTCCACACTGGTGACCCAAGACGTATTATGGAACACGAGGCAAGAACCCCAGAGCTGGCCCGGTCGGGAACCCCCAGAGACGCTGAAGCCAACCCGCAGACAGCCAGGACTGGAACCCCCAGCAGCGCGTTTGCAGTTTCAGTCAAGCTACCAGATTCTGGCAGCACAACCCGCGCTCTTGGTTCCACCACACCGAGGCCCAGTTCGCCCTCCAGGGAGTAACAGCAGACGACACCAAGTCCTACCATGTGGTAGCAGCGCTGGACTCCCGCACAGCCCAGCAGGTAGCGAGCCTGCTCGATCAGCCACCAGCCAGCAGCAAATATGAGGCGCTCAAGGCTGCGCTCATCCGGCGATACACGCTCTCAGAATGTGAGAGAGCGGAGAGGCTCCTGGCGCGGACCGAGTTAGGAGATGGGTCGGCCGTAGACCTGATGGAGAAGATGCTGGCGTTGATGGCCACGGGCGATGGGCACTTTCTGTTTGCCCACCTTTCCCTCCGGAACCTGCCAACAGAAGCAAGAGTGGTTCTGGCCAATTCGCCGTGGCTGGCCGCGCGAGACTACCGTGCGCTAGCCCAGGAGGCAGACCGGATCATCCTCACCACCCGGGCGATCACAGTCAACGCGACGGCAGCGGAGCCCAGCGAGACGACCAGGGGAGGCGAGGAGCCACCGACGGTAGCGGCAACGGGGGCCAAGGAGCGCCAGAAAGACACGTTCTGCTTCTATCACCGCCGCTTTGGAGGGAATGGGTGCAGATGCGCGGCACCGTACCACTTCAAGCGCTCGGGAAACACCAAGGCCGGCAGTCGGTAGCAGCTGCGACCGCCGGTGAAGAGAACAAGCTGCTCTACGTGACGGACTCGCGCTCGGGGAGACGCTTCCTCATTGACACCGGAGCCCAGAAGAGCGTCATCCTGCGGACCTACACTGACCGGCTGGCAGGACCTAGCAGCCCCGGAATGGTGGCAGTAAACGGCTCGGAGATTAAGACGTTCGGTGAGAGAACACTGACCTTATCTCTACATGGCCGCTCGTATGAGTGGACTTTTATCATAGCAGCACTGTGGTGCCCGCTCCTGGGCTCTGATTTTCTGTGTGCGCATGGTTTACTTGTGGATGTTGCTAACAGATGCCTGGTTAATGCACTGTCCTTTGAATCTCTCCCCTGTATAGCTCGAGGGGCCCGGCCAACAGCACAAGCCAGCGTCACAACTCCAGGCGGTAAGTTCCACACACTGCTCACTCAGTTCCCAGCAATCATGGTCCCAACGTTTTCGGCGGCCATCACTAAACACGGGGTGGAGAACTTTATCACCACCACCGGGCTGCCCGTTTCTGCAAGACCTCGGCGCATGGACGCAGCTAAACTGGCCATAGCGCGTGAGGAGTTCGCCAACCTGGAAAGGTTGGGCATCATCAGGCAATCAAACAGCCCATGGGCGTCCCCGCTACACATGGTCCCTAAGGCTGAGGGATCGTGGCGACCGTGCGGTGATTTCCGCAGGTTGAACAATGCCACAGCACACGACCGCTACCCAATTCCCCACATACAGGATTTTTCTGTTTGCCTCGCCGGAGCGTGCATTTTTTCTAAAATAGACCTGGTCCGCGGTTACCACCAGGTCCCAGTGCGCGCGGAGGACGTACTCAAAACAGCGGTAATAACCCCGTTCGGTTTATTTGAGTTCCTGCGCATGCCATTCGGGTTAAAAGGTGCAGCATAGACGTTTCAGCGCATGATGGATGCAGTGCTGCGTGACCTCCCGTTTGTGTTTGTCTACCTGGACGATATCCTGGTAGCCAGTACGTCCGAAGACGAACATGAAACCCACCTCAGGATGGTTTTCCGGAGGTTGGAGGAGCACGGGTTGATAATCAACCCGGAGAAATGCCAGTTCGGCGTGACAGAGATTGATTTTTGGGGCACCACGTCTCTCCGGAAGGAGCGATCCCGTTGCCCGACAAAGTGCGCGCCGTGGCAGATTTTCCCCGGCCTCAGATGGTCAGGGCGCTGCAGGAATTTTTGGGGATGGTGAATTTTTATAACTGTTTCCTTCCCCGCGCGGCGCGGCTCATGCAACTATTGTACGCCGCGCTCAAGAGACAGAAACCTGCCAATGGAGTTGAATGGACCCCGGAGCGAGAGCGGGCGTTCTCGGAAGTTAACCCCTTGCACTCTGGTCAATTTCCCCCAAAACACCAAAAAATAACGTACCCAAAGTAAATCAAAAGCTGTTCTTCAATCCTTTACAGCATCTTCATGGGATTGATCTCATTTAAAAGAAAACACTTTGAATTTTTTGGCAAAACAGTCATAATCTCTCTAAGTGCTCCGGCCACTGAGTAACAGTCATCTAAACATACTGAACTTGAAGAAAATAAATTTCGCCTGGGTGTTTTTTTTGATACAAATGCTTGCAAATAACACACAGCTTCAGATACTGGCTGGAAAATGCAACAGAAATGTAGAACCAAGTGTTATCCAGCGGAGGTCAAAATTTTGTAACAATACCACAAAAAATGACTATATTACACAGCTTTTTTCTTAGGTTGTTCCCAGGCGTTTTGGAACTGTGCCAAATTGTGCCAAATGGCACAGTTTGGAAAAACGTCTGTAACTTTTGAATGATTCAATATAGAAGCTTCATCTTGGGCTCTAATGAAAGGTGAAGGGCTGTGTGTGTGTGTGTGTGTGGGGGGGTTGTTTATTCATTCATGAATGAATGAATGAACAAACAAGCCCCCACACCCAAAGAAGCATGCCACGTAAAAAATGTGTGGCTTTTTTTTTTACAAGAAAAAATAACCTACAGTGCATCTAAACATTATACTAAAATATTTGTAATGTAGAAGATAACAACTCCCACCCACCCCCCCGCTACAGAGGACGGACATCGCCCGGTGCGTCGCGGTCTACTACGCACAGTTGGATTAAAATATCTGCAATATATCTGCAATCCGCTACAGAAGAGTAGCGGGGGGGGGGGGCGTTCACAACATGACGGGGGGGCCGTTCGCAACATGACGGACCCGGACCACTCCGGTCCGGGCCCGTCATGTTGCGATAACGCACAGTTGTAATTTACCAATCGGTCAAAAGTCATTTGGATTACAATTTTCAGGGATAAAGAATAATTTAGCTTATAACACTTACCTGACCACAACAGCAAAGTCGCTGGCGGGCGAACTTCTCTTCCTCATTGTCAAACGAACATGAAGCTGGTCCGCTTGTTACGGACTCGTGGTTCTGGTCATGCGACCCGGTCAAACCATAATTCCATTATTGCGGTTTTGCGCTTCCATGATTGCGGTTTTGGCGAACGATTTTTCAAAACAAATAACAGTAGTAAGAAAAAAAGACTGGCGAATGCCTGTGTGTCACCCAGCTTTACACAAAACAGCTTTCGAACTTCTGTGCTTCAATTGGCTGGCTGTATTCGCAGCCGTTGGTAGGCGGGTCCTTCTTGCTAGGTTTTCAGTCATTGGTTCTTCAAGGTTTCAGAAATCCTATTCAAGGCTCTTATTAGTCGAATGAGAGGTCAATCACATCTAAACCAATCAAAGCACTCCTTTGGCTTTCTGTTCGTGGCTGTGTCTGTAGTGGAAGAACGGAAATGCAGCTTTTTTTTTCAGTGCGCTCTAGGATGCAGCACCCTCGTGCGCCCTCGTGTGCTCTAGGACGCAGAGATGTGTCCGCCCGCGGTACACCGGAGTGCAACAGGTTAAAGCAGCCCTGGCAAACGCCGCACTGCTGGCACATCTGGACCCAACGACCCAGATAGCGCTCACCACTGACACTTCAGACGTGGCCATGGGGCGGTCGTGGAGCAGCGCATCACCGGAGCTTGGCAGCCGCTAGCATTTTTCAGCAGAACTTTGCGCGACAGCGAACGTAAATACAGCACTTTTCACAGAGAGTTGCTGCCTCTCCATCTGGCCATACGCCACTTCCAGTTCTGGCTGGAAGGGCGCAACTTCACCGCGTTCGTAGACCACAAGCCACTAACGTTCGCGATGGCTAAGGTTTCAGAACCGTGGTCGCGCCGGCAGCAGAGACAGCTGGCCACGATCTCAGAGTTTACAACCGATGTTCAGCATGTGTCGGATAAACTGAATGTGGTGGCGGACTGCCTCTCGCGCGCCGTGGTGGCCCAAGTCTATGTGGGGATAGATTACGCAGCCATGGCCGCGGAGCAGATTAGCGATGCAGACGTGCGCGCGCTCCAGTCTGGACCAACAGGGTTAAGGCTGGAGAGCAGGGTGCTGCAAGATGGCGCCCCCCCCCCCCCCAATCTGCGACATGGCTCCCTTGGAGCCGTTTCCGGTACTGGCTAAGAAGTTCGACCACGTTCATGTGGACCTCGTGGGCCCCCTCCCACCATCACAGGGGTGCACGCACCTCCTGACAGTGGTGGACTGCACCACGCGCTGGCCAGAAGCAGTCCCGCTGGCAGCAACCATGTCCGCGGACGTAGCACGCGCTTTTTTAACAACATGGGTGGCGTATTTTGGAGTCCCCTTGGACATTACGTCCGACAGGGGCCCGCAATTTGTTTCCGACCTCTGGTCCGTGATGGCCCACAGGCTGGGTGCTGCAATTCATCACACAACCGTGTACAACCCACAGGCCAATGGTTTATGCGAGCGTTTTCATAGATCACTGAAAGCAGCACTCAGGGCTTCACTGACGGATGCAAATAGGGTAGACAGGCTGCCGTGGGTTTTATTGGGGTTGCGCTCCGCGCCAAAAGAGGATTTGGAAGCTTCCCTGGCAGAGCTCGTTTTTGTGCAGCTCCTACGGCTGCCCGGGGAATTTCTACCGGACAATCTCACGCTGGGCAGCTCCCCGTCTCAGCTTTTGCAGCGTAGTGCAAACACAGGCACGCTGCCAGGCCCTGCCCACCACAGTTTTCCGCGTGTCTTCGTGCCTAAAACTTTGAAGAACGCGGAGTTCGTGTTCGTCAGACACGACGCCCACCGCCCTCCATTGCGCCCACCCTATGATGGACCGTTCAGAGTGTTGGAAACCGGGGATAAGCATTTTGTGCTAGACTTGGGGGGTAGACAGGAGAGAAGTGGCATAGACAGACTCAAACCAGCCTTTGTAGTGGCGGATGAGCAAGTGCTGTTGGTGAGGGCCCCTCGGCGTGGAAGACCCCCACAGAGACCTCCCCAGGGGAACGATTCATCAGAGCAGCCACACGGACAGAGTGAACCCCCTCCCCCCTCCCCATGGCTCACCCGCAGTCGGACACACTCCCAGCAGCCTCCCACCGGCACAGCAGCGTCACGGAGGCAGTAAACCCCAGTTACAGCAGATATGGGAGGAGACTGAAGCCGAAACAGCATGTGGACTGATGTTCTATTGTTCTATCTAAGATGCTGGGGGGGGCGGTGTGGGCCTCAGGTTATTTCACACCTTAGACAGAGACAATGAATACACATGGGAGAACAATGCCCAAGTGGGTGAGAGGGGGTTGAATGAAGTGTAGTGTAGATGTCATGCTGTGATGAGGAAGTGCCTTGAACCTTGTGAAGTGTGACTTGATATAGAGAGGAATGCTTGATGTGACCAGTCAGTCTGTTCTTTGCTTGTGAGATGTGAGTGTATAATAAATCGTCTGAAATGAATATGCCTCTTCATTTACACACTCCACAATAGTAGTCAGTGAACATAAAAGGGCCACACACAAAATAAATTAATCCTGATAAATCACAGATATTTCAAACACTCAGAACTATAAACACTTATAAACAATATGTACACTAATCTAATGGCAGTCCCGAATCCCTCCACCCCAGCAGTCCCACCCCACAACATGGGCACATCAAACAAACAGTACTGGGGCATTTGCATTTCACTCACACTCTCTTTACTTTAAGCACTCACACATCTATGTAAACCATCACATCACACACATACACACACACACACAGGGGCGACTTGCATAAAATTAGCAGTTTTACTCTTCTCTTTTCTTTTTTTTTTTCCAGATCCAAAAACCAATAATAATTATAACAAGAGTAATACAACCATAATTTCACACACCACTAGCCCCTTTCTAAAAGTCCTACTAAGGAACCCCCGGAGGCTCCCCTCTGGAACGTCCGTCCCGCGGCCCGCTGCCATAGCGTCTCCGTTTTCTCCTCACCGGAGACAGGCTGCACTGGTGTTTCCTCTCTCCCAAACGCTGCAGCTCGATCGGGTGCCGTCTGGATCCATCCGTCAGCTCAAGGTAACTGTCATCATGAGTCCTCACTACCCACAGTTGACCCTGGTCATCCCGCTGTTCTCTTGATTTGCGGACCTCTCCAAGCCGAGACTCTACCCTAGGGCACACATTATCACCCACACCCAGGAGGGTACTCACTGGCTTCCGTGGTGGGTGGCTTTGTGACCTGGTTCCTGTACGGTGCCACAGGGCCCCGCCGATCCGGCCCAAGCTCTGCCTCCTGTCCATCCTATGGGCATGCCTAGGGCTCGTGCCATGTGGTCTCGCCCCATCCGCTTTCATTTTGTGCGTTGAATCAGCCACGGCAGTGCCCGGCTCAACACTGGTACTTGGTCGGCCACCGGAGCTACGCTGTGTCTGCTCGCTGGCTCTATTCGCTCCCACGGGTGTCCGACTGTGCCGTTCGGGTCCCTCGTCCAGGGTACCACAAACACTGGCACCGGAACCTCCCCGTGATGGCACTCCATGGTGCTGGTCGTGCCCTCCATCACTCGGTCCGGGCATGTTCAAGTCCCACACTTCACCATCATTTCCAACGTCATAGGGCCGGTCCCACAGCCCACCACCGGACCACTCCTCTCCGACGCTGCAGGCAATGGAGAACCCAAGCCCGTAGAACAAGTCACAGCCCATCAGGTTATTTCCTTCACGGGACACAACAAACTCAGCTGTGCACACCAAAGCAGACTTATACCTCGCTGAGAGCCACAACGAGCCCACAATATCCAGGGGGTTGTTACCATAACCATAACAAGCAATGCCTGTTCTACTCACTCTGTAATGTGGGAAAAAGGTCTTCACTGTCGCCCAATTTAAGATGGAAGTCGCCAACCCCGTGTCCAGCATCAGCGGAACTACCACCCCATCCAATTCGACGTTGCATATTATGCGTCCATCAGTGCTGGGTGAAACCGTATCGACCACCGTGGGCTTCCTTGCTGAAGAGTCCCCCTCTGGCCTCCAGTATCCCTGCTCAAAATTTCGGCAGGCTCTAGCGAAGTGGTGGGACAGACCACACTTCCCACAACACTTTCCCTTTGCTGGGCACTCCCTGGCTTTGTAGCGGTGCCTGGTGGATCCACAGCCGTAGCATCTCGGCGTCCCCGAGGCAACCTAATCTTCACAACAGAGCCGTATTCGTTGTCACTCTCCTTGTCAGGATCCATGGCCAGTGCCTTCCATTGTTTTCTGTTCCCTAGCAGGTTTTCCGTTTCACCGAGATTCTTTGTTATCATTTCTGCTGCCTCGTGTTGCTGTGCAAAGTTCATGGTGGCCAGAAGTGTTAGCTCACCAGCATGAGTGAGGAGGCGGACTTTCGCGGAGGAGTACAGCACATGCTCCATTAGTTGGTCGTGAATCATCTCTTTCTCCAAGGCTCCGAATCTGCACTCTCCCGCCAGCTGCTGCAAGTTTGCCACAAACTGTTGTACTGACTCACCCCGCCACTGGCGTCGCTGTCTGAACTGGATGCGCCTCATGATGGTATTTTCAGGGGCGCAAAAATAGTCCGCCATGAGCCTTACCACGTCGTCAAATGTATCACCTCCTCCCAATGTGCTCAGGATCCCCTGGCCCTTCATTCCTAAATTGTGGACCAGAATTGCCCTTGCACGCAATTTCTCAAGGTCGCCGAAGTCCAGAGCGATGAGGTAGTTTTTGAATGCTGCATACCACCTGGCCCAGGGAACAAGCAGCTCTCCCAGACCCTCCAAAAGTGGCCAAAAGGCAGTAGCAGCCCGCCCCATTCCCTTTTGTCCTCGTCGCCAAATGTTACATCCGGAAAATGATGGGGAGTCGAGGTGACGTTTTTTAGTTTTATTAACCCGGTAACAGGAACATACAGGAGTCACTTCGTCCAGCCTGAGAGTCCACAGCAAAGAGACAGAGTCCCTTCTGGTGGGCCCCCTTATACTCCCATGGCGCCACCACCGGAAAGACGGGGCATCACCTCCCACTAAACCCAGGGCACCGCCATCTTAGTACAGCCTAACTATATACACTATATTCATATCCAACAGATGGAAATAAGCAGCACCTATGAGACAGACACACACACACGTGGCCACTCTTCCTTCAATAGACATCTTTCACAAACTGTAACTAAAAAAACGTGTATGTAGTTATTTTAATCCTCAATTTATTTCATTGCTCACCTGTGACGCTTTCAGCTTCACTTACAGGAGCACAAATCAGGCGGTCACATTCAAAGCCAGTCACCAGTGTCATGTTTCAAGTAACAGGAGAGGGACGGGGAGAGCAGTGCGCAGAGAGGCCAGAGAAACTGAGTGGCATTTGTGGAAAACTGGAAAAACTGTGGGTTTTCAACCCTGTCCCCTTGAAAACTGTGGGTGTTACAACACCCACATCCCCCACGGGTGCAACGCCCATGCGAGCCACTAGTAGCACAATGTGTACAGGATATTGAAAGTGTTGAGGAAAAAAAAAGCTGGCAGAGGAAATGCAAGTAAATATCATGCACAACTCTTGCACAAGACTGTGCAGTCACAGAGAGTGCTGGAGATGGTGGTTTCGCTTCAGTTCTCCTGCGGTACAAATCCAGCACAACTGGTCAGAATTTTTGAGCTGAAAAGTATCCCAACCACTCAACTCAATACTTCAGTACTGAATTAAAGAAAAGTTGCCCACAGCAAAGTTCCTGCTGGTCTCTCTCTCTCTCTCTCTCTCTCTCTCTCTCTCTCTCTCTCTCTCTCACACATGCACGCACGCACGCGCGTGCCACACACACACACACACACACACACACACACACACACACACACACACACACACCCAATGTAGAGCTTGTTTTTCCCCTCTGGTTTTACTTGCTCTGAACATTTTGTTTTTTCTGTGACACAAGTCACACTTTCGATAGCTCTATTTCCGTCTATGGGTTAAAGTGCAGCGCAAACAAAAGAAAGTAACCACTCAGCTGGCTAACTTCCTGTTTTCTCACATGGTGCCTGCAACTTCTAGAGCGCAACCCTCCAAAAACAGAAAGGTATATACTGCCCGTTATACCAGTGATTTAACAAAATGAATCCCCTGAGAGCTTTTATATGCTAAAAAAGTAAAACAGTAAATAAATGACCCTGTTTTATTTCCAAATAGATATAGTAAGTGTGGTTCTGCAGATTGCATCTGAGAGCTTTTAAAGTTTGCCTGTTTTTAAAAATATGACAATTAAATACCCGTCCGTGGACTGGCACCACAACTTGCACCCTGGAGGGTCTTTCAAGACAAACTAGTCTTGGGTGAAGGGCCAAGCCAAGAGCGGTCCAGTGGATCTCTGAAAAAAGTTGCAAGAAGGACCCAGTGTACCAAAAGGAGCCATGTGGGCAGAGGTTGCACCAGAATTGATTAAACCTGATATTGTTCTTCTATTAAGACAAAGCAAAGAGATGTCTCATACATTTGACATGTTTCGACTGTCATCTGCAGTCTTCTTTAGAAAGTGTCATCTGACATCCGTGAAGTGTCACATCAGCTGTTTTATCCTTTCCGTAGGCGTGATGGAAAATAATTACATCATAGAACAACAAACGTAAATGCTGGATCAAAGAAGCAATTGAAATCAGGAAGTGAGCCCACAACACCATGAACCAAGATGATGGAGCCTTCATGCTCTCACACACCTGGGATTCTCTCCTCCAGAGACCATCGCACGGCGGGGAGTGTGACCGACCTAGCAGATCTGTCAAATCTGTCAGGTCAGTCACACCTACGGAAAAAATAAAACAGCTGATGTGACACGTCACGGACGTCAGACGACACTTTCTGAAGAAGACTGCAGATGACAGTCGAAATGTGTCAAGGTATGAGACATCCCTTTACTTTGTCTTAATAGAAGAACAATATCAGTGTTATCAGTAAGAAGACAAAATTAACCTGTTTGAGATATTACCAGAATTTATTGCTGTTTGACATCTTGATAGACAGGACTGGAAAAATGTGGTCATGATCTACACAGTATTATAATCCATTACACAGGATCATATACAGTATACTGGGACACTGACACAAGTTTTGTTATTTTAGCCATTTACCAAAACATATTCAAGATACAGTTATATAATCAATATGGGCAAAAAGTGTAGACTCAGCTTTAATTTAAGGGACTCACCTCCAAATTGGAGTTACAGTTTAGGAATTGTAACCATTTTTATACAAAAACTCCTAATTTCAGGCGCTCAAAAGTAATTGACAATTGACCCAAAGGCTATTTCATGTGCTGCATGGGCTATTCCCTTGTTAATCCATCATTAGTCAAGCAAGCAGGTAAAAGGCCTGCAGTTAATTCCAGGTGTGGCATTTGCATTTGGAAGCTGTTGTTGTGAAACCACAACATGCGGTCAGAGGAGCAAATCATCTTTATGCAGAAAAAAAAGAAGAAATTTATTAGAGAAATGGTGGGAATGTTATCAGTGGCCAAATCAACAGTTTCCAATGGCACTGGGTCACTCGTGTTTATTGATGATGTGACAGAAGACAGAACCAGCCGGATGAATTCTGAAGTGTACAGGGACATACTCTCTGCTCAGATGAAGTTGATTGGACACAATACAGATGGGCAGTGAACCAAAACATGGTGTAAAAGCAACCCGGAGTTTGTTTAAGGAAAAGAAATGGAATATTCTACAGTGGCCAAGTCGCTCACCAGATTGACTTGATCCAGCAGCATTTGACTTGCTTAAAACAAAACTTAAAACAAAAAGGCAGAAAGACCCACAAACAAGCAACAATTGAAAACAGCTGCCATAAAGGCATGGCAAGCATCACAAAACAGGAAATCCAGTGTTTGATGTCCATGGATTCCAGACTTCAGGCAGTCGTTGTCTGTAAAGAATTCTCAACAAAGTATTAAAAATGAACAATTTATTTATGGTAATGTTAATTTGTCCATTTACTTTTGAGTCCCTGAAATGAAGAGATTTTGCATAAAAATGGTTGCAGTTCCTAAACTTTAACTCCAATTTGGATGTCAGCCCATGTTGATTATAACTGTATCTTGAATATGTTTTGGTAAACAGCTAAAAATCACCCAATTTATTTTTGCATACTGCTCTTTTTAGCTCGAAGATCCACTTATGTGTCACAATCAGTGTTGGGCAAGTTACTAAAAAATAGTAAGTAGTTACAGTTACTAGTTACTTCTTTTCAAAAGTAGTGGAGTTACTTCTGAGTTACTGCATGATTAAAGTAACTAGTTACTTAGAAAAGTAACTTTCACGTTACTTTTAAATGCATACTTAAATCATCTTTCACACACAGCAAGATCAAGTGCCCCTTGTTCTCATCAGAAAAAAGAAGAAAAAGAAAACTGATGAAAAAAAAAAGTCTCATCTTACAGAGAAAAAATGTTTCAGATTTCCATAAACTATTGTAATCAGTAGAAAGTCAGAAATTTACTAGAAATAAAGCTGTAAATTCACAGAGAAAACACTGGACTCTCTGGTGGGCCGTTTTTGGCCCACGAGCTATATATTTGACACCATTGGACCAGGCCATTAAAAACGCATATTTAGAGGATTTACTTCCATGAAATAGTTGCATATCACAACAGCATGTAAATGAATGAGATAAAATAAAACAGAAGGCACAGATAAATGAAAGTTCACCGCTTAGAAGAAGCTGAAATCAGTCACTTTTTCTCTGTGCATAAGAAAATTAAATGCATTTAATGCGGACATTAAATCTGAGCTTCTTGCTCTAAAAATACTCATGTTTAACCACAGAGGTAGGAGCTGCTGGGGGCTACTCACTGCTGGGACAACAGGTGATCAGGGCTTGATATGAGAAGCCGCCACGGGGTTGTGGCATGAACTAGGGCAGGACAGGAAACCGACCTGCGGAGGAGACTGACGGCTGCGCCATCTATGGTAGGGTCAGTTTGTTTGCGCTAAAATAGCTATCCATATGAGTAATGCATTTGATCAAATTTCAGTAAGTGTAACGTATTACTGATTTTTTTAAACAGTAATTTCATTACACAACATGTTACTGCAAAAGTAGTGGCATTACAGTAACGTGTTACTCTGTTGGGAGTAACGCTTTACTTTGACGCATTACTCCCAACACTGGTCACAATATTGGGAAATGGCGAGTATTGCCCCTGTTGCACTTGTAAAACACACCACAAAAGATACAGCATTATAGGGACTTCACAGCATGTAAAACGGATACTGAGTTGTAGGAAAGTACATATAGTATATACTGTATATACAGTGCATCCAGAAAGTATTCACAGCGCTTCACTTTTTCCATATTTTGTTATGTTACAGCCTTATTCCAAAATGGATTAAATCCTTTTTTTCCCCTCAAAATTCTACACACAGTACCCCATAATGATGTGAATACTTTCCGGACAGCCTCTAAAACTGAATATTTCTGTTTGTGACATGCAGCTTCATGTTTAAATATTTGTTACCTTGCTGCATCATAAAACTCCAGCAAGGGATTTGAACAGATGCAATAAACAAAGTTACATTAAAATAATTTAAAAAAAAAATCAGACATAGGTAGTAACCAGTCACGGACTGGCCATTGGGAACCCTGGGAGATTTCCTGGTGGACTGGTGAATAAGGAGTCAAAGTGGCCTGAACAAGCATCAGCACAGGGCAAAGTTGCTGTCATTGATCTCTGTTCTGTCAAGATAGTACATTGCTCTCACTAACTGCTGGACCATAGTGACATTACTTATTTGTGTCCTCTTATGTCCATAACCAGTGTTCCAATAACGAGGCCAGTGCAATAGAACTTGACTTTATTATGTGACCCACAGATTCACAAGGCACTCCTATACAGGCAGAGGCATAGGTCAAAAGAGACCGTGTCTCTTCCGCATCAGCCCTTTATACCCAGGGTGGTGGTGGAACCGGAAAGGTGGAGCTACCACCCACATGACACAATAATACGTCATATTAATACACAACATCCGCCCCCCCCTTTAAAAAAGTCCAAAACACATGCACACTAATTAGGCCCTCCCAAATTTAGTACCCGAGTCACACTCTAGTGGCAACAAATAAGGCAGGCCTATCCATGCACACAAACAACTAAAATTAGAGGGGAACAGGTGGACTACCGTCCCACCTCCACACGGCCAGACGGATTATTCTGCCGTCTCTGATAGTAAAAGTCCATACAATAAAATATCGCTGCGTTCCTATTACAACACAAAATAACCCCATAAACTCATATGCACAAAGGTAAACCCTTAATTCAATAAACAAACCGTCAATCAGTTAACACGCACATTCATGCCCTTCTATTAACAGTCCCAATAATACCACCCCAACCCGGGCAACCCCTAAAGTAACACATCTCCAAACATGGTGACACACACATTACATTTTTTTTTTTTTTTTTAACATGAGTACTTGTTGTAGCAGTTAAGCACGAGAAACATATTAACTACGTAGCCCGGGCAATTCACATTTAACCCCTCATCGTCCCTTGCTACCGTACAGTCTTGATGGAGAAGCCACCCCCTGGAGACCCGTCTGGCGCCTCCCGCCACAGCGTCTTTGTCTCTTCGCCCCTGGAGACGAGCCATGTCGGAGTCTCGACACCTCCTTCTAATCACTGGTGTGCCGCAGCTCGTTGGGGTGTCTTCATGAGTCTTGGACAGCTGGAGGTAACCGTCCTCCTGGACAGCCACCACCTGCAACCACCCCTGGTCACCCTGTCGTTTTCTCTTGTCATGGACCCCCCTTAGCTGAGCCTCCTTCCTGGGTTGAACCATGTCAGCGACCCGCAGGGGAGCTCGATTCGGCTTCAAACGTCCACAACGTCTAGACCGGCTTCCTCTCTGGGTCGAACTGCTCCACCGACCCCAGTCAATGCTCGACTCAGCCTCCAGTGTTGCTGTGTGGCACGTCTATCCACCGTGCCAGCCGGTCCTGCCCCGCTCTCTTTCATTTTGAATGCTGACGAAGCTGTTGCAGCCCCTTGTTTCTCGGTATCTCCAGGCTGAACTCCGGAAGCAGAGGAAGCTATCCTCTCGGCTCCATCCGCTGTCACGGGCGTTCCACCGTGCTGCCCAGTTCTCACATCCAGGGTAACTTGGGTCCTGGCACTGGAACCCTCCCGCGATGGCCCTGGATGGAATTGGTCCTGTCCATCTCCCAGAATACTAGGCCAATCTTTGTCCCATACCGCATCGTCAATCACGCTCAGAACCGGTCGGTCTCACAAACCACAGCCTGACCATGTCTCTCCGACGCCACAGGTGATCGTGAAGCCCAGGCGTAGAACATGTCACAGCCCATTACATTCGACCCGCTGACGGTCACCACAAACTGGACATTGGACATCACTGCCGACTTGTATCTTGCCGTCAACTCCAGCGAGCCCACGATGGCCAGCCTATTTCGCCTGTAACCACAATATGGCATCGATAGTCCTCTCGCTCAGTAATACGAGAACATACTCCTCACAGTAGGCCAATTCAACACGGAAACCGCTGCTCCCGTGTCCACTAACAACGGCACTTCCACGCCGTCCAGCATCACGTTACAGTAAATCTGCCCATCTGTGCTTGGAGAGACGGTGTGAACAACTGTAGGAGTCGTGGCGGGGGAATCCACCTCGCGTCGCCGCTCCCCTTGCTCAAATTTTTTACAGGCCCTGGTGAAATGATGTAGGCGTCCACACTTGCCACAGCGTTTGCCCCTCGCCAGACACTCTCTTGCCTTGTAACGGTGCTTGGTGGACCTGCAGCCCATACATCTGGGCGACCTTGGGGCGGACCTTATATTAATAGCGGTAGCGTATCCCTCCGTGTCTTCTGCACTATCATCGCTATCTGGGTCCACAGCCTGCACCACTGACTGTGATTCAGCTTGCGTCAACGTAGTTCTCTCACCAAGGTCCTTAGAGAGTTTATCCACTGCTTCAAACTGTTGAGCTATCTCGACCGCCATGGCTAACGTCAGTTCACCAGAATGTGTGAGGGGCCTTGACTGTGTCGCAGAACATAGCGTGTGCTCCGTCAACTGATCGCGGACCATTTCTTCTTCCAAAGCCCCGATCTGGCATTCCCCAGCCAGCTGACGCTGGTCTGTGACATACTGTATCACTGTATCGACTCTCCAGTCCGCTGGCAGCGCTGCCGAAATTGAATTCTTCAGACTATGACGTTTTCCAAAGCGCAACAGTAGCACGCCATTAGCCCAACCACGTCTTCAGAACTATCACTCTCACCCAATGTGCTGAGAATGCGTTGTTCCTCCAAACCGAGATTATGGACCAATATCGCTTGTGCACACAGTTTCGCCAATTCACCGAGGATTAAAGCCACCAAATAATTCTGGAATGCTGCATACCACCTAGCCCAGGGAACCGGTGGCTCGCCTGGGAGCTCCAAAAATGGCTGAATACTAGAAACACCGTTATCCATACTTTTATCCTCATCGCCAAATGTAATGTCTATAACCAGTGTTCCAATAATGAGGCCGGAGGTGCAATCAAACTTGACTTTATTATGTGACTCACAGATTCACAAGGCACTCCTATACAGGCAGAGGCGTAGATCAAAAGAGACTGTGCCTCTTCCGCATCAGCCCTTTATACCCAGGGTGGTGGCAGAACCGGAAAGGTGGAGCCACCACCCCATTAACACAAGTAAACACAAAATGCAGTTTTTAAATGAAGGTGTTTATTATTAAGGGGAAAAGAATCCAAACCTACATGGCCCTGTGTGAAAAAGTGATTGCCCCCTAAACCTAATAACTGGTTGGGCTACCCTTAGCAGCAACAACTGCAATCAAGCATTTGCGATAACTGGCAATGAGTCTTTTACAGCTCTATGGAGGAATTTTAGAATAGAATAGAATAGAATAGACTTTATTTGTCATTATAACAAGTACAACGAAATTAAAATGCAAACCAGTCAGTGAATTAAAAGTAAAAAGAAGCTTAAAAAAGATTATATACATTACTAACTTTTAAATATCACACACACTCAATTTCACAGTTACAAACCTTATGTTCTGCTAGAATTCAGACAGGTAATAACGGTCGGATAAAAACTGTTTTTAAATCTGTTTGTCCTTGTTTTGATTGCTCTAAACCGCCTTCCTGATGGTAGTAGTTGGAAGAGAGCATGACCGGGATGAAAGGGGTTCTTCAAGATTTTTTGTGCCTTTTTAAGGCAGCGGGTGTGGTACAGTTCTTCAAGGCTGAGGAGAGGGCAACCAACAATTTTTTGGGCTGTGTTGATGACAGTCTGAAGAGCTTTCTTCTGAGCTACCATGCAGCTGCTGAACCAAATACAAATACAATAAGTTAAAATGCTCTCAATAGAGCAATGATAAAAAGACAACAGCAGTCTCTGACAGATGTTGTTTCCTCTCAACACCATGAGGAAATGTAGTCTCTGCTGGGCCTTTTTCAGTAACTCAGTTGTGTTCACCCCCCATGTCATGTCCCCCTGAATATGGACCCCCAGGAAGCGGAAAACCTCGACCATCTCCACAACCATACCCCTAATAGTCAGAGGTTGAATGTCTGTTTTTTTTCTTCTGAAGTCTATGATGACCTCCTTTGTTTTTGTGACATTTAAAAGAAGGTTGTTGTCTCCACACCACTCTATCAACTGCTGCACCTCGCCCCTAAAACCGGTCTCATCTCCCCCCAAGATGAGCCCCACCACTGTGGTGTCGTCGGCAAACTTGATGATGCTGTTGCTGTGGTGTATTAGGCCGTGAGCAGCTCCCTCAAAATGTGGCTAGAAAATGATTTTCGTGGCACCCAACTGGGAACTACGGGATCTTTGATGATTTCTATGTAAAAAAACCTGCTGAATCCGAAAATCGATGTTCCCACTGTCAAAGGTGTGGATAGCTATGTCAAATTTGCATAAATCCAAGATGGCTGCCACGACTAACCAAGGGAATGAATGGCCTAACATTTCAACCAGTCTACCTAGAAACACGTTTGAGGCCTCTTTTTTGGATAATGTTGAGCCGAGGAATCGATTTCTGAGGTCGACTGTGTGATTGAGAGTCAAAGAACCACGCTAATTTGCATAAATCCAAGATGGCTGCCATGGATGGGCTAACTTTTTAGCCATTCTACCGAGAATCACATTGGAGACGTCCTTTTCGGCTAAGGTTAACCCGAGGAATCGATTTCCGAGGTCATTAGTGTGACTGAGGGTCAAAGAATCCCGCTAATTTGCATAAATCCAAGATGGCCACCATGGGTGTGGATGGACTATATTTTGAACCACTCTACCTATAATCACATTTGAGACATCTTTTTCGGATAATGTTGACCCGAGGAATCGATTTCTGAGGTCAGATATGTGATTGAGGGCTCCACTAAATTTCATAAATCCAAGATGGCTGCCATGAATGGCCTAACTTTTTTATCAGTACAACTAGAATCACGTTTGAGACATCATTTTCCGATAATGTTATGCCCAGGAATCGATTTCTGAGGTCACTTTTGTGATTGAGGCTCAAAGAACTCCACTCATTTGCATAAATCCAAGTAACCAGTAATATAATATGTGTTAAGATTAAATAGACATTATTTTTCTTTAAACTTTCCCCACTCCAAATGGCAAGATCTACCAATTTTCTTACCAGCATCACATGTCTCAGCTTGCATCAGTTTTACAGTGACACGATTTGTCCGTGGCCCTTCTCTGAGCGTTTCCTTCTTGCAGATGATGCAGATGTTTGGCAACACATTGCTTGACCTTGCAGATGCTTGGCTGATGGTTGCTGCAGCATGGTGAGATCGCAGTCGCTTTTTAGGAGATGGTGTTGGGGGACTAAGTTCTGGTCCGCTTTGCTCCTGAGGCTCAGGAATGTGGGCTTCGGCCAGTCGTTTTTTACAAGCTTCAGCAAGTTCCACTCTTGTTTTGTCCGTAAAACAGCTATAGCACACACGATGGTAGTCAAATGTTGGATCAAGGTTGTTTAGATCTGAAAACATTATATGGACCATAGGGTATTATAACATTAGGCCTACCTTGTACCCATATAGATATAAAACATATTTAGATTGCAGATAATTTTCACATTAACAGTGAGCTTATAATAGAGACCTTGTGCAACCTAGTCACTGCTCAATGTAAACTTGCCAAATTGCAAGCACAGACCGTGTGCCCATATTTATTGAGAGCATAAAGTATACAGGCGACTGCTGCTGCCATGAGTTTAACCTTTCTTGGGTGACACATCACAAACATATGGGCTTTCCTTAACAGGCCATTTTCCATCCGCCTAAGGCTTGATAGTATGGGTGTGACTATGTGCAAACTATATAAATGTATGCCCAAACTTGTTCCTCCCTCACCTACTAGTACACTGCACCCCTTGGGCTTGGGCTGAGAAGTACATCCAACCCTCAGACTCAGCGTTAAGCTCATTGGGATTGCTACCCTTTTTCCATTTGAGCTACTTTGTGGTAGTGGTATATTTTGACTATAATTCAGGCCCAGGGTGGGTTCTGGGGATAGATGCATCATCAGGGTGAGTCGATCTGCATCATCTAGATCTATACTAGGACTATGTTACCTGGCACCCAGAGTCCCTTGGTTATTAGCCTCCACACCCCCAGATCGGCCTACTCGGCATCTTAGACCAGGACTAGGTCACCCTGTGAGCGGTTGACAAAGGTTTTAGACATCTAGGGTTCCATTTTAGTTCATATTTAGAGTTACAAATGATCGGAGCCAAACGACTCCAGGGTACACGCAGTACAACCATAAACAATGGCTGCCACTCACCTTTCTCGAACAAGTCACGACGTTGTTCTGCTACTTTCTGTTGGAGTCCGTCAAGTACAAGCCATTTTTGGGCATACTCACGTACTTTTGCCCACGATGCTTCAGTAAAACGAGTGATACTGCCCGAAAACTTATCGGAAATGTGAATAACACAGGAGAGGCTTTCAGCGCACGCTACCCCTGTGGGCGCTGCCATTTTGTTGTCACATGACCAAAGGGATGACGCTGATTGGTTAAAACGTCCCGGACTGGGCCATATTTAAGGTAGCCAGACAATTATTACCGACTTACGTCAATCGCATTTTTCATACAGCTATCCACACCTTTGGAAGTGGGAACATTGATATTTTGTCTTACAATAATGTAATCTTAATTTAGAAACACTAAAATTTTAGTTCCCCGTTGGGTGCCACGAAACTGAACGAAAAGTGGCAGCTGCTCACGGCCTATATGGGGATGCAGTCATAGGTGTAAAGGCTGTACAGTAGGGGGCTCAGCACACAGCCTTGTGGGGAGCCGGTACTGAGACTAATGATGGTGGACATGTGAGGTCCCACTTTGACCCTCTGGCTGCGATCCGAGAGGAAACTTTGGATCCAAGTACAAATGGAATATGGAAGTCCTAATTCCCTAAGTTTGGACACCAGTCTGCCAGGGAGGATGGTGTTAAAGGCGGAGTTATAGTCCACAAATAGCATCCGCACATAGCTCCCCGGCTGCTCCAGGTGGAACAGGGCAGCGTGGAGGGCCGTGGCTACAGCATCCTCAGTGGATCTGTTGACCCTATAAGCGAACTGGTGGGGGTCCAAACACTGTGGGAGAAGTGATATAATGTGGGCTCTGACAAGCTTCTCAAAACACTTCATCACTACTGGAGTCAGAGCCACTGGCCGGTAATCATTAAGACTGGTAACATTGTGTTTTTTGAGTATAGGAATTATGGTGGAGGATTTTAAACAGTGTGGGACAGTGGACTGTGACAGGGACTGGTTAAAAATTCCAGCCAGCTGGTACGCACATTCCTTCAGCACACGCCCGGAGACACCGTCAGGTCCAGTGGCCTTCCTCGGATTGACGGCTCTCAGAACTCTCCTCACCTCATACTCCTTGACAAGGAGGCTTGGGCTACTGGGAGCTGTGGGCTCCGTTGTTGTTTCTATCTCTGGAGGCTCCACCTCAAAACGAGCGAAGAAAATATTCAGGTCCACTGCCAGCGAGGGGCTCCCTACAGCCGCTCTAAGGTTGGCTCTAAAATTAGTGAGCTGCTGCATCCCCTCCCACACCTGTCTGCTGTTATTACTATCCAGGTGGTCCTCAGTCCTCCTCCTGTATTCCCTCTTGGCCTTCAATTCAATTCAATTCAACTTTATTTATATAGCGCCATTTCACAACAACAGTCATCTCATAGCACTATCAACTGTAGGGGGGAACCCCCACAGCTGCAGAAAGACCCCAGCAATCAGGCGATCCCCTGTGAGCAAGCACTTGGCGACGGTGGAGAGGAAAAACTCCCTTTTAACAGGAAGAAACCTCCAGCAGAACCAGGCTCAGGGAGGGGCAGTCATCTGCTGCGACTGGCTGGGGGGTGAGGGGATAGAGAAGAAGAAAAGAACAGACATGTAGAGAGCAAACAGCACGATGGGGACTCAATCTATGGGAGAGAACAAACAGATGTTAATGACCAGCAAAAAAAAAATATTTCATAGAGAGTGAGGAAAGGAGTGAGGCCCAGTGCATTACTGGAGGTCCCCTGGCTGACTAAACCTATTAGCAGCATAACTAAGGGAGGGTTCAGAAACACATGATCCCTCCCTAATTGTAGGCTATATCAAAAAGGTAGGTTTTAGCCCTATTCTTAAAAACAGAGATCGAGTCTGACTCCCGAATCCAGATTGGCAGCTGATTCCACAGGCGAGGAGCTTGATAACTGAAGGCTCTGCCTCCCATTGTACTTTTGGAGATTCTAGGTATTACAAGTAATCCTGCATTTTGGGAGCGTAGTGCTCTGTTAGGATAATACGGTAGTATCAGATCTTTTAAATAAAAAGGAGCCTGATTGTTTAGAGCTTTGTAAGTAAGAAGAAGGATTTTAAACTTAATTCTAAACTCTATGGGAAGCCAATGAAGGGAGGCCAGAACCGGAGAGATATGATCTCTCTTTCTAGTACCTGTTAAAACTCTTGCTGCAGCATTTTGGATCAGCTGAAGACTTTTTAAAGATGTTTTAGGACAGCCTGATAATAAAGAATTACAATAATCTAATCTCGAGCTAACAAAAGCGTGGATCAGTTTCTCAGCATCACTCTGAGACAAGATGCTCCTAATCTTGGCAATATTATGCAAATGATAGAAGGCAGTCTTAGAAACAAATTTAATATGTGAATTGAAGGACAAATCCTGATCAAAAATAACTCCAAGGTTCCTCACAGAGCTATTAAGAGAAAGAGTAACCGCATCCAAACTGAAAGTTTGATTTGGAAAGGAATTTCTAATGTTTTTTGGACCAACAAGAATGACTTCAGTCTTATCTGAATTTAATAGCAGGAAATTACAAGTCATCCAAGCTTTGATTTCCTTAAGACAGGCTTCTAACTTGGCTAATTGATTACTATCATCTGGCTTCATTGACAGGTATAATTGTGTGTCATCTGCATAACAATGAAAATGTATACAGTGCTTTCTAATAATGTTGCCTAATGGAAGCATATATAAACTAAAAAGAGTAGGGCCTAGCACAGATCCCTGTGGAACTCCATGACTAAGCTTTGAGTTGAAAGAAAACTCATTATTTACATGAACAAACTGGAACCTATCAGATAAATAAGATCTAAACCATTGCAACGAAGTTCCATTAAGTCCAACATAGTGTTCTAATCTATCAAGTAGAATATTATGATCGATAGTATCAAAAGCTGCACTAAGGTCTAAAAGGACAAGTACAGAAACTAGTCCATTATCAGATGCAATGAGGAGGTCGTTAGTGACCTTCGCTAAGGCTGTTTCAGTACTATGATGGATTCTAAACCCAGATTGAAACTCTTCAAGTAAACCATTTCCCTGCAGGTGGTCAAATAATTGCGTAGCAACAACTCTTTCTAAGATTTTTGAAATGAAAGGGAGATTAGAGATTGGTCTATAGTTAGCTAAAGCTCCTGGATCTAGCGTTGGCTTTTTGAGTAAGGGTTTAATTACAGCCGTTTTAAAAGCCTGCGATACATGGCCTAAAGTTAATGAAGAATTGATTATATGAAGAATAAAGCTACCAATAAGTGGGAAGACTTCTTTAAATAACCTGGTAGGAATAGGGTCTAAAAGACAAGTTGAAGGTTTGGATGAGGAAACTATTATGTCCTTCCTGATGCCTATTTTCAGGTTAGCCCGGGCTGAGCTATAATGAGCTATGTCTCCTGACCTGAAGGCAGCTCTCCTCTCCCTCAACAGTTTCTGGACCTCCCGGGTCATCCAGGGCTTTCTGTTAGGATAAATCCTGATGTCTTTCTCAACTGTAACAGCGTCCATGCAGGTTTTAATATAACACAGCACACTATCCGTAAATATGTCCAGGTCTGGGTGTTCAAAAACGTCCCAATTTGTCCTACTGAAACAGTCCTGCAGCTGCTGAGTTGCACCACCGGGCCATGTTTTAACTGTTTTTGTAATAATAGGAGCAGTTTTCCTGAGCGGTACATATGCTGGGATTACACGCAGGGACATGTGGTCAGACTGGCCCAGATGTGGAAGTGGGATGACCCTAAAGCCCTGCTTGACATTGGAATACAGTTTATCAAGTGTATTTGCTCCCCTAGTAGCACAATTAACATGCTGATGGAACTTGGGGAGCACCTTTTTCAAGTTCACATGGTTAAAATCCCCTGCTACAATATGCACAGCCTCAGGATATAAACTCTGCTGTTTGCTCAGACTGTCATATAAATATCCATTAGCCGCGTTAGCACTAGCATCAGGTGGAATATATACAGCGGTTACCGTGACTACGGTGAATTCTCTCGGTAAATAGAAGGGTCTACATTTTACAGTCACATATTCCAAGTCTGAGGAGCAGTGACTGTCCACAATCGCTGTGTCTGTGCACCAGCTGTTGTTGATGTACATGCAGAGCCCACCTCCTCTGGTCTTCCCGGAGTCCCTCGTTCTGTCATGCTGCTGTACGGTATAGCCTGCTAGCTCGATAGCATTGTTTGGGATGGATGGTTGAAGCCAAGTCTCGATAATCAGCAGAATGCAGCTATCCCTTATCGGTTTCATTGTTATCTGCAGCCTCAGCTCATCCATCTTGTTCAAGAGTGCTCTGACGTTTGAGATGAAGAGACTCGGTAGCGGTGGTCTGTGTGGCTGCTGCTGTAGTCTAGCTAGCGCTCTGGCCCGGCAGCCCCACTTCTGTCTCCTCTCTCTCCACCGCCGGCACCGGCACCTCCTCTCTGGGATGGTAATCCACGGAGCACCCGGTCCCCTCGCTATATACGCCGGGATGTCATGCAATCGAACAAACTCGGCTGTAACATTCTGCTTGCATGAAACTCCAATCGTAAGGAGCTCATGCCGGCTGTTGTTGTTTATAGCCCATGAGGGTGTACACTGGTCCAACAGAAACACGCATACAAACACACATCCATAACACCAACTGAGAGCGCGTACAGCCGCTGCAACTGTGTGCCCCACCATTTACCGCTTTTAGCCCACTCATCTTTGCAGAATTGTTGTAATTCAGCCACATTGGAGGGTTTTTCAGAATGAACCGCCTTTTTAAGGTCATGCCGCAGCATCTCAATCAGATTCAGGTCAGGACTTTGACTAGGCCATGACATAACGCACAGCTCAAGAGACGCACACACACAGGCTCAGAGTAGTTCAAATAGTTTATTAACAACAGGAGAGTATGGATGTGTGTCTGCGGGATGTGAATGTGTTGATGGCGGCGTCTGCTTCGGGCACAGAGGCAGGAGGCCGTACAGCCGGACAACCCTATGGGAAAAGCACAAGGAGAAGGGTGACGGGCACACACCAACACAGGAGGAATAAGAGTGAGAGAGGAGCTTACTTGGAGAGGATGGATGACTGGCACAACAAGGGACGAGGTCCGGTAGACAGCCACCTGGAGCACCCGGTGCAGCAGCGAGGAACAGGCGATGGAGAGGCGTGGTCCGCCGCCGGGGAATCCACCTGTGCACAGGGGAGCAGACTTGGGAGGAAAAAAGGAGGTAAGGTCTTCTTACCGTAGTAATCCGCTGAGGGTGAATGAACTCACAGCGATGCATGAAGAAGTCTGACGGCTTCAGGCCGAAGCTCAGGGCAAGGCGGCTTATATCCCTCGCCGCTGATGACGAGCAGGTGTGCGAGCAGGTGGCGCCGCTGATGAGCGGCACGGCGTGACAGTAATCCCCCCTCTAGCAGCGCCTCCTGGCGATGGCTTCTCTGGGTGCGCTCGGTGGAAATCAGCGATGAGCGACGGGTCCAACACAAACGACGAGGGTACCCACTGTCGATGTTCAGGCCCATAGCCCTCCCAGTCCACCAAGTACTGCAACCCACGACCCCGGCGCCGGGAGTCCAGGATGGAGGCGACGGACCAGGCCGGATGGCCATCAATCATCCGGGGCGCGGGTTGCGCAGCAGGAGGAGGGCAAAGGGGATTGGAGACTGCCAGCTTCACCTTGGACACGTGGAAGGTGGGATGGATGTGGAGGGAGGGGGGAATAGCTACACGCACAGCCACCGTGTTGACGATCCTGGTGATGGGGTAGGGACCCATGAAGCGCTGTGCCAGCTTCCTCCTCTCGCCCTTTAAGGTCACGTCCTGGGTCGACATGTAGACTTGTTGCCCAACTCTGTACGCCGGGGCAGGTCTTCTGTGCTGGTCCGCCACGGCTCTGTTGCGTTCCGCCGTGCGTAAAAGCGCATTACGTGCTGATGCCCAGATGGAGCGGAACTGCCTGAGATGCGCCCTTACTGAGGGGACAGTTACCTCACTCTCCTGCGCCGGGAACAGCGGGGGGTCATAACCCAGGGACGCCTTAAAGGGAGACATCCCTGTAGCAGAAGAGCGAGCGGTGTTATGGGCGTATTCAACCCAGGCGAGGTGGTTACTCCAGGATGTGGGTTTGGATGCCGTTACACAGCGGAGCGCAGCCTCCAGCTCCTGGTTGGTCCGCTCACACTGCCCGTTGGATTGGGGGTGATGGCCGGAGGAGAGGCTCACCTTGGCTCCTAAGGCGTTGCAGAACGATCTCCAAACCTCAGAGGAAAATTGGGGCCCCCGGTCCGAGACCACGTCCACCGGAATCCCATGCAGCCTGACCACGTGTTGGATGAGGAGGTCTGCCATCTCCAGGGCCGTTGGGAGACCTCGTAGGGGGACAAAGTGTACCGCCTTGGAGAAGCGATCCACGATGGTCAGGATGGTGTCATAGGTGTTCGAGACTGGGAGACCGGTGACGAAATCCAGGGCGATATGCGACCAGGGCCTGCCAGGGACGGGCAGAGGCTGGAGCAAGCCCGCTGGAGGGGCATTACCCGATTTGTTGGTGGCACAAACTGGACAGGCCCGGGCGTAGCGGGCAGCATCCCTCCGCAGGCCCGGCCACCAAAAGGACCGCTGGAGGAGGTCAATCATCCGGGAGGAGCCAGGGTGACAGGTGAGCTTGGACGTGTGCAACCAGTGGATGACCTCCCCTCGAACCGTGGATGGCACGAACAGCCTCCCCTCCGGTCCGCCGCCAGGGTCAGGTTCCACTTCCTGCGCCTTCCGGATCTTGCTCTCGATGTCCCAGGTGACGGCTCCCACGACGCACGACCTGGGTAGGATGGTGTGGACCGTGTCCTCCGACTCCTCAGGGGCGAACTGCCTAGAGAGGGCGTCAGGCAGGCCGTTCTTGGAGCCAGGCCTGAAGGTGATGGTAAATTAGAACCTGGCGAAGAACAAGGACCAGCGCGCCTGGCGGGCGTTCAGGCGCCTGGCAGATCTAAGGTACTCCAAGTTCTTGTGGTCCGTCAGGACCACGAACGGCAGGTCCGCCCCCTCTAGCCAGTGACGCCACTCCTGTAGCGCGAGCTTGATGGCGAGGAGCTCTCTGTCACCCACGTCGTAATTTCTCTCCGCCGGGGACAAGCGCCGGGAGAAGAAGGCGCAGGGCCGTTTGATACCGTCGTCTGGCGACCGCTGGGATAGCACCGCCCCCACTCCTGTGTCCGAAGCGTCCACTTCCACGATGCACTGCAGCGCAGGGTTGACTTGGCTAAGGACCCGGGAGGAGGAGAACTCCGCCTTCAGCGCCTGAAAAGCAGCTGCGGCCTCTTCGGTCCACCGGAATGGAACCTTAGGGGATGTGAGGCGGGTCAGTGGGCCGACGATGGTGCCAAAGTTTGGGACAAAGCGGCGGTAGAAGTTCACAAACCCAACGAACTGTTGCACCTGCTTCCTTGATGCAGGTGTAGGCCATTCCACCACCGCCTTCACCTTCTCTGGGTCCGGAAGCACCTGGTCGTGTGAGATGATGAACCCAAGGAAGGATGTTGTCTTTGCATAAAATTCACACTTTTCAGCCTTCACGTATAACCGGTTCTCCAGCAGCCTTTGGAGGACCCGCCTCACGTGGACCTGGTGCTCGTCCCTGGACTTGGAGAAGATGAGTATATCATCCAGGTAGACGAACACAAAGAGGCCGATGAAATCCCGGAGGACGTCGTTGATGAGGCGCTGAAAGACGGCTGGAGCGTTGGTCAACCCGAACGGCATTACCAGGTATTCGAAGTGACCGTTCGGGGTACAGAAGGCTGTTTTCCACTCATCTCCCTCCCGGATCCGGACGAGGTGGTATGCGCTGCGTAGATCCAGCTTGGTGAACCAAGTCGCCCCCTGGAGGGAGTGGAAAGCGGTGTCCATGAGGGGCAGGGTGTAACGATCCTTCTCCGTTATGTCATTAAGAGCACGGTAGTCAATGCAAGGACGGAGGGATCCGTCCTTCTTGCCGACGAAGAAGAATCCTGCCCCCACGGGTGATGACGATGGGCGGATTATCCCAGCACTCAGCTACTCCTTGAGGTATGTGTTCATTGTCTCCTTCTCCGGCGCCGACAGACTGTAGAGCCGTCCAGAAGGTAACTCTCCCCCTGGCGGAGATTGATTGCGCAGTCGTAGGGCCGATGAGGAGGGAGAGACATCGCCTTGGATTTGCTGAATACCATACCCAGGTCGGGAAATTCCAGTGGCACCAGGGACAGGTCCGGGGGTGCAGCGTCCGAAGGAGGGGGAGAAGCGGACGGAGAGCAGGCCGCGGACTGAAGACAGGTGCCCATGCAGAACGTGCTCCATGCCGACACCCCGGCGGATTTCCAATCCAGAACAGGGTTGTGGAGGCGTAGCCAGGGATACCCCAGGATGACGGGCGACACAGAGTTGGGCAGGACGTAAAAGGTCATCTCCTCCCGGTGGTTTCCAGAGATAATAACCGGGACGGGGATGGTCTGGTGTGTAACTCTCCCAAGGGAGGCATGAGAGAGATTGACCAGGGAGATGGGGTTCCTGAGTGCCTGACAGCGGATGCCCAATCGGGTTGCCAGGCTTTGTGAAATAAAGCTGCCTTCTGCGCCCAAATCCACCAGTGCGTGGGTGAGATGCCCAGTGGGGTTGTGGCAGAAACAGATGGGCAGCTTCAATTGAGTGAGAGAACTTAACCGGTTGACGTCCGCGCGGCCCCCTACAGTGACTCGCGGACCCCGCCGACTGGCCTTCCGTGGACAAAGCTTCACCGTGTGTTGGTCATCTCCGCAATACATGCAGAGATCCAACTCACGGCGGCGTTGTCTCTCCGCAGGGGAAAGCTTCGTCCAGCCCGCCACCATCGGCTCCGACTCCTCGGGGCACGATGGTGGCGGCGCCGCCAGGGGGCGAGCTTGGAACAGGCACGGCGAGGCTCTACGAGGGCGAGAAGAAGACGACTTCCGTCCCGAGGAGCGCTCGCGCAGCCTGTTGTCCAAACTGATCGCTAGGGATGTTAATAGCGTTAATAGCTAGCGTCTCAGGGATATCCCGCCCAGCCAGTTCATCCCTCAGATCATCATTGAGACTGCGGAGGAAAAGGCCACAGAGGGAGCGTTCCTCCCAGCCTAATTCCTCCGCCGCTACCCGGAAGTCGACCGCGTAGTCCGCTGCCAACCGGCCTCCCTGCTGGAGGGTGAGAAGCCGATCGACCTGGACCGTCTCGGTAAGAGAATGGTCAAAGACCTCCAGGAAGCGTCTCACGAACTGGTCATATGTGAGGGTGGCATAACTGGGCCTCGCCATTACGGCGTAGGTCCATGTTAATGCTCGCCCCTCCAGGAGATTCCCGATATAACCAATTCGGCTATGATCTGAGGGAAAGTCCCCGGGCACACGGTGGAAAACGGACTCACACTGCATAATAAACCCCCGCGCTCCGCCGAGCTTACCGCTAAAGCGGGCGGGGGTTGGAATGGGCGTGAGCCGAACCGGTGCACCCGGAGCCTGCTGGACGGCCACTGGAGCAGCAGGAGCCGCGCCACCCTGACGAGCCGGGGGGAACGGCTGTTGGGGGTCCAAGCGGCCCAACCGGTTAGTTATACTTAACAACTGATTAAAAATCACCTGTTGCTGATAGGCTATCTGATCCACTTGAGCCTCGAGAGTGGAAAACCGGTGTGCGAGCCCGCCGTCTGCCGAGCCGCTCTGCTGAAGCCGTACTGACATAACGCACGGCTCAGGAGATGCACACACACAGGCTCAGAATAGTTCAAATAGTTTATTAACAACAGGAGAGTATGGATGTGTGTCTGCGGGATGTAAATGTGTTGATGGCGGCGTCTGCTTCAGGCACAGAGGCAGGAGGCCGTACAGCTGGACAACCCTATGGGAAAAGCACAAGGAGAAGGGTGACATAACGCACGGCTCAGGAGACGCACACACACAGGCTTAGAGTAGTTCAAAGAGTTTATTAACAGCAGGAGTGAATGAGTGCGTGTCTGCGGGATGTAAATGTGTTGGTGATGGTGTCTGCTCCAGGCACAGAGGCAGGTGACCGTACAGCCGAGCAACCCTATGGAGAGAGCACAGGGAGAGGGTGACGGGCATACACCAACACAGGAGGAATTTATGGCGAGAGAAGGACTTACTTGGTGGGTCAGGACAGCTGGCACAACAAGGGGGCGAAGCCCGGAAGACAGCCACCTGGAGAGCTCCGTACAGCAGCGAGGATTGGGCGATGGAGTGGAGATGTCCGCCGCTGGGGAATCCACCTGTGCACAGGGGAGAAGACTGAAGAAAAGAGGTAAGCGATCTTCTTACCAAAATGGTGACGCTGAAGGGAAGTATGCTCACAACGGTGAGGGACGAAGTCTGACGGCTTCAGGCCGAGCCTCCGGGCGAGACGGCCTTTATCCCTCGCCGCTGATGATTGTCAGGTGCGTGAGCAGGTGGCGCCGTTGATGAATGGCGCGGCGTGACAGTACTCCCCCCTCTAGCAGCGCCTCCTGGCGATGGCTTATCCGGGTGCGCTCGGTGGAAGTCCGCGATGAGCGATGGGTCCAACACAAACGACGGGGGCACCCATTGTCGATGCTCGGGCCCATAGCCCTCCCAGTCCACCAAGTATTGCAACCCACGACCCCGGCGCCGGGAGTCCAGGATGGAGGAGACGGACCAGGCCGGATGGCCACCAATCATCCGGGGCGCGGGTTGCGCTGCAGGAGGAGGGCAAAGGGGGTCAGTGACTGCCAGTTTCACCTTCGACACATGAAAAGTGGAATGGATGCGGAGGGAGGGGGGAATAGCCACGCGCACAGCCACCGGGTTGATGATCCGGGTGATGGGAAAGGGACCCATGAAACGCTGTGCCAGCTTCCTCCTCTCGCCTTTTAATGTGACGTCCTGGGTAGACACATACACGAGTTGCCCAACTCTGTACGCCGGGGCAGGTCTTCTGTGCCGGTCCGCCACGGTCCTGTTGCGCTCCGCTGTGCGTAAAAGCGCATGACGCGCGGCAGCCCAGGTGGAGCGGAACTGCCTAAGGTGCGCCCTAACGGAGGGGACAGTCACCTCGTTCTCCTGCGCTGGAAACAGCGGGGGGTCGTAACCCAGGGACGCCTTGAAGGGGGACATCCCCGTTGCAGAAGAGCGGGCGGTGTTGTGGGCATACTCCACCCAGGCGAGATGGTTGCTCCAGGACGTCGGCTTGGATCTAGTAACACAGCGGAGCGCAGCCTCCAGCTCCTGATTGGTCCTCTCACACTGCCCGTTAGACTGGGGGTGATGGCCGGAGGAGAGGCTCACCTTGGCTCCGATGGCGTTACAAAAGGATCTCCAAACCTCGGATGAAAATTGGGGGCCCCGGTCCGAGACCACGTCCACCGGAATCCCGTGCAGCCTGACCACGTGTTGGACGAGGAGGCCCGCCGTCTCCAGGGCAGTAGGGAGACCTCGCAGGGGAACGAAGTGCGCCGCCTTGGAGAAACGGTCCACAATGGTCAGGACGGTGTCAAAGGAGTTGGAAACGGGGAGTCCGGTGACGAAGTCCAGTGCGATGTGCGACCAGGGCCTGCCGGGGACGGGCAGAGGCTGGAGCAGACCCGCTGGGGGGGCATTTCCCGACTTGCTGGTGGCACAGATTGGGCAAGCCCGGGCGTAGCGGGCTGCATCCCTCCGCAGGCCTGGCCACCAAAAGGACCGCTGGAGGAGGCTGATCATCCGAGAGGTGCCGGGATGACAGGTGAGCCGGGAGGTGTGGAGCCAGTGGATGACCTCTCCTCGGACCGCAGATGGGACGAACAGTCTTCCCTCCGGTCCGCCGCCAGGATCAGGTTCCACCTCCTGCGCCTTCCGGATCTTGTCTTCAATGTCCCAAGAGATGGCACCGAGGACGCACGACCTGGGCAGGATAGTGTGGGGCGTCTCCTCAGCCTCCACGGGGGTGAACTGCCTAGAGAGGGCGTCAGGCAGGCCGTTTTTGGAGCCCGGCCTGAAGGTGATCGAGAAGCGGAACCTGGCGAAGAACAAAGACCAGCGCGCCTGGCGGGCATTCAGGCGCTTGGCAGATCGTAAATACTCTAAGTTCTTGTGGTCCGTCAGGACCACAAACGGCAGGTCCGCCCCCTCTAGCCAGTGGCGCCACTCCTGTAAGGCGAGTTTAATGGCCAGGAGCTCTCTGTCCCCCACATCGTAGTTCCTCTCCGCCGGGGACAGGCGCCGGGAGAAGAAGGCGCACGGCCGTTTGGCGCCATCGTCAGGTGACCGCTGGGATAACACTGCTCCCACTCCCGTGTCCGATGCGTCCACCTCCACAATGCACTGCCGCGCGGGGTCGACCTGGCGAAGGACCCGGGAGGAGGAGAACTCCGCCTTCAGCGCCCTAAAGGCAGCAGCGACCTCTTCAGTCCACCGGAACGGGACCTTCGGGGACGTGAGGCGGGTCAGCGGTCCGACGATCGAGCTGAAATTTGGGACAAAGCGGCGGTAAAAATTGGCGAAGCCAACAAACTGTTGCACCTGCTTCCGGGATGCGGGAGTAGGCCACTCCACCACCGCCTTCACCTTCTCTGGGTCTGGGAGCACCTGATCTTGAGCGATGATGAATCCCAGGAAGGATGTGGTCCTAGCGTAGAATTCGCATTTCTCAGCCTTCACGTACAGACGATTCTCCAGCAGTCTTTGGAGGACCCGCCTCACATGGACCTGGTGCTCGTCCCTGGACCTGGAGAAGATAAGGATGTCATCCAGGTAGACGAACACAAAAAGGCCGATGAAATCCCGGAGGACGTCATTAATGAGGCGCTGAAAGACGGCAGGAGCATTGGTCAGCCCGAACGGCATGACGAGATACTCAAAGTGGCCGTTCGGGGTACGGAAGGCTGTCTTCCATTCATCTCCCTCCCGGATCCGGACGAGGTGGTAAGCGCTGCGTAAATCCAGCTTGGTAAACCAGGTCGCCCCCTGGAGGGAGTGAAAGGCAGTGTCCATGAGGGGCAGGGTGTAACGGTCCCTCTCAGTGATGTCATTCAGCGCTCGGTAGTCTATGCAGGGGCGCAGGGATCCGTCCTTCTTCCCGACAAAGAAAAACCCTGCCCCCACGGGTGACGACGATGGGCGAATAATCCCAGCGCTCAGAGATTCCTTCAGGTATGTATTCATGGTCTCCTTCTCCGGTGCCGACAGGCTGTAGAGCCGACCAGATGGCAGGGGAGCCCCCTGGCGGAGGTTGATGGCACAGTCATATGGTCGATGCGGGGGAAGAGACATAGCTTTAGATTTGCTAAATACCATACCCAGGTCGTGAAATTCTGGAGGCACCAGTGACAGGTCCGGAGGTGCTGTATCCGCCACAGGGGGAGCCGCGGACGGGGAGCGGGCGGCGGACTGAAGGCAGGTGCCCATACAGAAGGTACTCCATGCCGATACCCCAGCGGACCTCCAGTCCAGGACAGGGTTGTGGAGGCGTAGCCAGGGATACCCCAGGATGACGGGCGACACAGAGTTGGGCAGGACGTAAAATACCATCTCCTCCCGGTGGTTCCCTGAGATGATGACTGGGACAGGCATGGTTTGGTGAGAAACTCTCCCAAGGGAGGCACGGGAGAGATGGACCAGGGAGATGGGGTGTTTTAATGCCTGACAGCGGATGCCCAATCGGGTTGCCAGGCCTTGTGAAATGAAGCTGCCCTCTGCGCCCGAATCCACCAGTGCGTGGGTGAGGTGCCCAGTGGGATTGTGGCAAAAACGGATGGGCAGCTTTAATTGAGTGAGAGAGTCTAACCGGTTGGGACCCGCGAGGCTCCCTACAGCGATTCGCGGACCCCGCCGACTGGCTTTCCGCGGGCAACGCTCCACAGTGTGTTGGTCACCTCCGCAATACATGCAGAGGCCCAACTCACGGCGGCGTTGTTTCTCCGCAGGGGAAAGCTTGGTCCAGCCCGTCACCATCGGCTCCGACTCCTCGGGGCACAATGCTGGCGGCGCCGCCAGGGGGCGAGCTTGGAACAGGTGCGGCGAGACTCCACGAGGGCGAGAAGAAGAAGACTTCCGCCCCGAGGAGCGCTCGCGCAGCCTGTTATCCAAACTTATCGCTAAGGATGTCAGCTCCGCTAGCGTCCCAGGGATATCCCGTCCAGCCAGTTCATCCCTCAGATCACTATTGAGGCTGCGGAGGAACAGGCCACAGAGGGAGCGTTCCTCCCAGCCCAATTCCTCCGCCGCTACCCGGAAGTCGACCGAGTAGTCCGCTGCCGACCGGCCTCCCTGCTGGAGAGCGAGGAGCCGATCGACCTGGACCGTCTCGGTTTGAGAATGGTCAAAGACCTCCAGAAAGCGCCTCACGAACTGGTCATAGGTGAGGGTGGCATAACTGGGCCTCACCATTACGGCGTAGGTCCAAGTTAACGCACGCCCCTCCAGAAGATTCCCTATGTAACCAATCCGACTGTGATCCGAGGGAAAATCTCCGGGCACACGGTGGAACACGGACTCACACTGCATAATGAACCCCCGCGCTCCGCCGAGCTTACCGCTAAAGCGGGCGGGGGTCGGAATCGGTGTGAGCCGAACCGGTGCCACTGGAGCCGGCTGGACGGCTGCTGGAACAGCAGGAGCCGCGCCACCCTGACGAGCCGGGGGGAACGGCTGTTGAGGATCCAAGCGGCCCAACCGGTTAGTTAAATTCAATAATTGATTAAAGATCACCTGTTGTTGATAAGCTATTTGATCCACTCTAGCCTCGAGAGTGGAAAACCGGTGTGCAAGCCCGCCGTCCGCCGAGCCGCTCTGCTGAAGCCGTACTGACATAACGCACGGCTCAGGAGACGCACACACACAGGCTTAGAGTAGTTCAAAGAGTTTATTAACAGCAGGAGTGAATGAGTGCGTGTCTGCGGGATGTAAATGTGTTGGTGATGGTGTCTGCTCCAGGCACAGAGGCAGGTGACCGTACAGCCGAGCAACCCTATGGAGAGAGCACAGGGAGAGGGTGACGGGCATACACCAACACAGGAGGAATTTATGGCGAGAGAAGGACTTACTTGGTGGGTCAGGACAGCTGGCACAACAAGGGGGCGAAGCCCGGAAGACAGCCACCTGGAGAGCTCCGTACAGCAGCGAGGATTGGGCGATGGAGTGGAGATGTCCGCCGCTGGGGAATCCACCTGTGCACAGGGGAGAAGACTGAAGAAAAGAGGTAAGCGATCTTCTTACCAAAATGGTGACGCTGAAGGGAAGTATGCTCACAACGGTGAGGGACGAAGTCTGACGGCTTCAGGCCGAGCCTCCGGGCGAGACGGCCTTTATCCCTCGCCGCTGATGATTGTCAGGTGCGTGAGCAGGTGGCGCCGTTGATGAATGGCGCGGCGTGACAAAGGGTGACGGGCACACACCAACACAGGAGGAATAAGAGCGAGAGAGGAGCTTACTTGGAGAGGATGGATGACTGGCACAACAAGGGACGAGGTCCGGTAGACAGCCACCTGGAGCGCCCGGTGCAGCAGCGAGGAACAGGCGATGGAGAGGCGTGGTCCGCCGCCGGGGAATCCACCTGTGCACAGGGGAGCAGACTTGGGAGGAAAAAAGGAGGTAAGGTCTTCTTACCGGAGTAATCCGCTGAGGGTGAATGAACTCACAGCGATGCATGAAGAAGTCTGACGGCTTCAGGCCGAAGCTCAGGGCGAGGCGGCTTATATCCCTCGCCGCTGATGACGAGCAGGCGCGCGAGCAGGTGGCGCCGCTGATGAGCGGCGCGGCGTGACAGGCCACTCCAAAGCCTTCATTTTGTTTTTCTTAAGCCATTTAAAGGTGGACTTGCTGATGTGTTCTGGATCATTGTCCTGCTGCAGAACCCAAATGCGCTTCAGCTTGAGGTCACAAACAGATGGCCGGACATTGTCCTTCAAGACTTTTTGGTAGACAACAGAATTCATGGTTCCATTTATCACAGCAAGTCTTCCAAGTCCTGAAGCAGCAAAACAGCCCCAGATCATCACACTACCACCACCATATGTTACTGATGGTATGATGCTCTTTTTCTGAAATGCTGTGTTACTTTTATGCCAGATGCAATGGGACACACACCTTCCAAAAAGTTTAGCTTTTGTCTCGTCAGTCCACAGAGTATTTTCCCGAAAGTTTTGGGGATCATCAAGATGTTTTCTGGCAAAACTGAAACGAGTCTTTATGTTCTTTTTGCTCAGCAGTGGTTTTTGTCTTGGAACTTTGCCATGTAGGCCATTTTTGCCCAGTCTCTTTCTTATGGTGGATTCATGAACACTGACCTTAACTGAGGCAAGTGAGGTCTGCAGTTCTTTGGATGTTGTTATGGGGTCTTTTGTGACCTCTTGGATGAGTCGTCGCTGCGCTCTTGGGGTAATTTGGCTGGCCACTCTTGTGAAGGTTCACCAGTGTCCCATGTTTTCGCCATTTGTGGATAATGGCTCTCACTGTGGTTTGCTGGAGTCCCAAAGCTTTAGAAATGGCTTTATAACCTATGCCAGACCGATAGATCTCAGTTACTTTGTTTCTCATTGGTTCCTAAATTTCTTTGGATTGCAGCATGATGTCTAGCTTTTGAGGATATTTTGGTCTACTTCACTTTGTCAGGCAGGTCCTATTTTAGTGATTTCTTGATTGAGAACAGGTGTGCCAATAATCAGGCCTGGGTGTGGCTAGAGAAACTGAACTCAGCTTTCCAAAGATGTGATAAACCACAGTTAATTTATGTTTTAACGGGGGCGGGGGGGGTGTCACTTTTTCACACAGGGCCATGTAGGTTTGGATTTTTTTTTGCCCTTAATAATAAACACCTTCATTTAAAAATTGCATTTTGTGCTTACCTGTGTAATCTTGGTCTAATATTTAAATTTGTTTGATGATCTGAAACATTTAAGTGTGACAATCATACAAAAAAATGAGAAATGAGGAAGGGGGAAAACACTTTTTCACACCACTGTAATTCCACACAACAGAATTCCTCAACAGTTTGTTAAAATCTCAACAGTAAACTCTGTTACAGCATGGATGGAGCTCCATGGTTACAAGGAAAGGGGAGGTGGAACTTTTCATTTTCAGTAACACACACAGTTTTTACAAAGTTTTTAAGTGATATCAGAGGCTATGAAAGGGGCCTCCATAACCAGCGATCTGACCTCTGCATCCCAGCATGGACTACTCTCGGCAGAATAGAGGAAGAAGGTACAGTAAATACATTCAATTTAACAACAGCGTTTCTTTTTGTGGGTACAGACCTAAAACGGTCTGGCTGGGGTGGATGTCCTGGCTGTTGGCCTTGTGTGTGTGTGTGTGTGGGGGGGGGGGTGCACCCACAGCAAACCTGATTTTGCAACCTGCTGACTCTCTGGAGTGGTTGGAGCTGCAGAGTCTCTGCAGAGAGTGGCGGTTGTGGGACAGTGAAGAGGGGAGTCTGCAGCAGGAGGAGAGTGCCCAAAGGCTTGTGCCGTATTCTGTTGGGCAGTTGCCAATGCAGCTGTTCAGTTTTGCTTTTTTTCCCCCACCAAAAACAGTTTCCCTTTTCCCCAAATTGTATCAAAAGGCTTTGGGGTCCAGATGGAGGACTTTTGGGGTCCGAATCTGGGCCACAGTCTGCCAGTTGGTGACCCCTGATCTAAACTGTGGAATGAGCAGCCACTTCACATCAGGCTGGCCCTCTCACTTCTTGTTTTTAAATCACATTTAAAGACCCTCTTGTTTTATCCCAGTGTGAGTTATTTGTTGTGTGTGTGTTTTTGTTTCGTTTTATCCTGAATGTGTGCTCTATTTTTAACCTTGCATCCATTGTGTTTGTGTTGAATGATGTTCTGTATACTGTGTTATATTTGTACAGCACTTTGGTCAACCTTGTTTTTTTAATGTGCTTTACAAATAAATTTGGATTGGAAATGACAGCAGTTTTCTTTAACCTCTAACGTGGCAACAAAGTCTACAACAGGGGTCACCAACTAAAACTGCAAAAGGTCCGATAAATCGGTCCTCCTCCCCAGCCGAGGTCCGAACTAGGTGTGGGAGTCTTTAGGCTCCTTATGATTCAGAACTCCGACTTGATTCTCAAACCATTCTCAATGCATTTTTTTTCTATTCAAGATTTTTCTCTCCCACTGTTTGATAACTTGTCCCTTTTAAAACAAAGTATTTGCAATGATCCATGAATTTACTTCCAACGTCTTTTATTAAACCAAATGGAAGAGATATCTGACACTGGTGGGCAGTGGTGGCCTCATGGTTAGGGAGGTGGATTGGTGAGCGGAAGGTCACGGGTTTGATCCCTGGGCTGGCAGGATTTTATCTGGGTGGGACAGATAACATAGCAGTGTTTGCTCCACCCTCCTTAACCCCACTGTGGTGCCCTTGAGCAAGGCCGAGCTGCTCAGTGGCCACAGGTCAATCTGTGTTTGTACTGGGCAGCTTCCTGGTGTGAATGAACAGGGCGTCCTTTAAAAAGAGAGGTTGCCTCTCAATGGAACTACCCTGTATAAATAAAGGTTAAATAAAAACATGGACAACTTTGTTGCAAAATGTGCTTTTACGAATTGACATTCTTTCAGAAGACCACAGCTGTCTCCAGACAGGCCAATGTCATTTAACCTGCTTTCACACATTGTTTTATCAAGCTCATATTTTAGCTGGTTTTAGCTCGATATTAATTTTTAAACAAAAAAATATTAAAATGAATTCTTTGTTCAGTGTCAAACAAAACGTAATTTAAAAATTTATAATACAGGACAACACTAAATGTGTTTGTTGACTACAAATAAATAGGTCTAAAATTCTAAAACCTCCAACTAAAATCCTAAAAATGTTTTACAAGAGAACACAGACTAAATTGTATTGCATTTAAAAAAAAAAGATTAATATCTAAAAAACAAAATTTCACAAAAAGTCCACCTCTATACAATGTTTTTAGTGCAGAAAAAACTGTTTCAAACTAAGACAAAAAAACGGACACAAAATATAATTCCACATGACGGAATTCCTCAACATTTTTTTTTGATCCCAACAGTAAACTCTGTTGGATGGAGCTATGACTCCTGGTTACAGGGACACGGGAGGTGGAACTTTTTATGTTCAGTAACACACGGAGCTTTTATGTGTTGGCCTTGTGTGTGTGTGTGTGTGTGTGTGTGTGTGTGTGTGTGTGTGTGTGTGTGTGTAGGGCGGGGTACGCCCACAGCGAACCTGTCTGATTTTGCAAGCCGCTCTCTGGAGCGGTTGGAGCCGCAGAGTCTCTGTAGAGAGTGGCGTTGGTGGTACAGCGAAGAGGGCCGTCTGCAGCAGGAGGAGAGCGCCCAACGGCTCGTGCCATGCCATAATCTGTCGGACGGTTGCAGATGCAGCAGTTCACTTCCGCTTTTTCCGCTTTTTTCCCCACCAAAATTAAACAGACTCTCTTTTCCCAAAATTGTATGAAAAGGCTTTGGAGTCTGGATCCAGACTGGGGTCCGCCAGCTGGTGACCCCTGGTCTACAACGACTGTCCTTAAATGACAGCCGGTGATCCAGCGGAGGCTTCACAGAATATCACATGATCAAACAACGAGGTGTTGCCTGCCTGTGCCGAGGCTTTCTCTGTCAGTGATAGCCCATGTGGTTTTGTTGACTGAGATCTCTGAGGAATGCTGATAAGGCTCGGCGGCTTGATCCCCTGAGCCGGCCACAGGCCCAGCGCATGAGCAGAGATTCATCAAAACATATGTGAAGTGGACTTGTGGCTGATTGAGCCCTTGATATATTTTCCTCTGGTCTTCATTAGGAGGAGGAATGGGGGGCAGGCAAGGGGGTTCCTCACCACAGCGACTGAAACATTCAACGATCGGAGTTACTCAGCAGCACTGACTGCCCCAGACTGGGACCGAGACCTCAATAAACTGTTTACAAAGCTATTCTGTATTTTACAATGTCATCAAGAGGAGACATACTGTATTTATTTTATATTTAATACAGATTTGGTTTTCATTTAGCTGAGGTTGTTTAATTACTATAGGGTAACCCAGCCAGCATGCCCATGTGGGCCCCACCAAAGGTTAAAGCTGGCTGTCTTATGGGTTCCATGTGGGTTTGTCCTTGGTTTCCATGTTGGCCCTGTCTGTTTGCCCACATGGATTTTTTCTTGAAAATTTCTCATAAATTATTAACTTTTTTTACTGTAAATTTACAACTTTTTTCATAAATTATAATTTAATCATAAATGTTAGTTTTTCTTGTAAAATTGTGACTTCTTTCTTGAAAATGTACTAACTTTTTCTTGTAATTTTGGCACGTTCTCATAAATTTGCCACTTTTTTTACTGTAATCTTGCAACTTTTTCGTCATAAATCTGTTACTTGTTTCTTATAAATTTGCTGTTTTCTTGTAAATTTGTGATTTTTCCCCATAAATTTATGACATTTTTATTGTAAATTTCAAACTTTCTCAAAAATTTTCAACTGTTTTATTTTTTAGTGTAAACTTGCAGCTTTTTCTTGTAAATTTGGGACTTTTTTTCTCTCTCACAAATTTTCCAATTTGTTTACTCATATATTTGCTGCCATTTTTGTTAATTTGCAACTCGTAAATCCCTCATAAATTTGTGACTTTTTTCTTGTAAATTTGTCAAAAAAATTTTTAAGTTTGTAACTCTAAGTAATTTTACAGTTTTTTCCTTGTAGGTTTGCAACTTTTTTCTCTAAAATTTTCACTGTTCTCCTCATAAATTTCCTACTTGTTTTTTGCAAATTTTTGCGTCAGGTGGAAACTAGGGCAAAGCGTAACAGTCACAACTAGGTTTGGAAGCCAAACCCAGGTTCATGACACTGAAACCTGCTCATGCATATTAAACTCATGTGGGGCCCAGATGGATTTAAGGCGAGTAAACATATTACCTGCTCACCTGCACCACAGGTAAAATCCATGTGGGCAAACACAGATGGGCTGACATGGAACCCGTAAACAAGCCCACATAGGACTCATAAGACAGCCCAGTTTAAACCTATAGTGGGGCCCACATGGCCATGCTGGCTGGGAAGTGATTTTTTTCAAGATTCAGGGAAACCTAATGGCAATAAAGTTAGAAAAAAGTTATAGGTGTTTAACTAAAAAAAAAAAAATACAGATAAATAGGGCAATTGTCATGGTATGGGGTGGTGTCACAAAAGAAAAAGAATAAAATCATTAAAAAATGAACAAAAAAACAGTTTTACTATACTCTTTGACCCTTTAACCCACCCAACCTCTACCAGTAGTGACTCCATTGACCTACAGTTCATTTGTTTTGTTTTCTTTTAAGGTGCCCCTGGAAATAACTCCCAGAGGTGTTGAAAGGTCTGTGACATGCTGTGGTCAAAATAACACAAAGTTTAATCGTTGCATGACCATTTTACACATCAGAAAGGAGCTCTCCTCAAAACAAGCTATTTTTATGGCATATTTATGGCATACCTGGATGGAGGAGGAGACAATGTGAGAATCACATTCTTTGATTTCTCCAGTGCACTTAACACCATTCAGCCGCTGCTGCTGGGTGAGAAGCTGCGGGTGATGGGGGTTGACATCTCCTGGATTACCGACTACCTGACAGGCAGGCCACAGTTTGTCCGGCTAGGCAGTGTTTTGTCTGATGTGGTGGTTAGTGATATGGGAGCTCCTCAGGGGACTGTGTTCTCTCTTTTTCTCTTCACCTTATACACCAATGACTTTCAGTACAACACTGAGTCATGCCACCTGCAGATATTCTCTGACTGGCTGTTGTTGGGTGCATAAGAGGGGGAGAGGAGGGGGAGTACAGAGCACTGGTAGACAGACTTGTGGACTGGACCGAGGAGAATTACCTGAGACTGAATGTCAGCAAGACCAGAGAGATGGCGATTGACTTCAGGAAGAAGAGGACACTGTCACAGCCATTGCAGATTAGGGGGGAGGTTGTGGGGGTAGTGGAGTACTACAAATACCTGGGTGTCATGATCAGCAGCGGACTGGACTGGAAACCTAACACCGATGCTGCATACAAGAAGGGGATGAGCAGACTCTACTTTCTGAGTAAGCTGAGATCCTTCAACGTGTGCAACAAGATGTTGGAGCTTTTCTATCAGGCTGTTGTCGCCAGTGCCATCTTCTTTGCTGCTGTCTGTTGGGGTAGCAGTATCAGAGCCAGCGACACCAACAGACTTGACAAAATTATCAAGAAGGCTGGCCTGTAACTGGTCTCAGGCTGGAGACCTTTGAATCTGTGGTGGAGAGGAGGACACTGAACAAACTGCGATCCATCATGGACAATCCTGATCAACCACTCCACCACACACTGGACAGACAGCAGAGCACCTTCTCCAGCAGACTGCAACAACTTCGCTGCCGATCAGTTAGGTACAGGAAATCTTTTCTGCCACATGTCATTTCACTGTACAATAACTCACTCTAATGTTGAATTCTGGTCATGACAATGGTGCCATACTGCACCTCACAGTATAATTGGTACCTCGTATCTCACCCTGTGCCTTATAATTCTTCTCTGTACAGTCAGTACTATCCACTGACTCATAGGGTTCATCATTTATTTAACCTAGTAGTAGCCTATGTTGTATATAAATTTATCTAAGCATTTTTACTTTCCTTTCCTAGGTAACTCCTGTCCTATTATGTTGTGTGTATTTCTGTTGGTTGGGCTGTCTGTGTCATGCTGCTGTTACACTGTAATTTGTAAGCAATTTGGAAGTCACATATTAATTATATTAAAGGTAAAATATCTAAATCAACTGCAATACTACAGAGTGAAATATTTGCTGAATCAACCCACATTATATACCTTGTATCATTCATTAATACTCCCATACATGACATATTGTACTAAAGTATGGGAAAATACATATAAAACAAACATATATCCAGTCTTTATGCTTCAGAAGAGAGCTATTAGAATAATAAACAAAGCTGCTTACAGGGACCCAACAAACCCACTTTTTCTTAAATTAAAAGCTCTCAAGTTGAAAGATCTGGTTGACTTTAAAACTGCAGTAATAATGTTTAAAGTGAAGAATCTATCACTGCCTGCAAATATCCAAAAGTTGTTCCAAATAAGGGAGAAACAATATCATTTCAGAGGAACATGTATATTTCAAAAACCTTCAGTGAGAACTACCACCAAGCAACACTGTGTCTCAGTGCAAGGAGTCAGATTGTGGAACGCTTTTGGACCTGAATTAAAATCATGTACAACGCTTGGCCAATTTAAACAAAAACTAAAGGAAGAAATACTCCAAACATATATACAAGATGACATGTAAAATCACATAAGGATTGTCATATTCAGTCTGTTGTGTTGTTGCTTAGTTTTTTTGTCACGTTTTGTCTTAGCTTTGTTCTGAATTGTCATCGCTGCGGCGGCATGAAATAAAGCGGCGTTGTTGGAGGTTTTAAGTAGAGTTTTATTATATCATACCACCTTCACGGGCTCCGCTCCCGGCGCCGTGCATGAGCGCCGAGAGCGAGCCCACGGCTCTCAGAGGAGAAGAAGATACAGAGCGCGTGTCTGCAGCAGAGGTTGAAGTGTGAGTGAGAGGAAGTGTTACAGGACCTGTGCAGTATTTATACCCAACTCAAACAATACATCAAAGCAGATTCACAGCAGTTTGTCTGATCAAAGGGACTGCAGAACAGGCATGAGATATTTGCATTTGTGAGACACAGACAGGATGCATGAACACAATGCATGGGTGGCACATTAACCTCACAGCAATGAAATGCATAAATGGCTGATTAGATCACAGCATGCAACGGAAAAAACCAGGAGTAGCGAGTTGTCTGTCCTTAGTCTGTTTGTGGGGGTTTTCCCAAACCGCCACAGCTCCCCCCCAGAGGGCTCGGCAGGTGGTCGAGACCTCGATAGTGCAGCTTGGGCAGCGAGCAGGGAAAAGCTCTGTGCAGGAGAGGGTGGAGAGGGTGGAGGGGGTGGGGGTAGTAAAAGCCGGCCGGAGACGATGAAAACGTCCAGGCCGCGCAAAAATTGCTTGTGGGTCCGCGATGTCGAAGGGCTGGTCCCGTTGAACGTGCAGAGGTCCACAAGAAGAAAAATTAGTCACTGGCTCCTCTCGCGATTAAGTCCTGCAAGGATTAATAGCGGCCATGAAGAAAAGACGAGGCTGCGTGGCGGCTGTGATGAGAGCAGAGGGACTGGCGTGTTGGCTTTAGGTGTGGGCACAACCTTAAAGCTCTCGGGAACCGCAAACCGCTGAATTCCCCTTGTGTGCCGTGGCTAAGACCATAAAATCCAGTGAGCAAGCTGCGTGCCTCAGGTGAACGAGCAAGCCTGAAGGGCCAGTGTGCAGCAGAAGGAAGGTGGTCAGAAAAGCCGTATTTGTCCCGTGCGTGGTGTGCGCCGTCCTCGTAACTCCCCGGTGCGTGCGCCGGGGTTCCATGATGGGTGGGCCAGCTGGAGAGGAGAACCAGGGTCAGGGAGCTTGCTGGAGATCATCCCTGTTGTCTGTTGGAGCGGTGAAGGAAAGTAGACTCTCCGTCACTCGCTCGGTCATGGTGCGTTCAGGTCCACGTGTGCTCCGTCGGCCATGGGGATCGCCGTCGTGGAGAGGGGACGAGGTGCATGCACTCACGGTGTGGAGGAGCTGTGAGCGCGGCCGGTCCAGCGTGGATGTGCCGATCTAGGCGTGCTGATCTCACCATGAAACGTTGCTCAGCTTTCCCGGTCGTGGGTGTTCTCCGTGGAGTTTCGCCTGGAAACTCCGCGTTGAGGTCTCCCTGAAGCAGGAGGGAGGGCAGATCAGTCAGGCTGCTGCGTTCGCTGGTCGTCGGAGAATCACCGCCGGGTGTTGCGTTCGCTGGCAGCGTGTTCTTTGCAGCGTCGGGTCACCAGTGCGGCGGCATGAAATAAAGCGGCGTTGTTGGAGGTTTTAAGTAGAGTTTTATTATATCATACCACCGTCACGGGCTCCGCTCCCGGCGCCGTGCATGAGCGCCGAGAGCGAGCCCACGGCTCTCAGAGGGGAAGAAGATACAGAGCGCGTGTCTGCAGCAGAGGTTGAAGTGTGAGTGAGAGGAAGTGTTACAGGACCTGTGCAGTATTTATACCCAACTCAAACAATACATCAAAGCAGATTCACAGCAGTTTGTCTGATCAAAGGGACTGCAGAACAGGCATGAGATATTTGCATTTGTGAGACACAGACAGGATGCATGAACACAATGCATGGGTGGCACATTAACCTCACAGCAATGAAATGCATAAATGGCTGATTAGATCACAGCATGCAACGGAAAAAACCAAGAGTAGCGAGTTGTCTGTCCTTAGTCTGTTTGTGGGGGTTTTCCCAAACCGCCACAGCTCCCCCCCAGAGGGCTCGGCAGGTGGTCGAGACCTCGATAGTGCAGCTTGGGCAGCGAGCAGGGAAAAGCTCTGTGCAGGAGAGGGTGGAGAGGGTGGAGGGGGTGGGGGTAGTAAAAGCCGGCCGGAGACGATGAAAACGTCCAGGCCGCGCAAAAATTGCTTGTGGGTCCGCGATGTCGAAGGGCTGGTCCCGTTGAACGTGCAGAGGTCCACAAGAAGAAAAATTAGTCACTGGCTCCTCTCGCGATTAAGTCCTGCAAGGATTAATAGCGGCCATGAAGAAAAGACGAGGCTGCGTGGCGGCTGTGATGAGAGCAGAGGGACTGGCGTGTTGGCTTTAGGTGTGGGCACAACCTTAAAGCTCTCGGGAACCGCAAACCGCTGAATTCCCCTTGTGTGCCGTGGCTAAGACCATAAAATCCAGTGAGCAAGCTGCGTGCCTCAGGTGAACGAGCAAGCCTGAAGGGCCAGTGTGCAGCAGAAGGAAGGCGGTCAGAAAAGCCGTATTTGTCCCGTGCGTGGTGTGCGCCGTCCTCGTAACTCCCCGGTGCGTGCGCCGGGGTTCCATGATGGGTGGGCCAGCTGGAGAGGAGAACCAGGGTCAGGGAGCTTGCTGGAGATCATCCCTGTTGTCTGTTGGAGCGGTGAAGGAAAGTAGACTCTCCGTCACTCGCTCGGTCATGGTGCGTTCAGGTCCACGTGTGCTCCGTCGGCCATGGGGATCGCCGTCGTGGAGAGGGGACGAGGTGCATGCACTCACGGTGTGGAGGAGCTGTGAGCGCGGCCGGTCCAGCGTGGATGTGCCGATCTAGGCGTGCTGATCTCACCATGAAACGTTGCTCAGCTTTCCCGGTCGTGGGTGTTCTCCGTGGAGTTTCGCCTGGAAACTCCGCGTTGAGGTCTCCCTGAAGCAGGAGGGAGGGCAGATCAGTCAGGCTGCTGCGTTCGCTGGTCGTCGGAGAATCACCGCCGGGTGTTGCGTTCGCTGGCAGCGTGTTCTTTGCAGCGTCGGGTCACCAGTGCGGCGGCATGAAATAAAGCGGCGTTGTTGGAGGTTTTAAGTAGAGTTTTATTATATCATACCACCGTCATGAGCTCCGCTCCCGGCGCCGTGCATGAGCGCCGAGAGTGAGCCCACGGCTCTCAGAGGAGAAGAAGACACAGAGCGCGTGTCTGCAGCAGAGGTTGAAGTGTGAGTGAGAGGAAGTGTTACAGGACCTGTGCAGTATTTATACCCAACTCAAACAATACATCAAAGCAGATCCACAGCAGTTTGTCTGATCAAAGGGACTGCAGAACAGGCATGAGATATTTGCATTTGTGAGACACAGACAGGATGCATGAACACAATGCATGGGTGGCACATTAACCTCACAGCAGTGAAATGCATAAATGGCTGATTAGATCACAGCATGCAACGGAAAAAACCAGGAGTAGCGAGTTGTCTGTCCTTAGTCTGTTTGTGGGGGTTTTCCCAAACCGCCACAATCGCTCTTGTTTTGTTTTTCTTTTGAATTCTTGGATGGAATATGGGTGGGCAATATAAGCTGCGTCTTCAGCCTTCACCCATTTCGGATAACTTATGTCGAACTGTATAATCAGAGGAGTTATTGTTTAATTTGACCTTGTAAGATGTTTTTCCCCCCCTTTGTTGTATTATTCTGTTCCTTTTTTTTAATCTTTACTTTTGATCTATCCAAAAATTAAGATTCATTCATTCATTCATTTGTTAATTTTTTGTTAACATTGGTCCTAATTTGGCACAAGAAATACCCATTACGGCACCTATAGGTGATACAATAAGCAAAAACATTGCTATAAAAGACTCCATCTTCATAAAGAACACAGATGAGAAAGAGGTCATTGAAACTGATAAATCGTTTAAAAGTAAAACATCTATGGATTGTGATGGTATTGACATGCTTTTAGTCAAAACTATCATTGAATGCTTAGTGAAGCCACTGATGTATATCTGTAACCTGTCTCTCCAAACAGGTATATTTCCCAATGCAATGAAAATAGCTAAAGTAACTCTGATATACAAGACGGGTGACAGAGGGGAATTTTCAAACTATAGGCCTATTTCACTATTGCCGCAATTTTCCAAGATACTTGAAAAAATATTTTGTGAGAGAACTGACAACTTCATAATGAAGAATAATTTATTGTGTGAGCAACAATATGGGTTCAGACACAAGAGGACAACTGCATTTGCTCTAATGGAATTTATAGAAAAAATATCAGCTGCTGTAGAAAATAAAGATTATTCAGTTGGGATATTCCTGGATCTTAAAAAAAAGCATTTGATACAGTGGATCATAAATTATTGTTAAAGAAACTACAAAATTATGGTATTAGGGGGTAGCACTGTCCTGGTTATGTAGTTACTTAAAGAACAGTATGTATGTATTGGTAGCAAAAACTCACAGTTACTGAAGGTTACTTGCGGAGTCCCACAGGGTTCAGTTTTGGGGCCATTGTTATTCAATATGTATATAAATGATATATGTAAAGTTTCGGGAAAAAATGGATTTAATGCTGTTTGCAGATGACACTAATTTATTATGTGGTGGAAGCAATTTGGAACAACTTTTGGATACACTTGAAAGGAATTAGGAAAGCTCAAACTGTGGTTTGATTCAAACAAAATAACGCTCAATTTAAGTAAGACAAAATTTATAATTTTTAACAACCATCACAACAACTAAGTATCCAAACTCAATGTAAATGGTGTAGAGATTGAAAGGGTATCCGAAATTAAATTTCTGATAATAAACTGTGTTGGAAGTCACATATTAATTATATTAATGGTAAAATATCCAAATCAATTGCAATACTACACAGAGTGAAATATTTGCTGAATCAACCCATATTATATACTTTGTATCATTCATTAATACTCCCATACATGACATATTGTACTGAAGTATGGAGGAATACATATAAAACAAACATATATCCAGTCTTTATGCTTAAGCACGGTGGCGCAGTGGTTTAGCACTGTGGCAGCACAGTTTTACCCTCGGCCGGGGGATCGCGGGGATCATGAGATCGTGAGTTCGATCCCAGCCCCCGACCAACAGTGAGCTGTGTGGAGTTTGCATGTTCTCCCCGTGTTGCGCGGGTTTACTCCGGGATTTCTCCGGTTTCCTCCCGCATACCAAAAACATGTAGGTTTAGGGTGCTCGCGCACGCAGCGACCAGCAGCCGGTGGCTTGTCACCAGACTGCAAACCAAGTCTACCTACGGGTACAAATAAATAACAAAAAAAAAAAAATATATATATCCAGTCTTTATGCTTCAGTAGAGAGCTATTAGAATAATAAACAAAGCTGCTTACAGGGACCCAACAAACCCACTTTTTCTAAAATTAAAAGCTCTCAAATTGAAAGATCTGGTTGATTTTAAAACTGCAGTAATAAGGTTTAATGCGAAGAATCTATCACTGCCCGCAAATACCCAAAAGTTGTTCCAAATAAGGGAGAAACAATATCATTTCAGAGGAACATGTATATTTCAAAAACCTTCAGTGAGAACTACCACCAAGCAACACTGTGTCTCAGTGCAAGGAGTCAGATTGTGGAACGCTTTTGGACCTGAATTAAAATCATGTACAACGCTTAGACAATTTAAACAAAAACTAAAGGAAGAAATACTCCAAACATATATACAAAACGATATGTAAAATCACATAAGGATTATCATATCCAGTCTGTGTTGTGCTGTTGCTTAGTTTCTTTGTCATGTTTTGTCTTGGCTTTGTTCTGATTTGTAATCACTTTTATTTTATCTTCCTTTTGAATTCTTAGATGGAACATGGGTGGGCAATATAAGCTGCGGCTTCAGCCGTCACCCATTTCAGATAACTTATGATGAATTGTATAATCCGAGGAGTTATTGTTTAATTTGACCTTGTTGGATTTTTTCCCCTTTGTTATATTATTCTGTTCCTTTCTTTTAATCTTTAATCTAATCTATCTGAAAAATAAATTTCCCAATTTGGGATCAATAAAGCAGAAGAAGAAAACTTTATTGTCATTCACTCCATCATGTACAGTAGAACAAAATTATGTTTTTCATATCTACAATGCTAATCACATCTAGAATCAGAGGGGTTGCTGCCATGCTAGGCGCCGCCACAAACAACTTTTCCTTTTCCTTCCCCCATTCTATTATGCTGAGCACCAAGGAAGAAGGCGGGAAGCACCATTTCTATATGGTCTTTGGTATGACCTGGCCGGGGGTTTAACCCACGACCTCCCAGCTGTGGGAAAGATGCTCTACCACTAGGTCACCACTCTGGTGGTGGTACATCTAAAGTACATCTACAGTATCTCACAAAAGTGAGTACACCCCACACATTTTTGTAAATATTTTATCTTTTCATGGGACAACACTGAAGACATGATACTTTGATACAATGTAAGGTAGTCAGTGTACAGTTTGTATAACAGTGTAAATTTGCTGTCCCCTCAAAATAACTCAACACACAACCATTAATGTCTAAACCGCTGGCAACAAAAGTGAGTATAGTATGACTGGCCCCTGAGTGTTACACCTTGCTCTCGCCGGTCATCATTACCAGCTGCGCGCACACCTGCGCCTCATCGGCGATGAGCTATATCTACCCCTCTGCCCTCTGCTTCGGCCTGGAGTCGTCTTCGCTTCTACGCTTCTACTCGGCGACTGATCCGGTCTCTACCGACAGCGCATACTGCACGTAAGCAACTCTCCATACCCTTACCTTCTCTCAAGTCCTTCCCCTGTGCACAGGTGGATTCCCAGGCGGCGGCTTTTCCCTCTCCTCGCCTCATCTCTGCCTGCATGGCTCCGGCGCGTCAAGGGCGCACAGCCACGCTGTCTTCCAGGACACAGCTGTCAAGCCAACGCCAGTCACTCGCCCATCTGCACATGAGCAAACGTAATAAGTTATTCCCACGGTGTGGTCGGCTACAACTTACCTCCTGCTCTGCTCTCCCCTCAGGGTTACCTGACCGAACGGCGAGCTGTTCCGCCCACTATGCACGATGTCCACCCACACCACATCTCCATTCTCACTCATGCACTCATACACCTTTGGTTATCAATAAAAGCATTAAGTCTTCCCGAGCCCGTGTGCGTGTGTTCCCTGAGTCCAAGGGTATGACACTGAGCTGTAAAAAGCACAGAAACAACCCTGACTGAGTAAATGTTGTTATTGCTTACAGCAGTTAACTGTTGTTAACTGAAGAAGCATCTGATTACAGATGGCCAAGATGGCGCCCACAGCGGTCGACATGGTGCTTCGCTGCGCTCTTTGTTTGTTTTTGTTTGTCAATTGTGTGTCTGCTTGCACTTATACCCGTGAAGAACTTCTAAATATCAGGACTTTCACCCCCACGGACCTCCTCCCAGTTTTTCTAGCCCCTGCCGCCGATCTGGTTTACTGTTTGGCTTGGAAAGTGAGACGGCGAAAGAGAGGTAGACGAGCGGGTGCTCTTGTGCGGCTTCGCAGGAGAGGCTCGCGAACGGCGCTGCCTGGCATATTTCTGTCCAATACCAACTCTCTCTCTAACAAGGTAGATGAACTGAGACTGCTGATGCGTTTTAAGGACCTCGCCTCCTCAGCTGTCCTCTGCTTTACTGAGACCTGGCTCCGGGAAAATATACCGGACAGCGCGTTGTGCCTCGACGGCTTTCAGCTCTTCCGTGCTGATCGTGACACAGAGCTTTCCGGCAAGACCACAGGAGGCGGAGTCTGCTTCTACATCAACTGCAGCTGGTGCTCTGATGTAACGGTAATTTCCAAACACTGTTCTCCTGCCTTGGAATTTCTTGTTATCAATTGCAAGCCTTTCTATTCCCCGCGGGAGTTTGCTTCTTTTATAATGATCGCTGTGTACGCCCCTCCCGACGCGGACACGCGCGAAGCTCAGCGCGTGCTCGCGGATCACATTCAACACACGGAGCGGATTTTTCCAGACTCGCTGATTATTGTGGCTGGCGACTTTAATCAGTGCAATCTGAGCCACGATCTCCCCCGCTACAAACAGTTTATTAAATGCCCCACCAGAGGATTAAACACACTGGATCACTGTTACACCACAGTGAAAGACGCATATCGCGCTGTCCCTCGAGCTGCGCTGGGATTATCTGATCACGTGATGGTTCACCTCATTCCCACATACAGACAGAGATTGAAGCTCACTAAACCTGTTGTGAGCACTACGAAGATACGGACCAGTGATGCTGAGGAGAAGCTGGAAACGTGCATGGAAATATCTGACTGGGGCATGTTTAAAGGAGCCACGCATGATCTGGATGAGTACACAGACACTGTGAACTCATATATCCACTTTTGTGAAGAGAACATTCTTCCATCACGCACCAGGGTGAGTTACTCTAATGACAAACCCTGGTTCACAGCTAAGCTCAGACAGATCAGGAAGGAGAAGAAAGCAGCGCTGAAAAGTGGAGACAGGGACTGCTACAGGGAGGTTAAATACCGGTTTAACAGAGAGCTGAAGAGGGCTAAATCTCTATACTCAGAGAGACTCCAGCAGCAGTTCACTGCTAATGATTCGGCTTCCGTGTGGAGAGGACTGAGGCAAATCACCAACTATCGACCTCAGGCTCCTAAAGGTCAGGATGACAAAGCCCTTTGTCAAAGACTGTCCCAACACTATGCCCGTTTTGACACCTCGTCATCTGTGTCCAACTCCCCCCCTCCCTCCAGCTCCACAGCCTCCACATTCCCTACTTCATTTAAGGCACCCCCCCCCCTCCTCCCCCCCTCCCCTTATCATCAGTGAGCAGGATGTGCTCAAACAGTTCTCCAGACTGAACCCGCGCAAGGCCCCCGGCCCAGACGGCGTGTCTCCCTCCACCCTGAGACTCTGTGCGAAACAGCTGGCTCCTGTCTTCACAGACATTTTTAACACCTCCCTTAAGTTATGCCACGTGCCGTCCTGCCTCAAATCCTCCACCATCATCCCTGTCCCCAAGAAGCCACGGATCACTGGACTTAATGACTACAGACCTGTAGCGCTCACCTCTGTAGTCATGAAGTCCTTTGAGCGCCTGGTCCTGTCCCACCTCAAGTCCATCACCACCCCTCTCCTGGACCCGCTGCAGTTTGCCTACCGAGCCAACAGGTCTGTAGACGACGCAGTCAACCTGGCCCTCCACTCCATCCTGCAGCACCTGGACTCCCCGGGAACCTACGCCAGGATCCTGTTTGTGGACTTCAGCTCCGCATTCAACACCATCCGCCCCGCTCTGCTCCGGGACAAGCTGTCCCTGCTCAACGTGCCTGACTCCCTCTGCAGGTGGATCATCGACTTCCTGACGGACCGGAGGCAGCATGTGCGGCTGGGAAAGACTGTCTCAGACTATACTAGCATCAGCACCGGATCACCCCAGGGCTGTGTACTTTCCCCCCTACTCTTCTCCCTTTACACCAACTCCTGCACCTCCAGCCACCAGTCTGTCAAGTTGATCAAGTTTGCGGACGACACCACCCTCATCGGGCTCATCTCCAACGGCGACGAGTCCGCCTACAGGAGAGAGGTGGCCCAGCTGGCGTCCTGGTGCAGCAATAACAACCTGCAGCTGAACGCTCTGAAGACAGTGGAGATGATTGTAGACTTCAGGAAAGTCACTACTCCTCTTCCCCCCCTCACCCTCTCAGGCTCTCCCATCACCACTGCTGATTCCTTCCGCTTCCTAGGCACTACCATCACCAGGGACCTCAAATGGGAGCCGACCATCAGCTCACTCATCAAAAAAGCCCAGCAGAGGATGTTCTTCCTGCGGCAGCTGAGGAAGCTCAAGCTACCCACCAAGATGTTAGTGCAGTTCTACACAGCCATCATCGAGTCCATCCTCACCACCTCCATAACCGTGTGGTACGCAGGAGCCACTGCCAGGGACAGACTAAGGCTGCAGCGCGTCGTGCGCACTGCTGAGAAGGTGATCGGCTGCAAGCTCCCATCTCTCCTGGATCTGTACATCTCCAGGACCCGGAGGCGTGCTGGCCGGATCATAGCCGATCCCTCACACCCTGGTCACGTACTGTTTGCCCCCCTCCCCTCTGGTAGAAGACTTCGGTCCATCCAGACTAAAACCTCCCGTCACATGAACAGCTTCTTCCCCTCTGCCATTAGACTGCTGAACACTAAGTGACTTATTGACTCTCGTGCACTATGTACAGCAGCTCAACCAGACTCATGTCAATCATCACTGTTTTCTTCCTGCATTACCGACTGCACTATATACTGTAGTTCTCCACAGTATCTGCTGCTGGCTAATATATTTTAACTGTTGACCAGTATCACTTAATCTTATCCTACACTTTATTACATGTATAGTTTATTTCTTTTATCTTATCATGTTTAATGTTGCAGCATTGTACCGAGACAAATTCCTAGTTTGTGTACTACATGAACAATGGCAATAAACCTGATTCTGATTCTGATTCTGATTCTGATTCTGATTCAGAGGCCAAACTACTGTACATATAACAAAATAAGACACAGTATGCAAGATATATACTTTGGATTTATGAACAAGGTGGTCTAGCCCTGTTGTTACGTTAAAGTTTACTAACATCTTTTATGCTGTGGGTTAGTTTGACCCCAGCAATTTAAACCTCCAGGAAATGATTATAATTAAAATTGCTCCCCAAATTTATGTCAGGTAATTTATGTTTATTTCTTGATTACCTAAATAGCCCTTGAAATAACCCACCCCCTTATAGATACGAAATACTTGATATGCAACTATAGAGAAATATGCAGATCACCATAAAATCTCACTGATTGACCTAAAATTGGAAAGAGATATGTTTTTGGTGTTTTAATGGATTTATATTATTTCTAAGTACATATTTTTGTTGTCTGTAACATCTGGGGAACATGCCTATTTGTTCAGGGTCAATTTGACCACAGGAGAAACAAACTAAACTTCAAAAATTTGGAAGGTTTTTTTTTTTTTTTTTTTTTTTGTAAAACAGAACATCGTCATCACCAGAACATCAGTTAGAAACACATAACAGTTCCATCCATCCATCATCTACCACTTATCTGTGGGTCTGGGTTATGGAGGCAGCAGTTTAAGGAGAGCTGCCCAGACTTCCCTCTCCCCAGCCGCCTCCTCCAGCTCCTCAGAGAGGACACCAAGGTGTTCCCAGGCCAGCTGGGAGACATATAATCTGTCTAGTGTGTCTGTCTGGTGTCTGCCCCAGAGTCTCCTCCAGTGGGACGCCTCCAAAACACCTCAAGTGGGAGGCGTCCAGGACCCATCCCAATCAGAAGCCCAAACTTGCTCAAATAGCTCCTGTCAATGTGGAGAAGTAGAAGCTCTACACTGAGCCTCTCTTGGATAACTGAACTTCCTCACCCTATTGCCAATGGTGAGACCACAGAGAAAGCTCGTTCGGCCACTTGTATCCATGGTCTCATTCTTTTGGTCATTACCCAAACTTCACGACCATAGTTGAGGGTAGGAATGTAGATTGACTGGTAATCAACAGCTTTGCTTTGGAGCTCTCCTCTCCAGTACCTTGGCATAGACCTTCCCAGGGAAGCTGAGGAGTGTGATCCCTCTAAAGTTGGAGCACACCCTCCGGTCCCCCTTCTTGAAGAAGGAAATCACCACCCAAGTTTGCGTCACCCCTATGTTTTGTGAACTATCAACTATCAGCTTTGCTGGTAGCAAATGGAGGTCACACATGATATCAATGAAGAATAAAATCAAAAGTAATTTTATTGATTAGTGTGTGTAACAGGTGCTGGTACTCCTGTGATGACACAAAGAGGGAGAGATGAGCAGGCAGACTACAACTATGGGGACTATGACCTCAGTCCTAACAGCCAATCACAGGGTGCCTCAGTCCTGTGATTGGCGACTATAGCCTCAGTCCCAACAACCAATCACAGGGTGCTTTGCTAATGGTGGCTAAAATCAGGCCCTGTGATTGGCCGTTGGGACTGAGGCTATAGTCGCCATAGTTGTAGTCTTTTCAGTGTTCTCCCAAGAACACAGGTATTGCAGGCAATGTGGGCCCACTCTGACGTGGTGAATGTCACTTATCCTATAGCCTAAAGTTGATGTGCCATCAAAATAATTTTGGAAAAATTTAAGGTGAAACTCTAACATAGTGTTGCTTTAAGTCTTAGCTGATGAATAGGGAGTCTGCTCACAAGACTCCAGAATCCACCTCAGGAAGTCCAGGTGATTGTCCTGAGCTGATAGGAGGATGAAAATGTTGCTATGGCAGATTATAAGGCTGATAATTACCAAGGGAGGGGAGGCACGCTGTCCAGGAGAGCACACAGAGTGAAGAGCTTATGGCGACTGCATGTAGAGCAGTCCAACAGCTCCACAAGGAGTGCAGGAAATAAGCTGGTATCAATACCCAGAGGTGGGTAGTAAAGCCTTACATTTACTTAAGTAAGCTTTTACATAAATTGTACTTGTAAGAGTAGTTTTAACATGACATACTTTTTACTTTTACTCCAGGATGTTTATGAAGAAGAAATGCTACTTCTACTCTGTTACAGTCGGGCACATTTTGCTCATTACCTTTTTTTTGTCCATTTGTTAATCAACGCAGGAGCCATTTGTTTTGTTTTTGCCTTGACTCACATGACCGTGTTTCCGTACCATCAGATATAGCCATGCAGTCACGTGGCAGCGGACTGGAACACACAGGAGTGGACATTAGCAATTGCTGTGTCAGCATCATGGGATTGGGATTTAGATGAAGCAGAAGCAGCAGAGCACCCCTGGCCATACATCCAAACTATGTTTGCCTTAAAGACTACAAAAAAGAACAGCTATCGTGATGCACTATCATCTGTGTCTTTTCAGCCGACATGCCCACATGGGCCCCAGCAAAGCTTTAACCTGGGCTATTTTCTGGGTCCCATGTGGGTTTGTCCACGGGTTCCACATTGGCCCCATCTGTGTTTGCCCATAAGGACTTCACCCGTGGTGCAGGTAAGCAGGGAACATCTTTCCCCACTTTTAACCCATCTGGGCTCCACATATAGGTGAGCAGGTTTCAGTAAAACTCGGGCCATCGGCAAAATTATTCAAAGAAGTCACAAATTTATGAGAAAAAAATGTGAAAATTTATAAGATGAAAAGTGACAAATTTACAAAAAAAAGTAGCAAACGTATGAGAAAAAAAGTGAAATTTAGGAGGAAAAACTTGCAAATTTACAAGAAAAATTATAAAATTACTTGAAAAGAGTTACAAACTTACAAGAATTGTTTTTGCAAAGTTACAAGAAAAAGGTCACAAATTTATGAGGTAAAAAGTTAGAAAAAGTTACAAATTAACAAAAAAGTAGCAAATATGAGAAAATGAAAATTTATGAGCAAAAGTTGTAAGTTTACAGTAAAAAAGTAAAAAAAAATTGAGAAAATTCCAAATTTACAAGAAAAATGTCAGAAATTTATGAGAAAAAGTCACAAATTTACAAGAAAATAGCAACTTTACAAGGAAAAAAAGTCACAAATTTATGAGGAAAAGTTAGCAAGATTACAATAAAAAGGTGGCAAATTTATAAGAAAGTTTCAAAATTACAAGAAAAAGTTGCAAATTTATGAAAAAAGTTGCAAGTTTACAGTAGCAAAAAGTTGCAAATTTTCTAGAAAAATGTGTCAAATGAGGGGGAAAAAAGTCACAAATGTACAATAAAATAGCACATTTTTGAGAAAATAAGTTGAAAATAGGTAAACAGGTAAAGTCCATGTGGGCAAACACAGATGGGGCCAACATGGGACCCACGGACAAACCCACATGGACCCATAAGACGGCCCACTTTTAACCCTTGGTGGGACCCACATGGACATGCTGGCTGGGAAGTGGTCTTGCCCCCCCCCCCCCCCCCCAAAAAAAAAGAGAAACTTTGTGAAAATTAATTTCACAAGAAGCTCCCATGTAATAATATAAAAGTACAGTTCAATCATGTTTATTAATTGTTGTTACTGGCCATTGGATCCTGTGTATGTAATTTTCTCATCAGTGTCTGATTCATTTCTGGAAAAACATGTTTTTCCCAGCAGTTGCTGAGTCATTTGATAAAATGGGTCTGTGATGACGATCTGAGATAGGTGCAGGATAATAGAGCAGTCCGCTCTGCAGCACACATGAAAATAAAGGGTCCAGATGGTTCAATAAACCCGTTTCATTTATTCATTCATTTGTTATGTTGTTATTCATTCATTTATTTAAGCCTACCTGTGGCAAAGACTGCCCCCACTCTGCCCCACACAAAAGCAAAATGATTAATTATGAAGATTAAGATTAATCTTCTCATGACCACCCAGTCAGTTTTAAGATATGTTATTTTATCAAGGCTGCAAGTAGAGATGGGTGGAGGAGACAATATGACTGAAAATAGATGTTAATAAAAGCATTTTCATTAAAAAAATGTAGTGTTTAATATATACAAATAAGTTCCACAGCACCCATGTAAGGAGGAAAGAAAGAGTTTCAAACAATAAAACTAAGAGTAAATGAACAGAAGTGGATATGTGATAAATAGAGATAAATCCATTACTTTTCTAATAGCTGAAGTCGGTATGTTGAATTAAAAAAAATCTGTTAATTTTTACCATTGATGCAGCGTTGAAAAACAAAGCTATATCTGTGCTGAACGCTAAATGCGCTGAAGATCAAAGGATAACAGGTAATTAGCAATCCAGTTAATCTATTGAGAAACACCTAATAGTAGCAGACCATAAATCTGAAAATGTACTTCAGTCCTTTGCAGTATTTTCATGGGGTAAGAAAATAGTCTGATTTTTCTTTACAAAGCAGTCAGACTCTGAATATAGTGAATAGATGCTGATTAGATACACATGCCTACAAATCACATACAGCTGCGAGCTACTCAATGGGAAACAAAATAGGATTGCAGCACCAAGTGTAACCAAATTCAGGATTAAATTTTGTAACAATACCACAAAAAATTAATATATTAGACAATTTTCTACTTAAGTTGCAGCTCGGTGGTGCAGTGGTTAGCACTGTGGCAGCACAACAAGAAGGTCATGGGTTCGATCCCACCCCTGACCATTGGAGACACTTCTGTGTGGAGTTTGCATGGTCTGCGTGGGTTTGTTCTGGGTACTGTGGTTTCCTCCCACAGGCCAAAGGCATGCATGTTAGATAATTGGCATCAACTGGGGATTCTAAATTGTGTGAATGGTTGTCTGTCTATAACTTTTGAATGCTTCTCGAAGATGCTTTTTGGATTAAATTTGGCCATTTTCTTAAAAAAAAAGCAGCACTACTAAAAATGGAAGCACTTTAAATCAGGGTATTTAAATCGTTTCCAGGGAACCTGCGTCAGAGGCCGACTGGGTCGTGACATATTGCTATGTTCAGAAATTCATTCTCTACACAACGCTTGAGTCACCAACAGACTCAGCAGCAAATCGCTCACTTGGTATGCATGAGATGTGGAAATGGCACTTTATTTTATGTGGGCACTATATGTAAAAAGGTTATAAAAAATATAACCACGTGATGACTCGCTGTGGGCCATTATTATCCACAGCTGTGTGCACACCGGCTCTTTGTCAGGTCAGGACTATTTAACCTCACTCAGCCTGCTGGCCTGCATGGACCCGTCTGTCTCCTTGGCTCTATTAAACGCATCTCCCGACTTCCTAGCCATCATCAACCTTCTACCTCGCCACCTCGGCATTAACTCCCGGAGGGTCTCCCCTCAAACCCAAGTAAGCCAACCCTTTTACTCACCTGTTCTCCGCTACTCCCCTGTACACAGGCGGAATCTTCTGGTGGCGGTTTCCACTCTCTCCTCTCCACTATCTGCACGACTGCAACGACGCTAGGACAGTGGGCGCTGTCTACCTGGCCAACGGGTGATCACCATCTGCCTGGAACAAGTAAGCCACAGTTACACCTAAGAGTGAGCCCAGCTAGCTCCTTGCTAATTGTGTGTCTTGCTCCGTCCATAGGGTTGCCAGGCTACATGGCGCTCTGCTTCCTTCCAGCTGCTCGAAGTCTCCAGCCAGCACTCACATACACAACATAACACATTCACGCATCCACACATGATACACTGGGTCAGTAAAGATAATTGAATCCATTTCTTAGTCCGTGTCTGTTCCCTGGGTCAGCCATTATGTCAGTACGACTCCGTCAGAACGACCCAGCGAACAGCGCGTTATCACAACGATTTAACAACTTAGAGGCTCGTGTGGATCAAATTGCTTACCAGCAGCAGCAGGTTATCTTGAACCAACTGACCCAAATTAACAGCCGGTTGGATCATCTGGCAGGGCAGCAGGCGTTTCCACCGGCGCCAATCGGTGCTACAGCTCCCGCTAGCTCCTCCATTAGCCAGCCTAGCCAAGCTACCCCGACCTGACTCACACCTGTTCTCACACCCTCCCGCTTTAGCAGTAAGCTAGGGGAGGCTCGTGGGTTTCTCCTCCAGTGTGAGATAGTTTTCCAGCGGGTTCCAGGGGACTTCCCAACAGAGCATAGCTGGATAGGTTATGTAACCAACCTTTTGGAAGGGCGAGCGCTAGCTTGGGCATATGCTGTGATGGCTAGGGCAAGCTATGCTAGCTTAACCTATAGCCAGTTCATTAGCGAGTTCAATGAGGTATTCGACCACTCTGACCGGGACAATGTGCTCACCACCCGGTTGTTAAATCTTCGACAGGGGGGCAGGTCCGTGACCTACTATGCCATCGATTTCCAGGTGGTAGCAGCGGAGGTGGGGTGGGAGAATGCCTCGTTGTGTAGTATTTTCATCAGGAGCTTGAGCCCTAGCCTGCGGGATGAGTTGGCCTGCTTAGATAAGCTGGAGAAGCTTACGGCACTAATTTCCCTTGCCATCAATTTAGATAATAGGCTGAGGGAGTGGGCAGCTGAGCGGAGAACGTCCGGTTACTCGGGTGTCTAGACCCTGCGCTCCCCCCAGACCCCGTTACTGGCCCTGCCTTCCCTTGAGTCAGCTGACACACAGGAGTCAATGGTTATGGGGCGAACCAAGCTTTCCCAAGCAGAGAAACAGCGTTGTAGGGAGCTAGGCTTATGCATATACTGTGGAAGTGAGGACCATGAGCTAGAAGCCTGCCCCGTGCGGCCAAAAGAGGGGGTCCGTGCGTCGCAGTAGAGGGACTCACGGACCAACCTCGGCCAAATCCCCTCTCCTAATGCACATTACCCATTAGATTCATACACAACAGGACTGAATTTTGCACACACGCCCTGGTTGACTCGGGAGCGGAGCAGAGCTTCATCTCGGGGGAACTGGCAACCTGATTGGGGATCCCCTGCCATCCTTTGAAGGCCCCCCTTCGGCTCATCCCTCTGTCCAGGGTGCCATTGGCGATAGTGACTAAACAAACGGCCCCTGTCTCAGTGATCATCTCCGGTAATCATTGAGAGGATCTCAGCCTGTTTGTCCTGCCGGTTACCTCCTCCCTGGTCATCTTGGGTTATCCCTGGCTCCGGCTCAACAACCCTTCGTTTGACTGGCGCTCAGGAAGCGTGGTGTCCTGGAGCTCCTTCTGCCTCAGCGCTTGCCTCCATTCCACGCCACGCCATTGATCTCCCTCGTCTCTCCTCCTCCCGATCTGTCCAGGGTGCCCCCTGAGTATCACGATCTATGGGCAGTTTTAAGCAAGGCATCCCCACTGGCCCTACGACTGTGCCATTAACCTCCGGGCTGGGGCCCTGCTGCCTTCGAGCCGCCTCTACAGCCTGTCGGCGCCAGAGCAGGAGGCTATGGAGGCCTATATTAAGGATTCCCTCAGCTCGGGCATTATTCGTCCATCGTCCTCGGCGGTGGGGGCCAGTTTCTTTTTCGTTGGGAAGAAGGATGGCTCCCTTAGGCCGTGCATAGACTTCCGTGCCCTCAACGAGATCACCATCAAGGACAAGTACACGCTGCCCCTGATGGACACGGCTTTCGATTCTCTCCAGGGGGCCTCGATCTTTACCAAGCTGGACCTCCGGAACACCTACCATCTGGTGTGCATCAGGGAGGGGGATGAGTGGAAGACTGGTTTCCAGACCCCATGCGGCCACTTTGAGTACCTGGTGATGCTGTTTGGGCTAACCAACGCTCCGGCCGTCTTCCAGAGATTGATCAACGATGTCCTCCGTGACTTCCTGGGTTCTTTCGTCTTCGTGCACCTCGACGACATCTTGATCTTCTCCCGATCCCTGGATGAGCACCGCGTTCACGTGAGACGGGTCTTGCAGTGCCTCCTGGAGAATGAGCTGTATATTAAGGCCGAGAAGTGTGGGTTTCACACCTCCCAAACCTCATTTCTCGGCTTCACCATCACCCATAATCGGATCATCATGGACCCCAACAACGTGAAGGCCGTTGTGGACTGGCCTCCCTCCTCCTCTAGGAAGCAGCTGCAGCAATTCCTGGGTTTCGCCAACTTTTACCGGTGCTTTATCAACAACTACAGTGTCGTCACTCTTCCCCTCACCCGCCTCACCTCTCCGAGGATGCCTTTCCAGTGGGCGGAGGAGGCTGCAACCGCATTCACCGAGCTCAAGACCCGGTTTTCATCCTCTCCCATCTTGACTCAGGTGGATCCTGTGCTACAGTGCTTGGTGGAGGCGGATGTCTCGGACTCTGGGGTGGGGGCCATGTTGTCTCAGCATTCTCCAGTGGATGGGGAGGTCCGGCCCTGTGCGTTTTTCTCCCGCCGTCTGTCCCTGGCAAAGAGGAATTATGACATTGGGGATAGGGAGCTCCTGGCGGTTAAGCTTGCACTGGAGGAGTGGCATCACTGGCTGGAGGGGGCTGCCCAACCCTTCATTGTATGGACAGATCATAAGAACCTGGAGTACTTAAGGACGGCCAAGCGTCTGAACACCTGCCAGGCCTGCTGGTCCTTATTCTTTGGATGTTTCAATTTTACCATCACCTACTGCCCCGGGTCTAAGAATACCAAGCCTGATGTGCTGTCCAGGCAGGTCTCCCCTGACACAGCGGAGGCTCCCGTTCTCCCCCTCCCCCGCCTTCTTGTATCGTGGGTGCCCTCTTGTGGGAGATCAAGGAGAGGGTCCTGAAGGCGCAGGAGGTGGAACCGGACCCGGACGAGGGGCCAACGGGCAAATGGTTTGTTCCATCTTCAGTTCGGGGCGAGGTTATCAACTGGGCCCACTCATCCAGGCTGGCATGCCATCCAGGGGTTTCCTGCACGGTCAAGATCCTCCAGAGGTTATTTTGGTGGCCGTCGCTCCGGAAGGACATCGCCGATTACATCCGCGCCTGCCCTCAGTGTGCCACTGGCAAGACGTCTTCCTCTCCTTCGGCGGGGCTGCTTCACCCTCTTCCTGTTCCTGGCAGACCTTGGTCACACATCGCCTTGGATTTCGTTACTGGCCTCCCCCCATCAGATCAACACACCATCGTGCTCACTATCGTGGATCGCTTCTCTAAGGCCTCCCACTTCCTCCCCCTACTGGGACTGCCCACGGCAAAGGAGACGGCAGATCTGCTGGTGCAGCATGCCATTGGGCATCATGGCATACTGGTGGATATCGTCTCTGATCGAGGGCCGCAGTTCGTGTCTCAGGTTTGGAAGTCATTCTGTAATGCTCTGGGGGCTACGGTGAGCCTGTCCTCCGGCTACCACCCCCAGAGCAACGGTCAATGCGAGAGAGCTAACCAGGAGCTGGAGGCTGCGCTGCGGTGTGTGGCCTCGTCTCACCCGGCCTTGTGGAGTGCCCAGCTCCCATGGGTCGAATATGCCCACAACTCCACGGTGTCGTCAGCTATCAGCATGTCCCCGTTTGAGGCCTCCCTGGGCTACAACCCCCCGCTCTTTCCCGAAGAGGAGGGGGACATCGCCGTGCCTTCTGTCCAGGCTCATCTGAGATGCTGTTGGCGGGTTTGGAGGTTGGTCTGGACGGTGCTCCAACGCACAGCGGAACGTAACTCCAGGGTCGCTAATCGCCACAGGAGAACGGCTCCAGCCTACCAGGTGGGTCAGCAGGTTTGGCTCTCGACACAACACATTAACCTGAAGGGTGAGAAGAGGAAATTATCGCAGTGATTCATTGGCCCATTTCCCATCACTTGGATTATTAATCCTGTAGCTGTGCGCCTATCTCTCCCCCCCTCCCTCCGCATCTGTCCCACTTTCCATGTGTCCCAGATCAAGCCTTTCTTTTCCAGCCCTCTCTGTCCTCCTCCCAGGTCTCCACCTTCACCAGTCGTGATCGATGGCAACCCAGCGTGGAAGGTCACCTCCATCCTGGACGTCCGCCGCTGGGGTCGTGGCATGCAGTACCTGGTGGACTGGGAGGGGTATGGCACTGAGTGGTGCTCCTGGGTGCGTCCATCCTTCGTGTTGGACAAGCAACTCATCAGGGACTTCCATCGGACGCACCCAGGTAGGCTGAATCGGGTGTCAGGATGCACCCCTGGGGGGTGGGGAGTACTGTGATGACTCAGTCTGGGCCATTATCATCCACAGCTGCGTGCAAACCAGCTCCTCATCAGGACAGGACTATTTAACCTCACTCAGCCTGCTGGCCTGCACGGAGCCGTCTGTCTCCTTGGCTCTATGAAGCGCATCTCCCGACTTCCTAGCCATCATCATCATCACGACCTTCTACCTCGCCACCTCGGTATTAACTCCCGGAGGATCTCACCTCAAACCCAAGTAAGCCAATCCTTTTACTCACCTGTTCTCCCCTACTCCCCTGTGCACAGGCGGAATCTCCCGGTGGCGGAATTGTCTCCCTTGGCGGTGGTTTCCGCTCTCTCCTCTCCACCATCTGCACGGCTGCAACAACGCTGGGACAGTGGGCGCTGTCTACCTGGCCAACGGGTGATCACCATCTGCCTGGAACAAATAAGCCACAGTTACACCTAAGCGTGAGCCCAGCTAGCTCCTTGCTAATTGTGTGTCTTGCTCCGTCCATAGGGTTGCCAGGCTGCACGGCGCTCTGGTCCCTCCCAGCTGCTCGAAGTCTCCAGCCAGCACTCACATACACAACATAACACATTCACGCATCCACACATGATACACTGGGTCAATAAAGATAACTGAATCCATTTCTGAGTCTGTGTCTGTTCCATGGGCCAGCCATAATGTCAACCACAGCTCTGATCAGGTTAAATGAGGTGTTGAAGGAAGCTTGTGAGTGACATGAGTCTCTTCAGCTTCCATTTCCAGCACTGGCTTCATGGGAAATGCAGTTTTTGTTATTTTTTTCTTGTAATTTTGGAAATGTCTCATAAATTTACCACTTTTTTTTTTAACTGTAATCTTGCAACTTTTTCCTCATAAATTTGTTATTTTTCCCTTGTAAATTTGCTATTCTCTTGTAAATTTGTCAGTTTTTCCCATGGGTTTGTAACATTTTTCTTGTAAATTTGGAACTTTTTGAAAAAAAAAATTTTTCACTGTATACTTAGAACTTTTCCTCATAAATTTGTAATTTTTTCTTATAAATTTTCACTTTAATTACTCCTATATTGACTTTTTTTTGTTAATTTGCAGCTTTTTCAAATTTTTTTCTCCTAAATTTTCACTTTTTCTCCTGAATTTGTGACTTTTTTCTAGAAAAGTTGTCACTTTTTTCTTATAAATTTGCAACTTTTTTGTTAATTTGTCATTTCTTTCTTAGAAATTTAAAAGAAGAAAAGTGAAAATTTATGACTTCTTGTGTAATTTTGACACAGGTATTACTGAAACCTGCTCACCCATATTAAACCCATTTGGGGCCCAGATGGGTCTAGAGAAGGTAAACATACAGGGGTGTGAAAAAGTGTTGACTCCCTTCCTGATTTCTCATTTTTTTGTATGTTTGTCACACTTAAATGTTTCAGATCATCAAACAAATTTAAATATTAGACAAAGAGCGGCTGTGACCGACTACTGAACAGAGGGTCATGGGCTCAATTCCTGTTCTGTCTGCAGTCTGCATGTCAAAGTGTCCTTGAGCAAGACACTAAACCCCCAGTTGCTCCTGGTGGCCTGGCTAGTGCCTGTGTGTATGGCAGCTCTGCCGCCATCAGTGTGTGAATGTGTGCGTGAATGGGTGGATAGCAGAATCTGTAAAGCGCTTTGGTCATCCACAGATGGGAAAAAGTGCTATATAAGTGAACACCATCTACCAAAGATAACACAAAATGCAGTTTTTAAATGAAGGTGTTTATTATTAAGTGAAAAAAATCCAAACTGACATGGCCCTGTGTGAAAAAGTAATAGCCTCCTAAACCTAATAACTGGTTGGGCCACACTTAGCAGCAACAGCTGCAATCAAGCGTTTGTGATAACTGGCAATGAGTCATTTACAGTGCTGTGAAGGAATTTTGGCCCACTCATCTTTGCAGAATTGTAATTCAGCCACATTGGAGGATTTTTGAACATGAACCACCTTTTTAAGGTCATGCCACAGCATCTCAATCAGATTCAGGTCAGGACTTTGACTAGGCCACTCAAAAGTCTTCTTTATGTTTTTCTTAAGCCATTCAGAGGTGGACTTGCTGGTGTGTTTTGGATCATTGCCCTGCTGCAGAACCCAAGTGCGCTTCAGCTTGAGGTCACAAACAGATGGCTGGACATTCTCTTTCAGGATTTTTTGGTAGACAGCAGAATTCATGGTTCCAATGACAACAGCAAGTCTTCCAGGTCCTGAAGCAGCAAAACAGCCCCAGACCATCACACTACCACCACCATATTTTACTGTTGGTATGATGTTCCTTTTTATGAAATGCTGTGTTACTTTTACGCCGGATGTAATGGGATACACACCTTCCAAAAAGTTCAGCTTTTGTCTCGTCAGTCCACAAAGTATTTTCCCAAAAGTCTTGGGGATCATCAAGATGTTTTCTTGCAAAACTGAGACAAGCCTTTATGTTCTTTTTGCTCAGCAGTGGTTTTCATTTTGGAACTCTGCCATGCAGGCCATTTTTACCCAGTCTCTTTCATATGGTGGAGTCATGAACACTGACCTTAACTGAGGAAAGTGAGGCCTGCAGTTCTTTGGATGTTGTTGTGGGGTCTTTTGTGACCTCTTGGATGAGTTGTCACTGCGCTCTTGGGGTAATTTTGGTCAGCCGACCTCTCCTGGGAAGGTTCACCACTGTTCCATGTTTTCGCCATTTGTGGATAACAGCTCTCACTGTGGTTCACTGGAGTCCCAAAGCTTTAGAAATAGCTTTATAACTTTTTCCAGACTGATAGATTTCAGTCACTTTGTTCCTCATTTGTTCCTGAATTTCTTTGGATTGCAACATGATATCTAGCTTTTGATGATCTTTTGGTCTACTTCACTTTGCCAGGCAGGTCCTGTTTAAGTGATTTCTTGATTGAGAACAGGTTTGGCAGTAATCAGGCCTGGGTGTGGCTAGAGAAATTGAACTCAGCTTTCCAAAGATGTGATAAACCACAGTTAATTTATATTTTAACAGGGGGGCCAACCACTTTTTCACACGGGACCATATAGATTTGGATTTTTTTTACCCTTAATAATAAACACCTTCATTTAAAAACTGTATTTTGTGTTTACTTGTGTTATCTTTGTCTAATATTTAAATTTGTTTGATGATCTGAAACATTTAAGTGTGACAAACATACAAAAAAAAAAGAGAAATGAGGAAGGGGGCAAACACTTTTTCACACCACTGTATTACCTGCTTACCTGTACCACAGGCAAAGTACATGTGGGCAACCACAGATGGGGCCAACATGGAACCTGTGGACAAACCCATCATGGGGCCCACATGGGCATGCTGGCTGGGATGTATGGTGGATAGAACGGTTGACGGATCCAATCTGTTAGGAAAAGGTAAGAACGAATCCTTGGAGATGTTGAGGTTAGGAGTGAAAATGAGATTTTGGTTGATTGTTCCTACAGTTTCCACCTTCTGGGGAAAAGGTGAGGAGGAAGGCATGAGAGTTCTTCAGGTAGGCACACAGGAATGGAGAGCACACCATTAACTGGCATATGAGTCTAACAATCCCAAAGTGAGACAATGGGAACTACCCACTATGCAGCTGATGAGACACAGGTGGTTAATTAGTGCAGCTGAACAACATCAGGTAATCAAAACCGTGTGCGCAAACCTGAGACATTACAGCTGAAATTGTTATGTAAAAATAATTAAGTTTATCATTCGGATGGTAAATGTACTAGCAGTGGAGAAATAGTTGAAGTAATACGGCAATTATTACAGAACCACTATCCAGACAAGCAGAAAGCTTAAAGATGATCTATACTGAAATGATAAAAATAGCAGTAAATCCCGCTCATCCTACTTGAGTTCATAAGAGTGCAATTGTCATATTCTTGGTGCAGAACGTTGAAAATGACATGTGATAACAATTGTATAAAAAAACTGAATAGTTAATTCACAAATCGTGAATTGTACACATATTTATTTATTTAGCGAATGCAAAGTCCTTAAGCCAAGCAGTTGCCTCCTGGTTTGCTGTATGGAGGGTGTGTAATCCTCCTTCCAGTCTTTGGAGCGGGCAAGCCTCTATGATGTGTTCCATAGTTTGCTCCTCTCCACATGCGCACAGTGGGCTTGGGCTACTGCCCCATCTGTGAAGGCTGGCCAAGCAGGGGCCATGTCCAGTCCTGAAGCGATTGAGTGTAGACCACTGTCTCCTTGGGAGGTTGGTGCCCGGGACCTGTTGGTTGGGGTTTATCACCAGCTGTTTGTTTGGGACCTCCTTGGTTTCCCATTCCTCTTGCCAAGCTGTCTGGATGGTAAAGTCAGCTGGGGGAGGGTTTTTCCAAATCGGCCGTCTGGATGAAAGTCGGGCAGTGGGTGGGGTGTAGATATCTGCATGGATTGGTAAGTGAGGAAAATCTTTAACTTTTTGGAGCATCCTTTGAGTTAATGCTGCTCGCCGGATGTGTGGAGGGGCTATGTTTGACAGTACAGAGAGCCAGGGGAGTGGTGTTGAGTGGATTGTTCCAGTTATAGTTCTCATGGTTGAGTTGAGCTGGGTGTCTACATGGTGTGTGTAAGATGACCTGGACCAGACAGGGGCACAATATTCTGCTACAGAGTATGAAAGGGCCAGTGCTGAGGTGCGCAGGGTGGCGACTGCCGCCCCCCATTTTGCACCAGCGAGCTTGCAGAGCAGGTTGTTTCGTACTTTCACCTTAGCAGCCGTCCCCTTTAGATGTTCCTTGAAGGATAAGGTCCTATCAAGGGTCACTCCAAGATAAGTTGGATTTGGGGCATGCTTAAGCTTGAGTCCGCTCAGGTGGATGTTTAGTTCTCTGGCAGCTTTTGCATTGTGGAGATGAAATACACTGGAGACGGTTTTTGCTGGGCTTGGTTTTAGGCGCCAGATTTTGCAGAACTGGTCCAGTTTAGCAAGATCTTCCGTGAGCACCCGTTCCAGTGGTTCAAAGTCTGGTGCTTGGAATGCCAAACAGATGTCGTCTGCATAGATGAATTTGCGGGATTTTGTAGTAGGCAGGTCGTTTATGTAGAGGTTGAACAGAGTTGGAGCTAGAACTGAGCCTTGTGGGAGTCCGTTTTTCTGCATTCTCCATGCACTTGTGTTCTGACTGAGGTGGACTCTGAACCTTCGGTTGGTCAGCAGGGTTTTTATAATTGCTGTTGCCCAAGCAGGGATCGCCTTTATAAGTTTCAGGAGGAGGCCTTTGTGCCAGACCGTATCATAGGCGGCTGTAAGATCGAGAAACACAGCCCCTGTCTTCAGTCTGCTCTCGAAGCCATTTTCAATGAAGGTGGTTAGGGCCAGTACTTGTTCTCCTGTACTGCGGTCCTTGCGGAAACCTGCTTGATCCACACTTAGAATATCCTCTATTTCTGGGGAAATGCGTTGCAGTATTAGGCGCTCCATGATTTTGTAAGGAACGCTGAGTAGGGAGATTGGGCGGTAGCTTGCTGGTAGTTTGTGGTCTTTGCCAGGTTTTGGGATGGCAATGACCTTTGCTGTCCGCCATTTCTTTGGGATCGAGTTCGTTTGTGTGATCCTTGTGTAGAATTGTGTCAACCAGGTTAGGGCTCGGGGGCCAAGATTCTTCATGAATTCTGGGAAGATGTTATCGTATCCTGCTGCCTTTCCACATTTCAGGCCCTGTAGGACTTTCTCCAGTTCAGCAGCCTCGAAGGGTTCAGGGTTCGTTTCCTCTACAGGCATTTTTTGGTGTTTTTTTAGCTCAGTTGTAACTGCTCTTCTGGTGTCTTTGTCTTGGGGTGCTTTGGCGATAGTCAGTAGGTGGGATGCAACTTGGTTGGGTGTGACGGATGCTCGGCTTTGGCTAGGGGGCTTCTGTGCAGCTCCTAGGCGACGGATGAGGCTCCAACATTTCCTGCTAGAGTGGGTAAAGCTCCGGTCAGCAACTGTCTCCTCCCATTTCTTTCGCCGGGCTGTATTTAGCGATTCAATGAGATGGTCTGCTATCTCTGGGTCCCCTGATGTTTGATAGGATTGTAGGAGGGCAGCACTTTCTCCGTCCAAACATGGGACATAGAGGGGTCGGTAGCCTCGTGGGATTGCAGTATTGTACACATAGAACATGTTGTTATCCATCCATCGTTGTTGATAATGACCTTGTAATCCTATTGATCAGTTGACAGTTGACGGTGAGTCCTGAGATGACTGATCAGTCCAATTTTGGCACAGAATGTCCTGGCACATGTGGGGCAGGCATGCATCATCACGTTAGCTAATGTGCTGGGCTGTCTAGTCTTGCGCAGTTTGCGCTTGGCTTTGGCTCCAGCAGTACGTCTGGCTTCGAGATTTCTGCAGCCACCCTTAATGCTCATATACCAGGCCAAGCGGTCTTGTGCTAGTGTTTCCCAGGAGGCCACGTCTATATTGAGGGATTTCAGAGAGGCCTTCAGGGTGTCCTTGTAGCGTTTCTTTTGTCCCCCTCTCAGCCTTTTTCCTTCTGAGAGTTCCCCATAGAACAGCTGCTTTGGAATGCGTTCATCAGACATCCTGACAACATGACCTGCCCACCTGGCTTGCGCTCTTATTAGCATGGTGTGGACCATTTCCATTTTAGCTCGCTCAAGGACTTCTGCATCGGGTACCTTGTCCTCAGACTCAGACTCAGACTCAGAAAAGATTTATTGCCAAGTACATTAACAGATCACTGATAACATACAAGGGATTTGACTTGACACAGAAAACGACCTGCATTTCCGGTGACACGGCTGCATCTGTGAACGCGCCTGTCAACAGAAGGGTACAGGAAGTATGGGAAGAAAGGATAATACAATAGGAAGGAGCAAAAAAATCATTGATTGTCAGAATAGTGGTCATATATGATCAATATTATGATTACAAGAAAAAAAAAGCCCTCAATGCACAGTCAGCAGACAAAAAAAATTCACAAAGACACAGAGAGAGCAGTGAGTGAATCATCTTTATCATCAGTTTTGTGAATCAGTATGAGTGTAATGTTGAATGTAGGTGTTTGTATCAGTTAAGAACAACAAGGACTCTTTGGTAGGAGATGTTTTGTCTAACTGCTGGCATTGTCCTTGAGCCATGCAGCTGCCTGTCCAAAGGCCGTGAGCTCAATGTTTTGAAAACAAAAAGCTGCAGAAGATCAGGAGGATTTTTGTGAGGGAGTCAGATTTCGTCGAATAGTACTGATCACAGAGAGAAAAAACTTTATATTCTCTTACAGATTCAGTACTTAATCCTTCATTGCTGGACGTTGAATCCTTCATGGATGGCTCTAAGCGTAATCATGATGTAATCCACCTTCCGAGACAGTTCTCCATTTGCCGCTATCAGAGTCCTCTCCATTTTTTGAATTTGATGGTTGAACCTCGCCTGGCCAGCATTTTGATAGGTTGTGTCCATCTTCATCAATTTGCGGTACACCAGGACAATCCCAGATCCAATCAGAACGATCCCAATCACCATTACTACGAAGACGTACAAATCTTCTACATCTTCGATGGAAAGATCAGTCAGGCACAAGAGTTTCCAATTACTTGTTTCCCGTAAATAGCCCGCAGCAGCCGTTCCTGCGGGGCAAACAACCTCCCCCGGGGCACTTTTCCTTGTTGAAAAGATAGTGTCAATTGCGTTCAAAGCCCAGCTTATTAATTCCATAATTTCTTTCGATAATCAGCAGTAAAGACACGCAGACAGACGACAGCAAGCTGGGATCCAGTTAGTTAGGGGAGGAAGAGATAAGTCAGAGCAGGAGTGAAGAAAAAAGGCGTCTGCTCTCTTTGGAGGGCGGAAGTGAACCCTGCCAGTTGATGCTGAAGATCGTTCGAAGACAGGTGAGGTGGAAACGGTTGAGCTGTCTGGCATGCCTTGCATATACCGTCCATGTTTCACAGGCATAGAGGAGTGTTGGGAGCACAACAGCACGGTGGACCTTTAGCTTCATTTCTAGGCTATTGCCCCATCTTTCCCATGAAATTTTGCAGAGTCTGTCGAATGCAGTGCTGGCCTTGGCTATTCTGTGGTTGACTTCGGTATCTATTGTTACAGACTGGGAGAGGGTGCTACCTAGGTATGTGAATTGGCCTACAACTTGCAGTCTCTGCCCCATCACTGTAATAGTTGGTTCTGCCTGTTGGCCATTTGGAGCTGGCTGGTGCATAACTTCGGTCTTCTTGGTGCTGATGGTGAGGCCGACATTGTCACATGCCATGGAGAATTTGTCCATGCTTGACTGCATCTCACACTCTGAGCTATCATTTAAGGCACAGTCGTCAGCAAAGAGGAAGTCCCTCAGTACAGTCTCTTTTACCTTGGTGATAGCCTGGAGTCTTCTTGGGTTGAAGAGCCTTCTATTCTGCCTGTACCTGAGGCTTATCCAAGTGGTGCTATTCTGAAAGGCATCAGTGAGCATGGCTGAGAACATCATACTGAACAAGGTGGGTGCGAGCACGCAGCGTTGTTTAACGCCATTCGTGACTGGAAAAGCCTCTGATGTCTCATTGTTGTCTAGGATCCGTGCATTCATGCCATCGTGCAACTGGCGCACCATCAGGATGAATTTGTCTGGGCAGTCAAACTTTGACATTATCCTCCATAGTCCCTGGCGTTTTGGTGAGGTCAACAAATGTGGCGTAGAGCTCGCGGTTTTGTTCTAGACACTTCTTCTGGAGTTGACGAGCAGCAAAGATCATGTCCACAGTCCCTCTACCCTTACGGAAGCCACATTGTGATTCTGGCAGCAGGCCTTGTTCTAGGTGAGTGATCAGACGATTTAGCAAGAGTCTTGCGAGGACCTTACCAGCTATGGAGAGTAACGAGATACCTCGATGGTTGTCGCATACTTGTCTGTTGCCCTTTCTCTTGTACAAGTGGACAATTGACGCATCCTTGAGTTCCTGAGGAATGGTGCCTTGGTTCCAGAAGGACCGGAACAGTTCAGTCAGCTTCTCAAGGAGTGCTGGGCCACCTGTCTTGTGTATCTCAGCTGGAATGGCGTCTGACCCTGGTACTTTGCCACTTGATAGTTGGCCAACAGCCTTTTGGACTTCAATGACAGTAGGAAGTTCATCCATGGCATCGTTGATCTCAACCTGGGACATCCTGTCGATTGCTTCATTGTTTATAGTAGAAGGCTGGTTCAGGACTCGTTCAAAATGTTCAGTCCATCTTTGGAGGATTTGGGTCTTCTCTGTCAGGAGGGTTGAACCATCTGAGCCCAGAAGTGGGGAGCTTCCTTATGGCTTGGGTCCGTACAGGGCATTGAGAGACTCGTAAAATCATTTTGAGTCATTCCTGTCTGCGTCGCCCTGGATTTCATCTGCCTTGGCACTCAGCCATGAGTCTTGCATCTCTCGAACTTTGAGTTGTACTGTCCTGCGTGTGCTGGTGAAAGCCACCTTCTTTGAGACGGATGAGGGATTGTTTTGATGGGCACGATGATGGCTATGCTTCTCCATTAGTAGAGCTTTGATTTCCTCATCATTTTCATCAAACCAATCATGCTTTTTCTGTGTTGAGAGGCCCAGAACTTTCTGTGGAGATGAGTAGACAGTGTTCCTGAACAACACCCAGTCTTTTTCGGCATTGGCTGTGAATCTCAGATCTGCAAGTTCGCGTTCCAGGTCTTCCGTGAATGCATTAGCCTTGGAGTACGTTTTCAGTTGGGAGACATCAAGCCATTTCATGTTATTCTTGTCCCCCTGTGGCCTTCTCTTAGGTCTGATGTGCAGTTTCATCCTGGAGACAATAAGCCTGTGGTCGATCCAGCAGTCAGCACCACACATGGCCTTTGTGACTCTGACTTCCTGCTTATCTTTTTGCCAGATGATGACATAGTTGATGAGGTGCCAGTGTTTGGAGTGGAGGTGCCTCCATGAGGTTTTGTTTTGAGTGGGCAGGTGGAAGACAGTATTTGTGATGAGGAGGCTATGTTTGGCACAGGTCTGTAGCAGGAGAAGGCTGTTGCTATTGCACTTGCCCACTCCATTTTTGCCTATGATGCCTTCCCAGGCAGAACTGTCCTGTTCTACTCTGGCATTGAAGTCCCCGAGCAATATGAGCTTGTTGTTGTGCTTCACAGTAGACAGGAGAGCATCAGGTTCTTCGTAGAACTTGTTTTTAGTCTCATCAGGGTTTGTCATCGTTGGTGCATAGGCACTGATGAGAGTAGCCTGCTTGCTGTCCTGCAGTGGAAGCTGCATTGTCATGAGGTGGTCATTCACGCCCTTTGGGAGGCTGGAGAGTTTGCTCACAAGGTTGTTCCTCACAGCAAAACCAACTCTTGCTTTGCGGTGCTCATCTTTGCTACGGCCACTCCAGAAGAATGTATATCCACCTCCTGACTCATTTAACTGACCTTCTTCTGCAAGCCTGGTTTCACACAGAGCTGCAATGTCAATGTTGTATCTTGCAAGCTCCCTGCTAACTAGAGCTGTTCCTCTTTCAGGTCGATCAGCTGACGGGTTGTCTAAAAGTGTGCGCACATTCCATGTGACAATGTTGAGTGGTGTCACCTTTTTCTTTCCTCTGTTGTTTCTACCGCTAGTGTGGGATCCTCTCCAGCCACGGTAAGGCACATTTTCTAGCCCCTTCCTCATATTGTGGAGGTGAGCAGTGCAATCCTTAAAAGGGCTGCTCAATCACTCAGACACCGAACCCCGCTGCTGCTTCTGTCAGTGAGGAGCGATCATTAGGCCTGAGCCGCCTGTGTGCAGGTCCATGACTACAGCTGCCAGTGTATCCTCACCTGCTGCTTTGCCACTCGCCCATTGCCGCAGGACTTTTGAAACGGATTGATGGATTGACTACACTTGCGCTAGAAAATTGGATTAAAGTGAGGGAGAGTTGCGCAGCATCAGCCTCACTCTCTCTTCCAGGGTCATCTGATTCCAGTGGCAGGACGTAGTCGAGACGGCTGGAGATGACACTGGATGCAGGAGTTGCCGGAGTCTTGGCAGAATTTGACCATGACTCCGCCTACGGGGCTCCACTCCAATATTTCTGTCAGGGTTGATTCCCTTAGCCTTATGCTATCCCTAGCACTCACAGGGCAGTGAGACTATTTGACCCATAGCTGGGGGTCTGTTCATGGGCATCAGGACGTGTCCACACACTGGTGGGCCTGGCATGCCACATGTCTGGGGGCAGACCTCCTCCGAGTCCCTTGCAATTTGGCTTGAGCCCGCAAGGTGCTTAGTTTACGTGCGTCGCCACAAGAAGGCATTGCATAGGGCTTGTCTACTGAGAAGCTATGCACTGGCAGGGAAGACTTACGCACTCGGCTTCCTTTTCGCAATAGCTAGCCAGCGGCAGAGGCTGAAAGCGAGAGGTGACAAGCACACAGACACACAGCGCACCGCACTAGACACATCAATAGACCATTTTGACACACATAGAGCACACATAGAACATGTACAATTAATATGGTAAAACTATGAGCTATGGTATGTATCTGAGACCATCTTCATTTTCGTTGTTAAAGGTGGCAGTTTACATTCACATCTGAGGAACTATGTCAGCACTCAGGTTTTGTCTATTCAGAGAGAGCAGTCACTTTGCTGCAGTGGAAAGGGAATTTACCCACCAGATCATGGTGTTGTAGTGAATACCAACATGGCTGCAATGCAATCATAGACACAAGGAGCAGACAGTATTGCAGATAGCAGAGTAATGTTTTTTTTTTTTAAACAGCAGTTCCACAAATGCCATTTGTTAGAGGACAGTAAGAAGGAACAGCAGATGGCTGCATGATTCTTGTTTGAGTTATTTTGCTCCGACAGAGAAATTGTTCAGTGACTGTATCAACACTTCAATGTTACCCAGTGCCACAGTGACTATAATATACAGGTGCAACTTAACAAATTAGAATATCATCGAAAAGTTAATTTATTTCAGTAATTCAATTCAAAAAGTGAAACTCGTAGATTCATTACACACAGAGTGAGATATTTCAAGTGTTTGATGATTATGGCTTACAGCTAATGAAAACCCAAAATTTAATTTCTCAGAAAATTAGATATTACATAAGATCAAATAAAAAATAATGGCCTTTTAATAGAAATGTTGGCCTACTGAAAATTATGTCCATGGACAAACTCAATACTTGGTCGGATCGCCTTTTGCATGCATTACTGCATATTGCGGCATAGCAGGAAGGCCATCAGCCTGTGGTACTGCTGAGGTGTTATGGAGGCTCAGGTTGCTTTGATAGAGGCCTTCAGCTCATCTGCATTGTTGGGTCTGGTGTCTGTCATCTTCCTCTTAACAATACTCCATGGATTTTAGGTCAGGAAACTTTGCTGGCCAGTCAAGCACAGTGATACCATGGCCATTAAACCAGGTATTGGTACTTTTGGCAGTGTGGGCAGGTGCCAAGTCTTGCTGGAAAATGAAATCAGCATCTCCATAAAACTTGTCAGCGGAGGGAAGCATGGAGTGCTCTAAAATTGCCTGGTAGATGGCTGCACTGACTTTGGACTTGATAAAACACAATGGATCAACATCTAACAGTACCTAACTGTCATGATTGGCTATTATTTGACAGCTCACGTCCAGGGAGCAGCACCAAAGGAAGCACACAGAGACACAGAGTGACAAGTTTGATGTTGAATTTTATTAACTGCAAGAAAACACCTCCGCAAGAGAAAACCGCCACTCGCCAGGGAAAGCACACAGCCTAAAATGAGAGACAAGAGCAGGTGAATTAGGAGGGAGGCTAGACAAAGGAAGAACAGGACCACACTCATGTGGGAAGAATCGAGGACCCGGCAGAGGAACCCAGCACTTACGGCGAGCCTCCTGACGGGACAGGATGGCACAGGAGCACTGGGAGAGGTGTGTGACCGGGCGACGACAGTCGCTGATGAAATGTTGATGGCGGGGCAGGTGAGAGCACAACAACCCTGGAGACACACCACCAAGGAGGTAACAACCTGAAACAAAAAGCACAAGATTAAACATTTTTTCTGGATTAGATAGTTTAAGGTCTAGCAGCTGATACAGGTAGGTTACCCAACGAGCCAGCGCCGAGATGTTGAAAAAAGGTCCATTTAAGCGCTGGCAGATCAGAGGAGCAGGTGCGTCTCATCACGCAGGTGGAGATAATCACTTGCAGAGAAGGTGAAGGTCGAACCCGACGGGCAGGGAAGGAGTGCGCTCACCAGACCATGACACTAACAGTACCTCTTAATAAAAAAGTAAATAAATATAACTTCATCCTTCAAAAAATTGGAGTCACTCGTTTCTGCAAATTTAACCTTACTCAAAAATACACATTTGCAGTAGTAACTCAGTTGCTGTGAGTATACTTGAATTTTGGGGGCATTTTAAGTATTAGTGACATAATTCCAGGTTGTTGCATTTACTCATTTCATCTGAGTTAACTTCAATATTGCTAATAAAGGACTGCTGACATTTGTTCTTTAGTCAGGGTTTGAAATCACCAGGCTGTGCTCCATTAAACTAATAATCAAGATAATTTTGCATTCCTTTAAAAGGACACCACTAAGTTTAGAACTTCATAGAGGTGCAGTCTTGTAATCCTTGGTTAGTCAGCATACACAAAGTTAATCAACTACTTTGATAATGGCATAATTAAAGTAAAGTTTCATTTTTTTGTATTGGGGGGGGGGACATTTGGTCATTGGGCGTGGCCAAATCTCAACACATTTTTTGGTCTCTGACTCATTTAACTCCTTTCAGAAGCCAAAGTGAACTAATGTCACCCAACGTTTACTGCCGTCAGACCTCAGAGGCCGAGATTCTCATCGCTGCAGTGGAGATGAAACAGCTTATAATGCTTTTCTTTTTACTTTCTTTAACACAGCAATCAAAACTTACTTGTATTATAGTTACAATACAAGAACACATTACAAAAAAACATGCATATTGTTGTAGTAAGATAAGATAAGATAAGATAAGCCTTTTTTAGTCCTACAATGGGGAAATTACAGGATTGCAGGAACAAAGGGATAGCAGCACTCAGTGCAGTAGTAAATAAGATAATAAGATAAGAAAGGGTTAATATACAGTAAATATACATATGCACACAGTTGTATACACAGTGCAGGAGCATTGCAGTTAGATGGTATTAACAGCATTAGTTTGTTAAATTACCCGGCAATATATAAATATAGACCCAGACGGTATATTTCACATTTCAATTCAATTCAATTCAACTTTATTTATATAGCACCATTTCACAACAACAGTCATCTCATAGCACTTTCAACTGTAGGGGAAACCCCCACAGTTGCAGAAAAACCCCAGCAATCTGTGAGCAAGCGCTTGGCGACGGTGGAGAGGAAAAACTCCCTTTTAACACGAAGAAACCTCCAGCAGAACCAGGCTCAGGGAGGGGCAGTCATCTGCTGCGACTGGCTGGGGGGTGAAGGGATAGAGAAGATGAAAAGAACAAACATGTTGAGAGCAAACAGCATGATGGGGACTCCATCTATGGGAGAGAGCAAACAGATGTTAATGACCAGCAAAAAATAAATATTTCATTAAGAGTGAAGAAAGGAGTGAAGCCCAATGCATTATTGGAGGTCCCCTGGCTATCTAAACCTATTAGCAGCATAAGTAAGGGAGGGTTCAGATACACATGATCCCTCCCTAATTGTAGGCTATATCAAAAAGGAAGGTTTTAACCCTATTCTTAAAAACAGAGATCGAGTCTGACTCCCAAATCCAGATTGGCAGCTGGTTCCACAGGAGAGGAGCTTGATAACTGAAGGCTCTGCCTCCCATTGTACTTTTGGAGACTCAGGTATTATAAGTAATCCTGGATTTTGGGAGCGTAGTGCTGCTCTGTTAGGACAATACGGTAGGATCAGATCTTTTAAATAAAAAGGGGCCTGATTGTTTAGAGCTTTGTAAGTAAGAAGAAGGATTTTAAACTTAATTCTAAACTCTATGGGAAGCCAATGAAGGGAGGCCAGAACCGGAGAGATATGATCTCTCTTTCTAGTACCTGGTAAAACTGTTGCTTCAGCATTTTGAATCAACTGAAGACTTTTTAAAGATATTTAAGGACAACCTGATAATAAAGAGTTACAATAATCTAATCTAGAGCTAACAAAAGTGTGGATCAGTTTCTCAGCATCACTCTGAGACAAGATGTTCCTAATCTTGGCAATATTACACAAATGATAGAAGGCAGTCTTAGAAACAAATTTAATATGTGAATTGAAAGACAGGTCTTGATCAAAAATAACTCCAAGTTTCCTTACAGAGCTATTAAGAGAAAGAGTAACCGCATCCAAACTAAAAGTTTGATTTGGAATGGTATTTCTAAGGCTTTTTGGACCAACAAGAATGACTTCAGTCTTATCTCAATTTAATAGCAGGTAATTGCAAGACATCCAAGCTTTGATTTCCTTAAGACAGGCATCTAACTTGGCTAATTGATTACTATCATCTGGCTTCATTGACAGATATAATTGTGTGTCATCTGCATAACAATGAAAATGTATACAGTGATTTCTAATAATGTTGCCTAACGGAAGCATATATAAACTAAAAAGAGTAGGGCCTAGCACAGATCCCTGTGGAACTCCATGACTGAGCTTTGAGTTGAAAGAAAACTCATTATTGACATGAACAAACTGGAACCTATCAGATAAATAAGATCTAAACCACTGCAATGAAGTTCCATTAAGTCCAACATAGCGTTCTAATCTATCAAGTAGAATATTATGATTGATAGTATCAAAAGCTGCACTAAGGTCTAAAAGAACAAGAACAGAAACAAGTCCATTATCAGATGCGATAAGGAGGTCATTAGTGACCTTCATTAAGGCTGTTTCAGTACTATGATAGATTCTGAACCCAGATTGAAACTCTTCAGGTAAACCATTTCCCTGCAGGTGGTTAAATAATTGCGTAGCAACAACTCTTTCTAAGATTTTTGAAATGAAAGGCAGATTAGAGATTGGTCTATAGTTAGCTAAAACTCCTGGATCCAGCGATGGCTTTTTGAGTAAGGGTTTAATTACAGCTGTTTTAAAAGCCTGCGGTACATGGCCTAAAGTTAATGAAGAATTGATTATTTGAAGAATAAAGCTACCAATAAGTGGGAAGACTTCTTTAAATAACCTGGTAGGAATAAGGTCTAAAAGACAAGTTGAAGGCTTGGATGAGGAAATTATTTTGTCTAACTCTGAAAGGTCAATTGAAGTAAACTCATTCATTCATTCATTCATTCATTCATCTTCTTCCGCTTAATCCTTTTCTGGTCGAGGGGGGGCTGGAGCCTATCCCAGCGTCTTTTGGGCGAGAGGCAGGGTACACCCTGGACAGATCGCCAGTCCATCGCAGGGCCAACACAGAGAGACAGACAACCATTCACTCTCACAGTCATACTTAAGGACAATTTAGAATCCCCAGTTTGATGCCAATTAACCTAACTTACATGTTTTTGGCATGTGGGAGGAAACCGGAGAAATCCCGGAGTAAACCCACGCAGACACGGGGAGAACATACAAACTCCACACAGATCACTGTTGGTTGGGGGCTGGGATCGAACCCAGGATCCCCCGGCCAAGGGTGAGTTGCTGTGCTGCCGCAGTGCTAACCACTCCTCCACCGCACTGCCCTGGAGTAAACTCATCCAAACAAATATCAGTTGAAGGAGTTGTAGTAGTTACTGTATTTAAGTTAACGGTGGGAAGAATCTGATTGATTTTATCTCTGATGGATGAAATTTTATTATTGAAAAAGTTCCTAAAGTCTTCAGTAGTAAGCTCTAAGGGAATGCTGGGATTGACAGAGTTCTGACTCTTTGTCAGCCTGGCTACAGTGCTGAAAAGAAACCTAGGATTATTCTTGTTCTCTTCTATTAATGCAGAATGATAACTCGTTCTAGCTTTTCTAACAGATTTTTTATGAATTAAAAGATGATTTCTCCATGCTAAATAGATTTCATCTGAATTAGTGGAGCGCCATTTTCTTTCTAATTGACGAGTCTTCTCTTTTAAGCTACGAGTTTCTGTGTTGAACCAAGGAGTTAGAAATCTCTGATTATCAGAGTTTTTCTTTTTTAAAGGGGCCATCAAGTCTAGAGTCTGATGCAGAGAAGCTGTAACACTATCTACCATGCTATCAATTACAGAAGGAGCAAGCTGTCTACAGCTTATTTCCGTTGTGTTGACACATGGCATAGAGGAAACAATCTGCATAAATTTGGTAACAGCATCATCTGAGAGGCATCTACTGTAGTAATATTTTTCTTTAGGAGCCATATAATCAGAAATAGTAAAATCAAAGGTTAACCTGTTGCACTTCGGTGTATCGCGGGCGGGCACGTCTCTGCGTCCTAGAGCGCACGAGGGCACCCTAGTACGCACACTGCGTCCTAGGGCGCACTGAAGAAAAAAACCCCTGCATTTCCGTTCTTCCACTACAGACACAGCCGCGAACAGAAAGCCAAAGGAGTGCTTTGATTGGTTTAGATGTGATTGACCTCTCATTCGACTAATAAGAGCCTTGAATTGGGTTTCTGAAACCTTGAAGAACCAATGACTGAAAACCTAACAAGAAGGACTCGCCTACCAACGGCTGCGAATACAGCCAGCCAATTGAAGCACAGAAGTTCGAAAGCTGTTTTGTGTAAGGCTGGGTGAAGAGAGACTGACTGCTGCAGCAGATGAAAAAAGGACCTGCAGGAAGAACCGCCACAGACCCAGCAGCGCTGAGACCACCCACAAGTGCGACCTGTGTGACAGGGACTGCCATTTGCGCATTGGCCTGTTCAGCCACAGGCGGTGCTGTCCCAGCAGAATAGACGTTTAGGATTCTCTTCCATGGTCATCATAGACCGTCCACATGCTGTTGTGGACAGGTAAGTGTTATAAGCTAAATTATTCTTTATCCCTGAAAATTGTAATCAAAAATGACTTTTGACCGATCGGTAAATTACAACTGTGCGTAGTAGACCGCGGCGCACGAAGTCCGAAGTCCGTGCGCCGTGGTATACGGTTCGTGCGCCGCGCCAGGACCGTGAACGCCCCACCCTACAGAAGAGTAGCGGGGGGGGGGGGGGTACTGTGTGCCGCGGTCGCCACATCGCCACATGACTGTTCTGTCATGTAGCGATGGCCGATGTCCGTCCTCTGTAGCGGGGGGGGGGGGGGGGGAGTTGTTATCTTCTACATTACAAATATTTTAGAATAATTTTTAGTGCGCTGTAGGTTATTTTTTCTTGTAAAAAAAAAAGCCACACATTTTTTACGTGGCATGCTTCTTTGTGTGTGGGGGCTTGTTTGTTCATTCATTCATGAATGAATCAATAAACACCCCCCCCCCCACACACATACACACAGCCCTGAGTGTCACCTTTTATTAGAGCCCAAGACGAAGCTTCTATATTGAATCATTCAAAAGTTACAGACGTTTTTCCAAACTGTGCCATTTGGCACAATTTGGCACAGTTCAAAAACGCCTGGGAACTACCTGAGAACAAAGCTGTGTAATATATTCATTTTTTGTGGTATTGTTACAAAATTTTGACCTCAGCTGGATAACACTTGGTTCTACGTTTCTGTTGCATTTTCCAGCCCGGATCTGAAGCTATGTGTTATTTGCAAGCATTTGTATCCAAAAAAACCACCCAGGCGAAATTTATTTTCTTCAAGTTCAGTATGTTTAGATGACTGTTACTCAGTGGCAGGAGCACTTAGATAGATTATGACTGTTTTGCCAAAAAATTCAAAGTGTTTTCTTTTAAATGAGACCAACCCCATGAAGATGCTGCAAAGGGTTGAAGAACAGCTTTTGATTTACTTTGGGTACATTATTTTTTGGCGTTTTTAGGGAAATTGACCAGAGTGCAAGGGGTTAACAGACAATGGTCTGACAGTACCAGTATACCAGTATCTGACAGTACAGTATTTCTATGCCATATGTCAGAACAAGGTCCAACATATGGTGGAGAAAATGGGTAGAATTTCCTACTTTCTGAGAAAACCCCATCGAGTCCAATATTGAATTAAATGCCAGGCAGTCCCCTACTATAATTATTCCATTTGATTTCAGCACTAAATCAGCTAAGAATTTCGCAGTTTCTGATAAAAACTCTGAGTAGGTTGATGGAGGACGATAAACTATGGCAAATAAAATTGGGTTCAGCCTAAAATTGCTAAAATGCCCAATACTGAGGACCAGGCCCTCAAAGGAATGATAACGTGTTTTTTGCTTTACATTAACTAATAATTTGGAATGGTAAATTGTTGCTACTCCTCCTCCATGACCAGAACTTCTGGGATTTTGACAGTTTAAATAACCAGAGGGAGTTGATTCATTTAAACCAACATAATCCTCTTGTCCTAACCAAGTCTCTGTAAGGGATATTAAATCAATCTGATGATCAATTAACAGATAATGGACTAACAGAGACTTGGGAGTTAGAGACCTAATGTTTAACAAACCACATTTAATTTTTAAATTATGAGGAGGAACAGAGGCCAAATCATTCAATTTAGAGGCTTCATGTTTAATTTGAGTTTTACCAACTTTTTGTTTAATCACTTTGGGATGCTTATACAGTGATCCCTCACTTATCGCGGTTAATGGGGTCCAGAACCGACCGCGAAAAGTGAAAAACCGCAAAGTAGCGTCACCCCCCCCATTTTTTACATACATTTTTTTTGTGTATATATAATATCAATAAGTGTATATTAACCCTATAAATGCATATGTTATCATTACAACATTAAAGAATAGTTTGAAACATGTAAATAAAATATTAATAATATAAATAATATACATAAAATAATGTATAAATAATATAAATAATACGTACGTTCATTTTCTCACTCTCTCGACGGGAAGGCGTAGAGGCAGCAGGAGGAGGCGTAGAGGCAGCAGCGACGTCTCGGCCAATCAGCTTGCGAGATTCCCGAGCCGAGCCAACACGAGAACAAAATCTCTTGGGGGGGGGATGCTGTCCAGCGAATCAGAGAGGTGGATTTTGAGTTGTGCCGGCTCTCCGTGTAGTCTCCCTGCCTTCTGCTAGCGCCCGGGCAACTTTTTTCTCAATTTTGAATTTTTGATGAATATTTTTGAAAAATCCACGATGCACTGAGGACGCGAAAGGTGAGGCGCGAAGTAGCGAGGGATCACTGTACATTATATTTTTGTTTACTTTGGAGGGAGCAGACAATGATTCTCTGATGGAGAAGACAGGGGCTAAGTTGAGGGGTGGCGGATGAAGAGGAGCTGCAGAGAGGCGTATAAGACTGCGACTCTGCTTCCTGGTCCCAACTCTGAGTTGTTACAGTTTTGGAAATTTGGATAAAAATGATGCCAGATTGTTAGATAAAAGGGACGCACTGTCCAAAGTGGGATGGACACCGTCACGTCTATTAAGACCAGGTTTTCCCCAGAATGAGCTCCAATTGTCAATGTGGCCTATGTTTTTAATGAACAGTGTTGATGCCACTCTTGATAATAATTGGAATTGGATAAGTTGTGCATTGGAGGGGGCAATCTCTATTGTGCAAAGCTGTGACGTTTAATATGGCCTCTATGAGGAGCACAGGTTTGATTGTAATGTCTGACAGCCGTAGGTAGGAAGGACCTGTGGAACCTCTCCCTCGAACACCGAGGGTGGCACAGCCTACTGCTAAATGAACTCTCCAGTGCGTTCAGCGTGTCCTGCATGGGGTGGGACTTGGACTCCTGCAGAGATGACCGCTAAGCTACCATCCTCCTATCTCCTATCTCCTATCTCCTCCATTGGGTCGAGGCAGCACCCTAGAACAGAGCTGGCTTTTTTGATCAGCTTGTTCAGGCTCTTCCTGTCAGCTGCCATGATGCCACTGCTCCAGCAGACCACTCAAAACGTGATTGCTGATGCCACCACAGAATTCTAGAAGGTCTGAAGGGTGCTCCCCACACTCTGAAAGACCTGAGTCTCCTCAGGAGGTACAGCCTGTGCTGTCCCTTCTTGTAGAGTACCCCACAATTAGTACCTAGTATCCCACAATTCAGCCACCAGGATGACTGGGAATGATGAGCTCCTGCAAGGCTGCACCAGCAAAATCAGCCTTATAAGAGATCATAGGACCATAGGGGCTGCGCTCCCCTTGCTTAACGACCTCAAAATCATCAGGATTCAAGTGTTTTAAGGAATGTGAGTCACTCTAGCCAGCACAAAAAGTGGTAATCATATGAAAATGGACATTTAGTCAGTTTAATCATTCGTAATCCTTTCATGTGAATTGAAGAGTATAACACACAGATAATGAAGATCATGTATTAATAATTGTATTAATCTTGTAACAATGAATTTTTAAAATGAGAATAGTTCATTGCTGTCATTTTTAAAAGAAAAAAGAAAGAAAAAGAAGCTGAATAATGTTCTAGCAAATAGGTGTCTAGCTGAATATTTGAGTCTAGCCCTAGAAATTACTAGTTTTATTGTGAACTTGGCCATACTTAACATATTCTAAATTGAAGAGATATGTGGACACTAGGAACGCTTAATGTATATTAACAATTATTAGACTGAGTGGTGTGAGCCGTCTGGTGGCCGGGGTGGTAACAGTTTGCTTACTGCTCTCCCTGGCTGTCCTGTCATTGTGTCCTGGGGCGGGGCGCTTTGCCCGCATTGCCTCCGGTGTTTGTGGCGCCGAGTATGGGTGTGTGTGGCTGTTCGGTGGTGGTGGTGGGTGCCATTGGCACGGGTTGGCAGCCGCGTTTCCATTGGTTTGCCCCAGGGTGACTGTGGCTGCAGGGGTAGCCTACCGCTGGCGATGTCTGTCTGGGGTGGATGGCTGGAGAGCTCACGGTGGGTGCTTTGGGATGTTGCGTGACATGTGGATTGCCGTATTATTATTATATATGTTTGTGTATGTGCATACAGGGTGTGTACAAGATGTGTGAGAGTAAAGGTGAGTATGCCTGCCCCATTGTGCCTGTGGTGCTGGTGAGCACTGGGGTACAACATTGGTGGGTTCTGGGTTACATGGCCTGGTGCCCCTCGCCCTGAGATGGAATCTGAGGACAGTGGGTGGTTTCGAGAGCCAGTTTGGGAGCTGGCTTCTGAGGGAAGATGGGTTCTCTCTGGGACCGCCCCCCCTCCCAGTCTTACCTCTCCCCACCCCAATTGTGGGTGGATCAGACATCTTATTGGATACACTAAGGGTTTTGGGGTGGGGTTGTGCCATACGTTGTTGGTGAAGAGGATCCCTTTGTCTACTACTGTGCTGTGGGGCCACCTTCACCTCAATTTTAATGGCACTGTAGACACTGAGGGGCTTGGGGCAATGGGAGCTCTGCTGCTGATAGCAATGGGTAGCAATGCCCTATCACACTAACCCCCCCACCACAATTTTAACTGCACTTTGGTAGTTCGCACACCTGCACCCAATCACACCACACAACTAACACTCATCCATCATGATTCGTTCATGGGGGGGTGGTGACCTGGGGCCTGTCATGTTGTCGTCATGCCAGGGCGCTACCATGAGTGAATACAGTGGTGTGAAAAAGTGTTTGCCCCCTTCCTGATTTCTTATTTTTTTGTATGTTTGTCAGACTTAAATGTTTCCAATCATCAAACAACTTTAAATATTAGACAAAGATACAAGTAAACACAAAATGCAGTTTTTAAATGAAAGTGTTTATTATTAAGGGTAAAAACAATCCAAACCAACATGGTCCTGTGTGAAAAAGTGATCCCCCCCCCCCGCCCCCTGTTAAAACATAAATTAACTCTGTCATAAACCTCCGTGTGCCACGGCTTGGCGCACGAGAGAGGAAATGAATAAACTCAAAAGTGAGAGTAGATAGTACACTTTTATTAACCACACAAAGGAAACAAACAGTCCAATTATCGCCGAATACAGTTCAGTTCAGCGACAGAAATACAGAGTGATGTAATGACTAGTTTTGGCCACTAAACATGCAGGGCGGCAGCCGAATGCTCAACAGCCTGGTCTAAATGGAGCCTCGTGCCACAGGGCTGCGTAAAGCACAAAAAGGAAAGGCGCACGGCCTCGTGCCACAGGGCTGCGGATTACAGGAGAAAAGGCGAAAAAGACACTTATGAAGCTGGAGCAGATCCGGGGCAAAACCAAGCAGTCCGGCGGAAAAGGGGTAGAAGCTGAGGCAGCCGCGAACACCCAGGTCGGGCTGCAGATGTTGGGCTGAGTACATGAAGGGAGTAGAACTTCATTCATGGGGAGGTTGCTGCCATGAACGAGGGTGAATGCCCCGACAATCTCTTTCCCCTGTGACAGTGCAGCTGATGGAGTTTGACAGGAAGAGGGGGTGTGCCCGAGCTGTCAGGAGGAAATTAGGTCAAGGCATAACGATGAGTCAGAATAAGATTTGGTCTCCAAACCCAGATTCATGACAAACTGTGATTTATCACATCTTTGGAAAGCTGAGTTCAATTTCTCTAGCCACACCCTGGCCTGATTACTGCCACACCTGTTCTCAATCAAGAAATCACTTGAACAGGACCTGCCTGACAAAGGGAAGTAGACCAAAAGATCATCAAATCTTATCATCTTATCTTATTATCTTATTTACTATTGCTCTGAGTGTTGCTATCCCTTTGCTCCTGCAATCCTGTAATTTCCCCATTGTAGGACTAATAAAGGCTTATCTCATTACAACAATATGCATGTTTTTTGTAATGTGTTCTTGTATTGTAATTATAATACAAGTAAGTTTTGATTGCTGTGTTAAAGAAAGTGAAAAAAGAAAAGCATTATAAGCTGTTTCATCCCCACTGCAGCTCTGAGAATCTCGGCCTCTGAGGTCTGACGGCAGTAAACGTTGGGTGACATTAGTTCACTTTGGCTTCTGAAAGGAGTTAAATGTGTCAGAGACCAAAAAAACGTTTTGAGATTTGGCCCAATGACCAAATGCCCCCCCCCATAAAAAAACATGAAAATTTGCTTTAATTATGCCATTATCAAAGTAGTTGATTAACTCTGTGTATGCTGACTAACCAAGGATTACAAGACTGCAACTCTTTGAAGTTCTTAAAGTGTCTGTGACATGATTTTGGAACTATGGATCATATTCACTATGAATTTATCTTCAGTCATCCATATAGTTGGTTCTGTTGACTTAGAATGCTAAATAAGTGGAAAAATATTTCCAGGTGACTTCAAATTTAGCGCTGTGTTGCACTAATGCAATCTCCTGAGACTTGACTCGTTTCCGGATATGATGTCATGAGGTGACGTTCCTCTTGGCTGATCGGTGTGCTGTCAATGAAAACAAACTGTTTAGCTTCTATGTCAGCGAAGAAATGCCGAAATGTGTGGCGGATGGGTGTTCTAATTGCTCCAGTGAACATATAAGCCTGTTCTTCTTCTTAAAAAAAATGGGCGAAGCAAGTACAGAGAACAAGGGACAAATGGCATCCAACACCATCTTCTGTACTCTGTAGCAATCATTTCACTGCAGACAGTTTTGAGGAGGTGCCTGCTATACAGGAATCTTTAGGCTTGAAAGTTCGTTACAAATGGGTTCTAAAACCGACGGCCATACCTACAGTTTTCAAACGAAAACCCACAGTTCAAGACGATATCAACATATCAAAACAGCACAGAGAAGCAACAGTGTCAAAACTTGCCCGGAAAAGAGTTTGTGTAATTGATTTTTTTTCCACATAAGGCAATCGTAATTTTATTATATTTTTTCTGCCGAAAGTAAAATCCTCCCCTATGAATTTTGAAGCCGAGTGTTGACTTTACTCCAAATGGAATGACTTTGTATTAAAAAAACGTTATATTACTTTTTTCAGTTTTCATTTTTATAAATCATGTTGCCTACCGAAACTGAATATCTGAGCTTTTTTTTTTAAATTTCCCCAAACACCCGATTGGGGAAATTTAGATCTACTGTATCTGTATATTACCATTCAGTGTTTTGGAGGCGACCGCTGTCCATCTCTAACCCTTCACATCAGACCCTTCATCCTCTGAAACGTGCGAGTCATCGTCGCTTCCCGAATGACATGGTTCAAATAAATAGGGTTGCAGTTCTTCAATCAACTTGCTCTTCTTCATCACTCGATCCTGCTTCTTCTTCAAAAACTATCGACAAATCGCTCAAATCTTTTCTGAAATCGCTCGCAACTTCCTCCGCTTCAGTGTACTCAGCCATGCTTGTTTACATCTTTGGTTCACCTCATTACATCACAAAATGGCAGCGGTGTTTGACCCAGTTTCGACAAACGAACATCGTAGTAGTCTGCATCACGATGTAATTTATGGTAGTATATGGGAAAAAAGTTTTTCAATTTTTTGTCTACACAGAATAAAAACACAGTAGTTCTTCTTTCTAATGATGTCTTGGTTGAACTGTCACAGACTCTTTAACTTAGTGGTGTCCTTTTAAAGGAACACAAAATTATCTGGATTATTAATTTAATGGAGCTGTTAGGAGCTGTTGTTTAGCTGAAGAGGCTAAAGAAGCTCTAGTGCAGCGACCAGCTGTATCAAGTCTGGATGAACCACCAAATTTTGATGAACTAATGGCAGCTATCAGGACAGCACAGGATGGTAAAGCTTCAGGAAGGGATGGAATTCCAGCAGAAGTGTGGAAATTTGGTGGTGTTCAGCTGACCAACTGCCTGCACAAGCTCATCCAAGAGATATGGGATGCCCAGAAAGTACCTCAAGAGTGGAAGGATGCAAGTATTGTGCCTTTGTTCAAGAAAGGTGACAGGAAGGACTGTGGAAATTACCGAGGTATATCACTGCTAGCTGTGGCGTAACCCCCACAACAGACTGGGACATGCAGAGCGCGCATCTGGAGCGATTAACAGAACAATAGGCAGCCTTCCTGTGTCTAGCTCCTTCCGCTGGTGTCATGCTGTTTTGTATGAATCAAATGCAAACATTCAGGCTTCCTGCTCTTACTGTGATGCAAATGTCCCATGTCTTTCATATATTGTCTGTAACTGGGTATAAATACTGCACATGTTCTGTAACTCATTCTCTCTTCAACTGCTGCTGCTGACACACACACTCTGTGTCCCTTGCTTGAGAGCCGGAGGACACACACCAGCCTGCTTGCACAAGGGCTGGGGTGGTGTTCCTATGATGGCGGTATGATTTAATAAACCTATATAAAACCTCACTTCGCTGCATTTATTTTATCATCCACATCACTGGTGACCCCGAAGACGCACACGCTTTGTGTGACGCAACCTTCTGGCTTGGACAGCCACACTGCCGGCAAACGCAGCACCCGGCGGTGATGCTCCGACGACAAGCGAACGCAGCAGCTCCCTTCTGCTTCAGGGAACTCTCCGGACATCACCCACGACCGGGAAAGCCGCAGCAAACTTCTTGGTGGGATCTGCACGCCTAGATCGGCACATCCACGCTGGACCGGCCGCGCTCACAGCTCCTCCACACGAGAGCGCATGCACCTCATCCCCTCTCCACGACGGCGACCTCCATGGCCGACGGAGAATGCAGCGCGTGGACCTGAACGCACCATGGCCGAGCGAGTGACAAAGATCGTCTCCTCCCTCTCACCACTCCAACGCTTCTGCACAAGCGTGAGGGACAAAGATTGTCTACTTCCTTTCACCGCTCCAACACATCGAACAGGGATGATTACGCTCCCTGACCCTGTCTCCTCTCCAGCTGGCCCAACAACGCACGGAGCCCCGGCACATGCACCGGGGAGTTACGAGGATGGCGCACCATGCACGGGACACATACGGCTCCACTGACTGCCTTCCTCCTTCGCCGCTGCACACTGGCCCTTCAGGCTTGCTCGTACACCTGAGACACGCAGCTTGCTCACTGGATTTTATGGTCTTAGCCATGGCGCTCAACGGGAATTCAGCAGTCTGCGGTCCCCGAAGGCTTTAAGGTTGTGCCCGCACCTAAAGTCAACACGCGAAGTCCCTTTGCTTTTGTTTTTTTTTTTATTACAGCCGCCCCTGTTTTCTTCATGGCCGCTGTTAATCCTCGCCGCTTCCTTTTTTCTTCACGGCCGCTATTAATCCTTGCAGGACTTAATCACGAGAGGAGCCAGTGACTAATTTTTCTTCTTGTGGATTTCCGCACATTCAACTGGACAGCCCCTCAACATCGCGGATCAACAAGCAATTTTTGCGCGGCTCGGACGATTTCACCGTCCAGGGCCGGCACTTACTACCCCCCACCCCCCTCCACCTTCGCCTGCACAGAGCTTTCCCTGCTCGCTGCCAAAGCTGGACTATCGAGGCCTCGGCCCCCTGCCGAGCCCTCTGGGGGGGACCGTGTGGCGTAACCCCCACAACAGACTGGGACATGCAGAGCATGCATCTGGAGCAATTAACAGAACAATAGGCAGCCTTCCTGTGTCTAGCTCCTTCCGCTGGTATCATGCTGTTTTGTATGAATCAAATGCAAACATTCAGGCTTCCTGCTCTTACTGTGATGCAAATGTCCCATGTCTTTCATGTATTGTCTGTAACTGGGTATAAATACTGCACATGTTCTGTAACTCATTCTCTCTTCAACTGCTGCTGCTGACACACACTCTGTGTCCCTTGCTTGAGAACCGGAGGACACACACCAGCCTGCTTGCACAAGGGCTGGGGTGGTGTTCCTATGATGGCGGTATGATTTAATAAACCTACTTAAAACCTCACGTCGCTGCCTTTATTTTATCATCCACATCACTAGCCACTGTTGGTAAGATTCTCTCACGTGTACTACTTAACAGAATCAGTGAACACATCTCGCAGAATGTACTACCGGAAACCCAGTGCGGCTTTAGAAGTGGAAGAAGCACAATGGACATGATTTTCTGCTTGAAACAGGTTCAAGAAAAGTGTATCGAACAGAACATGCCGCTTTTTGTAGTCTTCATAGACTTCAGTAAAGCCTTCAATACTGTTTCGCGACAAGGACTTTGGCAGGTACTCAAGAAATATGGTTGTACAGAGAAGTTTGTCAGCCTGATCGAGGCACTCCATATAGGTATGCAAGCAAACGTGGCAATGAGTGGTTCAGTATCTAAAGACTTTTCAGTAAGCAACGGGGTGAAACAAGGGTGTGTGCTGGCACCTACACTCTTCTCGCTATATCTGGCAGCCATGCTTGAGGTGGCCTTCAAAGACACTTCAGAAGGAGTATACATTCAAACAAGGAAAGAAGCAGACTTGTTCAGTGTGGAACAGTTTAAAGCCAAGAGTAAGACATCGATAAAGATAGTAAGAGAAATGCTCTTTGCCGATGACAGTGCTCTAGTTGCACACAGCATGGAAGCAGCATGGAAGATATGGAATTTTTAGTGGAGAAATTTGCAAGAGCAGCTAGCCAATTCAGCCTCCAAATCAACATCAAGAAGACAGAGTGCCTTTATCAACCACCAAAGTTCCAATTATCATCATTATCATTATTACCAGAAGAGATCAGCATTGGTACAGAGCCACTAGTCAAGTACAAGACTTTCAAGTACCTAGGGAGTACTGTTTCAGAGAATGCTAGGCTGGAGGATGAACTATCTCTCAGAATGGGAAGAGCGAGCGCTGTGTTTGGAAACTTGAGGGAGAGACTGTGGAACAATCGACATGTGTCAATCCGTGTGAAATGCAAAGTGTACAGAGCAACAGTACTGGCTACTCTATTGTATGGTGCTGAAACTTGGACTATCTACAGAGTGCAGGTGAAGAAACTCTACGCCTACATGATGAGACACCTTCAAGCCATAATGAACATCTCATGGAAAGACAAGATAAGCAACATAGAAGTGTTGAAACGAGTTGGTCTTCCATCAATGGAGGACATGCTAATCAGAATCAGAATCAGAATCAACTTTATTGCCAAGTATGCTTACACATACAAGGAATTTCACTTATCACTAAGGTGCGCTCATGTTAAGCGCTCCCTAATGACGCGGCAGCCATACAAGGCGCCTCATACAGTGTGGGGTAAAGAGGGGGAGGGGGAGGGGATAACACATTGGGCAGAGAGAAAAAACATAGTTATCATAATATAGCTCGAATGAGCTAGATTGTGATCACATAGAAAAAAAAACCCTAATTGCACAATTAGCAGACAATACAGATCCACACATTAACAAAGCAAAGGAACAAGAGAGAGACCAGTGTGTATTTGTCAGTCATATGATATCAGTGTGAGTGCAGTGTGTGAAGTATCAGTTACTGGTGGACAACAAAACTCGTCTCCTAGGCAACAGCTAGATGTTATGTCTTTAGTGTCCTAAACATAGATAACATGTCCACAGAGTCCATCTCTCAGTTCATGCCAGATGGTAATTTCCATGTTAGTCACATGGCTGTCCTTGGAGAGTTCAGATTGTTGCACATCAGCAATTGTTTGGGTTAAAAAGAAGCCAAGCCAAAACTCCCTTCTGCTTTATCTCTACTCCTGGAGGAATGAGTCTCCCAAGGACGCCGAATCAAGGTCTAATGAGCACAGTACACTTGGAGCATAAAAATTTCCTCTCTCATGCGATTCTGTGCATCACACATTCACAGGCTTTAAAATCATTCCCTGGAGAGCACCCAGCGACTCCAAGATGTTTTCAACCTTCTGATTCAGTTCGCCAATCAGTTCACCATTTGCCGCTATCAGTGCCCTCCCCTGCTGGTCGAATTGTTGAAGGAGCTTCGCCGGGTCCGCATTTTGACCAGCTCTTCCAACTTCTTTAATTTCCGATACACCAGGAAACTCCAGAGCCAAACAGTAGAAATCCTGTGATCATAAGCCAAACAGATAGATGTCTTCCACATCTTCATCGAATCACACAGACACATGAGTTTCCAATTGTCCCATGAGTCTCGCCACATGGGCTCCCCCTGGCCCGATCTTCTTTTAAAGTGGTGTCAATTGCATTTAAAGCCCAGCTCAATTCCATAATTTTCCGTTTGGATCGAGATGCAGCAGAAGAAGAGCGAGACACAGACAGGACACAGCAAGCTGGGATCAGTAAGGGGAGGAGGAGAAGGGAGAGGAGAAGAAATGCGTCTGCTCTCTCTGAAAGCTGGAAGAAGAAAATACAGATGAACCTGAGATGGCTCGGACATGTTGAGAAGATGGACCACCAGCGTCTCCCTCGGCAGTTACTCTATTCACAGTTATGCGAGGGCAAACGCAATCAGGGTAGACCAAGGCTCAGATTTAAAGACACTGTAAAAAGAAACTTGAAGAAGTTGGACATAGACAGGAGTTCCTGGCAGCAGAAGGCTAAGGACAGAGCTGTGTGGAGGAATCTGATCAGACCTAAAGGAAACAGTCATTGTCGCCCACGACAGACTGCTATGATGGAGCACAGCCTGGTGATTTCAAACCCTGAATAAAGAACAAATGTCAGCAGTCATTTATTAGCAATATTGAAGTTAACTCAGATGAAATGAGTAAATGCAACAACCTGGAATTATGTCACCAATACTTAAAATGCCCCCAAAATTCAAGAATACTCTCAGCAACTGAGTTACTACTACAAATGTGTATTTTTGAGCAAGGTTAAATTTACAGAAATGAGTGACTCCAATTTTTTGAAGGATGAAGTTATATTTATTTACTTTTTTATTAAGAGGTACTGTTAGGTACTGTTAGATGTTGATCCACTGTGTTTTATCAAGTCCAAAGTCAGTGCATCCATCTACCAGGCAATTTTAGAGCACTCCATGCTTCCCTCTGCTGACAAGCTTTATGGAGATGCTGATTTCATTTTCCAGCAAGACTTGACACCTGCCCACACTGCCAAAAGTACCAATACCTGGTTTAATGACCATGGTATCACTGTGCTTGACTGGCCAGCAAAGTTTCCTGACCTAAAATCCATGGAGTATTGTTAAGAGGAAGATGACAGACACCAGACCCAACAATGCAGATGAGCTGAAGGCCTCTATCAAAGCAACCTGGGCCTCCATAACACCTCAGCAGTACCACAGGCTGATGGCCTTCCTGCTATGCCGCAATATGCAGTAATGCATGCAAAAGGAGCTCCGACCAAGTACTGAGTTTGTCCATGGACATAGTTTTCAGTAGGCCAACATTTCTATTAAAAAGCCATTTTTTAAATTTGATCTTATGTAATAACTATTTTTCTGAGAAATTAAATTTTGGGTTTTCATTAGCTGTAAGCCATAATCATCAAACACTTGAAATATATCACTCTGCGTGTAATGACTCTACGGGTTTCACTTTTTGAATTGAATTACTAAAATAAATTAACTTTTTAATGATATTCCAATTTATTAAGTTGCACCTGTATATTATAGTCACTGTGGCACTGAGCGACATTGAAGTATTGATACAGTCACTGAACAATTTCTCTGTCAGAGCAAAATAACTCAGTCAAACAAGAATCATGCAGCCATCTGCTGCTCCTTCTTACTGTCATCTAATAAATGGCATTTGTGGAACTGCTGTTTAAAAAAACAGTACTCTGCTATCTGCAATACTGTCTGCTCCTTGTGTCTATGATTGCATTGCAGCCATGTTGGTATTCACTACAACACCATGATCTGGTGGGCAAACTCCCTTTCCACTACAGCAAGTGACTGCTCTCTCTGAATAGACAAAACCTGAGTGCTGTAACATAGTTCCTCAGATGTGAATGTAAACTGCCACCTTTAACAATGAAAATGAAGATGGCCTCAGATACATACCATAGCTCATAGTTTTACCATATTAATTATACATGTTCTATGTGTACGATTCACGATTTGTGAATTAACTATTCAGTTTTTTAAATACAATTGTTATCACACGTCATTTTCAATGTTCTGCACCAAGAATATGACAAACAATTGCACTCTTATGAACTCAAGCAGGTTGAGCGGGATTTACTGCTTGTTTTATTATTTCAGTATAGATCATCTTTAAGCTTTCTGCTTGTCTGGATAGTGGTTCTGTAATAATTGCCGTATTACTTCAACTATTTCTCCGCTGCTAGTACATTTACCATCTGAATGATAAACTTAATTATTTTTACATAACAACTTCAGCTGTACTGTCTCAGGTTTGCGCACACGGTTTTGATTACCTGATGTTGTTCAGCTGCACTAATTAACCACCTGTGTCTCATCAGCTGCATAGTGGGCAGTTCCCATTGTCTCACTATGGGGTTGTTAGGCTCATATGCCAGTTAATGGTGTGCTCTCCTTTCCTGTGTGCCTACCTGAAGAACTCTCACGCCTTCCTCCTCACCTTTTCCCCAGAAAGTGGAAACTGTAGGAACAATCAACCAAAATCTCATTTTCACTCCTAACCTCAACATCTCCAAGGATTCGTTCTTACTTTTTCCTAGCAGATAGGATCCGTCAACTGTTCTATCCACCATACATCCCAGCCAGCATGCCCATGTGGGCCCCATGATGGGTTTGTCCACAGGTTCCATGTTGGCCCCATCCGTGGTTGCCCACATGTACCTTGCCTGTGGTACAGGTAAGCAGGCAATACAGTGGTGTGAAAAAGTGTTTGCCCCCTTCTTGAGTTCTCATTTTTTTTTATGTTTGTCACACTTAAATGTTTCAGATCATCAAACAAATTTAAATATTAGACAAAGATAACACAAGTAAACACAAAATGCAGTTTTTAAATGAAGGTGTTTATTAATAAGGGTAAAAAAAAATCCAAACCTACATGGTCCTGTGTGAAAAGGTGATTGCCCCCCCGTTAAAACATAAATTAACTGTGGTTTATCACATCTTTGGAAAGCTGAGTTCAATTTCTCTAGCCACACCCAGGCCTGATTACTGCCACACCTGTTCTCAATCAAGAAATCACTTCAATCGGACCTGCCTGACAAACTGAAGTAGACCAAAAGATGATCAAAAGCTAGACATCATGTTGCAATCCAAAGAAATTCAGGAACAAGTGAGGAACAAAGTAATTGAGATCTATCAGTCTGGCAAAGGTTATAAAGCCATTTCTAAAGCTTTAGGACTCCAATGAACCACAGTGGGAGCCATTATCCCCAAATGGTGAAAACATGGAACAGTGGTGAACCTTCCCAGGAGAGGCCGGCCGACCAAAATTACCTCAAGAGCGCAGTGACAACTTATCCAAGAGGTCACAAAAGACCCCACAACAACATCCAAAGAACTGCAGGCCTCACTTGCCTCAGTTTTTCAGTCTTCGGGCCCGTGGCACCCCCCCCATACCACGACAGACTCCACACTCAGCATAACCGGACTAAAGACCAACCTGAAGCTCAAGACTGGAACTACACCTACAAGGAGAGAATCTGCAACCACCATGCAACATACTCACCGCATCTGTGAGTATAACCTTCAGTAAGAAAGAAATCTTTAAAGCACATTCTTCCTTCTGTTCCTTGTTCATTCATGTGAACAATAAAATCTTGTTAAAAACTGCATTTCCCGCTGGACGCCATGGCGACTGCAGCTTAACACTGAAGCTCTCAGACCCAATCCAAGATAACACCTTGAAAATCAAACTTAACGGATTTTTGGAGGAGTGAAAATCAAAAGACAAAATCATCATGTCTAAAGGAAAACAGAAGAAACTGAAATTCTCCAGGCCAGGACACGTATCGGCCAGAGAATCTGAACTGGAAGATCTCCGTTCAGAAGACGAGGAACTGGTGGTAGCTAACAAAAAGGTTAGCCTGAAATCGCTATTTGAAGAGCTACGACGATTTCGCCGAGAGGTTACGGCTGAATTTCGGGAATTCAGAGACGAATTGAAAAGGACAAACAGCAGAGTGGACCAGGCCGAGAACCGAATCTTGGAAGCAGAGGAACGAATAAAAGTGCTCGAAGATTCTGTGCTGGACCTACGCAAAAGACAAGCAGCTATAGAGGCTAAGCTAGCCAACCAAGAAGGAAGAGAGAGAAGAGACAATATAAGAATTCATGGTCTGATAGAAGGAGCCGAAAACGGTTTTAACTCAATGGCAGAATGCGTGGAATCTTTACTAAGAGAGAAATTGGATATTCCACAAACCACCGACTTAAACATAGAAAAGGCACATCGTTCATTAGCCGCTAGGCCAGCGGCGGAAGCGCCCCCACGTTCGGTGTTGGTAAGATTTTCCAATTTCAAAATAAAACAAGAGGTTGTAAGACTGGCTTGGCAGAAAAAAGGATTTATGCACCAGGAGAGAAAAGTCTTCGTAGAACACGATTACGCCCCGGAGGTCCTTAAAAAGCGCAGGGAATACAATGACGCGAAAAAGGTGTTAAGAGAGAAGAAACTGCGCTTTCAGACGCCATTTCCTGCGAAGTTAAGGGTCTTCTACGGTGAAGAAACATGTCTCTATAATTCGGCGGAAGAAGCAACAGCTGATATGGCGAGAAGAGGGCTCCCGGTAACGGTATTTAAACCCACAGCAGACCCGAGTGAGAAGATCAAAACGCAAACATGGACAACACAGACCTTCAAAATCCACGGGCCAGCAGCGGGAAACCCAGCGCCAGAGTATCGCGGATAAACTGTCCTTTTTTGAGGTTGGAATAGCGCCCATTTTTTTTTTCTTGAATCAATCTGCACATCCAACGCCCCTCATACAAGGTAACAAACATTAAAGGAGATGCGTATTCAGCATGTGGTAAAACATTTCATGGAACAGTCATAATATTTGAAACAAATAAGTCTTTTTAATAAAAAAAAAAAAAAACTTGTTAAAATAGAAATGTGACAATAATCCACGTTCTCCTCACACTAACAAATACTGTTTTTGCGTGAATGTTTGATGTGATGGGGGTGGGAGGGTGCACACAATTTCACAGGGTATAGGCATAAAAGGAAAAAAAAAATCATTACAAGTTCGGATTGGGTTCTGAAACTCACGTTAAAAGCATGGGTCAACTTACAGGGGTAAGAGAGGGCCCTCAACACGTAACAGAGTTTGAGGAATTCCCCTCAGAGCCTTCACTCCATCAAGGCTCTTCCAGGGTCTTTAAAAAGACCTCAGCTCAGGAAGTTCTTTTGACAGCTTTTTGTTTTAAAGTTTTATACACTATGTTCTTAAAGTTTTTCTTGTTTTTAATGTTCTTTCAGTTTCTGAGTAGCACAAAAGAGGACCACCACACAGTTATACTAAACAAAACAACACAATGGAGAAACAGGGTGTAACCAAAATAATTTCATATAATGTAAAAGGAATCCTGAATCCAGTTAAAAGATCCAAGATTCTAGGCAAAATGAAAAAAGACAAAGCAGGAATAATATTCTTACAAGAAACCCACCTAACAGACGTGGAGCACAATAAACTCAGTAGACAAGGGTTTAAAATGATCTCTTCATCTTCATATAAGTCAGGGAGGAGGAGGGGAGTAGCGACATTGATATCAACCAAAATTACATTTGAAAAAAAATCAGAACACAAAGATAAAGAAGGGAGATACAGTTTGGTAACTGGGCGGCTAGAGGGAGAAGATATCACCCTGCTGAATGTATATGCTCCCCCAGGGGCTAACTGGAAATTTTATAAAAATGTATTTGACCTAATGATAACTAAAGCTCAAGGTTTAGTGATATGTGGTGGGGACTTCAATCTTAGACTGAATCCATACCGGGATGCTTCTGGTAATTCTCCACATCAAAATAACACCCAAAGCAGGAAGACTCGGATGCTACTAAAAGAAATGGGAATCTGTGATGTGTGGAGGGAACTCAACCCCAGTGTAAAAGACTATACATTTTACTCAACTCCACATTCATCTTACTCAAGGATTGACTATTTTTTTATGTTTAATAGAGACATTGGAAGAGTAGAAACATGTAAAATAGGACTGATGGATCTCTCTGACCACAGTCCGATCTACATGGACTTAAATATCCAAAAATACACAAATAATACATTTTCTTGGAGGTTAAATTCAAATGTCCTGAAAGGACCATTGAAAGATGAATTGGAATCAGATATTCTCAGATATTTGGAAGAAAACGATAATGGAGAAGTATCCCCTTTAATACTGTGGGATGCATGCAAAGCTGTAATAAGAGGAAAGATTATTGTAAAACTGGCAACCCAAAAGAAACTAAGACAAGAAAAACTATCCACATTAGAGTCAGAACTTAGGAACCTAGAAAAAGAACACAAAGGCAACACTCATTCTACTGACTCGCTCAAGATTAAGGAAATTAAAAACCAAATAAATGAGATCTACACAATAGAAATCCAGAAGAAACTTACATTTTTGAAACAAAAATACTATGAAGCAGGCAGTAAATCGGCAAAATTGCTAGCCTATAAATTGAGGAAACATCAAACAGAAAGAGCAATCTACAAAATCAGAGACCCAGTATCAAAGGAAATAAAATTCAGAATTCAGGATATTCTTAAAAGCTTCGAGAATTACTATAAGAACTTATACTCCCACAAAAAACATAAAAATGCATCCGAGGCATTCCTAAACACATTAAACCTTCCCCAACTTACGGAGTCACAAAATAAAACACTACTGTCAGAAATACAACCTAAAGAATTGGAAAAAGCAATTATGAAACTTAAAGCTAACAAATCCCCAGGAGCTGATGGCTATACAGCAGAGTGGTACAAAACCTTTAAACAGCAACTACAGTGATCCCTCGCTACTTCGCGCTTCACCTTTCGCGCCCTCAGTGCATCGCGGATTTTTCAAAAATATTCATCAAAAATTCAAAATTGAGAAATAACGGGTGGGCGCTAGCAGAAGGCAGGGAGACTACATTAGACCATCAGGTATCAACACGGAGAGCTGCACAGCTCAAAAAATCCACCTCTCTGTTCGCTGTTCTCGTGTTGGCTCGGCTCGGAAATCTCGCAAGCTGATTGGCCGAGACGTTTCACCCCGCAAGCTGATTGGCTGAGACGTTTCACCCACCTCCTCTCCCTGCCGATCGCCCATGAAGGAAGGAAGACCGCATTCATTGCTCTTTATCGCTTGTGTTACTTTTAGTCTCGCCGCGTGGAACTTTTTGCTGTTCTCTTGTGCCATTTTGTGCGAAATAGTCTTCCCGTCGAGCCACTACGCCGCCTCCTGCAGCTTCTCCAGCTCTATCGGAAGCTGCCTTCGATGATCCTGCGCCTCCAGCACCTGACGATGAGGCGTCACCTGAGGAGCAGTAAAGCTCTCATTAACCTGTGCAGTAAATCATTTTCATCTTGAGTTACGTATCTTGTTATAAGAATAAAAGAGTTCTAAAAACATATTTATGTACACTTTATTTACATCTACGTATGTATGTACACGTACACACACACACGTATCATATAAGAGAGAGAGTGAGAGAATGAACGTACGTATTATTTATGGATGACGTCATTAGGGGTGACGCTACTTCGCGGTTTTTCACTTTTCGCGGTCGGTTCTGGAACCCATTAACCGCGATAAGTGAGGGATCACTGTATCTCCTCTCCTCCTGAAAACATTTAATTATGTCCTCCACACAGGGGAAATCCCCCCCTCCTGGAGAGAAGGGGTCATTGCAGTTATACCTAAACCTGAAAAGGATAAACTAGAGTGCTCCAACTACAGACCAATCAGTGTATTAAATCAGGACTATAAGCTTTTTACCATTATCCTTGCCAAAAGGTTAGAAAATATACTGACAGACCTAATTCATTTAGACCAAACAGGTTTTATAAGACAAAGACAGACACAAGACAACATTCGACGTACTTTACACATAATTCATCATATAAAAATATATAACTTAAATGCAGTCATATTGGGATTAGATGCTGAAAAAGCATTCGATTCGGTTGACTGGTCTTTTCTATATAGAATCTTATCCAGTTTCAATTTTCATAACAACTTCATTAGAACTATACAGGCATTATATAAAAAACCAACAGCTAAAATAAGGATTAACGGTAATTTATCATCATCTTTTGAACTGGAAAGAGGATGTCGTCAGGGCTGCCCCCTGTCTCCACTGCTCTTTGCAATCTTCATAGAACCTCTGAGCCAATGGATAAGACAAAATCAAAAAATTCAAGGTATTACACTTGGTCAGAAGGAACATAAAATAGCACTCTTTGCTGATGACATTTTAATATACCTAGGGCAGCCGGACACTTCTTTACCAGAACTAACCTCAGTTTTTTCAAAGTATGGAGATTTATCGGGGTACAAATTAAACATGCATAAAACCCAAATTTTAACATTCAACTATGACCCAAATCATTATTCACTAAGCAAACTCAAAACTAATTGGGAGTCGGAATCTATGAAATATCTGGGGGTCAATATCCCGAAACAACTCAACAAAATTAAATCACTAAACTATGATCCACTGGTGACAAAAATAAAATCTGACCTAGCAAGATGGAATATGATACCATTCTTGGGTACTGCACAAAGAACTGAAGCAGTCAAAATGAATATACTTCCACGTCTTCTATACCTTTTCCAAACAATACCGGTAGAACCTCCCAAAAAAACATGGCAGGAGCTGGACAGAAGGATCTCAAGATTCATATGGCAGGGCAAGAGACCTAGAATCAGATATAGAACCCTACAGCTAAACAAAGACAAAGGTGGGCTCGCGCTGCCAAATATCAGGGACTACTTTAAAGCCGCACAAATTAAAACTTTAGTAGAGATATGTAACCCAGTCTACACTGCACAATGGAAGGAGATCGAATGCCAAATAACAAGTGACATCCCCCTACAGGCGATAATAGGGAACAATGCCTTACCTAAGCTTTTGAATAACACTAACCCGTGGATAGAGACCCCGCTAAAAATTTGGTTTAAGATAGTCAGAGAGAATCAAACTAAAGAGCCCTATCGACTTCTGCAATGGATTGCCTATGATCAAGACTTTACTCCTAATAAAACAGACACCAGATTTAAAAAGTGGAAGGAGAAAGGGCTGATAAAATATTATGATTTTTTTAAGGGGCAAATTTTAAGAAGTTTTGAAGATTTGAAAAAACAAGGCCTAATAAATCAAGACCTTTACAGGTTCTTCCAGCTTAGACACCACATAAACAATATACTTAAAAAGGAGGATTTGGAAAGAGCCCAGTCAGGTGTTCTGAAGGTCTTCTTAATGGCATATAAAGGGATCCCAGGGATCAGATACATTTCTAAAATATACCAAGGTCTTCAAGACTTAAAAGGAGACAACACATCATATATAAAAGAGAGATGGGAAAAAGAGGGGAATTTCACTTTACAACTGGAAATATGGGAAAAGCTAAATAAACAGCAATGGAAAAGTACCTCATCCCTGCAGTGGAGAGAATTTGGATGGAAAAACTTGGTAAGATTTTTCAGAACACCTGCACAAAACAAATTTACCCATAAGGGATTGAACTGTTGGCGCTTGTGTGGTGAAAAGACTGCAAATCATTTTCATGTGTTTTGGTCATGCCCAGTTATCCACCAATATTGGACCAATGTACAGACAATATTGGGGAAAATATTCAAAATAACAGTTCCCTTTTCTTTTGTAACTTTGTATTTGGGTTTACTACCGGACTCACTGGAAAGACGAGGAGAAAAATACTTATTCAATGTTTTAATATTGGCAAGCAAAAAAGCTCTAACTAAAAAATGGATGTTGAAGGACTGTCCTACACCTGAAGATTGGATTAACGTGATCCAAGACATTTACTCGATGGAAAAGTTGACATTCGCACTGAGACAGGACATGGATGGGTTCATGAACTTTTGGCAACCCTGGATCACATATGTGTCTTCCATTAGATCTAATCTTTGACAAATACCATTTCAATAATGGTTCCGCTCTTTGTTCCAACGCTACTCAGATGCTCTTTTACCTTTATTTACTTACTTTTTCTTTTCGTTTGTTTTTTGCCGGTTTGTTTGTTTTTGTTTTTGTTTTGTTTTTTTCTCTTTAATTTCACTTTTTCTTTCACTTTAAAAAAAAAAAGGGGGTGTTGTAAGAATTATTCTTCCAATGTTGTCAGATATCAGAAAATAAGGGCACATGTGATGAAAATGTAAACAATGCATTGCTGTAACGACCTGTATACCCTTTACAAAAACTTAAATAAAAAAAAACAAAAACAAAAAAAAAACTGCATTTCCCATGAAGCCAGTGCTGGAAATGGAAGCTGAAGAGACTCATGTGACTCACGAGCTTCCTTCAACACCTCGTTTAACCTGATCAGAGCTGTGGTTATATTTTTTATAACCTTTTTACATATAGTGCCCACATAAAATAAAGTACCAGTTCCACATCTCATGCATACCAAGTGAGCGATTTGCTGCTGAGTCTGTTGGTGACTCAAGCATTGTGTGGAGAATGAATTTCTGAACACAGCAATATGTCACGACCCAGTAGGCCTCTGACGCAGGTTCCCTGGAAACGATTTAAATACCCTGATTTAAAGTGCTTCCATTTTTAGTAGTGCTGCATTTTTCTTTTTTTTTCTTTTTTTTAAGAAAATGGCCAAATTTAATCCAAAAAGCATCTTCAAGAAGCATTCAAAAGTTATAGTTTTTTTTTATGTAGTACAGTTTGGAACAGTTTAAATCACCTGGTTGGACCCTAAGAAGAACATTCATTCAATCATCTTCTTCTGCTTAATTCTTTTCAGGTTGGGGGGGTGGGGGCGCTAGAACCTATCCCAGCATCTTTGGACAAGAGGTAGGACACCCTGGACAGATTGCCGATCCATCACAGAGAGACAGACAACCATTCACTCTCACATTCATACCTAAGGACAGTTTAGAATCCCCAGTTGATGCCAATTATCTAACGTGCATGTCTTTGGCCTGTGGGAGGCAGGTAATACAGTGGTGTGAAAAAGTGTTTGCCCCCTTCCTGATTTCTCATTTTTTTGTATGTTTGTCATGCTTAAATGTTTCAGATCATCAAACAAATTTAAATATTAGACAAAGATAACACAAGTAAGCACAAAATACAGTTTTTAAATGAAGGTGTTTATTATTAAGGGTAAAAAAAATTAAAACCCAAACTTACATAGCCCTGTGTGAAAGTGATTGCCCCCTCCTGTTAAAACATAAATTAAATGTGGTTTATTACATCTTTGGAAAGCTGAGTTCAATTTCTCTAGCCACACCCAGGCCTAATTACTGCCACAACTGTTCTCAATCAAGAAATCACTTAAATAGGACCTGCCTAACAAAGTGAAGTAGACCAAAAGATCATCAAAAGCTAGATATCATGTTGCAATCCAAAGAAATTCAGGAACAAATGAGGAACAAAGTGACTGAAATCTATCAGTCTGGAAAAAGTTATAAAGCTATTTCTAAAGCTTTGGGACTCCAGTGAACCACAGTGAGAGCTGTTATCCACAAATGGCGAAAACATGGAACAGTGGTGAACCTTCCCAGGAGAGGTCGGCTGACCAAAATTACCCCAAGAGCGCAGTGACAACTCATCCAAGAGGTCACAAAAGACCCCACAACAACATCCAAAGAACTGCAGGCCTCACTTTCCTCAGTTAAGGTCAGTGTTCATGACTCCACCATATGAAAGAGACTGGGTAAAAATGGCCTGCATGGCAGAGTTCCAAAATGAAAACCACTGCTGAGCAAAAAGAACATAAAGGCTTGTCTCAGTTTTGCCAGAAAACAGTTTGTTGATCCCCCAGACTTTTGGGAAAATACTTTGTGGACTGACAAAACAAAAGTTGAACTTTTTGGAAGGTGTGTGTCCCATTACATCTGGTGTAAAAGTAACACAGCATTTCATAAAAAGGAACATCATACCAACAGTAAAATATGGTGGTGGTAGTGTGATGGTCTGGGGCTGTTTTGCTGCTTCAGGACCTGGAAGACTTGCTGCGGTAAATGGAATCATGAATTCTGCTGTCTACCAAAAAAATCCTGAAAGAGAATGTCAGGCCATCTGTTCGTGACCTCAAGCTGAAGTGCACTTGGGTTCTGCAGAAGGACAATGATCCAAAACACACCAGCAAGTCCACCTCTGAATGGCTTAAGAAAAATAAAATGAAGACATTTGGAGTGGCCTAGTCAAAGTCCTGACCTGAATCCCACTGAGATGCTGTGGCATGACCTTAAAAAGGCGGTTCATACTCGAAAACCCTCCAATGTGGCTGAATTACAACAATTCTGCAAAGATGAGTCGGCTAAAATTCCTCCACAGCGCCAGATATCGCAAACACTTGATTGCAGTTGTTGCTGCTAAGGGTGGCCCAACCAGTTATTAGGTTTAGAGGGCAATCACTTTTTTTCACATAGGGCCATGTAAGTTTGGATTTTTTCCCCTTAATAATAAACACCTTCATTTAAAAGATGCATTTTGTGTTTACTTGTGTTATCTTTGTCTAATATTTAAATTTGTTTGATGATCTGAAACATTTAAGTGTGACAAACATACAAAAAAATGAGAAATCAGGAAGGGGGCAAACACTTTTTCACACCACTGTAGGTGTGAGCAAGGGAGTGAGCGAGTCAGAGAGTGAGTGAGCAAGTGAGAGCAAGTGAGTAAGTGAGAGTGAGGGAGTGATGAGTAGTGATAGTGGTGGTGGGTCAGATTTGTGTGTTGCTTTGCATATTGGGTGGCATCTCGGAGCGCTTGCAGTGGGTCCATTGATCGTTCGCTCCACGCGGGCATTGTTGGCAGTGGGCAGCCTCCCTGGCCGCTGCCGTTCGTGCCCAGTGCATCTGTATCGCATCCACCCCAAGTGTTAAGGCTGAATAAGTGTGAGTGTGTAAGAGAGAGCACGAGTAAATGTGAGTGAGTCAGACCGCGAATGAGAGTGTATATATGAGTGAGCGCGAGTGGAAGGAAGCATGTGTGAGTGCGAGCAACTGTGAGGGCGAGTGGGAATGGGAGTGAGACTGAACAAGTATGGGAGGGGGTGAGAATGAATGAGTCTGAGTGTGGGAGTGCAAGCGTAAGATTGTGTGAAGGAGAGGGTGAGTGAGAGTGAGTGAGTGACTGCGTGTGAGAGCATGAGGGTGTGAGTGCGTGAGAGTGAGTGTATGTGCTGGTGGGGGGTGTTGGACTGAGGGGATGGGACATCCCTGGTGCCTTCTGGCCATGTGGGCTCCCTTGTACTGGGTGGGGGGGGGGGGGGTTGGTCCCTTTTTGCCACCTTTTCTGGGCGTGGGGACCCCTAGGGAGTGGGTTGGGGTGCTGGGGTGGGCGCAGGTGTGTGGGATGGGGGGGGATGGTGTGGCAAGATGGCGCCGGTGCGTGTTGCTGACCGTCTGTCACTGACACTTCTGTTTGTGTTTTTATTGTTCTGCCCTCAACAAATCAAGTCTCTGCTGGTTTATGATTGCCAGACTCTACTGGATCATCGAAGCTCTGTCAAAGATTTTGTTTCTTTTGAGTACGATGGACAGAAAGCCTTGCCCCGCTCTTATCCGGAATTCCTTCTCACCTTTACCAGGGCTCAGCTGCTCCACCCTCCCGGTGGAAGCGTCACCGTCGCTGCGGTAAATGTGGCGGTTGGTTGGTGAAGCTAAAACGCTCCCTGGGTTGTTCTGCTGCTTCTCAAACACAATATGTATTATTGTTTTGTCTGTTGGTGTCTCGGCGCTCCCTGAATCCCATCGATGCCTGCCTGGTACATATAGCCAGCTTCAGTCAGGTGCGCCGGCCCCACTGCCCCTGCTCTCCCTGGTTCCAATAGTGCAGAGTGAACTTCAGGAACCTGAGGCTGCTGTGTTGGGCTCCCCGGTCCGCTCCACCACAGGCCCCAGCTCCTTCCAGGATTTGCCTGGTAAATGCTAGATCACTGGTAAATAAAACTTTTATTCTCAGGAATTTCTTCATCTCCCGTGGTCTGGATTTCCTCTGTATATGTGAGACTTGGTTGAGTGTTGGTGACTGTAGTGTTTCTACTGAATTTTTACCAGCTGGTTGCTCTTATTTTAACTTCCCGCAGACATCGGGTCGAGGAGGAGGAACAGCGACTATTTATAAAAATTATTTTAAATGTAAGCCGTGCTTTTTATACTCTTCCTTCGACAGTTTTGAAATTACTTTATTTGAGGCGGGTCACTCTGACCCGGTGCTGTGTGCTGTCATCTACCGACCCCCCCACATTGAGTCCTTATTACTAGAGATTTTAATGTCCATGTGTGCTGTCCAGAGAAGCCACTGGTGAATGACTTTTTAAACCATATTTATTCTTTTAACCTGGGACAGTTTTTATCTGGTGGTCCTACACATGAACATGGACACACATTAGACCTTGTTCTCTCTCATGGTTTATCTGTGTTTAACTTGGAGATCTGTGATAATGTGTTCACTGGTCATATGCCGATTTTATTTGATGCTGCCCTCTCCTGTACCAAAGTTAAAACCTGCACTCCTGCTTGCCACTGTCGTATTTTTAACCCCTCCACTGCTGGTCAGTTTTCATCTGATTTTACCCAGCTCTGTGCTCCCCTTCACATTCTCTCTGATATGGAAGAGCTTAATTCCTGGTTTTATTCCTCCTGCCAAACCATCCTGGACTCTGTGGCTCCATCGAAAATTAAGCAGCCCAGGGCCAAGCTCCAGCCTTGGTTTAATGACATAACTCGGACAGTCAGAAAGGAATGCCGTAAAGCTGAGTGCAGGCGGAAGAAGGACAAGCTGCAGGTATCTCGTCAAATTTTAAAGGACTCTTGGCATCGTTATCAGAGCACTGTTAAAGAGGCTAAAAGGGGAAATTTGTCCAATACTATTGTGTCCAACTATCATAACTCATGAGAGTTATAGGCCTAAGGGGTAATTAACATAACTTTGCAAGTTTTTTAAAACCAAGTGAAGAGTCACAGGTAGCAATCAAAGGGGAAACTTTAAAATGAGGATGTTTAAAGGAATTTATTTACATAAAATATATACAAATGCCCAATTAAATAAAAAGCCTAAACTAAAACCTAAGAATTAAAATTAAGTTAAATTAAGCTAAAAGAGAATTAAATAATAACTAAAAAAATCCTAAGTTAAAAAACTGAAAGTGGGCTATAAAACAACAAAGTACATAAAAGCATAAAAGTCCTTAAAAAGCTGAGGAGGAGGGTTCACTCTTCCAGGCTCCATCTGCCACCACGACATCGATGCCATCAGGAACCCTATACAGGGGAAGACACTTGCCAGCAGTATATCCAGATTTCTGTGGTCATCAACGTCATCATTATCATGGGGTGCTGATACCTGGGACCCAGATACTTACAGCCCGGGCAGAGCTTCTCACTCTGCCGCTTGCTGTCCTTAGTGACATTACGCTCGACATCACCCACTCGACACTGATTCGAGCAATATAAAGTGGAAGTGTCATGAGCAGTGCATCGAGCACCATTTCAGCACGCCCGCAGTCACATGACAGTAGCAAGCGAGGCCTCATTATGTCGGTCACATCACGTGACTTGAAGGCTTGTGGGAAGTTTGAGAGGGAATTAGCTTTTTTTTTTGTTTGTTTGTTCCTGACATCCAATTTTGAATAGACCTCGGATGGCCAAATGCTCAAAAAAAAAAAAAAAGTATTGAGATTTTTTTCAGGTTTTCCACTCAGATGCAGTTCTGACAGTCAGTCACCAGATGGCAGTCTTTATTAGATGTTTCATAACACTGTGCTGCTCATGAAGCAATTGTCTTAAAGTTGCTCATTGTTTCATAAGGCTTCAGTTTTAACATCTCTACCTGTCCTTTGCCTGCAGCACCCCCAAGTGCTCCATGCAGAAGTGTCCTCCCCTAAATGCCGGCATCATGACGGTCCTGGCCGTTACTGCTCCTCCTCCTCAGTCATGCCCTCCTTCTGCCATTTTCTCTGCCACCAGCAGCCTCCTTTCATCCAGCAGGGCCTTCACCTGGACGGGCCCCCACCCGGGGCGCTCTCCTCAGGCAGGGCTCTTTTCTCAGGCAGGGCTTTTTTCCTGTGGACTGCCAAAGCACCTTTTATACAATGTGCAGTCACAGGTGCTGCACATTCCCAATCAACACAGGTGCTGCTGATTAGTAATTAGGGGAAGCACAGGGTGTAAGCAGACATTTCCAATTAAAACATACTGATTAAATATAAAAAAACAAAACATGCAAACTATAAAAAAACATGCAACACAAACTTAAAAACCACCCAAACAGTAAAATATTTCCACCCCGTGACATTATTCTAGACCACTGACTCTGTTCTTAATGCCTCACTGACTGTAGAAGCATCTACTGAATTGTGCAATGACTTTTTGCATTTTTTTTAATTGATAAGATCACCACCATTAGGGCTCTCATCCCAGCTCCTGCCTCTGACCCCTCTGTCCCTTGCTCTGCTGTCTTCAATCAGTTTGAGCCTGTGACCCTGTTGCAATTAGAGGATGTGGTTGGTCATATTAAGTTGAGGCATATAACCTGAGGGCTTAATAATTAAGCCCTCAGGTTCCCCTTGTGATGCTCTCTCTCCTCACTTTTTTAAAGAGGTTTTATCTAGCATAGGTCAGTTGGTTTTAACCATTTTAAGCAACAGTTTGTCTTCTGGTGTGGTTCCTACACATTTTAAGCATGCAATAATGAAACTTTTGCTAAAGAAACCTGGTCTTGATCAAACCGTGTTGGCTAATTTTAGGCCTATTTCAAAGTTACCTTTTCTCTCAAAAATATTGAAGAAAATTATTTATCTTCAGTTAACCCTTTAGCTGTCCCAGAATGGTTTGTTTGTTTTGACACCGTTTTGTCTACGGGGTATATTTTTATCTAATCTTCAAAGTATATGAACCAGAAAATCAATAAAATGTAAAAAAAACCCCATAAATTTGTGACTTACCGGTGGCAGGGGGTGGGGTGGGGGTGCATCGAGCACACTTGCTCGCGTGGTTGGTCCGTTTTCACCCATCGTGGTCATTGTTTTGTGTTTGGTCGGTCATTTACGCTCTCTACCACATCTACAAACTCTTATGATTATCCCACATGAATTTTGTTTGTATTACACGGCTATTTTTCCTGTATAATGCAGCTTCTGTGAGGATCCAGATGATCGTGGTGGCAGCCATCTTGGTCTTGTGAGCTCATGGCAGAAAAAGGAAGAATAATAATGAGGATTTCTTCTTCTTTGCTGTATTCCATGTCAGCCATGATTCCTCCGACGTGTGTCTGCCACCTTCTGAACTGTCAGATCAGTACAGCTCAGTACAAATCCTCAGGAGAGGTGGGGATGTCAGAAGAAAGCCAGAGAGTTGACAGGCGCAGTTGCTGCGCTGTGCCACTGGGGGCACGCAACCTGTCCATGAAATGTGGACAGTTAAAAGGTTAAAGGCTTTTTTTCGATGAGAATGGTGTCCTGGAGGTGTTTCAGTTTGGATTTAAAACTCTCCATAGCACAGAGACAGCTTTGTTAAGGGTCTTGAATGACATTCTCCTGGCATTGGACTGTGGTGATTTTGTGATTCTTGTCTTGCTTGACCTAAATGCCACCTTTGATAAAGTGGACCATGACATTTTAATATCCCGTCTATGGTATCTAGTGGGGATTTCTATTACTATATTGGAATGGCTCAGGTCCTATTTGGCAGATTGAATTACGTCTGTAAGTCTGGCTGGTTTTAAATCTTCCTCGGTGTCCCTGTCATGTGGAGTCCCACAGGGCTCAATTTTAGGGCCCTTGCTTTTCTCCCTGTACTTACTTCCACTGGGTTCAATCCTTAGAAAGCATAGTATCTCCTTCCACTGTTACACTGATGACAGTCAGATTTACAGTGGGGTAAAAAAAAGTATTTAGTCAGCCACCAATTGTGCACGTTCTCCCACTTAAAAGATGAGAGAGGTCTCCAATTTTCATCATAGGTATACCTCAACTATGAGAGACAAAATGAGAAAAATAAAATCCAGAAAATCTCATTGTCTGATTTTTAAAGACTTTATTTGCAAATTATGGTGAAAAATAAGTATTTGGTCAATAACAAAAGTTCATCTCAGTACTTTGTTATATACCCTTTGTTGGCAATGACAGAAGTCAAACGTTTTCTGTAAGTCTTCACAAGGTTTTCACACACTGTTGCTGGTATTTTGGCCCATTCCTCCATGCAGATCTTCTCTAGAGCAGTGATGTTTTGGGGCTGTCGCTGGGCAACACGGACTTTCAACTCCCTCCAAAGATTTTCTATGGAGTTGAGATCTGGAGACTGGCTAGGTCACTTCAGGACCTTGAAATGCTTCTTACGAAGCCACTCCTTTGTTGCCCGGGCGGTATGTTTGGGATCATTGTCATGCTGAAAGATCCAGCCACGTTTCATCTTCAATGCCCTTGCTGATGGAAGGAGGTTTTCACTCAAAATCTCATGATACATGGCCCCATTCATTCTTTCCTTTACACGGATCAGTCGTCCTAGTCCCTTTGCAGAAAACGGCCCCAAAGCACGATGTTTCCACCCCCATCCTTCACAGTAGGTATGGTGTTCTTTCTCCTCCAAACACGACAAGTTGAGTTTTTACCAAAAAGTTCTATTTTGGTTTCATCTGACCATATGACATTCTCCCAATCCTCTTCTGGATCATCCAAATGCTCTCTAGCAAACTTCAGACGGGCCTGGACATGTACTGGCTTAAGCAGGGGGACATGTCTGGCACTGCAGGATTTGAGTCCCTGGCGGCATAGTGTGTTACTGATGGTAGCCTTTGTTACTTTGGTCCCAGCTCTCTGCAGGTCATTCACTAGATCCCCCTGTGTGGTTCTGGGATTTTTGCTCACCGTTCTCGTGATCATTTTGACCCCACGGGGTGTGATCTTGCGTGGAGCCCCAGATCGAGAGAGATTATCAGTGGTGTTGTATGTCTTCCATTTTCTAATAATTGCTCCCACAGTTGATTTTTTTCACACCAAGCTGCTTACCTATTGCAGATTCAGTCTTCCCAGCCTGGTGCAGGTCTACAATTTTGTTTCTGGTGTCCTTTGACAGCTCTTTGGTCTTGGCCATAGTGGAGTTTGGAGTCTGACTGTTTGAGGTTGTGGACAGGTGTCTTTTATACTGATAACGAGTTCAAACAGGTGCCATTAATACAGGTAACGAGTGGAGGACAGAGGAGCCTCTTAAAGAAGAAGTTACAGGTCTGTGAGAGCCAGAAATCTTGCTTGTTTGTAGGCGACCAAATACTTATTTTCCATCATAATTTGCAAATAAATTCTTTAAAAATCATACAATGTGATTTTCTGGATTTTTTTTTCTCATTTTGTCTCTCATAATTGAGGTATACCTATGATGAAAATTGCCCCACTGTATGTACCATTAAAGCAGAAGGAGTCCTTCTCAATTAAACCACTTCTTGCATGTCTTGATGACATTAAAGCTTGGATGGCTTTAAACTTTTTAAATTTTAATGAAAAGAAGACTGAAATGATGGTTTTTGGACCCAGTGGCTCCTGTGAGTCTCCCCACTGTTGACATGGGCCCCTTGGCACAGTTTGTTAAGACAACTGTTACTAATTTGTGTTTTAAGATGGACAGTAATTTTACATTAAACTGTCAAATTGATACAGTAGCCAAGTCCAGCTTTTTTCATTTGAGGCAGCTGGCAAAGGTTAAACCCATTCTTTTAAGGCAGCACTTTGAAATCGTAATCCAAGCCTTTATTACATCTAGGCTGGATTAATGTAACACATTTTATTTTAGAGTTAGCCAGTCTTCCCTCTCACATCTCCAGTTGGTTCAAAATGCAGCTGCACGTCTTTTAACTGAAACACGTAAGAGGGATCACATTACACCCATTTTAGCTTCCCTCCACTGGCTGCCTGTACATTTTAGGGTTCATTTTAAAATTATTTTATTTGTTTTTAAATCATTAAAAATTACTATGGCTGACTTCCGGTCTGGACGCCATGGCGACTGCAGCTTAACGCTGAAGCTCAGACCCAATCCAAGAAAATACCTTGAAAATCAAACTTAACGGATTTTTGGAGGAGTGAAAATCAAAAGACAAAATCATCATGTCATATCCCGAGCGCTTTGTCCGCGCTCGGGTTATTCCTCATCCCTGTCAGCTTTTGACAGCTAGTGTCGTCACACGGGTTTCCCGGGCTCTGATTGGCCAGACGCTCGGGAGGTCTCAGCTGTCAGAACCTGGGCAGCTGTGCCGAGTTTCCAATCATGAGCAGCTGGCTTTAAATGTCAGTGCGAGTGAACTGAACGGCGCGGCTGTCTCGTCAGAAGTTCAATGACTTTCCCCTGTCTCCTTACCACATGCTCCCTGGGTTCCTCGACGTATCCCGCTGCATGTAAGTGATTTATTTGGAACTGTCTTCTCCCTTGCTGATGTTCCTTCCTAATTACGGCAGACGAGAGCTCCTCGTCACTGCCATAACTCTCTATTGTGAATTTATGTTGTGTTGTGTAACGAAGCCTGCGTGGCAAAGTTATGTTGTACACCTAAGTCCTGTGCTTTATAAATAAAAGAACTGAACTGCAATTTACTGAACTGAGGCGTCTTATGCTGGCTCGTGAGGGCCAGCCGTGACAGTAGACAGCCGCCAGAAGGAGACGCCGTTCTCAGTGAGTTGCGTTCTGGGAACTTTGTCCTTCCTGTCCAGGTACGCGGCATTGGAAATATGCCATCTCAGCGGAGTCATTCTCGGGGTTCCCACGTCCTGCTGACCAAGGCGCTGGAGGAGGTAGATGAAATCCTCATTATCGCCTCCGACCTTGATGGGCATCCAGACACCTCCCTCGCCCCTCCTCTCCTCGGTTATCAGCCCGATGAACAGTGGTATTTAGACCGGGCTGAGGAGGTGCTTGACCGTCTGCCTTCCCGCTACAACGGTCACCCCGAGGTCGACGCGAGGAGACTCGACATCGCTGCCCAACGCCAGACAATTCTGATGTACGAAGAGGAGGAGGCTGCAAGGTGGAGTGATCTCTGGCTCCAGCTGCCTGAGGCGCTGGAGGAGGTGGATGACTTCATCAGCGCTTCCGCCAGCCTTGACGACTCATCCGAAGCGCACTACTACCTGGACTGCGCTGAGAGAATGCTCGACCGGTTGTCTTCCCGCTACACCGACCACTTGGACGTCCAAGCGAGGAGACAAGAGATCGCCGTCCACCGCGAGGCGCTCCAGGAGATCGAGGAGGAACGAGGCCAAAGGCGGAGTAACCGGAGCTCCCGCTGCCCGCTCTGGAATCCGGATCCTTCCCTCGATCCAGTCCTGGAGTTCGCACCATCCGGGGCCCGTCGTAGACGTCGACACCGTGGCCAGAGACGTTCTCAGCGTGACTCCCCTCCGGAATCCGCTCCGGTTCACTGGGCTGACCCCATTCATCCCACTGCTGTCTCTTCGGCGTCTCACCTGGAGGAGACCCCAGCAGTCTTTCCTCCCGGGCCTGCTTTCCCCGCTGAGCTGTCAGCGCGTCACGCCCGGCCTGACTTGGCTGTTGCCCCCTCCGCTTCGACGCCTTCTCCAGCGGCTGGGAGTTTGAGAAGTTTTGCTCCAGTGGACAGCGCGGCTACACCATCCCGAGTGGCCCCCTCCCCTCCAAGAGAGTCTCCGGCCACCACCCGGTGGGAGGAGGATGGAATGACGTTCCCAACGGCAGGTTCCACCGCTCCTCCGGGAGCCAGGCGAGTTCAAGTTCACTTTTTTCCATCTAATAGTGATTTGTTCTGTCTGACTCCTGGGGGTGAGGCTCGGGGTTTGCAGCCCCCCGAGCCTCAACTCCCTGCTGATATGTTAATTAAACCCGCTGCCTCTGTGTCTCCCCCTGCTGAGCACGCTTCGACCTCTGAGGAGCGTCACCAGACGAGGAGTGAGCCTGCGGCCCTCGGGCAGAAGACCCCAGCCCCGCAGCCATTTTCTGTGCAGAGGAGGTCGGACGATTGATTGGAGCCTGTGCCGACGACGGAGCGTCCCCGGGACTCCGCAGATGAACAGTCCGGTCCAGCGGGCCGAGAGCCCCTCACCTCCACGCCACATGAACAACTAGCGTGGACGATGACGTCGGGGGGTCCTCGAGCTGCAAGAGCCCCTCTTCCAGGGGCGGATGACGTCGCGACGGAGTGGGAACCGGACGACGACCTCCTCCCGTGTGAACCCGGAGCATCGAAGTCCTGGATGGCGGCAGAACCCGAGATCAGGCAAGTGCTCTATTTTCTATCCCTCCTCTTCTTTCTGGAGCATTATTGCCTGTCTCTCGGGGGGGCGAGCTGGGTGCAGCCGTCTGCTGCGCTCGAGCCTGTCTCGCCGGGCCCTGCCGCTGCCGGTGATCCTGATCCCGGTTCCTTTTGTCCCTCTGAGCCTCTCCCCAGGGTCACTGGAGGCGAACCTGCTCTTGGTGCCACCTTGGAGGGTCCGGCTCTCGGCATGGGGTCCACCAGGAGTGCTCCGCCGGTTCAAGCGGAGCTTGACGTCATGGAGGTTCCGGCCCAATCGGGGTCCGACACGGGTGCTGCTCTCGCCCGATCGGAGCTTGACGTCATGGGGGTTCCGGCCCAATCGGGGTCCGACGCGGGTGCTGCTCTCGCCCGATCGGAGCTTGACGTCATGGGGGTTCCGGCCCAATCGGGGTCCGACGCGGGTGCTGCTCTCGCTCGATCGGAGCTTGACGTCATGGGGGTTCCGGCCCAATCGGGGTCCGACGCGGGTGCCGCTCTCGCTCAATCGGAGCTCGGCACCATGGTCGTTTTGACCCAGGTGGGTTCTGGAGACTGTGTAGCTGACACGCCGCTGAGTGCTTTCCAGGCCATGCCCCGTCCTCGCCGTGGCCCCTTTTTCCCCGCCTTTGAGACTGCGGGGGTAAATTCCGGCTGGCCCGGTTCGCCGACCTTCCCCCAGCCATTCTGTTGGCAGGCCGATACTGCTCGACCACCCGGTGACCGGCTCTTTCCTTTTGGCGTCCGGGTCCGGCCTCCTGACAAGCTGGATGGTTCTTTTGGCGCCCTGGTCCGCCCGCCGGAGACATGGTTTCCCTTGGCCCGGGGTTTGGCTGGGCCGTTAGGGCACGTTCCGCTGCTTTTGCTGGCGGCCTGGATGCTGGGTGCTGGGAGGCCTCCTGAGCGGAGTTGTTTTACTCTATTCCCCAATGTTTTTTTTTTTTTTCTCTCCTTCTCTTGCCCCACCACTGACTTGTGACTGAAATACCCCACTGGGGATTGGACTTCATGTTTAAGGTGACTGTTTTCCGTGGATGGACATATGTTCTCTTGCCGTGGCTATCATGAGTATTGCATGTTTCTTTAGGGTGTGGTTGTTTATTTCCTATGTTACTCCCTTACTCGGGTCTAGTTCTCTTTTTTTGACGGTTTTCTGTACACATTAACTTGGAGAAGAAGGTATTATTTGTCCTTTTATTTCCTTGATCCTGCCTTGTGGTATTGACTGGTGTTCCTTGTACCCTCATCTTGGCTTTCTTTTTTGTGGTTATGTGAGTGATGTCAATCTAGCGTTGACTTTTCTTTTTATTCATCTCTGTCCCCGTTTATGTACGGTTTCTGCCTTTTTTTTCTCTCTCCCTCCCTTCCCCGATGTTTTTGTTCCCTTGTGAGTTGGCCCTGCTCTCCCTCCACCTGCTTCCCCCTCCACCCTCCCTGGGGTGGGGTGGGGGGGTCTGGATGTTGCGCGCGACCAGGAGTTCGCGTAGAGGGAGGGGCCCTGTCATATCCCGAGTGCTTTGTCCGCGCTCGGGTTATTCCTCATCCCTGTCAGCTTTTGACAGCTGGTGTCGTCACACGGGTTTCCCGGGCTCTGATTGGCCAGACGCTCGGGAGCTCTCAGCTGTCAGAACCTGGGCAGCTGTGCCGAGTTTCCAATCATGAGCAGCTGGCTTTAAATGTCAGTGCGAGTGAACTGAACGGCGCGGCTGTCTCGTCAGAAGTTCAATGACTTTCCCCTGTCTCCTTACCACATGCTCCCTGGGTTCCTCGACGTATCCCGCTGCATGTAAGTGATTTATTTGGAACTGTCTTCTCCCTCGCTGACGTTCCTTCCTAATTACGGCAGACGAGAGCTCCTCGTCACTGCCATAACTCTCTATTGTGAATTTATGTTGTGTTGTGTAACGAAGCCTGCGTGGCAAAGTTATGTTGTACACCTAAGTCCTGTGCTTTATAAATAAAAGAACTGAACTGCAATTTACTGAACTGAGGCGTCTTATGCTGGCTCATGAGGGCCAGCCGTGACACATCATGTCTAAAGGAAAACAGAAGAAACTGAAATTTTCCAGGCCAGGACACGTATCGGCCGGAGAATCTGAACTGGAAGATCTCCGTTCAGAAGACGAGGAACTGGTTGTAGCTAACAAAAAGGTTAGCCTGAAATCGCTATTTGAAGAGCTACGATGATTTCGCCGAGAGGTTACGGCCGAATTTCGGGAATTCAGAGACGAATTGAAAAGGACAAACAGCAGAGTGGACCAGGCCGAGAACTGAATCTTGGAAGCAGAGGAACGAATAAAAGTGCTCGAAGATTCTGTGCTGGACCTACGCAAAAGACAAGCATCTATAGAGGCTAAGCTAACCGACCAAGAAGGAAGAGAGAGAAGAGACAATATAAGAATTCATGGTCTGATAGAAGGAGCCGAAAACGGTTTTAACTCAATGGCAGAATGCGTGGAATCTTTACTAAGAGAGAAATTGGATATTCCACAAACCACCGACTTGAAGATAGAAAAGGCACATCGTTCATTAGCCGCTAGGCCAGCGGCGGAAGCGCCCCCACGTTCGGTGTTGGTAAGATTTTCCAATTTCAAAATAAAACAAGAGGTTGTAAGACTGGCTTGGCAGAAAAAAGGATTTATGCACCAGGAGAGAAAAGTCTTCGTGGAACACGATTACGCCCCGGAGGTCCTTAAAAAGCGCAGGGAATACAATGACGCCTAAAAGGTACTACGTGAGAAGAAACTGCGCTTTCAGACGCCATTTCCTGCGAAGTTAAGGGTCTTCTACGGCGAAGAAACATGTCTCTATAATTCGGCGGAAGAAGCAACAGCTGACATGGCAAGAAGAGGGCTCCCGGTAACGGTATTTAAACCCGCAGCAGACCCGAGTGAGAAGATCAAAGCGCAAACATGGACAACACAGAGACCTTCAAAATCCACGGGCCAGCAGCGGGAAACCCAGCGCCAGAGCGTCGCGGATAAACTGGCTGCTTTTAGGTTGGAATAGCGACCATTTTTTTTTTTGAGTCAATCTGCACATCCAACCCCCCTCATACAAGGTAACAAACATTAAAGGAGATGCGTATTCAGCATGTGGTAAAACATTTCATGGAACAGTCATAATATTTGAAACAAATAAGTCTTTTTAATTAAAAAAAAAAAAAACCCAACTTGTTAAAATAGAAATGTGACATTAATCCACATGTTCTCCTCACACTAACAAATACTGTTTTTGCGTGAATGTTTGCTGTGTTGGGGGTGGGAGGGTGCACACAATTTCACAGGGTATAGGCATAAAGAAACATTACAAGTTCGGATTGGGTTCTGAAACTCACGTTAAAAGCATGGGACAACTTACAGGGGTAAGAGAGGGCCCTCAACACGTAACAGAGTTTGAGGAATTTCCCTCAGAGCCTACACTCCATCAAGGCTCTTCTAGGGTCTTTAAAAAGACCCCAGCTCAGGAAGTTCTTTTGACAGTTTTTTGTTTTAACGTTTTATACACTATGTTCTTAATGTTTTTCTTGTTCTTAATGTTCTTTCAGTTTCTGAGTAGCACAAAAGAAGGCCACCACACTGTTATACTAAACAAAACAACACAATGGAGAAACAGGGTGTGACATAACGCACGGCCCAGGAGACACACACGCAGGCTCAGGATAGATTTAACAGCTTTATTAGCAACAAGGAAGTGTATGGCTGCGTGTCTGTGGAATAAGAATGTATTGGTGGTGGCGTCTGCGTCAGGCACGGGGGCAGGAGGCCGTACAGCCGGACAACCCTGTGGGAGAGAGCAGAGGGAGAAGGGTAACGGGCACCACACCAATACAGGGAATAATGACGGTAGCTGGCTTACTTGGTTGTGACAGGTGGCTGGCGTCGACAAGGGCGGAGCCCGGGAGACAGCGACCTGCGGTACTTGTGGCAGCAGCGTAGAGCCAACGGCGAGGTGATGAAGTCTGCCGCCGGGAATGTCCACCTGTGCACAGGGGAAAGCTAAAGGAGAGAGGTAAGGGGAGCTTATCCAGGATATCTTCGCTAGTAGGTTTGAGATCCGTAGTAGCAAAGGGGCCGAAGTAGAGAGACGGCTTCAGGCCGAAGCCCAGGGCAGAGTGGATTAAATACCTCGCCGCTGACGAGGAGCAGGTGTGCGCGCAGCTGGCGCCGCTGATGAGCGGCAAGTCATAACAGGGTGTAACCAAAATAATTTCATATAATGTAAAAGGAATCCTGAATCCAGTTAAAAGATCCAAGATTCTAGGCAAAATGAAAAAAGACAAAGCAGGAATAATATTTTTACAAGAAACCCACCTAACAGACGTGGAGCACACTAAACTCAGTAGACAAGGGTTTAAAATGATCTCTTCATCTTCATATAAGTCAGGGAGGAGGAGGGGAGTAGCGACATTGATATCAACCAAAATTACATTTGAAAAAAAATCAGAACACAAAGATAAAGAAGGGAGATACAGTTTGGTAAATGGGCGGCTAGAGGGAGAAGATATCACCCTGCTGAATGTGTATGCTCCCCCAGGGGCTAACTGGAAATTTTATAAAAATGTATTTGACCTAATGATAACTAAAGCTCAAGGTTTAGTGATATGTGGTGGGGACTTCAATCTTAGACTGAATCCATACTGGGATGCTTCTGGTAATTCTCCACATCAAAATAACACCCAAAGCAGGAAGACTCGGATGCTACTAAAAGAAATGGGAATCTGTGATGTGTGGAGGGAACTCAACCCCAGTGTAAAAGACTATACATTTTACTCAACTCCACATTCATCTTACTCAAGGATTGACTATTTTTTTATGTTTAATAGAGACATTGGAAGAGTAGAAACATGTAAAATAGGACTGATGGATCTCTCTGACCACAGTCCGATCTACATGGACTTAAATATCCAAAAATACACAAATAATACATTTTCTTGGAGGTTAAATTCAAATGTCCTGAAAGGACCATTGAAAGATGAATTGGAATCAGATATTCTCAGATATTTGGAAGAAAACGATAATGGAGAAGTATCCCCTTTAATACTGTGGGATGCATGCAAAGCTGTAATAAGAGGAAAGATTATTGCAAAACTGGCAACCCAAAAGAAACTAAGACAAGAAAAACTATCCACATTAGAGTCAGAACTTAAGAACCTAGAAAAAGAACACAAAGGCAACACTCATCCTACTGACTCGCTCAAGATTAAGGAAATTAAAAACCAAATAAATGAGATCTACACAATAGAAATCCAGAAGAAACTTACATTTTTGAAACAAAAATACTATGAAGCAGGCAGTAAATCGGCAAAATTGCTAGCCTATAAATTGAGGAAACAACAAACAGAAAGAGCAATCTACAAAATCAGAGACCCAGTATCAAAGGAAATAAAATTCAGAATTCAGGATATTCTTAAAAGCTTCGAGAATTACTATAAGAACTTATACTCCCACAAAAAACATAAAAACGCATCCGAGGCATTCCTAAACACATTAAACCTTCCCCAACTTACGGAGCCACAAAATAAAACACTACTGTCAGAAATACAACCTAAAGAATTGGAAAAAGCAATTATGAAACTTAAAGCTAACAAATCCCCAGGAGCAGATGGCTATACAGCAGAGTGGTACAAAACCTTTAAACAGCAACTATCTCCTCTCCTCCTGAAAACATTTAATTATGTCCTCCACACAGGGGAAATCCCCCTCTCCTGGAGAGAAGGGGTCATTGCAGTTATACCTAAACCTTAAAAGGATAAACTAGAGTGCTCCAACTACAGACCAATCAGTGTATTAAATCAGGACTATAAGCTTTTTACCATTATCCTTGCCAAAAGGTTAGAAAATATACTGACAGACCTAATTCATTTAGACCAAACAGGTTTTATAAGACAAAGACAGACACAAGACAACATTAGACCCACTTTACACATAATTCATCATATAAAAAAATATAACTTAAATGCAGTCATATTGGGATTAGATGCTGAAAAAGCATTCGATTCGGTTGACTGGTCTTTTCTATATAGAATCTTATCCAGTTTCAATTTTCATAACAACTTCATTAGAACTATACAGGCATTATATAAAAAACCAACAGCTAAAATAAGGATTAACGGTAATTTATCATCATCTTTTGAACTGGAAAGAGGATGTCATCAGGGCTGCCCCCTGTCTCCACTGCTCTTTGCAATCTTCATAGAACCTCTGAGCCAATGGATAAGACAAAATCAAAAAATTCAAGGTATTACACTTGGTCAGAAGGAACATAAAATAGCACTCTTTGCTGATGACATTTTAATATACCTAGGGCAGCCGGACACCTCTTTACCAGAACTAACCTCAGTTTTTTCAGAGTATGGAGATTTATTGGGGTACAAATTAAACATGCATAAAACCCAAGTTTTAACATTCAACTATGACCCAAATCATTATTCACTAAGCAAACTCAAAACTAACTGGGAGTCAGAATCTATGAAATATCTGGGGGTCAATATCCCGAAACAACTCAACAAAATTATATCACTAAACTATGATCCACTGGTGACAAAAATAAAATCTGACCTAGCAAGATGGAATATGATACCATTCTTGGGTACTGCACAAAGAATTGAAGCAGTCAAAATGAATATACTTCCACGTCTTCTATACCTTTTCCAAACAATACCGGTAGAACCTCCCAAAAAAACATGGCAGGAGCTGGACAGAAGGATCTCAAGATTCATATGGCAGGGCAAGAGACCTAGAATCAGATATAGAACCCTACAGCTAAACAAAGACAAAGGTGGGCTCGCGCTGCCAAATGTCAGGGACTACTTTAAAGCCGCACAAATTAAAACTTTAGTAGAGATATGTGACCCAGTCTACACTGCACAATGGAAGGAGATCGAATGCCAAATAACAAGTGACATCCCCCTACAGGCGATAATAGGGAACAATGCCTTACCTAAGCTTTTGAATAACACTAACCCGTGGATAGAGACCCCACTAAAAATTTGGTTTAAGATAGTCAGAGAGAATCAAACTAAAGAGCCCTATCGACTTCTGCAATGGATTGCCTATGATCAAGACTTTACTCCTAATAAAACAGACACCAGATTTAAAAAGTGGAAGGAGAAAGGGCTGATAAAATATTACGATTTTTTTAAAGGGCAAATTTTAAGAAGTTTTGAAGATTTGAAAAAACAAGGCCTAATAAATCAAGACCTTTACAGGTTCTTCCAGCTTAGACACCACATAAACAATATACTTAAAAAGGAGGATTTGGAAAGAGCCCAGTCAGGTGTTCTGAAGGTCTTCTTAATGGCATATAAAGGGATCCCAGGGATCAGATACATTTCTAAAATATACCAAGGTCTTCAAGACTTAAAAGGAGACAACACATCATATATAAAAGAGAGATGGGAAAAAGAGGGGAATTTCACTTTACAACTGGAAATATGGGAAAAGCTAAATAAACAGCAATGGAAAAGTACCTCATCCCTGCAGTGGAGAGAATTTGGATGGAAAAACTTGGTAAGATTTTTCAGAACACCTGCACAAAACAAATTTACCCATAAGGGGTTGAACTGTTGGCGCTTGTGTGGTGAAAAGACTGCAAATCATTTTCATGTGTTTTGGTCATGCCCAGTTATCCACCAATATTGGACCAATGTACAGACAATATTGGGGAAAATATTTAAAATAACAATTCCCTTTTCTTTTGTAACTTTGTATTTAAGATAAGATAAGATAAGATAAGATAAGCCTTTATTAGTCCCACAACGGGGAAATTCCAGGATTGCAACAGCACAGGGATAGCAACACTCAGAGCAACAATCAGAAGGCAAGAAAAAAAACAAGCAAGCAAGAGCAGCTAATATACATATGTACATATTACTATAAAATATATATATACCCACACACAGACACACAGTGCAGAGCATTGTAGCATTGTAGCTGGATGGAATAAATATATGAGTATATAAACACACAGTGCGGAGCATTGTAGCTAGATGGAATAAATATGTAAATATATAAACACCCACAGTACGGAGCATTGAAGCTAGGTGGAATAAATATGTAAATATATAAACACGCACAGTGCGGAGCAATGTAGCTAGATGGAATAATATGTAGATATATAAACACACAGTGCGGAGCATTGTAGCTAGATGGAATAAATATATAGATATATAAATATAAACACACCCAGTGCGGAGCATTGTAGCTAGATGGAATAAATATGTAAATATATAAACACACACAGTGCAGAGCATTGTTGCTAGATGGGATGAAACAGCATAACCGTCTACTTAGTTATCCTACATGGTATGATTATGTGCCCATACATATTCTCACCCTCCATAGTGACCAGTATTTTCCTAGTTGTATGCCAGAGGGGACCATTGTGTAAGACTATTGCATCTTTTGCATTCAAAAAACTATTAGTTTGTTACGTCTTTTTGCTATCTCTGCGAGCAGCCCTGCTTAGGTTGTACAGTCTGACAGCCGTTGGTAGGAAGGACCTGCAAAACCTCTCGGTTGTGCACCTGGGATGATGTAGTCTGCTGCTGAATGAGCTCCTCAGTGCATTCAGTATGTCCTGCATAGGGTGAAACTCGGACTCCAGCAGAGATGACAGTTTAGCCACCGTCCTTCTCTCTCCTATCTCCTCCACCGGATCAAGGCGCTGCCCCAGGACAGAGCTAGCTTTCTTGATCAGTTTGTTCAGTCTCTTCCTATCGGCTGCAGTAATGCCACTGCCCCAGCAGACCACTCCAAAAGTGATGGCTGATGCCACCACCGTGTCATAGAATGTCTTCAGCAGCGCCCCTTGTACACCAAAAGACCTATTTGGGCCTATTTGTATTTGGGCCTACTACCGGACTCACTGGAAAGATGAGGAGAAAAATACTTATTCAATGTTTTAATATTGGCAAGCAAAAAAGCTCTAACTAAAAAATGGATGTTGAAGGACTGTCCTACACCTGAAGATTGGATTAACGTGATCCAAGACATTTACTCGATGGAAAAGTTGACATTCGCACTGAGACAGGACATGGATGGGTTTGTGAACTTTTGGCAACCCTGGATCGCATATGTGTCTTCCATTAGATCTAATCTTTGACAAATACCATTTCAATAATGGTTCCGCTCTTTGTTCCAACGCTACTCAGATGCTCTTTTACCTTTATTTACTTATTTTTTCTTTTTGTTTGTTTTTTGCTGGTTTGCTTGTTTGTTTGTTTTTTATTTTATTCTCTTTAATTTCACTTTTTCTTTCACTTTAAAAAAAAAGGGGTGTTGTAATAATTATTCTTCCAATGTTGTCAGATATCAGAAAATAAGGGCACATGTGATGAAAATGTAAACAATGCATTGCTGTAACGACCTGTATACCCTTTACACAAACTTAAATAAAAAAAAAAAAATACTATGGCTGTGGCGCAGGTGTAGTGTGGCCGACTACTGATCGGAGGGTCAGGGGTTTGATTCCCGCTCTGTCTGTAGTCTTCATGTCGAAGTGTCCTTGAGCAAGACACTGAACCCCCAGTTGCTCCTGGTGGGTCACGCCAGTGTCGGTGTATGGCAGCTACACCGCCATCAGTGTGTGAATGTGTGTGTGAATGGGTGGATTGCAGGATCTGTAAAGTGCTTTGGTCATCTAGAGATGATAATAAAAGTGCTATATAAGTGAATGTCATTTACCATTAAATGGCCTTGCCCCACCTTACCTCTCTGAACTCCTTCATCCTTACACCCCTGCTCGGTCTCTCAGGTCAGCTTACCAGCTGCTCCTGGAGATACCAAAATTGAAGATGAAGCTCAGAGAGGACAGAGCCTTTATAAATAAAGTTGGATTGGATTGGATGCTATCTTTCTTTCACATATCACCCCTGACACTCGTCCCACTCACTCCATCCTGCCTGCACTCTCTTCTTCACCTCTGTTGTACATTTTTTTTATTGCGTTTGGATATTTAACCCCAGGTACTGTATTTAAACTCATCTACAGTCATGTGAAAAATTAGGACACCCCATTAAATATTCAGTCCTTTATTAAGAAATGTTAACATATCTATGGCTAACCTTGTTTTTGTTTTTATTTGCATTTTTTAACATTTATTTTAGCCATTTTAAGTGGGAATAAATGTGGGGGTGTCCTAAAAGAGATGGGGGGGGGTGTCCTAATTTATTCCTCACTGTTTATAATTACATTTTACAGAAAATTTGAATAAAGTCTTTAATTCATTTTAATTGTTAGTTGATTTACATGAATCTCTCAGTATTTTTAACATTGATATTAAATATCCATATGTCCAAATAAGTTAAAAAACACAGAGGCTTATACAGGGTGTCCTAATTTTTTCACGACTGTACCTTCACTACCTCTGTTCCTTGCATCTTCACTGTTGCTGCTGAAAGAAATTTGTCTTTGAAAAGTTGTTACATGTAGTTGAAGGGTGTAGGTTAGATCAAATAGAGTAACCTTTTCCAAAACCTGTCTTGTAGTCTTAGTGCCAGAATCTTACTAATCAGTGACTGTAAAGAAAAAGCACCACAAAGTTCCAAAAAGTTGTTTGCAGAAAGTAAAACAAATGCAACTATCACTCAAAGGGTGCTTTTTAAACACTCATTGCTTCTCATTGCTTTAGCTTGCTTCATAGTCTTTCAAATGATTTATTGCCATAACAATTGTTTTATTTTACCCTCATGACAAATTCTCTCACATTTACACAATAGAATATAGGTGAAGAAGGATTTATACATTTCGGGAAAAAAGTCACCCTGAAAATTTGTCTTGTGATTACATTCAGATGTCTTTTTTCTGTCATTAATTTCTTCTTTTAGATTTGATTGGCAGTTGGCAGCCAGCTTACAGGTGCATTACCACCACATACTTGGTGTAGTTCTGTCGTCTCACTCTATATATAATTCAAGAAACCTCCGTCTCCTCTCAGTAATTTACCACAGCACTTCACAAGGACAGATATTTAATTGGTACCAGTAAAGCAAAGTCAAGCTTCTTATAAATCTTTTTTTTTTTACTTTTCTCAAAGGCCAAGTTGAAGTCCTGAGGCCTTCCCAAAACCAAACGGTCCATGTCTGATGCTTTTTTCTTCCTCCTGCCTTGTTTGTTGTCTAGTTTGAGAGTGCTCCATGACACCATTTGTCTCCATAACAAGTCTCATTGACCACCGTTTTGGTGGGCCCACCTGCAGGAAACCCTGGTGCAGGACTCTGCCCACCACAGGCCTCCCTGGAGTAAGAACAGAGGAGGAGGCAATTAAGGCCTGGGGAAGGAGCAATAAATCTCCATAAACTTCAGCCAGCCACTCTCCCCCTACTTTCACCGGACTCTGAGATAATGCATCAGTACAGCTCCCAGACAGACTCCAGGGGAGACGAGCTGAACTCTTGATTTCCCACAGCTGAACATGTCGCTCAAAAAGTCTCATTGCCATCAAGGTCGTGATTCATGGTCAACCAAGTTTGGGCCATGTGGGTAAGTTTGTTGAAGTTAAAGTTTTCAAACAAAACATATTTTTTAATTTATTTTTCGGACTCATATAACATTAATTAAATATGTTGTCAAGACAGACCTTTGCTAATAGGTCCCAGTGTTTACATTTATTTGCTTCTAGACAAAAGAAGCAAATTAGCAGTGTAGATGTAAGAGAGGTTTTACTGTAAAAAAAAATCCATTATGAAAACTTTTCTCATACTGCTAAAGCAGTCTTTCAAGTTGTACAGTGGGGCAAAAAAATATTTAGTCAGCCACCAATTGTGCAAGTTCTCCCACTTAAAAGATGAGAGAGGTCTCCAATTTTCATCATAGGTATACCTCAACTATGAGAGACAAAATGAGAAAAAAAAAATCTAGAAAATCACATTGAAGGATTTTTAATGAATTAATTGGTAAATTCCTCGGTAAAATAAGTATTTGGTCAATAACAAAAGTTAATCTCAGTACTTTGTTATATACCCTTTGTTGGCAATGACAGAGGTCAAATGTTTTCTGTAAGTCTTCACAAGGTTTTCACACACTGTTGCTGGTATTTTGGCCCATTCCTCCATGCAGATCTCCTCTAGAGCAGTGATGTTTTGGGGCTGTCGCTGGGCAACATGGACTTTCAACTCCCTCCAAAGATTTTCTATGGGGTTGAGATGTGGAGACTGGCTAGGCCACTCCAGGACCTTGAAATGCTTCTTACGAAGCCACGCCTTCGTTGCCCGGGCAGTGTGTTTGGGATCATTGTCATGCTGAAAGACCCAGCCACGTTTCATCTTCAATGCCCTGCTGATGGAAGGAGGTTTTCACTCAAAATCTCACGATACTTGGCCCCATTTATTCTTTCCTTTACATGGATCAGTCGTCCTGGTCCCTTTGCAGAAAAACAGCCCCAAAGCATGATGTTTCCACACCCATGCTTCACAGTAGGTATGGTGTTCTTTCCCCTCCAAACACGACAAGTTGAGTTTTTACAATAAAGTTCTATTTTGGTTTCATCTGACCATATGACATTCTCCCAATCCTCTTCTGGATCATCCAAATGCTTTCTAGCAAACTTCAGACGGGCCTGGACATGTACTGGCTTAAGCAGGGGGACAAGTCTGGCACTGCAGGATTTGAGTCCCTGGCGGCGTAGTGTGTTACTGATGGTAGCCTTTGTTACTTTGGTCCCAGCTCGCTGCAGGTCATTCACTAGGTCCCCCCGTGTGGTTCTGAGATTTTTGCTCACTGTTCTCGTGATCATTTTGACCCCACAGGGTGAGCTCTTGCGTGGAGCCCCAGATCGAGGGAGATTATCAGTGGTGTTGTATGTTTTCCATTTTCTAATAATTGCTCCCACAGTTGATTTCTTCACACCAAGCTGCTTACCTATTGCAGATTCAGTCTTCCCAGCCTGGTGCAGGTCTGCAATTTTGTTTCTGGTGTCCTTTGACAGCTCTTTGGTCTTGGCCATAGTGGAGTTTGGAGTCTGACTGTTTGAGGTTGTGGACAGGTGTCTTTTATACTGATAACGAGTTCAAACAGGTGCCATTAATACAGGTAACGAGTGGAGGACAGAGGAGCCTCTTAAAGAAGAAGTTACAGGTCTGTGAGAGCCAGAAATCTTGTTTGTTTGTAGGTGACCAAATACTTATTTTACCGAGGAATTTACCGATTAATTCATTAAAAATCTTTCAATGTGGATTCTGGATTTTTTTTTCTCATTTTGTCTCTCATAGCTGAGGTATACCTATGATGAAAATTGGAGACCTCTTTCATCTTTTAAGTGGGAGAACTTGCACAATTGGTGGCTGACTAAATACTTTTTTTGCCCCACTGTGTAAGGACCTTTTGTTTGAATACAAGGACTTATAACATGAATCATTACATGAAATCTCTTCTCCATAAATTCAAAGTAATGGATAGTAGTTGTGGTAGTGGTGGTGTGATAGAAAGGAAGTCACTGGTCTCACTAATCGGACAGGAACAGAAGACACTCCTCCTGAGGAGGACGTGCCTGCTTCCCTTTATCATCTTCTAAAGAACAAGCTCCTCTGCAAAGCTGCTGATATATGGCTTTACAACCACCACCTACATGTGCAGAGGTGTGCTTCTGAAAGGAAAAACTGTCTAGTGTTGGAAAACTTGAGTACTTGAGTTAAAAGTGCAGTGTGTAACCAAATTAAAATTTACATATTAAAATAATGTTTCTATTAGTATCCACTTTACTTTGGTAAATTAATTGCTAAGTTTGTATTCCCCTGGAATGAGCTATTTATGTTGTGGTCTGTCCATACTATATACTACTGAACAGCCATATTTACCCAGCCATCTGATTATGGAAGCTTCAAATGGCTCTGTGTCCCCATGTTGCAGTATACTGAAAAAAAAAACTGACAATGTTGAAATTTTCACTAATGCTGTAGTCATTACAGGAAAGAAGGCTACTGGATACAGTTACATATGTATCATAAAAATGGTTTAGGTGGTGGAGAGGACTCAGGCGCAGGCAGAAGAATGGTGCAAAAACAATTATCTATTAACAGAAAACCAGAATAAATAAATAGCAGTACGTGGGCTGAAAAAACAGAACTTAAACTAAGCAGACAGAACTTACTGGAACATATGCAGGATATGTGGCAGGAGCCACACCAGACTGAGACAAAACTCCAAACAATTAGACAAAGAGATAATTAACATAATGCAGGACAAGTGGGCATAATCAAGGGAAGCAGGGAAGAGGCTGCAGGTGAGAAACACAGGATGGGCAGGGCTGCACAGACAAACACAGACAGGGAACACACACAAAACAGGACTAAGGACAAAGTGGGGATAAATAGTACAAAATTACAATCACAACTGGAATTTGAACATAAACAGAAAACACTGTCAAATTAAATCTCAAACCAATGATGACAGGAATAATAATACAGAAAATAAATCCCAAATACAAGAAGCACGAAATACAGAGAATACAGAAATAAACTCAGAGTGGGAATGACTCTACGGTCATCCCCCAGACCATGGCAAGATGAAGACATATTTGTCAATTTATGTTTGAAAGAATTTTGATACCTGATGGCCACTGTCCATCTACAATCGATTTTGGAGGGATCATTTGATATTGTTTTTTTGTTTTGTTTTTTTTTTGACTTATTTTGTACCCGTAGGTAGATTTGTTCTGCAGTCCGGTGACAAGCCACCAGCTGCCGGTCGCTGCGTGCGCAAGCGCCCCTTAACTCCCTAACCTGCATGTTTTGGCATGTGGGAAGAAACCGGAGAAATCCCGGAGTAAACCCACGCAAACACGGGGAGAACATACAAACTCCACACAGATCACTATTGGCCGGGGGCAGGGATTGAACCCACGATCTCATGATCCCCGCGATCCCCCGGCCGAGGGTAAAACTGTGCTGCCGCGGTGCTAACCACTGCGCCACCGTGCAGCCACCGTGCAGTGTTATCTCCACTTTGGCCACTAAATGTCAGTAAATGTTATACATAGGGCTGTCGTGATGACTGCAATTATGTAATACTGCTCTATGGACAAGTCTACCATGGAAGACAATGAGCAACAGCAACAACCGCGGTGTTCACTTTTTTTTGTGTGTGTGTGTGTGCGGTTATATCTTCTTGTTCACTTACATGCCCCTATTGATTACACTGGTCAACACCAAATTTATTGTCTAAGTTTTTTGTTAGCTGATTTAGGACAATTTTGATGTGCTGAATCCAAAAATCACATTGGTTTTGCTCAATCAAGTCAACTTTTTGAATTATGGCCACATGTTGTTTTATACGTTTTTGTTTACATGTACGGGTATTTTCGCTTTATATGATGCAAAATTTTTTTTTGTGTCTTGAAATTCTCTGAATTTTGAACAATGATGACGTAACATTCAATTTACATGTACTTACCTTTATGTAAAGGTAAGTACTAAGTAGTAGTGCTAAGTAAGTACAGGTTTTTACTTAGCACCTGATCGAGAGAAATGGATGTCATTTTCAGATTCAGCGGTGCAAAATTGTCTTAAATCAGCTGAAAAAACACAGACAACTTACAAAAAAAAATATTTTTGTAACCCTGTGTTATTAAATAAATTGTTAAATGTTAAGTGTATTTTTATTGCCAACAGCATGTTTGCACCCAGTACTGTGGAAACTTCCATAGCACTGGCCATGTGGAGCACTCTCTCTCCAGATGGACTCCAGATGGACCCTCCTCGCACCACCATTTAACTTACCCTTGCTGGCCGCGCAGCTGTGGCCTGGCGCAGTTCCTCCTCATCCTTGCTTTTAGCTGTGGCCTGGAAAGCTCTCTGCCTTGGTGATGACACATCAGTTGCATAATCCATCATCGACCCCACCTGCTCCGCTTCTGCCATGGCCATCTCCCAACTGCTCGCGGAATAAATCCGGATGTGTTCCTGGAGCTGGGCCGGCCGGAGCCCAGGGATGAAGTTCTGTAGGGTGAGCCTCTCCACTGCCTCAAGCTCAAAATCCGGGTAGCCACGCTGTGTCAGCAGCCACTGCAGGTGTCCACTGCATAGGCTCCCAGGCTCTTCCGGTTGTCTCGCCAGCAGCTGGTTAGCTGTTCCTGGGCGTGATTGGCATGGGTCGCTCTCCCGAACTGCCTCCGCAGCACTCCTTGTAACGCTGGCCAGCTGTGACGTTCTTCAGGCCAGAGATCAGACAGCATGCAGAGAGCTCTGCCCTCCAGAGCCAGCGCGACCTGCACAGCTGTCTCTTCAGGTGTCCAGCAATTCAGCATAGTAGCCAGTTCAACCTGGACCAGATAATCGTTCAGCAGGGTTTCGCCACCAAAGCGGGGAAGTTTGGCCGGTTGGCGGGTCAGTGGGCGGGTTGTCTCCCTCTCAATCACTGCCCTCGGTCGCAGTGGAATCGCCGGTTCGTAGTTCCCCCATTGGTGCTCTCTGCCCTGCCTTCAAAAAGGCAGAAAACAGGGCATGCTTGCTCTGTTAGGTCTGCTCTGCCTTGAAAAAGGCAGAAAGCGGGGTACAGTTGCTCCGTCAGGTCTGCTTCCCCATTCGTCACGGCAAGCATCTCTGGGGCTGGCATGTCTGCTCTGCTGTCCATCTTCATCTGCATCATTCACACAGATGCTCCTCTCACTCATGGTGACACAGACACATGATCTATCACATACAGGGAAAAGAACACTATCGCAACTGGTCTTATAACAGTTATAATGGCACAACAATAACGCTTACAGCACATGGATAATAACAGTCTTTGAATCTTTGCGGCGCAAAGCACGCCGGGAGAATCCCCGGCTCTTTCTCACAGCCCTGACGTTACAATATTATACAATTAAGGTGCATTCAGACCAAACGTGAACACGCAATTTTTTTTTTTGCATGGTACGGTTATATGTTAACTCAGTGTAAACAAGCAAATACACATGAATTCACTGTCTGAGCAAGTTGCAGATGGGCAGAGTTGCTTTTATAACTTCTGCAGCTGCGTTCTACCTGCTGTGGAAATCCCCAAAACACCGTCATGTTTAGGTTTATGTTATCCGACGGTTCTCTCATCTGGAAAAATTGTCCCTGCCTCCAAAACTTCATAAGATGACAGTTGTTTACATTGCTAGTCTGCTAGCCCTTGTTAGCATGTCTGTGGCAGAAGTCTGTGGGTTAATAACTCTGACACTCTGATTCATCTGCAGAGCCCCCAGTCCATCTATCTGCAATTGAGTATCAGTCTCATTTTCAACACTAGTTTACTCTCCAGTGTTGATACTTTTACTCCAGTGATGGCAGAACCTCAAGGCCGTTACTAGCTAGTGCTATCCCTCGGATGTGAATGTACAAATGTGAAAATTCACATGTTTACCTCTTTCTATTGACTTAGTAAGTATTCATGCCACATGAAAATTTTGCTTCGTATTTGGTGTGAACGCACCTTAAGAGTTACAACAACAACAACAACAAAAATAATAAAATTGTGAGGTTCTTGGTTCAAACTGGTTTGTTTGCAAGTACAGATTTGTAGAGTGCACACACACATCTAGTACTTCATGCATAATTCCAAATAGCAAATGCATGCAAAAAAAAAAAATAATTAGGCAGCCTAAGTGCTAAATTTTTAAACTAGATAAACATAAAAAACATTGTTTTAAAAACCAGAGCAGTATTTATAGATGCATTAATCAGAGTATTATTTTCTCTCAAAATCAGTAGTAGGAGGCACATATAAACAGATGTTAACAGTTTGTAGCATTTTGATACTTCTGTCTTTTCCCTTAAGCCAGATTTCTACAAGTGAAAAATAGAAACTGAGGAACTAGGGCCAAATTTTCTTTTCTTTTGTAAAAACAAGCTCCTCCTTCCAGTTTGTGGGGTTTATAGTAAATACACTAAAGCACACTATAATAAATTATGCAAACACTCTATACCTTCTTAACATGTTTCGACTGTGCACTGCAGCCTTCGTCAGAAGAGTCAGCTGATTGCTGCCAGGTGACATTTATCAGCTGACTTTCGTAGGCGGGGCCAGCTCAGCAGACCTGTCAGATCCACCGAGCCGGCCCCGCCTTCTGCCGTCAGGTGGTCTCTGGAGAATGTGATCCCAGGTGTGGGAAAGCATACAGGCCCCTCATCTTGGTTCATGGTATCTTTTCCCCGCCTCCTGGTTTCTATGGCCTCCTTGATCCAACGTTTGTGTCTGTTGCTCTCTGATCCAATAATTTTTGCGTTGTCCCAGTCCATGATGGGATTATTTCTTTTGCAGTGATCTGATATTGCTGATTTTAATGTTTCTTGTTCTGCCTTTTCATTTTGTGATCTTGTGAGTCGTCCTTGTGTTTCCTTCTAACATTCCTTCTGGTGTTCTTTTTTTCTTGTGGTGAATGATCTTCCAGTTTCTCCAATGTAGGTTTTGTTGCATGATCTGCATGATATTTCATATACTACATTGCATTTTTTGTCTTGTTCTATTCTGTCCTTGGGGTGTACTAGACACCATGAATACCATGAACCGAGATGAGGGGGCCATTATGCTTTCCCACACCTGGGATCACATTCTCCAGATACCATCTGACGGCGGAAGGCGGGGCCGCCTTGGTGGAGCTGACAGGTCTGCTGAGCTGGCCCCGCCTACGAAAGTCAGCTGATAAATGTCACCTGGCAGCAATCAGCTGACTCTTCTGATGAAGGCTGCAGTGCACAGTCGAAACATGTTAAGAAGGTAAAGACATCTCCTTTCTATTTTTGTCTTTAATAAGAACAAAAGGTAAATAATTAAAAGAAGACAAAATGAACGTACTTGAGCTATACAAACACTCACACACATGAATAAAATGTATTCTTAAAATTTAACATTAACACAATTAATAATCACCACAGACAGCAGTAAAATTATCTTATCTTCCTGCTTTATTTGTTCATACAGCGGTGTGGAAAAGTGCTTGCCCCCTTCCTGATTTCTCATTTTTTTGTATGCTTGTCACACTTGTAAAAATTAATTTTCAGGATAGTTAGCAGAATCTTTTCAGTTAACCAACCAATAATCACAGAAGAAATATTATTTCTCAGCTTAACTTTATTGACTCATGCAGGAAGTCAGATTACACAGGCTGTGAGACCTCCCAGCTCTGTCTCCTGGGAAGGTCCCAGAAGAAAGGAATTCATAGCTATATAAAGGCTTGCAGTTAGTGGGTATTACTTTCCAACTATACATATCTATTGTTTCAAAGTAGGACCTTTCAGTGTCCAAATGGCATCAGAGCCCTTTTATGACTTCCATCCTGTCCAGATGTCTGCTTTTCTCTCAGCATCCATGTTTTCTCTTCATCCTTACACATGCCATATATGGAAACAAGAACAAAGACTTTCCTGTGAAACTTACATATGTGTGTAGTACTGTATGTGTGTGTACTGTGTGTCAACAACTGATGTTTATGTGTGAATGGTGTATGCATGGGTTTAAGAGATATGTGTATGCAAGCACTTTGTGAAATATCTAATTAACTAATCCTCACTATTTATTTATTATAACACACTTAAATGTTTCAGATGATCAAACAAATTTAAATGTTAGACAAAGATAACACAAATAAACACAAAATTCAGTTTTTAAATTAAGGTGTTTATCATTAAGGGGAAAAAAAACCCAAACCTACATGGCCCTGTGTGAAAAAGTGAGTGCCCCTAAACCTAATAAGTGTTTGGACCACCCTTAGCAGCAACAACTGCAATCAAGCATTTGTGATAATTGGCAATGAGTCTCTTACAGTGCTGTGGAGGAATTTTGGCCCACTTTTCTTTGCAGAATTGTAATTCCGCCACATTCTAGGGTTTTCAAGCATGAACCGCCTTTTGAAGGTCATGCCACGACATCTCAATCGGATTCAGGTCAGGACTTTGACTAGGCCACTCCATAGTCTTCTTTTTGCTTTTCTTAAGCCATTTAGAGGTGGACTTGCTGGTGTGTTTTGGATCATTGTCCTGTTGCAGAACCCAAGTGCACTTCAGCTTGAGGTCACAAACATATGGTTGGACATTCTCTTTCAGGATTTTTTGATAGACAGCAGAATTCATGGTTCCATTTACCACAGCAAGTCTTCCAGGTCCTGAAGCAGCAAAACAGCCCCAGACCATTACACTACCACCACCATATTTGACTGTTGATATGATGTTCCTTTTCTGAAATGCTGTGTTACTTTTATGCCGGATGTAATGAGACACACACCTTCCAAAAAGTTCAGCTTTTGTCTCATCAGTCCCCAGAGTATTTTCCCAAAAGTGTTGGGGATCATCAAGATGTTTTCTGGCAAAACTGAGATGAGCCTTTATGCTTTTTTTTCTCAGCAGTGGTTTTCATCTTGGAACTCTGCCATGCAGGCCATTTTTGCCCAGTCTCTTTCTTATGGTGGAGTCATGAACACTGACCTTAACTGAAGCAAGTGAGGCCTGCAGTTCTTTGGATGTTGTTGTGGGGTCTTTTGAGACCTCTTTGATGAGTTGTCGCTGCGCTCTTGGGGTAATTTTGGCCGGCTGGCCACTCCTGGGAAGGTTCACCACTGTTCCATGTTTTCGCCATTTGTGGATTATGGCTCTCACTGTAGTTCACTGGAGTCCCAAAGCTTTAGAAATGGCTTTATAACCTTTTCCAGACTGACAGACCTCAATTACTTTGTTTCTCATTTGTTCCTGAATTTCTTTGGATTGCAGCATAATGTCTAGCTTTTGAGGATCTGTTGGTCTACTTCACTTTGTCAGCCAGGTCCTATTTAAGTGATTTCTTGATTGAGAACAGGTATGGCAGTAATCAGGCCTGGGTGTGGCTAGAGAAATTGAACTCAGCTTTCCAAAGATGTGATAAACCACATTTAATTTTTTTTTTTTTGGGGAGGGGGGGGTCACTTTTTCACACAGAGCCATGTAGGCTTGGATTTTTTTTACCCTTAATAATAAACACCTTCATTTAAAAACTGCATTTTGTGCTTACTTGTGTTATCTTTGTCTAATATTTAAATTTGTTTGATGATCTGAAACATTTCAGTGTGACTTATTTACTTACGTACTACCCCTGCGAGGTGAAGGCTGGTGGCTGTCACCATGCGTAGAGCCAATCAGGTTAACCAGTGCATGCCAACATTGCTGGTTTTGGGCCAGCTCCTCTGTATCGTCAACAGCGACTCCGAGCTGTCGGAGGTCTCTTTCCACCACATTGAGCCATCTGGTGCATGGCTTGCCCCGGGGTCTTTTCCACCCTGAGGCCCTGGGGTCGAACATGAGGATGGCTTTTGTTGTGTGTTCTGGTGGGAGGCGGAGGACATGGCCAAACCAGCGGATACGTTGCTGTGTAATAACATGGAATGCTGTAGGCTGATGTGTGCAGGCTCGGAGCCTGTCATTAGAAGTGCACTGAGGCCACCTGATGTTCTCAATGGTTCTGAGGGCCAGACTATCAAACCCATCCACTCTGGCCAGAGTCTTATTCAGTGGCCATGCCTCTGACCCATAGAGTAGAATGGAGAGGACTGACGCATTGTATATGTGGAGCTTCATTTTTCGGGATATTGAACGATGGCGCCATTGAGGTTTTCATAGTGCCTGCAGGGCTGATGCAGTGAGGCCACGACTGCGGTTGATCTCTGGCTTCAAGTCCCCATTGTTGGTTACTGTGGAGCCCAAATACACAAAGGAATTGACAAACACAACGGTATCTTTCCCGAGCTGTAACAGGGGTTGGTCCAGTCCGTCGCCGACATGCATTAGCTTAGTCTTTGTCCAGCTCACCTGAAGGCCCAGCTTCGCTGCCTCTTGATGGTAGACAACTAGAGCATCTCTCAGCTGACTATAGGATGGGCTGAACAGGATGGTATCGTCAGCATATTCAAGGTCAGCCAGTTGGTAGTTGCCAAACTACATGCCAGTCCAACCCGGTCGCAGACCTTGGTCATCAGATAGTCTATGACACAATTGAAGAGATCAGGAGCAGCCACACAACCCTGTCGGACCCCACTGTTGATGGGAAACCAGCGGGAAAAAAAGCGGGAAAGAAAGAAAGAAAGTGGGCCAAAAGTCGTCTGTCACTCACCAGTATCCAGCTGAGCGACAGACGACTTTTGGCCCGCTTTCTTCACCAGTACGGAAAGATGACAGTTATTGTTGCCTATGCCCCCAACGATGTTGCAGATGAGGAAGAGAAGGATGCTTTCTTCAACCAGCTTCATCAGGTTTTTGAACAGGTTCCACCGCATGATATCACCATCATTCTTACTGAAGCCAACGCTACCCTCTCCTCCAGAGATCTGCTCCCAGCCCAGTTTGCTGGCCCACCTGTTGGCACCACCTTTGCCGACCCATCAACGAACGACAGCGGTAACCGTCTCCTTCTGTTCTGTCACTCCCACAATCTCTGCATAGCCAACACCTGATTTCCTCAGAAACTCATCCATCACTGGACTTGGTACAGCCCGGATGGCAGAACCCGAAAAGCCCTCAACCACATTATCATCTCCCGCAGCTGGAAGTCATTTGTAACAAACTGCCGTGTGTTCAGAGGAGCAGAGTTTGGTAACACTGACCATCGCCTGTTGATCGAGCAGCTTAAGCTGAAGCTTTGGACTGATTCTTCTGTCAAGTACCAGTCCTGCCTTGACTCCTTCCAGCTCCATGATCCCAACATCACCACAGAGTTCCGATGCTCTAGCAACAACTGCTTCAGGGCCCTGGCCACAGACAAAGTGGGCGACTGGGAGATTTTCAAGAAAAAACATCATCCAGTCTGCCCACAATGCCCTGGGATGTTTACAATCTTCCCCAAAACAACCTTGGATCTCTCGGCGGACTCTGGACATCATCAATTGTCGCCAAGAGGCCTGCCTCCGAGGTGACCTGATGGAGTACCACCGATTAAACCATCTACACAATGTGGCCATTGGAGAGGGCAAAGAAAGGTATATTACTGAAAATAACTTTTTTTAAAATCACCACCAGTTAGTGTGCCTTTGAGCCAGGTCGTGTCTGGCTGCTTCTTCCTGCATGATCATCAGCAAGCAGCGCTTGTACCTCTGTTCCTCTGACTTAGTTCCTGAAGTCAGGCGCTGTCAGACACTGCTAAACAGTGTCAAACAGTTGGAATTTCTGCATCATCGTTCGCGAAGATTTTTTACCCACTTATAATTTTACTGGACCGAGGATTCTTGCCACTTGATTTTTCTTGGTCAACAAACCAGGCTAGGCTAACCTGTTTGTTTTGATTAGCCACCCCTAGCCTAGAAAGCCATGGTTCCTAAGAAGGTTTCTGAGTTGGAATTGAGACTCTAACCTCTATAAGATTCAAGAGGCTGAAAATCATCTGGACATGGTCATTTTTGGTCGGACATCGGTGCTAGCCATGGATTCACAGCTAGAAGAGATGGCTACCTACCTGGGTGAAATTAGCATATTGCCATCCACCTCCACCCCTACGTCAGGTCACCTCAGCTGTCCAGGACTGTAGCACTTAACACTGGCTTCAGCTCGGAGCTAAACTTAAAGCTCCGGGTGGTTCTTCTCAGCCCTGGACCATGGTCAGGTCAAACAGCAAACGTTGGGGATTGACCAGGCATGGCCGTGCCTCCTCCCTTCCCCTCTCATTGGAAAACAGATTCAACATATTTTCCTTGGAAGATTTCCCCACCTGGACATTGATCTTCCCCCTATGGCTGCCCTTTCTCCTTCAGCAGAGGCCCAAACCCGCAAGCCCCAGATTAAAACTACCCTAGGTGTGTCGAACTTTACACCAGCTCCAAAAAGAAGAGAGCGCAACCCCTCTCATCACCCCCGCCCTGGCATTCCGCCGCCTCAACAGCAACAACAACGGCAAAACTATTTACCACTACAGAAGCCACTGACAAAGTCCCTCTAGATGACGCTGGTAATTGGTAATTCCATAATGAGGAACATCAGAAGCAGGTACTGTGTTACAAAATTTTTTCCTGGGGCTATAGTGTCAGACATTGAGGCTCTTACCCCTGACCTATTAAATGAATACCACCACACTAAAACTGTTATTGTGCATGTCAGATGCAACATCCCAGATAAGGCATCTGAGATCTTAAAAAGAGACTTCAGGAGCCTTCTGTCCACTCTTAAGAACTGTGGCAGACGTGTGTTCATCTCGGGACCACTTGCGCCTTTTAGAAGAGGCTGCAATTATTTCAGCAGAACTCCTTCCCTTAATTCCTGGTTGTGCTCAACATGTCCTACTTTAAACATTGGTTTTATAGACAATTCCAACCTGTTTTGGAACTGCCCATTATTTATGAGGCCAGATGGCATCCATCCAAGAGACAATCTGTTTTATTCGATTCAGCATTTTTTAGTACAGTGACTGAAAGCTAGTGTGTCACCTCACCCCAAAGTGCCTGGGTATGCCAACCAGCTTTCTTTTACTTCCACCTCTCATATTACTCCTATTAATCCAAATAATTCTCTCTGTTTAGATCAGTCTTCAATTCACAACCTCATAGAGATTGTGTCTGTCCCCTGATTCCCAAAACATTATAAACCAAGACAAATACAACATAACTTGATAAAGATTAAAACCATTAATCTACCACAGAAAAATAAAATAATTAAAAGTGGACTGCTGAATATAAGCTCTCTGTCCGATAAAGCGACCTTAATTAACGTTATGATCACGGATTACAATATAAATATACTCTGTCTTACAGAAACATGGCTATGCCCTGATGACTTTGTTAGTATCAATGAGGCCACCCCTCCCAGCTATGGTAATATTCATATTCCTAGAAACACTGGCCGAGGTGGTGGTGTTGGGGTAATATTTGAATCCACCTTACCAATGAACCCTCAGCCTAAGCTAAACTCAAATTATAACTCTTTTAAATGCTTAATTTTTAGTTTAGCACACCCATCCTGGAGGACAGAACAGCCTATTTTATTTGCCACAGTATATCGCCCTCCCAGTGCTTCTTTTGCTGAATGTATGTCTGAATTCTCCGAGTTCTTAACAACCTTAGTCCTCAGTTTAGACAAGGTTATCATGGCTGGTGATTTTAATATTCATATAGATGTTGATAATGATAGTCATAGTGTAGCATTTCTCTCCCTCTTAAATTCAACTGGTTTTTCTCAGTGTGTTAGTAAACCAACTCATCATCATAATCACACCCTTGACCTGGTCTTTGCCTATGGTGTAGAAATTGATGAGCTGCTTGTCATCCCTCAAAATCCTACACTGACTGACCATTACTTGATTACTTTCAAATTTGTGTTATCTGATTTTACAGCATCAAGCAGAAATGTAGTTACCAGATATTTACCTGATAGTGCTGTGGCTCGCTTTAAAAAAATAATCCCTTCAGCACTTACTCTATTACCATGCCTCAATATAGCAGACAGCACTGACTGCTTGAATTCATAAGAATTAGGCCTCTTAGTTGATAGTACTGCAGCCTCACTGCAGACAATACTTGACTCCATAGCCCCTCTTAAAAAGAAAACTATTAAAAATAGGAGATTAGCTCCATGGTACAAGTCCCACACTCGTGAGTTAAAACAGAAAGTTAGATTCTGTGAAAGGCTTTGGCGTGCAAATAAGACAGAAGAATCATGTTCAGCCTGGAATGCCAGCCTTATCACCTATAAGAAATCTCTCCATAGTGCTAGGCGACAGTACTATTCATCCTTGATAGAAGAAAATAAAAACAACCATAGATTTCTTTTTAACACTGTGGCTCAGCTAACCAAGAGCCAAAGTGCCATAGATCCCTACATTCCTCCAACTCTTAGTGCTGATGACTTTTTGATTTTTTTTAATGATAAAATTGTCAGTATTAGGAATATTATTCAAAAAAATAGCCCCCTTAAAAATACCAAGCCTCTGCCCAATACTGCTGTCCACAGGTTCAGAACTCCACTTTTCTGAATTTTCTTCTATTAGTCATTCTGATCTAGCTCTAATAGTGCCAGCCTCTAAACCAACTACCTGTCTCTTAGACCCAATCCCCGATAGACTCCTGAAGGAATCGCTATCTCTGATTTGTCCACCGCTTTTGAACATAATTAATATGTCTCTATTGATAGGACATGTACCGCAGTCCTTTAAAGAGGCAGTAATTAAACCTCTACTTAAAAAAACTTTGCTTGATTCTGGGATTTTGGCCAATTATAGACCAATATCTAACCTCCCCTACCTTCCTAAAGTCCTCGAAAAAGTAGTCGCCAATCAACTGTGCACTTCTTTTAGAAAATAATTCTATATTTGAGAAATTTCAGTCAGGTTTTAGGAAACACCACAGCACACAGACAGCCTTAATGAAAGTTACTGATGAGCTCCTTATGGCATTTGACAAAAGACTTGTCTCCATCCTTGTCTTATTGGACCTTCGTGCTGCCTTTGACACCATTGACCACCATATTCTGCTATAGAGACTTGGACAGCGAATTGGTTTGAAAGGAACAACACTAAGATGGTTCCAGTCTTATCTATCAGACCGTTCCCAGTTTGTTCATGTCCATAACAAGTCCTCTACCCAGACCATGGATCGCTATGGAGTTCTGCAGGGATCGGTACTTGGACCAGTGCTGCTTACATTATACATGCTGCCTTTGGGAGACATTATGAGGAAGCATTCTATTCATTTTCATTGTTACGCTGAAGACACTCAGTTATATTTATCCATCAATCTAGATGACCCCAGCCATTTGGGTTCACTCCAGGAGTGTCTTAAGGCTATTAACACCTGGATGAACAACAACTTTCTATTGCTGAATACAGATAAAACTGAAGCCATTGTTCTTGGCCCCAAACATGCTAGAAGTATTCTTTCTAGTAAGATAACAACACTAGATGGCATTGTCCTGGCTTCTAAGTTTTCTGTTAGGAGTCTTGGAGTTGTCTTTGACCAAGATATGTCTTTCAACTCTCATATACAGCAAACCATTAAGACTGCCTTCTTCCATCTGCGTAATATTTCTATAATTAGGTCCATCCTGTCTCATAAAGATGCAGAGAAACTTGTACACGCCTTTATCACCTCTAAGTTAGACTATTGTAATTCACTTTTATCAGGTTTTTTTTTTTTTTTTTTTTGTTACTTATTTGTACCCGTAGGTAGACTTGGTTTGCAGTCTGGTGACAAGCCACCGGCTGCTGGTCACTGCGTGCGTGAGCGCCCTAAACCTACATGTTTTTGGTGTCCTAATAAGTAAGTAGGCTGTCCTAATAAGTCCATAAAGTTTCTCCAGCTCATTCAGAATGCAGCTGCACATATCCTAATGAGAACAGGGAGAAGAGATCACATTACACCAGTTTTAGCTTCTTTACATTGGCTCCCAATAAAATATAGAATTGAATTCAAGATATTGCTCCTAACTTATAAAGCCCTTAATGGTATGGCTCCTTCTTATCTGCAAGAACTCATAGTTCTCTATCATCCATCCAGAGCTCTGAACTCCCAAAAATCTAAACTCCTGGTGGTCCCCAAGGTCTCCAGAAGTAGACTGAGAGGTAGAGCTTTCAGTTATCAAGCTCCCCTCCTGTGGAACCATCTTCCCAGTTCAGTTCGGGGGGGCAGACACTCTCTCTTTATTCAAGAGTAAGTTGAAATCTTTTCTCTTTGATAAGGCCTATAGTTAAAAATGTTGCCGCTGCCAGGCCTCCACTCGCATGTGCAGCTCAACCAGACTTGATACTGGAATGTCTGGCTTTGAATATTGTATTTGTTATGTCTGTTTTGAATGTAGCTACTTCCACGCCTCCTACCTTTTATCTCTTTTTTCAACTCAGCCGGTTGAGGCGGATGGCCGTCCTTTATGAGCTATGGTTCCGCTTGAGGTTTCTGCCTGTTAAAGGGAAGTTTTTCCTCACCTGTGTCGCCGCAGTGCTTGCTCTTAGGGATCTCTGCTGGGTTCTATAAATTTGAGAGCGTGGTCTAAACCCACTCTTTTCTGTAAAGTGCCTTGAGACGACCTGTGTTGTGATTTGGCACTATATAAATAAAATTGAACTGAATTGCATTGAATTCCTGCAGGACCAGTCTAGTCACTCCTGGAGAAGTTGCGGCTCCCCTGACCAAGATAAACAACTGGAAAGCCCCTGGAATTTGTGCTATAACCGCCGAAATGCTGAAGATGGGTTGAAGTTGCACAATCCAGTGGCTCACCCACATCATCAATCATGTTTGGGTGACAGAGCAGCTCCCCAGTGACTGGACCAGGGGCATCATCCTCCCCTTCCCGAAGGGAAAGGGCGACAAACTCATCTGCAGCAGTCACAGAGGCATCACCCTTTTGTTCATTCCTGGTAAGCTCTTCACCAGGATCCTCCTCAGTTGTGCCCTTCCAGCCATCAGAGATGGCCGTCGCCCTCAGCAGGCAGGTTTCATGCCCAACTGCTCGACCTCAGACCACATCTCTCCTGTTCGCTTATTAATAGAGAAGGCCTATGAATTCCACAGGGACCGCCATCTCTATATAGCCTTTATAGATCTTAAGGCTGCCTTTGACACCGTGGACCACGCTTCTCTTGGGAGTATCCTGCAGACCCTCTTTAAGTGTGACAAACATACAAAAAAATGAGAAATCAGGATATTATATCGGAAGTACTTCACCAAAGCTCTGTGCATATTACAAATTTATTACCCTGATACAGCTTCCTTATCACTGCAGTTTAGTTTTGTTCATACTTTACTTTAAATTTTTAAGTGCTTCACTAAACATATGAGGAGCTTAGCTGATATAAATGAATTCTCTAAAAAATATTGCATCCTTCTGAGCGAATGCAGTCACAAGAGCTGAAAGGAAATGACAAATGTTAGATGTTCTCATTTGGAAAAGGGAAAAGAGACAAGTTAGACCATCAGTTTATTGTATGTTACTGCTGTGCATATGATGAAGCTGTTTATGGTTTGATATTTGTAATTTTAATCTTTCTCACCTGTTATGTCCGTAAAACGTGGAACAATGATGAGATGAATGGTGAACTACACAGGACTTTATTATAGACTCACAGGATACATACAGATGCTCCCGCTAGGCTGAGAGGTGGTCGAAGAGACTGCCCCTCTACTGCACGGCCCTCTTATACTCCGGGTGACGTCACCACCTGCGCCCCCTTCAAAAAAGGTCCAAAACACACACACAATCAAGACCCTCCCCAATTTAGAACCCGAATCACGCACTAACAGTAAACAGAAGTATATCAGGGCCTATAACATTTGCACAAAACAACTCAGGCTAGGGGAAAACAGATGAACTACTGTTCCACCACCACATGGCTAGACGGATTATTCTGCCATCTCTGTTAATATATTGTCCATTAAATAAAAAAAATTGCTGTGTTTCTAATATAAAACAATCCCATTATTCTAATGAACACACACACACACACACACACACACACACACACACACACACACACACACACACACATATATATATATATATATATATATATATATATATATATATATATATATATATATATATATATATATATATACTGTATATAAATAAACAGGTTATACGTCTATTCACCAACTCAACATGAACAATACTCATTGCAATACCATGCGTCATTACTTAAACCTGGGCAATTTACATACCAACAACATACATTAAACACATTGCCCCCCATTACCAGTCAGTCACAGTGGAGAACCCACCCCCCGGAGACCCGTCAGGCAGGTCCTGACCAGAGCATCGTCTTCTCTTGGCGCCCGGAGATGACCCACGTCGGCGACGAGACACCCCTCCCTCATCAGTGATGCGCCGCAGCTCAATGGGGTGTCTCCATGTACCATCAGACAGCTTAAGGTAGCCGTCCTCCCAAACAGCCTCCACCTGCAGCCGCCCCTGGTCCTCCTGTCATTTCCGCTTCCTATGAACCCCTCTCAACCGGGCCTCCTCTCTGGGCCGAACCACATCAGCGACCCCTAGAGGAGCCCCACTCGGCTTCTAATGTTCCTGAGTGGCAAGTCGTTTCACCGTGCCAGCCGGTCCTGCCCCGCTCGCTTTCATTTCAGATGCCGGCGAAGCTGTTGTGACCCCCTGCTTCTCGATACCTCCCAGGCAAACTCCGGAGGCAGGTTGGGCCAGCCACTCGGCTCCACCCACCGTCACGGTTGTCCCACCGTGCCGCCCAGTTCCCTCAGCTAGGGCAACTTGGGCTCTGGCGCCGGAACTCTTCTGCAATGGCCCTGGGTGGGGTTGGTCCTGCTCATCTCCCAGAATACTAGGCCAAGGTTCATTCCATATTACGTACATCCACCACTCGCGGAATTGGCCGGTGCCACAAGCCACAGCCTGACCACTCCTCTCCACTACTGCTGGTGATTGTGAAGCAATGTCCGTAGAAAAGGTCGCAGCCCATCACATTCGCTCCACTGGCGGTCACCACAAACTGCAGTTTGGATACCTCCGCTGCCTTATACCTAGCCGTCAGTTCCAGCGAACCCACAATGGACAGTCTATTGCCACCATATCCACAAATAAATAATAACGGATTTTAAAACATTTACTACAAAGGTTAAAAAGTGGCTGAAAAATAAACAAGAATGTACCCATGTATGAAATGATTGTCTGCAGGGTGTGAGTGAATGAAGGGAAGGAATGCATGTGTTTGATTATAGTGAGTGACTGAGGGGAGGGAGGCCTGTAACAGGCAAATGTGAATCAGGTTTTTATATTGTGTATTTATAATTTTGTTTGCATTGATGCATGTGGATATTGTTTATACTGTTTTCATTTTGTTTTTTTCCTCATCTTTCTCTCTTTTTACCTGTTTCTTTTTTCTAAAGCCCATCCAGGGACAAGAGTTGCAAATTAGCTTAATGCTATACACTCTTTGTGCAACACATCAGATTTTTTTTTTGTCTATGTTTATTGCACTGTCCCTGACAAATAAACAAATAAATAAATAAATAAAGGGCATTGAAAGACCCCTCGGTAGTAAGGGAAAAAAATCCTCACAGTAGGCCAATTCAACACAAACCTCACCGCACCTGTGTCCACCAGAAACAGCACCTCCACACCGTCCAATTTCACCGTACAGTACGTCCAGCCATCTGTGCTCAGGGAGACAGTGTGAATCACCGTAGGAGTTGGAGCAGGGGTATCTGCTTTGTGTCGCCGTTCCCCTCGCTCGAACCTATTACAGGCCCTGGCAAAGTGATGCAGGACTCCACACTTGCCACAGCGTTTACCTCTCGCCAGACACTCTCTAGCCTTGTACTGGTGCTTATTGAACCCACAACCCAAACACCTGGGCGATCCCGGGGCGGACCTCATCTTCACAGCTGCAGCGCATTCCTCTTGTTTGCTATCGTCACTTTCCGGGTCCACAGCCTGCGCTGTTGATTGTAAGTCAGAGCAGTGTAGCGTAGCTGTCTCACTGAGGTTGCGTGATAATTTGTCCACTGCTTCACATTGCTGAGCTATCTCCACAGCTGTGGCTAACGTCAGTTCACCGGAGTGCGTTCGAAGTCTCGACCACGCTGATGAGCAAAGTGTGTGCTCCGCCAACTGGTCGCAGACCATCTCTTCCTCCAAATCACCAAACTGGCAGTCTCTGGCCAGCTGCCGCAGGTCCGCAACATAATGTTGTACCGACTTGCTGATCTGTTGGAAGAGTTGCCGAAACTGGATCCTCCAGACGATGACGTTTGCAGGCATGCAAAAATGTTGCGCCATTAGCTCAACCACATCCTCGAAACAATCGCTTGCACCCAAGGTAGCAAGGATACGCTGTCCTTGCATACCTAAATTGTGGACCAGAATTGCCCGTGCCCGCACCTTTTTCAGTTCACCAAGGTTTAGTGCCACCAAGTAATTTTTAAATGCGGCGAACCATCTTGCCCAAGGCACCGGAGGCTGTCCCAGAGACTCAAAAAGTGGCCAAATTGAAGACATGCCAGCATCCATAACTTTTTCCTCGTGGCCAAATGTTATGTCCATAAAGCGTGGAACAATGATGAGGCAAATGGTGAACTACACAGGACTTTAATATAGACTCACAGTATACATACAGATGCTCCCGCTAGGCTGAGAGGTGGTCGAAGAGACTGCCCCTCTACCGCATGGCCCTCTTATACTCCGGGTGACGTCACCACCAGTGTTACACCATAATGAGTCCTACGAACAACACTACATCACTACCATTGGTTTACATGCTATGTCAGGGATCGAACCCCCCACAGCTGTTGGGAGCCCATAGCAACTGAGTACTTTGCCCTATTTTTTTTTTTTAATTACTTATTTTGTACCCGTAGGTAGATTTGTTTTGCAGTCTGGTGACAAACCACCAGCTGCCAGTCGCTGCGTGCGCAAGCGCCCCTTAACTCCCTAACCTGCATGTTTTTGGCATGTGGGAGGAAACCGGAGAAATCCCGGCGTAAACCCACGCAAACACGGGGAGAACATGCAAACTCCACACAGATCACTGTTGGCCGGGGGCAGGGATCGAACCCATGATCTCACGGTCCCCGCGATCCTCCGGCTGAGGGTAAAACTGTGCTGCCACAGTGCTAACCACTGCGCCACCGTGCAGCCATGGAGGAAATCATCATGTTTGGCATTACATAGTGTAGCATCATACACTGGATCCAAATTTATATAACTACTCCTTGCTGAGGAGAAATTGTTTCACCCAAAAGTCTGGTCATAAACCCTTCCTTTTCACATAAGACCACAGCAGTGAAGCCTTATGCCATCGTCCGTAAAGTGGATAAGTTACTCCCTGCTCAGAATCTGGAGTCATTTCCCCTCAAATCCATTTGTCAAAAGGATGCCAAAGTGACACGTTTATGATGATGTTCCACAGACTCTTGACCAGCAAGATTTTTCTCATTAAAACTCAAATGTCCAACATTGCCCTCCAATGGATAACACAGGAATATTTTCCCTGATGACTGAATGTTTTCTCTGAAGTTTAAACTATGAATTGTGAACAATGATGTAACTTGTCATTCTCCACAGACAACATCTGCTTTTGAAGATTATAGTGGGACCCTGTTATGGACAATTATGGTTTGAAATACTTTCACTGATATGATTTGATATGTCTCCTTATTTTCAGGAAGAATTAATTTTGCATGCCTACTGTAAAGAGATGATTACATTTACAATGTAGACACATTGTTTGCTCCTTTATAAAGGAGAATATCGTAGTCACTAAAGTTTTAAAGAATTTATGCTTTAATAGGTAGCATATATGTATGTTTACCTCCGCCAGGCCGCAGGCCAGGAGGTAATGTTTTTGCCGGGGTTTGTCTGTCTGTCTGTTTGTCTGTCTGATGGTTAGCAAGATAACTCAAAAAGTTTTGGACGGATTTCGATGAAACTTTCAGGCGTTGTTGGAAATGGTACAAGGAAGAACTGATTAAATTTTAGGGATGATCCGGATCACCGTCTGGATCCAGGAATTTTTTAAATGATTCTTTAACATTGTGAGATAGGGCCATTTTCAACATGTGTGCAGGCGCAATGGAGGGCGCTGGTCGTCGTGTCTGACGAACATGAACTCTGCGTTCTTCAAAGTTTTAGGCACAAAAGCACGCGGAAAACAGTGGTGGGCCGGGCCCGGCAGCGTGCCTATGTTTGCGCTACGCTGCAAAAGCTGAGATGGGCAGCTGTCCAGCGCGGGATTATTTGGTAGAAATTCCCCGGGCAGCCATAGGGGCTGCACAAAAACAAGCTCTCTGCCGGGGAAGCTTCCAACTTCTCTTTTGGCGCGGAGCGCAACCCCAATAAAACCCACGGCAACCTGTCTACCCAATTTGCATCCGTCAGTGAACCCCTGAGTGCTGCTTTCAGTGATCTATGAAAACGCTCGTATAACCCATTGGCCTGTGGGTTGTACGCGGTTGTGCGATGAATTGCAACGCCCGCAGACTGGGAGTTTGGAGATGGAGGAGATGGACACAACAGCAACACTTGAGTTTATTACCTCAGCCAAGGAGGTAATGCTTTTACTGGCATTTGTCTGTCTGTCTGTCTGTTACCAACATAACTCAAAAAGTTATGAACAGATTTTGACGAAATTTTCAGGAAAGGTGTGTAATGGCACAGGGAACAGATGATTAGATTTTGGTGATGATCTGAGAGTGCATACCTCCACCAAGGGCTTTGTTTGTATTTGTGCTGCAGGATTACACAAAAACTACTGGATGGATTTGGATGAAATTTTCACCAGAGGTGGTTCTTGTCCTAGAGAGGAACCCATTACATTTTGGGGATGATCTGGTAATGCATACCTCAGCCAAGGCTCTTCTCACAGTGTGTCAGCCACAAAACTCCAAAACTAATGGACAGACTTGGATGCAATTTTCACCACAAGTGGCGATAGGCCTACACACAAGCCCATTACATTTTGGAGGTGATCCATGAGAAACAAAAGGAGCCTTGGAGGAGGTATGTGCTCTATGAGTGCTTTTCTAGTTTAAGATGATTTCATCCTTCATATCAAATCCTATGCATCCTTGCTATCTCTCCTTGGGTGAGGCTCACATTTCAAAAACTGTAAACTCAATAATCAGCTTCCAAGTCTCTATGCATCTCCTTTGTGTAAACTTGACAACCTTGGTTGAAACAAAGGAACTCAGTGCAATTGGTCAAAAGTTTAAGCTAATGGGCAGAGCTAGTCCTAATCTCTGAATGTAATTGGTCAGGCTCAGTTGTCATTCATAGACCCTGCGCCATGCTGCCACACCTAACAACTTTGAAAATTTTCCTTTGTCCACAGTTGAGTCTTGAAGAAGTCTGGAGAAGGCATGTTCTACCCCCCCCCCCCCCCACCGACTAAGCAGGCTCGCAGCATAAGCTCTGCATTACTTATCTGTAACCCTTTTAACTTTTTTTCTTTAAAATTCACCTTTTCCTATTTTACTCCTTTTTCTTAAATTACTGTGCTAAGAAGATTTTGTCTTGATTTTCACCAGGCTTAAGTTGACTTTATTCTGACCACAACACACTGGAAGAAACAGATTTGTGGTTTTTTTTTTTTTTTTTTAAATTGATCAAGTTTGATTTTCTGATCAGACTCTGAACAATAAACAAATATTTTCTGGAATTTGACAACCTGTCCAAACATCTAATTCCTTTTTCTGTGTATAACTGAGACAGTGACCAATGTGATGAGCATCCAGCTCCTGCAGTTGTGATTTGAAGGAGCAGTGCGAGTACCGTGTTGTGGTAGAACCTGCCTGTCCTTTTCTCTCAACTTCATCAATGCACATCCATCTTGACCAAGGTTGGTACCTGAAGGCCTGTTACCACCATCAATCTGACTCTGCTGTGCTGAAGGTCTGTTGTCCAAATTAAATTTAATTCTTCAGAATATTCCTGGTGTAAGTTCTATAAACCTAAAATGTTTGAACTCCTTTCAGAACTTCAAATACATTTATCTTTTCAATAATAACCCGTTCTTTTTCAGAGTTCCAAGGTTGTCATAGCCAAGAGCGGCACTGGGGTTAAGCTCCCAGTGCTTATAAAATGCTCCTTATGGCGTGCGTCTCGAAAAGCCTCTGACAACTAAGTCCAACTCCTAGCCTGCCCGTGTGGTTTAGTCTCTAAGCCCGGCGGAACTGCTTTTACTAATAGGTGAAGGGGCGAGGGCGGATCTCTGGCGCCTTAAAACCAGATGCTTCGGGTAGATGGTGGCTCGTCAACCTGGGAAGGTAGCCCATCTAGGGGAAGGTAAACCCTGATTTCAAACCTCTGCTGCCTAGTGGCACACCCGGTCACGGGAAAGGCTTCGGGAGTCAACCCTGAGGAAAAATCCGGAGTCGGAGTCCCTAAGGCAGTTCTCTGTTGTGCTCAACATCGTTCTGGCAGCTCCTGCGACGCCGCTGGTGCCAAACTGTAGCAGCCCTGCTGTTCCTTTGGATTCATCAGTGACGTGGAGAGGGGGGACATGCTGCATGGGCAACATCTTGTCCTCCATATCTTCCTGCCCAGGCTTGAATCCTACCAACGCCCAACGCTGGAAGGTAGAACACCGGATCACTTGAGAGGACACTCCAGCTTCACCTTTGGCGTAGACAAAACACGGGGAATGACAGTTACCGGTTATAAGCCACCACTCAATTGGCGTAGAGCGCGGCGCCAGGGGTTGTTCCCGACAGTGGGAGGGATCATCAGATCTCACTGGACAGCTACCGCCCGCCTCAAACTGGGCAGCCCCCAGCCAATAAGGTGTTGTCCCGCCACAGCCTGCTTTCCTCATTGGGTGCATGGGGATGAGGAGAAGTCCGAACAGCAGGCTGAGAACTTTCGCACCAGGCAAGACAAAAAAACAAAAGAGACCAACTCTAAAACTGGGAACTTGGAACATCCGCACTATGATGACAGGACTCGATGCTAACCTCAAGCACATCAACGGCACCAGGAAGACTGCCATCATCAATAATGAGCTGAAGAGACTGAAAGTGGATATCGCCACTCTCCAGGAAACATGGTTGGCTGATGCAGGCACACTGAGAGAGAAGGACTATACGTTCTACTGGCAGGGAAAGAGCAGTGACGAACACAGGGAACACGGAGTGGGCTTCGCAGTGAAGAACACCTTGCTGAAGATGGTGGAACCGGGCAGCAATGGCTCTGCACCACTCCTCACCCTCCGCCCCAACACCACTCAAGGCCCAGTCACCCTCGTCAGTGTGTATGCCCCAACACTGACAGCCACACCAGAGGCAAAAGACGAGTTCTACGAGAATCTCGCAACAACTGTCAGGATCATCCCCAACTCTGAACAACTCATTCTCCTTGGAGACTTCAATGCCAGAGTGGGTGCTGACCACGACTCCTGGCCCTCCTGTCTTGGACCATTTGGCGTGGGCAGAATGAACGACAACGGACAGCGGCTGCTTGAGTTCTGCACTTATCATGATCTGTGCATCACAAACTCGTTCTTCAAGACCAAGCCCCAACACAAGGTTTCCTGGCGACATCCGCGCTCAAAGCACTGGCACCAGCTGGACTTGATCCTGACCAGGCGCACCTCACTGAAGAACGTGCTAATCACCCGTTCGTTCCAGAGTGCAGATTGCGACACAGACCATTCGTTGGTGTGTTGCAAGGTCAAGCTGTAGCTGAAGAAATTCCATCGTGCTAGACAGCCTGGAAAGGCACGGATTGACACCAGCAAGATGGCCCAACCAGAACTTGTTGAGCGGTTTGCCTCCACCTTTGAGAAGGAACTTGGTGTACCACAAGAAGGAGAATCTGCAAAGCAGAAGTGGGAAGAGCTGTGAAACACCATCCACCGCACAGCCTTGGCTACCTTTGGGAGGAAGACCTCGAAGTCACAGGACTGGTTTGATGCCAAGTTGACCGAGATGACCCCCGTCATTGAAGCCAAGCGCTCAGCTCTTGCCGAGTACAAGAAGTACCCAAACGAAAAGAATCTCCAGATTCTCAGGGCTGCGAGAAGCAAAGTTCAGCAGACTGCTCGGCACTGTGCCAACGAGTACTGGACTCAGCTCAGCCAAGACATTCAAACCGCTGCTATAACAGGGAACAGCCGTGGTATGTATGATGGCATCAAGAAAGCACTTGGTCTGGCTCAGAGCAAGACGGCCCCCCTCAAATCCTCCACTGGGGAGATGATCACAGAAAAGAACAAGCAGATGGAGAGATGGGTGGAGCACTACTCCGACCTCTACTCCAGACAGAACACCGTGACACCGTCAGCCCTTGATGCCATCGATTGCCTGTCATCCATGGACGAACTTGACGCCGAGCCAACCATTGACAAACTCAGCAAGGCCATTGATAGCTTGGCCGCTGGCAAGGCACCCGGCAATGATGGCATACCCCCCGACCTGATCAAGCACTGCAAGACCGCCCTACTGCTGCCATTGCATGACGTCCTCTGCCAGTGCTGGAAGGAAGGTGCCATACCACAGGACATGAGGGATGCCAAGGTCATCACCCTCTACAAAAACAAAGGGGAGAGAAGCGACTGCAACAACTACAGGGGCATCTCCCTCCTCAGCGCTGTTGGCAAAGTCTATGCACGAGTTGTTCTTGTTCGTCTACAGAAGCTTGCCGAACGTGTTTACCCCGAGTCTCAGTGTGGCTTCCGCGCTGAGCGATCGACGGTAGACATGATATTCTCCATCCGCCAACTCCAGGAGAAATGCAGAGAACAGAACATGCCCCTGTACGTCGCCTTCATCAACCTCACCAAAGCGTTCGATCTGGTCAGCAGAGAGGGCCTTTTCAAGATCCTGCCAAAGATAGGATGCCCACCAAAGTTGCAAAGCCTCATCGAATCATTTCACACCAACATGCAGGGGATAGTGCAGCACGACGGCAACGTCTCAGAGCCATTCAACATACGCAGCGGAGTGAAACAGGGCTGTGTACTTGTGCCAACCCTCTTTGGGATTTTCTTTGCTATGCTCCTGAGGCATGCCTTCAGCACAGCAACAGAGGGAATCTACCTGCACACAAGATCTGACGGCAGGCTTTTCAACCTCGCCCGCCTGAAAGCCAGAACCAAAGTACGCGAGGCTCTAATCAGAGACATGCTGTTCGCAGACGACACTGCAGTCACGACCCACACACAGCAGGAGCTTCAGACCCTGATGGACCGCTTCTCCCAGGCATGCAAGGACTTCGGGCTTACCATCAGCCTGAAGAAGACTAATGTCTTGGCGCAAGGCACGAAAGCACCACCAACCATCACCATCGATGACTACGAGCTCGAGGTTGTGAATCAGTTCACGTACCTGGGGTCCACGATCAGCAGCAACCTCTCCCTTGATACAGAAATCGACAAGAGGATTGGAAAATCAGCCTCCACACTCGCTCGCCTCACCACACGAGTGTGGGAGAATCCCAAACTCTCTGTCAAGACGAAGATGGCAGTGTACAACGCCTGCGTCATCAGCACACTGCTCTATGGGAGTGAGACGTGGGCAACATATGCCCAGCAGGAAAAGAGACTGAACTCCTTGCACTTGCACTGCATTCGCCGTATCCTGGACATATCCTGGCAGGACAAAGTGCCCAACACAGTTCTGTCCCGCGCCGGCCTTCGCTCCATGTTCACTCTACTCACGCAGCGCAGGCTCCGCTGGCTAGGCCACGTTCACCGTATGGAGGATGGCAGAATCCCCAAAGACGTCCTCTACGGAGAACTGGCGAGTGGCAGGAGAGACGTTGGCCACCCACAGCTGCGCTTTAGAGACATCTGCAAGAGAGACATGAAGGCCCTGGAGATCAACACAGAGCGCTGGGAGGACCTTGCAACGGACCACTCCAAATGGAGAGGCACCCTGACCAGACAGCTCAAGGCGGGTGAAGAGAGACTGACTGCTGCAGCAGATGAAAAAGGACCCGCAGGAAGAACCGCCACAGCTCCAGCAGCACGGAGACCACCCACAAGTGCGACCTGTGTGACAGGGACTGCCATTCGCGCATCGGCCTGTTCAGCCACAGGCAGTGCTGTTCCAGCAGAGTAGACGTTTAGGATTCTCTTCCATGGTCATCATAGACCGACGGAGGCCGACGCTGAATCATCATTTTCTTTATAAAACTTTGTCCATTTTTCCTAATCATTCTGCTTTAAAACCATTTTATGTTTTTTTTCATTTCCCATTACAGTGCCAATTTAAGCTATGTTTTTCTTTGGTTTCACAAATGTTTGATAAGACAAGTTATGTTCAGTAATCCATTAACAGTTTAATGTGCTCAAGATACATGCTGAATTCAAGTCATCTGAATGTATTCATCTATCCTGAAATTTCTTATTAAACTGTTGAAAAGGCATACTGGAGTTATTATTTGATTTCATGCCCATTTACTTGATTAAAAGCAGAAAAGAACTTTTTTTTTTTTTTGTTTTTGTTTTTTTGAGACTGATTCATTGCTGGTACAAATATTGAATTATTAATAACATTGTCCATTTTTTTGGATTGGTGCCCCTAACAAGTTTATGTGTGCTGGTAATGAAAAGAAATCTTAATTCCTACTCACATGTATATTTATACATTATAAATAATAAGTGTATTTTATTAATATTTGTACCAGCGCATAAACCACTACAGTAGTGATGCACTGGACTGTCACATTAGGAACACAGTCCAAACGCATCACATAAGCAGAACTACATCTCTAAATAGGACATGTTTAAATCAAGTCTGCAAAGTATTCTTAATATCTAACCCATCCAAGGAGTTTCAGTGGTAAACTCAAAGAAGAGAGTGAATGTGTAAACAAAACTTTTAATCAACAAAACACAGGCAACATGGAACAATAATGTAATTTTTATGTCCTTTATCATTCATATAACCACCATCCCTCCAACTTTCTAATGAGAAATTTGTGGTTATTACCCTCTAGTGTCATTATTTTTAGCTTCATATATTGCATTGGAATATAAGTGTCACAGATCAGGAATGGGTACCCTCCACCCATGAGATGTAAGGATAGGTTCCAGTCTTCCAGGATTCTTAACTAGATATAAGTGGTAAGATGAGTTATTAGTAGATGATGAAATGTCAGGATGTAGTCGAACACTATGCATGCATGCTATAGTAATAATGTAATGAAAAGAAGACCTAGCTTCATAGATCTTGATTTTCCAACTACCAATATTAGATTTTTGCTTTGTGGATAATGGCTTTGCATATATTGATGCTACCTAACTAACAAATATGCACAGTCAGACAAAAAAACCCCTGCATATTATATTCATGAATGTGTAGTGTTATGCAATAATTATACAACCATGTTTATTAATATTTATAATAATTAATTATTATTGAATTATCTCCTTTTAACACTTGAGCACAACTTCTGTTTTATAGGCAAACAGAATAAGTCTGTAATTGCTAAGCTTCAGAATTTTGTAATTAATAAGCAAAGTTAAACAATCATTTGATCAGTCTTCTGTGTGTGTGTTCTTGACACTGAGTGATTCTGAAACCTTGGGCACAGAAACCACACCTTTAACACAGTTTAGCAATTTAAAGAAAGAACCAAATAGCAGACATAAGATAAGATAAGATAAGATAAGATAAGATAAGATAAGATAAACCTTTATTAGTCCCACAATGGGGAAATTCCAGGATTGCAACAGCACAGGGATAGCAACACTCAGAGCAATAATTAAGAAGATACGGAAGATATAAATAAGAGCAGTGGATATACATACATACACATAAATATATAAATATATATACAAAGCTGTAACATCTGTAACCAGATATTACAGTGACAATGGTAAATTTTCACATGTGAGGAAAAAGCAACATTTACATATTGACAAGTCTTGCATGAGTGACATAAGGCTGTAATGTGACTGCTTTTCTGACTGGGGAATTAGTGAAACTACTGGAGGAAAAACTGACGATAGTGCAAGGCTAATGAAAAGAGAATTTTTGAAGAACTGTTCTGAAAAGAAGACATTAACTGTATGTCAGGGTAAACAAGGAACAGCAGTTATTAACAAGGGTATTGGCAATGTAAATAAAAGCCTGTCTTTAAAATGCTATTGGCTGTCCTAATTTCATGGATGTTGTGCAGGAGCTCCTGTCCTGTAATGGCTGAGGTTCTTAAGAGACTCAGACCAAAACCACAGCAAAACAGTCAAGCCTCATTGGGTCACAGATGCTGGAGGAGTAGGGCCTCTGGCTGCCAGGGCTAGTCCAATCTGGGTTGGAGATACAGCCTTGACGGCAGGGCCCTCTCAGTTGGTCTGCACCCAGGGTATTAACATAGGAACTTTCTCAAAAGTGAGAGCCGGGTTTTGGGACTGTGGTTCTAGGCTTGGCTTGAATCTTCTTTGGGGGTCTTCCTTTAGATGGAGTCTTGATGTTGGAAAACAGCCCGAAAGAAGCCTTAAATGCTAGGTTAAAGCTGGGAGTGCTGTGTAGGTAAAACTTGAGTTAAGAGAAAAATAGGAAAATTAGAAAAACTAAAAAAAACAAAAAACAAAACTTAAGTTGCTTTAAAAGAACAAGGAAAAAATAAAGATCAAACTTAAGCTGGATTAACTGTTTTTCTTAGAAATAAAGTGGCATACTTAAAGAAATTTTTAAAAGTGTAAAGTTTACACAAAAGAAAAAGTTGGAAAAACAAAGGAGCTGAATTTAAGTTGTGTAAAAGTAGGAGAGAGCTGCAAAGCTGTTTAGGGCCTAACAGCCAAAGAACCAAAAGGGTGTTTGTTTTACTGCTCTCTGCAGTAAAACAAAAGGAATCTCTCCTACAAAGGCAGGAGTGGTCCTGATAGCAACCCCACCAATTGGAACGTAGTTAGGTCACTTTCCCCCATTTGCAAACCAGTCCACTCAGTTTTGAACAGAGATGTGTCCTATTTGGGGCTGCTGATTGGAGGTGCTGATCACATGATAGATTATCAGAGTGGATCAAATGACATAAACAGAGTTACAGGTCCAGAAAAATGATTGAAGTCTACAAGCCTACAAAACATCTCTATCCATCCATCCATCCATCTATGCATCTTCTTCCGCTTAATCCTTTTTGGGTCACGGGGGGGCTGGAGCCCATCCCAGCATCTTTGGACGAGAGGCAGGGTACACCCTGGACAGATCGCCAGTCCATCGCAGGGCCAACACAGAGAGACAGACAACCATTCACTCTCACAGTCATACCTAAGGACAATTTAGAATCTCCAGTTTGATGCCAGTTAACCTAACTTGCATGTTTTTGGCATGTGGGAGGAAACCGGAGAAATCCCGGAGTAAACCCACACAGACACGGGGAGAATATGCAAACTCCACACAGATCACTGTTGGTCAGGGGCTGGGATCGAACCCAGGATCCCCCAGCCAAGGGTGAGCTGCTGTGCTGCCGCAGTACTAACCACTCTGCCACCGCGCTGCCCCTTGTTAGTTTCATTATTTTCTGTATTTCCCCACTTTAATTTAGTATTTATTTCACTTGGTTTTGGATGTATTGTCATTTGAATTTGTGTAGTAAAATGAATAAGATACTTTTGATTGTCCACCGGAGGCACTGTTGTATAAGTGTGTTGTATTCAAGCAGTGAAGAAGTAAACCTGCTGCTGTTGTTGTTCTGCTAAGCTAAGAGCTAGTAGTTACGTGTGTTCACTCAGGCCTCTGAAAATATAAGCCTCTCCCAAAGTAAAGAGCGTCCTGCAAGTTACTAAATAAATGGCGACGAGGATAAAGTACCTGTTAGTGTCCTGTCAAGAAGAGAATGCAGAGAGACTGCATATATTGAGCAGAACCGTGCTGAAAAAAGTGAAGGCTCCACGGAAACGACAAACAAAATGGCAGCGGCAATGGTAGGAAGTACTGCTCCTTTTGATGGCCAAACCCAGACGTGGGAAGAATATTGTGAACTCCTCCAACATTTTTTTGACGCTAATGAGATAACAGAAGCAGCTCGTAAGAAAGCTATTTTGCTCAGCTTAGTTGACAGTCAGACATACAGCTTTATAAGAAACCTTGTCAGCCCAGCTAAACCGGGGGATAAGAGTTTTGACGAGCTGGTGAAGCTGCTTAAAGACCACTTTAACCCCAAACCCAGTGAAATTGTGCAACGTTACAAATTTAATTCTAGAGGAAGAAAGCCTGGGTAATCTATTATGGCTTATGTGGCAGTGCTGCAGAAGTTAGCACATGACTGCAACTACTGTGACAAGTTAGCAGAGATGCTGAGAGACAGACTTGTGTGCGGCATTGGAGATGACCGCATACAGCGGCGGTTACTGTCGGAGCCCGACCTCACCTTCGACAAGGCTCTGAAGCTCACCCAAGCAATTGAAACAGCCAGCAAAGATGTGAAGGACTTAGTCTATGGAGCCCATTCACCCATAATTAAAAATGATGCAGTCAATGTACAAAATGTCCACAAAACAGAACGCTATTAAGCACAAAAATAAAGCTTGCTACAGGTGTGGCAGTGAGCAGCATAGGGTTGGAGACTGTAGGTTTATTAATGAAACTTGTCATAAATGTGGTAAAATTGGCCAAATTCAGAAAATGTGCAGATCTAAGCATCCAGCAGGGGGAGCTAAAGATAAGGAGGGTGGAAGGCAGCAAACATTTAAGAAAGAAAAAACTCGGGAAGCAAATTATTTCAGTCAGGGAGAGGAAGAAATGCAAGACACAGACACAGACGAAGTCATGTTTACACTGTACAAAACTGCGGCTATGGAGATTCCAACATAGGAGCCATTTGTAGAAACACTGACAGCTAATGAGAAGAAAATGCAGTTTGAAGTTGACTCAGGGTGTGGTGTAAGTGATAAATCAGTCTGTATATAAATTTATGTGGCAGGAAGAGGCACCAGAGCTATGACCATGTAGAATGCAACTTAGAACATACACAGGTCACACAGTAAATGTTCTGGGAGCAGCCAAGGTAAAGGTAGTGGGTAAGAATGTAACAAAAATTCTACCTGTGGTTGTAGTGTCAGGAACCGGCCCAAATCTAATTGGCAGAGGTTGGATCAAAGAGTTAGGCTTACACTGGAGACCAGAGCCCCAAATCCACCATGTCAGAGAGGAGACCTTAGAGGAAGTACTTAAAGAAAATGAAGTTTTCAAGGGGGGTCTAGGTAAATTTAAGGGTCCCTAAGCTAAGATTTATGTTGACAGAGAAGCAGCACCCAAATTTTTTAAAGCTAGACCTGTACCCTAAGCAATGAGAGGCAGGATTGAAGCTAAACTTGATCACCTCCTAGTTCAGGAAATAATTGAGCCAGTCAAATATGCTGAGTGGGCAGCACCAGTGGTTCCTGTTCTTAAACCAGACGATTCTGTAAGACTGTGCGGCATGTGACGATGGAGTGTCGCCACTACAAATTGACAGTGAATCAAGTGTCAAAACTGGAAGAGTATCCAATCCCTAGGATTGATGATTTGTTTGCCAGCCTGTCAGGCGTACAGAAATTTACTAAATTAGATCTGAGCCACGCATATCATCAAATTCCTTGGATGAAGAAGCAAAAAAGTATGTGACCATAAACACGCATAAAGGCTTGTTCACTTGCAAGGTGCTACCATTTGGAGTATCCTCAAGCCCGGCGATCTTCCAGCAGACCATGGAGGGACTGCTGCAGGGCATCCCTCACGTGGCCATTTTCTTGGACGGTATTTTGTTAACAGGGAGAGATGACCAAGAGCTTCTACAGACACTGGTCACAGTGTTGCAGCGGCTTAAGAATGCTGATCTCAGGCTGAAGAGAACCAAGTGTTCTTTCATGAGTAAAGAAGCAATGTTTTTGGGTCACAAGGTCGATACAACTGGTTTACATCCAGTATATATCCTTCTACATCCAGAAGGTGCAAGCAATCCGAGAGGCACCTACACCAACAAGTGTGACAGAGCTAAAGGCCTATCTTGGACTATTAAATTACTATAACAAGTTCTTGCCTACTCTGTCTACTGTCCTTGCTACAGTGCATAAGCTGTTACAAAAAGATGCAAAGTGGCAGTGGGGAGAAGAACAAAAAGCTACATTTGAAAAGTCAAAAGAAATGATGCAGTCCATAGAAATGTTGGTACATTATGACCCAAATAAAGACATTGTGCTCGCTTGTGATGCATTACCGTTTGGAGTCGGTGCGGTGTTATCACATCGTATGTCAGATGGAACAGAGTGATCAATAGGGTTCACATCAAGAACACTCAATGCAGCAGAGAGAAATTGCAGTTGGACAAAGAAGGACTAGCTGTGATGCTTGGAATAAAACACTTCCACAAATACATCTATGGGAGAAAGTTCACAATTGTGACTGATCACAAACCATTGTTGTCACTTTTCAGTGAGATGCGTGCTGTGCTGCAAATAGCATCTCTGAGGATTCAGAGATGGGCAGTAACTTTGAGAGCCTATGAGTATACAGTAATATGTAAAGAAGGGAAGAATCACAGCAATGCAGATGCCCTAAGTTGCTTACCCTTACCAGCAGAAGCAGACCAAGAGGTGACAGAAGAGAGGGTTCTCATGCTAGAGAGCTCTGACATTACCTTAGTGACGGCAGACCAAGTGAAAATATGGACAGATAAAGACCCGGTACTCTCAAGAGTGAGAGAAATGGTGCACAGAGGTTGGCCCTCAGAACTTAAAGAAACTGATTTTGCACCTTATGCAACAAGGAAGCATGAACTCAGCACTCACAATGGATGTGTGTTGTGGGGTGCTAGGGTAGTTGTACCAAAGCCCAGCCAAGAAGATGTTTTGAGACAACTTCATCAGTGTCATCCAGGAGTGTCCCGAATGAAAGCGTTGGCCAGAAGTAATGTATGGTGGCCAAGGCTGGACAAGGAAATTGAGCACATGGTCAAGGCCTGTATGGTGTGTCAGGAGCACAGAAATGTCCCTACTCCGGCTCTGTTACACCCGTGGGGCTGGCCTGATAAACCCTGGAGTTGTATCCATGTAGATTATGCAGGGCCATTTTGGGGAAAAATGTTTTTGGTGCTGATTGATGCACATTCCAAATGGATGGATGTGTATCCCATGAACAGTGCTACTTCAGCCACAACGACTGAGTGCCTGTGTACAAGTTCCAGTAATCAGGGACTGCCTGAATTGATAGTGCCAGATAATGGGACCTGTTTTGCCAGCACAGAGTTCCAAGATTTCCTGAGGAGAAATGGAATTTGTCATATGACTTCTGCGCCGTACCATGCCTCTAGCAATGGTTTGGCAGAGAGAGGGGTCCAAATATTTAAGAGAATGATGAAAAATTATCCAGAAGGCCCGTTGTCTACAAAGGTAGCTATGGTGTTATTCAGCTATCGAGTGACCCCTCAGACTACTACAGGCCTTTCTCCAGCAGAATTCCTTCTAGGGAGGAAGCTACGTTGTACATTGGACTTAATGCACCCAGACCTGAACAAGAAAGTGCAAAAGAAACAAGAGGGACAAATCAGGGATCATGATAAAAAGGTGAAAGGATGCTGGTTTACAGTGGGAGACTCAGTATGGACACAGAACTTCAGTTTTGGACCTAAGTGGGTTCCTGGAATCATTGAGTCTGTGACTGGCCCAGTATCCTACAAAGTGATGTTGGCTGATGGGAGGGTGGTTCGGAGACATGTGGATCAGATTCACTCTGACCACCTGTCACCACAGAATAAAAAAGAGATGAGTCAGACAGACACAACTCACTCAAGTCAGACCACTAAGAAAGAAGAGCCATAGCTGGACATTGAGGACATTCTTGTCAACAGCAAGACACAAGACAAGATGGCAGCTACAGAAGTTTCCAAACAACCAGAGACAACACCGGAGACTGTCACAAAACCAAGCCCACCAAGGAAACAGTCAAAGAGGGAAACTAAGTTGCCTAGTTACCTGAAAGACTTCCAGTTACACCGAATAGGGAGATGTTCAGATAAAATTTAAAAAGAAGAAGAAGAAGAAGAAGAAGAAGAAGAAGAAGAAGAAGAGTTGTGAAGTGCTACCTTTCTGTTAAGGGGTAAACCCAGCTTAAGGGGGGAGGGATGTAGTAAAGTGAATAAAATACTTTAGATTGTCCACCAGGAGGCACTGTTGTATACATGTGTTGTATTCAAACAGTGAAGAAGTAAACCTTCTGTTGTTGTTCTGCAAAGCTAAGAGCTAGTTACGTGTGTTCACTCAGGCCTCCGAAAATAAAAGCCTCTCCCAAAGTAAAGAGCATTCTGCAAGTTACTACAGTTTGTATTTAGTTTCCATGTATATTTTAATAATTGCATCTTATGGCGATGCATACTGGTGATATAGCAATGTATATTGTGGTTGTGTCAGCAGACAGCGTCTCAGTCAGGAGGCAGTGGTTAGACACAAGAGAACAATAGGCAGGGACCTCATGGGGAGTTGGCCGGAAGAGAGAGCTGGGGGTTTAAGGAGAATGTATGGTGGAGGTGAAATGTCATGCAGATGTGAGATGATCTGTGGAGTTTTAAGGGATGAAACCTGGTTTGGCTATTCAGCGCTTTCTGTGTATGATGTTGTGAGAGTGTGAATAAACTTCGTCTGATCGTAACTTGGCCTCATCATTTCCACACTCTCCACACTGGTGACCCTGGACGTATTATGGAACACGAGGCAAGAACCCCGGAGTCGGCCCGGACGGGAACCCCCAGCAACGCGTGTGCTGTTGCAGTCAAGCTACCGGACTTTTGGCAGCACAACCCGCGCTCTTGGTTCCATCACACCAAGGCCCAGTTCGCCCTCCGGGGAATAACGACAGACGACACCAAGTTTTTCCATGTGGTTGCAGCACTGGACGCTCGCACAGCTCCGCAGGTAGCGAGCTTGCCCAACCCACGGCAGATACGAGGCTCTCAAAGCTGCGCTGATTTGGCGCTACACGCTCTCGGACTGTGAGAGAGCAGAGAGGCTCCTGAGACGTTCCGAGTTAGGAGATGGTTCGGCTGTCGATCTGATGGAGAAGATGTTGGCGTTAATGAGCACGGACGACGGGCATTTTCTGTTTGCCCACCTCTTCCTCCGGAACCTTCCAACAGAGGCGAGAGCAGTCCTGGCCAATTCGCCGCTGCTGGCCACGTGTGATTACCGTGCGTTAGCCCAGGAGGCAGACCGGATCATCCTCACCACCAGAGCGCTCATGGTGAATGCAGCGGCGTCGGAACCCAGCAAGACGACCAGAGGAGGCGGGGAGCCACCGATGGTAGCGGCAGCGGGGGCCAAGGAGCGCCAGGGAGACACGCTCTGCTTCTACCACCGCTGTTTTGGAGGGAACGCATGCAGATGTACGCCACTGTGCCAATTCAAGTGCTCGGGAAATGCCAGAGCCGGCAGTTGGTAGCAGCTGCGACTGCCGGTGAAGAGAACAAGCTGCTCTACGTGACAGACTTGCGCTTAGGGAGGCGCTTCCTTGTAGACACTGGAGCCCAGAAGAGCATCATCCTGCCGACCTACGCTGACCGGCTGGCAGGACCTAGCGGCCCCGGGCTGGTAGCAGTAAACGGCTCGGACATTAAGACCTTTGGTGAGAGAACACTGGCTTTATCTCTACATGGCTGCACATACGAGTGGACTTTTTTCATAGCAGCACTGAGTTTCCTGATCCTGGGAACTGATTTTCTGTGAGCGCATGGTTTATTAGTTGATGTTGCTAACAGGCACCTGGATAATGCACTGTCCTTTGACTCTCTCTCCTGTACAGCTCGAGGGGCCGGGCCAGTAACACAAGCCAACATCACAGCTCCAGGCGGTAAGTTCCACACACTGCTCACTCAGTTCCCAGCACTCACGGTCCCGACGTTTTCAGCGGCCATCGCTACACACGGGGTGGAGCACTTTATCACAACCACCGGGCCGCCTGTTTTCGCACGACCTCGGCGCTTGGACGCAGCTAAACTGGCCATAGCGCGCGAGGAGTTCGCCAACCTGGAAAAGTTGGGCATCATCAGGCGATCGAACAGCCCATGGGCATCCCCGCTACACATGGTCCCTAAGGCTGAGGGATTGTGGCGACAGTGCGGCGATTTCCACAGGTTCAATAATGCCACAGCACACGCGCATTTTTTCTAAAATAGACCTGGTCCGCGGTTACCACCAGGTCCCAGTGCGCGAGGAGGACATACCCAAAACAGCGGTAATAACCCCGTTCGGCTTGTTCAAGTTTCTGCGCATGCCTTTCAGATTAAAAGGAGCGACACAGACGTTCCAGCGCATGATGGACGCGGTGCTGCGTGATCTCCCGTTTGTGTTCGTCTACCTGGATGATATCCTGGTAGCCAGCGCGTCTGAAGATGAACACGTAACCCACCTCAGGACGGTTTTCCAGAGGTTGGAGGAACACGGGTTAATAATCAACCTGGCGAAGTGCCAGTTCGGCGTGACAGGGATTGATTTTTTGGGGCACCGCGTCTCACCGGAGGGAGCGATACCCTTGCCCGACAAAGTGCGCGCTGTGGCAAACTTCCCCCGGCCTCAGACGGTCAGGGCGCTGCAGGAATTTTTGGGGATGGTTAATTTTTATAACCGTTTCCTCCCCCACGCAGCTCAGCTCATGCAGCCACTGTACGCCGCACTCAAGAGACGGAAACCCGTGGATGGAGTCAAATGGACTCCGGAGCGAGAGCGGGCGTTCTCTGAGGTGAAAGCAGCTCTGGCAAACACCGCACTGTTGGCGCACCCAGACCTGGCGGCCCGGATAGAGTTCACTACCGACGCCTCGGACGTGGCCATTGGGGCCGTCGTGGAGCAATGTGTCGCCGGTTCTTGGCAGCCGCTCGCTTTTTTCAGCAGGGCTTTGCGCGACAGTGAGCGTAAATACAGCGCTGTTCGACAGAGAGTTGCTGGCTCTCCACCTGGCCATACGCCACTTCCAGTTCTGGCTGGAAGGGTGCAGCTTCACCGTGTTCATGGACCACAAGCCGCTGACGTTCTCGATGGCCAAGGTTTCGGAACCATGGTCGGGCTGGCAGCAGAGACAGCTGGCCGCGATCTTGGAGTTTACGACCAATATTCAACATGTGTTGGGTAAACTGAATGTGGTGGTGGACTGCCTCTCGCACGCGGTAGTGGCCCCGGTCTGTGTAGGGATAGATTATACAGCCATGGCCGCAGAGCAGATTAGTGATACGGACGTGCGCCTGCTCCGGTCTGGACCAACAGGGTTAAGGCTGGAGAGCAGGGTGCTGTAAGACAGCAGCCCCCCCCAATCTGCGACGTCTCCACGGGAGGCCCGCGCCCGGTCGCGTGGCGCTGCCGCGTGTTTGAGTCAGTTCACGCTTTGGCGCACCCAGGAGTGCGCGCGTCAGTCAAAATGGTGGGAGCGAAATGTGGCCAGGCCTGCACAAACAAGTGAAAAAGTGGGCTGCAGCCTGCGTAGCGTGCCAACGAGCCAAAGTGCACAGACACACCAAGGCTCCTTTGGAGCCGTTTAGGATACCGGCTAAAAGATTCAACCATGTTCATGTGGACCTCGTGGGCCCCCTCCCGACGTCGCAGGGGTGCATGCACCTTCTGACAGTGGTGGACCGCACCACATGCTCGCCAGAAGCAGTCCCGCTGGCGGCAACCACGTCCGCGGACGTGGCGCGCGCTTTTTTGACAACATGGGTGGCGTGTTTTGGAATCCCGTCGGACATTACGTCCGATAGGGGCCCTCAGTTTGTTTCCGAACTTTGGTCCGCGATGGCCCGCAGCCTGGGTGTTGCAGTTCACCGCACAACCGCGTACAACCCACAGGCAAATGGGTTATGTGAGTGTTTTCACAGGTCACTGAAAGCAGCACTCATGGCTTCGTTGAAGGATGCAAATTGGGTTGACCGGTTACCGTGGGTTTTATTGGGGTTGCGTTCCACACCAAAAGAGGATTTGGAGGCTTTCCCGGCTGAGCTGTTTGTTTCTCAGCCACTGCGGCTGCCCGGGGAATTTTTGCCAGATAATCCCGCGCCGGACAGCTCCCCGTCTCAGCGTTTGCAGCGTAGTGCAGACACAGGCATGCTGCCCGGCCTGGCCCACCACTGTTTCCCACGCGCTTCTGTGCCAATAACTTTGAAAAACGCGGCGTTCGTGTTCGTCAGACACGATGCCCACCGCTCGCCATTGCGCCCACTGTATGATGGCCCGTTCAGAGTGCTGGAAACAGGGGACAAGCATTTTTTGTTAGACTTGGGGGGGGGGGCGTCGGGAGAAAATATGCACAGACAGACTTAAGCCCGCCTTTGTAGTGGCGGACGAGCAAGTGCTGCTGGCTCGGACCCCTCGGCGTGGAAGACCCCCACTGAGAGCTCCCCAGGCAAACGATTCACCAGGACAGCCACACGGGCAGAGCGAAGTCCCCCCCCCCAGCCCACCCGCAGTCAGACACATGTCCAGCAGCCCCCCGCCGGCACAAAGACCCCCGTTACAGCAGATATGGGAGGAGACTGAAGCCCAAAAGACGTGCCTATAGGACCTTGGGGAAGTCAGATTATTTAGCACCTCAGACAGAGACAGTGAATAAGCATGGGAGAACAATGCCCAGGGGGTTCCTGGCGATACAGCAGGAAGGAGTCAAGGATATAGGGGGTTGAATGCAGTGTAATGTAAATGTCATGCTGTGTGATGGGAAATGCCATGAAACGTGTGAAGAGTGAGTTTGGTTAAAGAGGAGAGCTTGCTGTAATGATTCAGTCTTTTCTGTGCTTGTGAGATGAGAGTGTGTAATAAATCGTCTGTCCATGAATCCGCCTCTTTATTCACACACTCCACATTGGTGACCCTAGACGAATTATGGAACGCGAGGCAAGAACCCCGGAGCCGGCCCGGTCAGGAAGCCCCAGCAACGCAGCAGCCATCCCACAGACAGCCCGGACTGGAACCCCCAGCAACGTGTGCGCGGTTTCAGTCAAGCTACCGGACTTTTGGCAGCACAACCCGCGTTCTTGGTTCCACCACACTGAGGCCCAGTTCGCCCTCCGAGGAGTAACGACAGACGACACCAAATTGTACCATGTGGTAGCAGCGCTGGATGCTCGCACAGCCCAGCAGGTAGCGAGCCTGCTCGATCAGCCTCCAGCCCGCAACAAATACGAGGCACTCAAGGCTGCGCTGACCCGGCGCTACACGCTCTCGGAATGTGAGAGAGCGGAGAGGCTCCTGGGGCGGACCGAGTTAGGAGATGGTTCGGCCGTCGACCTGATGGAGAAGATGCTGGCGTTAATGAGCATGGACGACGGGCACTTTCTGTTCGCCCACCTTTTCCTTCGGAACCTTCCAACAGAGGCGAGAGCGGTTCTGGCCAATTCGCCGTTGCTGGCCGCACATGACTACTGTGCGCTAGCCCAGGAAGCAGACAGGATCATCCTTACCACCAGGGCGATCACAGTCAACGCGGCGGCAGTGGAGCCCAGCGAGACGACCAGAGGAGGCGAGGAGCCACCGACGGTAGCGGCAGCGGGGGCCAAGGAGCGCCAGAGAGACACGCTCTGCTTCTACCACCACCGCTTTGGAGAGAACGCGGGCAGATGTGTGCCACCGTGCCAGTTCAAGTGCTCGGGAAAAACTGCTAAACTGGCCATAGCGCGCGAGGAGTTCACCAACCTGGAAAGGTTGGGCATCATCAGGCGTTCGAACAGCCCATGGGCATTCCCGCTACACATGGTCCCAAAGGCTGAGGGATCGTGGCGACCGTGCGGTGATTTCCGCAGGTTGAACAACGCCACAGCACACTACCGCTACCCGATTCCCCACATACAGGATTTTTCTGTTCACCTCGCCGGAGCATGCATTTTTTCCAAAATAGACCTGGTCCGCGGTTACCACCAGGTCCCAGTGCGCGTGGAGGATGTACCCAGAACAGCAATAATAACTCTGTTCAGTTTATTCGAGTTCCTGCGCATGCCATTCGGGTTAAAAGGCGCGGCACAGACGTTCCAGCGCATGATGGATGCAGTGCAGCGCGATCTCCTGTTTGTGTTCGTCTACCTGGATGATATCCTGGTAGCCAGTGCGTCCGAAGACGAACACGAAACCTAACTCAGGACGGTTTTCCGGAGGCTGGAGGAGCACGGGTTAATAATCAACCTGGCGAAATGCCAGTTCGGCATGACAGAGATTGATTTTTTTGGGGCACCGCGTCTCTCCGGAAGGAGCGATCCCATTGCCCGACAAAGTGCGCGCCGTGGCGGATTTTCCCTGGTCTCAGATGGTCAGGGCGCTGCAGGAATTTTTGGGGATGTTGAACTTTTATAACCGTTTCCTTCCCCGCACATCGCGGCTCGTGCAACCATTGTACGCCGCGCTCAAGAGACAGAAACCCGTGGATGGGGTCGAATGGACCCCAGAGCGAGAGCGGGCATTCTCGGAGGTTAAAGCAGCCCTGGCAGACTTCCGGGAAGATGGCGGAGAGACATAACGCTTAAACAGAGAGCTCTCCCTAGCCGGATTAAAAATCATCGGTAAATGGCCAACTCGACATAAGCGGATCAATAAACTAAGGGATGAAAACACGAAGGAGCTGGGCACAAGGACAAAAGCAGAGTAAAATTAAAGAATTCCTCTTCAACAACGCAGGAGAAACCGCTGAACACGGGGCCCAAAAAAACGAGGTGACCGCAGCAGAGAAAATGGAGGACACAAAACTCGATACCATGAACACTGGCATCGCCAGTTTGGGTAAAGAGTTGAGAGACTTCAAACGGCAGCTACAACAGGATTTAGCGGCTCTTAAGGAGGAGCTGAAAAAAGAGATTAAGGAAGAAGTTATGGGCCTCCGAAGAGAAATGGAGCGCAAGCTAGCAGAAAACATGGAGGAGCTGCGCTCCCAGCGGGCGTGTATGACAGAAGCGCAGGCCCGAATATCAGAGCTGGAAGATTGGAATAGCGAGGCAAGCGAACAGCTGCAGACCCTGACGGCACAAATGCAGAGGATGCAGGAGAAAGTAACCGACTTGGAGAGCAGGTCCAGACGGGGCAATATACGCATCTTCGGGATCCCGGAGGGCATTGAAGGCAACTCGATGACGAAATTCATGGATCAGTTCTTAAAAAAAGAGCTGGAACTGCCCAGTGAAGCGGATCTGCAGATTCAACGAGCGCACAGAGCTTCGGCACAGAACCCGAACCCACGCTCTACATCCAGGTCAGTTGTGGTAAACTTTCTGAAATATGATGTAAAGGAAAGAATCCTGACACGAGCGTGGAAAAAAAAGATACGACTCGGCGACAAGCAGATATTCTTTGATCATGACTACCCGGCAGAAATTGTGCAGCAGCGGAAGAAATATGCCAACATTAAAAAAACGCTGAAAGAAAAAAAAATTAGATTCCAAACGCCGCTAACGAAGATGAGGATTCATTGGGAGAACGGCGTAAGAACCTACAACACAGCCAGAGAGGCAGCGCAGGACATGATGGAGCGGGGCCTTGAGGTGTACGTGCCGGAGGAAACGGTAGGAGCAGCGGAGGCCCTGAACGCATCACGACAGCCGGAGTGGAGGCGAGTGAACGGCAAAAGACGGGGGGAGACGTGGCGCAGCGGGCCCAGGAAAGACTACAAGGCTTTCAACTGAAAGCCTAGATTATAACAAAGATTAAGAAAGACACTGAAGAAATGAAGGCCAAGAAGACAAGGTAAAAGAGAAACAGACGGCTAGGAGAGGTTTAAGTGATATTTGTTGGACATTTCTAGACTAATGACTATTTCTTGGATAGTAAATACAGGTCTAGGGAGGGCCCTACACTCGGTGAGGACAATCCCTCCACCCACCAACAGGGACCAGTGGGCAGAAGAAAGGCCCAAAGTACGGAGGTCGAGATTTTTTAATGTGTTTTTATATAAATATGTGTTATTTTTGTTGTTAAAGGGGCTAGGAGCACAAGTTAAAAAAATGGAAAAACATGATTATGGGTAAAAATCTTAAGATAATAACACTAAACGTGAATGGTCTGAACTCACCTGTTAAAAGGGAAAGAATAATAAGAAAATTCAAGAAAGAAAAAGCCGAAATTATATTTATGCAAGAGACACATTTGAGCAAGACAGAACATGTGAAACTAAAGAGATTTGGCTATAAGAACTCCTACTACAGTTCATTTAAGGGAGGAACTAAAAGGGGGGTTATGATACTAATCTCAAATAAAATACAATTTGAATGTGAACAGGAAATCCAGGATAAAGAAGGCAGGTATGTAATAATAAAGGGTAGCATAGATGGAATGCAGATCACATTAGTGAACATCTATGCCCCACCAGAAAGTGACAAGGGTTTTTTTCAACATCTGTTTGATCTCATAGCAACACACAGTGAAGGAGTCCTAATTTGTGGAGGAGACTTAAATGCTGTCATGGATCATGAAATTGATACAACAAGTGTTAAGAAGACAAAAAAACATGTAACAAAATTCATAAGAACCTCACTGGCAGAAATGGGTATGGTAGACATATGGAGGGACCTGCACCCACTGGAAAAAGACTATACACATTATTCAGCAGTCCATAAAGTACACTCTAGAATAGATTACTTCCTTATGAATGAAGATGACAGACACAGGGTGAGAAATTGTTGGATTGGAGGGGCAGAAATATCAGATCATAATCCTATATACATGGAAATAAATTTAAACAATAGAAAACGACAAACAACATGGAAACTTAATGTAGGACTGTTAAATGATGATAAAATGAAAGAAAGAATAAAAGTAAACATAAATGAATATATCCAAGAGAATGACAATGAAGAAGTGGACCCAACAATACTATGGGATGCACTAAAAGCCGTGTTAAGAGGTAAATTAATTGTTGAAACAGGAAAAGCAAATAAGACTAAACTGGAAGCATATGAACAAAGATGTGAGAGACTGAGGGAATTAGAACATAAACATCAAAGCACAAATGACCCAAAAATATATCAAGAAATTAAAGAAGAAAAAATAAAGATAAAAGAAACACAAATGGATGAAATTGAAAGGAAAAATAGATATCTAAAGCAAAAATATTATGAAACGGGACCAAAAGCCACAAAACTGCTGGCAAAACGGTTAAGAAAACAACAAACAATGAATAATGTATATAAGATTAAAGACCCCACCACAAATAAAACCACAGTTAACCCAGAAAACATCGAAGAAATATTCCATAATTTCTACCAAGAACTATACTCGCAACCTGAAGAAACAAATACTAAAGATATTAAAAAATTTCTATGCACATTGGACTTGCCATCAATAGGAAATCAACAAAATGAAAAGCTAACAGCAGAAATAACAACACAAGAGATTAGAGATGTGATTAAGTCACTTAAAAACGGTAAATCACCAGGTAGTGATGGATACCCGTCTGAGTTTTATAAACTGTTTATAGAAGAACTCACGCCACAGCTTCTAAAGTCATTTAATTGGACGTTGAACAACAACAAAATACCTCCATCATGGAACGAAGCCATTATTTCAGTCATTTTAAAGCCAGGGAAAGATAGAGAACAATGCGGAAACTATAGGCCAATCTCTTTATTAAATGTTGTCACGCCGCGCCATTCATCAGTGGCGCCACCTGCTCACACACCTGATCCTCATCAGCGGCGAGGGATAAAAGCCGCCTCGCCCGGAGGCTCGGCCTGAAGCCGTCAGACTTCGTTCCCTCACCGCCGTGAGCATACCTTTCTTCAGCATCGCTATTCTGGATAAGAACCCTTACCTCTTTTTCCAGTCTGCTCCCCTGTGCACAGGTGGATTCCCCGGCGGCGGACTTCTCCGTTCCATCGCCCATCCTTCGCTGCTGCACGGAGCTCTCCAGGTGGCTGTCTCCCGGGCTACGTTCCCCTTGCTGTGCCAGCTATCCTGACAACTCAAGTAAGATCTTCTCTTGCCATAATTCATCCTGTGTTGGTGTATGCCCGTCACCCTCTCCCTGTGCTCTCTCCATAGGGTTGCTCGGCCGAACGGTCATCTGCCTCTGTGCCTGAAGCAGACGCCACCACCAACACATCTGCATCCCGCAGACACACACTCATTCACCCCTGCTGTTAATAGACTCTTTGAACTACTCTAAGCCTGTGTGTGCGTGTCTCCTGAGCCGTGCGTTATGTCAAATGTGGATTATAAAATATATACAACAATTATATGTAAACGAATAAAGACATTCTTGACGGAATTGATAGAAGATGATCAAACTGGTTTCATAGAGGGACGCCAAACACATGACAATATCAGGAGAACAATACATATAATTAATCAAATACATAAAGAAAAGAAAAGCGCAGTAATAATGAGTTTAGACGCAGAAAAAGCATTTGACAGGGTTAACTGGAAATTCCTATATAGTGTGCTGGAACGCTTTGGATTTAACGAAAAATCAGTACAATGCATAAGGACGCTGTATCAAGAACCTGTGGCAAGAATCAAGATAAACGGTAGCTTAACAGACAAAGTAAATATACAAAGATCAACTAGGCAGGGATGCTCCTTATCGCCCACCTTGTTTGCTCTGTTCATAGAGCCACTGGCTCAAGCGATACGACAAAATAAGAAATTAAAAGGTGTAACAATAAAGGGGGCGGAACACAAGATTGGGCTATTTGCAGACGATATTATAGTTTACCTTGAACAACCAGATGAATCAATAATGGAAATGATGAACTTGATAGAAAATTTTGGAAAATTATCAGGATACAAGATAAACATAACAAAAACACAAATACTGACATTCCACTATAACCCTCTAAACCAGATAACTGATAAGATCAAACTAAACTGGAAACAAAAAGAAATAAAATACCTTGGAGTGAACATACCTAAAGATCTAAGCAAAATCTATAAAGCAAACTATGATAGGTTGGAACAAGAAATAAAAAAAGATATTGATAGATGGTCAATCTTAAATATGGATCTGAATTCAAAAATTGAGACAGTCAAAATCAGCATACAACCTAGATTACTTTACCTCTTCCAGGCTATACCAACAGAGATTCCAGATGCCCAATTCTCAAAGTGGGACAGGATGATATTGAGATTTGTTTGGGGAGGTAAAAAACCAAGAGTGAAATATAAAACTCTCCAGTTACCAAAAGAGAAAGGAGGCATGGGCCTACCGAGTCTAAAGGAATATTACTACTCAGCACAAATAAGATATATCATATGTTGGTGCGACGAGGGATATGAGGCAAAATGGAAAGAAATGGAAAAGGAAATTGAGGGACTCCCAGTACAAAGCATAATAGGAGATAAAGATGCATATAAGCAAATCAAACAAATAGACCCAATCACTAAATTTACTTTAGAACTGTGGTATAAAATAGTACAAAAGTATAATATAAAGGAAGACATAAAACTATTGAAATGGGTAGCATTTGACAGTCAGTTTGAACCGGCAAAACAAGATAGGGGATACAAAAATCTGGTGAACAAGGGAATCACAGCATGGGGCAATATCGGAAAAAAAGATCTCGGGAGCTTTGTAAACATCAGGAGAAAATTTAAACTAGAAAGATCGGAATTCTTCAGATATCTGCAGATGAGAGACTATTATATGAAGAAGATTAGGCATAACCTCCAAACAGATGTGAGCGAGATTATACAATTCATTTTAAGCTCATATACAGGAAATAAAACAAGAATTATTTCAAAGCTATATCAGAAACTTATGGCAAACAATCATTCAAGTAACTATATAAAGGAGAAATGGGAGAAAGAGCTCAATTTAAACATAACAGAAGAAAGCTGGCAGGAAATATGGAAAACACAACACACGTCAACAAATTCAAGAACATGGAGGGAATTTGGATGGAAAAACCTGATTCGCTTTTTCATTACACCACAGATTCAAGGAAAGTATACAAATACCCAATCTATATGCTGGAGGGGATGTGGGGCTCAAAATGCAGACCACTCGCATATGTTTTGGAAATGCTGCAAAATCTCATCATTCTGGAAATCTATACATGTGACAATACAGAGGATATTAGGATATAATATACCAATGAACTGTAACTTGATGTACCTATGTGATCTTAAAAGAGACAATGTTATACAGGCTGAGGACAGATATCTAGTTAAAATCTTGTTGATTGCATGTAAAAAAACAATCACAAAAAAATGGCGATCAGAAGTTCTTCCTGACCAAGAGCAATGGACTGACATTATTGAGGACATACGTATGATGGAAAAACTAACATATCGACAAAGAATGCAAGAAGGACTATGGGAAAAAAAATGGCGGAAATGGACACACTACAAAGTGCAACAACGAGACAGATATTGAAAGAATAACCAAAGACGCTGGAAAAACCAGAAGAATTAAGAGATGGAAACTAAAAACTTGATGCTCCAACATTTGTCCCCCCCCCTTTTTTTTTTTTTTTTTTTCCTTTTTCTTTTTTACTCTAGCCCCTTTGTTTTTTTTTTAAATGTAGACTGTGATCTGAATGCAATATATATAATGAAAAATGAATAAAAATCTTAAGTTACAAAAAAAAAAGCAGCCCTGGCAAACAGCGCACTGCTGGCGCATCCGGAACCGGCGACCCGGATAGCGCTCACCACTGACGCTTCAGACGTGGCCATAGGGGCTGTCGTGGAGCAGCGTGTCACCGGGGCTTGGCAGCTGCTCGCCTTTTTCAGCAGAACTTTGCGCGACAGCGAACGTAAATACAACGCATTCGACAGGGAGTTGCTGGCCCTCCACCTGGCCATACGCCACTTCCAGTTCTGGCTGGAAGGGCGCAGCTTCACCGCGTTCGTGGACCACAAGCCACTAATGTTCGTGATGGCCAAGGTTTCAGAACCGTGGTCGGGCCGGCAGCAGATACAGCTTGCCGCGATCTCAGAGTTTACTACTGATATTCACCATGTGTCGGGTAAATTGAATGTGGTGGCAGACTGCCTCTCACGCGTCGTGGTGGCCCCGGTCTACGTGGGGATAGATTATGCAGCCATGGCCGCGGAGCAGATTAGCGATGCACACGTGCGTGCGCTCCAGTCTGGACCAACAGGGTTAAGGCTGGAGAGCAGGGTGCTGCAAGACGGCATGCCCCCCCTAGTCTGCGATGTCTCCACGGGACGCCCACGTCCAGTGGTCCCGGTTGCGTGGCGCCGCCGCATGTTTGAGTCGGTTCACATTCTGGCGCACCCAGGAGTGCGCGCGTCAGTCAAAATGGTGGGAGAGAAGTTTATGTGGCTGAGCCTAGGCAAACAAGTAAAAGAGTGGGCTACAGCCTGCATGGTGTGCCAACGAGCCAAGGTACACAGACACACGAAGACTCCCTTGGAGCCGTTTAGGGTACCGGCTAAGAGGTTCGACCATGTTCACGTGGACCTCGTGGGCCCCCTCCTGCCATCACAGGGGTGCACACACCTCCTGACAGTGGTGGACCGCACCACGCGCTGGCCAGAAGCAGTCCCGCTGGCAGCAACCACGTCCGCGGACGTAGCACGCACTTTTTTAACAGCATGGGTGGCACGTTTTGGAGTCCCGTCGGACATTACGTCCAACAGGGGCCCTCAATTTGTTTTCGACCTCTGGTCCGCGATGGCCCACAGCCTGGGTGCTGCAATTCATCGCACAACCACCTACAACCCACAGGCCAATGGGTTATGTGAGCGTTTTCATAGATCACTGAAAGCAGCACTCAGGGCTTCACTGACGGATGCAAATTGGGTGGACAGGTTGCTGTGGGCTTTATTGGGGTTGCGCTCCGCGCCAAAAGAGGATTTGGAAGCTTCTCCGGCAGAAGTTGTTTTTGCGCAGCCCCTACGGCTGCCCGGGGAATTTCTGCCAGATAATCCTGTGCCGGACAGCTGCCCGTCTCAGCTTTTGCAGCGTAGCGCAAACACAGGCACGCTGCCGGGCCTGGCCCACCACTGTTTTCCATGTGCTTTCGTGCCTAAAACTTTGAAGAATGCGAAGTTCGTGTTCGTCAGACACAACGCCCACCGCCCTCCATTGCGGCCACCCTATGATGGACCGTTCAGAGTGTTGGAAACAAGGGATAAGCATTTTTTGCTAGACTTGGGGGGGTAGGCGGGAGAAAATTGGCATAGACAGACTCAAACCCACTTTTGTAGTGGCGGACGAGCAAGTGCTGTTGGCTAGGGCCCCTCAGCATGGAAGACCCCCACGGAGAGCTCCCCAGGGAAACGATTCACCAGGGCAGCCACACGGACAGACCAAAGTCCCCCCCCCCCTCGCCACGGCCCACCTGCAGTCAGACACACCCCCAGCAGCCCCCCACCAGCACAGCAGCGCCACGGAGGCGGTAAACCCCAGTTACAGCAGATATGGGAGGAGACTGAAGCCAAAAGAGAGTGTGGACTGATGTTCTGTCTAAGATGCTGGGGGGGGGGGGGGTATAGAACCTTGGGGAAGTCAGATTATTTAGCACCTCAGACAGAGACAGTGAATAAGCATGGGAGAACAATGCCCAGGGGGTTCCTGGCGATATAGCAGGAAGGAGTCAAGGACATAGGGGGTTGAATGCAGTGTAATGTAAATGTCATGCTGTGTGATGGCAAATGCCATGAAACATGTGAATAGTGAGTTGGGTTAAAGAGGAGAGCTTGCTGTAACGATTCAGTCTTTTCTGTGCTTGTGAGATGTGAGTGTGTAATAAATCGTCTGTCCATGAATCCGCCTCTTTATTCACACACTCCACATGCCGACTGAAACTCTGTCTGGGGGGGTGATTATGGCGATGCATATTGGTGATATTGCAATGTATGTTGTAGTTGTGTCAGCAGACAGCGTCTCAGTCAGGAGGCAGTGGTTAGACACAAGAGAACAATAGGCAGGGACCTCATGGGGAGTTGGCAGGAAGAGAGAGCTGGGGGTTTAAGGAGAATGTATGGTGGAGGTGAAATGTCATGCAGATGTGAGATGATCTGTGGAGTTTTAAGGGATGAAACTTGGTTTGGCTATTCAGCGCTTTCTGTGTATGATGTTGTGAGAGTGTGAATAAACTTCGTCTGATCGTAACTTGGCCTCATCATTTCCACACTCTCCACAATCTCTTGTTTCTGTATTTATCCCATCTTGGCCTTGGGGGGTTATCATGTTTTCTCCCCGTGTATTATTGTGTCTGACGTCCTTTTGTATTCTTTTTCTCATGTGCCCTTATTTCTGACAACGTGCTGTGTTGCTGCCGATTGGGCTCTTGTTCATGATCCAGCACAGCTGTCACTAGTTGGGTAGATTATTCCTCATTCATGTTCCCCTCACCTTTAACTGATTATGATTTCTGTTCATTGTGCCTATTTAAAGTGTCGCAGCAACACAGTCCGTTACCGCGCTGTTCACTGAGCTCAGATGGGCATCACCCTTCTGATTATCTGTCTTTGTAGTAAAAGTCCTGACATGCTTTCTGCGTCTTCCCTGGTGTTCCTACATGCCGTAAGCCCCTGTGCTTTCCCGGACTTTGCTGTCGTTCATCCTACCTCCTCCATACCCTGTAAGTGTTGTGCTTTTGTATGTTATGTGCTTTGTGATTATTAAACTTGCAGTTCTCAGCTTGCGCATGGTGTCCTCCATCCTGCCCTGAAAGGGCAGAGTTTATGACAGAACAGTGTGGTCCATGTTAGATGCCAGCGGCTGTGTTTACTGCTTTTTTCCTTTCTCTTTGTTTCCCTCCCATATTTTCCTTAGTCTGTTTTTTGCAGAAATGTCCGACCGCATGGACTTCAGCCTTTTTGGTCTGGATGAGGAGGAGTGTTGGGCAGCGGAGCTTATGGAGGACATTGTTTCAGTTACTCACTCCTGCCGCACTCCCAAGGAGGCACTGCAATGCTGGGATAGTAGGGCTCAGCTCATTGAGGCATATCCCCGCCTATGGAGCTGCCCGGAACTTATAGTTCTCCTTGTTTCTGTGACCAGCTAGCAACACAGGCTTTGCGGGCTAGTAAGAAGCTCATCCCAGTCGCCCCGGGAATTCAGGCAAGTGTTTTTTCATTCTCCCTTACCTAAAAATAAATTATCTTGCCTAATTCCCGGTGCTGAGGCTCAGCAACAGCAGCTCACTGAGTTCTCACCGCCTGCTGCTGACACCATTCCTTCACCTGCTACTCCCATGTCTCCTCCTGTTTTCGCTGAGTGTCCGCCAGTCCTGGGATGGAGCCGCTGTTTGACGGAGGAGCCTGCGGCCCCGGACAGCCCCGTTCCAGCCCCGCAGCCATGCTCCGGACGGGAGAAGAGCGCTCCCTGTGACCTGAAATTTGTGCTGACAATGGAGTGTCCCCTGGTTTCCGCTGCACATTCAGCGCCAGCAGTGAGACAACCTCCAGTTCCAGCCCCCATGCTGGGATAACCCCCTGTGCTGGTTGCAATGCCTGGAGGTCCTTCAGCTGCATCTACCACCACGTCTGCTGCCTGGGCCACTGCAGCAGAATCGCCAGAGTCCTGGACGGTGGTGGAGCTCGAGTCCAGGCAAGTTCTTTGTTCTGTCATTACATCTGCAGATCTAGAGAAATCTTGTCTGGCTTGTGGTGGGGAGAGTCGGGAGAGTCCTGAGCTCTCCTCGCCGGCCTCCACTGTTGCCGGTGATTCTTCTCCGGTATTTCTTTCTTTTTTCTCCAAGGTGACTGTGTTGGGAGAGGGCACCCAGATGGAGGGACTCGAGACACCTCAGCCTGTTTCGCAGGAGTCCTGGATGGTGGTGGAGCTCGAGCTAAGGCAAGTTCTCTTCTTTGTTTTCATAGCAATTGTTTTAGAGAAACCTTGCTTAGCTCTGGGTGAGGATAACCAGTCACAGCCACCGGCTGCTCCTGAATTCTCCTCGCCAGGATCCACTGCTGCCTGTGGTAGTAACACGGTATTTGTTTCTTCTCCTTTGCTCAAGTCCTTGTCTGGGTCCATTGATGGTCGTCCTCATCCTCCGTCCGAGGTTGCTGTGGGTCCTCATCCTCCATCCTAGGTCGCCGTGGGTCCTCAACCTTCAACTGGGATCATCGCGAGTCCTCCCTTGTCACCTGAGGTCACCGTGGGTGCTCGCCCTTCGTGTAATTCCCCGCCAATTGATCACCTCCTTTGCCTGGTTTTCTTGAGGGTCAGTTGGTTCTTTGTGGGTGCTCTGCCTCGGTCCGAGGCCACTGTGGGTGCTCTGCCTTAGTCCGAGGCCACCGTGAGTGCTCTGCCTCAGTCCGAGGCCACTGTGGGTGTGACACCTCGGTCCGAGGCCACCATGGGTGCAATGCCTCAGTCCAAGGCCACCGTGGGTGTGACGTCATCTGTGGTCACCACTGCTCCTCTCCCTTCTCCAGTGGTCGCCGAGGCTTGTCAGTCTTCCTCATTTGGTTTCTTCGCTGGTCAGCCATCCCCTTCGTCAGGTTCCCATCTCCTAGTTCCTCTGGCCCACGGTAAGCACTGGTTCCAACTGCTGCCTCCAGTGGGAGGTGCGTCGTGTGCCAAGGCCCGTTGGCTCAGGGATACTGGGAGACCATCTGACGAACTCTCTTGTTTGCTTGGGTGTGTTCGGAATTTAGGAAGGCTGCCCGATGAACTCTCTCCTCTGTTTTAGTGACTCTGGAGACCTGGTAGGCCACCCGACCTTTTCCACCTGATGATCGGGTGGAGCTGGGACTTTGGTAGACCACAAGAGTTGGACTTTTATTTCAGTTGAATCAGTATCAGTTGAATCGTGTACCTCTTGTTCAGTGTGTGAGTCTTGAGCATTTTTTTTCTTGTCTTTCCTGGTTTGTTTCTCTCCCTCAAAGCCTGGGTTCCCCCTCCACCCTCCAGGAGTGGGTTATTTTTCTTATTCTTGTTGTGTGTGTGTGTGTGTGTGGGGGGGGGGGGGTCCTTTTCCTCTTTTTTGATGTTACATTGGGGTGTCTGGAATCCACCCCTTGAGGAAGGGGCTCTGTCATGAGGTGGAACACGGTTTGGGAACCATGCTCACATTCCTTTGTTAGTTTCATTATTTTCTGTATTTTTCCACTTTAGTATTTATTTCAGTTGGTTTTGGATGTATTGTCATTTGAGTTTGTATTTAGTTTCCATGAATATTAATTAATTAATATTAATTGGTAATTGCATCTCTTGTTTCTGTATTTATCCCATCTTGGCCTTGGGGGGTTATCATCATGTTTTCTCCCCGTGTATTATTGTGTCTGATGTCCTTTTGTATTCTTTTCCTCATGTGCCCTTATTTCTGACAACGTGCTGTGCTGCTGCCGCTTGAGCTCTTGTTCGTGGTCCAGCACAGCTGTCTCTAGTTGGGTTGATTCCTCCTCACTCATGTTCCCCTCATCTGTAACTGATTATAATTTCTGTTCCTTGTGCCTATTTAAAGTGTAGCGCACTGTTCACTGAGCTCAGATGGGCATCCCCCGTCTGATTTTCTGTCTGTGTAGTAAAAGTCCTGACATGCTTTCCACATCTTCCCCAGCATTCCTATATGCCGTAAGCCCCTGTGCTTTCCTGGACTTTGCTGTCATTCATCCTACCTCCTCCATACCCTGTAAGTGTTGTGCTTTTGTATGTTATGTGCTTTGTGATTATTAAACTTGCAACTCTCAGCTTGCGCATGGTGTCCTCTGTCCTGCAAACAGTCTGAATAAAGTTCATAAAAAAGGGAATCAGAGTTCAACCTGGCTCATATTTACTGCAAATGTTAATCCAATTACTCTGGATGAAAAAACAAAAAACAAAAAACGGCATATACCATATATTTACCTTCACCAGATTTTTTTTAACTTTACAGGCTCCTTTTGCTCTCTCACTTGCAGTGTTTTTTTTTTTCCCCGATTGAAGTAGTAAGAATGTTTCCCCCCTGCAGTCTGTGCAATACTCCATAACAGAAATACATCATTTTGGCATTAGTGTACAGAAGAGATAGCACAATTGTTGATTTCAGGTTTGGAAACCTACTCCTTTTGAAGGAAAAATGCTGATGGCATAAAACCCAAACATGGTTTGTATATGTTGCTTGCAGAAAGCAAATTCTTGAGAAAGCTACAACACTATCACATTCAGTGAGTGAACCTTAGAACACTCCTTTGGGCGCATGCCAAACTTGTAGCTGCTCCCCATAAGAGGCAACAGCACTGATGGGTGTTTTGCTTAAAGTGCCCAAAGTGCTGAAATTGTATTGAGTTTCGGTGACTTCCTGAAAGATAACTGTTACTGATGAGCTGTGATAATAGATCTCTCTGCAGATGCTGTTGATGGATGAGTGAAAGGTGTTGACCTGATGTGTGAACTGTCTGTCATTTCCCTCCTCCACAGAAACAACCCACCTGTCTGACACCACATCTGGCAGAGAGACAGAAGAACTGCTGTTTGTGTGCACGAGTGTGCATTTGTGAAAGGTTTCCTTCCTTTCATTGACCTGGAGGTGTGCTGTTTCTGTGCTCAGGTAAAACCACATATAGGAGATGGCAGCACGACTCATTCAATTCTTACACCTTTGTACTTGTTCTTTATTCCCCCATTCTTCTTCCCCCTCTCTGTATTCCTCCTCTGTGGTGGTGTGATATCACTTTACCGGGTCACCAGATTTCCCAAAGTCACAGTGGGGCCATGTTGCTCACCTTTTGACTTCTTTACCTCTTGAACTGAGTGAAATTTCCATTGATATAGGGCTGAGACTGCCAGCTGTCATTCTCACCTCCTACCTATTGGAGACTGAAACCGTGTGTGGGAGAAAGTGTGTTGATTAGTGAATGTAAAATGGTGAGCAGCAGAGGAAACTGATAAGCATCAAGCTGTACTTGTAGAGCAGCTCATCTAACATTAATGGCAGAGTAATTGGTTTGTAACTGTAACACTTACTAGGCCATCAATAATGACCACGGAGTTGAGTGTAGAGTTACTTGGTTGGGATAAGGGGCCATTGTGCCTGCGCTGAAGCCATGGGATCAGCTGAATGGGCCTGCAGTTATGTCGGACAAATATTTATACAGTGTAATGTTACTGGAACATTCTAACTAGAGGAGACAAGAATAGGCAGGGTGATTGAAAAGTCAGATACACATGTAGTATAGTTCCACTTTATCAGAGGATCTACATTTGGTTTATTCACTGATCAAAGAACAGGAAACAGAATAAGTAAAGGAACTGCTCACACTTAAGCAATATTTATTTACTTTGGAGGTGCTTTATCAGGGTTCAATTCCGTACTGTCCTGTGGTAGTTGTATAATACTGAATGCATATTATGGGTGATATATGGATGAAACTGGGTAAATACCAGAAGTACCAAGACTCAATTCCTGCAGTGGTATCTTCCAGCAATATATGCATATCTGAAGGTTTTTTTTAACATCATGTTTGATAGAAATTTCAAGGAAATTGGAGAGAACGAATGCAGTTCTGTGTTGCTCCAACACCAGTGCAAACTTCTCCAGGGGCTTCTGTGGCTGCATATAATAACTGAAGAGTTATTTTGAAATTTTAAAAAAATGCACTTGCTAAGGCAACCTAGTGACCACAAAGTAAACATCATTAAATCAGAACCACAAAGAGAACAGTGGCTTTATAGACAGCCTTACATTTCATAATATTGGAATTAACTGCAATACAGTTGATAATGTCCACATGTCATGCTGAATTAAAACATGGATGACCTTTTAAAAAGATTAATATTACTTGTTAAACAGTGCGGAAGGAATAGTTATTTTTATGTTTAAAATACTGTGTAACATCAAAGGAATGTGAGGGATGTTTCTTTTCATCAGTACCACCATCTCCACACCACATGTGGCATTCAGGTTGTGGGGGGGATACAATTACACAATTTTTTTCCACAGTATAGATTATGGCACAATTTATGACAAGTATAAATGTTGACCAACAATGCCACCTGGGAATTTCAGTCATAGAATTATGTTTACAGTACAGGTGTCCTTTAAAATGGTTTCAATAACCCATTAGACAATTGCCGATTCATCCACAGACAGGCAGGCAACAAGGTTCCATTTAAATTTAATTTTTATTTTATCTACAATTAAGGACTTTAAAATAACATTGAAAATAATTCTTTAGTTTTATAATAAAACTGTTTAAAATAAGCCAATAGTTAATATTCAGTCAGTCAGAGCTGCAGCTTACCAGCAGGGGCAGGCCAGGGAAGGGAGGAGATTCCTCAAGGGAAGGTTCACCCCCCACACACGTGCACACCAAACAACCATACCAGTAACATGGGAGGGAAAATCCACCACCAGGGGACCCTTAACCAGCTATCTTTGGATGGAGTCTGAAATAGAAGAAACAAAAGTTAGTGTTGAAACCCGATATTCAAGAAATTAATACAACACAAAATAACTATACAACTTCACCCAAGTTAGAAATACCAAAAATAATAAAGAAAATGCCCCCCCCCCCCAAAAAAAAATGCTTAAAACATCTGCCCAGCTTCCCCCTTAGAGCAGAGGTAGCCTATTAAACAGGGTGCTCTTAAAACATGCCAAGCTCTGCCTTCAGCAGATAGAAGTCAGTCCTTACAATAGGCACTTTAAACTAGGCAGCCCACCTATAGAAAGCTACCCCAAACAGGAAGTTTGCTCAAATGGCTGGTAACACAAAACTGGGCACAAAACAAACTTAAACATCTCAAGAGGGAAAAGACAAAACTGCCCATTAGGTGCTTTAAACCAACGAAGCCGTTCTCAGCAATAGGCAAGTTGGGGTGACACTCCTGTAATGCAGAACAGGTAGATTTAGAAGCAGTGAATGAACATAAACTTGTCATGGTGGCCCCTATGGGGCGAAGGAGAGGACCCACTTACCAGATGGAAAAGAAACATAATTTATTATAGAAAAACACAAACGCAACACGGGGCTGGAAAAATGACACAAGCTGTACGGCAGGATAATGGAGAAACAAACCTAAACCGTGACAAGCTGTGTGTGAGAGAACTCTGAAAACAGTCAACTTAACATACTTCTAACAGTTGAACTTAACAGTATAATGCTGCACTGAAAGTGAGGTGAGCGCTGAATATAAAGGCAGGTGGTGATTAAAACAATCAGAAACAGCTGTGAATAATTAACAACACAAAGGGCCAATAATGAGGAGCAGATGCAACTGAAAGTGCTGACGCCACAGGTAAACACAAAAAATGAAGAGACAGGCACAATGATAATAATAATAATGACAATGATAATAATGAGTCTGAAAAGGAATATAAAGCATGGACAGGGCTGCAGACATGTCCAGAACCACTACAGTACCCCCCCTCCCCCTAAGGATCGGAACCCAGATGACCCTAGGGCAACACCCATAAGAGAAGCAGAAAAAAAAAACAAAAAACCAAAAACCCTCACAGGGTGGGGGTGTGGGGGCAGGAGGGTCAGAACAAACTGTAAACCCCCCCTTTCCACGGCAAAGTCCAAAACCAACACTGTACACGGGCCAAATAAAGTTCAAGGCCCCAAGACCCAAAACAAAGCTGGTCCGGTGGTCTACCCAAGTCCATGGGCGACTGAACCAGAACAAACAATGGGTCAGGGGGTCTACCAAAGTTCAGTGGCCCTCGAACTGGAGAACAACGAGGATCTGGGGTCTGCCCCAGTCCATGGGCCCCCAGACCGCGGAGCAAAGTGTATCTGGTGGCCTCCCAGAGTCCCTAGGCCACCAGACCATGGGATAAGGTGGTTTACGGGGTCTACCCATGTCCACAGGCCCCCAAATCAGGAAACAGGACGAGTTAGGCAGATGCTGAGGCACACCGACCCCAGATACTGACAAGTTGAGCGCGCTGACCTCTAGATGAGATGGTTGGAGCACGCTGACCTCTGCATCAGACGGTTGGAGTGCGCTGACCCCGGGCTGGGACGGCAGGGGTGCATCCGGTCCACATGCCCAGGAATCCTCCTCTGATGCAGTCATCTCAGACAGGGGGGAAGAGGTACAGGTTGAGGTAGGAGTCACAACAACACAGTCAGCAGAAGAGCTTGGCAGGGAGAACTCAGAAGCAGATGGACGCTGCAACTGGGTCTCCTCACCAGGCGTAAGACAAGACCTCTCTAAAACAGATATTAAGAAAACAAAGAAGAGGACTTGCCTTAACTCCTGCCCTTCCGCTGGTGAGGACCCCAGTGCAGCTGATGTTGGCACGATGGCCTCAAGAGGAGCAGTCTCAGCAGGAGCGTGCAAGTGGGGTGAAGCAGTCTCTGAAGGGGTGTGCACGTGAGGAAGGACAGTCTCTGCAGGAGCATGCACATGAGGAGGGATAGTCTTCGCAGGAGCGTGCACATGGAGAGGAGCAGTGACCGTGCTTGAGCTCACCTCCTCCACCATGGACCCAGCTGAGGTGGAGATGACCTCAGGGAAATAAGGGGTTAAGGTGAGTGGTGGAATACACAAGGGGATGGCAGCAGAAAAAAATATTTGAGGGCTCAGCAGCAACAAGAGGAGGCAGCTGAGTCTCCTCACTGAGGACAAGACCTCTCACTATTAGTTGTAAAAAAAAAATGAGAAAATGGTACTTGTCTTGCCCCCAGCTTTGTTGCCGTTGCTGTAGAATCCGCTGCTGGGGAACCAGATGAATCACTCCAGTTGGTTACAGTGACTATCTGGTGAGAAGCTGTGTTGCAGTGGGGAGGAGTTGGAGAATAAAGCATCAGGGCCAGGGGACGCTTATCTGTCAGCACAGGCTTCGGTGTAGATGGTGCCCCCATCTTCAGCCTGTGGAGTGGCTGTGGGGCTGGCGGGGCTGGGATTGCAGCTGGAATGGACACCGGAAGATGGCGAGGAGAGGAGGATGCCGGTGGCGGGGGACGCTTCTTCGTCGGCACACACCTCGACGACCCAAGTGCATTCCTCACCATTTCACAGTACACACAATGCCGGAGGTTAGCAACCGAAAGTAACAGCCCGCCCAGCTCAGGGTAGCTCTGCAGGCTGGGGAATGCCTCTATTATCTCGGCTGCTGGGTTCAAGAAACTCTGGGCTGCCTCCGGTGAATGGGAGGTGCAGGCGTCTGAAATAAGATCTTCAATGGTATGAGCCGCCCACACCTCATCCGCATTCAGTCCCAAACTCCAATAATCTGTACCTGCTGAGTCCTGTTTGGGCTGGGTCCAGCTGCAGTCCTCAGGCTCAGCAGGTGATGAAGAGGGAGGGTGGTGGTAATGCAGGGAGTGGGAGCCCCTGCAGCCAGGGAAGAGAACTCAGGTTTGAGCAAGCCTCCAGGATGTTAGTGACTGCTCCCAAACAGTCTTCTGCCAGTGAACTGCTAGCCGTGGTAATCAAGTCCCACAGCATGCAGATGGCCCGCAGATCTTCCTCCTTCTGCCCCCTCCTTCTCCTGTTCCTTTTGCCCGCTGGGTCCTTTACTAGCGGCGTTATTCTGTCATGGTGGCGCCTACAGGGCGAAGGAGAGGACCCACTTGCCATTTGAAAAGGAAACATAATTTATTATGGAAAAACACAAACGCAGCATAGGCTGAAAAAATGACACAAGCTGTATGGCAGGATAATGGAGAAACAAACCTAAACAGTGACAAGCTGTGTGTGAGAGAACTGTGAAAAATAATCAATTAAACAGATGTCAAAACAGTCAACTTAACAGACTTCTAACAGTTGAACTTAACAGTATCAAGTGTGAACAGGGCTGCAGACCTGTTCAGAACCTCTACAAAACCATTGTATCACAAATGGACATATACATACTGTTTCACCAGGACTGAGGCTCAGGAGAGTATGATGGAATGTTGTTAACTGTTTAAACTGCTAACATGGCTACCTACCATAAAATGTTTATCAGCCACAGTCACAAATGGGTCACTCCTTTTTTTTTCAGTATAAATGACCAACAATTGATCCGTTTAAGGTCCCCTCACAATGGCAGCACAGCTCTGTAAACCCTGCCAAAGCAGGCACAGTAACAGTAAACAACAAGCCAGTAGAGATTAATAGATTAAATAGCAGATACCGATAGCATCCTACCTGTGCTGGAAATGATGATGCGACGATGGGGTGTAGAGTGCAATTGAGAGCCGGCCTTTATGCTGTGGCTAAATGTGGAAGTTGACTGCCGAGAAGTGCTGTTAAAGGGCTAGTAGCAATAAAACCATGGCAACTACATCCTGCCTATTCATCCTGCTACACATACATCATAGCAAGTCTCACTACCATCTTGTAAATTTTCCCTTTCACTCTAGCTGCTATCCTTTAGTCACAAATCACCCCTGACAGTTGTCTCCACCCACTCCACCCTACCTGCTCGCTCTCCTTCACCTCACTTGTGCACTGACCATTGCTTTGGATGGTTGATCCCAGGTATTTAAACTCATCTACCTTCACTACCTGTACTCCTTGCATCTTCAACATTACACCTACCTCCCTCTCATTCACACTCATGTATTCTGTCTTGCTTCTGCTGACTTTCATTCCTCTTCACTACAGTGCACACCTCCCACATCTCCAGGTTCTCTTCCACCTGCTCCCTACTCTCACTACAGATCACAATGTTGTCCACAAACATCATGGTCCGTGGAGACTCCTGCCTGACCTCATCTGTCAGCTTGTCCATCACCATATCTAATAAGGAGGGGCTCAGAGCCAATCTCCGACGTAATCCCACACTCACCTTGAACCCATCTGTCACTCCTACAGCACACCTCACCACCCTCTCACTGTCCTGATACATGTCCTGCACCACCCTCACATACTTCTCTGCCACTCCTGACTTCCTAGTACAGTACCACATGCCAAAAAAACCCCAAACAAAACATGCAAGTTAGGTTAATTGGAGACTCTAAAGTGGCCCCAAGTGTGAATGTGTGTGTGAATGGTGAAAGGGCTGGGTGTTGCACGAGTGGGTGCCTCATCCACTCATGTGGATGCCCTGTAATTTCCCCATTGTGGGACTAATAAAGGAATCTAAATCTACCACACTTCCTCTCTTGGCACCCTATCATATGCTTTCTTGAGATACACAACAACACAGGACGACCTTTTGACTTTCTCTGTGCTTCTCCATCAACACTCTTAAAGCAAATATTGGCTCTGTAGTACTCTTTCTTGGCATGAAATCACACTTCTTCATGCTGATTGTAACCTCTCTTCTTCAGCTCTTTCCCATATCTTCATAGTGTGGCTGATCAACTTTATTCCTCTGTAGTCACTACAGCTCTGAGCATCATCCCTGTTCTTGAAAATTAGTACCACAACACTTCTCTACTCCTCAGGTATCCTCTCATTCTCCAAGATTGCTTTAAACAAGCTGGTTAAAAGTCCACTGCCATCTCGTCTAAATATCTCTATACCTCCACAGGTATGTCATCTGGACCAACCACCTTTCTGCTCTTCATCCACTTCATAGATGCTCTCACTTCCACCTTGCTAATCCTCTGAACTTCTTGGTTCACATCTTTCCATCAACCTTCCTCCTCTCTCTCTCTTGATTCATCAGCTCCTCAAAGTACTCCTTCTACTTTCTCAACACACACTCTTCACTCAGTAGTACATTACTATTTCTGTCCTTAATGAAAGCACCAAGGTGCTTATGCCTCGGTGCCTGTGGCATGGTAGAATGGGGGGGGTGGCCGTAAAAGAGTCACATTGCCACTCTACACAAAAGTGTGAGAGGTCTTTGTGGGGGGAGGAAGGGGGCCATGGAGTGGCACCCAGTAACACTGTTTGGATCCTGTGGGGGTGATGAGACTTGGAGCAGAGTTAACCCTTTAACGGCCCCGATTAAATGGACGGGTCACGCGCCCCCAGTGGCACAACGTAGCAACTGCACGTGTCAATTTACTGACGTCCCCGGCTATACTGAAAATTTGTACTAATCTCTATTGATCTGACAGTTTAGAAGGTGGCAGACACACGCCGAAGGAATCATGGCTGACACAAAATATAGCAAAGAAGAAGAAATCCTCATTATTCTTCCTCCTTTTTCCGCTTTGAGCTCACACATCAATGTGGATGCCGCTGTTTGGTCATTGCGTCAGCGTTGATGGCGGAAACTGCATGAAACGGGAAAAATAGCCACGTAATACAAATGAAATTCACGTGGGATAATTATAAGAGTCTGTAGATGTGGTACACGGGTGTAAATTACTAAGTAAAAGTGTTACATCGAGGTTGATGTAACAAAAAACGGAACTCCCAGGACCAAGATGGCGGCGCTCACGGGCGGCATGGATTCCCACAGGAAAAATGCACCAAACAGAAAAAATAGCCACGTAATACAAACAAAATTCATGTCAGGTAATCATGAGTTTGTAGATGTGGTACACGGTGTAAATTGCTTAGCAAACACACAAACATCGGCTACGATGGACAAAAACGGACCGGTGACGTGGGTGGGCGAGCCCCCTCCCGGTAACAGGTAAGTAAGAGAGAAATATGTTTTTTTGACATTTTATTGATTTTGTGGTTCATATACTTTGACAATTAGATAAAAACATAGGCCTGTAGACAAATCGGTGTAAAAAAAACCCAAAACAGACCATTCTTTATGTAAATGTGTCCAAAGTCCACTTTTGACTGGGTTATGTAATTTATATAGCTGCCGTGACATTATGCAAATTAGATGTATAAATTTATTCCTATTTGAACCTTTGGATCATATTCTACATCTTTCTAATTGACAGTAAGCCATTATCTCTTGTAATTTTCAAGTTATAGCCTTGGAAATCTGAACTATTTTATTGACAATTTTTTTTTATCACTCTTGACCACTAGGGGGTGAGGTCGCAATAGGGCGAACTGGACAGCTCAAGGGTTAAGGTCTTTCAGGTTCATAAATGGAGAAAGCAGAGTTTCATAATAAACAACATGCTTGTTAGTTGTGCAGGTGTGCCTTTGGCTGATCTTGTATGGTTGACCCTGCATGAAATAGTTCTCCAAATTCATTCATTCATCTTCTTCCGCTTAATCCTTTTCGGGTCGCGGGGGGCTGGAGACTATCCCAACATCTTTGGGCGAGAGGCAGGGTACACCCTGGACAGATCGCCAGTCCATCACAGGGCCAACACAGAGAGACAGACAACCATTCACTCTCACAGTCATACCTAAGGACAATTTAGAATCCCCAGTTTGATGCCAATTAACCTAACTTGCATGTTTTTGGCATGTGGGAGGAAACCGGAGAAATCCCGGAGTAAACCCACGCAGACACGGGGAGAACATGCAAACTCCACACAGATCGCTGTTGGTCGGGGGCTGGGATCGAACCCAGGATCCCCCGGCCAAGGGTGATTTGCTGTGCTCTCGCAGTGCTAACCACTCCGCCACCGTGCAAATTGGCAAATTAAAATTTTTTATGCAGATTTCCAGTTCCTCTGACAGACTCCAGAATTTGAGGCTCTCCAGCCATGGCATCTCTACTTAATAGCCTTCAACTGATGTTCCAGATATCTTGCTCTATCATTAAACTAGATTTCTGTTTTATGATAGACTGACTCAAACGCAAGGTGCTCAGTTTCCAGAATTTATTACAAATAGTGCAGCTCGTGAGCTGAGAACAAAAGTGTCCCGACATGACTGAACAACTTACAGGTAGATGAGGTAAGTAATCCAAAGTGTCACAATACAGGCAGGGGATGAACCTCTGGACTGTTGCAATGCAAAGCAAAAAGTGGCATTTTAAATACTAAACTCAGATAATTCTGATAATTGGAAAACAAGGAGCAGCTGGACAGAGTTACATAACTGAAAAGAGTAAATGGCAAATCATGGATAAGAACAGGAAACAGAAGCCTACGACAATAAGATTAAATAAAAACAAAACTGGATGTACTTCAAAGTAAAGGCAAGCTCAGAAACAACAACAAGAATTCAAAGCTTACTTAAGTAGATTTCTCTAACTCCTCTGCCCTCACAGGCTTTAGAAAAGCTAGCTTGTCCATGTAAGTAAGAGTGTGTAATGGATTAGAGATGTAATGCATTCAGTGTGGATCAGGTGGGACATCTTTTTTATATTCTCCAGTTATATTTTTTACTTGAATGAAGCAAAGCCTTGGGTCCACTGGTGCAAAGGAGCTCACGATGTCTGCCTCTATAAAGTTGGGCTGGTAAAAGTCTATTATTGTTTCTAATGTCCAATAAAACTGCTGTGGTTTCCTGCTAAAGTATGAGGGTGATAAGTATAAGTTCATAGTGGTCAAATAGGCCAAATGTGGTTTATTTGTCAACATAGTTTCCCCTTCGGTCCACACAGTTCTTCCATCGGTGTTGCAGCGCTTGGATCTCTGCGGTGGGAAAATAAACTACATTTGGTCAAATTTGACCACTATGAACTTTTCAGCCTATGAACTTTTCAGCCCGTCCTCATAACAGTGGATTCTAAAAATCTGCTCTGATTTAAACTGAATACTTTAGATCAATTTTAATTCTAACTTTTACAACCACTATCATTCATTTTTTAAAAATCTCACTCTGAATCCTGCACTTGTATGGAATTCAGAGTTTCAGAAACAGCATGAAGAAATTTCCCATTTTTAAAAAATGATTTTAATAGGTTTTGCAAGCTATTTTCAATGCAACTTAATCCCAAAGGTTTTCTCCACACTTGACCACTTGAAAAGAAAATGCAAGGACGTGAAGTGGATACATGACACATCATCTTCTATCCTACAAGAAATCTTTCTTTAAAACCTCAGATTGTTGTGATTCAGGCAGTATGTTATAGGGTTGTGACATACAATATTTGCAGCCATTAAATAAAATGCCCTGTAGGGAAGCATGAGACAAGGCCTAATTGCATTTCTTGTGTCATGAAATCTAACCAGTGTGTATTTCTCCAAAATGTAGAAATCATGACAAACACAGCCGTTTTGGTTTTTGAGGTTAGATTGAATTGCTGTGTCAACCTACACCCCACTTTCCACACTGCTTGAATAGCCCTGTGAACCCCCATGAAAACCACAGCTGTTGGGGACCTTCCTTTGAACCCACAGCAGGGGGCCCGCAGTGCTGTCCCCCTTTCTCCACCAGGTTTGCAGTCTGAAACCACAGTCTGGCATAGACATTTTTAAAAAGAGGACTCAAGACTCACATGGCAGCTGTTGGGCAGGTAAATGGATCCACTTGGGTCGATCACCAGAGAGCTCTGAGAAGTATTGGTCACTGGAGAGCTGCTTATGTGGCTTACAGCCCAATCTGTTAGTAGAGAAAGGATTGCAAAAGAAATGGCCTTGGGGACCCATGAGATGGAGTACAAAAGGAAAACCAAAGAATACATAATTTGAAAGTGACACTTTTGGTAAAAGCCCTTGGACTGCTTTATTAAGCAGTTGTATTCTCAAAATGCAGCTGGAACAGAAATAAAGCCCTGCAGGCATTACAATAGGAGTTACAGTGATGGATGCAGAACAAAATAAAGATTCACTAGCATCAATCATACCCAGTGAACATGGTGTGCAGCGTTGTATATGTCTGTTCTCTCCCACAGATTGAGTCCCCATCGTGTTGTTTGCTCTCTAAATGCCTGTTCTTTTCTTCTTCTTCTTCTTCTTCTTCTCTATCCCCTCACCCCCCAGCCAGTCACAGCCCCTTCCTCAGCCTTGTTTTTCTGGAGGATTCTTCCTGCTAAAAGGGAGTTTTTCCTCTCCATCGTCACCAAGTACTTGGTCACAGGGGATTGCCTAATTGTTGGGGTCTTTCAGAAATTGTGGGATTTTCCTCTACAGTTGAAAGTACTATGAGAGGACTCATCATCATCATCATCATGTTTTCTTGCATGGCACATGATCGGCCTTGGGGCGCGGCTGCTTGGAGCATGGGAATCGAATTTCCAACATCTGCATGAAGTCTTCTTTCCTCATCATTGTCTTCAGGGCCTGCTGTTTATCAACACCAAGCATTTCTTCAACCCTCCACCAATACATAGCGCACTTGGCATTCTGCACAAGTGCACTATGTATTTCAGATATTGGATGTGACAGAAAACTTCAATGGGTTGTGACTGGGTTATTTGGTAGAGCTTAGCGTTCGAGATCTTGAAAGCCCAATCCAAGTCCCCATCGACTATGGATGCTGGGTCTGTCTCTTTCTTACGCTGATTCATGGGCAGTGCGTTCATCCTTACATAGCCTCCAGCTATCATTTTCCTTAAAAAGCCATTCAAAACAGCACTTAGCTTCTGGAGTTCCACACATGATAGCTCCCATGTCTGCACACTGTACAATAGCTGAGACCGCACACGTTATCAAGATTTTCATGCGAGTATTGAGATGGATTTTGCGGTCAGTAAGCATGTGTTTCAGCTCTGTTCATTTTTCAAATGCTGATGCTGTCATGAATGTGCCTATTAACGGGTGCAAAATAGGACACCAATCGCTCACTGTAGGTTTGCACATTTATGAACAAAACAAAAAAACATACACAATGCTAATGGAAAGGGATTGCAGGTCGGCAAAAATAGTTTAAGCTAAGGTGAGCATAATTGCCGGCTAACCTGGGACAGACACAAAGGAATAGTCAGCAAAATAGCTAAACTAAGGCGGGCATAATTGCTAGCCAACCTGCAAATTACCAGTGATACATGCAGCGAGAAACTGAGCACTTACATGTAGGAAAACGGCTTGAGAGTGAGTTGATAGTAGGAGGCTACGCCAGACAATGGTGCAGCCTCCAAAAATAGGCAGCAGCACACGCAAAAATTAATTATACAAACACAATTAATGAAATGAAATAACACAAACACTGGAGGAAAGCTGGGCTCAGTGTCAGTGGCACAAAAATCAGGGAACGCCTGATCAGGAGAAAAACGCAGCCGGAGGACCCAGAGAACTATGGGGCTCGACGGCTGGGAGAAAACAGAGAGGGATAAAAGGCACCACTACAGAGCACACAACTTACCTCGACAGCAGGACCTAACCATGAAATGTAGGTCATGGCAGGGAAGAAGAGGACGTAAACAAAGTTAGGAGAAGGGTACAACAATGGGCTGAGGTTGTCATGTCTCTTAAATGCCCCACACATAATCGCAGACAGGTATAACTCATGAGTGGTCAGTGGACAGCAGTTGTCAAAGGAATTGACAGCCGGAAGCTGCACAGCGCTGTCAAAATAAACAAACCAGAAACAGAAAATACAACACAGCAAAATTCAAAACATCAAAATAAACTAAGAGATCACAGAAAATAGACAACAAAATGTTCATCGGGCTGAAAAACTGGGCACCCCTCTAACTCGTGCCCCAGGAACATGACAGATGCTATCCTGTGGTGCAGGAACTTTGACGACTTCCCTGTGTTCGTAATAAGGTGGCCAAGGTAATGGAACTGTTTCAGTTTTCTTTATCTTGATGTTGTTAACTATCAGTAGGGATGTTCTAGACCAGGGGTGGGCAATCATGTGCCATGGAGGGCCATTCTACTGCAGGTTTTCTGTTCCACCCAGTCTCTTCAGCAGGTGTTTTCAATGATTAGCAACCCTTGAAGCTGATCAGAGCACACACCTGCTGAAGAGACTGGGTGGAACAAAAAACCTGCAGTGGAATGGCCCTCACTGCCCATCCCTGTTCTAGACTGTATACTTTCATTGACATTAAAGGCCATTGTCTCCATCTTTTTTGTACAACATCTGTAAACCAAATCTTGAGAAAGTGTTATCATATAACTAAGATTTTCTTTAGTTCATCCAAGCTCTCGGAAAACACTACAATGTCATCAGCATACATGAGCTTTAATATTCTGATCACACCATGTGAAGTCCTAGTACGAAGTTCACATGGAGACACCTCGTTCGGTACTATAAACTCCATATGTGCACCTGCTTCAGGGAGCTGGCTCTTGATCTCATGGTTGGCACATAATAATGGTTTACATTTATATCGCACCTTTCAGGAAACCCAAAGCACTTTACAATGAAAATTCATTATTCATTCACTTTACAGACAGACAATGGTAGTGGTAAACTACTGCTGTAGACACAGCTGCCCTTGGGCAGACTGATGGAAACATGGCTGCCAATCCATGTCAACGGCCTCTCCTACCTCTACTGAACATTTAGGCTGGGTGTCCACCAAATGCATTTTTTCTACTCTGGAAGACTGTTTTCTATTCATTCTCTATGTAGTCCAGTGTTTGCAGTGCTGAGCACCCACGGAGCTGAAATGCTTTGAGCAGTGGTCATTTTTTGTTATGGCGCTCAAGGCACTCAGCGTTGAAAAAAGTTCAACTTTTCAGACTGCAGCTGAGCTTGTCAGTGTCAGACCTTTCTAAGCAGCCAATCAGAATAAGGAAGGGTGGGATACAGGACACTGGTATTAGTCTGTACTCAGACTCCTGCTTTCTGTGTCATCATATTTTGCATCCAGAGCTGCTACCAATGCTAGAATACGTTTCCTGTCCACTGTTATTTAGAGATTGCTATTTAAAAATGAGTAGAAAGTCTGACCATAGGAAAAGCAGAAGTGCTGAGCTGAGAGTGACAAGCTGTTACTGGGATACGGGGCACAGACTTTTTTTTTTCCAGAGCGCAGCACACAAATGCTGAAAAAAAATGCTCAGGGTGGTCGGGCGACAAAAACCATGTTTGGTGGACACGCAGCCTTATACACATTCATATCCAGCATCATGGACATTGGAGACCAGTTGGGTGAAGTATCTTGCCTAGGGACGCAACAGCAGGATGTCTGGCGAGAGCAGGATTCAAACCGCTGAAGCTCTGGTTATTGGATGACCTGCTCTACCTTCTAAGCCACTGCTGCCCACATCTCATGACAAAGTCCAAGTACACATTAAAGATGCTTGGACTGTGAAGTGCACCTTGGCGACACCCTACATACAGTAAGTGCTGAAATATTGGCTAGCACCCTTTATGCGGGCCATTGTGCTGAGTTACAGGGCCTTGATGATAGGGATCAGCTTAGGGCACTGAAGACGAATTTCTAGAACGCAAAAGAGCGCATCCTGTGGGAGCTAATCATACGCTGCCTTGAGGTCGATGAATCATACAATGAGTAGGTTCCGTACTTTCTCCAGTATATGTCGAACAATACAGATTGCATCACAGGTGGATCGATTGCTTCTGAATCCAAACTGTGTAAGCAATAGAATGTGTTCATAGACTGGCCGTACTCTTTGGATAACCACTATAGATAAAAGCTTAGACAGTGTTGCTACGATAGAAAGACCTTGGTAATTTTCTGCTAGAGATCTCAGTCCCTTCTTGTAGAGACATATGATCGAAGAAAGTAGCCATGCACTAGGGACCCAAACACATCCCCAAATTGTTCCCATCAGTAGAACCAGATAGGGGAGGAGTTCTTTTGAGTGGGAGTATTTAAGTTGTTCGCTGAATATTCTGTCAGTTCCCTGGCACCTGTCATTTTTGAACTTAGACGTACGCTCCTCTAATTCGGCAACCTTGGGGGGTGGGGGGAGGGTGGATCATCAATAGGATCTTGATCTTGAGGGGGGATGATGTGTCGACAACTATCAGAGTCTACCAACTCCGGTGGCATGGTGAATTCTCTCTCATCCAAGTGTTGTATGAAGTGCTCTTCCAATTTCTCAGACTATATGATCTGTTGTCTAAATTTTGGGAGTGCACAATAACATTTAGCTAGTCGGAATTCCTCTTTGGTGTTTCTTTGTTCAGAATCAGAATCAGAATCAGAATCAGGTTTATTGCCATTGTTCATGTAGTACACAAACTAGGAATTTGTCTCGGTACAATGCTGCAACATTAAACATGATAAGATAAGAGAAATAAACTATACATGTAATAAAGTGTAGGATAAGATTAAGTGATACTGGTCAACAGTTAAAATATATATTAGCCAGCAGCAGATACTGTGGAGAACTATATAGTGCAGTCGGTAATGCAGGAAGAAAACAGTGATGATTGACATGAGTCTGGTTGAGCTGCTGTACATGGTGCACGAGAGTCACTTAGTGTTCAGCAGTCTAATGGCAGAGGGGAAGAAGCTGTTCATGTGACGGGAGGTTTTAGTCTGGATGGACCGAAGTCTTCTACCAGAGGGGAGGGGGGCAAACAGTACGTGACCAGGGTGTGAGGGATCGGCTATGATCCGGCCAGCACGCCTCCGGGTCCTGGAGATGTACAGATCCTGGAGAGATGGGAGCTTGCAGCCGATCACCTTCTCAGCAGTGCGCACGACGCGCTGCAGCCTTAGTCTGTCCCTGGCAGTGGCTCCTGCGTACCACACGGTTATGGAGGTGGTGAGGATGGACTCGATGATGGCTGTGTAGAACTGCACTAACATCTTGGTGGGTAGCTTGAGCTTCCTCAGCTGCCGCAGGAAGAACATCCTCTGCTGGGCTTTTTTGATGAGTGAGCTGATGGTCAGCTCCCATTTGAGGTCCCTGGTGATGGTAGTGCCTAGGAAGCGGAAGGAATCAGCAGTGGTGATGGGAGAGCCTGAGAGGGTGAGGGGGGGCAGAGGAGTAGTGACTTTCCTGAAGTCTACAATCATCTCCACTGTCTTCAGAGCGTTCAGCTGCAGGTTGTTATTGCTGCACCAGGACGCCAGCTGGGCCACCTCTCTCCTGTAGGCGGACTCGTCGCCGTTGGAGATGAGCCCGATGAGGGTGGTGTCGTCCGCAAACTTGATCAACTTGACAGACTGGTGGCTGGAGGTGCAGGAGTTGGTGTAAAGGGAGAAGAGTAGGGGGGGAAGTACACAGCCCTGGGGTGATCCGGTGCTGATGCTAGTATAGTCTGAGACAGTCTTTCCCAGCCGCACATGCTGCCTCCGGTCCGTCAGGAAGTCGATGATCCACCTGCAGAGGGAGTCAGGCACGTTGAGCAGGGACAGCTTGTCCCGGAGCAGAGCGGGGCGGATGGTGTTGAATGCGGAGCTGAAGTCCACAAACAGGATCCTGGCGTAGGTTCCCGGGGAGTCCAGGTGCTGCAGGATGGAGTGGAGGGCCAGGTTGACTGCATCGTCTACAGACCTGTTGGCTCGGTAGGCAAACTGCAGCGGGTCCAGGAGAGGGGTGGTGATGGACTTGAGGTGGGACAGGACCAGGCGCTCAAAGGACTTCATGACTACAGAGGTGAGCGCTACAGGTCTGTAGTCATTAAGTCCAGTGATCCGTGGCTTCTTGGGGACAGGGATGATGGTGGAGGATTTGAGGCAGGATGGCACGTGGCATAACTTAAGGGAGGTGTTAAAAATGTCTGTGAATACAGGAGCCAGCTGTTTCGCACAGAGTCTCAGGGTGGAGGGAGACACGCCGTCTGGGCCGGGGGCCTTGCGCGGGTTCAGTCTGGAGAACTGTTTGAGCACATCCTGCTCACTGATGATAAGGGGAGGGGGGGAGGTGGGGGGGGGTGCCTTAAATGAAGTAGGGAATGTGGAGGCTGTGGAGCTGGAGGGAGGGGGGGAGTTGGACACAGATGACGAGGTGTCAAAACGGGCATAGTGTTGGGACAGTCTCTGACAAAGGGCTTTGTCATCCTGACCTTTAGGAGCCTGAGGCCGATAGTTGGTGATCTGCCTCAGTCCTCTCCACACGGAAGCCGAATCATTAGCAGTGAACTGCTGCTGGAGTCTCTCTGAGTACACAGATTTAGCCCTCTTCAGCTCTCTGTTAAACCGGTATTTAACCTCCCTGTAGCAGTCCCTGTCTCCACTTTTCAGCGCTGCTTCCTTCTCCTTCCTGATCTGTCTGAGCTTAGCTGTGAACCAGGGTTTGTCATTAGAGTAACTCACCCTGGTGCGTGATGGAAGAATGTTCTCTTCACAAAAGTGGATATATGAGTTCACAGTGTCCGTGTACTCATCCAGATCATGCGTGGCTCCTTTAAGCATGCCCCAGTCAGATATTTCCATGCACGTTTCCAGCTTCTCCTCAGCATCACTGGTCCGTATCTTCGTAGTGCTCACAACAGGTTTAGTGAGCTTCAATCTCTGTCTGTATGTGGGAATGAGGTGAACCATCACGTGATCAGATAATCCCAGCGCAGCTCGAGGGACAGCGCGATATGCGTCTTTCACTGTGGTGTAACAGTGATCCAGTGTGTTTAATCCTCTGGTGGGGCATTTAATAAACTGTTTGTAGCGGGGGAGATCGAGGCTCAGATTGCACTGATTAAAGTCGCCAGCCACAATAATCAGCGAGTCTGGAAAACTCCGCTCTGTGTGTTGAATGTGATCCGCGAGCACGCGCTGAGCTTCGCGCGTGTCCGCGTCGGGAGGGGCGTACACAGCGATCATTATGAAAGAAGCAAACTCCCGCGGGGAATAGAAGGGCTTGCAATTGATAACAAGAAATTCCAAGGCAGGAGAACAGTGTTTGGAAATTACCGTTACATCAGAGCACCAGCTACAGTTGATGTAGAAGCAGACACCGCCTCCTGTGGTCTTGCCGGAAAGCTCTGTGTCACGATCAGCACGGAAGAGCTGGAAGCCGTCGAGGCGCAGCGCGCTGTCCGGTATATTTTCCCGGAGCCAGGTCTCAGTAAAGCAGAGGACAGCTGAGGAGGCGAGGTCCTTAAAACGCATCAGCAGTCTCAGTTCATCCACCTTGTTAGAGAGAGAGTTGGTATTGGACAGAAATATGCCAGGCAGCGCCGTTCGCGAGCCTCTCCTGCGAAGTCGTACGAGAGCGCCCGCTCGTCTTCCTCTCTTCCGCCGTCTCACTTTCCGAGCCAAACAATAAACCAGATCGGCGGCAGGGGCTAGAAAAACTGGGAGGAGGTCCGTGGGGGTCAAAGTCCTGATATTTAGAAGTTCTTCACGGGTATAAGTGCAAGCAGACACACAATTGACAAACAAAAACAAACAAAGAGCGCAGCGAAGCACCATGTCGACCGCTGTGGGCGCCATCTCAAACACTCGCAAGGTTAATCTTATTAGCTTTATCCCTGTAATACAAACTTTTAAGTTTGAGTCGGTGTGTGTGTATTTGCACAGACAGTTCTTTTCTCTCAGTAATGTCTGCTGACGTATGCCTTTTCTCAGGTAGGACTAAAAATTCCTCGTCCACTCAACGCTTATCGTCATTGCCTCTATGAAATGGTGGAATCTTTTCCTCAGAGGCTGTGCAGATAGCACTGAGGATTTGTTGTTCGATCATGTCAACTTGTGACGAAGATGGCGGCTGTAACAGAATCTCATTGAGGCATCTGCTGTATTCAGCTCTCACGTCTTCAAAATCCCTCAGTGCCTGCATATTGCGCACCGGGTGAGCCTTGTCACACTTCTTTCTGAAGATTCTTCTTTGTTTGGTTTTAGTTGGAAACATGGCATCAAGAACCACTATCCAATGATCTGAATCAAATGGTATACTGGCATTAGGGTATACTCTGCAGTTCTGTGAAGCCCTCTTGATACACCATTCTCTCAGTATGTAATCAAGTTGTCTATAGTACCCTAGGTTGGATTTAAAGGACCATCAATGCATAGGTGTTTTGGTTGCAAACACTGAATTTAGGATGTACAGACTATTGCTCACAGCAACTTCAATCAGCTTTGAGCCACTGAAACTTGTAGGCTCATCATCATTGAAACAGCCGACAAAGTTCTGGTTGTTGGTTTGGCAATCATTCCTTATTGTCGCATTGAAGTCTCCACATACATCCAGTTTAAATGATGGATGTGATTGCATTGCTGACATTATGGTCCTGGAGAGAGTTTTACAAAATGCTTCTTTAATTGAGGTTGCATATTCTTCAGTTGGACAGTAGGAAGAGACTATAGTCAGCTTGGCCCCGTGAACAGAGATTCTAGCCAGCATGATTCTGCCTTCCATTAAGTGCTCTATGTCAAATAATCTGACATGGGGAGCTAACACTATTGCAACACCAGCATTGGCCTTTTTTTTGCAGCCCATTATATAGGACCTGCCATCCTCAAAGTATATCATCACTGAATTCAATCTCACCCTGGCCAGCAATACATACTTCTTGCATGCAGCATATATCATGTTGTAAGGTCTTCATCTCCATCACATGTTCTGCCAGTCTAATCTCGCACTTTTCAGTTTTTACATTTATTGTTCCAATCTTGACATGATGGTAATTCCTAGGCTTCCGTTTTGCTTTAAAATACTTAGCAGATTGTAGTTGTACAGACATAGTTGATATGTAAACAAGATACTGAATAGATGATATTTAACCTCTTAAAATTCTGTGGCGCAACGGTGCGCCCGTCAGTGTCTCCCCTCTGGTGGTAAGGTTTTTTTGAAAAAAATATTCAGTTTGGATATCAGACATTCCAAAGGCTGTACCTTGAAAGTGTTAAGAGATAATGGCTTACTGTGAACTAGAAAGATGTAGAATATGATCCATAGTTTGAGATAAGAGTAAATTTACGCATCTAATTTGTATAATGCGACGGCAGCCACATCGAATTACATAACTTTTGATCAAAAGTGGACTTTGGACATATTTACACAAAAAATGGTTTTGTTTTGTTTTGTCTTTGTTTTTGTTTTTTGTTATCGTATCTTCAAAGTATATGAACCAGAAAATCAGTACAATGTACACAAAGCGATAAAAACCGGTCAGACCTACCGCTCGTCGTGTCTTCATTTGTCCATTTTTGTCATCCGCGGTCCCTATTTTGTCTTCTGCCAGTCATTTTCACGTTCTCTCCCACATCCAGAAACTGTCACATGTATGTTATGAATTAGTCCACCTCAATTTCGGTTACATTACGCAGCCGAACTGGCACTATTGTTCTCTGTCATCACATGCAGCTCTGTCGATGGCAGATGAAAGTGTACACGCTCTAGACCTTCTTCTCCTGTCAAAAAAGGTAAATATTTCCCTTCAGAAGATAAATAATCTATTTTTACAATCATAGTTGGCAAAATTTGGAGCAAATGCTTCCTCCGTGTGGAAATATATGTTGAGAGGGTTTACATTTTCTTCTTCGCATTGCCGGAAATGATGTTTGTGATGGTTTGTTGGGTGAAGTCCTCCAGTCCTCCATTGAAGAGTAGTAAGCTATACGTGTCTGTCATCTTGTGATGTGAAATGCTTGTTAGAACTGGGTTTTCTGTGCTTTTGGGACACATCACGTGACAGGCACAGACCTGTGCCAGGGACAGCAGGTGACGGTGTTGTCTTATGAAAGCGGAACATCAAAGGGTCAAAGGGGAGCTACTCAGCAAATGTTACTACAAAATGTTACCATTGATATTAAATAATATAATATTAAGAAGACAATTGGTTGTCCTTACACGAGGACTAAGACTATTCTACCTTTTAAATACACAGCCTATTAATAAGCAACTAGAAAGAAAGAGGCTACTTCACTTCCTAACGTCAGTGACTCCATTGGCTCACTCAGCCACAAAGCTGAGCTACCCAGGTTGCACCTGTCCTAGTGACAGAGGTGGAGTCTAACTTGAGTGTGATAGGTGTTTAGACTAAGGAGGGCTTACAGACACTGTCTTCTGAGTCTAGTGGACAAATCCGAGAGTTGCGCTTCAACACTGCTGTTGTGAATATGCGGTATATGAATAAAGTTAATCCTGATGATACCACAACAGCGAAAGCATGGACCAACCTCTGCCCCTCTGAGAGCTCAGATAGGAATCCAATGAATATTGGGGTTTCGCACATGACGTCACTGGTCATGTGGTGATTGGCTGGGCTGCCACATTGGTAGGCAAGCTTTGTGAAAGGAACAAAAACAGAAAATGGTTTATCATAGTGTGTGGAATACACTAAATAACTAAAAATCAGCTAGAATGTTATTGAAAGAAAATAGGGTGATTAAGGGCACCTTGTTCTCTGCGGCACTCTGTTCCTCAGTCAGCGAGAGGTCTGCACTGGCCCATACCCACATTATATTTTGCCTAGCATGTTCCCCTCCTCTTCTTGTGGCTGTCAGCTCTGCTCTACCTGTGTGTGTGTCATGCATGCGTGGAAGAGTCTCTTAAAGAAGCGGGGTGGATGGTGGCAGCTCTCATTCAGCTGAGCAGGCTGCATGCATTATAAAATATTAATCAAAGGTTGGTAGTTAATAGTTAAAGATATTCAACAAAATATGTATAGGAAAAGATAGTTTATACATAAAATTGAGGATATTGTCCTACTGAATAGTTGAAACCACTTAACCCCCGCTCTTACATTGCTTGAAGCAGATCCCACTATTCAGCCTCTAGGTGCTGTTCACCTTTTTATTTTTTCACCATGCCAAGTTTATATTGTATTCATATTATATTGGTGTCACGACTCGCTGCTCATCAGCGGCGCCAGCTGTGCGCACACCTGCGCCTCGTCACCGGCGAGGGATTTAAGCCGCCTCGCCCTGGGCTTCGGCCTGAAGCCATCTGTTCTCACCGGCTACTCTTGCTGCAAGGAATCCCCTTCGTCAAGCAAGATAAGATGTAAGCATCTCTTACCTTTTCCTCCCAGCAATCTCCCCTGTGCACAGGTGGATTTCCCGGCGGCGGACAACGTCTCCTCGCCGCCATCTCCTCGCTGCTGCTTCAGGCGCTCCAGGTCGCTGTCTCCCGGGCTACGCCCTTGCTTAACGCCAGCCACCTGCCCAGACCAAGTAAGCCAGCAATCATTATTACCTCTTGTATTGGTGTGGTGCCCGTTACCCTTCTCCCTCTGCTTCTCCCACAGGGTTGCCTGGCTGAACGGCTTCCTGCCCCCGTGCCTGACGCAGACATCCACCACCAATACATCCACATATCACAGACACGCAGCCATACACACACTTGTTGTTGAATAAACTGTTAAACCTATTTTGAGCCTGCGTGTGTGTCTCCTGAGCCGTGCATTATGTCAGTATGGCTTCAGCAGAGCGGCTCGGTGGACAGCGGGCTCACACGCCGTCTCACCACTCTCGAGGCTCAAATAGATTTAATAGTTCATCAGCAACAGGTGATGCTGAATCAATTAGTTAAGATCACTCACCGGTTAGATCGCCTGGACCTCCCGCAGCCGTTCCCCCCGGCTCGTCAGGGAGGCGCAGCTCCTGCCGCTCCGGCGGCCGGTCAGACTGTTCCCGGGTCGCCAACCCGGCTCACACCCATTCCGACCCCCGCCCGCTTTAGCGGACAGCTCGGCGGAGCGCGGGGGTTCATCATGCAGTGTGAGTCGGTGTTCTCCCGCGTCCCTGGGGATTTTCCCTCAGACCACAGCCGAATTAGCTATATGGGAAACCTCCTGGAGGGGCAGGCACTCACCTGGGCTTACGCCGTCATGGCGAAGCCCAGCTATGCCAACCTCTCCTACGGCCAATTCGTGCAACAGTTCCTCGACGTGTTTGACCATAGTCGTCGAGATAGTGTGTTAGTTGATCGCCTTCTCTGCCTTCAACAGGGAGGTCGGTCAGCTGCAGGCTACTCGATCGACTTCCAGGTCATCGCGGAGGAGGTTGGCTGGGATGAGCCCTCGCTCTGCGGCATCTTCCTCCGCAGTCTGAACTCTGGTCTGAGGGATGAGTTGGTTGGTCGCGATATTCCGGGGAGGCTTTCGGAGCTGATATCGCTAGCGATTAGCTTGGATAACAGGCTTCGCGAGTGGTCTTCAGAGCGGAAATCTGCTTCTCGCTCGTGGGGAGGCTCGCCTCACCTGTCCCAAGCTCGCCCCCTGGCGTCGCCACCGCCAGACTCCTCCGAGAAGTCGGAGGCGAAGGCGGTGGTCCGGTCGAAGCTCCATCTAGTGGAGAAACAATGCCGCCGGGAGTTGGGCCTCTGCATGCATTATGGAGGCAGTCAACACCCCGTGGAGCATTGTCCAGAAAAGCCGGTTAGGGGTCCGCAAATCACTGTAGGGAGCCTTGCAGATTCTAACCGGTCGAGTCCCCTCATGAATTTGACGCTGCCCATCCGATTCTGCCATAATCCCACAGGGCACCTCACGCACGCAGTGGTGGATTCAGGCGCGGAGGGTAGTTTCATTTCACAAAGCCCGGCAACCCAATTGGGCATCCGTTGCCACCCTCTCGAGTCTCCTCTCGCCCTAGTAAATCTCTCCTGTGTCTCCCTGGGAAAAGTAACACACCGGACGACCCCTGTCCCAGTAATCATCTCAGGAAATCACCGGGAGGATATCACCTTCTACGTCCTACCATCTTCAGTAACACCTGTGATTCTTGGATACCCATGGCTCCGCCTCCACAATCCTGTCCTGGACTGGAAGACCGACAGAGTGTCCACCTGGAGCTCTTTCTGCATGGGCACCTGCCTCCAATCCGCTGCCTGCGCCCTGTCCTCTCCTCCCACTCCCAAGGACGCCGCGCCTCCGGATCTCACCCTGGTGCCCTCGGAGTTCCACGACCTGGGCATGGTCTTCAGCAAGTCCAAGGCGATGTCTCTTCCTCCACACCGGCCCTATGACTGCGCTATTAACATCCACCAGGGGGCACCCTTACCCTCGGGACGTCTCTACAGCCTGTCAGCGCCGGAGAAGGAGGCAATGAACACCTATTTGAAGGAGTCGCTGAGTGCCGGAATCATCCGCCCCTCATCATCACCATTAGGCGCAGGGTTCTTCTTCGTGGGCAAAAAGGATGGCTCCCTTTGTCCTTGTATTGACTACCATGCCCTCAATGACATCACGGAGAAGGACCGCTACACCTTGCCCCTAATGGATACCGCCTTCCACTCCCTCCAGGGGGCGACTTGGTTCACCAAGCTGGATCTTCGCAGCGCATACCACCTCGTCCGGATCCGGGAGGGAGACGAGTGGAAGACAGCCTTCCGTACCCCGAATGGCCATTTCGAATACCTGGTTATGCCGTTCGGGTTGACCAACGCTCCAGCCGTCTTTCAGCGCCTTATTAATGACGTCCTCCGGGATTTCATCTGCCTGTTTGTGTTTGTCTACCTGGACGATATCCTCATCTTCTCCAGATCCAGGGACGAGCACCGGGTCCACGTGAGGCGGGTCCTTCAGAGGCTGCTGGAGAACCGATTATATGTTAAGGCGGAAAAATGTGAATTCTACGCCAAGACTACATCCTTTCTGGGATTCGTCATCTCTCATGACCAGGTGCTCCCGGACCCAGCGAAGGTCAAAGCGGTGGTAGAGTGGCCCACTCCTACATCAAGGAAGCAGGTACAACAGTTCATTGGGTTTGCCAATTTCTACCGCCGCTTCGTCCCTAATTTTGGAGCCATCGTCGGTCCCCTGACCCGCCTCACCTCCCCTAAGACCCCGTTCCGGTGGATTGAAGAGGCCGCAGCTGCCTTCCAGGCGCTGAAGGCGGAGTTTTCCTCCTCCCGGGTCCTCAGCCAAGTCGACCCCGCGCTGCAGTGCATCGTTGAGGTGGACGCTTCGGACACGGGGGTGGGGGCAGTGTTGTCTCAGCGGTCGCCTGCCAACGGCGCCAAATGGCCCTGCGGTTTCTTCTCTCAGCGCTTGTCCCCGGCAGAACGTAATTATGACGTGGGGGACAGAGAGCTCCTCGCCATCAAGCTCGCGCTTCAGGAGTGGTGCCACTGGCTGGAGGGGGCCGCCCTGCCGTTCGTGGTACTCACCGATCACAAGAACTTGGAATATTTAAGAACTGCCAAGCGTCTGAATGCCCGCCAGGCGCGTTGGTCCTTGTTCTTCGCCAGGTTTCGTTTTAACATCACCTTCAGACCTGGCTTCAAGAACGGCCTGCCCGATGCCCTCTCCAGGCAATTTGCCCCTGAGGCGTCAGAAGATGCGGTCCACACCATCTTCCCCAGGTCGTGCATCGTGGGGGCCGTCTCCTGGGACATCGAGAGCAAAATCCGGAAGGCGCAGGAATTGGAACCAGACCCTGGCGGCGGACCGGAGGGGAGGCTTTTTGTGCCATCTGCTGTCCGGGGGGAGGTTATCCACTGGCTTCATACATCCAAGCTCACCTGCCATCCTGGGTCCTCCTGGATGATCGACCTCCTCCAACGCTCCTTCTGGTGGCCGGGTCTGCGGAGGGACGCCGCCCGCTACGCCCGGGCCTGCCCCGTCTGTGCCACCAGCAAGTCAGGTAACGCTCCCCCCGCGGGCCTGCTCCAGCCCCTGCCCGTTCCTGGTAGGCCCTGGTCGCACATCGCCCTAGACTTCGTCACCGGTCTCCCTGCCTCCAACACCTTCGACACAGTCCTGACCATCGTTGACCGTTTCTCCAAGGCTGCTCACTTCGTGCCATTACAGGGGCTCCCATCTGCCTTGGAGACGGCGGACCTCCTCATCCAGCACGTGGTCAGGCTGCATGGGATTCCGGTAGACGTGGTCTCGGACCGAGGCCCCCAGTTTGCCTCGGACGTCTGGAGGTCCTTCTGCAACGCCCTGGGAGCCAAGGTAAGCCTCTCCTCCGGCCATCACCCCCAATCCAATGGGCAGTGTGAGCGGACCAATCAGGAGCTGGAGGCTGCGCTCCGCTGCGTTACTGCATCCAAGCCTGCGTCCTGGAGCACACACCTCGCCTGGGTGGAGTACGCCCATAACACCGCTCGCTCTTCTGCCACCGGGATGTCCCCATTCAAGGCATCCCTGGGCTATGATCCTCCTCTGTTCCCTACGCAGGAGAGCGAGTTGACTGTCCCCTCAGTCCGGGCGCACCTTAGGCGGTGCCGCTCCATCTGGTCTTCGGCGCGCAGCGCACTTTTACGCACGGCGGAGCGCAACAAGTCCACGGCGGACCGGCACAGGAGACCTGCCCCTGCCTACCAGGTAGGCCAACGAGTCTACGTGTCCACTCAGGACGTCTGTTTAAAGGGTGAGAGGAGAAAGCTGGCCCAATGGTTCATCGGTCCATTTCCCATCACCAAGATCATCAACCCGGTGGCTGTGCGTGTGGCTATCCCCCCCTCCCTCCGCATCCATCCCACCTTCCATGTCTCCAAGGTGAAACCGGTGGTCTCCGATCCCCTCTGCCCTCCACCTGCGGTGCAGCCCGTGCCCCGGATGATAGATGGCCATCCGGCCTGGACAGTCTCTACCATCCTGGACTCCCGGCGCTGGGGTCGCGGGTTGCAGTACTTGGTGGATTGGGAGGGCTACGGACCTGAATGGAGACAATGGGTGTGCTCCTCGTTTGTGTTGGATCCGTCCCTCATCTCTGAGTTCCACCGAGCGCACCCGGAGAAACCATCGCCAGGAGGCGCTGCTAGAGAGGGGAGTACTGTCACGACTCGCCGCTCATCAGCGGCGCCAGCTGTGCGCACACCTGCGCCTCGTCAGCGGCAAGGGATTTAAGCCGCCTCGCCCTGGGCTTCGGCCTGAAGCCATCTGTTCTCACCGGCTACTCTTGCTGCAAGGAATCCCCTTCGTCAAGCAAGATAAGACGTAAGCATCTCTTACCTTTTCCTCCCAGCAATCTCCCCTGTGCACAGGTGGATTTCCCGGCGGCGGACAACGTCTCCTCGCCGCCATCTCCTCGCTGCTGCTTCAGGCACTCCAGGTCGCTGTCTCCCGGGCTACGCCCTTGCTTAACGCCAGCCACCTGCCCAGACCAAGTAAGCCAGCAATCATTATTACCTCCTGTATTGGTGTGGTGCCCGTTACCCTTCTCCGTCTGCTTCTCCCACAGGGTTGCCTGGCTGAACGGCTTCCTGCCCCCGTGCCTGACGCAGACATCCACCACCAATACATCCACATATCACAGACACACAGCCATACACACACTTGTTGTTGAATAAACTGTTAAACCTATTCTGAGCCTGCGTGTGTGTCTCCTGAGCCGTGCATTATGTCACTTGGTAGAATATTGTTGTCAAGTGAGTGGAGACAGTTTCTGGATCATATCAACAGGTTTTTCCTGACACAGCCTCAACCAGTTGTAATGTCTCGCAGTGGCACTTGGGTATAACTATGTGAATATTATTAATAATAATTATTATTTTATTAATATTATTAATATTATTAATATTATTAATAATAATTATTATTCATCCTGGAATTTCCCCGTTGTGGGACTAATAAAGGCTTATCTTATCTTATCTTATTTTTTTTAAAAATTTGTATACTTTATTAATCCCAGAGGGAAATTCAATGTATCCACATGGATGGATGAGGCAGCCACAGTGTGGCGCCAATCCCTTCACCATTCACACACCCATTCACACCTAGGACCACTTTAGATTCTCCAATTAACCTAACTTGCATGTTTTTGGCCTGTGAGAGGAAACTGGAGTACCCGGGGTAAACCCACGCAGACATGGGGAGAACATGCAAACTCCACACAGAAGGGTAACTGATGGTTAGGGAGCAGGATCGAACCCGTGACCTTCTTACGGTGCTGCCACAGTGCTAACCACTGTTCCACTGAGCTGTCCGGTGTGAGTGAACCATCAGGAGAACACTGAACAGCAATGGTATGCATGGCAGGGCTGCAAGGAGACAGCCACTGCTCTCCAAAAATAACATTGCTGCTTATCTGCAGTTTGCTAAAGATTACTTGGACAAGCTCAAAGGATGTTGGAACAATATCTTGTGGACGGATGAGACCAAAATAGAACTTTTTGGTTTGAATGAGAAGTGTAATGCTTGGAGAAAGGAAGACACTGAATTCCACTATAAGAACCTTATCCCATCTGTGAAACATGGTGGCGGCAGTATCATGGCCTGTTTTACTGCATCTGGGCCCAGACATCTTGTTATCATTGATGGAACAATGAATGTTGAATTATACCAGCAAATACTAAATGAAAATGTGGTGCTTTATGTTGCTGGGAGATACCATACCATCATTTGCCTTGGTCAGAGTACTTTAGTGTTGGTGGAGGTATGTATTCTCAAAGTACTTTCTAATTTTATGATGGAGTACTGTTTGTAATGCATAAAGTTTCCCTCCAATCTTTATTATGTCAGACAAAGATTGGCTCCATCATAGTGAAAGCTGTAGTGGGGCAAGCCACAAGGGACATAAGGACAGTTACTAATGAGCAGTAACTAATTGCTCCATTGTTCTCAGGGAATTCAATAATTCTCCATGGGAATTGTTCAGGGCAAAGTGTCCCATTTCAAACAAGATTCATGCCTATTTTCTTTCACTCATACAAGAATATACAGATCTTCATCTACTGTTGTTAGAGTATAAACAGCGAGACCTGGTTGTAAAGTAGTAAAGTGTCCCACATGCTGTGGATGGATGTCATCCTTGAGCAAGTGTATGATATTGCATATCCACAAGAATTTTAATTTGTCTGTCATAGAGTGCATTGGTTCTGCTGAAAATCTATTAGACTGCGCCTGTGACTGTCAGGACAAAGTCTGTTAATGACCTCATCTCTCTTGATAGTTTAGGCCATTTGTATAAGCAGTAACCATAGGTGCCAGCTGGCACAGTTTTTCAAGAACTCAAGGACAATGTCCAATTCATCATAATTTCAATGAAAATATCAAAAGATAAAAAGAAAAAAGGTATAATCCAGCACCCACTCATCAAGCTGATTGACAAACTGTACTGCCTGCCCTTAGCTTCTCTTCACGGTCATCACTGCTACAGTTTGCTGTCAGTTTGTACTGATATTCTCTCTTTTTCTCTGCCAACACATTTCACAGAATTGCAGAAATTCATTAATTACTACAGACTGTAAATGCAACACTTTGTGTAGCCTAACAACTGTCAGCCCACAATATATCACATTTGTTTTGAAGTATGGGCTCTATGACTGTGGTGTCAGTGGCAAGATACCAAGCCTAAAATAAACGTGAATGGGCGGTGCAAATGCATACAAAGTCAATGGAAAGAAGTGAGCACACACGAAATCATGCATCCGAGGGATAGCACTAGCTTTGAGATTCTGCTGTCATTGGAGTAAAAGTATCAACAGTGGAGAGTAAACTAGTTTGAAAATGAGACTGTCACTCACTTGGAGAAAGAAGGACTGGGAGCTCTTCAGCTTAATCGGGATTTTGTTTATTTACCCACGGACGTGCTAACAAGGCTAGCAGGCTGGCAACATAGACGCCTATCATCTTGTGATGTTTTGGAGGTAGGAACAACTTTTTCAGGTGAGCCCCCCCCATCGGATAATGTAAACCTAAGCATGATTATTATTATTTTGGGGATTTCAACAGCAGGTTGAACACAGCTGCAGTGTGTCTGCAACTCACTCAGATGGTGAATTCATGTCTATTCGTGTGTTTACATTGAGTTACAATGTAATTGCACCGTGCCAAAAATTTTCCCGTTTGTGTTTGGTGTGAAGGCACCTTAAAACATGTTATTGTCAACTCTGAAGTGTAAAATTGATGATGAAAATCGTCGGTTTAACCCTGCCTTGACTGATACTGTATGTCTCTGCAATGGAATGTGTAGTTATATAAAGAGTTTCCTGCTCACACGTGGTGATTTAAAACAAAACAAACCACAATATGTGCAATGTTTGTGAATGTTAGCAATCTTTTCTTGGGGGTTTTTGCACTTAAGTGTATGACAGTTCATTTTTTTATTCAGCTAAATGCATTTTGTGATGTGCCATGATGTAGTCTATTTTATTTCAAAAGGGAAACAAATGTTAGTGCTGCTAACAGTGCACATTGGGCTTTTATGCACTTTGAGATATACCTGAGTAAGATGTGACCAAAATGGTTATTTACAGAATTTAATTTTTTCATTCTATTTATTTAATTGTTATTCAAGAGGAAAATATTTCTACTACTTCAAGTTCTGTTATTGCGTTTTTATGCACTTTTGATTTGCCTTTGTCATGTGTCAAGCACACATTTAAAACCAAGACAATGAATAAAAAGTGCATTTTTGTCATATTGATCTGTGTTGGTTTGAAATTTGTCATATTCAGTGTTGGGAGTAACGCGTGACAAAGTACACACTGGTGTTACTATAATACCACTACTTTTGCAGTAACGTGCTGTGTAATGGAATTACTGTTTAAAAATTCAGTAATGTGTTATAGTTACTGAAATTTTATCAGATGCGTTACTTGTTACTCGTTTTATTAATATGGATAGATATTTTAGCGCAAATAAATGACAAACTGACCCTATGTAGCTGACGCAGCTGTCAGTCGACGTGACCTGTTGCAGAGAGCCTGAGTCTTAATAACTGAGCGGAGGAAAAGATGAAGCTACTTTGTTTTTGTGGAAATAGACAGATTTTTTTCCTTTGTCACCATTAAAGACAAACGCATATTGGTGGGTTGTAAACTAAAGTCCGGTTGAGACTTAACGGCAATCTTCAGCTCCAATAAAGCTAGTGCTATGCTATGCTAACAACACCGTGAAGTGGATCTACTGTATTCTGAACAGCCATGACTGGATGTAAAGTGGAAATGCTCGTCTCATCACCCACGGCTGGATTTCAAGCACAGGTATGCATGTAGACAGCTTGTGACCCAGCAAGAATTAAACCGACTGATACACCATTCCAGACTGAAGATGTGATAACACACATCAGACAGCTGGACTGTGATCCACTGAAATTAAAATGCATTTACTTGCTAACTGGATAAAAATTATCCAAAAATGGACTTTGATCTCCAAAAGGAATTTGAGGGACTGGATCATGTCTCTGTCACAGCAAACATTTTGACATAATGGACATTTTCTTTGGATCACTGCACATCAGAATAAATCCATTGTAGAGGAAAAGGATGTGAGGCGAGGCACGAGCATGGACGACACAGAATCTTTATTTTCCTCTAACAATACAGTCATGCCTCCAGCGTGGACGCGCTGGGGCTGAAAAACCCCCCATAAGTCAGTCGCTCGGGTGGGCGCTTCTGTGGCCTGCGCCGACGGTCTCCCTGGCCGCTGCTGGCGGCTGGTGCGTGTTCAGGCTCGCTGCACCTGCTTCGCAGCCACCTTATGAAACAAGGGTGAATGAGGGGTGAGTTTGAACGGGTACAGGAGTGAGAGAGAATGGGCTGGTCCGGGTGAGTGAGAGTGAGTTAGTGCATATGGGTGCGCATGGGAGCATGTGGGTGTGAAGATGTGGGGAGGGGTGTGCCTGTGAGTCTGGAGGTGCTGGATTAAGGGGGGTAGTGCCTCTCGGCAATGTGGGCTCCCCTGGGTGGGGGGACTTCTTTGGGCATGGGGTCCCCGGGATGTGCGGCAGTGGTGCTGGGGGAGGGTCTGCTGTGAGGGTGCCTGGGGGGGCTTGCGCTGGTCTCCGTCCCGGGGGGTGGGGTCGCTTGCCTCCTCGCGCCTGGGGCCTGGAGGTGGGCGTTGGCCCTGCTGGGGGTTAGGGGGCGGGCAGGTCCGGGGGTGTGGGCTCGCCGCGCCGGCTGCCTGGTGACCTGGCCTCCCTTGAGCATCCCTCCGGGGGTGGATGCCTGGCTTTCCTGGGGCTTCCTGACCTCGGACGTTTGTGCCCTGTGGGGGTTGGTGGCGCTGCCTTGCCTGCTCAGGGTTCCAGGGGGGAGAGCTGCTGCGACCGGCCCCCCGCTTCATATGTTTCCTGACAAACCACTCACATGCACACACTTATTTTGGGCCCGCTCTCATATACAGTATATGCATGCAGACATACACGCACAAGTGACTCTCCTTTAACAGGTGCGGAAACCGGACTCGTGTTGAGACATCTTCGGTGGAAGAAGCAATTTGTCTTTTGTTTGTTTTAGTTGTTGGTTTGTTTGTCTTTTTGTCTGTTCCCCTCCCTTTTCTTTCCCCCTCCACACACTTCTTTTCCCATCCTGTCGGGTCTTCCATGGATAAAATAATTAAAATAAAGTATTAAAAGTTATTACAGTAAGAGTTTACAACAATATCCAGTACATAGTTAGGTACTGTATAAGTTCCTCTTGGCAAAGTAAATCTGTTTTGGCACAATAAGGGTAACAGAGCCCTGTTCTGCTTGCCTAGCTGCCTGACAGGACAAGGGGGGAAAAAAAAAAACCCAAAACCCATAAAGGGGAACTCCCTTCTGTTGCTGTGCATCTGTCTTTTATAGCTTTAATTTCATGCATAACAACCGAGGTTTCTGACATTATACATGTTGCATGGACAAAGAGAAATGTGTGGCGCAATTATCATAACAGCTTGAAACATAAGTTACAATACATTCATACCCCTGCGCCTTCACACGTCAGCTTGGTGCGGCAGGAGGCAAAAGGCACATCTTTGTCTGGTTGGTTTCAGTATAGTCTTCCTCTCCCCTGGAGGTGTATAGAACTACTGTCCCATATGATTACCCCCAGGGCACTTCCTCCTTTGGTCCATTGTTCTGCCTTTCCTCCTGCATTCTGGGTATGAGAGAACCCAGACCTGTGTCTCCACACAACCCCCCCAAAAAAACACCCAGAAGGGGCCTTAACCCCCCCGTCCATTGGGCTTGAGCCAGGGTCCATGGCGGCTGTCACAGGGGGGTCACTGATCCTGTAGAACTGCCCTGCTGGCGAGGAGTGCAAGAGGGCATGTCAGCCTGTGAAGCGACGGTGGGTGGGGACGCCTTCTGCTTCGCCCCCGGTTCCAATGCGTTGAGCAGTCCGTGGTGTGTGGGTGCATGGCATCCGGTGCGCATCGTGCTTGATGGAAACAAAGCCGGCAATCAGCGGGCTTTTTGGGACGGAGGTGCGGGGAAAGCAATGTGGAGGACAAGAGGGAGGTGGGGAAAACAATGGAGAGCTGGCCTGGGACTTTAAAAGCCTCCGGAACTTTTCCAGTAAACTCTCTGGGGGTCCACAGTGGCTGCAAAAAAATAACTTCTGTCCAATTCTCCTAGGTATGGAGCTCAGTCCTAAAAGGATCTCGGGAAGGCGATCGGCCCAATTCCTCAAGGATGCGTAGTGGCTGAAAAAACTTAATCTCTGTCAGGGTAACTGCCAAATCTTCTTTTGGTGCGGGGGTAGTCCTAAAGGATCCAGGGAACGCAATCGGCCCAATTCCCCGGGGATGCGCAGAGGCTGAGAAACAAATACAAGTCCTTTCAGTGAGGTTGCCCGACTCCTTTAGGTGCGAAGCGCATGCCTAAAGGATCCGGGGAAGGCGATCGGCCCTATTCCTTGGGGATTTGCAGTGGCTGAGGGCAATACATAAGTTCTTGGAGCCGGCTTGTCCCTAGTGTGTGGCGCACGCGTCCAGCGCAGTGACAACATAGCTGTTTGTTGTGTCATCCTCGTAATCCTGCAGAGTGTGCACGGGGCCTCTGTGTGCTGAAACCCCACTGTTGGGAGGTGAAGCCAGGGTCCGGGAGCTTGACTGAAACAGCGCAGATGGCGCTGCTGCGCTCCCTCCCGGCAGTTTCTGCGAGTGTGCTCGTCTCGCTCTCCATGGTGTGTCTTGGTCCCAGCGTAGCCTGTTCTCCCTGGCCCTTCAGGTCGCCAGTGTGGAGAAAGGAATAGGTGAGCGCTCTCCATGGAACTTAAGGCTCACCAGTGTGGAGGAAGGGATAGGTGCTCCATCACCATGTCAGGGTCACCAGTATAGAGGAAAAGGATACGAGGGGAGGCACGGGCATGGACGACACAGAATCTTTATTTTTCTCTAACAACAATATACAGCCATGCCTCCAGCGCGGACGCACTGGGGCTGAAAAACTCCACATAAAGGGAAGCAGCTCTGCGATCCACATGGTGAGGACATTGATGGCCTCACTCACACCATCACGGACTACATCAGCTTCTGTGTGGACAACACCGTTCCCACCAAGACCATACGGTGTTGCTCAAACAACAAACCCTGGATCAACCCTGAGATAAAAACACTTCTGAGAGAGAAGAAGAGGATCTTCAGGTCGGGGAACAGGGAGATGCTGAAGTCCGTACAGAGGGAGCTAAGGAGAAAGATCAGAGAAGGCAAGGACAGCTTCAGGAAGAAGATGGAGGACAAGCTGCAACAGAGCGACATCAGCGGGATCTGGAGAAACCTTAAAACCATCTCTGGGCTCCAGAATACCTCCCCCCAGGCCACGGGAGGCAGGGAGTGGGCGAACAATCTGAATCTGTTTTTCAATAGGTTTGACCAACCGCCCTCCCCCCTGACTGCACAACAACCACTGCTGCCTCTGAAGACATCAAGTCCTGCTGCCCACTCCCTACTCCACCAACACCCCCCACTCCCAACACACAGCCCCCCAACCTGACCCTCACTAAGACCCAGGTGAGGATGGAGCTGAGGAAGATCAAGGCGAGGAAGGCGTTGGGACCGGATGGCATCAGAATCAGAATCAGAATCAGAATCAGAATAAACTTTATTGCCAAGCATGTAAAAAACACACGAGGAACTTGACATTGGTGCGCATGCGCGCGACACAACGACACGGCAGCCATAATAGGCGCCTCATCAAACAGAGATAGATAGGAAGGGAGGGGAAGGGAGGGAACGACACAAGGGGGGAGGAGAAAAAAAACTTCGTTATCAGAATACAGCTTATTTTTTAAGCAGATTATGATTACAATGAAAAAAAAATCTCTCAATAGCACAGAGCAACAACTCAGAATTTCACAAGACACAAGAGAGCAGTGTACAGTATATCTTTAATCAGTTCATGAATCAATGTGTGTGCGGTGTTGAGCAGTGTTGATGATAATAAGAGAGACCCAAGGACCCTTGGCAGAAGATGTTTTGTCTGTCTGGCGCCCAGTCTTATCTGGCGCTGCAGCTGGCTGTCCAAGGCCTTGTGCTCATGATTTTGAAAAAACACAGTCTGCAGACAGCCAGGGGGAATTTTCATGGGGAATAATAATGCCAAATAGGACTGATCACAGAGAAGACTTGTATTTCTTCTGTAGATTCAGTACATTAATCCTTCATTGCGCAGCTTTGAATTCGTCGTGGAAAGACCTGAGCGAACCCATGATGTAATCCACCTTACGAGACAGTTCTCCAGTAGTCGCTATCAGGGTCTTCTCCAGTTTCTCAATTTGTTGGATGCACCTCGCCTGGCCAGCATTTTGATAGGTTGAATCCATCTTCAGCAATTTGCGGTAAACCAAGACAATTCCCGTCCCAATCAGAATTATCCCAATCACCAAGATTACGAAGATAAACAAATCTTCAATATCTTCGATAGAGAGATTAGAGAGACACAGCATTTTCCAATTACCTGTGTCACATAGATAGCCCACTGGAGCCGTTCCAGCGGGGCAGACAGCTTCCCCCGGAGCACTTTTCCTTGTTGAAAAAATAGTGTCAATTGTGTTCAAAGCCCAGCTTATTAACTCCATAATTTCTTTTCGGCGGTCGCAGTTAGACGCAGACAGACAACAGCAAGCTGGGATCCAGTAGTAGGAGGGGAGGAAAAGTCAGCAGGAGAGAAGAAAAAAGCGTCTGCTCTCTTGGGAGGGCGGAAGTGAAAAAAAAAAAAAAAAAAAAAAAAAAGCTTTGCGGCTGGTCTGCAAAGCTCCTCAAGTCCTGTGCAGACCAGCTGTGTGGGATTGTGGAGTACATCTTCAATCTGAGCCTGAAGCTTGGGAGGGTACCACAGCTGTGGAAAACATCTTGTGTGGTACCTGTACCAAAGACTTCCCACCCCAAAGATCTGAACAGCTACAGACCAGCGGCCCTGACGTCCCACATGATGAAGACCCTGGAGAGACTGCTCCTTGCTCACCTCCGCCCCCTGGTGGGACCAGCGATGGATCCACTCCAGTTCGCCTACCAGCATGGCATTGGGGTGAAGGATGCGGTGATCTTCCTCCTTCACCGTTCTCTGTCCCACCTGGAGAAGCCCGGGAATGTGGTGAGGATCATGTTCTTTGACTTCTCCAGTGCTTTCAACACCATCCAACCGATGATCCTGAAGGACAAGCTGCTGTGCGCAGGGGTGGACCAGCACCTGTCATCATGGATCCTGGACTACCTCACAAACCGGCCTCAGTTTGTGAGAACCCGGGACTGTGTGTCTGACACGATCATCGGTAGCACGGTGGCCCCCCAGGGAACGGTTTTGGCTCCCTTCCTGTTCACCCTTTAAACTGCGGACTTCTCACACAACACAACACACTGTCATCTACAGAAGTTCTCTGATGACTCTGTGATCATTGGCCTCATCTCCAACGGAGATGAAGCTGAGTACAGAGGGCTTATCCAGGACTTTGTGGACTGGTGCCATAGGAACTGCCTCCAGATCAACGCGAGGAAAACTAAGGAGCTGGTGGTGGACTGCCGCAGGCAAGGACAACCCCTCACAGCACCAGTAAATATACAGGGAACAGACATCGAGATGGTGACATCCTATAAGTACCTGGGTGTTCATCTGAACAATAAACTAGACTGGTCACACAATACCAACGCACTCTACAAGAAGGGACAGCGCAGGCTGTTCCTACTGAGGAGACTCAGGTCTTTTGGTGTACAAAGGGTGCTGCTGAAGTCATTCTATGACACGGTGGTGGCATCAGCCATCACTTTTGGAGTGGTCTGCTGGGGTAGTGGCATTACAGCAGCCGATAGGAAGAGACTGAACAAACTGATCAAGAAAGCTAGCTCTGTCCTGGGGCAGCACCTTGACCCAGTGGAGGAGATGGGAGAGAGAAGGATGGTGGCTAAACTGTCATCTCTGCTGGAGTCCGAGTTCCACCCTATGCAGGACATACTGAATGCACTGAGGAGCTCATTTAGCAGCAGACTACATCATCCTAGGTGCACAATTGAGAGGTTTCGCAGGTCCTTCCTACCTACGGCTGTCAGACTGTACAACCTAAGCAGGGCTGCTCACAGAGATAGCAGAAAGACGTGACAACCTAATAGTATTGAATGCAAAAGACGCAATAGACTTACACAATGGTCCCCTCCGGTATACAACTAGGAAAATACCGGTCGCTATGGAGGGTGAGAATATGTATGGGTACATAATCATACCATGTAGGATAACTAAGTAGATGGTTGTGCTGTTTCATTCCATCTAGCTATAATGCTCCGCACTGTGTGTGTTTATACATTTATATATTTATTCCATCTAGCAACAATGCTCCACGCTGTGTGTGCTTATATATTTACATATTTATTCCATCTAGCTACAATGCTCCGCACTGTGTGTGTTTATATATTTACATATTTATTCCATCTAGCTACAATGCTCCGCACTGTGTGTGTTTATATATTTACTCCATCTAGCAACAATGCTCCACACTGTGTGTTTATATATTTACATATTTATTCCATCTAGCTACAATGCTCCGCACTGTGTGTTTATATATTTACATATTCATTCCATCTAGCTACAATACTCCGCACTGTGTTTATATACTGATATATTTATTCCATCTAGCTACAATGCTCCGCACTGTGTATTTATATATTTATATATTTATTTCATCTAGCTACAATGCTCCGCACTGTGTGTCTATATACAGTATATATATTTATATTTATATGTACATATGTATACTCGCTGCTCTTGTTTTTCTCTTGCCTTCTGATTGTTGCTCTGAGTGTTGCTATCCCTGTGCTGTTGCAATCCTGGAATTTCCCCATTGTGGGACTAATAAAGGCTTATCTTATCTTATCTTATCTTAAAGGGGAACTCCCTTTGGTTGCTGTGCATCTGGCTTTTGTAGCTTTAATCTCATGCACAGTTTCTTTCCTCAAGCCATCACTCTGATGAACTCCTAACATTCACCTAGTCCTACCTGTTGCTGTACTCATGACTTTTCATCCATTCTTACATTGCACATAACTCTCACACTGCTTTTTACTTCATTCACATTATATCACTGAATCTGAGTTCACATTGAAATACTGTGTGACTGTATATTTTTTCATATATTTCTGCAAAGTGTGGATAGTCTGAGTAAATAAGCTGCATATATTCCTGTATATATTTGCATCCTTTTATAGAAACGTGGACAGACTGTAATTTACTGTACATACTCTGTTGTCATTGAATCCTTATTTAAATCTTATTTAAATTCTCCACCTGAACAACGAGAGCAAGTTTTTCGCCAAAGTCAAATTCCTTGCATGTGTTGTGCATACTTGGCCAATAAAGCTGATTCTGATTCTGATGCATAACAACCGAGGCTTCTGACATTATACATGTTGCATGGACAAAGAGAAATGTGTGGCACAATTATCATAACAGCTTGAAACATAAGTTACAATATATTCCCACCCCTGCGTCTTCATGTCCCAGCTTGAAAATGCATATCTTTGTCTGGTTGGTTTCAGTCTAGTCTTCCTCTCCCCAGGAGGTGTATAGAACTACTGTCCCATCTGATTACTCCCAGGGCACTTCCTCCTTTGGTCCATTGTTCTGCCTTTCCTCCTGCATTCTGGGTGTGAGAGACCGAGACCTGTGTCCCCACACCAAATCATAAAGGTATGATAAACATGGATAGCTTTATGCAGTGTTGCCAACTCTCACTCCACAATGAGGAAATTACTGGCAATATCATGTTGATTTTCTACAGATTTTTCCCACAATAAGAGCTCTAAAGGCAGGATAAAGCAGACTGAACATGTTCTAAAAGCTCTGTCTGAAACAGTCCATTATTAGGTTGACATTAATAAGCCTGTAATGTAATCCATTAATTAAATTGTCATGATTCTGAGCATGGCTGAGTGTCGTGCTCAGCCTCTAGTTGATTTAAGTCTTTCTGTATTTCTGTATCTCTGTTTATTTTGTATTTAGTTTGGGTTGTTATATTTTTGGTATCTGAGTTTTCCCTTTTGTTTCTGTTTTTACTTCCTGTTATTTTCTCTTAGTCTGGTTTTCATGTATTTTTGTATTTTGTTCTCTGGTTTATTATTATCTCTGTCTATTTATGAGTTGTCCTGTAGTCTTAGTTTGGTCATTTTAGTTCCGTTTGTTATTATTATGTGTTTGGGATCATTGGGTATTTTACATTATATTTCCCTGTGTTTATTGTGGAGTTTACTCTCATCTTTGCTTTCAGTTCTCCTTTTATATATTGATATTATTATTGCAGTATTTGCATCTCTTGTATTTATCCTGTCCTCACTTTGGTGGTTATGTTTCCCTTTTTATCCTTGGGTCTGTTTCTTATTTTTGTAGTTATTTGGCTGGTACCCTCTCACCATGCTTTTCCCTTGACAGCTGTCTGTGTACTTCTGGGTGTCATCTGTTCATGGGATGTCACAGCTGACAGCTGTCAGTAATTCGGTCAACTATCCTCACTTGTACCCACACCGGTTCTCAATTTTTCTGTCCCTATTTAGGACCTGCTGTGAGGATTACTCCTCGCAGCGGTCTTCTGGTAATCAGATGTTATTCCTACATCTCTCTGTTTGTCACTGTTAGTCCGGACAGGTATCCCCTGCCATTCCTACTCTCCTACAGGTGCGCTCCGTCCGGTTTGTTCCTCTTTTCCCTGGCATATCTGGATGCCTCAGCCTGGGTCCGGCCAGGCTGTTCTTCTGTTTTCCCCGGACGTGAGCCATGTACTTCTGGCGTGTCCGTACGCCATTCCTCCTGGTTCCTGCCTTTATCCTGTAAGTGTTGTGTTCGGTTGTGAGTGTTTTTCTGTAATAAATGTGCAAACTCACAGCTCCAGTGTTTGGTGTCTTCTGCCTGCCCTAACGGGCGATTTATGACAGAAGACCACCGCCAGTCAAGATGCCAGCGGACTGTGAGTTTGCTTGTTTTTTCCCTTCTTCCCTCCCGAATATTTTTTGTTAAGTTTGTGTTTTTGCTGGAATGTCAGCGCACATGGACTTCAGTTTGCTTAGGTCGGATGAGGATGAGTGCTGGGCGGCGCAGTTAATTCAAGACCTCATCTCGGATGCCCGCTCTGCCCATACTCCTGAGAAAGCTCTGATATGGCTGCACTGTGTGGTGGAGGTGATTGAGGAAACCCCCAGCCTGAGGAGTTATCCAGAACTCACAGGTCTTCTCACTCTTGTTTTCAACCTCCAACATATGGTCCGCGGGCTGGTAGGAAGCTCTCCTTTAATTCTGCCTGAGCCGACGAAAAAGTGTCCCCTGGTGCAGTCATTTCCAGCCTTCGTTCCTCACAATTTACCGTCTGTACCTGAGCTGACGAAGGACCGTCCTCGGGTGTAGACATCATCAGCCTCTCCCCGCCATCCAGCTGAAGGTCCCCTGAGGAATTCTCCCGCCTTCCCAGCAGTATCCTCCTCGCCACTCTGGAGAAACACAGCAGCAGCCTCCTTGTCATTTCTGAATTTTTCCCACTCGGCTGTTCTGTCAGTCTCCTCCTCCTCATCTGCTGCTGCTACCTCCTTCTTCTCCATGACGACATCGCCCACTGCTGAGAATCTGGCCATCCTCAGGTTTGCAGGGCTGGCTCCTCTACTCTCCACTTTAGCGCCCTTGCCCGCTGCAGTGAACGAGAGGGAGTTATCCGGTCCTATGGCAGCAGCTACCACCAGGTCCTGGGAACTAAGGCAAGTACCCTTTCATTTTTTAACACCCAAAAATGAATTGTCTTGTCTTATTCGCGGAGGGGGGGGCAGCAGTTACCCATTTTAGCTGAGCCCTCACCGCCGGCTGCTGCAACTAAAACTTTACCCTCACCTGCTTCTTCCATGTCCCTCTCTGCTTTCCCTGTGAGTCTGCCGGTCCTGGAAGGGAGCTGTTGGATGACCGAGGGGTCTGCAGTTTCGGAGGGTCCTGCTCCAGCCCTGCAGCCATGTCCTGGGTGGGAGAAGAGCACCTCCTGTGTCCCGGAGCCTGAGCCAACAAATGAGTCTCCCCTTATTTCAGCACCACAGGACTTAGCGCCAGCAGTGAGATGATCTGCAGTTCCAGCTGCCACTTCTGGAGGTACACTGGCATTAGCCGCTTAATCTGGGGTTCCACCAGTGTGAGCTGCCACACTGGGAGTTCCACCTGCATCGGTCGCCATGCCTGGAGGTCCTTTGGCTGCACCCACCATCTCGCCTGCTGCCGGGGTCACTGCAGCAGAGTCGCCGGACTCCTGGACAGTGGTGGAGCCTGAGCCCAGGCAAGTACTCTGTTTGGTTTTAACACCTGCAGATCTAGAGGAATCTTGTCTGGCTCATGGTGAGGAGAACCAGCTGCAGATATCCTCTGCTCCTGAATTCTCCTCACCGAGTTCCACCACTGACGGTAACTATGTTCCAGTGGTTTTCTCTTCTTCCCCATCTGAGGTAGCTGAGCTGGGGTTGGAACGTCAGACAAATGGATTCGAGACGTCCCTGCCAGAGTCGCCGGAGTCCTGGACGGCGGTGGAGCTCGAGCTAAGGCAAATTCTCTTCTTTGTCTTCACTTCAACAGTATTAGAGATATCTTGCTTAGCTCTTGGTGAGGAGAGCCAGTCACAACTGATGGCTGCTCCTGAATTCTCCTTGCCTGGCTCCACTGCTGTCGGTGGTAGTAACCCGGAGTGTATTTCTTCTCATCTGCTCGAATCTTCGTCTGGGTCTGCTGATGGTCATCCACTGTCACCTGAGGTCACCGTGGGTCCGCCATCTCCATCTGGGATCACCATGGGTCCCTCATCTTCGCCTAAAGTCACCATGGGTCCTCTAGCTCCTCCTGAGTTCACCGTGGGTCCTCTAGCTCTGCCTGAGGTCACCATGGGTCCTCTAGCTCTGCCTGAGGTTGCTGTGGGTCCTCTACCTGTGCCTAAGGGCATTGAGGGTCCTCCGCTGTTGCCTGAGGTCTTTGAGGGCCCTCCACCATCGCCTGAGGTTGTTGAGGGCTCCCCATCTCCGTCTAAGGTCTCAGTGGGTTCCCCACCTTTTCCTGAGGCCTCCACTGAACAGTCATTCCCCTCATCTGGTCCTCTCACTGATCAGCTATCCTGGTCAGCAACCCTTTTCGCCTGCCTTCTTTGCTGGTCAGTTGTCTTCTGCATCTGGTTTCCTTGCTGGTTAGTCACCACTTTGTCTGGGTCCCCCACTGATTAGCAGCCTTCCTTGTTCCTGCTGATCAGCCATCATCATTGGAGGTCAGGTCCCCACAGCCACTGACTCAGTTCTTCCTTGGCACAGCCCCTGCAGTCCGCGGTAGGCACAGGTTCCAACTGCCACCTCCGGGGTGGGGGTGGGTGGGTGGGGGTTATGCCCCATGGTCCGTTGGCTCAGGGATGCAGGGAGACCACCCGATGGACTGTGCCATCTGCTTGTGTGGCTCTGGAACTCTGGGCGACCACCCAATTTGTTCCACCTGGTGATCAGGTGGCTTTGGGACTCTTATAAACCACCTGAACTGCCTTATTTTGCCACCAAAATGTCCCAGAGTTCAGGGCACCTTATCTGTCTGGGTTGTGGGTCATGAGTCTTTCTTTTTTTTTTTCTGTCTTGGTTTCGGTCCCTCCAAGACTGTGCTTCCCCTCCTCCCTCCCGGGGTGGGTTTTTCTCTTTTTTGATGTTACGTTGGAGTGTCTGGTAATTCCACCCCTCGGGGTGGGGGTGGGGGGGGCTGTCATGATTCTGAGCATGGGTGAGTGCCATGCTCAGCTTCTAGTTGATTTAAGTCTTTCTGTCTTTCTGTATCTCTGTTTATTTTGTATTTAGTATGGGTTCTTGTATTTTTGGTATCTGAGTTTTCCCTTTTGTTTCTGTTTTTACTTCCTGTTATTTTCTCTTAGTCTGGTTCTCATGTGTTGCTTTATTTTATTCTTTGGGTTATTATTATCTCTGTCTATTTATGAGTTGTCCTGTAGTCTTAGTTTGGTCATTTTAGTTCTGTTCGTTATTATTATGTGTTTGGGATCATCGGGTAGTTTACATTGTATTTCCCTGTGTTTATTTTGGAGTTTACCCTCATCTTTGCTTTCAATTCTCATTTTATATATTGATATTAGTATTCCAGTTTTTGCATTGCTTGTTTTGTATTTATCCTGTCCTCGCTTTGGTGGTTATGTTTCCCTTTTTTATCCTCGGGTCTGTTTCTTATTTTTGTAGTTATTTGACTGTTACCCTCTCACTGTGCTTTTCCTTTGACAGCTGTCCGTGTACTTCCGGGTGTCATCTGTTCACTGGCTGTCACAGCTCACAGCTGTCAGTAACTTGGTCAACTATCCTCACTCATGTACCCACACCGGTTCTCAATTTGTCTGTCTCTATTTAGGACCTGCTGCGAAGATTACTCCTCGCAGTGGTCTTCTGGTAATCAGACGTTATTCCTACATCTCTCTGTTTGTCACTGTTAGTCCGGACAGGTATCCCCTGCCACTCCTGCTCTCCTACAGGTGCACGCCGTCCAGTTTGTTCCTCTTTTTCCTGGCATGTCTGGATGCCTCAGCCTGGGCTGTTCTTCTGTTTTTCCCCGGACGTGAGCCCTGTACTTCTGGCGTGTCTGTATGCCATTTCTCCTTGTTCCTTCCTTTACCTATTAAGTGTTGTGTTTGGTTGTTAGTGTTTTTCTGTAATAAACATGCAAACTCACGGCTCCAGCATTTGGTGTCTTCTGTCTGCCCTAAAGGGCGATTTATGACATAAATTATCTTGCTATGTGAGCAAGATGTCCCTCCCGTGGAATGCTTTACATTGGCTGGACATTGGCTAAAATGGTAAGGGATTTAAATCTAGAGCTGTAAATCAGGTTTGTGTCTGTTAGTATATTACCAATTTTCTCCAAAGTTTTAGAAAAAAACCCTGTTACTACACAATTATTGGAGTATATGGAGTCCAATAATTACTTAAATCCTCTCTATGTCATGGGAGCCCCTCGGGGGCAGAGAAGAGGACCCAATTGCAAAGCAAGTTTGGTAAACCTTAATTTATTACAAGACTGGACAGAACAGAAAATAAAGCAGCATGTAGGCTGAGCAATGGCAAAAAACAAGGCAGACTTACAGACTGGCAGGATTATACTAGGCATGGCACAAACAGACATGACAGGAGTGTGTAGTCACGGCAACATGCGACAGGATGCCACAACTGACAGAGACTGACACACACATATATAGGCAGGGGAATAATTGGGAGACAGCGAGGAACAGGTGGGTACAATTATAGGTAATCAGAGACAGCAGGGAGTGGTTATAGGTATGGAAAACATGAGGGACTGAGACAAAGGGGTAAACATGAGACATAAACACAGGACCAGGGAATACACAACCATGACAAATATAATAATAACAAACAGAGAATCATACTAAACTAACTTCAAACCCCAGACCAAAAATAGAGAACATAACATGACTATGATAATAAATAACAAATACAGAGAATTCAAAAATACCAACTGAACAGAGGCAGGGAAAACACAGAGAAACAAATCAGCAAAGAGTGAGGACATGACTGTCCTGAGAATAACAGAAAGATCAAATATGAACATAAAGTGAGGACGTAAGTACAGCCATGTCCAAACCTTTGCAGTACCTCCCTATCAAGGGTCGGATACCAGACAGCCCTCAAACAGAAACAGAAAATGACCCTTCCAGGGAGGGTGGTGGGGGTACAAGTCCAGGCGGGCCAAAACAAGTCCTTTTTCCCCTCCCCACAGTGTCCAGAACAAAACATAGCCTGGAGAACCAAACAAAGCCCCAGGCCCCAAACCAATAAACAAGATGGGTCAGGTGGTCTTCCATCGACCCACGGCCATCGATCTGGGGAACAAGGCAGATCCGGGGGCCTACCCAAATCCATGGGTCCCTAGACTGGAGTACATGGTGGATCTGGCAGCCTCCCAAAGTCCATAGACCAACAATTAATTTTGTCTTTTAGAGCTCTTAATGGCCAAGCCCCTTCATAAATCTCAGGCCTCTTGACTCCTTATGCCACGACGTGATCACTAATGATTCATTATGATGAAGAGTAGATGCTAATATGACCCAGAATTCCTCCATATACTGGTACTATCACTAAAGTATGCAGGGTCTTCTGCGGTGGCACATCCAACAATACAGTCTTCACTTAATAAAATAATTGTTTTGGTTACTTTTCTTAAAAATGAGCCATTATTTTCAAGGTCACCCATTAATGGTTTGTACTATTGACTCTTTTCCCACCAGTGTATTAACAGACAAAAATAGAAATCATGATGCAAACACATAAGTCACTAAATTGTTTATTACAATCAGCAGCAAATTCCAGATTAAGGAATTTGAGGATTCCAGATATTGTTAAGGCGCAAGATGGCGGCACGTGCACAACGCGAGGCTCAGCGTCCTATCAGATTCTGGGGACTAGCAGTGTTATTTCTGCTCATTTCGGGTATGTTCGTTCAGAACAGCTCTGCTTTTACATCTTACACCCGAGATGAGCTTTTGAATATTGGTTTACAAAACAACGATAACGACCTTTTTATCAGCAACCTACGTCTGAATCTACGTCTCATCCCGGAGCTCTGGAGAACTCCCGACGCTCGGCAGGCTTCCCGGCCGACCGGAAGTGCTCGCAGGCGGCGTAAGGACCGTAAACAAAGGAGGGGTAAGCGCGGTGGGCTAAGAGCTAAGCTAAAGCTAACACCGCACCGGCTATCGCTACCCAGTATTTTCCTTGCTAATGTACGGTCTCTGGCGAGCAAAATGAGTGAACTACGGCTTCGGATCACCAACAATAAGAAACTTATGAACTGCATTATCATGATTTTTACGGAAACATGGCTTCACAGTGGAATACCCGACAATGCTATCGAGCTAGCCGGCCTACACACGCTCCGGGCAGACAGAGCAGCAGTTGACTCCGGTAAGACAAGAGGGGGGGGAGTGTGCATTTATATTAACAAGGCTTGGTGCACGAACTCTGTCACTGTTGAGAGACACTGCTCAGCTAACCTGGAGTTTCTCATGGTTAAATGTAGACCTTTCTATCTGCCATGCGAGTTCACTTGTACCATCATAACAGCCGCTTACATTTCTCCGGATGCTAATGCTAAGCTTGCTATGAAAGAACTGCATGCAGCTATTAGCAAACAACAAACTGCACACCCAGAGGCAGCATTTATTGTGGCGGGTGATTTTAACCACTCTAACCTCAAGACAGTGCTTCCTAAATTCTACCAGCATGTCTCCTGTCACACAAGAGGGGGACAAAACATTGGACCATGTTTACACCAATATTGTGGGAGCCTACACAGCAACTCCCCTCCCCCACCTAGGTCAGTCTGATCATTTAACCTTGTTCCTTACCCCCAAGTATGTACCGCTCATCAACCGGGTGAAGCCATCAGTGAGGACCATCAAAGTGTGGCCAGAGGGGGTTGACTCTGTACTCCAGGAGAAGTTTAGGAACACAGACTGGAGTATGTTCACCTCTCAGGCTACCTGTGGCTCCCACATAAACATCAACTCTTACACCCACTCAGTCCTGGACCATATCAACACCACTATTGACAGTGTCACCACGGAAAGACAGATCACCACGTACCCAAATCAGAAGCCGTGGATGAACAGAGAAGTGCGACTTCTGCTAAAAGCACGTAACAATGCCTTTAGATCTGGTGATGCACAGGCCTACAGTTCATCCAGGGCAGATCTGAAGAGGGGCATCAAGAAGGCCAAGCACAGCTACAAGCTGAAGGTGGAGGAACATTTTGGGGACTCTGACTCCCGACGTATGTGGCAGGGCATTCAAGCTATCTCTGATTATAAGCCCAGCAACTCCATACCTATAGCCATGACTGTGCCCTTTCTCAATGAGCTAAATAATTTCTATGCTCGTTTTGACAAGGACAACAACGAAAAGAACATCAATTTCCCACCCTCTGATGACCTCCACCACCTCACACTCACCCACACCGACGTCCATAATGCACTGAGTCATGTCAACGTACGTAAGGCTGCTGGCCCTGATGGCATTCCTGGGCGTGTGCTGAGGGCATGCGCTGAGCAGCTGGCAGGGGTCTTCACAGACATCTTCAATCTGTCCCTGGCCCAGGCCGTGGTACCAGCGTGCTTCAAGACCACTTCAATAGTACCAGTGCCTAAACATTCAACACCATCATGCCTAAATGACTATCGCCCTGTGGCACTGACGCCCATAGTCATGAAGTGCTTTGAGCGACTGGTCTTGGCACAGCTCAAAAAAAGCCTGCCCCCTACACTGGACCCTCATCAGTTTGCCTACCGGAGCAACAGGAGTACAGAGGATGCGGTTTCTACAGCGCTGCAATATGTACTCTCACACCTGGATGACAAGAACACCTATGCAAGAATGCTGTTTATTGACTTCAGCTCAGCATTCAACTCAGTTATCCCCTCCAAGTTGCTCACTAAACTTGGGGACCTGGGAATCAGTACCTCCACCTGCAACTGGATCATGGATTTTCTGACCAACAGACCCCAGCATGTTAGGTCAGGCCCCAACCGTTCTTCCGTCATCACACTCAACACTGGTGTACCACAGGGCTGTGTGCTCAGCCCATTCCTCTACTCCCTCTACACCCATGACTGCAGGCCTATGTATGGATCCAATTCCATCATAAAGTTCGCAGATGACACCACGGTGATTGGACTCATCAGGGACAACGACGAGTCAGATTACAGGGCAGAGGTTGAGCACTTGGCTACTTGGTGCGCTGACAATAACCTGCTCCTTAACACCAGCAAAACCAAGGAGCTCATAGTGGACTACAGGAAGGAGAGGGAAGAGACACATGACTCCATCCATATCAATGGCATAGCTGTTGAACGTGTCCCCAGCTTCAAATTCCTGGGGACCCACATCTCGGAGGACCTGTCCTGGTCAGTTAACACCACCAGCCTGATCAAGAAGGCCCATCAGCGCCTCTTCTTCTTGAGGACATTGAAGAAGAACCATCTGTCAACTGACATCCTGGGCAACTTCTACCGCTGCGTGATAGAGAGCACCCTGACCAACTGTATCACAGTCTGGTATGGGAGCTGCTCTGTAGCTGACCGCAAGGCGCTGCAGCGGGTGGTGAAAACCGCCCAATGCATCACAGGGACTCCACTTCCAGCTATAGAGGACGTCTACAGGAAAAGATGCCTGCGCCGGGCACGCAGCATTCTTAGGGACTCCAACCATCCTGCTCATGGACTGTTCCAGCTTCTCCCCTCCAGAAGACGTTTCAGAAGCCTTCGGACTAGAACCAGCAGGTTTAGGAACAGTTTCTTTCCAACAGCTGTCATGTTATTGAACTTAGTTCCCCGCTGACTCTCTTACAATCATCTTTTACCATCCTCACCTGTACATAACTGCATAACTACATAACTACATCTAACTTATTGCACATTATTTGCACATAACAGTACTCTTAACTTTCTGCACTGCTGCATATATTTGCTTAAATTGCACATACTGTTAACTACCGTATATACTGCACTGCTGTCCTTTGCACTTCTGATTGGATGCTAAACTGTGTTTCGTTACCTTGTATTCATACATGTGTAATGACAATAAAGTTGAATCTAATCTAATCTAATCTAATCTAATCTAATCTAATTATTCAGAATGTGCAAAATTCAAACTGTAAGACTGGGTCACTCAGCAGCTGGGATGTGCAGCTGACACTGGTCTCAGTTCAGCAGATCTTAGGCCTGCATCTCTGTAAATAGTGATGCAAGGTCCAGTTTGGGGTGGATCGTTTACCTCTTGCCTAGACAAAAGACAGAAATGGGTGGTGGTTAAATAAAGGAAGTTTAAAACATATTTGGGAAATACACTTGTTGCTAAAAGCCAGTGGTGGAATGTGAATGAATGAATGAATCTTTATTTCGGATAGATTAAAAGAAAATAGAATAATATAACAAAGGGGAAAAAAAATCTAACAAGGTCAAATTAAACAATAAGTCCTCTGATTATACAGTTCAACATAGGTTATCTGAAATGGATGATGGCTGAAGCTGCAGCTTATATTACCCACCCATATTCCATCCAAGAATTCAAAAGAAAAACAAAACAGGATAGCAGAGTCATTTTTGGGGGTTTCGTGACCAACCTCCCAGGACCTTTTTTTCTCACTGGATTTAGCATTCTAGACCCATTTTAATGAAATAAGTTCCCATGTACCTCCCAAAAATTACGGGAAACCTTTTTTTTTTGCCCAAAATTCAAAATGGCCACCAAAATGCATACCACCACCTATATCTCAGTAACTAATTCAGCTAGGAGGTTGATTTTGGTGTCTAGACATAGGTTTTTGGGGTCAAGCATTCCATTAATGCTATTAGTTTACTTGTGAAACAAACCCATCACGATGAAATCCAATATGGCCGCCAATATGGCCACCGATTAACATTTTTTTTGTTTCTTGACTACTAAGGCACCTAGAAAGCTGATGTTGGTGTCAAAACAGAGGTTTAAGGGGTCATTCTATCTGTTTATTCCAATAAAAGTGTGTTTAAATGATTACATAATCGAGAAATCCAATCCGGCTGTCATTTTCACATGCAATGGACTTTTTCATATCCGTCACCAAATGAGCTAAAAATGTCAAATGAGGTATCCTTACATTCATTTTTAATAATTATTAGAAAGCTCCTGCATTGATTCAGTGATTTCACTGAGGAACACTTGGGTAATCCCCTTAGGATTCCCGGAATCCTATGCTTGATTCATTGATTCCTTTTTGCATAGCAAGAGAGAGGATGCAGTGATTTTGTAACGTCTGTGCTGCCATAATATGTAGTCCTAATCTTTCCAATTTAACCAAGGTTACCAGGTATGTATAAATTTAGCTTTAAACTTATCTGGAGAGGTTAGAATTCTGAATCTTGTTCCATACTGTATAGTCAGGTAATGTTAGCATATTGACCATGCTGCTTGCTTAATGCTACCGTAATGACAGTAGACAGTACAAGAGCCTTTGACTCTAGGTCTTGTCATCCCTCCTTTTTCTCTCCTCTGTTCTGATAATGACAAATTTGTTTTTGTTTTCAGACACTTATTCATATAAAGTGAGGGATAAAATGGATACTGCAAGTGACAACGATGAATTACCATCAATGTCTTCCGGTGAATACGAATGCATTTTACGTTGTGGTCAACCATGTACCAAAAGTGACTCTTTGGATAATACCAAGGACCAAAAATGGAATTCAATTCGTGAAAAAACTCTACGATGGAAAGGACTTGATCGGTTTCAATGTGGGAATATTGATTGGGCCAAAGGGCCAAAAGGGCATTATATGCACCAGACATGTTACACCATGTTATCTAACAAGCGTTGTCTATCTCAAGCCGAGAAACGTAAGCATAAATTAGAGGTAGATCTTGAAAGAGACAATCAATCAGTTCAGGGGGATCCATCTCCATCTGCTTCTCTCTTTTCACCGAAGAGGCTCCGGTCCAGCATTGGTATTGTGGTATATACCAGACGCAGACAGTCTGCATCATCACCTCCTCAGGACAAACTACCTTGCGTACTTGCTGACGAACTTCCACCTTCAAAGTCACCCATCACCAATCGGTCATGGGTGGCATTTGGTGAATGGTCTATGTCTACCTGTACGATCGACTCAACCGCCACTTCCCCTGTCAATGCCGAAACCGAACACAGAAGTCAACAGTGAGGAGAGCAGCAGTGGTGAAGACAGTGCTTCAGATAGCGCAAGTTCATACAGTGACTCATTCATTGATAGTGAATCAAGTAGTGATAGTGATGTGTAGTTGGACATCTTAGTATGATGTGATGTGGTGATTGATAGTGGACTACATGTAATTGAGTTGGACGTTTGCGTGGCATTAACATAAGGTCTAGAAAAAATGTGCCTGCGTAAAGTGTATTCCAAGATGGCGGCTGGGGGCCATTTTGAGCTTGATAGACAATGAGGGCACTAATGAACACAATGGATGGTTCACAGGAGCCTCACTTGACTTTTTTTTAGCTCATTTGGTGACGGATATGAAAAAGTCCATTGCATGTGAAAATGACAGCCGGCCGCCATCTTGGATTTCTCGATTATGTAATCATTTAAACACACTTTTATTGGAATAAACAGATAGTATGACCCCTTAAACCTCTGTTTTGACACCAACATCAGCTTTCTAGGTGCCTTAGTAGTCAAGAAACAAAAAAAATGTTAATCGGTGGCCATATTGGCGGCCATATTGGATTTCATCGTGATGGGTTTGTTTCACAAGTAAACTAATAGCATTAATGGAATGCTTGACCCCAAAAACCTATGTCTAGACACCAAAATCAACCTCCTAGCTGAATTAGTTACTGAGATATAGGTGGTGGTATGCATTTTGGTGGCCATTTTGAATTTTGGGCAAAAAAAAGGTTTCCCGTAATTTTTGGGAGGTACATGGGAGCTTATTTTCATTAAAATGGGTCTAGAATGCTAAATCCAGTGAGAAAAAAAGGTCCTGGGAGGTTGGTCACGAAACCCCCAAAAATGACTCTACTAAGGAGCGATTACAATTCCAATGTGAATATAAAGTACTTCATTGTTGTATTTAACCACAATTTTCATGTAGCTGCACTGATGTAAAGTCAATTTTACAAGGGCTGCGTTACATTTAAAATCATTTGTTTTTACTGTGGCCTCAGCAATCAGAATGAATTAATACATTCACTTGAATGGAATCTAGTACTTTAACTGAGGGTGTGCATCACCGAGTATGGAGTCGCTCACTCAAAATATGGAGTTGTTATCAATAAAAGTTTGTCTTGAATGTAAAAGTGTCTCTTCTTGCCCTGGCTTCAAGTATGGGCGGTGTTTTGTACTTTTATTGCTAAAATATAAAAGGAAGCATAGCAATGGGTCTCAAATATTTGTAATGTGTCCTGTTACTGCATGAGTTTATTGATGATAGACTATAAACTACACATATAAACTAAATTATATTGATGACTGAACAACTGCCATTCCCCAAAAGATACAGTTGTGAACATAACTCACAAAGGATCACACAACTAACTAACTAACTAACTAACTAACCTGCACTTATATAGCGCTTTTCTAGTCACAAAGACCACTCAAAGCGCTTTCATTAATACTAACCCTCTATTCTAAGGGCCTATAGGAAACAGATATCTAGGGACAATTTAGAACAGCCAATTAACCTAACATGCATGTTTTTGGCATGTGGGAGGAAACCGGAGAAATCCCGGAGTAAACCCACGCAACACGGGGAGAACATGCAAACTCCACACAGATCACTGTTGGTCGGGGGCTGGGATTGAACCCACGATCCCACGATCCCCACAATCCCCCGGCCAAGGGTAAACTGTGCTGCCGCAGTGCTAACCACTGCGCCACCGTGCAGTGATCTGACAAGTGATCTGACAAAAAAATAAATACATTAACAAGCGGTTTATTTTACAGTTGACGCGCCATTCTTTTTCAATTATTCTGTAATTAATACTCACACAATCAAATAAATCTCAGTTCAGTCACTTTTATATTAAGTGGAAATTGTGCTACTTTGGTTTTGACACTTTACCTATAAAAGCAAAGGATTTCAGCACGTTCCACAGTGGCGAGGTCTGTTGAGGGGCGGCTGCTTTCCTCCTGCCTAGACAAATGACAGAAATGGATGGTGGTTAGGTTCAAGAAAGTTCAACACATATACAGGCACATCTCAAAAATTAGAATATCATGAAAAAGTTCAATATTTTTGTCACTCATTTCAGAAAGTGAAACCCACATATAGATTCACTACAGGGACAGTGATATATTGAAAGTGTTTATTTTAATATTGATGATTACGGCTACAGCCCATATTAGCCAACACCTCAGCGGCCAACATTTATATTTAAAAACTATTTTTTAAAGTTAATTTATGTAATATTCTAATTTTTTTTGCCAAATTGAATTTGGGGTTTTCAGGGGCTGTAAGCCGTAATCATCAAAATTAAAATAAATAAACGCTTGAAATATATCACTGTCTGTGTAATGAATCTATATAATATACGGATTTCTCTTTCTGAAATGAGTGACAAAAAATATTGAAGTTTTTCATGACATTCTAATTTTTGGAGATGTACCTGTATTAGGGAAATACACTTGTGAAAGTCAGTGATGGGATGTGACAAAAATGCTTCGTTTCCCTAACCAGCACCGCAGGATCCACTCTGTACAGGTACAAGTACATTATCAATCCAGGGATGTATGGTGGAACAGCACAACACTGTTCCAGCACCTTTTATGGAAAATCCACAGAATAGGTGTGTGGGTCTACTCTGACGCTTTAGAAAATTATATGAATGACTTTATAAATCACTGGTTTGAAAAAGCACTTTTACATTGTTGAGATTTCGGCTCCTGTGCTCAACTTCACCTGCATCCACAATATAAACACTGAGGGAGGCTAACCCCTGGCATGTGGAAACACATTCTAGCATTAAATTGCACACATTTTAATGCGCAGCACCAAAGTGCAGCACGTACACAAACCAGGACTTTAACCAGGATTAACATATTTCATCGTTTTGCTCTCACAAGCGAATACTTAGGAGAAAACAAGCGCGAATCAGCAGTTGGTACTAGCTAGCTACTAGCTAAAACTCATTAGCCAGCACAGGACGGCGCTGTATGGCTCAAAAAAAGTGAGCTTACCACCAACAGGATAAATAAGCGAATAGATGCACATTATTACAAATCACTCACCATCGATGGTTCTCTCACGTTCGTCTTCAGCTTGTCCGTAGTCCGGTTCTATGCTGGGCTGCATCTGTACCGGTGCGGGTCGCTCCTCTCACTGTGGATCTGCCACCAAGCAGAGAAAACCCCGCACCTCTTCGTTGGACCACGGTGTAGATTTCCGCAAAACCTGCAACGCTGTCTGTATTAATATCGTATTTACTCCGTGACCAAGTTAGTCCGTGAAATATTGCAAATGGCGGTCGTATAGATTCCACTGAAGACGGACACTTTCGTGACGTTACGCCCTGACCAATCAGTGGCTTGCAGTCTGTTGACGTCACATCTCGGCTCGCTTCAGCACGGTTGTACCCTGCCCTCGATCAGGCACGAAAATAACACCTGTTAAACCGTGCTGGGTACAGTGGAAAAGGCCAGAAAGCGAGTCGAGTAGAAGTGACTAAGGCCAAAGCGATACTAATGGAAAAGGGCCATATGATCCTCAGACCAGAGACTCCTGGTGGTCCCTCGGACCAAATTCAGAACCCGTGGAGATCGATCTTTCCAGGCTGCTGCACCACGGCTCTGAAACACACTTCCCCTGTCCTTGCGCTACCTTGACTCCTTTAAGAAGGAGTTAAAAACTCATTTGTTTAGACAGGCTTTTAGCTCTCATTGAATGGCTTTTATTTCTTCACTGTTTTCTCTTTTTATTCCTATTAATATCAATATTTTATGTTATTTCTATTGATTTTAATTTATGTGTATTTGTAAATTTCAATTTGCTGTGAAGCACTTTGTGATATATGTACATCTGTGAAAAGTGCTATACAAATCAACTTTGCTTGCTTGCTAGACAGATGAACACGGCACATCCGGTGGCCCACCAAGGTCTAAGGGCCACCAGATGGATGAACATGGCACCGGGGAAAGGGGGGTTGACCTCAGGAGCTTTTAACACAGGAGCTTTACCCACAGAAAATAATGACAACATAGGTACTTTAAGATAAGATAAGATAAGATAAGATAAGATAAGATAAGATAACATAACATAACATAACATAACATAACATAACATAACATAAGCCTTTTTTTATCCCACAATGGGGAAATTCCAGGATTGCAGCAGCAAAGGGATAACAGCACTGAAAGCAATAGTAAATAAGAAAATAAGATAAGAACATGTTAATCAAAGCAGTAAATAAATAGACATACAGTATGTACACAGTTATATACACAGTGCAGGAGCATTGCACCTAGATGGTATCAACAGCATTCGGGTTAGTTAAATTACCTGGCAGAATATAAATATGTACCGAGACAGTATATTTCACATCTGAATCAGCAGTGTTGTTGCCACCCTCAATAATAATTGTAATTGTCTTAGTTGTGTATTGTAGGGGACGATCTCTATTGTGCAAAGTTGTGACGTTCAGTACGTTTAATACGACCTCTACGAACAGCACTGGTTAGATTATAAAGTCTGACAGCCGTAGGCAGGAAGGACCTGCGGAACCTCTCTCTCGAGCACTTAGGATGGCACAGCCTACCACTAAATGAGCTCCTCAGTGCTTTCAGTGTGTCCCGCATGGGGCGGGACTCAGATTCCAGCAGAGATAACAGCTTAGTCTCCATCCTCCTCTCTCCTATCTCCTCCACTGGGTCGAGGCGGTACCCCAGAACAGAGCTGTCTTTTTTGATCAGCCTGTTCTGTCGGCTGCCGTGATGCCGCTGCCCCAGCAGACCACTCCAAATGTGATGGCTGACGCCACCACTGAATTAGTGCATGTAATTACACCGGTGACGAATGACTAACACGCTCTTTGAGCTTCTGTGGCAGTAAGGCCAAGTTAGTAGTAGTGGTCAGGCGGCTGTGTTTGGAACAGGAGTGATCATGGGCACAGGTGTTGCTCAATGCACGTACACAACACTATTCAGTGCAGCAACATTGATAAGCACAGAGAAGCTCATATATTAAATAATGGTAAAATAAAATCAACAAGTAATGCAGTCATTCAGTCAAAAATACACAGAATTTGTAACATATGAATATCAGACTTCCAATAAAAACTGAAACAACCCAACCCCTGTCTGAAGGAGGCTTCCTTGTTTTAGTTTCTGCATCATGTTTAGATTGCTGGTTTGTGGACTGTGGTGGTGTGATGTGCCATGGTGTGGTGTGGGTGGGGGCTCTGATTACACTGGTCAACACCAAATTTATTTTCTAAGTTGTTTTTTTTTAGCTCATTTAGGACAATTTTGATGTGCTGAATCCAAAAATCACATTGGTTTTGCTCAATGGGGCCAACTTTTTGAACTATGGCCACATGTTTTTTATGTTTTTGTTTACATGTACAGGCATTTTCGCTTTAGATGATGCAAAATTCTTTTTTATTTCTTGAAATTCTCTGAATTTTGAACAATGATGACGTAACATTCAATTTACATGTATTTACCTTTATCAATGTCTACTGTTCAATTTACAGTACAACTGTACAACTGCTGTACAACTGCTTACAACTTAGCATAAAAACCTGACCTGATCGAGAGAAATGGATGCCATTTTCGGATTCAGCAACGCAAAATTGTCTTAAATCAGCTGAAAAAACAGACAACTTACAAAAAAATTATTTTTGTTATGTTACCAAAGGCGGAATGAGGGTGTCCTTTCCAGGTTGTGGTCCTGCAAACAATGTGGGCTACATAGACAATTGGAACTCATATTGGGGGAAAACCTGGTCTTATTAGACGAGACGGTGTCTCATTTATCTAACAATCTGGCATAATTTTTATCCAAATTTCCAAAGCCTTGACTACTCAGAGTTGGGACCAGGAAGCAGATTCGCAGTCTTACACGCCTCAGAGTCACACAGAGTCTTACACACATCTCTGCAGCTTCTCTCCATCTGTGACCCCTCAACGTAGTCCCTGTCTTCCCCATCAGAGAATCATTGTCTGCTCCCTCTAAAGTAAATAAAAATATAATGTACGTGTAAGCATTCCAAAGTGATTAAAAAAAAGTTGGTAAAACTCAAATTAAACATGAAACCTCTAAATTTAATGACTTGGCCTCTGCTCCTCCTCATAATTTAAAAATTAAGTGTAGTTTGTTAAATATTAGGTCTCTAACTCCCAAGTCTCTGCTAGTCCATGATCTGTTAATTGATCATCAGATTGATTTAATATCCCTTACAGAGACTTGGTTAGGGCAAGAGGATTATATTGGTTTAAATGAATCAACTCCCTCTGGTTACTTAAACTATCAAAATCCCAGAAGTTCTGGCCGTGGAGGAGGAGTAGCAACAATTTACCATTCTAAATTACTAGTTAATGTAAAGCAAAAAACATGTTATAATTCCTTTGAGGGCATGGTCCTCAGTATTGGGCATGCTAGTAATTTTAGGTTCATTTCATGGATCACCCTTTTGGGCAGGAAGGCGATGCCAAATGCAGGAGCTGTGAGTTTGCACATTTATTAAACAGAAAAACACACACAACGAAAATACACACTCACAGTTTAAGGTGGGCAAACGGGGAATGCCCGGAGACTCTACCAGACGGGGGCTCCATCCGGGAGTGAAGAGAAACATAGAATTAACGTTTGACTCAGAGCAGAGAGAGACGCAGGGAAAAACATCTTACAAAACCTGAAGACCACTATGAGGAGAAAGACTCGTAGCGGTCTTCAATAGGGGTAACCATATGAACAGCAGGTGTGGGCACATGAATGAGGAAATAATCAACTAAACTGGTAACAGCTGTCAAAGTCCACAAACAGGTCTGACAACAGGAAGTGAGCACAGACAGCTGTCACACAGAGAGAAATAATAACTAATGAAACCGAAACAAAGACCAGATAACTATAAATGAGCAGACTGCTAAATGAACAACAAAAGGAAACTAAAGTGAGGACGAAATAACAGATGACAAAATTAATACATGGCAACTCATAAATAAACAGAAACAAATAGCAACCCAGAGACAAAATACAGCAAAGCATGAAAATCCCCAAACTCAGATAACCACATTCAATACATAATAAACAGAGATGCACAATACGGAAAATAACTAACATAACTAAGAGACTGAGCACAGCCCCCACCTGTGCTCAGGAACATGACAGTTAAACCCAATTTTATTTGAGATAGTTTATCATCCTTCCTCAGCCTATTCAGAGTTTTTATCTGAATTTGTTGAATTCTTAGAAGTTTTACACTACCGTTCAAAAGTTTGGGGTCACCCAGACAATTATTTTGTGTTTTCCATGAAAAGTCACACTTATTTACCACCATGAGTTGTAAAATGAATAGAAAATATAGTCAAGACATTGACAAGGTTAGAATTAATGATTTGTATTTGAAATAATAATTTTTTCCTTCAAACTTTGCTTTCGTCAAAGAATCCTCCATTTGCAGCAATTACAGCATTGCAGACCTAACATAATTGCACAAGGGTTTTCTAATCATCCATTAGCCTTCTGACGCAATGAGCAAACACACTGTACCATTAGAACACTGGAGTGATAGTTGCTGGAAATGGGCCTCTATACACCTATCTAGATATTGCACCAAAAACCAGACATTTGCAGCTAGAATAGTCATTTACCACATTAGCAATGTATAGAGTGTATTTCTGATTAGTTTAAAGTTATCTTCATTGAAAAAAAGTGCTTTTCTTTCAAAAATAAGGAAATTTCTAAATGACCCCAAACTTTTGAACGGTAGTGTAGGTTCAGGTTCAGGTTACTTTATTTGTACCCGTAGGTAGATTTGTTTTGCAGTCTGGTGACATCCATATTTACAAGCCACAAATTACATTCAACATAGACACAAACACAGGCACACATGAAGCTAACTACAGCACACATGAAGCTAACTATAAACATGATAAAAATACTCAAGGCTCCATCAATCAGGGTATAAAGACAAAGAGATGAGAGAAAAACCAGAGGTAAGAGAGAAGGGTCATATTAAAAAGTTAAAAACTAGTCAAAGAGGTTAAAAACTCAAAGGTCTAAAACCCAATAAAATATTTAGAACCCAAATAACATCCTACAAAAATAAGTAAATATAAAATGTAGTTAATAAATAGATACCTAAATTATGTGCAATATATTGTTACAACTTGTTCAACTCTTTGACAGCAGCAGGAACAAAGCTGTTTTTGTAGCGCTGGGTTTTACTTTTTGGGACAGCAAACCTCCGTCTTGAGGGAAGAAGCTGAAAGTTGCAGTGCAAAGGGTGGGAGTCATCATTTAAAATGGAGGTAGCCATCCTCTGTACTTGTCTGGTGTACAGGGATGTCAGGCTCAGCTGTGACTCACCAAGCAAACGACTGGACCATCTAACTATCTGATCCAAGGATTTCCTCTGTTTCAGTTTTAGTGCTGAAATCAGAATAATTATAGTAGTGGACTTTAATATCCATGTAGATGTAGATAGTGATTACCTTAATATGGCATTTAATTCAATATTACACTCGATGGGGTTTTCTCAAAAAGTAGGAAATTCTACCCATTATCTCCACCACACGTTGGACCTTGTTCTGACATATGGCACAGAAATAGAAAAACTGGTAGTGTCTCCTCATAACCCTTTACTGTCAGACCATTGTCTGTTAATTTTTGACTTTAGTATTTCTGACTATTTGGCTCCTAAAGAAAAATATTACTACAGTAGATGCCTCTCAGATGATGCTGTTACCAAATTTAAGCAGATTGTTTCCTCAATGCTGTGTCGACACAACGGAGGCAGGCTATGGAGAGCTTGTTCCTTCTGTAATTGATAGCATGGTAGATAGTGTGACAGCTTCTTGTCACAGGACTGGGCACGGGTTCTACCGGGCTCACTTTCTCAATTTATTTATGTATTTATCCTATACTTTCTCCAAGCTTTGTGGTGTCTTTTTGTGTTTTGGTTCCTGATAATTTATCGTTCTATTATATGCTCCCTCCCATGGTTTAATAAGGACATTCTCCAGCTTATGAAAAAGAGAGATCTTGCTCTTAAAAGGTCTCTGGTCACTAAAACCAACGCTGATTATTTCACTTTCACTAGTCTAAGGAACAAAGTGGTGTCTGAGCTTCGGAAGGCTAAGACTAATTACTTCCTTAAACTAATTGAGGAGGCCAATGGGAGCAGTTCTAAACTCTGGCAACACATTAATAGATTAACAAATTCGAGTAAACAAAAGCATCCAAAAATAAGTAGTCTCAAGGTAGATGATAACCTCATCGATAGTAATGAGTCCATGGCCAATGTCTTTAACTGTTTTTTCACTGAATCCGTTCATAAACTGGCAAGTTATTTTAGACCACCTGAGTGGTTCCTTATCCTCTAAGGAACATGTTAATGTTCACAACAGTTTTCACATCAAAGTGATGCGAAGTGATGCAATCCAGTGATGCAGTTAAAGAGATTATTGGGAAAATGAATAACTCTATAGCAAAGGATGTTGATAACTTAAATGCTGCCTTAATTAAGAAACACCAGAATAGTCTGTTGGAGCCTATTACTCACTTAGTCAACTTGTCAATAAGAACAAATACCTTTCCAGAGAGTTGGAAGACAGCAGTAATCACCCCGGTCTATAAGTCGGGAGACAAGGACCTAGTAAGCAACTACAGGCCGATTGCCATATTGCCCATAGTTTCAAAAATTCTGGAGAAGATTGTTGCTGCTCAATTGATAGAAGATTTAGAGTCCAACCAATTACTTTATCCACAGCAATTTGGGTTTAGACCTAAGTATTCACAGAAATAGCTGTTATTTTATCGAGAAGGTCAAGGCTTTATTGGTTAAGGGGCATGTTGTGGGGACTGTGTTTCTGGATCTAAAAAAGGCCTTTGACACGGTAAACCACAATGTCCTACTGTCGAAGTTAAAAGACCTCAAGATATTCAACTGAGCCACTACAGTGGTTTAGGTCGTACCTGGAGGGGAGAGAACAATGTGTCAAGGTCAATGGGGAGAAATCTGGGTTGCTCACCAATAACATGGGAGTACCACAAGGATCTATACTAGGGCCATTGTTGTTCACAATATACATCAACGACTTGCCCGTTAGTTGCTCAGGTGCCAGCTGCCAAATGTATGCTGATGACACCGTAATCTATCTGTCTGCCAAAACGGCTAGCATGGCAGCTGAGCACCTGACCCAGGTTTTACAGAACATCTCTAAATGGCTTGTGTTGTCGCATTTAACCTTGAATGTTAAAAAAAACTGTTGCTATGTGTATCTCTATTAGAAACAGGCCCATGAATGATGTTTTTGATGTTAAAATCGGAAATGAGGTGCTTACTGAAGTGAATGAGGTCAAGTATCTAGGGATCTTTCTAGACAGGAACCTGCAATTCGACAAGCAGGTGCATTACATTTGTAAGAAGGTCAAACCCAATTTAAATTGCTTCCGTCTCATTAGAAGGGATTTGTCATTCAGAACTGCTCATACATATATGCATGCGATGATTCTTTCACATCTGTCATACTGTATCACATCTTGGTCACAAACATTTCAAATTACACTAAAACCCATAACTGTAATATATAAACAGGCTATAAAAATCTTGGACCGCAAACCAATGCGCTGGCATCACTGTGGTATTTTAGTCAAGCACAATCTTTTTACTTTTGAAAATTTTATTATCTTCTGTAATATCAGACTGGTTTTTAAATGTCTATACAATCTTGTTTCACCTCCTTTTTCTGGTTTGGTGGCTAGACGCTCGAGCTCTAGCAGAGCAAGCACATGAGCTTCCATCAACGGTGACTGCATTCAGGTTCAGGTTCAGGTTACTTTATTTGTACCCGTAGGTAGATTTGTTTTGCAGTCTGGTGACATCCATATTTACAAGCCACTAATTACATTCAACATAGACACAAACACAGGCACACATCTTACAAAATAGGTAAATATAAAATATGTACAATATAATTTTTATAGCTTGTTCAACTCTTTCACAGCAGCAGGGACAAAGCTGTTTTTGTAGCGCTGGGTTTTGCTTTTTGGGACAGCAAACCTCTGTCTGGAGGGAAGAAGCTGAAAGTTGCAGTGCAAAGGGTGGGAGTCATCATTAGGGCATTGTCATGCATGCATTGTCACTATGTCTAGAACTTCATTTGGTCAGTCTGCTTTCTTCATAAAAGGAGCAAACTTATGGAACTCTCTGCCAACTCACTTAAAATTGGAGACAAATGCCAACCTCTTCAACAGAGGCGTTAAAGATTGGCTAAAATCCCATCAGCAATGTGTACATATCTAGTCTGAATTATTATGTTTGTTGTGATCATGGATCTCTTGCTCTATTTACAATTTGTAATGTATTTGTAATTTTAATTAGCTTATAAATTTTGTATGTATAGGCTAACTTATGACCTATATAAGCCACCTATGGACTGGTGTTGAGAATTAGCACTTGTGCTATATACACCTATGCAAAACATCTGGTCTTTTCTTGTGATTGTACTAATGCAATTTGTTATGTCCATATTAAATAAAGAGTAAAAAAAAATATTGTTATTATGTTGTCTATTCATGTAGTTTGAGAATGTTTTTCCTTCCTCTGTGACAGGGCCATTATTTCTACTGTTCCCAGACACACCTTCGTCTCACAGCCTGTTTCCCCAGACTACCTCAGCTGTGAGAGATCTTGGAATTAGGTCTCTGCCCACTCCTGGCTACACCTGCTGCTCATCATTCCCCAATTACTGCTGTGTATTTAAACTCTGCGTTTTCTCTTTGTTGTGCAGTTAAATTGATTCTTTTCACATCATTATTCTGGTTCAGCCTCTGAAGTATTTTGTCTTCTCCTGAGCGCTCCTTGCTCAGAGGCTCCTCACTGTAAGTTATTCTTGTTTTGCATTTTTTATAGGTACTTTGGACTTTTATGTTGCTTGTGTTAATAAAAGTCTCTTCAACACACCCTATGTTTGGATCTGTCCTCTCTGCGCCTCAGAGTGGCGCATATGACAGAATTTAACTGCCAGTGTAAAAGATCCAGCGGGTGTGTTGGTGCCCTTTTTTCCCTTTTTCACTCACCTGACCAGTGGAGCTCATTATGAACACAGCAAGTGCACGGGGATACCCGATGCATCTGAGGTGGGATTGTTGCCGTGCGCTTATGGAGACTGACGGGCTAATCTCCACGGCACGCACATATTCTACCCTGCAAGACGCATTGTGGTACTTGGAACTCACAGAGGCAGCGGTTCGTCAGTGTCCTCAGCTGCGGAAGCATGCTGAGGGAAGACAGAGGATTTCTCTGGTGGTGGTGCTCCAACGCGAGAATGGTGGATTGGTAAGGAAATCCCCGGAGAAGCCTGGGTGCGCGTTGAAGGGGAGGCACTCCCGGGTCTCTGTTGCCACAAATCCTTGCCATTCTCCGGTGCTCATTCCTGTTCTTTCAGCTCCATGACTATGCTGCCATCCCGCGCTGGGTCACCGGAGGGAACCCCCCCCCCCCGACAACCACCTCTCCTACACTGAAGCAGAAGTCCTCCTCAGCGGTGCAGACCTCCTTCTTCTCTTCTCCAGCTGAATCTCTAGCTTTCCCTGGGCCTAGTGCCGCTGTCTCTTTGCTTAACTTTGGTGCCCTCATCAGCTGCCGAGAGGTCTTCCAGGGTTCCCCAGGCTATGCCCATTTCCGTGTCTTCTGGGACGGTTCCTCCACAATCCACTGGGTGGCATTGGTTCATCATAGACATGGAGAGGAATGACTGCCTGTCTACTGCAGCAGAGAACATCAAGATCCGGGAAGACAGGCAAGTGTCATTTCATTCTTTTCCAACATACGATGATATGCCTTGTCTAATTCCTGGGGCAGAGACTCAGGTTATGCAGTCCCCTGAATTCTGTCCTCCTGTTGCAATAATTTAATCATCATCTACCCTTTCCGTGTCTCCTCCTGAAATTCCTGAGCATCTGCCGGCCACCGAACTGTGCCACCAGACAATGGAGGAGCCTGTGGCTCTGGAAGACCCTACTCCAATGCCAGCAGAGAATGGTACCCCAGCTGCCATGCCAACAGAATCACCAGCATGGGCCACTTCACCTGAGGACACGAGGACTGCTACCACCATCATGCCTGCTGCGGGGGCCGCCATAGCAGAGTTAACACCTGAGCTGGACCTCCAGAGGGCCAAGCCCAAAGCAACATCTTTGCTGGAGGTTTCTTCCTGCTAAAAGGGAGCTCTTCCTCTCCACCGTCACCAAGTGCTTGCTTACAGGGGATCGCCTGATTGCTGGGGTCTTTCTGCAATTGTGGGGGTTTCCCCTACAGTTGAAAGTGCTATGAGATGGCTGTTGTTGTGAAATGGTGCTTATAAATAAAGCTGAATTGAACTGAATTGATATTGGCTCACAGGTCGCCAGCAGCGGTCGCGATCGTTTTCTCTCCTCCTCTGGATGGGGTGTGCGGTCTGGTTTTTCATGCTTGCCTGCTGTTATGTATGGCTATATAGACACCAGGCACGTTGCGGATGTGGGGACACACGCCTGTTGTGATGTCATCATGTCCCAACTATAGAGGGAGCTAACGGCGGGAGACTGGGTCTTTGGCGCCTTGCCTCCTAATAGAGCCGAGCCTGTACCATCCTATAGCTAACTTGGGGCTATCCACTGTAGCACGTCTTGACTGTACTCTGTAATAAAGTCCGAGTTCAGTACAGTTCTTGGCTCTGCAGTCCTGTTATTCCAGACACATCACTGTCGATGATGAGAAACTAGTATCTTCTAGAGGAAAATCAACTTCTCCTGAAGATGGAAGCGTGCCTGGTACCACAATCACCATTTCTTGCAACCCCAGATGACCTGCCCATTCCATGGCCCTGTTAGTTCAAGTTATTCTGCAGTTACGCAGAGGCTGCGAACCTAGGCAGACACGGAAAGTTAAGGATGCGAGCAATCCTGCTCTACAGCCTAGGTGGCGAGGGGCAGTGGATATTTAGGACAGGCGGACATATACAAAGACTGCATTGTGCTGCTAGCTGGACACTACCCGACACCGGACAGTGTGCTAGCAAAGAGGATTGGACTCCGTCAGCACTGACAGCAGGTGGGTGAACTGGCCCAGCAGTACATTGTGGACCTTCGCTGTATAGCGAGCCGAGCGCATGTAACTTTGGCTATTTGGAGGACGAAATGGAACAGGACCAGCTGGCAGAACACAACAATAACCGGCAGCTGCGGGCAGAGTTGATCAGAGTGCCAGGCAGCCTATTGTTGGCGAAGGTGGTGGAGTTGGCACTCCAGCTTGAGGTGGCTGACAAGCTGGAATCACAGCTAGGCGAGCTCCCGCGATGAGTCCCGTAGGTGCAAGCAGTTAACCCAGAAGAAGAGTCAGGCCTTGCCACGTCCTCCTCCTCGGACACCAGGGTGAGTGCCGTGAAACATTATCCATGCGGTAACTGTGGCTCCCTGAGCACACTCGGACAAGGGTAGAGTTACTCCATGCATAACACTGTTGAGGGAATGCAGCGAAGAGAGAGAGCATGAACTGAACTCACCTTTGATCCTCACCTGGCAAGAGTCTCAAGGAGCCACTGTGGAGCTGCAGGAGAGGGAGTTTGTGGAAAAAGGGGACTCCGGTGAACGACGACAACCCAGCACGCGTCCCATCACTGACGACAGCAACAGAGCACTGTGGCCACAGCCAACACCAGGAGAGGAGGAACAGAAGCCAAATTCATCCCGCATCCTTGCCTAGTATCAGACTCAGGGAGTCCCTGCAGCACGGCTGGATGTAGAGCTTGGGGCCCAGCAGGACCCAGGAAACAACAACAACCGAGGGTGCATCCTGCTACTGGTGTGAATGGCATATCGCCACAACAACAACTGACAGCAAAGACAACAGAGCAGCAGCGCAGGGTATGGCTCAACAAATCGCCGCTCACAGTGCTTGATTGGGTTCAGGCACCCTGATCCGAATGCCCAGACAACCTGCAGATGCTCCCATTGCCACCTATGCCTATCGCCGCACAGTTGGGGCCGGCCACTTTCCAGATGGCCGATGGTTCAAGATGGCACGCCAGCCGTCTGCAGAAGGTGAGAGCAGCAGATGCCCTAGATTGAACAACGCCAGAACCGATCCAGCCAGTGTGGGACCTGGACTGGGACTTCGTTGACGAGACAGCACACCCAGGCCTGCCACAGCTGGCACCTCCAGGGGCACGCCCACTGCAGGCTCGCCAGAAGCCTCCTGAACTCAAGCCACAACAGTGACTCTGTGTAAGTGTGTTTAGTAGAGCACGACTGGTTCATGGTGGCAGAATAATCCACCCAATCGTGCAGGGCCAACCGGTGGTCCACCCAGTGGCTCAGGTTCAGTACAAAAAAAAGGGAGGCTGTTATGATTGTAATGCCTCAAAATGATGTGCATGTTGTTCTGAGCTTTTCTGGGGTGCGGGGGGGGGCATGTTATGCTGGCCACATAGACACCAGGCATGTTGCAGTCGTGGGCATGCACACCCGTCGTGATGTCATCACATCCCGACTATAAGAGGGATCTAATGGCAGGAGACTGGGTCTGTGGCGCCTCGACTTCTAATAGAGCAGAGCCTGTACCACCCTATAGCTAGCATGGGGGTATCCACTGGAGCATGTGTCTTGACTGTACTCTGTAATAAAGTCCGAGTTCAGTACAGCTCCTGCCTCTGCAGTCCTATTATTCCAGACATATCACCTACCGCCACTGAGCATTTTGTCCTAGTTTGACGGGGGCCTCAACAAACACCTCACTCCATCCAGAGCTGTCCTCAAACCATAAACTGTCCGGCTGGTGGCCATTACATTTGAGTTTCATTTTTTTGTTTTGTCAAAACAAAACTGGTGGTTTTTTTTTTTTTAATTGTATCAAAAGGCTTCTGGGTCCAGATGGAAGCCCCTCACAGTCTGGATATGGTCCGGGGTCCATCTTTGTAATGGGGGTATGCAGAAGAACAACACTCATGGTAGTTACCTTAGTTACACAATACTGAGTGTCAAAAACGAGTGGCAGCTTAAGTTTGTATGCAATTAATACAAGATACAAGCTCATTAAAGTTTTTTTTAATTAAAATATGAACCTAACATGCACATATTTTTTTAAAGGTAAAGCCAAATTTATTGTCATTCAATCCATACAGCCAATCATGTACAGTAGAACAAAATTATGTTTCTCTTATCTACAATGTTAATCATATCTAGAATCAGAGGGGTCACTGCCATGCAAGGCGCCACCACAAATTTCCCTCCTCCATTCCATTATTGCTGAGCACCAAGCTGGATGGCAGGAAGTTCGGCTTTTATATGGTCTTAAGCATGACCCGGCCAGGATTTGAACCCAGGCCTCCTGGGTGTGGGGCAGATGCTCTACCAACTGAGCCACCACTCCGGTACAAACATACAGTACATGTACACACACATACGCACACACAAATGAATAATAATAATAATAATAATAATAATACTGCATCGGATTCATATAGCGCCCCCTATTAACACCCAAAGACACCCTACAGTGGATACCTCATCCACCCCAAAGAGAGACATCAACAGCGACAAGCCATCACTGCAGCCATAGCCGCCCCGGGGCAGACCGACAGAAACGCAGCTGCCAACCCACACCAACGGCCCCCCGACCACCACTGAGCATCCACAGACATGTAACTAAAATTTTTTATGAAATATATTACAACATGAGATTCCTACCACTGCCCCCCCCCCAAAAAAACCTAGTAAACTAGTAAAAAGAACCCCTTGTCTCCATACAGTCATGAGCCATGTATAGCTGCATTTATAGTTCCTACTCTCCCATTTTTAAAACTGCTTTCTCTTTTTTGCAGAACTTACATTCATCTCCAAACAAATGAGTACAAATTTCCTTTGAGGTAGGGTTGGTGTGAAATAAAGGAGGGGTAGACCGAGGCTGCAAGGCGGCAATCACACAAAACACATTTGGAGATCATTACGGAGCCAGTCATGCTGAGTGACTCCAACAGACTGAAACACTGCTTACAGTGTTTAAAGTGGATTTGATGAAAGCTTTCATTCAGTGCAGCTCATTAGTTTGAGCCTTGGACTGTACACATTTTGAGATTACTCACTGTGAGCCTGCACCGAGCTGTGCTGTCAATGCCAGAGAGTTTACTTATAATTTATTTCTACATACATCGCTCAATGGAAACACAAATCTAAAGCAGATCACCTAATATGTCCTGAAAACTGAGCACATGTCCACAACATCAACCTTCTGTTTGAGGGATAATGCAGCAGTTTGATTCTAAATTGGAGGAAGGAAACTGTGGTCTACTGTATGAGGAATGAGAAATTTATGATCTAAGATCTTTATGAATATTGCCATAAGACATCTCCCATAACAATATTACAGCCATGAATAGCATCTGGAATTATCAAGGTAATACCCTGTTAAGCTCCCTCTTCTACTGGATCACTCTTGATCTGGCCCTTCATCCAGGACCAGTTTGTCTTGGGAGACCCTACCAGGGGCAAGTTACCCCTGATAACATAGCTCCTTAGGTCATTAGGGCACACAATCCCTCCACCACGATAAGGTGGCGATCAATGGAGTGGCCCAGTTAAGATATTTTAAATCAGCCATCTGCCAGGACCATTAGTTGCCTCGTTAATGGATATGTCAAACTTCTCTTTTGTTGTCCACAAGCATAAAGAATGAAGGGTTACATGGATGTAAATTGAACACTGTGACTTGATGTAAACCACAGCAAACTTCATACAGAAACAAGTACAAGTATATATTAAATCTTTTCCATTTCCAAAATGATAGCCAAAGCAAGTTTTTGTTGTTTGTTTTTCCTTTGTACAAATTTTTGAGTCCTCTTGTGTAAGTGTTTTTGAGGTTTATACTACTAGATTTGAGCTGTTTAAATTATGGTGATAACAGTGTTGCATTCAATTCCCTATCTGGAAGGACAACAGTAGTGCAAGATTAATTTAAAAAAAGATCATGGACTGTTAGACATTTGTTCAACACACCTCATAAGGATGGATACTTGCTGGTGTACAGATTTGCTGGAAGACTACAAGTGAATTAATGTTGGTCTCCTACTGCCTGCACAGAGAGTAAATGAGTTTTTCTCCTGTTGCTATTAAGCCTTGAATAACATGAACTCAAATCCATTTACCAGAGCAAGCCATTTTTAACATCCACTCAACATGTTGGTCATACTTTCATGGAAAGCAAAGGCTTTCTAGAAATGCATTAAAGTCATTTGGAGAGGCAAGCTCTTAGTTCTCTGGGTTCATTCTGTACAGAAAATGTGGACAGAAACAAACACATTTAGACCCATTTTGTATTTTATCCATTAAAGTGAACATCTTTACAGTTTTGGACTATTATACTTGAATACAGAAAACTTTACAGTGGGCTTATGGCTGTGATTAAACTGCGTCTTGCCCATCAGGTCTGGCCCCAATCTGTAGCCATGGAGCGCTGCCCCTGGCTGTCTGGTGGCCCTGCCCGCCCCTTGCCCTTCCTCTGGGGACGGGTGCCTGGTTGTTTGGGGCTGGATGGCATCTGGGCATTCGTGCTCTGTGGGGCTGTATGTTAGCATGCAACAACATAGGAGTCCTACTGGCGTCACTAAAGTCACACAGATCAGGTAAGTTCACCTAAAACAGACTAAACACACAAACCCATATGTAGTATAATAAACATAGTTTGGTGTTAGAGTCCCTCAGTTGGAGGAAATTGTTACCCCCTTTCTCCAGACATCACTTCCGGCTGAATAAAACATGGGTGTGGAATGGAAAAATAATGGGTAGGTCACACAGGGCACTATCAAGTCAAGTCCATCACCACCCCTCTCCTGGACCCGCTGCAGTTTGCCTACCGAGCCAACAGGTCTGTAGACGATGCAGTCAACCTGGCCCTCCACTCCATCCTGCAGCACCTGGACTCCCCGGGAACCTACGCCAGGATCCTGTTTGTGGACTTCAGCTCCGCATTCAACACCATCCGCCCCGCTCTGCTCCGGGACAAGCTGTCCCTGCTCAACGTGCCTGACTCCCTCTGCAGGTGGATCATCGACTTCCTGACGGACCGGAGGCAGCATGTGCGGCTGGGAAAGACTGTCTCAGACTATACTAGCATCAGCACCAGATCACCCCAGGGCTGTGTACTTTCCCCCCTACTCTTCTCCCTTTACACCAACTCCTGCACCTCCAGCCACCAGTCTGTCAAGTTGATCAAGTTTGCGGACGACACCACCCTCATCGGGCTCATCTCCAACGGCGACGAGTCCGCCTACAGGAGAGAGGTGGCCCAGCTGGCGACCTGGTGCAGCAATAACAACCTGCAGCTGAACGCTCTGAAGACAGTGGAGATGATTGTAGACTTCAGGAAAGTCACTACTCCTCTGCCCCCCCTCACCCTCTCAGGCTCTCCCATCACCACTGCTGATTCCTTCCGCTTCCTAGGCACTACCATCACCAGGGACCTCAAATGGGAGCTGACCATCAGCTCACTCATCAAAAAAGCCCAGCAGAGGATGTTCTTCCTGCGGCAGCTGAGGAAGCTCAAGCTACCCACCAAGATGTTAGTGCAGTTCTACACAGCCATCATCGAGTCCATCCTCACCACCTCCATAACCGTGTGGTACGCAGGAGCCACTGCCAGGGACAGACTAAGGCTGCAGCGCGTCGTGCGCACTGCTGAGAAGGTGATCGGCTGCAAGCTCCCATCTCTCCAGGATCTGTACATCTCCAGGACCCGGAGGCGTGCTGGCCGGATCATAGCCGATCCCTCACACCCTGGTCACGTACTGTTTGCCCCCCTCCCCTCTGGTAGAAGACTTCGGTCCATCCAGACTAAAACCTCCCGTCACATGAACAGCTTCTTCCCCTCTGCCATCAGACTGCTGAACACTAAGTGACTCTCGTGCACCATGTACAGCAGCTCAACCAGACTCATGTCAATCATCACTGTTTTCTTCCTGCATTACCGACTGCACTATATAGTTCTCCACAGTATCTGCTGCTGGCTAATATATATTTTAACTGTTGACCAGTATCACTTAATCTTATCCTACACTTTATTACATGTATAGTTTATTTCTCTTATCTTATCATGTTTAATGTTGCAGCATTGTACCGAGACAAATTCCTAGTTTGTGTACTACATGAACAATGGCAATAAACCTGATTCTGATTCTGATTCTGATTCTATCTGTCATTGGGCCACAGTGGGACTCACCCACCCCATGGCTCATCGTCCACATGAGTGGGCAAAGCTGTCAACATAGCCTTGTGTCTCGTGTAGCTGAAAAAATATGAATCTCCTTTGTGTCACATTTGAACAGTTGACCTACTCTCTCTCTTCATAAGTTCACTCAAATAAATGAACAATGTGTATGCTTATCTTTTAAGTTCAATTCAATTCCATTTTATTTGTATAGTGCATAATCACAAGAAAAAGTTATCTCAAGGCACCAGACACATAAGGCATAAATCAGAAGCAATTCAGAGAAAACCCCAACAATCAATCAACCTCCTGTGAGCAAGCGTTAAGGTCATAATCAAAACTAAAAATGTAAATGAAAAAATGCTATTCAGTCTCTTATAATATGAAAAATATTATCAAAGGTAATAATAGATTATGACAGAATTTTTACAGCTTTGTTCATCATATCAGCCATTTAAAAATTGTAGTGCAATCCAGGTGCATAGCCGGGGGGGTGGGGGTTGATAAAATGAATGGCTGTACACGTACTCCTGACCCCCCGTGGAGTGATAAAAGTATATTCTGACAATATGTACTGTAAAAATTATAAAGAAATAAAATGTTTGAACTTCTCTCGGTTACTGGCGGATAGCAAACAACTGAAAGGTGCATACCGCCACCTACTGTACAAGAGTGTGTAACGTTATGTCATTTGAGCCCGATTCCTAAATTCTGACTTAATCCTGTGCTAACTAAAAAAAAAAGAGAAAAGACCCCTTCTCGTGATTCTTAGTGCCTCTCCATCTCCATCTGTTCCCAGAATCCCAGTTAAATCCCATTCCCTACTGCCCTTTCGAACTTCATTTTTCATTCTTTCATTTCCATACTTGTGACAATGTAATAAGATGTGCTCGACATTTTCTTTTACTCCACATTCTCTACATTTGTCACTTTCGCTTTTCCCCATGGTGAATAAAGTGCCATTTAAACCTGTATGATCCAGTCTGAGTTTTGCCATAATGTCTTCCCTCCTGTTTGTTGTTTTATAATTCTTTATTGCAATAGATTTTTGTATTTTGTAATACAATCTACCTTTATGATCTTCATCCCATGTTTTTTGCCATAGCTCAATTCCTTTTTTCTTGATTACTGCTTTCCCTTCACCTTTTCCAAGAGACAATGGTATAGTTATTTCTTTCCCAAGTGCACTTCTTGCTAATTTGTCTGCACAATTATTCCCTTTCAACCCTTCGTGTGCAGGAACCCAACAAAACTGAACTTCTCCACCACCCCTGTGTACCCTAAATAAACTGTGATATAGCTCAATCATCAAGTCTTCCCTTGTAGATTTTAGTGCCTGTATGGTTTCTAAAGCTGCAAGTGAATCTGTGCACACCACCACCCGGTCCGGTCTGACCTCCTCCACCCACTGCAAACCAATAATTATTGTCACCATCTCTGCTGTAAATACGGATTTATTGTTGGAGAGTCTTTTTGAGATGGTCACTTAAAACTCTGGAATGTATACTCCAACTCCAACAGAGCCCTCTTTGTTCTTTGAACCATCAGTATAGAGCTGTAAGTAGTTATAGTAATTGTCCATCCATCCATCCATCCATCTTCTACCGCTTTTCCGGAGGTCCGGGTCGCGGAGGCAGCAGTTCAAGCAGAGAAGCCCAGACTTCCCTCTCCCCAGCCACCTGCTCCAGCTCTTCAGAGGGGATACCAAGGCGTTCCCAGACTAGCTGGGAGACATAGTCTCTCCACCGAGTCCTGGGTCTGCCCCGGGGTCTCCTCCCAGTGGGACGTGCCTGAAACACCTCAAGTGGGAGGCGTCCAGGAGGCATCCTAATCAGATGCCCATACCACCTCAACTGACTCCTTTCAATGTGGAGGAGCAGCGGTTCTACTCTGAGCCTCTCCCGGATGACTGAGCTCCTCACCCTATCTCTGAGGGTGAGTCCAGCAATCCTACGGAGAAAGCTCATTTCAGCCGCTTGTATCCGCAATCTCGTTCTTTCGGTCATTACCCAAAGCTCGTGACCATAGGTGAGAGTAGGAACGTAGATTGACTGGTAAATCGACAGCTTTGCCTTAGAACTAAGCTCCCTCTTCACCACAACAGACCGGTACAACGTCCGCATCACTGCAGATGCTGCTCCAATCCGTCTGTCGATCTCTCGCTCCATTTTCCCCTCACTCGTGAACAAGACCCCAAGATACTTAAACTCCTCCACTTGGGGCAGGAGCCTGTCCCCAACCCGGAGAGGACAATCCACCTTTTTCCGGCTGAGGACCATGGACTCGGACTTGGAGGTGCTGGTTCTCATCCCAGCCGCTTCACACTCAGCGGCAAACCGTCCCAGCAAGAGCTGTAGGTCATTGCTGGATGAAGCCAACAGGACAACATCATCTGCAAACAACAGAGATGAGATCCTGTGGTCACCAAGCATGACACCCTCCATTCCCTGGCTGCGCCTAGAAATCCTGTCCATAAAAATTATGAACAGGACCGGTGACAAAGGGCAGCCCTGGCGGAGTCCAACTCTCACTGGGAATGACTCCGACCGAGTGTTGGCAATGCGAACTAAACTCTCACAACGGTCGTACAGAGACCGAATAGCTCGTAACAACAAGCCCGATACCCCATACTCCCGAAGCACCCCCCACAAAAATCCACGAGGGACGCGGTCAAATGCCTTCTCCAAGTCCACAAAACACATGTAAACTGGTTGGGCAAACTCCCACGAACCCTCAAGAATTCTCGAGAGGGTAAAGAGCTGGTCCGATGTGCCACGGCCAGGACGAAAACCACATTGCTCCTCCTGAATCCGAGGTTCGACCAACGGCCGGACTCTCCTCTCCAGTACCTTGGCATAGACCTTCCCAGGAAGGCTGAGGAGTGTGATCCCTCTAAAGTTGGAGCACACCCTCCGGTCCCCTTTTTTGAAGAGAGGAACCACCACCCCGGTTTGCCATGCCAAAGGCACTGCCCCCGACCTCCACGCAATGTTGCAGAGGCGTGTCAACCATGACAACCCAACAACATCCAGGGCCTTGAGGTACTCGGGGCGAATCTCGTCCACCCCCGGGGCCCGGCCACCAAGGAGATTTTTAACCACCTTGGCGACCTCAGCCCCTGTGATAGGCGAGTCATCCCCCTCGTCCCCAAACCCTGCTTCCTCTGTGGAAGGCGTATCAGTGGGATTGAGGAGATCCTCGAAGTATTCCTTCCACCGCCCGACGATATCCCCAGTTGAAGTCAACAGTGTCCCATCCGCACCATACACAGTGTGGACGGGGAGCTGCTTTCCCCTCCTGAGCCGCCGAACAGTTTGCCAGAATCTCTTTGAAGCCGACCGAAAGTCTTGTTCCATGGCCTCACCGAACTCCTCCCATACCCGGGTTTTTGCTTCAGCAACCACCCGAGCTGCACTCCGCTTGGCCTGCCGGTACACCTCAGCTGCTTCGGGAGTCCCACAAGCCAACCAAGCTTGATAGGACTCCTTCTTCAGCTTAATGGCCCCCCTCACCACTGGTGTCCACCACTTGGTTCGGGGGTTGCCACCACGAGATGCACCGACCACCTTGCGGCCGCAGCTCTGGGCTGCCGCTTCAACAACAGAGGTGGAGAACATGGCCCATTCAGACTCCATGTCTCCAGACTCCCTCGGAATGTGGTTGAAGTTCTTCCGGAGGTGGGAGTTGAAAACCTCCCGGACAGGGGCCTCAGCCAGACGCTCCCAGCACACCCTCACTATACGTTTGGGTCTACCAGGTCTGAATGGCTTCCTCCCCTGCCATCGGATCCAACTCACCACCAGGTGGTGATCAGTTGACAGCTCTGCACCTCTCTTTACTCGGGTGTCCAAGACATACGGTCGCAGGTCTGATGATACGATAACAAAATCGATCATCGACCTGCGGCCTAGGGTGTCCTGGTGCCAGGTGCACATATGGACACCCTTATGCTTGAACATGGTGTTCGTTATAGACAGACTGTGGTTAGCACAGAAGTCCAATAACTGAACACCACTCGGGTTCAGATCGGGCAGGCCGTTCCTCCCAATCACCCCCCTCCAGGTTTCACTGTCGTTGCCCACGTGCGCATTGAAGTCCCCCAGTAGGACAATGGAGTCTCCAGGAGGAGCACCCTCCAGCACCCCAGTCACAGACTCCAAAAAGGGTGGGTACTCTGAAACATCATTTGGTGCATAGGCACAAATGATGGTCAGGACCCGTTTCCCAACCCGAAGGCGCAGGGAAGCAACCCTTTCGTCCACCGGGGAAAACTCCAATATAGAGGCAGCAAGGTGGGGCGATACAAGAATACCTACCCCTGCTCGTCGCCTCTCGCCCGGGGCAACTCCAGAAAAGGCCAAGCTCCAGCCCCTCTCCAGGAGACTGGTTCCGGAACCGGAGCTGTGTGTTGAGGTGAGGCCAACTATATCTAGCCGGTATCGCTCAATCTCGTACACCAGCTCAGGCTCCTTCCCCACCAGAGAGGTGACATTCCACGTACCAAAAGCCAGTTTAGAAAGCTTGGGATCAGTCCGCCAAGGTCTCCGCCTTTGACTGCCACCTAATCCACATAGCACCGGACTTCCATGATCCCTCCTGCAGGTGGTGAACCTACTGGAGGGCGGACCCATGTAACTCCTTCGGGCTGAGCCCGGCCGGGTCCCATGGGTGGAAACCCGGCCACCAGACGCTAGCCTTCGAGCCCCTCCCCCAGGCCTGGCTCCAGGGTGGGGCCCCGGTAACCCCATACCGGGCGGGGTACACTGAATCCTTGATATACAATTTATCATGAGAGTCTGTTGGATCGTTCTTCGTCTGGCCCTTCACCCAGGACCAGTTTGTCTTGGGAGACCCTATCAGAGGCAAATTGCCCCGGACAACATAGCTCCTGGGATCACTGGGGCACGCAAACCCCCCCACCACGATAAGGTGACGATCCATGAGGGGGGTTATAGTAATTGTTCCTGAGGTAAATGCTTGTTTTAACACCAACTTCACTCATATGCCAATCCTTTTTCCTCATTAGCAGACTAATGTCTACTTCTTTTCCCAGAAACAGCCAAGGGAGAACATTACTCACTGGACTGGTGTTAGCTATATCAGTAGTGTCTAGTCTAGTCCAAACATTCTGGTTTTTCTTTCAATTGTCCACCCAAACCCATGTCCCTGGAAGTTAGAATATTCCCAGCAGTTTTGTAGTGTTGTTTGTGAAATATTCGCTTCCTCACTTCCTTTCAGCTTGACTCAATATGATGATGCAAGTTAATCTCTTCTCAAATCCATTGGCATTTCTCCTGCTTCTATTAAAACTGAATTGTTTGGTGTTGTTTTGATGGCTCCAATGCACAGGCGATGTGCTCTATGCTGCACTCTGTCTATTTTTTACAGAGTCGTCTTTGCTGCTGCTCCATAAATCATGCATCCATAGTCTATTGTCGATTTCATTAGTGCTCTGTAAATGTCAATTAATGCATGTTTATCTGCACCCCATTCGTGTCAAGCTACAGCTTTTATGAGATTAATGACTTTTTTGTACTTTGTCTCCAGATTTTCAGCATGAACTCCCCATGTGTATGCACTATCAAACCACAATCCTAGATATTTGAACTCTCTCACTTTCTCTGTTGGTTGATTATATAATGTTAATGGTTCTGTACCAGTTCTGCATTTTTTTGTGAAAATCATATAGCAGGTTTTACTGTTTGAAAATTTAAATCCCCACTCATGTGACCACTTTTTCACTTTCTCCATTGCTTTCCTTATGTTTTTGAACACAAATTTCTCATTTCTTCCCCTCGTCCATATGGCTCCATCATCGTCATATAGTGCTGCTTTGATGGATCCCTCTTGATCCTCAAACATGTCATTAATCATTATGCTGAATCATCATCATCATCATAGCAGTCTGTTGTGGGCGACAATGACTGTTTCATTTAGGTCTGATCAGATTCCTCCACACAGCTCTGTCCTTAGCCTTCCGCTGCCAGGAACTCCTGTCTATGTCCAACTTCTTCAAGTTTCTTTTTACAGTGTCTTTAAATCTGAGTCTTGGTCTACCCTGACTGCTTTGCCCTCGCATAACTGTGAGTAGAGTAACTGCCGAGGGAGACGCTGGTGGTCCATCCTCTCAACATGTCCGAGCCATCTCAGGTTCATCTGTATTATCTGTATCCTGTGCAGACCAGCTGTGTGGGATTGTGGAGTACATCTTCAGTCTGAGCCTGAAGCTGGGGAGGGTACCACAGCTGTGGAAAACATCTTGTGTGGTACCTGTACCAAAGACTTCCCACCCCAAAGATCTGAACAGCTACAGAACAGTGGCCCTGACGTCCCACATGATGAAGACCCTGGAGAGACTGTTCCTTGCTCACCTCCGCCCCCTGGTGGGACCAGCGATGGATCCACTCCAGTTTGCCTACCAGCATGGCATTGGGGTGGAGGATGCGGTGATCTTCCTCCTTCACTGTTCTCTGTCCCACCTGGAGAAGCCTGGGAATGCGGTGAGGATCATGTTCTTTGACTTCTCCAGTGCTTTCAACACCATCCAACCGATGATCCTGAAGGACAAGCTGCTGTGCGCAGGGGTGGACCAGCACTTGTCATCATGGATCCTGGACTACCTCACAAACCGGCCTCAGTTTGTGAGAACCCGGGACTGTGTGTCCGACACGATCATTGGTAGCAGGGGAGCCCCCCAGCGAACGGTTTTGGTTCCCTTCCTGTTCACCCTTTATACTGCGGACTTCTCACACAACACAACACACTGCCATCTACAGAAGTTCTCTGACGTCTCTACGATCGTTGACCTCATCTCCAGCTGAGTACAGAGGGCTTATCCAGGACTTTGTGGACTGGTGCCATCGGAACTGCCTCCAGATCAATGTGAGGAAAACTAAGGAGCTGGTGGTGGACTGCCGCAGGCAAGGACAACCCCTCACACCACCAGTAAATATACAGGGAACAGACATCGAGATGGTGACATCCTACAAGTACCTGGGTGTTCATCTGAAAAATAAACTAGACTGGTCACACAATACCAACGCACTCTACAAGAAGGGACAGCGCAGGCTGTTCCTACTGAGGAGACTCAGGTCTTTTGGTGTACAAGGGGCGCTGCTGAAGTCATTCTATGACATGGTGGTGGCATCAGCCATCACTTTTGGAGTGGTCTGCTGGGGCAGTGGCATTACAGCAGCCGATAGGAAGAGACTGAACAAACTGATCAAGAAAGCTAGCTCTGTCCTGGGGCAGCGCCTTGACCCAGTGGAGGAGATGGGAGAGAGAAGGATGGTGGCTAAACTGTCATCTCTGCTGGAGTCCGAGTTCCACCCTATGCAGGACATACAGAATGCACTGAGGAGCTCATTTAGCAGCAGACTACATCATCCTAGGTGCACAACCGAGAGGTTTCACAGGTCCTTCCTACCTACGGCTGTCAGACTGTACAACCTAAGCAGGGCTGCTCGCAGAGATAGCAAAAAGACGTGACAACCTAATAGTATTGAATGCAAAAGACGCAATAGACTTACACAATGGTCCCCTCCGGTATACAACTAGGAAAATACCGGTCGCTATGGAGGGTGAGAATATGTATGGGTACATAATCATACCATGTAGGATAACTAAGTAGACGGTTGTGCTGTTTCATTCCATCTAGCTACAATGCTCCGCACTGTGTGTGTTTATATATTTATATATTTATTCCATCTAGCAACAATGCTCCACGCTGTGTGTGTTTATATATTTAATCCATCTAGCTACAATGCTCCACACTGTGTGTGTGTTTATATATTTAGATATTTATTCCATCTAGCAACAATGCTCCACGCTGTGTGTTTATATATTTATTCCATCTAGCTACAATGCTCCGCACTGTGTTTATATATTTATATATTTATTCCATCTAGCAACAATGCTCCACACTGTGTTTATATATTTACATATTTATTCCATCTAGCTACAATGCTCCACACTGATTGTTTATATATTCATATATTTATTCCATCTAGCTACAATGCTTCGCACTGTGTGTGTTTATATATCTACATATTTACATATACATATCTAAATATGTATATATATATATGTATCTACATATACATATAACCGGAGTGGTGGCTCAGTTGGTAGAGCATCCGCCCCACACCCGGGAGGCAGGGGTTCAAATCCCGGCCGGGTCATGCCGAAGACCATATAAAAGTGGAACTTCCTGCCATCCAGCTTGGTGCTCAGCAATAATGGAATGGAGGAGGGAAATTTGTGGCGGCGCCTTACATGGCAGCGGCCCTCTGATTCTACACTTGGGGTGTGTGTGATTAACACAGTAGATAGGTAAAGCACAATCTCGTTCTACTGTACATGATTGGTTGTACAGCTGAATGACAATAAAGGGTGATTTAATTTAATTTAATTTTAATATTTATTCCATCTAGCTACAATGCTCCGCACTGTGTGTTTATATATTCATATATTTATTCCATCTAGCTACAATGCTCCACACTGTGTTTTTATATTTACATATTCATTCCATCTAGCTACAATACTCCCCACTGTGTGTTTATATACTAATATATTTATTCCATCTAGCTACAATGCATCCTCACTGTGTGTCTATATATATATATATTTATATTTATATGTACATATGTATACTCGCTGCTCTTGTTTTTCGCTTGCCTTCTGATTGTTGCTCTGAGTGTTGCTATCCCTGTGCTGTTGCAATCCTGGAATTTCCCCATTGTGGGACTAATAAAGGCTTATCTTATCTTATCTTATTAGCATGTCCTCCATTGATGGTAGACCAGCTCGTTTCAACACTTCTATGTTGGTTATCTTGTCTTTCCATGAGATGTTCATTATGGCTCGAAGGTGTCTCATCACGTAGTGTGGATTTTCTTCACCTGCACTCTGTAGACAGTCCAAGTTTCAGCACCGTACAATAGAGTAGCCAGTACTGTCGCTCTGTACACTTTGCATTTCACACGGATAGACACATGTCGATTGTTCCACAGTCTCTCCCTCAAGTTTCCAAACACAGCGCTTGCTCTTCCCATTCTGAGAGATAGTTGAATAAGATATGAGAGAGATATGCTGAATAAAACTGGGCTTATCACACTCCCCTGAGGAACACCATTTTCAATTTCAAAGTCACTAGAAACTTCTGATCCTACTTTAACCCTAATTGTCCTGTGTGTTAAAAAAAATCCATTATCCAGTTATACATCCTACCACCAATGCCTTTTTTTTTTTTGATTTTGTATACTTAATTGATCCCCAGAGGGGAAATTGAGGGCATCCACCTGGATGGATGAAGCAGCCACAGTATGGCACTCTCCATTTTTATTCACTTTGATAAGAAGTCCATCCCGCCACAGTGAGTGATAAGCCTTTTCAATATCCAGATAAACTATAACCATTACTTCGTTCATTCTGAGTCTTTTTCATTACTTACCCTAACTAGAGCATCCACTGTGGATCTTCCTCTTCTAAAACCATTCTGATAGTTGTTTATTAATCATCTTTGCTCTAGTACATATGAGAGTCTGTAAACTAACACCTTCTCCATCCATTTCCCTATGTGTGACGTTAATGCTATTGGCCTGTAGTTGCCTGGATGAGCTGGATCTTTCCCTGGCTCATTAAATGGTAAAATTACAGCCTTTTTCCAACCACTTGGGATAACCCCCTCCTTCCTTTACAATTTCAGCACCAGTTCCATTGATTGCATAGGCAACTGGCGGAACATAGCATAGCTTAACCCTTGCACTCTGGTCAATTTCCCTAAAAACGCCTAAAAATAATGTACCCAAAGTAAATCAAAAGCTGTTCTTCAACCCTTTGCAGCATCTTCATGGGGTTGGTCTCATTTAAAAGAAAACACTTTGAATTTTTTGGCAAAACAGTCATAATCTCTCTAAGTGCTCCTGCCACTGAGTAACAGTCATCTAAACATACTGCACTTGAAGAAAATAAAGCTTGCCTGGGTGTTTTTTTGGATACAAATGCTTGCAAATAATACACAGCTGTCAGATCCGGGCTGGAAAATGCAACAGAAATGTAGAACCAAGTGTTATCCAGCTGAGGTCAAAATTTTGTAACAATACCACAAAAAATGAATATATTACACAGCTTTTTTGTCAGGTTGTTCCCAGGCATTTTTGAACTGTGCCAAATTGTGCCAAATGGCACAGTTTAGAAAAACGTCTGTAACTTTTGAATGATTCAATATAGAAGCTTGATCTTGGGCTCTAATGAAAGGTGACACTCAGGGCTGTGTGAGTGTGTGTGTGGAGGGGCTTTTTTGTTCATTCATTCATTCATTCATTCATGAATGAATGAATTCATTCATTCATTCATGAATGAATGAATGAACAAACAAGCCCCACACACAAAGAAGCATGCCACGTAAAAAATGTGTGGCTTTTTTTTTTACAAGAAAAAATAACTTACAGTGCACTAAAAATTATACTAAAATATAAAAATAAACTCCCCCCCCTCCCCGCTACAGAGGACGGACATCGTCCATCGCCACATGACGGACAGCGGGGACGGTGCGCCGCGGTCTACTACGCACAGTTGTACTAAAATATCTGCAATATATCTGCGATCCGCTACAGAACAGTAGTGGGGGGGGGGCGTTCACGGTCCGGACGCGGCGCACGGACCGGTCCGTCATGTGGCGATGACGCACAGTTGTAATTTACCGATTGGTCAAAAGTCATTTTGATTACAATTTTCAGGGATAAAGAATAATTTAGCTTATAACACTTACCTGACCACAACAGCAGTGCTGCTGGCGAACTTCTCTTCCTCATTGTCAGACGAACATGACGCTGGTCCGCTTGTTACGACTCGTGGTTCTGGTCACGCGACCCGGTCAAACCATAATTCCATTATTGCGGTTTTGCGCTTCCATGATTGCGGTTTTGGCAAACGATTTTTCATAACAAATAAGAACAGTAGTGAGAAAAAAAGACTGGCAAACGCGTGTGTGTCACCCAGCGGCTTACACAAAACAGATTTGACGCACGCTTTCAATCGTTGAACTTCTCTGCTTCAATTGGCTCGCTGTATTCGCAGCCGTTGGTAGGCGGGTCCTTCTTGCTAGGTTTTCAGTCATTGGTTCTTCAAGGTTTCAGAAACCCAATTCAAGGCTCTTATTAGTCGAATGAGAGGTCAATCAAATCTAAACCAATCAAAGCACTCCTTTGGCTTTCTGTTCGCGGCTGTGTCTGTAGTGGAAGAACGGAAATGCAGCTTTTTTTTTTCAGTGCGCTCTGAGATGCACAGTGTGCGTCCTAGTGCACACGAGGGTGCGCTAGGACGCAGAGATGTGACCGCCCACGGTATCCCGGAGTGCAAGAGGTTAACTGATCAAATCCTGGAGCTGTGTATCCACTATCTTGCAAAGCATTCTTAAGCTCTGACATTGTAAGCTTGAGGTCTAACACAGTCATATCTTCTTTCACTTCCTTTTTTGAGTTTGCATTTTCTCTGAGTTTATGCTCCCTTTGCTGTCTATGACTCTCGCCAAGATGTTCTCCTCTATGCACTGCTGCAAATGCTCTACCTAGCACTTCTTCCTTTTCTTTGTCTGATACAGCCATCTTGTCCCCATCCACTAGAGCTGGGGTTTTAACTGAAACCCTTTTCCCACTCATTTTTTTAAACATACCCCGGCCATCACCTAGTTCTGTTTTCCTACCAAGGGTGGAACAAAATTCTCTCCATGTTGACCTTTTCCTGTTTTTAATAATCCTTCGAACTACTGCCCTTTTCTTTTTATAATCTATTAAGTTTTCACTATTCATATTCTTCCTCAGCTCTCTGAATGCCTTGTTTCACTCTTTTACTGCAATACTACATTCCTCATTCCACCAGGGTACAACCTTCTTCCTACCCTGTGTTGTTTTCTTAGGCACACTTGCTATTATAGCATTCAGAATATGATTGGTTACCTGACTTGAACACTCATCTATGCCACTTTCTGATGTTACCAAATGACATGATTATACACAGTATTGCCTAATTTTTTCCCAGTCTGCCTTGTCAAAACAACATCTTGTAAAACATCTTCCCTCTTGTATACATACTTCAGTTTTAATGACTGCAAGTATTGGGAAGTGATCACTTCCCATAGTTGTACTGTTCATAACCGTCCATTCACACGCTCTCACTAAAGAATCAGATACCAGAGTCAGGTCAATACATGATGATGTGCCCCTGTGCACATCCACCCTGGTAACCTTCACCACTGTTGAGACAAATTAACGATCTTTCATCTAACATCTCTTCCACACAATTTCCATTGTTATCTGTATGTATGCTTCCCTACAAGCTATTATGGGCATTAAAGTCTCCACACCATACTTCTTTTGTATGTCCTTCCTCTGCCATAACACTGAAAGTATCTGCTGTTAACTTCCTACATGGGTTGTAATAATTAATCAGCTTAATATTTCCTTGTCCTTTCGGCCTACATATTTCAATAATATTACACTCTACATCCTCAGGGGAGGGAATCACCCTATATGCCAGGCCGTCTTTAATGAAAATGGCACATCCTCCTCAATTTACACTGTTAATTCTATCCTGTCTGATTGAACTATATTCTGGATTGACAAAATCTAAGTGAGGTTGAAGCCATGTCCCCTGTACACACACTGCCTTTGGAACAACTTGTAGTTCGTAAAGATACTTCTTGAGTTCTTGGCCGTTTGCTGTAAGACTCCTCACATTCTACTGTAGTATGTGTAGTATCATATTCAGATATTAAGTTTCAACATGTGGCTCCCCCTTTTCAGCTGTCAAACCATGAATCTGGTTGGCTTTGATATCTTTCACTTCTAGGAATATTCTTGCTGCTTCCACAATGGTTTTGATTCTGTCACTTTTCTTCTTTAGCTGTGCTGCAACATTAATGGTATGGCAGATAAAAGCTACAAAGTTTGTCCTCTTAACTATCAATGTGTCATCATCAATTTTGCATTTGTGAACACAAAAATTCCTTGCAGCGGCATGATCTTGTGCCTGGGTGTGGGATTTGTTGATGGCTGTGCTTCCCTTTGAACTGAACTTCTTTGAGGAAGGCCTGTTGTGTTTCTAACCATTCCTGCCTCTCTAACTGTCTTTAGAGCTTCTACATACGAGATTTTCTTACTTATTCTGATTTCCTGGGCCTGTCTAGCTTCCCTTTGCACAACACATCCTCCATATGCAGCACTGTGGTCACCCCCGCAGTTGCAACACTTTACTTTGGTGTCCTTTTCACATTTACCATATTCGTGCTCCCCTCCATGTCTAGCACATCTTAACCCGTTAACTGCCCAGATAAAATGGACTGGTCGCACGCCCCCAGTGGCACAGCGCAGCAACTGCACGTGTCAGCTTATTGATGTCCCCCAGCTATACTGAGAAATTGTACTAATCTATATTGATCTGACAGTTTAGAAGGTGGCAGACATGCGCCGAAAGAATCATGGCTGACATGGAATATAGCAAAGAAGAAGAAATCCTCATTATCCTTCTTCCTTTTTCTGCTTTGAGCTCACACACCAATGTGGATGCTGCCATGTTTGGTCATCGCTGCTGCGATGATGACTAAAACTGCATGAAACGGGAAAAATAGCCACGTAATACAAACAAAATTCATGTGGGATAATCATAAGAGTTTGTAGATGTGGTACTTGGGTGTAAATTACGAAGTAAATGTGTTCAACCACGATGGACGAAAAACTGAGCTACCAGTACCAAGATGGCAGTGCCCACGGGCAGCATGGATTCCCACAGGAATAATGCACCCAACAGAAAAAATAGCCGCGTAATACAAACAAAATGCACATAGGGTAATCATAAGAGTTTGTAGATGTGGTACATGGTGTAAATGGCTGAGCGAACACACAAACATCGACTACAATGGATGAAAACGGACCGGTCACGTGGGCGGGCGAGCACCCCCCCCCCCCCCCCCGGCAACAGGTAAGAGAAATATATGTTGTTGTTTTTTAAAATGTTATTGATTTTCTGGTTCATATAAGATAAGATAAGATAAGATAAGCCTTTATTAGTCCCACAATGGGGAAATTCCAGGATTGCAACAGCACAGGGATAGCAACACTCAGAGCAACAATCAGAAAGCAAGAAAAAAACAAGAGCAGCGAGTATACATATGTACATATAAACATAAATATATAGACACACAGTGCGGAACATTGTAGCTAGATGGAATAAATATATAAATATATAAACACAGTGCAGAGCATTGTCGCTAGATGGAATAAATATATGAATATATAAACACACACACAGTGTGGAGCATTGTAGCGAGATGGAATAAATATGTGAATATATAAACACATACAGTGTGGAGTGTTGAAGCTAGATGGAATAAATATATGAATATATAAACACACAGTGCGGAGCATTGTAGCTAGATGGAATAAATATGTAAATATATAAACACAGTGCGGAGCATTGTAGCTAGATGGAATAAATATGTAAATATATAAACACACAGTGCGGAGCATTGTAGCTAGATGGAATAAATATGTAAATATATAAACACACAGTGCGAAGCATTGTAGCTAGATGGAATAAATATGTAAATATATAAACACACAGTGTGGAGCATTGTCGCTAGATGGAATAAATATATTCTATTTACCACCACCGTGTCATTCTATGACACGGTGGTGGCATCAGCCATCACTTTTGGAGTGGTCTGCTGGGGCAGTGGCATTACTGCAGCCGATAGGAAGAGACTGAACAAACTGATCAAGAAAGCTAGCTCTGTCCTGGGGCAGCGCCTTGATCCGGTGGAGGAGATAGGAGAGAGAAGGACGGTGGCTAAACTGTCATCTCTGCTGGAGTCCGAGTTCCACCCTATGCAGGACATACAGAATGCACTGAGGAGCTCATTTAGCAGCAGACTACATCATCCCAGGTGCACAACCAAGAGGTTTCGTAGGTCCTTCCTACCAACGGCTGTCAGACTGTACAACCTAAGCAGGGCTGCTCGCAGAGATGGTAAAAAGACGTAACAAACTAATAGTTTTTTGAATGCAAAAGATGCAATAGACTTACACAATGGTCCCCTACGGCATACAACTAGGAAAATACCGGTCACTATGGAGGGTGAGAATATGTATGGGCACATAATCATACCATATAGGATAACTAAGTAGACGGTTATGCTGTTTCATCCCATCTAGCAACAATGCTCTGCACTGTGTGTGTTTATATATTTACATATTTATTCTATCTAGCTACAATGCTCAGCACTGGGTGTGTTTATATTTATCTATCTATATATTTATTCCATCTAGCTACAATGCTCCGCACTGTGTTTTTATATATCTACATATTATTCCATCTAGCTACATTGCTCCGCACTGTGTGTGTTTATATACTTACATATTTATTCCACCTAGCTGCAATGCTCCGTACTGTGGGTGTTTATATATTTACATATTTATTCCATCTAGCTACAATGCTCTGCACTGTGTGTTTATATATTCATATATTTATTCCATCCAGCTACAATGCTCTGCACTGTGTGTCTGTGTGTGTGTGTATATATATATTTTATAGTAATATGTACATATGTATATTAGCTGCTCTTGCTTGCTTGTTCTTTTCTTGCCTTCTGATTGTTGCTCTGAGTGTTGCTATCCCTGTGCTGTTGCAATCCTGGAATTTCCCCGTTGTGGGACTAATAAAGGCTTATCTTATCTTATCTTATCTTATATAAATATATAAATACACACAGTGCGGAGCATTGTAGCTAGATGGAATGAAACAGCATAACCGTCTACTTAGTTTTCCTACATGGTATGATTATGCACCTATACATATTGTCACCCTATATAGCTATCGGTCTTTTCCTAGTTGTATACCGGAGGGGACCATTGTGTAAGTCTATTGCGTCTTTTGCATTCAGTACTATTAGGTTGTCACCTCTTTTTGCTATCTCTGCGAGCAGCCCTGCTCATATACTTTATAGACTCATATACTTTGAAGACTAGATAAAAACATACCCCTGTAGACAAATCAGCGTCAAAAAACCGGACCATTCTTTATGTAAATGTGTCCAAAGTCCACTTTTGACTGAGTTAATGTCATTTATATAGCTGCCGTGACATTATGCAAATTAGATACGTAAATTTATCCCTATCTGAAACTTTGGATCATATTCTACATCTTATCTTTCTAATTGGCAATAAGCCATTATCTCTTGTAACTTTCAAGTTATAGCCTTGGAAATCTGAACTATTTTATTGAGAAAATTTTTTTTTACCACTCTTGACCATTAGGGGGGCCTTGAGTTGCCTTGCATTGCCCCAGGTGCCACATGGCACCTAGGGCAGTTAAAGGGTAACTTTCCCTTACGTTGCTGAGCAATGTGACCCATCCTTTGACATTTGTAGCACCTGAGTGGCTTTGGGACGTATTCTCTGACACTGTAATACAGGTATCCTATTTGGACTGATTTAGGGAGTGTTTCCTCAAACTGAATCATTACAGACGGTGTATCCTGCAGTGAGCCTTCTCTTTTACTCTTTAGCCTTTTCACATCTCACCTTTCCTCCTTGGATCTCGTTTTTCACTTCTTCCATAGGCATGCTCAAATGGACACCTGATATAACTCCCTTCAAGTTTGCTGTTGAGATATGTGGTTTGTTATGAAATACGGTCCGGGGTAAGACTGGGGTGGGGGTGGGTGGGTGGCTTCAGAATGGTGGTGGTGGTTGGGGTTCAGCCTTCCCTTCACAAATTCCTCGTTACACCACTGCAATCCCTGAGTGTGTCCTTATTTGTCCCTGTGTCTGAAACAAGTTATGTGCTCCTACACCTTTGACTTTAGACATGGTTTTTGATTGACATAAGTGTAATGCCAGAAAATTGCACCCAGTGGCACCACTTCTAAGAGAAACCTCTACTGCGAACTTAAAGCATGCCCACACTTGATTGTTACTTGGATGATGAAGACACAAAACATGGGGAAAGGCAATGCACTGTCTGAAACTATAAAAAGTGGGGGAAGGGGCAGAAGCTGCAAAGTGAGGTGCAAATGCATGCTTTAGATCATTGTCACCATCTTTGTTTGGAAATCCTGCATTTTGCTGTTGTTATTTATGCCTGTGTTGTTAACCTGACAACTGCCCTTAAAAGCTGCTCTCTGGAAAATTATCTATACTCCAATGTCAACATGTAGCTGATGCTCTTATATAGATGTAAAAAACATATTAAAGCTACTGTATATTTCATCTTCCGCTTGTGTTTCTTTTGATGGCTTGCTGCCCACGTCCGAAAGCATTCATGTGCATGGAGGGAAGCAGTCATTCACCACCCTGGCCCGGGGCCTTTACAGATGGGAAATGGAGTAGGCTTCTGTCTGACTCAGCTCAGGTTTGCACACTGAGCTGTCAAAGCCCATCATCTTCATACACTCCTGCAATCAATACCTTACAGCCTCCTGACACAGTGTGTTAGTGCAACACACTCCTGTTTCTTTCTTAAGTGGAAAAATGTCACAAATGAAGAAAGGACAGGAAAGCAAAGAGGAAATATTTATGTTTTTAGTGACAGTGCACATATTTCTTGGCATGAATGAGGCAAACTGAATCTGACTGTTCTGTGACAGTGAAGTATTGAGGTTATTTCAGAAGTTGTTTCAGAAATTCCCACTGGCTGGGCTTCTTTAATCCCTCTTATCTGTGGCGCCATAGGGACATTTATTTTCTCTCATCAGCAAAAACTGCAAGTGGGGATAGTTTGCAAATATTACAAGTTGTTGCAGCAATTCTTGCACAAAGACCATGATTCATTACTCAGATTGTGTATGTGTGAGGCTTTCCAAAAAAAGTTTTGAAATAAAGCCTAGCTTAAGAAAACTGCCTGATACTGCCTGTGTAAGACCACAATTATAGAAGAGTGGGGGAAAAATCAGCCTTTCCTTATTGCCCTTCCTTTAATGCCCTAACCCATCAATTTAACTATTGTTTCTATTTTATAGTATAAAAAGAAGAGGGAAAAAACAACCAAAGCCAAGTGGATGTTGCAGTGAATGATTTATAAGTTGATGAAATGGAAAAAGGAATGAAGGAAATAGTTTATTTTAAGCTCTTGATTATACAGTAACTCAAAGGTGACTGTGTGGAGGAAGGGATATGCGCTCCATGGCATGTCAGGGGTCACCAGTGTGGAGAAAGGGAATAGACACATGCAACGCTGGTGCTCTCCCTCCAGGTAGTCTCCGGGGTGGTGCTCCTCTCGCTCTCCATGGCATCTCAGGGTCACCAGTGTGGAGAAAGGGATAGGCGAGGCAGCGAGCTGAATGACACAAGGCTTTATTCTTTCTCCAACATAACAGCAAACAGCGAAACTGTGCTTCTAAACTCTGCTGAGCTACTGTGCCTCTGAGATCTGTACATTCTGCTTTTATAGCTTTATTCCCATGCATGGAGACCCAGACCTTCTGACCATCATACATTGTTGGTTACAAAGGAATGCGTGGCACATTAACATAACATACGCGGACTCCGCTCAAACACACCTCCTCTCTCCGGCATTTACTCCTCTCCCTGGGGAGCGCATAGTCCTTGCTGTCCCGTTTGATACCCCACGGTGACATCTCCTCCTTCGGTCCATTGTTCTTCCCTTCCCCCTGCATTCTGGGTGTGAGGAGACCCCCACACAATGCCCCCACAACTGCACTTTAACTTTCTGCACTCTAACCAAACCGCAAAACTGTGATGTACCATAGCAGCAATGCTATACTGTTGGCTTTAATTGCATCACTTTTTAGACTGTGGTATTGTCTACAGAGCATGACAGTGTCTTACAGCATCATGATTTAGACTGTCCAGTCTTACATGGGCATGTCATTATAGGGTCCTTCAATACAAAATATTGATAGCTATTGGCCAGAGTGCACATTCATACTTGAAGTAAGTTTAACCTTTTCAGATTATATTCGAGAGTACATATGGAAACTTTATTTTCATCAGACTAATACATTTAAGTGAATAAACTCCCAAACTGGTGACCGTGAAGTCAGAAATGTCCAAGTAAAAAAAAGGTGAAATTTTACATACAAAAAAGTTGCGAATTTATGAGAAAAAATTGCAAATTTACCATCCATCCGTCCATTCATTTTCTACCGCTTTTCCGGAGGTCCAGGTTGCGGAGGCAGCAGCTCAAGCAGAGTAGCCCAGACTTCCCTCTCCCCAGCCAACTGCTCCAGCACTTCAGAGAGGATACCATGACGTTCCCAGGCCAGTTGGTAGACATAGCCTCTCCAGCGTGTCCTGGGTCTGCCCCGGGGTCTCCTTCCAGAGGGACGTGCCCGAAACACCTCAAGTGGGAGGCGTCCAGGAGGCATCCTGATCAGATGCCCATACCACCAGAATTCATGGTTCCATTTACCACAGCAAGTCTTCCAGGTCCAGGAGGCATCCTAGCTCAAGAAGGTTCATTTTGTCTTCTTTTAATTATTTACCTTTTGTTCTTATTAAAGACAAATCTTTTTATTTTTGTCTTTAATAAGAACAAAAGGTAAACAGGAGGCATCCTGACCAAATGCCCAAACCACCTCAACTGACTCCTTTTGATGTGGAGGAGCACCGGTTCTATTCTGAGCCTCTCCCGGATGACTGAGCTCCTCACTGTATCTATAAGGGTGAGTCCAGAAATCCTACAGAGAAAGTTCATTTCAGCTGCTTGTATCCACGATTTCATTATTTTGGTCATTACCCAAAGTTCATGAGCACAGGTGAGGGTAGGAGCTCAGCTCCCTCTTTACCACAGCAGACCAGTACAATGTCTGCATCACTGCAGATGCTGCTCCGATCCGTCTGTCAATCTCCCGCTCCATTCTCCCCTCACTTGTGAATTAGATCCCAAGATATTTAAACTCCCCCACTTGAGGCAGGAGCTAGTCCTCATCCTGGAGAGGATAATCCACCCTTTTCTGGCTGAGGACCATGGACTCGGACTTGGAGGTGTTGATTTTCATCCCAGCCGTTTCACACTCAGTAGCAAGCTGTCCCAGCAAGACCTGTAGGTCATTGCTCGATGAAACCAAAAGGACATCATCTGCAAACAGCAGAGATGAGATCCTGTGGTCACCAAACATGACACCCTTTGTTCCTTGGCTGCGCCTAGATATCCTGTCCATAAAAATTATGAACAGGATCGGTGACAAAGGGCAGCCCTGGCGGAGTCCAACTCTCACTGGAAACGACTTCGACTGGGTGTTGACAATACAAACCAAACTCTTGCAACAGTCGTATAGAGACCGGATAGCTCATAGCAACAAGCTCAATAACCTATACTCCCACAGCACCCCCCACAAGAGACCATGAGGGATGTGGTCGAATTCTTTCTCCAAGTCCACAAAACACATGTGGACTGGCTGGGCAAACTTCCACGAACCCTCGAGGATTCTCGAGAAGGTAAAGAGTTGGTCCGATGTGCCTCGACCAGGATGAAAACCACACTGCTCCTCCTGAATCTGAGGTTTGACCAATGGTTGGACTCTCCTCTCCAGTACCTTGGCATAGACCTTCCCAGGGAGGCTGAGAAGCCCCTAAAGTTGGAACACAACTTCCACTCCCCCTTCTTAAAAAGAGGAACCACCACCCTAGTTTGCCATGCCAAAGGGACTGTCCCCGACCTCCACACAATGTTGCAGAGGCGTGTCAACCATGACAGCCCTACAACATCCAGGGCCTTGAGGTACTCAGGACCAATCTTGTCCACCCCGGGGTTCGGCCACCAAAGAGTTTTTTAACCACTTCGGCGACCTCAGCCCCTGTGATGGGCAAGTCACCCCCTTTATCCTCAAGCCCTGCTTCCTCTGTGGAGGGCGTGTCAGTGGGATTGAAGAGATCCTCAACGTATTCCATCTACTGCCTGATGATGTCCCCAGTCGAAGTCAGCAGCACCCCATCTGCACCATACACAGTGTGAACATGGAGTTGCTTCCCCCTCCTGAGTCACCGGACAGTTTGCCAGAATCTCTTCAAGGCTGACCAAAAGTCTTATTGCATGGCTTCACCAAACTCCTCCCACACCCAAGTTTTTGCTTTAGCAATCACCCGAGCTGTACTACGCTTGGCCTGTCAGCACACTTCAACTGCTTTGGGAATCCCACAGGCCAACCAAGCTCGATAGGATTCCTTCTTCAGCTGGATGACCCCCCTCACCACTGGTGTCCACCACTTGGTTCTGGGATTGCCACTGCAAGATGCACCAATGACCTTGTGGCCACAGCTCTGGGCAGCTGCTTTAACAATGAAGGTGGAGAACATGGCCCATGTCTCCAGACTCCCTTGGAATGTGGTTGAAGTTCTCCTGGAGGTGGAATTTAACAACCTCTCAGACAGGGGCCTCAGCCAGACATTCCTAGCATACCCTCGCTATATGTTTAGGTCTACCGGGTCTGCATGGCATCCACCTCCACCATCGGATCCGACTCACCACCCAGTGGTGATCAGTTCACAGCTCTGCACCTCTCTTTACCTGAGTGTCCAAGACATACGGTTGCAGGTCTGATGACACGATAACAAAACTGATCATCGACCTGTGACCAAGGATGTCCTGGTGCTAGGTGCACACATAGGCATCCTTATACTTGAACATGGTGTTCATTATGGACAAACTGTGGTTGGCACAGGAGTCTAATAACTGAAACCATTTGGGTTCAGATCAGGCAGGCCGTTCCTCCCAGTCACACTCCTCCAGGTTTCACTGTCATTGCACACGTGCGCATTGAAGTCCCCCAGTAGGACAAAGTGTCTCAAATTTATCAGAAAACCACACAGATTTTTGAGAAGCTTAAAATATGCAAAAAATAAATCACTAATTTTTAGAGAAAATAACTTGCATTCATGTCAAAAAGTTTTGAATTTATATGAAAAAAGTTGCAAATTTACTTGGAAAAATGTTTTACATCCATTCATCCATCCATCTTCTGCCACTTTTCCGGAGGTCTGGGTCGTGGAGGCAGCGGTTCAAGCAGAGAAACCCAGACTTCCCTCTCCCCTGCCACCTGCTCCAGCAATTTAGGGAGGATACCAAGGCGTTCCCAGACGACCAGCTGGGAGACAGTCTCTCCAGTGAGTCCTGGGTCTGCCCAGGGGTCTCCTCCCAGAGGGACGTGCCTGAAACACCTCAAGTGGGAGGCGTCCAGGAGGCATCCTGATCAGATGCCCATACCACCAGAATTCATGGTTCCATTTACCACAGCAAGTCTTCCAGGTCCTGAAGCAGCAAAACAGCCCCGGACCATTACAATACCACCACCATATTTTACTGTTGGTACGATGCTTCTTTTCTGAAATGCTGTGTAACTTTTACACCGGATGTAATGGGACACACACCTTCCAGAAAGTTAAACTTTTGTCTCGTCAGTCCACAGAGTATTTTCCACAAAAGTCTCGGGGACCAGCAAGATGTTTTCTGGCAAAACTGAGATGAGCCTTTATGTTCTTTTTGCTCAGCAGTGGTTTTCAACTTGGAACTCTGCCATGCAAGCCATTTTTGCCCAGTCTCTTTCTTATGGTGGAGTCATAAACACTGACCTTAACTGAGGCAAGTGAGGCCTGAAGTTCTTTGGATGTTGTTGTGGGGTCTTTTGAGACCTCTTGGATGAGTCTTCGCTGCGCTCTTGGGGTAATTCTGGTCGGCCAGCCACTCCTGGGAAGGTTCACCACTGTTCCATGTTTTTGCCATTAGTGAATAATGGCTCTCACTGTGGTTCACTGGAGTCACAAAGCTTTAAAAATGGCTTTATAACCTTTTCTAGACTAACAGATCTCAGTTACTTTGTTCATTTGTTCCTGAATTTCTTTGGATCGCAGCATAATGTCTAGCTTTTGAGGAACTTTTGGTCTACTTCAGTTTGTCAGACAGGTCTTATTTAAGTGATTTCTTTATTGAGAACAGGTGTGGGATTAATCAGGTCTGGGTATTGCTAGAGAAATTGAACTCAGTTTTCCAAAGGCATGGTAAACCACAGTTAATTTATGTTTTAACATGGGGGGCAATCACTTTTTCACACAGGGCCATGTAGGTTTGGATTTTTTTTACCATTAATAATAAACACCTTAATTTAAAAACTGCATTTTTTATTCACTTGTGTTAACTTTGTCTAATATTTAAATTTGTTTGATGATCTGAAACATTTAAGTGTGACATACAAAAAATGAGAAATCAGGAAAGGGGCAAACACTTTTTCACACCACTGTACATATATTTCCTGCTGTGAAAAATGGCCGTGGGTCTTTTTCACCATTAACTCAAGGTCCATAGTTGAAGCAACCAGCAAAAATGTAATACTGATGACACTGCGAAATTGTGCTAAACAAAGACTCAAACCTGCAACCTTCAGCACCAAAGTCCAACATTCTACTCATGCACCACAATGGCATGCTATGTGAAGGCACTAAATTAGAAGGTGTTGACATTTAATTCATTAGATTTGGAGAGATTACATAGAACGAGAAGAAAAGACAAGTGTTATATTGGGATATTGGGAAAGGTAGATGAGCTAGCGGCTATCTCCCGCTACGATAGCATATACCGGGAGTGCTGCCTTTTGTTATTTACTGAGACATGGCTAACTGAACTAGCAGCAGATGCTAACATTGAACTGGAGGGTTTCCACGCGATACAGGCAGACCGAACACCAGACAGTGGCAAAGAAAGGGGTGGTGGAGTGATAATGTATGTTAACAACAACTGGTGCAGACCAGGACATATCACTGTTAAACAACAATACTGCAGCAAAGACATTGAGTTGCTTGCTGTTAGTATGCGGCCTACCTATCTCCCGAGGGAATACTCACACGTGATCTGCATTGTTATTTATGCAAATCCGATGGCGAACGCTGGGACAGCGCGTGACGTCATCCACTCAGTAACTGGCAGGCTGCAGACAGAACACCCAGATGCTCTTCTCCTCATCTCAGGTGATTTCAACCGTGTTTCACTGTCTCCCATTCTACCCACGTTTACCCAGTATGTCACATGCCACACTTGAGACAATAAAACACTGGACTTATTCTACGCAAACACTAAGGAGGCGTACACCTCATCACCACTCCCCCCACTCGGGAGATCGGATCACAACTTGGTTCATCTCCGGCTGGTGTACAAACCCCTAGTGCATGACCTCCAGTCATGCGCACAGTGAAGTTATGGTCTGAGGAGGCAATGGACACTCTAAAGGACTGTTTTGAAACCACCGCCTGGGAGCAGCTCTGCGATCCACATGGTGAGGACATCGATGGCCTCACTCACACCATCACAGACTACATCAGCTTCTGTGTGGACAACACCATTCCCACCAAGACCATACGGTGTTGCTCAAACAACAAACCCTGGATCAACCCTGAGATAAAAACACTTCTGAGAGAAAAGAAGAGGATCTTCAGGTCAGGGAACAGGGAGATGCTGAAGTCCGTACAGAGGGAGCTGAGGAGAAAGATCAGAGAAGGCAAGGACAGCTTCAGGAAGAAGATGGAGGACAAGCTGCAACAGAGCGACATCGGTGGGGTCTGGAGAAACCTTAAAACCATCTCTGGGCTCCAGAATACCTCCCCCCAGGCCACGGGGGCCAGGGAGTGGGCGAACAATCTGAATCTGTTTTTCAATAGGTTTGACCAACCGCCCTCCCCCCTGACTGCACAACAACCACTGCTGCCTCTAAAGAAATCAAGTCCTGCTGCCCACTCCCCACTCCACCAACACCCCCCCACTCCCAACACACAGCCCCCCAACCTGACCCTCACTAAGACCCAGGTGAGGACGGAGCTGAGAAAGATCAAGGCGAGGAAGGCGTCGGGACCGGACGGCATCAGCGCAAAGCTCCTCAAGTCCTGTGCAGACCAGCTGTGTGGGATTGTGGAGTACATCTTCAATCTGAGCCTGAAGCTGGGGAGGGTACCACAGTTGTGGAAAACATCTTGTGTGGTACCTGTACCAAAGACTTCCCATCCCAAAGATCTGAACAGCTACAGAACAGTGGCCCTGACGTTCCACATGATGAAGACCCTAGAGAGACTGCTCCTTGCCCACCTCCGCCCCCTGGTGGGACCAGCGATGGATCCACTCCAGTTCACCTACCAGCATGGCATTGGGGTGGAGGATGCGGTGATCTTCCTCCTTCACCGATCTCTGTCCCACCTGGAGAAGCCCGGGAATGCGGTGAGGATCATGTTCTTTGACTTCTCCAGTGCTTTCAACACCATCCAACCGATGATCCTGAAGGACAAGCTGCTGTGCGCAGGGGTGGACCAGCACCTGTCATCATGGATCCTGGACTACCTCACAAACCGGCCACAGTTTGTGAGAACCCGGGACTGTGTGCCCGACACGATCATCGGTAGCACGGGGGCCCCCCAGGGAACGGTTTTGGCTCCCTTCCTGTTCACCCTTTATACTGCGGACTTCTCACACAACACAACACACTGCCATCTACAGAAGTTCTCTGACAACTCTGCGATCGTTGGCCTCATCTCCAACGGAGATGAAGCTGAGTACAGAGGGCTTATCCAGGACTTTGTGGACTGGTGCCATCAAAACTGCCTCCAGATCAACGCGAGGAAAACTAAGGAGCTGGTGGTGGACTGCCGCAGGCAAGGACAACCCCTCACAGCATCAGTAAATATACAGGGAACAGACATCGAGATGGTGACATCCTACAAGTACCTGGGTGTTCATTTGAACAATAAACTAGACTGGTCACACAATACTGACGCACTCTACAAGAAGGGACAGCACAGGCTGTTCCTACTGAGGAGACTCAGGTCTTTCGGTATACAAGGGGCGCTGCTGAAGTCATTCTATGACACGGTGGTGGCATCAGCCATCACTTTTGGAGTGGTCTGCTGGGGCAGTGGCATTACAACAGCCGATAGGAAGAGACTGAACAAACTGTTCAAGAAAGCTAGCTCTGTCCTGGGGCAGCGCCTTGACCCAGTGGAGGAGATGGGAGAGAGAAGGATGGTGGCTAAACTGTCATCTCTGCTGGAGTCCGAGTTCCACCCTATGCAGGACATACTGAATGCACTGAGGAGCTCATTTAGCAGCAGACTACATCATCCTAGGTGCACAACTGAGAGGTTTCGCAGGTCCTTCCTACCTACGGCTGTCAGACTGTACAACCTAAGCAGGGCTGCTCGCAGAGATAGCAAAAAGGCGTGACAACCTAATAGTATTGAATACAAAAGACGCAATAGACTTACACAATGGTCCCGTCCGGTATACAACTAGGAAAATACCGGTCGCTATGGAGGGTGAGAATATGTATGGGTACATAATCATACCATGTAGGATAACTTAGTAGACGGTTGTGCTGTTTCATTCCATCTAGCTACAATGCTCCGCACTGTGTGTTTATATATTTATTCTATCTAGTGACAATGCTCCACACTGTGTGTGTTTATATATTTACATATTTAGTCCATCTAGCTACAATGCTCCACACTGTGTGTTTATATATCTACATATTTATTCCATCTAGCTACAATGCTCTGCACTGTTTATATATTCATATATTTATTCCATCTAGCTACAATGCTCCGCACTGTGTGTGTTTATATATTTACATATTTATTCCATCTAGCTACAATGCTCCACACTGTGTGTGTTTATATACTCATACATTTATTCCATCTCGCTACAATGCTCCACACTGTGTGTTTATATATTTACATATTTATTCCATCTAGCTACAATACTCCGCACTGTGTTTATATATTCATATATTTATTCCATCTAGCTACAATGCTCCGCACTGTGTCTATATATTTATATTTATATGTACATATGTATACTCGCTGCTCTTGTTTTTCTCTTGCCTTCTGATTGTTGCTCTGAGTGTTGCTATCCCTGTGCTGTTGCAATCCTGGAATTTCCCCATTGTGGGACTAATAAAGGCTTATCTTATCTTATCTTATAATCCTGAGCACGGGATGGGGGGGGGGGGTACTGTGCTCAGCCTCAGTTCAGGTTTAGTCTTGTTCTGTCTGTTTGTCTATTATGGTCTCTTGCATTTGGTCTCTATTCATTTATAAGTTGTTACATTCTTAGTTGTGTTCTCTTAGTCTTCTCTAGTTATTGTGTGTCATTTTGTAGTTATGGTATTATGTATATCTTTTAGGGTTCTGTTGTTTAATTCTGTATTATTTATTTCCGGTCTGTACTTTTAGTTTGACAGTGCTGTGCAGCTTCCGGCTGTCAAACTGTTTCACGGGCTGCACAGCTGTCACTCGGTTTGACTATGTTGTCACTCATGTACCCACACCTGATGATCATCTGGTGCAGTTCTGTTTAAGCAGACCGGTGTAGTTAATTCCTTGCAGCAGTCTTGCATCTCCGGACGTTGTTGTCATGTCCTACGATTCCAAGATGGTGTTCCTGGCTGTATCGTTTCTTCCGGGTGTTCCCCGGCATTACCTGTAAGTGTACGTGTTTGTGTATTTTGGTTTTCATTCATCTTTCAGTTAATAAATGTGCAAAACCTACTGCCTGCAATTGGTGTCTTCTGTTGAGCCTTAATAAAGGCAATTTATGACAGAAGACCACTGCTGTGTGAGATGCCAGTGGCTGTGAGTTTTGCTTTTTTCTTTTCCCCTCCCGTATTCTTGCTATAATCTGGTGTTTTGTGATATGTCTGTCTGCACGGACTACAGAGTTTTTGGGCTGGCTGAGGAGTGTTGGGCAACTGAGCTTGTGGAGGACATTATTTCGGATGCACACTCCACACACACTCCCGAGGAGGCTCTGCAACATTGGGTTAGCACGGCACAGGTGACTGAGTAATACCCCAGCCTGTGGAGCTGTCCAGACCTGGCAGTTTTCCTCCCCTCAGTATTCCAGGCTCAACACCGGCTTTGCGGGCTGGAGAAAACCTCTTCCCCATCCAAACCTGTGTCGATGAAGAAATGTCCCCGGGTACAGAAGCCTCGAGCCCGGCGCTGTCATCCAACTGCAGACTCATCTCCTCCTCCTTATCAGTGGCCTGCCGCCTGCTGTATTGGGTATGCAGCCCTCGTGCCCTCTGATGGTCCCAGTGTGGAGGAGCTGGAGGAGGACCAGCAGATTTTGGCAGCAGAGAAGGAGGTCATTTTGGGTTACAAGCCATGGCTTCTTCCTTCTCTGGTGGGGAAGGAGCCTGAGCTGGTGTACGAGGTTGAGAGATACCGGCTAGATATAGTCGGCCTCACCTCAACACACAGCTCCGGTTCCGGAACCAGTCTCCTGGAGAGGGGCTGGAGCTTGGCCTTTTCTGGAGTTTCCCCAGGCGAAAGGCGACGAGCAGGGGTGGGTATTCTTGTATCCCCCCACCTTGCTGCCTCTATATTGGAGTTTTCCCCGGTGGACGAAAGGGTTGCTTCCCTGCGCCTTCGGGTTGGGAAACGGGTCCTGACCATCATTTGTGCCTATGCACCAAATGATGTTTCAGAGTACCCACCCTTTTTGGAGTCTGTGATTGGGGTGCTGGAGGGTGCTCCTCTTGGAGACTCCATTGTCCTACTGGGGGACTTCAATGCGCACGTGGGCAACCACAGTGAAACCTGGAGGGGGGTGATTGGGAGGAACGGCCTTCCCGATCTGAAGCCGAGTGGTGTTCAGTTATTGGACTTCTGTGCTAACCACAGTTTGTCCATAACGAACACCATGTTCAAGCATAAGGGTGTCCATTTGTGCACCTGGCACCAGGACACCCTAGGTCGCAGGTCGATGATCGATTTTGTTATCGTGTCATCAGACCTGCAACCGTATGTCTTGGACACCTGGGTAAAGAGAGGTGCAGAGCTGTCAACTGATCACCACCTGGTGGTGAGTTGGATCCGATGGCAGGGGAGGAAGCCATTCAGACCTGGTAGACCCAAACGTATAGTGAGGGTGTGCTGGGAACGTCTGGCTGAGGCCCCTGTCCAGGAGGTCTTCAACTCCCACCTCCGGAAGAACTTCAACCACATTCCGAGGGAGTCTGGAGACATGGAGTCTGAATGGGCCATGTTCTCCACCTCTGTTGTTGAAGCGGCGGCCCAGAGCTGTGGCCGCAAGGTGGTCGGTGCATCTCGTGGTGGCAACCCCCGAACCAAGTGGTGGACACCAGTGGTGAGGGGGGCCATTAAGCTGAAGAAAGAGTCCTATCAAGCTTGGTTAGCTTGTGGGACCCCCGAAGCAGCTGAGGTGTACCGGCAGGCCAAGCGGAGTGCAGCTCGGGTGGTTGCTGAAGCAAAAACCTGGGTATGGGAGGAGTTCGGTGAGGCCATGGAACAAGACTTTCGGTCGGCCTTGAAGAGATTCTGGCAAACTGTCCGGCGCTTCAGGAGGGGAAAGCAGCTCCTTGTCCACGCTGTGTATGGTGCGGATGGGACACTGTTGACTTCGACTGGGGATATCGTCGGGCGGTGGAAGGAATACTTCGAGGATCTCCTCAACCCCACTGATACGCCTTCCACAGAGGAAGCAGGGTTTGGGGACGAGGGGGATGACTCGCCTATCACAGGGGCTGAGGTCGCCAAGGTGGTTAAAAATCTCCTCGGTGGCCGGGCCCCGGGGGTGGACGAGATTCGCCCTGAGTACCTCAAGGCCCTGGATGTTGTTGGGCTATCATGGTTGACACGCCTCTGCAACATTGCGTGGAGGTCGGGGGCAGTGCCTTTGGCATGGCAAACCGGGGTGGTCGTTCCTCTCTTCAAAAAAGGGGACCGGAGGGTGTGCTCCAACTTTAGAGGGATCACACTCCTCAGCCTCCCTAGGAAGCTCTATGCCAAGGTACTGGAGAGGAGAGTCCGGCCGTTGGTCAAACCTCGGATTCAGGAGGAGCAATGTGGTTTTCGTCCTCGTCGTGGCACATCGGACCAGCTCTTTACCCTCTTGAGAATTCTTGAGGGTTCGTGGGAGTTTGCCCAACCAGTTTACATGTGTTTTGTGGACTTGGAGAAGGCATTTGATCGCGTCCCTCCTGGTTTTTTGTGGGGGGTGCTTCGGGAGTATGGGGTATCGGGCTTGTTGTTACGAGCTATTCGGTCTCTGTACGACCGTTGTGAGAGTTTGGTTCGTATTGCCAACACTCGGTCGGAGTCATTCCCGGTGAGAGTTGGACTCTGTCAGGGCTGCCCTTTGTCACCGATCCTGTTCATAATTTTTATGGACAGGATTTCTAGGCACAGCCAGGGAATGGAGGGTGTCATGCTTGGTGACCACAGGATCTCATCTCTGTTGTTTGCAGATGATGTTGTCCTGTTGGCTTCATCCAGCAATGACCTACAACCCTTGCTGGGACAGTTTGCCGCTGAATGTGAAGCGGCTGGGATGAGAATCAGCACCTCCAAGTCCGAATCCATGGTCCTCAGCCGGAAAAAGGTGGCTTGTCCTCTCTGGGTTGGGGACAGGCTCCTGCCCCAAGTGGAGGAGTTTAAGTATCTTGGGGTCTTGTTCACGAGTGAGGGGAAAATGGAGCGAGAGACTGACAGACAGATTGGAGCAGCATCTGCAGTGATGCAGACGTTGTACTTGTCATGTATTTTGGTTTACTACGGCACCCGTCGCAGTACCTTTGCTAAATGCATTATGGGTAATGTAGTATGTTGAGAGTGTGTTGTCGTTGGCTGTGTGTTAGGAGTTGCTGCTCGCCAATAAACCGTTAACGGTACGTTGAAGAGTCCGAGTTATTATTTGTTATATCGAGTAACGTAACGGGTGAAAGATATAACAAAAAGTGGCGACGAGGACGTCTGGACCAACGCTGCAGTCCGCGACGGAGGAGAGTTTTTTTTGTCGTTTTTTTTCCCCGCCGCTACTTCGTGCTGACAGGGTGATACACAGTGCCACTGTGCTGAGGTGGATGCTGCGGGCTGTCTGCTAAGCGGGAAGGAGCGGAGCAGTGGAAACCGTTAAGGGAAAAAAAAAAAAAACTCTGTGAGTAACGCCGGAGGGAAGAAACGACGTTACAAGAAAGGAGCCGCGAGGGAAAGAGCGACATTCAACCAGGAGTGTTAAAATGGCTGGAGTCATTGGCTCTATCGGGCCCTTTGATGAGAGCGCGGAGCAATGGAGCTCCTATACAGAGCGCTTTGACTATTTTGTTGCGGCCAATGGAATAACGGATGAAAAGTTAGTGCCCACTTTTCTGTGTGTGATGGGTCCCAAGACATTTAACCTACTACGTAACCTCCTACAGCCAGTAAAGCCAGGCTCTAAAACCTACAAAGAACTGGTGAACACACTGACCCACCACTTCTCACCCAAGCCGCTAGTGATTGTAGAAAGATACAGGTTTCACAGACATAACCAAGAAGAGGGTGAGTCTGTTAACATGTTTGTTGCAGCGCTACGCAAGTTAGCTGAACACTGTGAATTTAAAGATGTTTTAAATGACACATTCAGAGACAGGCTTGTGTGTGGACTACGGAATGAAGCAGCACAGAAGAAGTTACTCACAGAAAGTGATTTGACGCTTGAAAGAGCCATTAACATTAGTGTGATGATGGAGATGGCTTCCAAAGAAGCACACCAACTGCATGCTACAGGCAGAGTATATAAGCTCAACAGTGGTAAAACCAATGCAACAGGTCCATGTTTCCGCTGTGGCAAGGTGGGACACCTTCCTAATGACTGTTGGTACAAAGAGATGGACTGTAACAACTGTGGAAAAAAAGGCCACGTGCAGCGGGCATGTAGAAGCAAAAGGAGCAAAGACAAAGGCCCAAAGAAAAGGAATAAAAGTGACATGGTAAAATACAAAAAGAAAAGAAATGTTCACACAGTTAAACATGGCGAGGACAGAGTGAGCGACTCCTCAGAGGAAGAGGTGTCAACTGCAATAAATACTGTCCGGATTATGAATGTGAATGAAGGCTCAGAAGGCTTTTGGACTAAACCAAAAGTGGAGGGACATTTTATTAAAATGCAGATAGACACCGGATCAAAGGCATCACTTGTGTCACATGGCATTTACAAGAAGTTTCTGAAACATCGTCCACTCCGACCTTCAGACACCGTCTTCAGGGCGTATACTGGACACCGAGTGCCCATGAAAGGGATGACAGAGGTAACTGTTCAGTACAATGGCCAAACTGCTAAGCTTCCAGTTTATGTTACCAAGAACAACTGTCCAGCTATAATGGGGCGTGTGTGGCTAAAGAGAATCCAACTTGACTGGCAAGAAGTAAGGAAGCTGTCACACAGTTCCACTCAGCTGCAGGCCATACTGGAAAAGCACAAAAAGGTTTTTCGTGATGAACTAGGCAGTATGAAAAAAATTATAGTGAAGCTGCATGTCAAACCTGACAGTAAACCAGTGTTCATGAAAGCCAGACCAGTGCCGTACGCCATCAGACCAAAGGTGGAGGCTGACTTGGATGCTCTGGTCAAGAATGGAGTTCTGGAACCTGTGACAACCAGTGAGTGGGCCACGCCCATAGTTCCAGTACCCATAAAGGACGGAGGAATCCGGACCTGTGGAGACTTTAAGGTAACAGTAAACCCTGTACTAACAGCAGAGCAGTATCCACTTCCACTGATTGATGACTTATTTGCGGGGCTGAGTGGGGGACAAAAGTTCAGCAAAATAGATCTCAATCAGGCTTATTTACAAATGCATGTAGACGAGCAGTCACGTGAAATGCTGACTATCAACACCCATAAAGGACTCTTCAGATACTGCAGACTGCCTTTTGGCATCACATCTGCTCCAGCACTTTTTCAGCGAGCTATGGATCAAATCCTGAGTGGATTACCAGGAGTGCAGTGCTACCTGGATGATATCCTGTGTACAGGAGCAGATGATGAAGAGCATCTGCGCAACTTGGATGCAACTCTCACGAGACTGGAGGAATATGGATTGAGAATCCGCAAGGATAAATGCGAGTTTTTCCAGTCATCCGTGGAATACTTAGGTCATGTGATCGATGCTAAGGGACTGCACACTGCACCATCGAAAATCACAGCCATTGTGGATGCACCTCCACTCCAAAATGTCAGTCAGCTGAAGTCTTTCTTGGGACTGCTGAACTATTATGGACGTTTCATACCAAACTTGGCATCACTATTAAAACCGCTGCATAACCTGCTGCGCAAAGAGGAAGCATGGAAGTGGACAGCAAGCTGTCAGGAAGCTTTTCAGAAGGCAAAGGATGCGCTGACTGCAACAGAGGTTCTGACCCACTTCAACCCATCACTTCCGATCCAGCTTGCCTGCGACGCCTCTCCTTATGGCGTAGGGGCAGTGATTTCCCACGTAATGCTAGACGGTGAGGAAAAGCCAATCGCTTTTGCGTCAAGGACATTAAACAAGGCAGAAGCTAACTATGCTCAACTAGAAAGAGAGGCTCTGAGCATTGTGTTTGGTGTCAGAAAATTCCACCAGTACTTGTATGGACGGAAGTTTACACTTTTTACTGACCACCGACCTCTCACAACCATCCTTGGACCATACACAGGAATACCATCTCTTGCAGCATCCCGACTGCAGAGGTGGTCGTTGCTGTTGTCAGGACACTCCTATGACATCAGGTATCGAAAATCAGACCATCATGGTAATGCAGATGGGTTATCCAGATTACCACTTCCTGTCATGAAGCCAGAGTCAAGCACTGTGGACATCTTCTACTTCACAGAGGTAGAAAACGCACCTGTTTCAGCTGTGCAGGTGAAAAAGGGGACTAGAAATGACCCTGTGTTGTCTGCAGTCATGGACTTGGTCATTAAAGGACAACCTGCGGGTGATGACGCAACCTTGAAGCCCTTCCTTGGGAAGTGGACAGAATTGTCTGTTCAGTCGGGTTGTTTGCTGTGGGGGAGGAGAGTGATTATTCCCCTGTCATGTCGAACAAAAGTGTTACAGCAACTTCACGCAGGACATAGTGGAATCGTGAGAATGAAAGAAATAGCGAGAAGCTATTTTTGGTGGCCAAACACTGACAAGCAGATTGAAGAAATAACCAAAAGCTGTTCATCTTGTCACAAGGTACGGAACAATCCACCATTGGCTCCTCTCCATCCCTGGGAGTTCCCACAGGAGCCATGACATCGTGTGCACATTGACTTTGCAGGTCCGTTTGAGGACAGAATGTTTCTCATTGCTGTGGATGCACACAGTAAATGGTCTGAAGTGGCTATTATGAGGTCAACCACCACAGAGAAGACCACAGAGGCATTAGGAGAAATGTTTAGTCGTTTTGGGTCTCCTATACAACTAGTTTCTGACAATGGGCCTCAGTTGGTTTCACAAGAAATGGATGCTTTTCTACAAGCTAATGGAGTGCAGCACATTAAATCAGCTCCATACCATCCTGCGACGAACGGCCTTGCAGAAAGGTTTGTGCAGACAATGAAACATGCATTGAAAGCATCACAAGGTCAAGGAACACTGCATCACAGGCTGCACAAGTTCCTGCTAAACTACCGCAACACTCCACATGCAATCACAAAGACAACCCCTGCTAGTCTGATGTTCAAGAGAGATCTGCGCACTACCTTTGACCTTTTGAAACCCTCAGGATTAAAGGACACTGTGCAAAAGCAACAAGAGAAACAAATTATGCACAGAGAACATCGGGCAAAGGACAGAGCATTCACGTCAGGAGAATCTGTGCTGGCCAGGAACTACAGAGGTGAACCTAAGTAGGTTCCTGCAACTGTTATTGCACAAACTGGACCAGTCTCATATACAGTTCAAACCACGGACAGTGTTTGGAAAAGGCACGTGGATCAACTCCTGCAGACACCACCAGCGCCTGCAGAACCGTTTCTTGGATATCCTAACGATCCACCTACACCAGTGCAGAACTCAACCACTTCAGAGACCGGAGTTCCAGCTGGAGATGTGACATCTTCTTCTGCATCAGCACCAGAAGCAACCTCCACATCAGAAAGAACACAGACTCATGTGCCTGCAGAGCGCCGATACCCTACCAGGGAGCGACGACCTCCTGTCCGTCTGAGTTATTAGACTAGACAGCAACTGACCCACATTTATGGGGCAGAATAATCCCCAGGGGTACAGTTATGGGATGAGGTAGTCTACCCTGACTCCTAAGGTAGCATAATAATTAAAGGAAAAAAAAAGAGACAAACAAAGACACAAGAACTGCAGCAGACACTTGATATCTCCTGTAGGACATGTATTGTAAGAGGGGAGGAGATGTCATGTATTTTGGTTTACTACGGCACCCGTCGCAGTGCCTTTGCTAAATGCATTATGGGTAATGTAGTATGTTGCGAGTGTGTTGTCGTTGGCTGTGTGTTAGGAGTTGCTGCTCGCTAATAAAACTTTAACGGTACGTCAATGGTCCGAGTTATTATTTGTTATATCGAGTAACGTAACGGGTGAAAGATATAATAGTACTGGTCTGTTGTGGTGAAGATGGAGCATAGTTCTAAGGCAAAGCTGTCGATTTACCAGTCAATCTACTTTCCTACTCTCACCTATGGTCACGAGCTTTGGGTAATGACCGAAAGAACAAGATCGCGGATACAAGCGGCTGAAATGAGCTTTCTCCGTAGGATTGCTGGACTCACCCTCAGAGATAGGGTGAGAAGCTCAGTCATCCGGGAGAGGCTCAGAGTAGAACCACTGCTCCTCCACATTGAAAGGAGTCAGTTGAGGTGGTATGGGCATCTGATTAGGATGCCTCCTGGACACCTCCCACTTGAGGTGTTTCAGGCACGTCCCACAGGGAGGAGACCCCGGGGCAGACCCAGGACTCGGTGGAGAGACTATGTCTCCCAGCTGGTCTGGGAACGCCTTGGTATCCTCTCTGAAGAGCTGGAGCAGGTGGCTGGGGAGAGGGAAGTCTGGGCTTCTTTGTTTAACTGCTGCCTCCGCGACCCGGACCTCCAGAAAAGCAGTAGAAGATGGATGGATGGATGGATGGCTCCTTCCTGAGTTTTTGCAGGAAGCTGGCGGGAGCTTCACCAGGCAGAGCGGAGTCTGTGCGTCCCCTGACTCGGGTGCTCCGCCTATCTCACCAGATGACCTTTGCAGCTCCCGAGGAGACATCATCTGGTCCCACAGCAGCCACCACCAAGCCCAAGATTTACGCAAGTATCTTTTCATTCATCAACATCTAATAATGAATTGTCTTGCCTTATTCCCGGTGGTGGAGCTCAAGCCCAGGAAAGTACTCTGTTCTGTTATTACATCTACAGTTCTAGAGAACATTTGTCTGGCTTATGGTGGGGAGAATCAGTTGCAGAAGTCCTCTGCTGATGAGCTCTCCTCACCGGGCTCCACTGCTGCCGGTAATTCTCTGGTGTTTTCTTCTTCTTCCCTGTTCGTGGTGGCCATGGCGGGGTTGGAGCTTCAGATGGAGAGAGCCGACATGGCCCAGCCTTGATTGCCAGAGTCCTGAACGGCGGTGGAGCTCGAGCTCAGGCAAGTTCTCTTTTTGTTTTCACTTTATCTGTCTTACAGAGATCTTGCCTAGCTCTTGGTAGGGAGGACCGAGTGCAACCGTCAGTTGCACCTGGGTCCTCCTCACTGGGCTCCACTGCTGCTGGTGACCCTGACCTGGAGTCTGTGTCCTCTTTGTCCGAGCCTTCTCCTAAGGTCACTGTGGGTCCTCCATACTTGCCTGAGGTCTCCGTGGGTCCTTCCCCTCCACCAGAGGTCTCCGTGGGTTCTTCTACTCTTCCTTCATCTGGCTCCCCATTGATCAACCATCTTCTTTGCTGGATGTTCTCACGGGTCAGTCATTTCATCTCACCTGGGTTCCTCACCGGTCTGCCATCTTTGCTGGAGGTCATCATGGGCGCTATATGTCTGTCGGAGGCCACCGCGGGTGCTACACCTCCGTCCGAGGCCTCCGTGGGTGCTACGCCTCCATCTGAGGCCTCCGTGGGTGCTACGCCTCCATGGGTGCTTCGCCTCAGTCCAAGGCCTCAGTGGGTGCTACGTCTCTGCCCAAGGTCAGTGACAGGTCTCTGCTGTTGGCTGAGGACATCAGGAGCTCCCCGTCTTCTCTGAAGGTCCGTACTGGGCAGTCACTCCCCTGATCTAGCTCTTGTGTGAATCTGCTATTACGGTTGGCAGGTCTTGCGGTCTGCTGGAGGCATGGGTTCCAACTGCTGCCTCCGGGGGGGGGGGGGGGGGCATTGTTCCCCGTGGTCCGGTGGCTCAGGGATGTTGAGATACCACCTGATGGACAGCTACGATCCAGGGGTCCTTGAGTCCTGGGCTACTATAGTTGCTCGGGTTGTGGGTCATGAGCACTTTTTTTGTTTTGTTTTCTTGTTTTGTTTCGTTCCCTCCGTGCCTGGGTTCCCCCTCCTCCCACCTGGGGTGGGTTGTTTTTATTGTTGAGGGAGGGTCTTCTTTGTGGGGGGGGGTTCTTTTCCTTTTTTGATGTTGCCCTGGGGTGTCTTGGTCCCACCTCTTGGGAGGGGGGCACTGTCATGATCCTGAGCACGAGGGGGTGCCGTGCTCAGCCTCAGTTCAGGTTTAGTCTTTTTCTATCTGTTTGTTTGTTATGGTCTATTGTATTTGGTCTCTGTTCATTTATGAATTGTTCTATTCTTAGTTGTGTTCTTATAGTCTTCTCCAGTTATTGTGTGTCATTTTGTAGTTATGGTATTATTTATATCTTTTTGGACTTCTGTTATTTTATTCTGTATTATTTAGTTCCGGTCTGTACTTTTATTTTGACAGTGCTGTGCAGCTTCTGGCTGTCAAACTGTTTTGCAGGCTGCACAGCTGTCACTCGTTAGTTTGATTACATTCTCACTCATGTACTCACACCTGATGATCATTGTGTGCAGCTATGTTTAAGCAGACCGGTGTTAATCCCTTGCAGCGGTCTTGCATCTCCAGACATTGTTGTCATGTCCTGCGATTCCAAGATGGTGTTCCTGTCTGTATTGTTTCTTCCGGGTGTTCCCTGGCATTACCTTGTATACAAGAATAGATAGATAGATTAGTTTATTTGACAGGGACAGTGCAATAAACATAGACAATTAATCAATGACAATCAATCTGATGTGTTGCACATAGAGTGTATAGCTATTAGCTAATTTGCAACTCTTGTCCCTGGATGGGCTTTAGAAAAGAGAATCAAGTAAAGAAAAGAAAAGAAAAAAAAATACACAATAACCACATACATCAATGCAAAAAGATTATAAATACACAATTATAAATATTATAAATATTATAAATATTATAAATACACAAATATAACAACCTGACTCACATTTGCCTATTTCAGGCCTCCCTCCCTTCGTCACTCACTATAAACAAACACATTCATTCCTTCCCTTCATTCACTCTCACCTTGTAGACAATCAATTCATACATGAGTACATTCTTGTTTATTTTTCAGCCAGTTTTTAACCTTTTTAGTGAATGTTTTAAAGTCCGTTATTATTTTAATTACATTTGGCATTGTGTTCCAGATGCGACTGCCCTTTATAGAGAAAGCCGTTTGTCCAAATGTGGTTCTGCGGTGGAATATTTTACAGTTATTGTTAACAGAACTCCTGGTGGCTCTGCTGCTGTCCTGTCTTTGGACGAAACCAGCAAGTGGCTCGGGTGCTGATTTATGGAAACATCTGAACGTTTATTTCAGAAAACAGAGGTCAATGAAACTCTCAAAACTCAATAGGTTGTATTTTTTTAAAACATTACAGTGATGCCACCTAATGGGCTTTTTGTCCAAGATTTTTAGGGTTTGATTATATAATGAACCTATATGTCTTATTGTGGAAGGGGCTGCTTGAGCCCAGACTGTCAAACAGTATGATATATGAGAAAAAAAACATAGAATGCATATACAGTACAGCTGCTTCGTAAGGTATGTAATATCTAATTAATTTAAAGCAGTTCAGATTTTTTTTTTACTGTTTTTGAAATTTTCTTTATATGAAGATTAAATTTGAGTTGAGGATCTAGTACAATGCCAAGGTATTTGAATTCTGTAGCTAAACTGATGTCATGATCATGTATATTAACTTTAAAACGTTGCAGGTTACATTTTTTGATTGAAAAGCACATTGAGACTGTTTTCTGAAGGTTCAGCAATAGATGGTTCTGGAGGAGCCACTCTTGGACATCAACCATACTTGTAGACAGTACATCTGCAGCCTGTGCTGGAGTCTTGGCAGCTGTGTAAATAACTGCATCATCTGCATAAAGTTGGCATGTTGCAGCTGAGCAGTGTAACGGCAAGTCATTAATAAAAATGCTGAAAAGTAAAGGACCAAGAATGGACCCTTGTGGGATACCCATGCGGTTGTTTAAAAATGAGGATTTATCCTGGTGAACTTTTACACACTGTTCTCTATTCTGGAGATAAGATGCAAACCATTCTAATGTATCTGGGGAGAAGTTAAAAGATACCATTTTGGATAAAAGCAAACTGTGGTTTACAGTATCGAAAGCCTTTTTGAGATCTGGAAAAACAGCTCCTACCACATTACCCCTGTCCAAGGACTGTTTGACGTTTTCAATAAGGCAACAATTTGCTGTTTCTGTTGAGTATCCTGGTCTAAAACCAAATTGATGTGGATGAAGAAGTTGACTGTCTTGTAAGTAGTCTATCAGCTGTGTAGCTACAACTTTTTCAAGAACCTTAGACAGGACTGGTAAGATAGAGATTGGGCGGTAATTGCATATATCGTCTTTACTGCCTGATTTATGAACTGGTATGACGACAGCTTTTTTCCAGCCAGATGGAAATGTACTAGACCTAATGGAGAGATTAATGAGATGAGTCAGTGGTTTGATTAATATTTTGCTGTGCATTACCTTGTATACATAGAATGTATACAAGACTTGTGTCTTGTATACATTCTATGTCTGCTAATTGTGCATTGAGGGCTTTTTTTCTTGTAATCATAATATTGATCATTTATGACCGGTATTCTGACAATCAATGCTTTTTTGCTCTCTCCTATTGTGTTTACCCTTTTCTTCCCCATGCTTCCTGTTCCTAGTCTGCTGACAGGCACGTTATCGACGCTGCCGTGTCACCGGAAATGCATGTTGTTTTCAGTGTCAAGTCAAATCCCTCGTATGTTATCAGTTGTTTACTGTTAATGTACTTGGCAATAAATCCTTTCTGAGTTCTGAGTTGAGTTCCGAGTTACCTGTAAGTGTGCGTTTGTGTATTTTGGTTTTCGTTCGTCTTTCAGTTAATAAATGAGCAAAATTTACTGCATGCGATTGGCATCTTCCGTTGAGCCTTAATAAAGGCAATTTATGGCAATAAGATAAAATATTGAAAGATGAGCCTTTATTAGTCCCACCGAACCGAAGGTTCAGAGTCCACCTCAGTCAGAACACAAGTGCATGGAGAATGCAGAAAAACGGACTCCCACAAGGCTCAGTTCTAGCTCCAACTCTGTTCAACCTCTACATAAACGACCTGCCTACTACAAAATCCCGCAAATTCATCTATGCAGACGACATCTGTTTGGCATTCCAAGCACCAGACTTTGAACCACTGGAACGGGTGCTCACGGAAGATCTTGCTAAACTGGACCAGTTCTGCAAAATCTGGCGCCTAAAACCAAGCCCAGCAAAAACCGTCTCCAGTGTATTTCATCTCCACAATGCAAAAGCTGCCAGAGAACTAAACATCCACCTGAGCGGACTCAAGCTTAAGCATGCCCCAAATCCAACTTATCTTGGAGTGACCCTTGATAGGACCTTATCCTTCAAGGAACATCTAAAGGGGACGGCTGCTAAGGTGAAAGTACGAAACAACCTGCTCTGCAAGCTCGCTGGTGCAAAATGGGGGGCAGCAGTCTCCACCCTGCGCACCTCAGCACTGGCCCTTTCATACTCTGTAGCAGAATATTGTGCCCCTGTCTGGTCCAGGTCATCTTACACACACCATGTAGACACCCAGCTCAACTCAACCATGAGAACTATAACTGGAACAATCCGCTCAACACCACTCCCCTGGCTCTCTGTACTGTCAAACATAGCCCCTCCACACATCCGGCGAGCAGCATTAACTCAAAGGATGCTCCAAAAAGTTAAAGATTTTCCTCACTTACCAATCCATGCAGATATCTACACCCCACCCACTGCCCGACTTTCATCCAGACGGCCGATTTGGAAAAACCCTCCCCCAGCTGACTCTACCATCCAGACAGCTTGGCAAGAGGAATGGGAAACCAAGGAGGTCCCAAACAAACAGCTGGTGATAAACCCCAACCAACAGGTCCCGGGCACCAACCTCCCAAGGAGACAGTGGTCTACACTCAATCGCTTCAGGACTGGACATGGCCCCTGCTTGGCCAGCCTTCACAGATGGGGCAGTAGCCCTAGCCCACTGTGCGCATGTGGAGAGGAGCAAACTATGGAACACATCATAGAGGCTTGCCCGCTCCAAAGACTGGAAGGAGGATTACACACCCTCCATACAGCAAACCAGGAGGCAACTGCTTGGCTTAAGGACTTTGCATTCGCTAAATAAAATTAGTCCCACAATGGGGAAATTGGACTTTCTCTGAAAAGGATCGTTTAATCTGGAAAATTCTCTTCAGCCTAAGTAAGTCTATAGCACAATTCAAAGAATTCCTAACCCCAAGTCCCCAAGCCGGGGGGGGGGGGGCTCTCCTACCTTCTCCCACTGGGTGAAAAATCAAATTTCCAGAAATAACTGGACATAGTAAATTTCTGTGAAACACAAAGTGTACAGAAGTATCCTGGAATCTCCAATTGTCAGATGATTTTTTTCTTGACACTCCTGTAAATTTCAGGGCATGTTTGTGCAACAGAAATTTACAGGATTTTTTACAAGGATTTGCAGAAAGGATTCTGTGATATTTTACATTAAGTTCCTTTTGGTGACTAAATGACATGAGTTCTGGCCCCGGGAACACGCACACAGGCTCGAGTCAATTGCAACAATGATTTATTGAATAATAAATGTGTATGGATGCGTGAGTGTGAGAGTGGATGTGTTGCTGGAAGACAGGATGCGCCGAGGGCGGAGCAGCACGCCGTGCAGCCAGGCAACCCTAGGGCAGAGCAGAGGAGAGGTTAGTTGCTGAGTCTGACACGGTGGATTAATATTTGGACTGTGGCTTACTTGCAGATGTTCTTGGTGGCTGACCTTCGGCAAGCCGCAGGTCTCCTGCCTGGAAGACAGTGCTCCAATGCGCGCTCGGCGCTGCGGGTGAGAGTTGGATGATGACGGAGGGAGAATCCGCCACCAGGGAATCCACCTGTGCACAGGGGAGAAAGACTGGAGAAAAGGTGAGACGAAGTATGATTGCTTACGTGGGAAGGGATAGTTGGAAGTCTTTAGAGGCGTCGAAGAGAAGGCGAGTGCGGGTAGCACGGTCGTTGGTGAGCAGACAGCTCCAGACCGAAGCTCGAGGTGGAGCGGGCTAAATAGCCCGGGCTTGATGAGGCGCAGGTGTGCTCACAGCTGGAGCGGGAGACAGGCGAGAGCGGGCTGTGACAGTACTCCCCCCCCCGAGCAGTGCCTCCCGGATGAGGTGCTTGTCCAGCACGAACGATGGGTGCACCCAGGACCTCCACTCGGGGCCATACCCCTCCCAATCCACCAGGTATTGTAGCCCGCGACCTCGGCGGCGGGAGTCCAGGATGGAAGAGACCCTCCACGCCAGGTCGCCGTCGATCATCACGGGAGGGGGTGGAGCCCTAGGAGGAGGACAGAGAGGATGAGACACCACAGGTTTAATGCAGGAGACATGGAATGTCGGACAGACGCGGAGGGAGGGGGGGAGAGCCAGACGCACAGCCACTGGATTGATGACTTTCGTGATGGGGAATGGGCCAATGAAACGTTGGGCCAGTTTCTTCCTCTTGGCCTTCAGGTTGATGTCCCGCGTAGACAGCCAGACTTGCTGACCCACCTGATAGCGCGGTGCGGCCCTCCTGTGGCGGTCAGCCGTCCTGATGTTGTGCTCAGCCGTGCGTAAAAGCGCACGGCGCACAGCTGTCCAAATGCGCCGACAGCGCCTGAGATGGGCCTGGATGGATGGCACCGCCACCTCCCCTTCTTCCTCAGGGAACAACGGGTGGTCATATCCAAGCGACGCCCGGAAGGGAGACATCCCGATGGCTGATGACAAGGTGGCGTTATGCGCATATTCAATCCAGGGCAGATAGGCGCTCCAGGAGGAAGGGCTGGAGGAGGTGATGCAGCGCAGCGCAGCTTCCAGCTCCTGGTTCGTCTGCCCGCACTGCCCGCTGGACTGGAGGTGGTGAACGGAAGACAAACTCACCGTGGCCCCCAAGGCCTTGCAGAAGCACGACCAGACTCTGGACACAAACTGGGGACCCCGGTCAGAAACGATGTCCGCTGGAATCCCATGCAGCCTCACAACATGTTGGACCAGTAGGTCCGCCATCTCCCGCGCCGTAGGGAGACCGTGGAGTGGCACGAAGTGGGCGGCCTTGGAGAAACGGTCCACGATGGTCAGGATGGTGGTGAAGGAGTTGGACGATGGGAGACCAGTAACGAAATCTAAGGCCACATGGGACCAAGGTCTGCTGGGGGTCGGCAGAGGGTGGAGGAGACCAGCTGGGGGAGAGGAAGATGTCTTGCCAGTCGCACACTGGGGGCAGGCGCGGATGTAATTAGCGATGTCGCCCCGGAGGCCCGGCTACCAAAAGGACCTCTGAAGGAGCTCAATCAGGCGGGAGATCCCAGGGTGACAGGCGAGCTTGGTGGTGTGAGCCCAGTGGATGACGTCACTCCGGACTGATGAAGGAACGAACAGCTTACCCGCTGGTCCACCGCCAGGATCGGGTTCGGTTTCCTGTGCCCTCCGGACCTTATCCCTGATGGACCAGGAGACGGTGCCCACGACACACGAGGCCGGCAGGATGGTATGGTCCCGGTCCTCGGGGGCTTCTGGGGCAAACTGCCTGGACAGAGCGTCCGGTTTACCGTTCTTCGAGCCCGGACAGTAGGTGATTGTGAACCTGAAGCGGCCAAAGAACAGAGACCAGCGCGCCTGGCGGGCATTCAGGCGCTTGGCCGTCCTCAGGTACTCCAGGTTCTTGTGGTCGGTCCAAACCACGAAAGGTTGAGCCGCCCCCTTGAGCCAGTGACGCCATTCCTGGAGCCCGAGCTTGACTGCCAGGAGCTCTCTGTCGCCGATGTCATAATTCTTCTCCGCAGCAGATAGGCACCGGGAGAAAAAGGCGCAGGGGCGAACCACCCCGTCCACCGGTGAGAGCTGAGACAACACCGCCCTCACCCCCGTATCAGAGGCGTCCACTTCCACAAGGCACTGCAGAGAGGGGTCCACCTGGGTCAGGACCCGGGAGGAGGAGAACTCCGTCTTCAGTGCCGCGAAGGCAGCCTCAGCATCTTCAGTCCACTGAAAAGGCACCTTGGGGGAGGTGAGGTGGGTCAGGGGAGAAGCGATGGCACCGAATTTAGGGACAAAACGCCGGTAAAAATTGGCGAAGCCGAGAAACTGCTGGACCTGCTTCCTACACGAGGGGGTGGGCCACTTGACGACCGCCTTGACCTTGGCAGAATTGGGGATGATCTGATTGTGAGAAATAATAAAGCCCAGGAAAGAGGTCTTGTCAGCATAGAATTCGCACTTCTCCGCTTTTACATAGAGCCTGTTCTCCAAAAGGCGCTGGAGGACCCGCCTCACGTGAACTTGGTGCTCCTCCCGCGACCGGGAGAAGATCAAGATGTCGTCCAGGTACACAAAGACGAACACCCCCAGGAAATCGCGGAGGACGTCATTAATTAGGCGCTGGAAGACGGCCGGCGCATTCGTGAGCCCAAACGGCATGACAAGATATTCAAAATGACCGCTGGGCGTCCGGAGCCCCGTCTTCCATTCGTCACCCTCCCGGATCCGAACAAGATGATATGCGCTGTGGAGGTCCAGCTTCGTAAACCAGGTGACCCCCTGCAGAGTATCGAAAGCCGAGTCCATTAATGGCAGCGTATACCTGTCCTTGACTGTAATATCATTTAGCGCCTGGTAGTCGATGCATGGCCGGAGGGACCCATCCTTCTTGGCAATGAAGAAGAAACCTGCACCAACTGGGGACGAAGAAGGACGAATGATGCCGGAGCTAAGCGATTCCTTGATATAGGAGTCCATGGCTTCGCGCTCCGGTGCTGACAGGTCATATAAACGACTGGAGGGCAAGGGCGCCCCTGGGCGGAGGTTGATGGCACAGTCATAGGGGTGGTGGGGAGGAAGGGACAGCACTTTGGACTTGCTGAAGACTACACCAAGGTCATGAAACTCCGGAGGCACTAAGGAGAGGTCCGGAGGGGGCACGTTGGAGGGAGGAGGAGGAAGTGATGGGGCACAAGCAGCGGACTGGAGGCAGGCGCCCAAACAAAAGGTACTCCAGGAGAGGACACTTCCTGACTGCCAATCAAAAGTTGGGCCGTGCAGGCACAGCCAGGGGTAGCCCAGAATGACAGAGGTGGCCGAGGTGGACAGCACAAAGAAGCTAAGGTCCTCCCGGTGATTGCCGGAAATAATGACCGGGGCTGGGACTGTCCGGTGTGTAACCCGCTCCAGGGGGGTGGCAGCGAGGGAGACAAGATTCAAAGGGGGTGGCAGTGGATGGCAGGGGATGCCCAGATGGGTTGCCAGGCCCTTAGAAATGAAGCTCTGCTCCACCCCTGAGTCCACCAGTGCGTGAGTGAGGTGTTCTACGGGGTTATGACAGAACCTAATTGGTAGCATGCACTTAGATAGGGGGTTAGGCTGGGATGCGTCCGCGAGGCCCCCTTAGTGACTCGCGAACTTCCCCTTTTGGCCTTACTGGGCAGGACTCCAAGGCATGCTGGTCGTCTCCGCAATACATGCAGAGACCCAGCTCCCTACGGCGCTGTTTCTCTGCCTGTGGGAGCTTCGCCCGGCCAATCAGTATCGCCTCCGGCTCGTCGGCGGACTCAGGCGTGGGCAACGCCAGGGGGCGAGGTTGAGAGGAGCGGGGAGGAGCACCGCTCGAGCGGCTGGAGGACTTCCGCTCGGCGGCCCGCTCTCTCAACCTGTTATCCAGGCTAATGGTAAGGGAAATCAGCTCGGAGAGCCGCTCTGGCAGATCCTTACAGGCCAGTTCGTCCCGAAGGCTAGAGCTCAGGCTACGGATGAAAATGCTGCAGAGGGCAGCATCTCCCCATCCAACTTCCGCCGCCACAACCCGGAAGTCGACAGCGTAGTTGGCAGCCGACCGGCTACCCTGGTGAAGGTTTAGCAACAGGGTTGTTAGCACGTTATCACGGTCCGAATGGTCAAAAACCTCATTAAAATCTCGGACGAATTGAGCATAAGTTAGGTTAGCGTAGCTGGGTCGTGCCATGATGGCATAGGCCCAGGCTAACGCTCGCCCTTCCAAGAGGTTGGCGATGTAACCAATTCGGCTGTGATCTGTCGGGAAGTCCCCGGGAACACGCTGGAACACCGACTCACATTGGAGAAGGAACCCACGCGCCTCACCAAGCTTGCCGCCGAAGCGCATGGGCGTGGGAATGGGAGTGAGCTGGGTTGGTGCCCCTGGGTTAGCCTGGCCAGCCGGAGGAGCGGCAGGAGCTAGCCCGTCTTGAGGAGCCGGAGGAAACACCTGCGGGGGATCCAGACGATCCAGCCGGCGGGTGATTACGGTGAGCTGGTTTAAAATCGGCTGTTGCTGATGTATGACCTGACCGACTCGAGCCTCCAAGTTGGTTAACCGGTGTGCGAGCCCGCTGTCCGCTGGGTCGCGCTGCTGGAGCCGTACTGACATGAGTTCTGGCCCAGGGAACACGCACACAGGCTCGAGTCAATTGCAACAATGATTTATTGAATAATAAGCGTGTATGGATGCGTGAGTGTGAGAGTGGATGTGTTGCTGGAAGACAGGATGTGCCGAGGGCGGAGCAGCGCGCCGTGCAGCCAGGCAACCCTAGGGCAGAGCAGAGGAGAGGTTAGTTGCTGAGTCTGACCTGGTGGATTAATATTTAGACTGTGGCTTACTTGCAGATGTTCTTGGTTGCTGACGTCGGCAAGCCGCAGGTCTCTTGCCTGGAAGACAGCGCTCCAATGTGCACTCGGCGCTGCGGGTGAGAGTTGGATGTCGACGGAGGGAGAATTGGCCGCCAGGTAATCCACCTGTGCACAGGGGAGAAAGACTGGAGAAAAGGTGAGACGAAGTATGATTGCTTACGTGGGAAGGGATGGTTGGAAGTCTTTAGAGGCATCGAAGAGAAGGCGAGTGCGGGTAGCACGGTCGTTGGTGAGCAGACGGCTCCAGACCGAAGCTCGAGGCGGAGCGGGCTAAATAGCCCGGGCTTGATGAGGCGCAGGTGTGCTCACAGCTGGAGCGGGAGACAGGCGAGAGCGGGCTGTGACACTAAATGGAACAAGCAAACAAACAACAAACAAACAGGCATTTTCAATTCAATTCAATTTTATTTATATAGCACCATTTCACAACAACAGTCATCTCATAGCACTTTCAACTGTAGGGGAAACCCCCACAATTGCAGAAAGACCCCAACAATCAGGCTGGGGTCTTTCTGTTCAATAAACACATCTTGGTTGCAGATATGTAGAACTATTTCTACATTATTGCCAAAAGAATTGAATTGTGGTTAGGACAGAACAGATTTCTTGTAATTTCACATACTGCAAACTCTGGTCAGAAAAGCTGATTTACGCTTAAAGTTTAAAATCTGTTAATCAAGTTAAAATGTTGAAGAGATTCACTGAATCAGCATAGTATTCTGGCTGAAGTGATGACTGAACTGCCAACTTCTTTATTTTGATATTCTGCACTTTTTTTTAATATGAAAATGGGTGAGACCGTTTTACAAGAGGGGGAGTGTCACATATTCTAAAGTAAGCATCTTATGCTGTGGACTATAGATTCACTGTAAAAAAAAAAACAAAAACTATAGAATCTACTCAGTAAACGTGAGGTAACAATTTGCATTAATCTTTGTAAATTTCCTCCTCATGTTTTGAGTACAGAGTACTTGCATTCAACAGCTATGAAACACTCAAAAAATTAGGTAAAATCTACCTAACATTTCTCAGTATATTTAACAACTAATTACCTATAAAAATTGAGTAATAATAACTCAACAGTTAGTGGGCTAATCTACTTAAAATTATTATTTTTAATAATTAATTAATATGATTAATTAACCATTACTTATTCCAGAAAGCAACAAACCCTGTTTTGAAATGGCCTTGCATAAAAAGTCAGACCAAAAACCTGTAATTTTCACAGAAATTATCCAAACTCAAAATCCCTGTAATATGCAGGTTATCAATACATGTACAAACACTGAAATGAAAATTTCCTACCTTCACAGCAAAAAGTCCAGTGTTAAATTGACTTTATCAGAGTCAATTTTAATACTTTTCCAAACGCTATATAGCTCCACACTCACCAGAGTCAAAGTGACCCTTTTAAAAGGGTTAAAAAATTTAACACTGTGCCAGGGTTACTTTTTTGACTGACTAAGGAGAGTTAAAGGAACACTTAAGCGAGCTGACAAGTAACCCTGCTGAGAGTCATTTTTACATCCCAGTAAGTGTTAGTTTGACTAAATTGAGTGTTAGATATTCACACTTAGAAAGGGTTCAAGTTTATCCGTAACACTGGTGAGAGTCACCTTTTACATCCTGGCTAGTGTTAATTTGACTAAATTAAGTGTAAGATATTCACACAACAAAAGGTTAAAATTAATTCTAGATTAGATTATTGTAAGAATAAATTCCAACAAAAACAATTTGCATGACTCATGTATTTTTTTCAGAAATTAAAACATTGTGAATGCTTTTATAATGTACAAACCTTCATCAGAAACATTGTATGAACTTTGAATGTCGAATGGTTTCTGAAACTTGCAATTCAGACATTCTTAAAATACACTTTGTCTGTGTTTACAATTCTGAATGCATGATAATGCTCATCAAAATTTTTTGTAAATAACTTGTTTGCCAACAAATAAACATTGTTTTCCACCAAAAGAATATCATATATTTGACAAAAAATTGGCATGTCTTCTATCACTGTACTGCAAACAACAAGCCCAGCCCTGTATTCCATACTATTAGCCTTAATCCAACTAGATGAGAAAACTTCTTTTGATGACATCATTTCAAACAAGTCATTGTTGACCGCATTCTCATCTCTGAATACAAGGATGCAAGTGCTTAAATAATGTGCGGTGGTCAGCAATCAAATGCTTTAAATAAACTGTCATACCTCGAATGAGAGAAGGTGAGAAAATTATGTTCATTATTTGAAGTAACATGAGTAACAAGTTCCAGTTTTGGTTGCCTGGAGGAATAATGTCACCAAACAACAGCGGAATATTTTTGATAAGACACAGTGTTTGAATAGAATTCAAGCCAATGCCATTCCCAGCACCCTCCAAAATAATCTTTGTTGGATGATTTTTTTTCATTCTAAAAACCCATAATCAAAACCATAAATTCTGGAAAGCAAGTCTTGCTCTGAGATAAAGTGTTGTGTGAGACAGCCAAACAACAATTTCATCTCATACTGAGCTACACCCTCAAGAAGGTCATGCATGATATCAAATGAGTAGTTATTACAAACATGAAAATACTTCAATGAATTTAGTGCTGAATTTTTTTTCAAACCCTACACTAAACAGATCTTCATGAGGAATCACCTTAGGATCATCCTCACTGAACACTGTTTGAGAATCATTCTTATCAATCAACCATAGTTGGCAGAAGTAACAACTGCTAAATGACTCATTAAAAATGAGAATTGTGTGCATCCCAAAATTATTTCCGGTTATCTGTGAGATTGTGCCATAGACTGGTTCAGTAGAAAATGGAAGACTTCTATTAAGTTTTGTATAATAAAGTTTCGTATAATAAAATACAGACATCCAATTTTGTGAATTCCATGTTTGGAGCCTAATGGGTTGACTGTTTCGAAATCATCATAATAAATTTGACTTTGTAATGCATATCTTTCTGCTGAAAACAAAGGATGGTTCTTAAAGTAACTTCCACCAAAAAATTCATTGTATGTGTCAGAATCTGATCAACATTTTGTCTTTAATAAATCACAAATTTTAGGATTTTTACACATGAATTTCAAAGTCTCTAAAATTGGCACAGGGACAAAAGTATCCTTCACAGGTACTTGTACATGCATTCCAGATATTTTATTTCTCCTACTGTCATATCTCATTCCCAGTGGTATTTCTACTGGTTCACCAACTTCCCATTTTAAGTTAAAATATTTATTTCGCTTCCATTCTGTGTTCAGATTTGTAAAAGGGCTTTCAAATTTTTCAAAACATTTATTTATGACAGAAATGTTGGGGTCACTTTGCGGTAAACCAGAAATAGCAGCACGCTTTGCATGCGAATGAAGCTCACTAGTTAGTTCCTCCAAGTCTCCTACAATTGAAGATACTAAACTGTTACTAATCCCACTTCCTTGTAATTTGGTCACAATGGATGCACATATTTCTTTGGTTGGATCTTTACATTGTACTGAAACACTGCTCTCAGGAGAAACACTGGAAGAACTACATTCATTTAGAGGATTAAACTGGCCCTCACATGCATGTGTTGTGATTAACTTGCAGCTGGCTCACTAGTGGAACAGTGAACAGTAGACGTTTGAACAATTTGCTGATCATTGCTGTGCACACTATTAAGGTGCTTCCGGAAGCCTGCATAGGTTAAAAACTGATGCCTACAGCCTTGCTGAGAACAAAACAACTTAAATGTGGGTCCAGGATAGTGACTATATTCAACTCTTAAATGTGAAATCAACTTTAGACTTCTGGCAAACAGTTTTTTACAGATGAAACAGTTCAGCATAGTTTTAACCTCTTACTTACAGAATGAGAGTGGCATGGAGTGGTTAAGCAGTCTGGCACGCAAGTCTCTCACTCTGGGTGACTCCTTCATTTTCCCTACATCACTGTTATAAACTGTTGTCTGCAAGAATGTGTAGAAATTCACTAATGCGGCCTCACAACACAAATTAAACACAAAATGTGCTTTGAAAAGTTCATTAAATGCCCCAAGGGAGCGGTTTGCCTGGCATGGGATGAGATACTTATCAATGCTGATGTAGAAGCTGTCAATCTTGCTCTTCTGTCGCCCCACAAGAAAGTATGGGTGCCCACCCGGATGGTTGCAGAGATGTTCCTCCAAACTGTAGCATGACTGGAATTAAGATAAGAAAACCAAAGTTTATGCATGAGAATGAAAGGAAAAATGTAATTTCTCACTGGCTAGTGCAAAATAAGAATGCTTATCTTCACCCTTCACTTTCCATGTTATTCTCTTTAAACTCATATTTTCACATGTTCATGTGAAACACAATGTTCACAATTCAGTTTTCACATACTGTATTTCATCCATCCATCCATCCATCTTCTACCACTTTTCCGGAGGTCCGGGTCACGGAGGCAGTAGTTCAAGCAGAGAAGCCCAGACTTCCCTTTCCCCAGCCACCTGCTCCAGCTCTTCAGAGAGGATACCAAGGCGTTCCCAGACCAGCTGGGAGACACAGTCTCTCCAGCAAGTCCTGGGTCTGCCCCGGGGTCTCCTCCCAGTGGGACGTGCCCAAAACACCTCAAGTGGGAGGTGTCCAGGAGGCATCCTAATCAGATGCCCATACCACCTCAACTGACTCCTTTCAATGTGGAGGAGCAGCGGTTCTACTCTGAGCACCTCCCGGATGACTAAGCTCCTCACCCTATCTCTGAGGGTGAGTCCAGCAATCCTACGGAGAAAGCTCATTTCAGCCGCTTGTATCCGCAATCTCGTTCTTTCGGTCATTACCCAAAGCTCGTGACCATAGGTGAGAGTAGGAAAGTAGATTGACTGGTAAATCGACAGCTTTGCCTTAGAACTCAGCTCCCTCTTCACCACAACAGACCGGTTCAACGTCCGCATCACTACAGATGCTGCTCCGATCTGTCTGTCAATCTCTCGCTCCATTCTCTCCTCACTCGTGAATAAGACCCCAAGATACTTAAACTCCTCCGCTTGGGGCAGGAGCCTGTCCCCAACCCGGAGAGGACAATCCACCTTTTTCTGACTGAGGACCATGGACTCGGACTTGGAGGTGCTGATTCTCATCCCAGCTGCTTCACACTCAGCGGCAAACCACCCCAGAAAGAACTGTAGGTCATTGCTGGATGAAGCCATCGGGACAACATCATCTGCAAACAACAGATGGTGGTCAAAGGCGGAGACCTTGGCAGACTGATCCCAGGCTTTCTAAACTGGCTTTTGGTACATGGAATGTCACCTCTCTGGTGGGGAAGGACCCTGAGCTGGTGCATGAGGTTGAGAGATACCGGCTAGATATAGTCGGCCTCACCTCAAAACACAGCTCTGGTTTCGGAACCAGTCTCCTGGAGAGGGGCTGGAGCTTGGCCTTCTCTGGAGTTGCCCCGGGTGAGAGGCAACAAACAGGGGTGGATATTCTTGTATCCCCCCACCTTGCTGCCTCTATATTGGAGTTTTCCCTGGTAGACAAAAGGGTTGCTTCCCTGCGCCTTTGGGCTGGGAAACGGGTCCTGACCATCGTTTGTGCCTATGCACCAAATGATGTTTCAGAGTACCCACCCTTTTTGGAGTCTCTGACTGGGGTGCTGGAGGGTGCTCCTCTTGGAGACTCCATTGTCCTACTGGGGGACTTCAATGCGCACGTGGGCAACCACAGTGAAATCTGGAAGGGGGTGATTGGGAGGAACGGCCTGCCCGATCTGAAGCCGAGTGGTGTTCAGTTATTGGACTTCTGTGCTAACCACAGTTTGTCCATAACGAACACCATGTTCAAGCATAAGGGTGTCCATATGTGCACCTGGCACCAGGACACCCTAGGTCGCAGGTCGATGATTGATTTTGTTATCGTGTCATCAGACCTGCGACCGTATGTCTTGGACACTCGGGTAAAGAGAGGTGCAAAGCCGTCAACTGATCACCACCTGGTGGTGAGTTGGATTCGATGGCAGAGGAGGATGCCATTCAGACCTTGTAGACCCAAACGGAGAGTGAGGGTGTGCTGGGAATGTCTGGCTGAGGCCCCTGTCTGGGAGGTCTTCAACTCCCGCCTCCGGAAGAACTTCAACCACATTCCGAGGGAGTCTGGAGACATGGAGTCTGAATGGGCCATGTTCTCCACCTCTATTGTTGAAGCGGCGGCCCAGAGCTGTGGCTGCAAGGTGGTCGGGGCATCACGTGGTGGCAACCCCCAAACCAAGTGGTGGACACCAGTGGTGAGGGGGGCCATTAAGCTGAAGAAGGAGTCCTATCGAGCTTGGTTGGCTTGTGGGACCCCCGAAGCAGCTGAGGTGTACCGGCAGGCCAAGTGGAGTGCAGCTCGGGTGGTTGCTGATGCAAAAATCCGGGTATGGGAGGAGTTCAGTGAGACCATGGAACAAGACTTTCGGTCGGCCTCGAAGAGATTCTGGCAAACTGTCCGGCGGCTCAGGAGGGGGAAGCAGCTCCCTGTCCACACTGTGTATGGTGTGGATGGGGTGCTGTTGACTTCGACTGGGGATATCGTCAGATGGTGGAAGGAATACTTTGAGGATCTCCTCAATCCCACTGATATGCCTTCCACAGAGGAAGCAGGGCTTGTGGGCAAGGGGGACGACTCGCCTATCACAGGGGCTGAGGTCGCGAAGGTGGTTGAAAATCTTCTTGGTGGCCAGGCCCCGGGGGTGGACGAGGTTCGCCCTGAGTACCTCAAGGCCCTGGATGTTGTAGGGCTGTCATGGTTGACACGCCTCTGCAACATTGCGTGGAGGTCGGGGACAGTGCCTTTGGCATGGCAAACCGGAGTGGTGGTTCCTCTCTTCAAAAAAGGGACCGGAGGGTGTGCTCCAACTTTAGAGGGATCACACTCCTCAGCCTCCCTGGGAAGATCTATGCAAAGGTACTGGAGAGGAAAGTCCAGCCGTTGGCCGAACCTCAGATTCAGGAGGAGCAATGTGGTTTTCGTCCTGGCCGTGGCACATCAGACCAGCTCTTTACCCTCTCGAGAATTGTCGAGGGTTTGTGGGAGTTTGCCCAACCAGTTTATATGTGTTTTGTGGACTTGGAGAAGGCATTTGACTGCGTCCCTCCTGGTTTTTTGTGGGGGGGTGCTTCGGGAGTATGGGGTATCGGGCTTGTTGTTACGAGCTATTCGGTCTCTGTACGACCATTGTGAGAGTTTGGTTCGTATTGCCAACACTCGGACTCATTCCCAGTGAGAGCTGGACTCCGCCAGGGCTGCCCTTTGTCACCGATCCTGTTTATAATTTTTATGGACAGGATTTCTAGGCGCAGCCAAGGAATCGAGGTTGCCATGCACATATTTCACATGTAGGTAACTTTCACATGTAGTTTGGTTTAAATGAATCAACTCCCTCTGGTTATCTAAACTATCATAATCCCAGAAGTTCTGGTCATGGAGGTGGAGTAGCGGCAATTTTCCATTCTAAATTACTAGTTAATGTAAAGCAAAAATCATGTTTTAATTCCTTTGAGGGCCTGGTCCTCAGTATTGGGCATGTTAGCAATCTTAGCTTAAACCCAATTTTCTTTGCCATAGTTTACCATCCTCCCTCAGCCTACTCAGAGTTTTTATCCGAATTTGCTGAATTTTCAGCTGATTTAGTGCTGAAATCAGATAGAATAGTTATAGTAGGGGATTTTAATATATACGTTGATGTAGATAGTGACTGTCTTAATAAGGCATTCAGTTCAATATTAGACTCAATGGGGGTTTCCCAGAAAGTAGAAAATTCTACCCATTATCTCCACCATACATTGGACCTTGTTCTGACTTATGGTATAGAAATAGAAAATCTGGTAGTGTCTCCTCATAATCCTGTACTGTCAGACCATTGTCTGTTAACCTTTGATTTCACTATTTCTGATTATTTGACTCCTAAAGAAAGATATTACTACAGCAGATGTCTTTCAGATGACGTTGTTGCCAAATTTTTGCAGACTGTCTCCTTGAAACCATGGGTCAACACAACGGAAATAAAAGATGGAGAGCCTACTCCTTCCGTAATTGATAGCATGGTAGATAGTGTTCCACCCTCTCTGCATCAGACTCTAGACTTGATGGCCCCTTTAAAAAAGAAAAAGTCTAACCAGAGATTTCTAACCCCTTGGTTTAACACAGAAACTCGTAGCTTAAAACAGAAGACTCATCGATTAGAAAGAAAATGGCATTCCACTAATTTAGATGAATTCTATTTAACGTGGCGAAATCATCTCCTAATTTATAAAAAAATCTCTTAGAAAAGCTAGAACAAGTTATTACTCTGCATTAATAGAAGAAAATAAGAATAATCCCAGGTTTCTTTTCAACACTATAGCCAGGCTGACAAAGAGTCAGGACTCTGTCAATCCTCACATCCCCCTAGAGCTTTCTAGTCAGGACTTTTTGAACTTTTTCAATCATAAAATTTTATCTATTAGAGATAAAATCAGTCAGATTCTTCCCACCGTAAACTTAAGTACAGCAACTACTACAACTCCTTCAATTGATATCTGTTTAGATAAGTTTACTCCAATTGACCTTTCAGAGTTAGATAAAATAATCTCCTCATCCAAGCCTTCAACTTGTCTTTTAGACCCTATTCCTACCAGGTTATTTAAAAAAAGTCTTCCCATTTATTGGTAGCCGTATTCTTCAAATAACCAATTCTTCTTTAACTTTAGGTCATGTACCACAGGCTTTTAAAATTGCTGTAATTAAACCCTTACTCAAAAAGCCAACGCTGGATCCAGGAGTTTTACCTAACTATCGACCAATCTCTAATCTGCCTTTCATTTCAAAAATCTTAGAAAGAGTTGTTGCTACGCAATTATTTGACCACTTGCTGAGAAATGGTTTATTTGAAGAGTTTCAATATGGGTTCAGAATTCATCACAGCACTGAAACAGCCTTAGTGAAGGTCACTAATGACCTCCTTATCACATCTGATAATGGACTCGTTTCTGTACTTGTCCTTTTAGATCTTAGTGCAGCCTTTGTTATTATCGATCATGATATTCTACTTGATAGAACACTATGTTGGACTAAATGGAACTTCGCTGCAGTGGTTTAGATCTTATTTGTCCGGTAGACTTCAGTTTGTTCATATCAATAATGAGTTTTCTTCCAACTCTAAGCTCAGTCATGGAGTTCCACAGGGATCTGTGCTAGGCCCTACTCTTTTTAGTTTATATATGCTTCCGTTAGGCAACATCATTAGAAAGCACTGTACACATTTTCATTGTTATGCAGATGACACACAATTATACCTGTCAATGAAGCCCGATGATTGTAATCAATTAGCCAAGTTAGATGCCTGTCTTAAGGAAATCAAAGCTTGGATGACTTTTAATTTTCTGCTATTAAACCCAGATAAGACTGAAGTTATTCTTGTTGGCCCAAAAAGCCTTAGAAATACCTTTCCAAATCAAACTCTTAATTTGGATGCCGCTACTCTTACTCTGAATAGTTCTGTGGGGAATCTTGGAGTTATTTTTGATTAAGATGATTTTTAATTCACATATTAAATTTGTTTCTAAGACTGCCTTCTATCATCTGCGCAATATTGCCAAGATTAGGAGCATCTTGTCTTTGAATGATGCTGAGAAACTGATCCACACTTTTGTTAGCTCTAGATTAGATTATTGTAACTCGTTATTATCAGGTTGTCCTAAAATATCTTTAAAAAGTCTTCAGTTGATCCAAAATGCTGCTGCAAGAGTTTTAACTGGTTCTAGAAAGAGAGATCATATCTCTCTGGTTCTGGCCTCCCTTCATTGGCTTCCCATAGAGTTCAGAATTAAGTTTAAAATCCTTCTTCTCACTTACAAAGCTCTTAATAATTTTATACAAAAGATCTGATATCACCCTATCATCCTAACAGAGCACTACGCTCCCAAAATGCTGGATTACTTGTAATACCTAGAATCTCCAAAAGTACAATGGGAGGCAGAGCCTTCTGCTATCAAGCTCCTTTCCTGTGGAACCAGTTACCAATCTGGGCTCGGGAGTCAGACTTGATCTCTGTTTTTAAGAATAGGGTAAAAACCTTCCTCTTCAATATAGCCTACAATTAGGGAGGGATCTTGTGTCTCTTAACCCCCACCCCCTATGTTTTGCTGTTAATAGGTTTAGACTGCCAGGTGACCTCCAATAATGTACTCGGCTTCTCTTTGTTAATGTTTGCTCTCTTTATGTCTGTTCTTTTCATTTTCTCTATCCCCTCACCTCCCAGCCAGTCGCAGCAGATGACTGCCCCTCCCTGAGCCTGGTTCCGCTAGAGGTTTCTTCCTGTTAAAAGGGAGTTTTTCCTCTCTACCGCTGCTAAGTGCTTGCTCACAGGGGATCGTCTGATTGCTGGGGTCTTTCTGCAATTGTGGGGTTTTCCCTACATTTCAAAGTGCTATGAAATGACTGTTGTTGTGATATGGTGCTATATAAATAAAGCTGAACTGAATTGAATTGAAAATAATGAAAATTATTACAACCACCTTAAAAATGTAATTACCTTATGAAAGACTATAAGTCTTTCCATCCCATCACATGCGCTGATTTTTGGAGACTTGGGTCCACCTGATGTTGGTGGAAGGAGGTGAACCAACAGCAACAGAGAGGCCATTTCTTCATAATAGGCTGAGGACAAGACATAACAAAATTAACCCAGGATTCACAATTTGCCGTTTGAATAAACAGAGAAAGACCTCATGAGATTTTTAACCATTTACACTCTCCTGTTTGCAGTTATTCCAAAAAGCTGTCACGTCTGGCCCTCACGAGCCAGCATAAGACGCCACAGACCAGTAAAGTTGCACAATAGTTTTTTTATAGTTCAAGGCACGGGTAGGACAAGATAACTAGCCGCATGGGCTGAGCAGCAAGATTATCCATTAGCAAAACAATGATCAATGACGGCTGAGACGAGGAGCGCTCGCTCACTGTCAGACAAAGGAAGAAGGCAAGGAATATAAGCGATAACTGCAACAATAAACACACTTACATCAAAGGAGAATCGTGGATGAACATTAGGGGAATGTAGACGGGAAAGTGTACGAGACAGCCGCGAGATGCAGTCGCTGGCGCCGGCATTTAAAGCCGGTTGCTAACGACCGCAAATGCAGCACAGCTGCTCAGACTCTGACAGCGGGGAACTCCCTAGCGTTGACCAATCAGAGCCCGGGAAGCCAGAATGACAGCACCACTGTCAAAGCCTGACAGGAATGGTGTGAGGCCTGAGCGCGGACAAAATAGCGCTCGGGTGTGACAAAAGCAGATAATCTTTTAAAAACAAATTAAAACAAACAAATGGATGGATGGGAGCAACTGTCACATAAGTATACCAAATGCATAAAAAAGAAAAAAAACAAAACTCACTTGTTGACTGGGGATCACTTCCTGGGGGGCTTTCTGCTGACTGTAATAAGTGACACGCCTCTGGTGTTGAAGTAAGACAATTAGCTTCTTTTATGACATTTGGCTTGAAGAGCACATCCCATTTCTGAAGCAGCCTGGAGGAGGTCTCATCATCAAATAGGAGGACAAAGTCTTGGTCCACCTTTAAGACAGAATATGAGAAACTAACAGGACATGTTTTAAAATTTTAAACTACTCAAAACAATTCATTTAAAACTTACCAGTCCTTTAGTGTCCAGGAATCTTGGGAAGGTGGAGAAGATGTCAAACACTTTTGCTGGGATCATTAATAAGCTTCTGTCAGTGCTGAAAGATCTGTCTCATCTTTTGGAAAATCACAGACCTACAGTATCTGTGGTATGATTGAGCAAAGATGGGGATGCTCTTGGCAAGCATCCCCATCAAGCTGATTCTCAGCCTGCATAGAGCGTTGGGAATTTAGGCATCTTGGAGAAACATCTATGGGACTACTTGAATGCAGTGGAGATCCTCGACGAATCTTCCTTTGGACAGTTTCCAGACGCCAAGAAATGTATCCGGTGCTGCTTGCAGCATCATAGAAGTGTTTCTAATATAAGATAACACTTGCGCTGTCATACGCAACATAAGCATTACAGAGAATTTAAAGTTGCCATCATGTGCATTTAAAGTAATCTATAAATGTGTCTGAAAATAAGAATGAGCATTACATACATAGCCTTTTTCAGCATATGGATCCTTGAGGGAAGGGAAGAGTGTCATGATCCCAAGAGCATACTCCTCTTTTACTGCTTTGGTGGAAAGGTTCCTGATAACAAAAACGACAAAGACATATTAATTTATGTAAGCACTAGGGGTGGGTTCAAAAGATCAATTCAACGATCTGGATCAATCCACAAATCCACGGATCGATCTTTTAATATAATGCTTTTACATCTGTGAATGTCTGCTGAGTCTGACTGAGTCGAAACCGGGTCAGTGAGCCAGGAACAGCGGCGAAGAACCAGAAACACTCTGAGTGCTAACGGAGCTAAAAGCTAACAAGCTAACAGAGATGCTGGTTCTTCTTCTGTGGTGTTAAAACGGTTCTCATCTGGCAAGAGTTCCCTGCGGTGCATGCGCATGCCTTTACTTCCATGTTTATATGAGTGGAGTTGCTGATGTGTGTCTCTTAATTACCTCCGCCAAGGAGGTAATGTTTTTACCAGCGTTTGTCTGTCTGTCTGTTACCAACATAACTCAAAAAGTTATGAACAGATTTTGATGAAATTTTCAGGAAAGGTGTGTAATGGCACGGGGAGCAGATGATTAGATTTTGGTGATGATCTGAGAGTGCATACCTCCACCAAGGGCTTTTTTGTATTTGTGCAGCAGGATTACGCAAAAACTACTGGATGGATTTGGATGAAATTTTCACCACAGGTGGTTCTTGGCCTACCGAGGAACCCATTACATTTTGATGATGATCTGGGAATGCATACCTCAGCCAAGGCCCATCTCACAGTGTGTCACCCACAATACTCCAAAACTAATGGACAGACTTTGATGCAATTTTCACAAGTGGCTCTAGGCCTACACACAAACCCATTACATTTTGAAGGTCATCCATGAGAGACTGAAGGAGCCTTGGTGGAGGTATGCAGTCTCTGAGTGCTTTTCTAGTTTATCAATAAAAATCATCATAAAGACTGTCCTCAATATTTTCTGAATATTTTTCATAAAGCGGGGATAAACAGTTTTGTACTACGTGCAGTGCTGAGTTGTAACATAAAGTCGACGATTGATAAACACTTCAAACAGAGAGCGCACAGAGACTGGTTGAAAGTCGTGAACAGAGAGGGAGACTTGGAGCCGCTGAGATTGTAAGTAAAATATCATTTGTTTAACATTTTTGTCGTAAATTAATAACTTATCCGGCATGATGGTGTTTTCTTTTATGGATACAGTAGTTAACTGTTGGTTAAGCACTCTGAATAAATGCAGAATTAAGGTATATTTTATGAGATTATGGACTTCTAGCACTTAAGTGAGAGATGTGAAGATAATAAATCACAATAAAATGAAAATGGCAGAATTAATAAAGGCTGTAGTACAACGAGCCATTTTTACTAAGTAGAACTAAAGTGAAATGAACAAATCTTCCCAGGAAATGAATTGAAACCCTTTTCAATAATTGAAAGTTAATTAGTAGTTAAAATATAAACAACAAAAAATAAAAGAAACTAAATTATTCAACCCTACTGTGGTGTGGGGATTTAAAAATATGATTAATTTTACTTTGAAATATCTTCTCCTTTTCATCTCCCCTTCAGATGTGTGAACGCTGGGTTTCCACTCCAAGCTCCATCCTGCACTGAGACCTTCTAAAGGGAGGAGGTTGTTAGTGGAGGAGCCATCCCTGCTTCCTTGTGGATTTCAGCACACAAAAAGACCTCAAGTTTTTCAGGGGTCTTCGTTTTCAAATTCAAGATTAGCGAAGGTGCTGCCATAATTTTCTCCATACTCTAACATGTATTCAATGCAATTTAGTTGTTGTAATGACTAATTCTTTTATTGTTTTTTTTTAAGTTCTTAGCAAGAGTACAATGTTGGTCATTTTTTAAAACTTTACTGAGCATTTAATTCTACATAAATGAATTTAACAGAAAATTTCTGGCAATCCTGTGCTTTTCTTGTGGTGTTACATACAGTGCATTCAGAAAGTATTCACACTGCTTCACGTTTTACACATTTAATGTTACAGCCTTATTCCAAAATGAATTAAATTCAAATTTTTCCTCAAAATTTACACATAATACCCCATAATGACAACATTAAAAAAGTTTTGAGATTTTTGCAAATTTATTAAAAATAAAAAAAACTAAGAAATCACATGTACATAAGTATTCACAGCCTTTGCTATGAAGCAGTTTGTATGTTCTCCCTGTGTCTGCGTGGGTTTACTCCGGGATTTCTCCAGTTTCCTCCCACAAGCCAAAAACATGCAAGTTAGGTCAATTGGCATCAAACTGGGGATCCTAAATTGTCCTTAGGTATGACTGTGAGAGTGAATGGTTGTCTGTCTCTCTGTGTTGGCCCTGTGATGGACTGGCGATCTATCCAGGGTGTACCCTGCCTCTCGCCCAATGATGCTGGGATAGGCTCCAGCCCCCCCCGCGACCCGAAAAGGATTAAGCGGAAGAAGATGGATGGATGGATGGATGGATTGATGCTATGAAGCTCAAAATTGAGATCAGGTGCATCCTCTTTCCACTGATCATCCTTGAGAGCTTAGAAACAGCTGTAGACACAGCCAAGATATCAAAGGAGTGTCTTCAGGACAACTCTGTGAATGTCCTTGAGTGGCCCAGCCAGAGCCCAGACTTGAATCCAATTGAACATCTCTGGAAAGATCTGAAAATAGCTGTGCACCGACGCTTCCCATCCAACCTGATGGAGCTTGAAAGGTGCTGCAAAGACGAATGGGCGAAACTGCCCAAAGATAGGTGTGCCAAGCTTGTGGCATCATATTCAAAAAGACTTGAGGCTGTAATTGCTGCCAAAGGTGCATCAACAAAGTATTGAGCAAAGGCTGTGAATACTTATGTATATGTGATTTCTTATTTTTTTTTAATTTTTAATACATTTGCAAAAATCTCAAAACTTCTTTCATGTTGTCATTATGGGGTATTGTGTGTGGAATTTTGAAGAAAAAATGAATTTCATCCATTTTGGAATAAAGGTTGTAACATAACAAAATGTGGAAAAAGTGAAGCGCTGTGAAGACTTTCCGGATGCACTGTAGAACAGCATCACTGTAAACGATGGAAACAACAGCTACTTTAAAATCTGTACTTCCTCACACAACTTTCAGTGCAAAAAACCTCTAAAAATGTCACAACTTTTTGGAAAAGCTGACACAAATTCAGGCTTTTTGGGCCACAACAATCACAAAAACAACCAAAATCCTGGAGGGACTGAAATACAGTGAGATTATGTATACATGCTTCATGCATTGAATTTGTTTACTGACTCTGGGTTGTTAACTTGACACTACACACCCTTTGCACTAAAGAAAGCACTTGTTAGCACTTTGTGAAATCCTAAGTTAAATAATAAAAAGTGCATTACTGAAACTGATTTTGGGTCAGTTCTTTATGCGATAATTTATGTATGAACAAAGTTAGAGTATTCTTGATACAATTTGCAGCATTAGGTCTTGAAGATTTTTTTCCCCTGGCAAGTAAAATGGCTATTAAAATAGTAATTTCCCAGACTGAATTGGGATAAGAATTAAATCAATCAATTCTGGAAATTAGGGATCGTTCCCAGCCCTAGTAAGCACCATTTTGTTGTTTTATTGTTAGTGTTATTATTTATGTTGTAGAGGATGTGCTCAAGGATGAGGCTGAGTTTATTTCTCAGGTTCAGCTTTATTAACAGAACACATACTCTAACAATCTCCAAGCAAGAAAAGAGACAGATCAATATCACATCGCTCTTTTATACTCCGGAACATCGAAACTCAAGTCACATGGTGTCTTAGCAAACATACAGTCACACTGTAACCCTTTTGATCTTCTACCATTGTCTCTTAGCCTTCGATGGTCCGGAAATCCCTCCAGGGCTTCTCTCTGAGACAAAGGCCAAATCTCACACCTTCTCGATATCTCCTGCAGACTCAGTCCTTTTGTCCCTCGAGACGTGAAGCACACAATAAACATACAGCAATACATTTGTGGAAAATATGTACCCAACATATGTGCCACAATGTCACTTTTATTTGTATATTACTTAAGTCTGTCTGCATTTTGTCACAAGTCTGCTGCTGAAGCCAATACAATGACATTTTGTTCAATAATGACAAAGTATATGAATTACAATCAGTTGTTGTGCAATCACTATTTGACAAAAATAAAAAAGGATGAAGCACACATACCCATGATTGTCAGTCATGTGAGCCACTAATATGTTGACCGTCTGTTTCCGTCTGACATCCATTAGGGTCTTGGTACTCCTGCAGCACGGTTTCACCCCCAGATTTACTTCTTAGCACAGGTTCAATTAACTAATAACGAAAAAAAAACATGATAAGTACCGTTTCTAGAGAGTTAGCATACTGTATCTAGAGAAATGTAAAGAAACCCAAGATTTTACAACCTGTTCAGCAGCCACTGCCTCTATCCTCAATCTGTATTCTTCCTCAAATCGTTGTCTCTTGCTTGGGACATCATCGACAGCTATAGCTGATGTGCTTGCACTGGAGCTTGTGTCAGATGCTTCAGAAGCAGAAGACCAGTCAGAGAACTCTAAAAGATGAAAAGTGTGTCAGCTTTATTTTGCAGTGTGCCGTGCATTTTTCCATACCAGTCTCACCATCATCAGTGAAGGCTGTCAGCACCATATCATGTTGTCTAATAAGGTCATTGAAGATTTCTGCATCAACTTCTGTCCCTGTTGCATCCTTGTATATAACTTTTGAATCAGGGGGTAAGCAAAATTTCTCAATCACTGATGCTGGGACCACTGGATAGGCTCCAGCCCCCCATGACCCGAAAAGGATTAAGCGGAAGAAGATGGATGGATGGATGGATGGAAAAGATAAGAATACGTCACAAAACCCATTTCATCTGAAATCCCAATTTGAAAATGAATGGCATTATTAATGGCCTGTTTGGGAGTTTGTTTGCTTTTCTTGAGGAGGCACAAATTGCAGTTTACAGTTTACCAATTAACTGATTTATAAAAATGTGCATAATATTTAATCAACACAACATTACAGAGCTTACACAATAAGGTTTTAATTGGTAAGAGTGTAGTTTTAAACTTAACCCTAATCTAAAGGCAAATTCATTACAAACCTTGTTCATGAAGTTGCATAAAGTTGAACTGTCCGTCAACCTCATCCAACTTTGTGTACTTCTGCTGCTGCTGAAACGTCACAGGAAGCAGCATTTTTTCTAAGACATACAAGACAATGATATAAAATGGCATTTAAAAGGAAGAAAGAACCAAGCAAAAACAAACTACAGTGATATAGTACCAAAAATCATGATTAAAAACAATACCTCCTGTCTGCAAAATTTGTTTGCAATATTGGCACATCAGATGTATGCAAAAATTCAATACCACACATATGTGCAAGTGACATTGGCACTAGGCACCCAGGCAAGTCAGAGCACATGAAGGGTTAGACACAATGCCAGGACCCTGCATTCAGATAGTTTTGATCATGCACCCATATACAAATTAATGCTAAACACCAGACACGAGTCTCGGCCTTTAAAAATTACACAGTAAAGGTGCCTTCACAAACATGAATTTGGCAGCCTCGTTTTCAAACTAGTTACTCTCCAATACTTTTACTGAGTGATTGCACGTGTGCTCGCCTCTTTCCATTGACTTTGTATACATCCGTGCCACCCGTTCGCATTTGGTCTGAATGCACCTTTAAAGATATACACAGTATATTCTTACTTCGCCTGAAATGTTAGGTGTTTGCCGAAAAACTTTTTCGACTATTAACAATTTGTGCGCTATCATGCCACTAGCTAATGTTGGTAAGCTAGCGGTGCTGACAACAGGACTCTGACACTGCAGTCCTGCCAGCAAGCATGCATATTGTCCATGCAAGTTTTATTGGAGCTACATGCAGTAGTTTAAAGCATTAATTTCTCAAAGATTCAGTAAGTTTTCCTAAAATGTACTTACCTTAAGCACCTTAATGATGAACATGCAGCCAACTTGTCTCACTCTCTGCTCGTCTAACAGTCACATGTGCCATGCCTGGGTGGAGCTTTGTTTAAAATCAACTCACTCAAACTGAACTCTGTCAAATAACCCCAACATTGGACATCATTTAAATCAGGAGAGAGTGAAAAGTACACTTTGAGAGTCAGAATCGACTCTGAAATGTTTGACCCCCAAATTTTAACTCTCCAGTTTTTGCTGTGTTGAAAACTGTAGGAGTTAGCTGGACCATGTAACCTACACTGAAATAGCCTTGAATAAAAAGTCCTAGATTTTTTTTTTTGACAAAAATTATCCAAACTTAAAATCCCTGTAATATGCACACCTTCAAATCCTGTACAAACATTTGTGTGAAATGAAAACAACAGTTCAATCCATTAGCTTGCTTTTGAGACTTTGAACCTTTCTGAGCATCTTTGCTCCATCATGCTCCACAAAAAGTTTCTGAAATACTTCAAAGGTGTTCTTGAGCATCTTGGGATACTCGAGGTTGAGGGCATAGATCAATCTCATCAACAGCATACATGCATTGGTTCAACTTCCACACCTGCTCAGCACTTGGTTACCCTCAGTCTCAACTGTCACTTCTGCTGGATTCTCATCACCCATGGGATTATGGATCACCAGCACCTTCATGGTTGGTCCATGGGGCCCTCAAGGTCATCCTCCTCATAAGGAAAAGAAAAAGAAATTGCATATGCATTTTTACTTTATACATGCTAACAAGATGCTGTTCCAAAACAAAGTTTTCTTGGTCAAGACCTTTATTTCAACACATGCAGGATTTTAATCAGGGCAGTTGGTCCACTCCTATGTCCCATAACACACCATTTAACAATCTAACTCATCTGAAGAGGAGACAGGGGAGCGGGGACAGAGAGGAGAAGAAAGAAGGGGGGAGAGAAGAGATGAAGAGAGATGAGAGATTGAGAGGAGAAATAAGGAGAGATTAAGAGAAGAGGAGAGAGATGAAGAGAGAGGAGAGAGTTTTGAGTTTTAAAAAATCCCTTTATTGCACAATTCAAAAATGTAAGATCACCAATACCATCATTCCACCAAGTGTCTCACATTTCAAAAGTGCAAACATAACTCATCCCCCTCTCCCACAGAACACAAAATATTCCCTACAGTCCATCTATTGGTGAATACCTCCAAATTGTCCACCATTTTATAGTAACAGTATTCCACCTGGAGTCTGGCTTTTAACAAAGCCTTGAAAACAAACACAGGATCCACATTGCCAGTGTTAGTAGTCCTATTCTTCCTTGTCAGCCAAATGGCAAGTTTAGCAGTACCAGATAGGAAGTTCATCAAAGTGTGCACAGACCTCTTTGCCACTTTATACTTTGGACCGTAAATGAACAAACCAAAAGAGAAACATTCACCCAAATTATGAAACCACACTTTCAGAAGATCAAAAAGGCCAGATAAATGAAAACATTTAACAAACAAATGCTCCAGGGTCTCAACTTGGGAACAAAACAAACATTCCTCCCCCACATTAGGATCCAGGTATGCTCTGTATTTATTCGTAGCTATTGCCCCATGTACAATCCTCCACTGAAGATCCGCCATCCGTTTCTCAATAGGGAGCTTGTACATGGACCGCCAGCTGCCTTTCGGGGAGAATACCGGCCCCAAAACCCCACCCACTTCGACTTTTTCACCTCCGTCAGCGAGCGCAGTTTCAGAACTTTCACAAAGATGTGATACACCGACTTCTTCCCTAAAAACTGGAACTTGCCCAGATGAGGATTTCCGAAGGACAGCAGGTAATCGTCCCCCTCCTGCCACTCTCCCTCAGCTAGACTTATGGAAAGGGCAGGAAAGTTGGACACAGTGTCCTCATCCCATTGAGTGGAAAGAGTGCGGTTTTCCGGAAACGCTCTAAGCGGTCGTGGCAGGGCAGCAGACACTTCCTTCACCACCCTATGCACCTGTCTGACCGATGTAATGTTGGCACTCCGCCCCAGCGTTTCTATCAACGTGGCTGACATCTTCATAAGATGACCAAGCTTGGTACAGCCTGCCTCTCTTAAACAAGTTCACAGACTAACAGATTGCAGCACTTGAGTGTCCATGAATTGATTGAAAAACAGTGGTTCCTCGAACAGCCACATGCCTGGTGTCTCCTCAGGAATGCAGGCTACGGTGAAGACTTGCCATGCATGCAAGACAGATGTATAAAAAGCAGAAAGTCCAGTAAGGTCCACCTCCCCGGACTTCACGAGGAAAAAGCTGCTTATCATAGCCCAAGCGGCCCACTTGCCTCAGGAGCAGTTTTGCAGTGTCCATCCAGCAGGGGCCACATCCATAAAGGAGCCGTTGCGCAGTCTGAAGCCTAAAACAGGCGATCTTGGACTGCATGTCCACCAGGCCCTGTCCTCCCTCAGCAACAGGCAGGTAGAGAACAGCCGCATGAACCCAGTGTCGACCAGACCAAAAGAAATCCACGATGATCTTCTGAACCTCCTCAACCAGGCTCCTGAGCGGTGTCAAAGCAATAAGCCTATGCCAAACAGCCGAAGCGACCAGATTATTGGCGACCAGAACCCTTCCCCTATATGACAGCTGTGGTAGCAACCATTAACATTTAGAAAAGCGAGCACACACCTTCTCCTTAATTCCCTCCCAGTTCTTGCGTTCAAAGTCCTCAGAACCCAAAAATACCCCCAACACTTTGAGACCGGCTTTCCCCCACAGAAGACCTCCAGGTAGCTGAGGAATGTCCTGATGTGACCACTGGCCCACCAATAAACCCTCACTCTTGGCCCAGTTTACCCATGCAGAAGATGCTCTTTCATAAATAGATAAAGTGTCCACCAGACGCTGTACATCCCTGTGGGATGTGATGAAAATGTTGACGTCATCCGCATAAGCAGACAAGACGATTGGACGACAACTACTGGAAGGCCCCGGCAGATTTAAACCACCCAGCTGAGTGCGCAACCTGCACAGCAAGGGCTTAATAGCCAAGCTATACAGTTGACCCGAGATTGGACAACCCTGCCTTATTCCTCAACGTACAGGGATTGGCTGACTCAGCCCTGCCCCCATCTTTACCAAACACTCAGCTCCAGTATATAACAGATTGACCCACCTCAAAAACATATTGCCAAAACCAAACTCCTTCAGTGTGGAAAACAAATAAGAATGGTCAACCCTATCAAAAGCCTTTTCTTGGTCCAAAGACATAATACCGAACTCTAAATCATAACATTTACTGAGATGAAGAACGTCACGTACGAGAAAAATATTGTCCATGATGGTTCGGTCAGGAATACAATATGTTTGATCTCTATCTATGATTAAATCCAGTACATTTTTCAGTGTATTTGACAGGGCTTTAGAAAGCACCTTGTAGTCCGTGCAAAGAAGAGCCACAGGCCTCCAGTTTTTAAGCAAGGCCAAGTCCCCTTCCTTAGGCAGCAGAGGTAGTACTGCATGCCGGCAGGAGACAGGTAAAGTTCCAGTTCTGTAACAGACAATTAGAACGTCATAAAAGTCTGATCCGATAATATCCCAAAAATGCTTAAAAAAGTCAGAAGAAAGACCGTCAAGTCCAGGTGCACGTCCCAGAGCCATTTGATTAACTGCTACAGTTAACTCATCCAAAGTCAGTTCACAGTCCAGAGCAGCTCTGCCCTCTGGGCTGAGCTTGGGAAGACCTTCAAAGAGTTGGTTTTGAGATTCTATGCAACATGGTTCTGCACCAAACAGGGCCCCGTAAAAATCCACTGCATGGCTCCTCATCTCAGATGGATTTGTAGTCATCTGACCATGTGGGAGTTTTAAGCAAGTCATCAACTTCTGTTTTGCAGCAGACTTCTCCAGATTGAAAAAAAAAAAAGATGTTGGGGCTCCATGTCCTGCAGGCGAGTAAACCGTGACCTAACAAGTACCCCCTTCACTCTTTCCTGCAGGAAAGAGCTCAGGGCTGATCTCTTCTCCTGCAGCAGAGGACCTGCGGCAGCATCCTGATCCCTAACCAAACTCTCCTCCAGAGTCTTGACAGCGTCCTCAAGTTCATCGACTTTGGTTTTGATGATGGCAGTCGAGTTCGCAGTATACTGTTGACAAAAAATGCGAATTTGCACCTTGCCAACCTCCCACCACTGTTCCAGGGAACTAAAACAAGGCTTTGTAGTCCTCCAGTGTTCCCAGAAACACACAAAATATTGACAAAAAGTGGTGTCCTGAAGGAGCTTGTTATTGAAGTGCCAGTAAGATTTAGTTCTTTCCCCTGGTGAGCTAATTAACACCACAGAGGCCAGATGATGATCTGTAAAACCAACTGGACTTAAGTTACTGTTGAGGATTCCTGAGGCAAAAGTTCGAGAAACATATATTCTGTCTAATCTATCAGCACTGACCATATCATCTGTGACTCTGACCCAGGTATACTGTCTAGTGATTGCATGTTTAACTCTCCATGTATCCAAGAGGTCGAACTGTACAGTGATATTTTTTAAAGCTTGAGAAGACTGCAGATGAGGTTCTGCATTAGTGCGATCCAGATTGAAATCCAAGGTACAGTTGAAATCACCAGCAACAATAAGTTGGTCCTGGTGATAGCTCTGCAATGCTTTTGTCACTGTATTGAAAAAGGCAACTCTTTCAGAACTCTGATTTGGCGCATAAACATTGATCAAACAAAACACAGAATTCCCTATTTTGGCCCTAACAAGGAGCAGCCTGCCCTTCACTAACTCCACCACAGATAAAACTGTTGCATTTGCAGATTCCCCAAACAAAATGGCTACTCCTGCACTAAAATTTGTACCACGACTGAGTGAAAAAGGACCCTTCCACCACAAGTCCCAGTCCACTTCATCTGATGAGGTGGTATGAGTTTCTTGCAAAAACAAAATGTTAAGATTTTTTTGTCTGAACAGGTCACCAATTAATCCCCTCTTATGATTGGCCCTCCCACCATTGATGTTTAGGGATCCTAATTTTATGTTTTGCATAGAGAGATAGATCTAAGGAACACCGTGCTGTGCCCATGTAAGTTATTTCATCTGTCGGCTGCCATTGACCTTTTGTCCTCCAGCTGATTTACGCAGGGCTGTTAGGTGCTTTTTAAGGCGAAAACGTTTTCTTTCATCCAGGAGGTCAAGACCAACCTGTCTTTTTAGCACATTAACCGACCTAATAAATTTGTCAGCGTCACTGAAGTAATCAGTGACTTTAACGGCTCTGTTATAGGTTTCATCCAGGAAAACATTTATTTCTTCCGGTGAATACAAACTCGTGTTTCTACTGCAAGTTGCTCCAATAGACACAGTGTCAGAGTCAGAATCCATTCCCTCATCATCACAACTTAACTGACTGTTTGTTACAGCTATCCCAGCTGATTCATCACGAGCTACATTTTCCTGAACGCCACCTACAACAGCTGACTGGTGTTGTTCCGTTGGCTGCTCTGAAACGGTAGCAGCCACCGGAAACACAGCCGCTGATGTCACAAGCTCTTTCTCACAGCTAGAGTCTGACGCACCATCAGTGATTGTTTGTGCGTCATCACCAGCCACAGCTGCAACCGTAAGCTGGGCTGCGGGCGCCGCAGCTGGGCTGTCCACAGACATAGCAGCAGGTTCCGGAGCAGGACCGGCGGAAGGCCCCACAACATCGTCTGTAGTAGCGGCGTGAGCGGAGGCCGCACCGCCGGCTCCAGCTGCGGCTTCATTAGAGCCTCCCGCCCGCTGCTTGTGCGGACAAGTGAACCGTTTATGGCCCACGTCTCCACATTCAAAACATGAGGAGAGGGTAGAGAGAGGAGAGACTGAGGGAGATGAGGAGAGGGGAGAGATTGAGAGGAGAGACGTTTGACATTTAAAAAGTCCCTTTATTGTACAATTCAAAAATATAAAATCACCATCATACCATCATTCCACCCAAGTGTTCCACATTTCAAAAGTTCAAACATAACTCATCCCCCTCCCCCACAAAACACAAAACACTCCCAACAGTCCATTTATTGGAGAACTCCTCCAAATTGTCCACCATTTTATAATAAGAAAACTCCACCTGGAGTCTGAGTTTTAACAAGGCCTTGAAAACAAACACAGGATCCACATTGCCAGTGTTAATAGTCCGATTTTTTCTTGTCAGCCTGATGGCAAGTTTAGCAGTACCAGATAGGAAGTTCATCAAAGTGTGCACAGACTTCTTTGCCACTTTATACTTTGGACCATAAATAAACAAACCAAAAGAGAAACATTCACCCAAATTATGAAACCACACTTTCAGAAGATCAAAAAGGCCAGATAAACAAAAACATTTAACAAACAAATGCTCCTGTCACATGGTCTGGGCCATCCGCGCTCAGACCATATTCCTCCTCAGCCCGACTCTTACTTTGACAGCGTCTCAGCGGGCCTCCAGCTGCCAAGCTCTATGGGACGGCTGGAGGCCAATTACCTCTTATCAGCTGAGGCGCTGTCAACTACTATAAAAGGGAGCAGTCCCGATTATTCGGGGCTGTGACCTCGCGCTCTATTATCCACGCTCTTCTCCGGCGTGGGTAAGGCTGGAACCCCTTTGTCCGGCGCCAGCTACCCCTTCGTCATTCAGCATAGTTTGTAAGTGTATACCTTTGTATGATCATTTGTGTTTTGGCCCCACGAGGCCCTGTTCCTTTGTTCCTTTTCCTTATTGCCAATAAACAACGCAAACTCACCGGTCAGCCCTTGGCTCTCATTTATGGCTCGCCAGAGCCATACTTAACACTAGGTCACAGCCAGCGAGTTGCCGGCAGCCGTGAGTTTGCTAAATTGGACTTGTTCTTCCCTGTCTGGGTGTCTACTCTGGGAGCATGCCGTCTCCCAGGAGCCGCGTTCGGTGCCTGGGTAATGAGCTAGCAACCGCCCTGGAGTATGTCGACGGGACGCTCTTCACCGCCTCCCTTTACAACAATCCCAATGACATACGCAGGCACCTAGATTACGCTGAGGTTCTCCTGGACAATCTTCCTTGCTACACCAATCACCCAGAGGTCTGTTCCAGGAGAGATGACATCGCCACTCAACGTGAGATTCTCCGTGGGCTGGAGGGAAATCCCGGCAGGAAGCCGAAGAGGAGTCGTCGTCACCCCTCGCTTCGGGATCCCGCTCCTGCCATGTCCCAGTCCAGGAATTCGCAGCATCCAGAGGTCTTTTCCCATCGGGCACGACATCACTCGGGAATCCCCCGGAGAAGCTGCAGCTGGCAGCTGTCAAGATCCGAGACCAGGTGGCTGCTGCTCGCTCCGCGGTTCATCCATCCGCCATCATTAAGCATGTGATGGTGGCAGTTAGACTGGTGGAGAGGAATCCGGAGTTACATGAGTTCCCGGAGTTTGCCGACCTGCTCGCCTCTGTCTCTGCACAGGAACAGCGATTCCCAGGTCTCACCTTTGCCTCACCCCTTGCAAGTAGCCGTCGTCACACCGGTAGTCAACCTTAGCATGAATCCCGTCCGGATCCAGTTCCGGGTCGCCGCAAGGTCTCAATTCCCCACACAGCTGTCACTTCTGCGCCTCATCAGAGGGGAAACCCTGCAGCCTCGTCTCCCGAGCCATCTTCCTCCGCTGTTACGTCAGCACTCTGGGCCCGGCTCATTTCGGCTGTCGCCCCCTCCTCCTCGACGCATTCCCCGGCTGCTGTGTGCACTCAGAGTCCTGACTTGGCGAGCTCCGTCCCGGAACCATCACGAGCGACTCCCCGTTGTTCTCCCAGGGGGTCCTCAGTTACCGTCCGGTGGGGAAAGGGAGGAGCAACGTCCGCCACAGCGGTCACCATCCAGCCTCCAGGAGACAGGCAAGTCCCAGTTCATTCATCCTCTCATTGTGATTTGCTCTGTCAGACTCCTGGAGGTGGAGTTCGGGGTTCGCAGCTCCCCAAGCTCCCACCACCTGCTGTGGCTGTAATTGTTAACCCCGCATCCTCTGTGTCTCCCTCCGCTGAGCGGTCCTCGACGCCAGGCCAACGTCGTGGGATGAGGAGGGGGCCTGCGGTTCTGGAGAGCCTGGTTCCGGTTCTGCAGCTACGCCGTGGGCGGAGGAGAAGAGCGGACTGCAGCATGGAACCTGTGCCGACGAGGAAGCGTCCCCGGGTCTCCACGGAGGAGCGGTCTGGTCCAGCAGGTCGAGGTTCTCCTGCCACCACACCGTGTGGGCCATCGGCGTGGGCACCGGTGCCGGAGGACTCGCAAGTTGCGTGCACCATCATGCCAGCTGCGGAGCCCGACGCAGCTGAGTGGGAGCCTGATGACGACCTCCTGCCATCTGAATCTGAATCTTCACAGTCCTGGACGGCGTCAGAACCCGAGATCAGGCAAGTGCTCTACTTTGTCTTCCTCCTTCATACATTAGAGCATTTTAGCCTGTCTCTAGGGGAGATGAGCCGGGCGCAGCCGCCCGCTGCGTCCGAGCTTATCTCGCCGGGTTCTGGCGCTGCCGGTGATCCTGATCCCGGTTCTTCTCTCTCTCCTGAGCCTTCTCCCAGGGTCGCCGGCGAGGAGCTGCTGTCGCCCGCTGTGCCAGTGGTTCCGGGTTCGGGATTGGAGGTCGGTTCTGGTGCGGCGCCGACTCAATCGGGGTCCTATGCGGGTGCTACCGAGACCCAATCGGGGTCCGTCGCGGGAGCAGCCGCGACCCAATCGGGGTCCGACGAGGGTGCAGCACCAGTGGCATCCAGGTCCGATGAGGGAGCTGCAGCTTCCCTGCCATTGGACACTGGACCGGCTCATCATCATCTTCATCCCCCTCTTCACCATCGTCATCTGAGTCACTCTCATCTTCCCCCCAAGCTTTCTCCACCAGGGCCCATATGGACCTCTCACTGTAGGCCCGGCTCGCCCTCACTATCTCTCTCCACAGGGAAGCCGTTGTCCCTCTCTCCCCTACGGGCCTGGTGGCTGAGCGATGCGGGTCGGCCGCCAGAGGGACTGCCGTGCCCATTCGGCTCTTTGGTTCGGCCACCCGACCTATTGGACTCTCTGTTCGGCGATCTGGTCCGGCCGCCCGAGATACTGTTTTTTCTGGCCTGGGATTCCAGTAGGCCGCCTGAACATTTCCCGTCACCCCTGTTGGCGGTTTGGACGCTGGGTGCGGGGAGACCCCCCCGAACTGAATTATTTCTGCTGTGTCTAGTCTTTTGTGATTTTGTGTGGGTGCAGTTATGTAATTCCTTGTAGTTGTTTCATGTTTAGCGTGCCTTTTTTTTTCTTCCCCTCCTGTTTGAGGGATGCCCTGTATCTGGTAGATTTTGCCTTAGGAGCCTCTGCTCTCATTTTAAGGTCTCCTGGGTTGTTTTTCTTTGGGTCCATCTATATATTATTGTTGGCATTTCATGGAGTATTGTGGTTTTCTTTTTTTCTCTTTCCTCATACTCTGTAATTGCCTCATTTGTTCCCTGCCTAAGTAGTGTTTTTTTTTTTCCTTTCGGTCCACACATGGTTAGCCTGTTATGGAGTATTGTGTGTTCTTCTTCCCCATACTGCGGCTTCATCAGTGCCCCCCGCCCGCTGCTTGTGCGGACAAGCGAACCGTTTATGGCCCACGTCTCCACATTCAAAACATTTCATCTGTCCTGAGCTCGCATACACCATGTAGGAGCCGTCCCCATGTTTGATCCGGAAGGACACTTCTAGTGTTTGAGTGGGCGAGTCCAAAAACATGAACACCTGTCGCCTGAGTGATTTTACATGTTTTAATTTGGTATCCTTGCATCCCAAACTCACAGTTCTAAACGGGCCTGCAAACTTCCCAAATCTGCAGAGCTCCGTCTCCAACTGCTCGTCAGTGATGAAAGGAGGAACACCTGAGACGGTGATACATGTTGATGGAACAGATAAGGGGGACACCTGTACATATGTGTCCCCGATTACAACACCGCTCCCAATCAAACTGTGGACACACTCCTCACAAGTCAGAAACACAACTACAGCTTTATTCATTCGGGATGCAAAGCAGATCGCATCATGTCCCACCTTCTCACCCACAACAAGAAGGACCTCCTCTACAGTAACGCTGCTATCTGGGGGTACGATCCTCACTCCCTGCCGGATAGACGGAGATGGCGTCTCAAAGGGGGGGAGAGAAGAGGAGAGTTTGAGTTTTAAAAAATCCCTTTATTGTACAATTCAAAAATGTAAGATCACCAATACCATCACCCCACCAAGAGTCTCACATTTCAAAAGTGCAAACATAACTCATCCCCCTCTCCCACAGAACACAAAATATTCCCTACAGTCCATCTATTGGTGAATACCTCTAAATTGTCCACCATTTTATAGTAAGAGTACTCCACCTGGAGTCTGACTTTTAACAAGGCCTTGAAAACAAACACAGGATCCACATTGCCAGTGTTAGTAGTCCGATTTTTTCTTGTCAGCCAGATGGCAAGTTTAGCAGTACCAGATAGGAAGTTCATCAAAGTGTGCACAGACCTCTTTGCCACTTTATACTTTGGACCGTAAATAAACAAACCAAAAGAGAACCATTCACCCAAATTATGAAACCACACTTTCAGAAGATCAAAAAGGCCAGATAAATGAAAACATTTAACAAACAAATGCTCCAGGGTCTCAACTTGGGAACAAAACAAATATCCCTCCCCCACATTAGGATCCAGGTGTGCTCTGTATTTATTCGCAGCTATTGCCCCATGTACAATCCTCCACTGGAGAGCTGCCGTCCGTTTCTCAATAGGGAGCTTGTACATGGACCGTCAGCTGCCTTTCGGGTAGAATACCAGCTCCAAAAACCCCACCCACTTCGACTCTTTCACCTCCATCAGACAGCGCAGATTCAGAACTTTCACACAGATGTGATACACCGTCTTCTTCCCTACAAACTGGAACTTGCCCAGACGAGGATTTCTGAAGGACAGCAGGTGATCCTCTCCCTCCTGCCACTCTCCCACAGCTGGACTTATGGAAAGGGCAGGAAAGTTGGACACAGTGTCCTCATCCCATTGAGTGGAAAGAGTACGGTTTTCCGCAAATGCTCTAAGTGGTCATGGCATGGCAGCACACACTTCCTTCACCACCCTATGCACCAGTCTGACAGATGTAATGTTGGCACTCCGCCCCAGTGTTTCTATCGACGTGGTTGACATCTTCATAAGATGACCAAGCTTGGTACAGCCTGCCTCTCTTAAACAAGTTTGCAGACTAACAAATTGCAGCGCTTGAGTGTCCATGAATTGATTGAAAAACAGTGGTTCCTCGAACAGCCACATGCCTGGTGTCTCCTCAGGAATGTGGGCCACGGTGAAGACTTGCCATGCATGCAAGACAGATGTATAAAAAGCAGAAAGTCCAGTAAGGTCCACCTCCCCGGACTTCACGAGGAAAAGCTGCTTATCATAGCCCAAGCGGCCAACTCTCCTCAGAAGCAGTTTTGCAGTGTCCATCCAGCAGGGGTCACATCCATAAAGGAGCCGTTATGCAGTCTGAAGCCTAAAACAGGCGATCTTGGACTGCATGTCCACCAGGCCCTGTCCTCCCTCAGCAACAGGCAGGTAGAGAACAGCCGCACAAACCCAATGTCGACCAGACCAAAAGAAATCCATGATGATCTTCTGAACCTCCTCAACCAGGCTGAGGAATGTCCTGATGTGACCACTGGCCCACCAATAAACCCTCACTCTTGGCCCAGTTTACCCATGCAGAAGATGCTCTTTCATAAATAGATAAAGTGTCCACCAGACGCTGTACATCCCTGTGGGATGTGATGAAAATGTTGATGTCATCCGCATAAGCAGACAAGATGATTGGACGACAACTACTGGAGGGCCCCGGCAGAATCAAACCACCCAGCTGAGTGCGCAACCTGCACAGCAAAGGCTTAATAGCCAAGCTATACAGTTGACCTGAGATTGGACAACCCTGCCTTATTCCCCAACGTACAGGGATTGGCCGACTCAGCCCTGCCCCCATCTTTACCAAACACTCAGCTCCAGTATATAACAGATTGACCCACCTCAAAAACATATAGAATCAGAGGGGTCGCGGCCATGCAAGGCGCCACCACAGATTTCCCTCCTCCATTCCATTATTGCTGAGCACCAAGCTGGACGGCAGGAAGTTCCGCTTTTATATGGTCTTCGGCATGACCCGGCCGGGATTTGAACTCCTGCCTCCCGGGTGTGAGGCAGATGCTCTACCAACTGAGCCACTTCTCCGGTAAGAGTGTCCAGAAGAGGACGCATCCTGGAACCAATAGCTCCTCCTTTGGCACACATCAGCTGCAGAAGACGTGGTGTGTACCCATCAAGTTTCCACATGAACATTTCTTCCAGGGAAATTGCTGTGATGCGACAGAACTCTTCTTTGATCTAGTAAACGAGTAAATGAACAGAAGAAACTCTCAATGACAGACATCCAGACATTCTCAGAGTTTTAGTGAACAAATGTGATGAACAACAGTTTTTGGTTGAAAAAAAAAAACTTTCTCAAACATTCTTACCTGAGCCTCAGTGAATAATGCAGGCCACCTCTCTTTAAAGACATCGACAGATGGGCTGTGGGTCACCACTTCCACTCTTCGACTTGAAAAGAAAAAAAAAATGAAAGCTATTCCTTTCTGTGTGTTTTTACAGCAGAGTCACATGAGGAAATTTTCCTTAATATAGCGTACACTTAAAAACCCACATTTATTTCAGCCAGTTAAAACATTTGCATTAATGAAGTCATAAAATGCCCTCAGCTTGCGGTTGTTGCAGAGTCGGTAACGTTATACACCAGCAATTAGTTTGCATCATGCAGTTTATGTTCATTTCATCTCATACAATATTGGAAACAACGGGCATGCTATTCTTCTGTGATTTACTGGCAGTTTCCTGTTTTAGACCGAAATCCCAGTGATTATGATATTTCTGTTGTGTGGTGTGTGTGTGTGTTGCCGTACCCGCCCCTAATGTGATGTCAGGTGGGCACGGTCGTTCTGTATATATAGTTCTGTGTTCTCAATAAAGTGTTGTTGGTTGGCTGCATGACAAGAGAGACTCCGACCCCTTTTCCATACATAACATTTTGCCGACGACAGTAAAATTATGGGACCGTTTGGGCTACCTCCATCCCTGCTACCGTTTCTGGAGTACACGGGAGAGCCAGTGATCCTGTGGCCTAAGTGGCTGACCATGTTTGAGGATTACATCAGGGCTCTGGGCCTAAGTAGACTGGACGGGAGATGAAGACGAGCACTTCTGGCCCACCATCTCAGCGCGGAAGGCCGAAGAATTCTCGGTATGTTAGGTGAAACGGAGTGCGATGAGGGTGCTGTCGAGCAGCTGGCCGAGTACCACGAGCAGACGAGGACCACAAAGCTGTGGGTGGTGGGAATTTTTTGCACCAAATGGAGCTAGGCTAGTAAGCTCGGAGAAGCTTATGGCCCACTCAGTGTCTATTGACAAGTTAGCCACAAAGCTAAATGGGTGCCAAAAGCAAGTTCCAGGTTACCAGCTAGGCATCGAGGTGGGACTGGGGCCGCGAGTGAAGGAGTCCCCGGGTACTGAAGAGAGTGGGCCAGCCAAGGAGTGCAGCACAGTACAGGACCACAGCGCTGGTGAGTTTGACGGCACGGTGAGCGTCAACAGTGGGGAGTCAGAGCAGCGGCAGGATTCATCCCTGCAGCTGGAGGCTGGGCAGTGGGAGAGCAGGAACATGCAGGCTGAGGACCCCGGGAGAGAGCAGTAACTGCTGGGCATGGAGACGACACAGTGGAGCACCTGGAACGAGGATGCTGGGAGCAGCAACGAAGCGCCTGAGTCGGAGAGTGACGCCGACGGGAGTGATGCTGAAAGCCCTGGGGGAGAGCAGCTACAGTCGGACATGGAGACAGCGCAGCAGAGCGCCTGGGATGAGGGTGCTGGGAGCAGCAGCAAGGTGTCTGGGTCAGCGAGCGGCGCAGATGAGCAAGCTTTGGGTCTCCCCGGAGTGCGGCCACAGGAGGCCGGAGTGTTTGGGGCAACAATAGCAGCTGCAGTGATGTTGAAAGTGGTCTGGAGTGGACTGATGAGCACGGAGGGAAAGCGTGCTGGACAGCAGCACTGCGGGTCCCCAGGAGTGGGGCAGTCAGTGGTGAGAGGGGACATTTTCGTAGGAGAGGTCGGTTTTAATCCCGGAGGAAGTTGGTGGCCAGGGGCGCACATGCTGTGGGGCTGCCCGGGTCCTCCAAGCCAGTCTTATTTTCGACAGCCAGGGGCGTGCATGCTTTGGGGCTGCCCTGGGCCCCTGGTCTGGTTTTACCTCTGGCTGCCAATGGGCATTGGTGTCACATAAACACTGCAAGGTAAATATGTATATATTCTGCTGATGTGCATGTGATTATGTGGTGTGTCATGGGATTATTTTACTTATTTTGAGAGACACGGTCTGATTTTAGTTGTTTTGTGTGAATGCAGTAGGTCGTTTTATTACAGTTGATGGTTCCCTGATTTCTTAGTGCATGATTCAGGTCCTAAATTGGGGAGGGTCTCGATTGTGTGCGTGGTTTTACACTTTTGTAAGGGGTAGGGGAATGTTGTGTGGTGTGTGTGTTGCCGTACTTGCCCCTAACATGACGTCAGGCTGGCACGGTTGTTCTGTATATATAGTTGTGTAGCTGTGTTCTCAATAAAGTGTTGTTGGTTGGCTGCCTGACAAGAGAGACTCCGACTCCTTTTCCATACATAACAATTTCCTCCTGTGATTTATCATTTGTTTTAAGTCATAAAAATAGCTTTGCACCGGACTTCGGCATGCATGACAAATTACACAGAAACATGCCGACTTCAACTCTAATGAAACATCCATCCATCTTCCTCCCCTTAATCCTCTTCAGGTTGCTGGGGAGCTGGAGCCTATCCCAGCATCTTTTGGCGAGAGGCAGGGTCCACCCTGGACAGATCGCCAGTCCATCGCAGGGCCAACACAGAGAGACAGAAAACCATTTACTCTCACAGTCATACCTAAGGACAATTTAGAATCCCCAGTTGATGCCAATTAACCTAACTTGCATGTTTTTGGCATGTGGGAGGAAACAGGAGAAATCCCGAAGTAAACTCACACAGACACGGGGAGAACATGCAAACTCCACACAGATCCCAGGGGGCTGGGATCGAACCCAGGATCCCCCGGCCAAGGGTGAGCTGCTGTGCTGTTGCAGTGCTAACCACTCCGCCACTGCGCTGCCTAATGAAGCATCTTAACATTAAATAAATCAACATTTGCATTATGGATATCACACACAGCAACATATTGTTAGAAATTTTTACTTACATGCAATGCAGGCAGCTCTGGAGACAAGGAGAGGTTGCAGGCAAAATGGGAGGTGCACGTGGATGTGTGCCACTGATGCAGGTCCTGACGCATGCACTTATTGTAGTGTGAAGCCCAGGGTTTTGGGGTAAATTTGATCTTAAATGTTACAGTTGTTACTGTTAGCAAATGGGTAGTGTAGGTAAAATTTACACATTATAATAGATTATATTTACTAACTAATATATCAAGGTAAATTCCATTCTGCCTACTCTAATATCCATTCTGTCTACTCTTTCAAAGGTTTTTTTTTTTTTTTTTTTTTTTTTTTTTTGTTGTTACTTATTTGTACCCGTAGGTAGATTTGGTTTGCAGTCTGGTGACAAGCCACCGGCTGCTGGTCGCTGCGTGCGCGAGCGCCCTAAACCTACATGTTGTTGTTATGCGGGAGGAAACCGGAGAAATCCCGGGAGTAAACCCTTCTCTCTTATAAACTACTCCTTCCTTTTGGAAGGAGTAGTTTATAAGAGACTTACCATTTACCTTGATAAGTTCAACATTATCATCCCATCTTAGTATGGCTTCAGAAAGAAACACACTACCTATATGGCAATACTTGACCTAATTGAAAAAATCAATGATGCAATTGAAAGAGGCAACTATGGTATTGGCATTTTTTTAGACCTGTCTAAAGCATTTGATACCATTTGATACCATTAACCATGACATTCTAATTAATAAATTACAACATTACGGTATCAGAGGCCTTGCCTTAGATTACTTTATTAATTATCTGTCTGGAAGACTTCAGTATGTTTATATAAATAACCACAAGTCATCATATAAATCCATCGATCATGGAGTTCCCCGAGGTTCCATTTTAGGACCAGTTCTATTCATTTTGTATATAAATGACATTGCTAACTCCTCCTCTCTACTACATAAAGTACTGTTTGCTGATGACACTAATTTATTTTTTGCTCACCAGAATCCAAATGAACTTGAACAGATAACAAATAGTGAACTTATGAAAATAGACACCTGGCCTCAGTGTAACAAACTTTCACTTAATATCAGTAAAACTAATTATATTGTATTCTGTTCCAATAAAAAGTCAGACACCAAGGACCTTTGCCCCAAAATTAATGGACAGAATATTACAAGAGTTAGTTCTATAAAATTCTTGCGGGTCCTCATTGATGAATTTCTCAATTTCAAATGTCACATTGACAATCTAACGAAGAAACTGGCCAAATACACTCCTCTGTTTTTTAAAATGAGACATTTTCTACCACTTTCAGCACTTCTCACTCTATATAAAACTTTATTTGAGCCTCACTTACATTACTGCAATATCATATGGTGTAACACATTTCCAACTCACCTAAAAAAGCTAGAAATTCTCCAAAAGAAAGTCATACGTGCCTTATCATGGTCTGAATATAATTCTCCTACTAGTCTAGTACTTCCAGAATGCCTGTATAATGTATCAGGTTGTCAACAAACTCAACTATAAATTATGTAAACTCATTCCAACCTTCCTTCCCATGCACACTTATACCACTAAAAATAAAAACCAAATTACTGGGAAAAAACGAAGACTAAAATCCACCAGGTTTAGTATTGTGTGCAGAGGACCGCAGATTTGGAATGAGCTTGATGAGAAACTAAAAATGTTACCTTCCATCTCCAACTTCAAGAAAAAACTAAAAATACAACTCCTATCATTATATAATTAATCTGCTATTTGTTACACAAACTTGCTTACTGATGAGTTGTTATGCCATTGTAATTTTGTTTTATATGTTGTTTCACTCCAGTAGTATTTGATAACTTGACTATATATCTTGAACTCACCTACTATTTCAGTGTAAACAAATGCTGGGATTATGTGCTATATGTCTGTCATATGTTTGTTCTTTCACACAAAGACATTAGACTGTTTTCCGTTATTTCATTGTAGAACTGGGCTCTCTACTAAAAGCTTTAAATAGCTTATTTGGGATGACCCATTCACACTCCAAAACAATGTAAAAAAAAAAAAGCCTATTGTATACTGCTAATCATGCTGTAGATAATCATGCTGTTGATAACTCATATTGTAATTCATTCATGCTGTTGATCATGTGTAATGTGTGTGTGTGAATGAATAAACTAAATTTTAAACAATTTGCATGTATGATACTTATGACCTTCAAAAATCCTTTTTTTTTACAGTGATATTTTTAACTTGTGAAATCTTAAGTAAGGGATGCAATATACAATATAATGGCAACAACAAGAAATGGTCATTTTTTGACTGTAATCAAAAAAAGAATGCAGAAGTTCCTGCCCCCTGCCCCCCACTGCAATGTCCCATATTTTAAACTTGAGGCAGTTTTACAATAAAGGGCTCCTCCTGCCAGTAAAACAGCACCACAACTTCGGTCAGACCTGCTGCTCTTTGAGAGTTCAGTGGCTGGATTAAAAAAACCCACACAATTATTTTATACTAGGATAACATAAACCTTTATTAGTCCCACAATGGGGGAAATTACAGGATTGCAGCAGCAAAACAATAGCGGCATTCATAGCAATAATAACTAAGATAATGAATAAGATAAGGAAATTGGGTAGACAATTGGGTAGACAAACAATAAATATATGTTATAAATTGTAAAATAGCCACTGCCACCTACAGTGAGCGGCAGTGGCTCAGGAGGTAGAGTGGGTCGTCCAATAACCAGAGGGTTGGCGGTTCGAATCTCGCTCTCCCCAGTCATCCTGCCGTTGTGTCCGTGGGAAAGACACTTTACCCACCTTGCCTCCAGTGTCCATGATGCTGGCTACGAATGTTCGGTAGTGGTCGGAGAGGCTGTTGGCACAGATTGGCAGCCACGTTTCCATCAGTCTGCCCCAGGGCATTTGTGGCTACAGAGGTAGCTTACCACTATCAATGTCTGTCTGGAGTGACTGAATAATGGACTCACTGTAAGCACTTTGAGATGTCACTTGACATGTAAAGCGCCATATAAATCTAATCCATTATCATTATTGTATATATACTGTGAGTGTGTGTATATATATATATATATATATATATATATATATATATATATATATATATATATATATATATATATATATACACCCACACACACACACATATATATATATATACACACACATATATATACAATCTGAACCTGTTTTTTTTTAATAGGTTTGAACAACCGCCCTCCCCACCGACTACACACCAACCACTGCTGCCTCTAAAGTCATCGAACCCTGCTGTCCACACCCCACTCCACCAACACACCCCCACTCCCAGCACACAGCCCCCCAACCTGACCCTCACTAAGACCCAGGTGAGGACGGAGCTGAGGAAGATCAAGGCGAGGAAGGCCTCGGGATTGGACGGCATCAGCGCGAAGCTCCTCGAGTCCTGCGCAGACCAGCTGTGTGGGATTGTGGAGCACATCTTCAACCTGAGCCTGAAGCTGGGGAGGGCACCACAGTTGTGGAAAACATCTTGTGTGGTTCCTGTACCAAAGACTTCCCACCCCAAAGACCTGAACAGCTACAGGCCAGTGGCCCTGACGTCTCACCTGATGAAGACCCTGGAGAGACTGCTTCTTGCTCACCTCCGCCCCCTGGTGGGACCAGCGATGGATCCACTCCAGTTCACCTACCAGCATGGCATTGGGGTGGAGGATGCGGTGATCTTCCTCTTTCACCGTTCCCTGTCCCACCTGGTGAAGCCCGGGAATGCGGTGAGGATCATGTTCTTTGACTTCTCCAGTGCTTTCAACACCATCCAACCGATGATCCTGAAGGACAAGCTGCTGTGTGCAGGGGTGGACCAGCACCTGTCATCATGGATCCTGGACTACCTCACTAACCGGCCACAGTTTGTGAAAACCCGGGATTGTGTATCCGACACGATCATCGGCAGCATGAGGGCCCCCCAGGGAATGGTTTTGGCTCCCTTCCTGTTCACCCTTTATACTGCGGACTTCTCACACAACACAACACACTGCCATCTACAGAAGTTCTCTGACGACTCTACGATCGTCAGCCTCATCTTCAACGGAGATGAAGCTGAGTACAGAGGACTTATCCAGGACTTCGTGGACCGGTGCCATCGGAACTGCCTCCAGATCAACGTGAGGAAAACTAAGGAGCTGGTGGTGGACTGCCGCAGGTAAGGACAACCCCTCACAGCACCAGTAAACATCCAGGGAACAGACACTGAGATGGTGACAGCCTACAAGTACATGGGTGTTCATCTGAACAATAAACTAGACTGGTCACACAATACCGATGCACTCTACAAGAAGGGACAGCACAGGCTGTTCCTACTGAGGAGGCTCAGGTCTTTTGGTGTACAAGGGGTGCTCTTGAAGACATTCTACGACACGGTGGTGGCATCAGCCATCACTTTTGGAGTGGTCTGCTGGGGCAACGGCATTACAGCAGCCGATAGGAAGAGACTGAACAAACTAATCAAGAAAGCTAGCTCTGTCCTGGGGCAACGCCTTGACCCAGTGGAGGAGATAGGAGAGAGAAGGATGGTGGCTAAACTGTCATCTCTGCTGGAGTCCGAGTCCCACCCCATGCAGGACATACTGAACGCACTGAGGAGCTCATTTAGCAGTAGACTACATCATCCTAGATGTGTGACCGAGAGGTTTCGCAGGTCCTTCCTACCTACGGCTGTCAGACTGTATAACCTAAGCAGGGCTGCTCGCAGAGATAGCAAAAAAAAACATGACGACCAAATAGTAAAGACGCAATAGACTTACACAAATGGTCCCCTCCAGTATACAACTAGGACAATATCAGTCGCTATGGAGGGTGACAATATGTATGGGTACATATTCATACCATGAAGGGTAACTAAATAGATGGTTATGCTGTTTAGTCCATCTAGCTACAATGCTCCGCACTGTGTATATATATTTATATATTTATGTGTACATATGTATATTCACTGCGCTTATTTTCTTATCCTCTAAATTATTGCTCTGAGTGTTGCTATCCCTGTGCTGTTGCAATCGTGGAATTTCCCCATTGTGGGACTAATAAAGGCTTATCTTATCTTATCTTATCTTATATATACATACATACATATTAGTGGTGTTGGACGATTACATTTTTAATTGCGATTAATCTTTTGCAATATTGAGTTAATCGTGATTAATCACACGTTAATTGCACGTTTTTCCATACAGATACAGTGTACCTTAAGTCGGTAATTTTTCAAGTTTGTCATACTGTTATGAACATGGGAGTGGACAAATATGCTTGCTGTCTTCACCTGCAGGTTTATTAAAGTTCTCAACATATCAAAAATGACAAAAACTATCCAGAATATTCTCCAGAAAATTCTCAAAAATATTTCTGCATGCGCAAACAACAGAATGCCAGGGCTCAATTACATCACTGAACAACAACCAGCAGCCACAAAAGGAACTTGCTCTTTCTCCTATAGCAAATCAATCAATCAATCAATCAATCAATCAATCAGCTTTATAAAGCACTTCAAAAAGCAACGCTCACTACGCAAAATGATGTACAACAAGGACACACAAAAAACATAAAAGCAAGCAGCAGGACACTAGCACGAAAACAATATAAAACCAACAAGACAATATAAAACAGCACGAGTAGAAACCACAGTCAGTAAATTCAGTTAAATAAAAGGTAAGAGAAGCAAACATCCACAACTTTTAAAGAAATCAACACAAAACCTCATGTGTCACAACAGGCAATTTCCCTTTTAGCAGAAAAATTGCAAACATAAACAACTATCTTGCTTGTGATGACACCCCACCGTGCTGCAAAAATGGCAGGGCAGTGAATGGGCATTACGAACACAGCCTGAGAATTTTTTTAGACTGGTACTCACCAACACTTGGACCTATGAGGAAGAAAACAGGTGAATTTCTGTCCATGTCTGTCCATGTCCATGTCCATGTCCATGTCCATGTCAAACTGTCATCTCTGCTGGAGTCCGAGTTCCACCCTATGCAGGACATACTGGATGCACTGAGGAGCTCATTTAGCAGCAGACTACATCATCCCAGGTGCACAACCGAGAGGTTTCGTAGGTCCTTCCTACCAACGGCTGTCAGACTGTACAACCTAAGCAGGGCTGCTCGCAGAGATAGCAAAAAGACGTAACAAACTAATAGGTTTTTTTTGAATGCAAAAGATGCAATAGACTTACACAATGGTCCTCTCCGGCATACAACTAGGAACATACCGGTCGCTATGGAGGGTGAGAATATGTATGGGCACATAATCATACCATGTAGGATAACTAAATAGACGGTTATGCTGTTTCATCCCACCTAGCAACAATGCTCTGCACTGTGTGTGTTTATATATTTACATATTTATTCCATCTAGCTACAATGCTCTGCACTGGGTGTGTTTATATTTATATATCTATATATTTATTCCATCTAGCTACAATGCTCCGCACTGTGTTTTTATATATCTACATATTATTCCATCTAGCTACATTGCTCCGCACTGTGTGTGTTTATATACTTGCATATTTATTCCACCTAGCTGCAATGCTCCATACTGTGGGTGTTTATATATTTACATATTTATTCCATCTAGCTACAATGCTCTGCACTGTGTGTTCATATATTCATATATTTATTCCATCCAGCTACAATGCTCTGCACTGTGTGTCTGTGTGTGTGTGTGTGTATATATATATTTTATAGTAATATGTACATATGTATACTAGCTGCTCTTGCTTGCTTGTTTTTTCTTGCCTTCTGATTGTTGCTCTGAGTGTTGCTATCCCTGTGCTGTTGCAATCCTGGAATTTCCCCGTTGTGGGACTAATAAAGGCTTATCTTATCTTATCTTATCTTATGTCAGCAGCTGGAGGTCAGCTATAACCTAGCATGTAACTATTAGCTACTAGCTCGTTAGCTTCCACAGAAGAAGAACAACACAACATCCAGGCAAAGTTTTGGAGGAGGCTGTAACAATTATCCAGGCGAGAGCTCCAACAGATAAAGTTGTAAACTTAAACATGACAACACTTTGGGGATATCCATGGCTGTAATCCAGCTTGTTTGACAAAGCAATGTCTGCATGATGTGCACAGTGACTGTGGCCAGAACGGCTTTGGTATGGAGAGCTACCAGGCCAAAAAGTACTGTTTGCACTTTCAGCTGTTAACTGCTGTTAACCGTGATCACAAAATTTGTCGCCGTTAACGGGGACAAAGCGTTAACAGAATAACGCCATATATATACGTACACTACTGTTCAAAAGTTTGGGGTCACTTAGAAAGTTCCTTATTTTTGAAAGAAAAGCACTTTTTTTCAATGAAGATAATTTTAAACTAATCAGAAATACACTCTATACATTGCTAATGTGGTAAATGACTATTATAGCTGCAAATGTCTGGTTTTTGGTGCAATATCTACATAAGTGTATAGAGGCCCATTTCCAGCAACTATCACTCCAGTGTTCTGATGGTACAATGTGTTTGCTCATTGCGTCAGAAGGCTAATGGATGATTAGAAAACCCTTGTGCAATCATGTTAGGTCTGCAATGCTGTAATTGCTGCAAATGGAGGATTCTTTGACGAAAGCAAAGTTTGAAGGAAAAAATTATTATTTCAAATACAAATCATTATTTCTAACCTTGTCAATGTCTTGACTATATTTTCTATTCATTTTACAACTCATGGTGGTAAATAAGTGTGACTTTTCATGGAAAACACAAAATAATTGTCTGGGTGACCCCAAACTTTTGAACGGTAGTGTGTATATATATATATATATATACACACACACAGATAGATAGATACACAGTGCATCCGGAAAGTATTCACAGCGCTTCACTTTTTCCACATTTTGTTATGTTGCAGCCTTATTACAAAAGGGATTAAATTCATTTTTTCTCTCAAAATTCTATACGCAATTCCCCATAATGACAATGTGAAAGTTTTTTTTTTTGAGATTTTTGCAGATTTATTAAAAATAAAAAACTAAGAAATCAAATGTACATAAGTATTCACAGCCTTTGCCATCAAGCTCAAAATTGAGCTCAGGTGCATCCTGTTTCCACTGATCATCCTTGAGATGCTTCTACGGCTTAATTGGAGTCCACCTGTGGTAAATTCAGCTGATAGGACATGAATTGGAATGGCACACACCTGTCTATATAAGGTCCCACAGTTGACAGTGCATGTCGGAGCACAAACCAAGCATGAAGTCAAAGGAATTGTCTGTAGACCTCCGAGACAGGATTGTTTCGAGGCACAAATCTGGGGAAGAGTACAGAAAAATTTCTGCTGCTTTGCAGGTCCCACTGAGCACAATGGCCTCCATCATCCGTAAATGGAAGAAATTTGGAACCACCAGGATTCTTCCTAGAGCTGGCTGGCCGTCTAAATTGAGTGATTGGGGGAGAGGGCCTTAGTCAGGGAGGTAACCAAGAACCCGATGGTTACTCTATCAGAGCTCCAGTGTTCCTCTGTGGAGAGAGGAGAACCTTCCAGAAGGACAACCATCTTTGCAGCAATTCACCAGTCAGGCCTGTATGGTAGAGTGGCCAGACAAAAGCCCTCCTTAGTAAAAGGCACATGCCAGCCCACCTGGAGTTTGTCAAAAGACACCTGAAGGACTCCGACCATGAGAAAAAAAAATTCTCTGGTCTGATGAAACAAAGGTTGAACAATTTGGTGTGAATGCCAGGCGTCATGTTTGGAGGAAACCAGGCACCAAACATAACCATGCCAATGGTGGTGGCAACATCATGCTGTGGAGATGTTTTTCAGTGGCAGGAACTGGGAGACTAGTCAGGATAGAGGGAACGATGAATGCAGCAATGTACAGAGACATCCAGGATGAAAACCTGCTCCAGAGCGCTCTTGACCTCAGACTGGGGCGATGGTTCATCTTTCAGCAGGACAACAACCCTGAAACAACCCTGAACGACCCTATTGAGCAAAGCCTGAGAGGACTTATGTAAATGTGATTTCTTAGCTTTTTTTTATTTTTAACCACTTGTGCTCTGTTGTTCCACGGGCGGGCAAGTCTCTGTGTCCTATGACGCATGATAAGGATATTGATGGTGATGGTGTAGGTGGTGTGCCCTCCAAGCGCCACTGAAAAAAAAATCTGCAAACACAGCCGCGAACAGATTAGTTCATCTGATTGACCTCTCATTCGACTAATAAGAGCCTTGAATTGGGTTTCTGAAACCTTGAGGAGCCAATGAATGAAAATCTAGGAAGGAGGACCCGCCTACTGTGAACGCAGGAGCCAATTGAAGCACAGAAATTCAGGCTGGGTGAAGCGATATTTACTGCTGCAGAAGGACTCTGGACAAATCTACTACAGACCCAGGCTCACCCAGCAGCATGGAGAACACCCACAAGTGGGACCTGCACTCATTCCAGCAGAATAGACGGAGGCCGACGACAAAAGTCGTAAATCATTCGCCAAAACGGCAATAATGGAATTATGTTGATCGGGATCCACGAGCGGAGCAGCGTCGCGTTGGGGGAAGAGATGTTCGCCATGACTCTGCTGCTTTGAAGAGGTAAGGTGTTACAAGCTAAATTATTCTCTATCCCTGAAAATTGTAATCCAAAATGACTTTTGACCGATCAGTAAATTACAACTGTGCGGTTCACGAAGTCTGAAGTTCGTGCGCCGCGGTACAAGGGGTTGCTTGCTGTGTACAGGCTGTGAACGCCCCCCCACCCCCGCTATTCTTCTGCAGCGAGGGGGGGGGGCCGCGGTGACTGCACTGCTGTCCTTCATCACCACATAAGGCTAATCCGTTGTGTAGCGATGGCTAAAGTCTATCCTCTGTAGCGAGCGGGGGGGGGGGGAACAACCCCCCACACACACACACAGTAGCGAGGGGGGGGGGCCGCTGTGACAGCGTTGCTGTAGAAACATGCAACGAGTGTAATCTCATGTAGCGAGGGCCGAACTCTGTCCTTGGTAGCGGGGGGGGGGACGACCCCCCCCCCCCACACACACAGACACAGCCCTGAGTGTAACCTTTCCTTTGAGCCTAAAATGAAGCTTCTACATTGAATTATTCAAAAGCTAGACGTTTTTCCAAACTGTGCCATTTGGCACAATTTGGCACAGTTCCAAAACGCCTGGGAACAGCCTGAGAACAAAGCTGTGTAAAATATTCATTTTTTGTGGTATTGTTACCAAATTTGGATCTCAGCTGGATAACACTTGTGTAATGTTCTCCTGGAACATGTAATGACGAGGCGCACACACACCGGGTGTCAGTTAGGACTTTTTACTTGTCACTTCAACTGCAACTAACAACTAACCACACAGTGGCTCAAGTACATCTCCTTTTATAGTCAGGTCATGGCCGGGGTCATACTGCCCTCTAGTGGTGACTCCATATGAACTTCACATATCAATACATCTCCCTTTTTTTTCTAGTAAAGGTCATGTCCAACTATAAACTTTTTCTCTAATTTCAATAAACAAAATAAGCTCCATTTCTATTTACATTTCTTTCAACCTTGTACACTGAATCACAAGTTCAATTTTTTTTTTTGTTTACAATTCAACATCAACACATTTTTTTTTTTTTTTCATTCATCTCAGTACTCCTTACATTTCCTCAATCAGTCTTTTCGGTTTCACAATTTGCCTTTGTGAGCATCTCCTTTGTGTCACCTCAGTCTGTTCGTTAGTGTCTGTCTCTATGTTCTGGTTCTCAGCCATTTCTAATTGTTCGGTTTGGCTGGGTATTAGCATGTCGCTTGTTTCACTGTCTGTGACTCTCATTTTTGTCTGAGGCACTTTCAGTAAGTGACGTCGGTTTCGTCTCATTGTTTTCCCATGCTCTGTGATGACTTCATATGATCTGGGAGTTGTTTCTTTGACCACTTTTGCCAGCGGTCCCCATTCTCCATCACATCTCAATCGCACTATGTCCTCATGTGCAAGTGGTCTCAGAGGTCGTGCTGTTCTGTTGTACAGTTCAGTTTGCCTCTCATCACGCCTCACATCTCTCTTTTCCATCACTTGAGATGCTGATGGAAGTCGCGTTCTGAGTTTTCTGTTCATGAGCATTTCTGCTGGGGACAGTCCATTCTCCAGTGGTGATGCTCGGTAATTCAGGATCGCCAGATGTGGGTCTTCTGCATTGTCTGCAGCTTTTTTCAGTATGCGCTTCACAATTTGCACCCCTTTCTCTGCTAACCCATTCGACTGTGGGTACAGAGGGCTTGAGGTCACGTGCTTGAACCCATATGTGTCTGCAAAGTCTTTGAAGCACTGACTCGTGAATTGTGGTCCGTTATCGCTTACAACAGTCATTGGAATTCCATGGCGTGCGAACATTGTCTTTGTATGTGCAATCACCTTTTCTGCTGTTGTGTCACTCAACCCTGCAAACTCTGGGTAGGTGGAATGATAGTCCATGACTAACAGATAGTCCTTGCCCTTAAGCTGAAATAGATCCATGCCCACTTTTCTCCATGGCCCTTGAGGCTTCTCATGGGGCCTCATAGGCTCCTTTGGCTGTTGATACCTGTGGCGCTGGCAAATGTCACAGCGCTGCACATATGCCTCAATGTCCTTGTGCATGTTGGGCCAATACAAAACATCACGTGCACGTCTTTTGCACTTTTCAATACCCAAATGCCCCTCATGCACTAATTTAACCATTTCTGATCTCATGGAGGTAGGTATGACTATCCTTGTACCTTTTAACAGAACCCCATCTAACACAGACAGTTCACCTTTAAAGTGTTGGTAAGGCTTGTCAATCATAACCTGTCCTGGCTGATGTATCTGTTCCATTACTCTTTTTAGTTTCTCATCTTTTAGTGTTTCTTTCACTATCTTCGTCCATTTTGCATCTGACACTGGCATGTGTGCCTTAATAGAGTCTACATGTATTTGCACAGCTTCCTCTGTTGTGCTGCTGGTGTTGCTCAAGCTAGCCCTACTCAGCGCATCGGCTACAATTAGTTGCTTGCCTGGTGTAAACTCAAATTTCAAGTCATATTTCTGTAATCTTAACATTAGACGCTGGATGCGCGGTGGTGCGTCACCCAGTGGCTTCTGTGAGATCGCAATCAGTGGTTTGTGGTCTGTTTCTAGTATTACTGACCTTCCATACACATATTCATGAAACTTCTCACATCCAAACACTGCACCTAGAGTCTCTTTCTCTATTTGCGCGTAATTTTTTTCTGCGCTTGTCATGGTGCGCGATGTGTATGCGACTGGATACCACTCTGTGTCATGTTTTTGCAATAGCACAGCTCCTAGGCCGGCTTTGGACGCATCTGTGGACACTTTTAGCAGTTTGTCCTGATCATAGAATTTTAACACTGGCTCCTTTATTAGACTGCTTTTGAGTCACTCCCATTCTCTGGCATGCTCTGCCATCCACTTCCACATTGTATTGGTCTCTAACAAGCTTCTAAGAGCTATTGTGTTAGCTGATAAATTTGGGATAAATTTCCCCATGTAATTGACTAGCCCTAAGGCTCTTTGCAAGTCATTTTTGTCCTGCGGTACTGGCAGCTCTGCTATGGCCCGCACTTTTTCCGGATCTGGTTGCATGCCTGCCCCAGATAATTTCTCTCCCAGGTATGTAATCTCCTGTACCCCAAATTGGCACTTACTCTTATTCAGTTTCATACCTGACTTTTGCGCCTGTGTGAGAACTCTTGGCAACCTTTCGTCGTGCTCCTCTTTTGTTTTTCCCCAGACTACCACGTCATCAAGAAAAACTCCCACCCCTTCTATTCCGTCAAACAATTGCTGCACAGTTCTATGGAAAATTTCAGGGGCTGAGCTAATCCCGAACGGCATTCGTAGAAAGCAATGCCTTCTGAATGGCGTATTAAATGTGCACAATTTAGCGCTTTCCTCGTCGAGCACTATTTGGTAAAACCCAGATTTGGCATCTAATTTTGTGAAGTAGTTTGCTCCACTCATTGTGCTGGTTATGTCAGATTTTGTTGGTAGCCTGTAATGCTCCCGCTGTATTACTTTATTTAGATCTTTTGGATCTATGCACAATCTCAAATCTCCATTTGGCTTCTCCACTATAACTAGTGAGTTAACCCATTCAGTTGGTTCTTCTATTTTTCTGACCACTCCGTCTGCTATCAGTGAGTCTAGTGTTTCCCTCAGCCTCTTTTTAAGAGCTATTGGCACTTTTCTTGCTGGATGTATGACTGGCTCTGCATTCTCTTTCAGCCTAATTTTTTGTTTGCCTGGTAGGCGGCCTATTCCTTTGAACACCTCTTTGTATTCTTTCACCCAGTCAGTGTGTTTGTGCCTACTTGTTGTAGCCTCTGTATTTTCTCGTGTTGTCACCTTGTCTGTATCAATGACATTCACTCTTTTGATCAGACCTAGCTGATCGCATGTTTTTAAACCCAAAATTGCTTGTCTATTTCCATCAACAAGTACAAACAATGCATTCACTGTCTTATCTTTGTTTGACAGTGTAACCCTGCACATTCCTTTAGTGGGTATTGGCTTATCGTCATATGTTCTTAGATTAATCTTTTTATCTCTTATTTTCGGTTTGTTTTTCAGTCTTTTAAATTCTTTCATTGGCAGGATGTTTACCTGCGCACCTGTGTCGAGCTTCAGTGACATGTCCGTGCCATTCATCTCCAAGCACACTATCCATTCATCAGCGCTCGTCTCTCCCTCGATGGCGTCCACGTAAAACTGATCCTCTTCGCTGTCGCTCTTTTTCTCCACGAGTTGCACCCTCTTCTTCGAGAAGCAGGTCTTTGCGAAGTGATTTTTTCCGCCACACTTGCGACATTCCTTCCCGAATGCTGGACACTGCTTCGGCGCATGTTGCCTTCCACACCGCTCACAGTTCCCGCGCGCGCGCTCTGGGTTTGCCTCCCTTTTTCTTGCATGCAACGTTCCTTTCGGCTTCGCGCGCCGCACTGCATCGACCTCAGCAGTCTCTTTTTCCTTGCTGCTGAAAGTCTTTAATTGTGCCTTTGTACTCTCAGACGCTTGGCAAATCTGTATCGCTTTCTCCAGCGTTAAGTTAGTCTCTTTCAGTAATTGCATCCGCAATTTGTTGCCTTGGACCCCAATTACAATTTGGTCCCGTATCATTGACTCACTCAATGTTCCAAAGTTGCATGACTGACATTTCAACCGTAGGTCTGTGACATACAGCTCGATGGACTCTGACTCTTTCTGAAGTCTTTTTCTGAACACATACCTCTCGTACGTTTCATTCTTTCTCGGTGTGCAATAATCGTCAAATTTCTTCATCACAGCGTCGAAGTTGCCTTTTTCTTCTTCCGTGAAGATGAATGTGTTGAACACATTTAGCGCCGCTCGCCCTGCTACTGTTAGCAGTAATGCTATCTTCCTCTCCTCGTCACGGAGACCGATAGCAAGCGAATAAAGTTCAAAACTTTGTTTGAATGCTTTCCAGTTCTCGTTGACGTTACCGGTCAACTTTAACTCGTCCGGCTGTCGAAGAGCGTTCATCTTCGCCGTCGGTTTGTAGTTTTATCCTGGTACCATGTAATGTTCTCCTGGAACATGTAATGACGAGGCGCACACACACCGGGTGTCAGTTAGGACTTTTTACTTGTCACTTCAACTGCAACTAACAACTAACCACACAGTGGCTCAAGTACATCTCCTTTTATAGTCAGGTCATGGCCGGGGTCATACTGCCCTCTAGTGGTGACTCCATATGAACTTCACATATCAATACAACTTGGTTCTACATTTCTGTTGCATTTTTCAGCCAGATCGGACAGCTGTGTGTTATTTACAAGCATTTGTATCCAAAAAAACACTGTGTCCAATTTTTTTTTCTTCAAGTTCAGTATGTTTAGATGACTGTAACTCAGTGGCCGGAGCACATAGAGAGATTATGTTTTTTTTGCCAAAAAATTCAAAGTGTTTTCTTTTAAATGAGACCAACTCCATGAAGATGCTGCAAAGGGTTGAATAACAGCTTTCGATTTACTTTGGGCACGTTATTTTTTGGCATTTTTAGGAAAATTGCCCGGAGTGCAAGTGGTTAATAAATTTGCAAAAATCTGAAAAAAAAAATTTCACGTTGTCATTATGGGGTATTGTGTGTAGAATTTTGAGGAAAAAAATGAATTTAATCCCTTTTTGTCACAAACCTCCGTGCGCCATAACACGGCACACGAGAGAGAGAATTAAGAACCCAATTGCAGGAGTAGAGAGTGTCAAGTTTATTTTAGTTCACCAAAAATAACAAGTCCAATAATCACCAAATTCAGTTCAGTTAACCACACAGTATATGGAGAGGTGTAATGACAGGGTTAGGCCACCAAACTTACAGGGCGCCAGCCGACTGCTCTACAGCCCGGTCTAAAATGGAGCCTCGTGCTACAGTGCTGCGTAAAGCACAAAAAGGAAAGGCGAACAGCCTAGTGCTGCAGGGCTGCAATGCACAGGAGAAAAGACGAAGAAAGACTTACAAGGCTGGTGCTGATCCGCATGCAGTCATGCAGTCTGGAGGATGAAGTGGAGAAGCAGGGCCAGCCGAAACACCAAAGGATCAAACAGGTTAGCAGTGACAGGCTGGAGAATAATGAAGGGAGTGAAACCATATACGGGGAGAACTAGCTGCCGCGTATAGAGACGAATTCCCTAACAATCCCTTTCCTCTGGAGCGGCCAACAAATACTCCTGAAGCTAACGAGGAAAGAGATTGCCGGTAAGGGAATGCGTGGGCAGAACTGATTGGCACCTGGTGCGTGAGAGAGCATGTGAATGTCATGGTCTGAGCACCGATCTCGTCCGCGCTCGGGTCATGCAGTATTTTCCTCCCACTTCGTTAGTATTCCTTATGGTCCCACAGAGCTCTTATTCTGACAACGTCTCTGTGGGGCTTCCGGCTGTCAGAGCTGAGCTGGCTGTAACAGCTGGAATCAATGGAGCTGATGATGCCCTCATCAGCTGTGCTATCCTGTTCCTATTTAAGGGAGCAGCTTCGGTCTCTCGGGGCTGCAACCTCATTCGTGAATGGATAACGCTGGTCTCCCCAACGTTAGGCTGGAGTCCCTACGTCCCGGCTCCAGTCATCCTCGAATTCCTCGCTACTCACTGTAAGTTTATTCATTAATCTGTGTGTATTGTCAGTGTGTTCTTGCCTTAGTCTTATTTGTGTTTTGCCCATCGTGGCTCATTATTTTGTATCTTTTGCCCTTATTTAATAAATACGCAAACTCACTGGTCGCCTGTAGCGTCTCATTAGTGGTCCGTAACCATAACAGTTAATGAGAGTGAATGCCGCGTGTGCATGTGTGTGTGTGCGTGTGGGTGTGTGTATGTATGTGAGCACCTGTGACAGTGCAGCTGACGGCGTTTGACAGGAGGAGGGGGTGTGCCCGAGCTGTCACGAGGAAACTAGGATGAATCATAACAATAAGTCAGAACCAGGTTTGGCCTTCAAGGACGGATTCATGACACTTTTGGAGTAAGACTGCAACAAAATGTGGAAAAAGTGAAGCACTGTGAATACTTTCTGCATGCACTGTATACAGTATCTCACAAAAGTGAGTACACCCCTCACATTTTTGTAAATTTTTTAATATCTTTTCATGGGATAACACTGAAGATATGACACTTTGATACAATGTAAAGTAGCCAGTGTACAGCTTGTATAACAGTGGTGGTGTGGTGGCGCAGCGGTTAGCACTGCGGAAGCACAGCAACTCACCCTTGGCCATGGGATCCCTGGTTCAATCCCAGCCCCTGACCAACAGTGATCTGTGTGGAGTTTGCATGTTCTCCCCGTGTCTGCGTGGGTTTACTCTGGGAATTCTCCAGTTTCCTCCCACAGGCCAGAGAGTCTAAAGTGGCCCTAGGTGTGAATGTGTGTGTGAATGGTAAAGGGATAGCGCCGTACCGTGGCTGCTTCATCCATCCAGGTGGATGCCCTCAATTTCCCCTCTGGGGATCAATGAAGTGTACAAAATCAAAAAATCAAAAATCAAATTTGCTGTCCCCTCAAAATAATTCAACCCACAGCCATTAATGTCTAAATCGCTGGCAACAAAAGGGAGTACACCCCTAGCGAAAATGTCCAAATTGTGCCCAAAGTGTCAATATTTTGTGTGGCCGCCATTATTTTCCAGCACTACATTAACTCTCTTGAGCATGGAGCTCACTAGAGCTTCACAGGTTGCCACTGGAATCCTCTACCATTCCTCCATGACAACATCATGGAGCTGGTGAACCTTGCGCTCCTCCACCTTCCATTTGAGGATGCCCCACAGAAGCTCAATAGGGTTTAGGTCTGGAGACATGTTTGACCAGTCCATCACCTTTACCCTCAGTTTCTTTAGCAAGGCAGTGGTCGTCTTGGAGGTGTGTTTGGGGTGGTTATCATTTTGGAATACTGCCCTGTGGCCCAGTTTCCTAAAGGAGGGGCTCATGCTTTGCTTCAGTATGTCACAGTACATGTTGCCATTAATGGTTCCCTCAATGAACTGTAGCTCCCCAGTGCTGACAGCATACATGCAGCCCCAAACCATGAAACTCCCACCACCACACTTGACTGTTAGCAAGACACACTTGTCTTTGTACTCCTCACCTGGTTGTCACCACACACACTTGACATCATCTCAATCAAATAAGTTTATCTTGGTCTCATCAGACCACAGGACTTGGTTCCAGTAATCCATGTCTTTAGTCTGCTTGTCTTCAGCAAACTGCAGGCTTTCTTGTGTATCATCTTTAAAAGGGGCTTCCTTCTGGGATGACAGCCACGCAGACCAATCTGATGCGGTGTGCTGCGTATGGTCTGAGCGCTGTCAGGCTGACCTTCCACCCCTTCAACATCTGCACCTCTTCAACCTGGCAGCACTCATACATCTATTTTCAAAAGACAACCTCTGGATATGATGCTGAGCACGTGCACTCAACTTCTTTGGTCGACCACGGCGAGGCCTGTTCTGAATGTAACCTGTCCTGTTAAACCGTTGTATGGTCTTGGCCGCCGTGCTGCAGCTCAGTTTCAGGGTGTTGGCAGTCTTCTTATAGCCTAGGCCATCTTTATGTAGAGCAACAATTCTTTTTTCAGCTCCTCAGAGAGTTCTTTGTCATGAGGTGCCATGTTGAACTTCCAGTGACCAGTATGAAAGAGTGTGAGAGCGATAACACCAAATTTAACACACCTGTTCCCCATTCACACCCGAGACCGTGTAACACTAACGAGTCACATGACACCGGGGAGGGAAAATGGATAATTGAGCACAATTTGGACATTTTCAGTAGGGGTGTACTCACTTTTGTTGCCAGTTGTTTAGACATTAATGGCTGTGTGTTGAGTTATTTTGAAGGGGCAGCAAATTTACACTGTTATACAAGCTGTACACTGACTACTTAACATTGTATCAAAGTGTCATATCTTCAGTGTTGTCCCATGAAAAGATATAATAAAATATTTACAAAAATGTGAGGGGTGTACTCACTTTTGTGAGATACTGTGTATATATACAGTATACTGTATATATATATATATATATATATATATATATATAAGTTTAAAAGTTCAAAAGTTTGGGGTCACTTAGAAATTTCCTTATTTTTGAAAGAAAAGCACTTTTTTCAATGAAGATAACTTTAAACTAATCAGAAATACACTCTATACATTGCTAATGTGGTAAATGACTATTCTAGCTGCAAATGTCTGGTTTTTGGTGCAATATCTAGATAGGTGTATAGAGGCCCATTTCCAGCAACTATCACTCCAGTGTTCTGATGGTACAATGTGTTTGCTCATTGCGTCAGAAGGCTAATGGATGATTAGAAAACCCTTGTGCAATCATGTTAGATCTGCAATGCTGTAATTGCTGCAAATGGAGGATTCTTTGACGAAAGCAAAGTTTGAAGGAAAAAATTATTATTTCAAATATAAATCATTATTTCTAACCTTGTCAATGTCTTGACTATATTTTCTATTCATTTTACAACTCATGGTGGTAAATAAGTGTGACTTTTTATGGAAAACAAATAATTGTCTGGGTGACCCCAAAGTTTTGAACGGTAGTGTATATATATATATATATATATATATATATATATATATATATATATATATATATATATATATATATATATATATATATATACTGTATATATATATATATATATATATATATATATATATATATAGTAGGTGAGAGACTCTAGACATGGTGGCCCCTTTGGAAAAAAAAAAGGCTAATCAGAGATTTCTAACTCCTTGGTTCAACACAGAAACTCATAGCTTAAAACAGAAGACTCATCAATTAGAAAGAAAATGGCGTTCCACTAATTTAGATGAAATCTATTTAGCTTGGAGAAATCATCTTTTAATTTATAAAAAACATCTTAGAAAAGCTAGAACAAGTTATTATTCTGCATTAACAGAAGAGAACAAGAATAATCCCAGGTTTCTTTTCAGCACTGTAGCCAGGTTGACATAGAGTCAGGACTCTGTCAATCCTAGCATTCCCTTAGAGTTTACTAGTCAGGACTTTATGAACTTTTTCAATAATAAAATTTCGTCTATTAGAAATAAAATCAGCTAGATTCTTCCCACCGCTAACTTAAATACAATAACTACTACAACTCCTTCAACTGATATCTGTTTGGATGAGTTTACTCCAATTGGACCTTTTAGAGTTAAATAAAATAATTTCCTCATCCAATCCTTCAACTTGTCTTTTAGACCCTATTCCTACCAGGTTATTTAAAGAAGTCTTCCCATTTATTGGTAGCTCTATTCTTCAAATAATCAATTCTTCATTAACATTAGGCCATGTACTGCAGACTTTCAAAACGGCTGTAATTAAACCCTTACTCAAAAAGCCAACGCTGGATCCAGGAGTTTTAGCTAACTATAGACCAATCTCTAATCTGCCTTTCATTTCAAAAATCTTAGAAAGAGTTTTTGCTATGCAGTTATTAGACAGAGTTGTTGCTACGCAATTATTTGACCACTTGCAGGGAAATGGTTTATTTGAAGAGTTTCAATCTGGGTTTAGAATCCATCATAGTACTGAAACAACCTTAGTGAAGGTCACTAATGACCTCCTTATCACATCTGATAATGGACTTGTTTCTGTACTTGTCATGGTCTGCTCTGTGCCTATCACCATCAGCTGTGTGTACACCTGCAATCCATCAGCACCTGGCCTACTTATACCGTGCTGCCCAGGCTTCAGTGCGGAGTTGTCTCACTGTGCACCAGACGAGCTTCATCTGCCATCCTCAGCCTTCTTGCCAAAGCCTATTGTCGGTCCTGTTCCAAGCCTGCTGCCACCAAAGTCTGAAGGACCTCTCCAGCAGCTCATGTAAGACCCATCTATTCTGCTCATCCTCTCTATCTGTCCCCTGTGCACAGGCCGAGCTCCGTGGCGGCTGACTCTCCCCTTCTCTGTGGCGGAAGATTCCTCGCCTTCCCTCCGACTCTACACCTCCACCTCCAAGCCAACACACCAGCAGGAGCTGCAACGACATCTGCAGACACTGTCCTCCGGGCCGTAGCCGCTGCACTGAACCGGAGCCTTTCACCATCTCTGCATACAGTAAGCCACAGACTGAACTGCCCATCACCTACAGTTTCTGCCACTAACTGTCCTGCTTCTGTGTGTTCCTTGGGTTGCCAGGTCATACGGTGTGCTGCTCTGCTGCCTGCTGTTCCTGCTTACACTTACACACATGCATACACACGGTCTTCACACTAATGAACCTAATTGAATCTATTCTTGAGTCTGTTTCTGGTCACTGGGTCACAAAACCATGCCAATACTTGTCCTTTTAGATCTTAGTGCAGCTTTTGATTCTATCGATCATAATATTCTACTTGATAGTGTAGCATCATCTTGCTTTGGCTCATCAATAAAATAGACTTTGCATCTTAAAGACATTGTTTCTTCCAGGAAGAAACAAGAACTGCTTTTTCCTCTCAGGACCACTGTGGAGAACACATTCCTTTGTAAAAAGGTGCAAGAGATAAGGATTCCATCTCTGCAAGGAACGTATTAAATCACATCATAAATAAACTGGAAATGCTCTTTCTCCTGACCATTTAATGGGTAATAAAACATGGACAAAGAACAGGCATCTCATAAACTTTAAAGGCATTTCCTAAGGCCCTAGGATTAGCCACAGCTCAACGCTACCCTTGTGGACGTCACTGGGATAGACATTCACTGTTGACTTTACATGCTGAACCAAGTTTTGAACTGAAATTAACGCTTTCTTCAAGTTTCATTTCTCAGGACAATTCTAAGGACACTATTTGTTGAAGATCACTGCCTCTGTGGGACTCTGATATTCTGTGGACAATCAATAATGGGTTTGAAAGAATATATTAATCCTTGATTTTAAATATGTGCATGTTAAAATCTTTAAATGAATGTTTATTCTTGCATGCTAGTTTAAAAGCACTAGTTATAAAGTTGCATGAATCACTGAAGTAGGTTAGATTTTATACATAAGTATATTGATGAATCTTCAGTATTAAAATGTGTGTCACTCTGGAGGAAAGTTTCCTGAAGTCATGTGACTGGTATCTGCCAGTCTCTGCTTAGCAACAAATCTTTCAATATTATTGGTTGCTACAGACAAAAGACTGTTTGTTCACTGGACTAAAGTTCATAAAACCCGCCCACGAAGGAAGACTATTGGCTTGGACTTCCGTCAGTCTCCGGGAGCCCGCGAAACTTGTCTGGAGTTATAAAGAGCGGAAACGCCCTCCTTCAGAACTACACTACTTTGCTTTACTACACCTCAGAGCAAGATCAGAGCACTTCTGAGCAGTTCAGAGTATCACAGAGTTTTTGTCTGTTCAGTTTTGCTATTGTCTTGGTAAATGTCTCTGTTTTAATGTTTTCTCTCAATGTCTGGGAATTACTTATCCTTTGAACTCAACTTGTTAAATGAAGTCAAACTTCAGGTTTCACCGGCGTTTCTATTTTTCTAACTTTTTATCCTGTTAAACTTTCTTTAAATCTACCGTGTTTTTTTTTTTTTTTTTTTTTTAGAGACTGACCAATCGTCCATTTCCACACTGAAAGCTGTTTTCAACTCCACAAAGTCAGAAAAAAATATCTTTTAGTTTTGCTATTGGCATCAGATTTTGTAATTATTCTCGAATTCCCTGGGAAAGCCGCTTGCCAACGAAGAAGGATAACAAGAGGCCTCACATCGCCATTACGCTGTCCGAAGGAAGCCATCAACGCCATCTTCATTCTGACCTAAGCTCCAACTACTATCGCAGTCAAAATCTCATCTTGTGACTGTAGACTTTGAAAGCTGCCGTACCTTGTCCGAATATCTGCTGGCAAGATATTCTGCTTTTAGGTGCCATCTACAACTAAAGCTTCAGGAGAATCCACCGAAAGAACTTCAACCCAGATTCACGTGAGCCCTCTCCGTTACCATCTGCTGAATGAATGTATAAGATTTGGAAATAATTCAAAATCTGATCAGATACAAAATTAAAAGAGAAATAATATAATTTTTCTTATTAAAATTCCATTTTTACTTTCTTAAGAGTAGTCCAGAATTCTCCATGTAATTAGTTAACTTTCTCCATAAATTCGTGTCCAATTTTATTCTCAGTCTTCCATTTCAACTCTCCTAAATTCATGCTAAAGTCCATGGTTTTATAGATGTGCTCACATTGTTAGTCTATCCTCAGTTACACATTTAATGTGATGGCTTAATGTTGATCACTTCACCTGCTTAGAAATAATTTCAATGTCCTTTAATCATCATTTTATTTAAATAAATCTGTAAAATGAGAGAAGTTGTTGGGAATTTATTCCATTCTGAGTCTGGTTTTGAAGCCCCAGTATCAAATTCACTAATATTTTGAGACTGATTATTAATTAATTTATTTAGTGATAAAACCAAAAGCCAGTTTAGAAAGCTTGGGATCAGTCTGCCAAGGTCTCCGCCTTTGACCGTCACCTAATCCACATAGCACCGGACCCCCATGATCCCTCCTGCAGGTGGTGAGCCCACTGGAGGGCGGACCCATGTAACTCCTTCGGGCTGAGCCCGGCCGGGTCCCATGGGTGGAAACCCGGCCACCAGACGCTAGCCTTCGAGCCCCTCCCCCAGGCATGGCTCCAGGGTGGGGCCCCGGTAACCCCATACCGGGCGGGGTACACTGAATCCTTGATATACAATTTATCATGAGAGTCTGTTGGATCGTTCTTAGTCTGGTCCTTCACCCAGGACCAGTTTGTCTTGGGAGACCCTATCAGAGGCAAATTGCCCCGGACAACATAGCTCCTAGGATCACTGGGGCACGCAAACCCCCCCACCACGATAAGGTGACGATCCATGAGGGGGGGGTCGACAGACGGATTGGAGCAGCATCTGCAGTGATGCGGACGTTGTACCGGTCTGTTGTGGTGAAGAGGGAGCTTAGTTCTAAGGCAAAGCTGTCGATTTACCAGTCAATCTATGTTACTACTCTCACCTATTGTCACGAGCTTTGGGTAATGACCGAAAGAACGAGATCGCGGATACAAGCGGCTGAAATGAGCTTTCTCCGTAGGATTGCTGGACTCACCCTCAGAGATAGGGTGAGGAGCTCAGTCATCCGGGAGAGGCTCAGAGTAGAACCACTGCTCCTCCACATTGAAAGGAGTCAATTGAGGTGGTATGGGCATCTGATTAGGATGCCTCCTGGACGCCTCCCACTTGAGGTGTTTCAGGCATGTCCCACTGGGAGGAGACCCCGGGGCAGACCCAGGACTCGGTGGAGAGACTATGTCTCCCAGCTGGTCTGGGAACACCTTGGTATCCCCTCTGAAGAGCTGGAGCAGGTGGCTGAGGAGAGGGAAGTCTGGGCTTCTCTGCTTGAACTGCTGCCTCCGCGACCTGGACCTCCGGAAAAGCGGTAGAAGATGGATGGATGGATGGATGGATAGTGATAAAACAGGTATAAAGTGAAATTAATTAATAAATTGTTCACCGATAAAGAGGTGAGCTGGTGCCCCCAAACAAGTGTTTACTCTCAACTTTTTCTGTGTGTGTGGACCCGGAGTAAATCTCAGGTCCCGATACACTAATACAAATTAAATAATTTTTATACCTGATCATAATTATAAATCAAATATTGCTACAATAGATTAGAACACTATGTTGGACTTAATGGAACTTCGTTGCAGTGGTTTAGATCTTATTTATCTGATAGGTTCCAGTTTGTTCATGTCAATAATGAGTTTTCTTCCAACTCAAAGCTCAGTCATGGAGTTCCACAGGGATCTCTGTTAGGCCCTACTCTTTAGTTTATATATGCTTCCGTTAGACAACTTTATTAGAAAGCACTGTATACATTTTCATTGTTATGCAGATGACACACGATTATACCTGTCAATGACGCCAGATGATAGTTATCAATTAGCCAAGTTAGAAGCCTGTCTTAAGGAAATCAAAGCTTGGATGACTTGCAATTTCCTACTATTAAATTCAGATAAGACTGAAGTCATTCTTTTGGTCCAAAAAAACCTTAGAAATACCTTTCCAAATCAAACTCTTAGTTTGGATATGGTTACTCGTTCTCTTAATAGTTCTGTGAGGAACGCTGGAGTTATTTTTGATCAAGATCTGTTTTTCAATTCACATATTAAATTCGTTTCTAAGAAGTTTCTAAGACTGCCTTCTATCATTTGCATAATATTGCTAAGATTAGGAGCATCTTGTCTCAGAGTGATGCTGAGAAACTGATCCACACTTTTGTTAGCTCTAGATTAGATTATTGTAACTCTTTATTATCAGGTTGTCCTAAAACATTTTTTAAAAAGTCTTCAGTTGATGCAAAATGCTGCAGCAAGAGTTTTAACAGGTTCTAGAAAGAAAGATCATATCTCTCCAGTTCTGGCCTCCCTTCATTGGCTTCCCATAGAGTTTAGAATTAAGTTTAAAATCCTTCTCCTCACTTACAAAGCTCTAAACAATCAGGCCCCTTTTAATTTAAAAGATCTGATGCTACCCTATTATCCTAACAGAGCACTACGCTCCCAAAATGTGGGATTACTTGTAATACCTAGAATCTCCAAAAGTACAAAGGGAGGCAGAGCCTTCAGTTATGAAGCTCTTCTCCAGTGGAACCAGCTGCCAATCTGGATCCGGGAGTCAGACTCTGTCTCTCTGTTTTTAAGAATAGGGTTAAAACTTTCCTTTTTGATATAGCCTACAATTAGGGAGGGATCATGTGTCTCTGAACCCTCCCTTAGTTATGCTGCTAATAGGTTTAGACAGCCGGGAGACCTCCAATAATGCACTGGGCTTCACTCCTTTCTTCACTCTCAATGAATTTTTTTTTTTTCTGGTCATTAACATCTGTTTGTTCTCTCCCATAGACTGAGTCCCCATTGTACTACTAGAACCATTAACCATGAACCACGTAGAACCATGCTACTTTTCCTCCGGCTGCTACTTTTCCTCCGGCTCTTTGTCTCTGAGGTAAACGCGACCGGCATCATGGCAGGCAGGATACATTATTACAGGGACACGTTGCTGCATTTAAACACGGTTGATGCAGTGGCTGTGATTGAGCCTAAGCCGCAACTGCCGGACTTTATTTTGAGAGACGGACACAGCGGTGAAAAGAGAGACGGGAGAGATGGGAGAAGGAAACAGGGAAAGCGTGGAGGCATGAAATTGCGCCTGAAAAGACGTCAGTTTGGTAACATTCTTCTTCCTTCTATGATTTTTGGGAACGTACAATCTCTGAGGAACAAGGTGGATGAAATTCAAGGGAATGCACGCTACCAGAAGGACTTTAAGAACTGCTGTGTCATGGTTTTCACCGAGTCTTGGCTTAATGCGCATGACCGAGATGCAGACCTGTGGATTGACAGCTTTGGAGCCCCACTGCGCTCGGATCAGCAGGAAGAGGTAACGGGGAAACGTCAGGGGGGCGGCGTATGTTTATACATTAATAATCAGTACTGCACATCTGTCACGGTCAGACAGCGTATCTGTACACCTGATGTGGAGCTGCTGTCTGTGTCACTACGCCCCTTTTATTTGCCTCGCGAGTTCCTCCAGCTTTTCATCACAACTGTGTACATTCACCCGAGGGCAGCTGCTGACTCCATCTCCAGCACCGTCTTTGATGTGGTCCAGCGGCTGCAATCAATTTCTCCAGAGGCGCCAAACTTCATTCTTGGGGATTTTAACCATGTTTCTTTAAAGAAGACACTTAAAAACTTTTATCAGTATGTCTCCTGTCCAACCAGGCGAAAAAAGACATTGGACCTGTGCTATGGATCCATAGAGAGGGCCTATAAATCACTCCCCCTTCCCCCTGTAGGATCCTCAGATCACAACTGTGTACATTTGCTGTCCACATATAAAACTGCTCTCAGAAGAGGCAAGGTGGAGACGAGAGACACTGATGTGTGGACAGAGGATTCAGTGCACAGCCTCCAGGAATGCTTTAACTGTACAGACTGGGAGATGTTCACACTGTCCTGCGGGGAGGATTTGGACTCTTTGGTGGATGTCACATGCTCATACATGGCTTTCTGTAAAAATAAGATCGTTCCACGTAAACGTCAAAATATATCCCAACAACAAGCCATGGGTTACAAAATCAGTTAAATCCTGCTTACAGAGGAAAGCACTTGCCTTTAAACAGGGGTCTGTTTCTGAGCTACAGGTTGCCACAAAAGAGCTGAAGTCCGAAATTTTAAGAGCAAAACAGAATTATAAATCAGAATTGGAAAGCAAGATGGCAACAAAGAAACTTGGTTCAGCCTGGGCCAGTATGAAAACTATTGCAGGCCTTCAGAGCACAGAGCGCAGTCATCATGTGTTTTTAGATGGTTTTAATTCAGACACAGAGCTGGCTAATGCTCTTAATTGTTTTTATGGTCGTTTTGACTCCTTTGATTTTAGCACAGAAACCCAAGATTTGAAACAGAAACTCAAAGACAATCAGCACTTTAATATTGAGGTGCAGGATGTTAAAAGGGAGTTCTGCGCTCTAAAAGTGAACAAAAGTCAGGGTCCTGATAATATATGTGGGCGCTTGGTAAAGTCCTGTGCACATGAACTGAGTCCTATATTTCATTACATTTTCAATAAGTCCTTACAGACACAACATGTGCCTAAGATCTGGAAAGAAGCCGTGGTTGTTCCCGTTCCAAAATCCAGCTGTCCTAAAACGGTAAACGACTTTAGACCAGTTGCTTTGACTTCAATTTTAATGAAAATTTTTGAAAAACTGGTCAGATGTGAGGTCCTAAAGCAGACTGAGCATGCATTGGATCCTCTGCAGTTTGCCTATAGGCCTCACAGAGGAGTGAAGGATGCCACTGTCACTCTGTTTAACATGCTTTTTAAACATCTGGATTTTAATGGGACACACGCCAGACTTTTATTTGTGGACTTTTCCTCCACCTTTAATACAATCCAACCTCATATCTTAGTTGAAAGGCTCCTGCAACAATTTGATTTGAGCAATAATCTGGTGGGTTGGATTCTGGATTTCTTAACCAACAGGACGCAGAGAGTAAGGGTCAATGGTACATTGTCTGACCTAAAGTGCTCTTCTACTGGCTCTCCTCAGGGGTGTGTGTTGTCACCACTACTCTTCATCCTGTACACAAACATGTGTTGGAGCAGACATGACAACAGACACATTATAAAGTATGCTGATGACTCAGTTATTGTCAGTCTCCTCCAGGATGGTGAGAGTGGCCACGGCCCAGTAGTTGATGATTTTGTTCACTGGTGTGAGGATTCCTACCTGCAGCTGAATAGGACAAAAACTAAAGACATGATTATTGACTTTAGGAGGAAAACTCCCAGGCACAAAGTCACCGTTCTAAAAGGCCAGACCACCGAATGTGTACAATCCTACAGATATCTTGTGACATAACGTTCGGCTCAGGAGACGCACACACACAGGCTCAGAGTAGTTCAAACTGTTTATTAACAACAGGGATGTTTGGGTGCGTGTCTGCGGAATGTTAATGTGTTGGTGGTGGCGTCTGCTTCGGACCCAGAGGCAGGAGACCGTTCAGCCGGCAACCCTATGGGAGAAATCAGACACAGGGTGATGAGCACACACCAACACGGGAGGAGAATAGGCGAGGGAGAGAAGCTTACTTGTTTGGGCAGATGACTGGCGCTTCAAGGATGGAAGCCCGGGAGACAGCCACCTGCAGGGCTCGGTGCAGCAGCGAGGAGAGACGAGGGACGGGATTGTCCGCCGCCGAGGAATCCACCTGTGCACAGGGGAGCAGACTGGAGAGATGAGGTAAGTGAACTTCTTACCGGAGATGAGGATGCTGAAGAGAATGTGGTAGAAGTCCATACGAAGGAAATGAAGTCTACGGCTTCAGGCCGACGCTCAGGGCGAGGCGGCTTTTATCCTTCGCCGCTGACGAGTAGCAGGTGCGTGAGCAGGTGGCGCCGCTGATGAATGGCGCGGCGTGACAGTACTCCCCCCTCTAGCAGCGCCTCCTGGCGATGGCTTATCCGGGTGCGCTCGGTGGAAGTCCGCGATGAGCGATGGGTCCAACACAAACGACGGGGGCACCCACTGTCGATGCTCGGGCCCATAGCCCTCCCAGTCCACCAAGTATTGCAACCCACGACCCCGGCGCCGGGAGTCCAGGATGGAGGAGGCGGACCAGGCCGGATGGCCACCAATCATCCGGGGCGCGGGTTGCGCTGCAGGAGGAGGGCAAAGGGGGTCAGTAACCGCCAGTTTCACCTTCGACACGTGGAAAGTAGGATGAATGCGGAGGGAGGGGGGAATAGCCACGCGCACAGCCACCGGGTTGATGATCCGGGTGATGGGGTAGGGACCCATGAAGCGCTGTGCCAGCTTTCTCCTCTCGCCTTTTAGAGTGACGTCCTGGGTGGAAATGTAAACAAGCTGCCCAACTCTGTACGCCGGGGCAGGTCTCCTACGCCGGTCCGCCACAGTCCTGTTGCGCTCCGCTGTGCGCAATAGCGCATGGCGCGCGGCAGCCCAGGTGGAGCGGAACTGCCTGAGATGGGCCCTAACTGACGGGACAGTTACCTCACTCTCCTGCTCCGGAAACAGCGGGGGGTCGTAACCCAGGGACGCTTTGAAGGGGGACATCCCTGTAGCAGAAGAGCGAGCGGTGTTGTGGGCATATTCAACCCAGGCAAGATGGTTGCTCCAGGACGCGGGTTTGGATCTGGACACACAGCGGAGCGCAGCCTCCAGCTCCTGGTTGGTCCTCTCACACTGCCCGTTGGATTGGGGGTGATGGCCAGAGGAGAGGCTCACCTTGGCTCCGATGGCGTTGCAGAAAGACCTCCAAACCTCAGATGAAAACTGGGGGCCCTGGTCCGAGACCACGTCCACCGGAATCCCATGCAGCCTGACCACGTGTTGGACGAGGAGGTCCGCCGTCTCCAGGGCAGTAGGGAGGCCTCGCAGGGGGACGAAGTGCACGGCCTTGGAGAAGCGGTCCACGATGGTCAGGATGGTGTCATAGGAGTTGGAGATGGGGAGTCCGGTGACGAAATCCAGAGCGATGTGCGACCAGGGCCTGCCAGGGACGGGCAGGGGCTGGAGCAGACCCGCTGGAGGGGCATTTCCCGACTTGCAGGTGGCACAGATTGGGCAAGCCCGGGCGTAGCGGGCTGCATCCCTCCGCAGGCCTGGCCACCAAAAGGACCGTTGGAGGAGATCTATCATCCGGGAGGTGCCAGGGTGACAGGTGAGCTTGGAGGTGTGGAGCCAGTGGATGACCTCTCCTCGGACCGCGGATGGCACGAACAGCCTCCCCTCCGGTCCGCCGCCAGGGTCAGGTTCCACCTCCTGTGCCTTCCGGATCTTGCTCTCAATGTCCCACGAGATGGCTCCCACGACGCACGACCTGGGCAGGATGGAGTGGGGCGCCTCCTCCGACTCCACGGGGGCGAACTGCCTGGAGAGGGCGTCAGGCAGGACGTTCTTAGAGCCAGGCCTGAAGGTGATGGAAAATTGGAACCTGGCGAAGAACAGGGACCAGCGCGCCTGGCGGGCGTTCAGGCGCTTGGCAGACCGTAAGTATTCCAGGTTCTTGTGGTCCGTGAGGACCACAAACGGCAGGCTTGCCCCCTCCAACCAGTGGCGCCACTCCTGCAGGGCGAGCTTGATGGCCAAGAGCTCTCTGTCCCCCACATCGTAGTTTCTCTCCGCCGGGGACAAGCGCCGGGAGAAGAAGGCGCACGGTCGCTTGGCGCCATCGTCCGGTGACCGCTGGGACAGCACTGCTCCCACTCCCGTGTCCGAGGCGTCTACCTCTACAATGCACTGCAGCGCGGGGTCAACCTGGCGAAGGACCCGGGAGGAGGAGAATTCCGCCTTCAGCGCCTCAAAGGCGGCAGCGACCTCTTCGGTCCACCGGAACGGGACCTTCGGGGACGTGAGGCGGGTCAGTGGTCCCACGATGGCACTGAAGTTGGGGACAAAGCGGCGGTAGAAATTGGCGAAGCCAACAAATTGCTGCACCTGTTTCCGAGATGCAGGTGTGGGCCATTCCACCACCGCCTTTACCTTCTCTGGGTCGGGGAGCACCTTATCGTGGGCGATGATGAACCCCAGGAAGGATGTACTCCTGGCGTAAAATTCACACTTTTCCGCCTTAACGTACAGACGATTCTCCAGCAGCCTTTGGAGGACCCGCCTCACGTGGACCTGGTGCTCATCCCTGGACTTGGAGAAGATGAGAATATCGTCCAGGTAGACGAACACGAAAAGGCCAATGAAGTCCCGGAGGACGTCATTAATGAGGCGCTGGAAGACTGCAGGAGCGTTGGTCAACCCGAACGGCATCACCAGATATTCAAAGTGGCCGTTCGGGGTACGGAAGGCCGTTTTCCACTCATCTCCCTCCCGGATCCGGACGAGGTGGTAAGCGCTGCGTAGGTCCAGCTTGGTGAACCAGGTCGCCCCCTGGAGGGAGTGGAAAGCAGTGTCCATGAGAGGCAGGGTGTAACGGTCCCTCTCCGTGATATTGTTGAGGGCCCGGTAGTCGATACAAGGGCGGAGGGACCCATCCTTTTTCCCCACGAAGAAGAACCCTGCCCCCACGGGTGACGATGATGGGCGGATAATCCCAGCACTTAATGACTCCTTCAGGTAGGCGTTCATCGTCTCCTTCTCCGGCGCAGACAGGCTGTAAAGGCGACCAGAAGGTAAGGGAGCCCCCTGGCGGAGGTTGATGGCGCAGTCATAGGGCCGATGAGGGGGGAGAGACATAGCTTTCGCTTTGCTGAACACTATACCCAGGTCGTGAAATTCTGGGGGCACCAGAGACAGGTCCGGGGGTGCAGCGTCCGTAGCAGGGGGAGGAGCGGACGGAGAGCAGGCAGCGGACTGAAGGCAGGTGCCCATACAGAACGTACTCCATGCCGAGATCCCAGCTGATCTCCAATCCAGGACCGGATTGTGAAGGCGGAGCCAGGGATACCCCAGGATGACGGGCGACACAGAGTTGGGAAGGACGTAAAAGGTCATTTCCTCCCGGTGGTTTCCCGAGATGATGACCGGTAGGGGAACAGTTTGATGTGTCACTCTCCCGAGGGTGGCACGGGAGAGGTGGATCAGGGAGATGGGAGTGTTGAGTGCCTGGCAGCGGATGCCTGGCAGTGGATTCGGGCTGCCTTCTGCGCCCGAATCCACCAGTGCGTGGGTGAGGTGCCCAGTAGAGTTATGGCAGAAACGGATGGGCAGCTTCAATTGAGTAAGTGATCCTAACCGATTGACATCCGCGAGGCTTCCAACAGTGACTCGCGGACCCCACCGACTGGCTTTCCGTGGACAACGCTCCACGGTGTGTTGGTCGCCTCCGCAATACATGCAGAGGCCCAACTCACGGCGGCGTTGTTTCTCCACAGGGGAAAGTTTAGTCCAGGCCGTCACCACCGGCTCCGACTCCTCGGGGCGCGATGCTGGCGGCGCCGCCAGGGGGCGAGCTTGGAACAGGTGCGGCGAGGCTCCACGAGGGCGAGAAGAAGAAGACCTCCGCCCCGAGGAGCGCTCGCGCAGCCTGTTATCCAAACTTATCGCTAAGGATGTCAGCTCCGCTAGCGTCCCAGGGATATCCCGACCAGCCAGTTCATCCCTCAGATCACTATTGAGGCTGCGGAGGAACAGGCCACAGAGGGAGCGTTCCTCCCAGCCCAATTCCTCCGCCGCTACCCGGAAGTCGACCGAGTGGTCCGCTGCCGACCGGCTTCCCTGCTGGAGAGCGAGAAGCCGATCGACCTGGACCGTTTCGGTTTGTGAGTGGTCAAAGACCTCCAGAAAGCGCCTCACGAATTGGTCATAGGTGAGGGTGGCATAACTGGGCCTCGCCATTACGGCGTAGGTCCAAGTTAACGCACGCCCCTCCAGAAGATTCCCTATGTAACCAATTCGGCTGTGATCCGAGGGAAAATCTCCGGGCACACGGTGGAACACGGACTCACACTGCATAATAAACCCCCGCGCTCCGCCGAGCTTACCGCTAAAGCGGGCGGGGGTCGGAATCGGCGTGAGCCGAACCGGTGCCACTGGAGCCGGCTGGACGGCCGCTGGAACAGCAGGAGCCGCGCCACCCTGGTGAGTCGGGAGGAACGGCTGTTGGGGGTCCAAGCGGTTCAATCGGTTAGTCAGTTCTAATAATTGATGAAGAACCACCTGTTGCTGATAAACAATCTGATCCACCCGAGCCTCGAGGATGGTAAACCGGTGTGCGAGCCCGCCGTCTGCCGAGCCGCTCTGCTGAAGCCGTACTGACATAACGTTCGGCTCAGGAGACGCACACACACAGGCTCAGAGTAGTTCAAACTGTTTATTAACAACAGGGATGTTTGGGTGCGTGTCTGCGGAATGTTAATGTGTTGGTGGTGGCGTCTGCTTCGGACCCAGAGGCAGGAGACCGTTCAGCCGGCAACCCTATGGGAGAAATCAGACACAGGGTGATGAGCACACACCAACACGGGAGGAGAATAGGCGAGGGAGAGAAGCTTACTTGTTTGGGCAGATGACTGGCGCTTCAAGGATGGAAGCCCGGGAGACAGCCACCTGCAGGGCTCGGTGCAGCAGCGAGGAGAGACGAGGGACGGGATTGTCCGCCGCCGAGGAATCCACCTGTGCACAGGGGAGCAGACTGGAGAGATGAGGTAAGTGAACTTCTTACCGGAGATGAGGATGCTGAAGAGAATGTGGTAGAAGTCCATACGAAGGAAATGAAGTCTACGGCTTCAGGCCGACGCTCAGGGCGAGGCGGCTTTTATCCTTCGCCGCTGACGAGTAGCAGGTGCGTGAGCAGGTGGCGCCGCTGATGAATGGCGCGGCGTGACATCTTGGGACGATTATTGATAGTAATTTAAACTTTGAAGGGAACTGTGAAAGGGTGTGCAAAAAGGGTCAGCAACATTTGCATTGCTTGAGAAAACTTGCACGCTTCCAAACTGACCGAACCATAATGACAATGTTTTATCGGGCTTTTATTGAATCTGTTTTATCCTTTTCTTCAGTGTCATGGTTTGGCCAGATAAAACTGAAACAGAGGAAATCCTTGGATCAGGTAGTTAGATGGTCCAGTCATTTGCTTGGTGAGTCACAGCTGAGCCTGACATCCCTGTACACCAGACAAGTACAGAGGATGGCTACCTCCATTTAAATGATGACTCCCACCCTTTGCACTGCAACTTTCAGCTTCTTCCCTCAAGACGGAGGTTTGCTGTCCCAAAAAGTAAAACCCAGCGCTACAAAAACAGCTTTGTTCCTGCTGCTGTCAAAGAGTTGAACAAGCTGTAACAATATATTGCACATAATTTAGGTACCTATTTATTAACTCCATTTTATATTTACTTATTTTTGTAGGATGTTACTTGGGTTCTAAATATTTTATTGGGTTTTAGACCTTTGAGTTTTTAACCTCTTTGACTAGTTTTTAACTTTTAATATGACCCTTCTCTCTTACCTCTGGTTTTTCTCCCATCTCTTTTTCTTTTTATACCCTGATTGATGGAGCCTTGAGTATTTTTATCATGTTTATAGTCAGCTTCATGTGTGCCTGTGTTTGTGTCTATGTTGAATGTAATTTGTGGCTTGTAAATATGGATGTCACCAGACTGCAAAACAAATCTACCTACGGGTACAAATAAAGTAACCTGAACCTGAACCTGTACTGTTTGCTCTCTACATGTCTGTTCTTTTCATCTTCTCTATCCCCTCACCCCCCAGCCAGTTGCAACAGATGACTGCCCCTCCCTGAGCCTGGCTCTGCTGGAAGTTTCTTCCCGTTAAATGGGAGTTTTTCCTCTCCACCGTCACCAAGTGCTTGCTCACAGGGGATCGCCTGATTGCTGGGGTCTTTCTGCAATTGTGGGGGTTTCCCTTACAGTTGAAAGTGCTATGAGATGACTGTTGTTGTGAAATGGCGCTATATAAATAAAGTTAAATTGAACTGAATTACTAAAATCAGGCTGAAAACATATTGTTTCAGACAGAGCTTTTAAAACATGTTCAGTCTGCTTTATCCTGCCTTAAGAGCTCTTATTGTGGGAAAAATCTGTAGAAAATCAACACAATATTGCCAGTAATTTCCTCATTTTGGAGTGAGAAATAGGGTTTTTGAAGTGAGGGAGAGGGAAAAAGAGTAAGACTCACTCCAAAAGAGTGAGAGTTGGCAACACGGCATAAAGCTATCCATGTGTATCTTACCTTTCATCATCATCATCATCATTATAGCAGTCTGTCGGGGGCGACAATGACTGTTTCATTTAGGTCTGATCAGATTCCTCCATTCAGCTCTGTCCTTCGCCTTCAGCTGCCAGGAACTCCTGACCTCGTTAACCAGGGTGACGTCTGAGCCGGTATGAGTTGCTTTCTGACTGACCATTTCATGAAACTGCTTGCAAAGTATTTGAGTACCGCTAGCTTTTGCTGGACTAGCTACACATTCTTGGCAGATACAGGTATTATCAGTGGCAAGGACAGGCCAAGACAATCTGACTCCAGTATCTGTTGCAGTGACTGACCAGATGATAGGTTTGTTTATCTCTGTTCTTTGTGTAGTGCATGTCCCTTTATGATATGGATTAATCCAGTGTGCAGTGATTCAAAGGAAATATCCATTATCCACAGTCCAAATGCCTGCTGTGATAGACACATGATCCAGTCTCTCAAATTCCTTTTGGAGATCAAAACACATTTTCAAATAATCTTTATCTAGGTAGCAAATTAATGCATTCTAATTTCTGTGTATCGGTGGGTGTTTCTCAAAACGAAGGATGTGTCCTTCCAAGGCTGCAAATCAAGGACGTGACATCATCACTTCTCATCGAATTACTGTTCCAAAGTTGAGGATCCTCGCGAGGACAGAGTCCTTCTTTCTCTCAATTTTCGAGGATGCACAAGTGGATCCTTCGTGCTCTTAAAATTCCCACAGAGCTTTGCAAATACTAAACAGTTTTGCGGAGCAGGAGAAGAGCCCCAGCACATGTCTAAATGTAAGTATTTTTTTACATATTTACTGCACAATGAGTTACTATGCAAAATACTTTATCGTTTTACCAATTAAATTGTAGTTTTTCTGACTGAAATTGAAACGTTTTGAGACATTTAAATACCCCGGTGAAAAGAACTGTGTGACAGAAGAGTAATCTGGTTAAATATTATATGTTTAAAAGTAATATTTCATTCCATTTCACACAACCAAAAGTTATCAGAAATTGTATTCAAGTTAAGTTACTTGACATATGCAAAAACGATCATTTAAACAGCAAAAAGAAGTACTACTTAAAAAAAAAAAATATGTACGAGGTTATGGCTTTCTCTCCTAAATCCATGGAGCTGCATTTTCCTCATGAATGTGTGACTTTGTTTTTTTTAATTCAATAAGTTTGTCTTTTAAATTTGGGATTTTCCTTTTAAATTAGTTTTCTTTTCTCCCTTAGTTCAGCAGTTTTTTGTTTTTTTTTTGCTCATTTCTGAGATAGACTTGTGGTTTATTTTATGGAAAATTTAAAGTTTTTGCCCTTAAATTTGTAAATATTACTGCAACTTTTGTCTTTTACATCTGTAACTATTGAGATGCAAATTTACAACTTTTTCCACACATTTTTTACTTTGTTCTTTTGATTTTTTTCTTCAATGTGTTAGTCTAAGGGGAATAAAATGTAACTATGTTCCTTTTAATATCATCCAAATACTTCTACCAACCTCTGTCCTTAAACAGCAAAATTACTAAAATTATGCATATTAATTATATTACATAGTAAATTACACTCTCTTCGATAAACTTTATATTTTATGTGTTTTTCACAGGTACAAAGGAACAAACAGGAAGAGGCCAAACAGAGAGCTGACAAATATTTTTGTTTGCTGGAAAGGGTAACTGAGAAATAATTGTTGTTATTTTTGTTCTGGTATTGTTGTTTGAAATGGCTTTTGCTTCTACTGTTGAATAAAATGTTTTGAGTCCAACTGTGTTACCAGATTTTTGTAATGTATGCTACAGTGTGGATTGGCATGGAAAAGAAGCAAGACAGACAACGGATAATGATGATTCAAACTTTATATAAAAATCATAGAAACATACAGATGATTAAGATGGAGATCAACAGAGGTGGGGGCGGATGCATTGTTTACACACATGAACAGCTGATTGCGCTGAGGAGGCCGGCGCCTGGAGCGCTGCGGCCGGCAGTGAAGCACCTCATCCCGGACGAGCTGAAGAAGAGACACCGCGGGCGAAGGGCTGGAGCGAAGGTGAGGAGGAGGAGGAGGAAGCATAAGCCGGCTGTACCGATGATCATCACCGGGAACGTGCGTTCCATGGGAAACAAGACAGATGAGATCACAGCGCTGGTCAGGACACAAAAGGAGTATCGTGAGTGTAGTTTCATGTGTTTTACGGAGACGTGGTTACACTCACAGATCCCGGACATAAACGTAGAGATACCTGGCTTCAGGACTATACGGGGGGACAGAGACGTGAAAAGCAGCAGAAAAAAGAGAGGAGGAGGCGTGGCTCTTCTTGTTAATGAGCGGTGGTGTCATCCCAGGCACATTTATGTGAAGGAAAAGTGCTGCAGCCCAGACATTGAACTGCTGGCTGTCAGTATGAGACCTTATTATATGCCGCGAGAAATGAAGTGCGCTTTAATTGTTATCGTCTACGTCCCTCCGTCAGCTGACGCAGCAGTGGCCTGTGACGTCATCAGCTCCACTGCGGCCGCATTACTGGAGAAGCACCCGGATGCATTAATGGCCATCACAGGTGATTTTAACCATGTTTCAGTGGGAAAAACTTTACCCAACTTTCACCAGTTTGTTGACTGTCCCACCAGAGAGAACAAAACACTGGATTTTCTGTATACCAATGTCAGAGATGCATATAGTGCCACAGCTCTGCCCCCCATTGGTAAATCAGATCACTGCATGGTCATGTTAACACCCAAGTACGTCCCCCTTGTGCAAAGGCAGCCTGCTTATACACAAACTGTGAGGATGTGGACACAGGAGGCTGCTGATGCACTGCAGGACTGCTTCGAGACAACAGACTGGAGCGGACTCTGTGAACCACATGGGGTGGACATATACAATATGACTGACTGCATCACAAAATACATTAGATTCTGTGAAGACAAGACCATGCCAGCTCAGACTGTACACTGCTTCTCCAACAACAGACCATGGGTCACCAGTGACCTGAAAGCACTTCTGAACAAAAAGAAGAGAGCTTTTAGGGCTGGAGACAAGGAGAAGCTGAGGGGAGTGCAGCATGAGCTGAGAGAGATGCTGAGGAGGTGCAAGGACAATTATAGGAGGAAGTTGGAAGAGAAACTCAGGCAAAATAACACTAAAGATGTGTGGGAGGGAATGAAACAAATAACTGGGTACAAGGGGAGAGTCAGGCAGCCATCTGGGAGCCAGGAGAGAGCTGAGGAACTGAATCTGTTTTTTAATAGGTTCAACTCACAGTCTGTCACCCGAGCAACACAACCAGACCCCCACACACCCCTCCCTACCCACGGTCCCGTGCAGAACTCTCTCCATCTCCTCCTCCTCAGGGGGCACCAGGACCTCCCCCCCCCCTCACTTCACGGTGACTACAGATCAGGTGGAGAAACAGCTGAAGAGACTCCGTCAGCGGAAGGCTTCGGGCCCGGATGGCATCTCCGCTAGGATCCTGAGGACCTGTGCCAACCAACTAGCTCCAGTACTGAAACACCTGTACAACCTGAGCCTGAGTCTGGAGAGAGTACCGGTGCTGTGGAAGACATCCTGCCTGGTTCCTTTCCCCAAGAAGTCATCTCCATCGGATCTGAATGACTATCGACCAGTTGCCCTCACATCTCATGTGATGAAGGTCCTGGAGAGACTGGTCTTAGCCCACCTGAGGCCGCAGGTGGAGACGTGGCTGGACCCTCTGCAGTTTGCATATCAGCCCCATTTAGGAGTTGAAGATGCTGTCATCTACCTGCTGCAACGAGCCCATCAGCACCTGGATGGTGGAGGAGATACTGTGAGAATCACTTTTTTTGATTTCTCCAGTGCCTTTAACACCATCCAGCCACTGCTGCTGGGCAAGAAGCTGCGGGGGATGGGGGTTGACAGCTCTGTGATCTCCTGGATTACCGACTACCTGACAGGCAGGCCACAGTTTGTCAGGCTGGGCAGTGTCTTGTCTGGAGTGGTGGCTAGTGATATGGGAGCGCCACAGGGGACTGTGCTCTCTCCTTTTCTTTTTACCTTATACACCACGGACTTTCAGTATAACACTGAGTCATGTCACCTGCAAAAATTCTCTGATGACTCAGCTGTTGTTGGGTGTATAAGATGAGGGGGAGTACAGGGCACTGGTAGACAGATTTGTGGAATGGATGGAACAGAATCACCTGAGGTTGAATGTCAGCAAGACCAGGGAGATGGTGATTGACTTCAGGAAGAAGAAGGCTCCTTCTCAGCCACTGCAGATTAGGGGGGAGGATGTGGGAGTGGTTGAAGACTACAAATATCTGGGTGTCAGGATCAGCAGCAGGTTGGACTGGAGATCCAACAACGATGCTGCGCACAAGAAGGGGATGAGCAGACTCTTTTTCCTGAGAAAACTGAGATCCTTCAACGTGTGCAGCAGGATGCTGGAGCTTTTCTACCAGACTGTTGTCGCCAGCGCCATCTTCTTTGCTGCGGTCTGTTGGGGTAGCAGTATCAGGGCCAGAGATACCAACAGACTTGACAAGATTATCAAGAGGGCTGGCTCTGTAATTGGTCTCAGACCGGAGACCTTTGAGACAGTGGTGGAGAGGAGAACACTAAATAAACTGCGATCCATCATGAACAATCCTGATCACCCCCTCCACCACACACTAGATAGGCAGCGAAGCACTTTCTCCAGTAGACTACTACAGCTTCTTTGTCGAACGGCCAGGTACAGAAAATCTTTCCTGCCACATGCAATTTCACTGTACAATAACTCACTATGATGTTGTATTCTGGTCATAGCTATGCTGCCACACTGCACCTTACAGACTAACTGGTACCTCGCATTTCACTCTGCTCCTGATAGTCCTTCTTTGTGCAATGGGATGATTCATGTGTTTATACGGGTCATCATCATATATTAAGCTATGATGTATATAGGTTCCATATAACCTATATACATCATAGCTTGGTGACTTTAACGCACGGATAGGGGCAGATCATGACTCCTGGCCCCGCTGCATTGGCCGCTTCGGCATCGGCAAGCTCAACGAGAACGGTCAACGCCTCCTTGAACTCTGCTCCTTTCATGACCTCTGTCTGACCAACACATTCTTCTCCACCAAGCCTTGTCACCGTGTGTCCTGGAGACATCCAAGGTCTCGCCACTGGCATCAGCTGGACTTTGTCATCACCAGGAGATCCCTGCTGAACCGAGTGCTGGTCACGCGCAGTTTCCACAGCGCTGACTGTGACACCGACCATTCCCTGGTCGCCACTAAGGTACGTCTCTGCCTCAGACGTGTCAACCGCTCCAAGCAGAAACCCCGACCCCGCATCAACACAGCTATGATTACAGTACCTAAACTGCGGGAACGCTATGCTAAAGTCGTAAATGAAGCCCTGGTGGACTGTCCCACTGACTGTGCTTCTGCAAGGTGGAACCATATCCGTGAGGCTGTGTTTGAGACCGCCATAGGTACCTTTGGGAAAAAGGTGGGGAAGAGTGCAGATTGGTTTGAAGCTGGAGCCGCTGAGATGGAACCTGCAATCGCTGCCAAGCGTGCAGCCCTAATTGCCCACAAGAAGGAGCCCTCTGTGCAGACGCTTGCTACACTGCGCGCTGCGAGGAACAATGCACAAAAGATTGCAAGGCGATGTGCCAATGACTACTGGCTTAACCTCTGCCAGGACATTCAGCTTTCTGCAGATCACGGAAACATGCGCAAAATGTACGAAGGCATGAAGAAGGCTTTCGGTCCCAGTGTCATCAAGACCGCCCCACTTAAATCAGCTGCAGGAGATGTCATCAAGGATCGCGGTAAACAAATGGAGAGATGGGCTGAGCACTACCAAGAGCTCTACTCGAGAGTAACCACCGTCTCGAACACGGCCCTTGAGAACACCCCTCTACTGTCAGTCATGGATGAGCTTGACGCTCCACCCACCATCGAGGAGCTCAGCAAGGCGATAGACTCTATCTCAAACGGCAAGGCTCCGGGCAGTGACAACATCCCCCCTGAAATCGTCAAAACCGCAAAGGAGAGCTCGCTCTTGAAACACCTCCATGAGCTCCTGTTGCAGTGCTGGGAGGAAGGGGCTGTGCCCCAAGATATGCGTGATGTCAAAATCATCACTCTTTACAAGAACAAGGGGGAGCGGAGCGATTGTAACAACTATCGCAGTATCTCACTCCTAAGCATAGTTGGCAAAGCCTTTGCCCGTGTCGTCCTCAACAGACTACAACTACTTGCCGAACGTGTGTATCCAGAGGCGCAGTGTGGATTCAGAGCAACCAGGTCAACCATAGATATGGTCTTCTCTATGAGGCAGCTGCAAGAAAAGTGTCGGGAGCAGAGACAACCCCTCTTTTTGGCCTTTATTGATCTGACCAAGGCTTTTGACTTGGTCAGCAGGGATGGACTGTTTGCCCTCCTCCAACGAATTGGATGTCCCCCCAAGCTTTTGAGCATGATCAAGTCATTCCACCAGGACATGAACGGCATTGTCCAGTTTGATAGATTATCCTCAGACCCTTTCCCGATCAAGAACGGTGTGAAGCAGGGTTGTGTTCTGGCTCCTACCCTATTTGGCATCTTTTTCTCCCTGCTTCTGTGCTACGCCTTCCGGGGCTCTGAAGACGGTGTCTTTCTCCACACCAGGAGCGACGGAGGCCTCTTCAACATGGCACGCCTCAGATCAAAGACCAAGGTGCGAAGCGTTCTAATCAGGGAGCTGCTCTTTGCTGATGATGCTGGTCTTGTTGCCCACACCGTGGAAGCGCTCCAGCGTCTCATCAACTGCTTTGCTTGTGCCTGCTCTGAGTTTGGCCTCACCATCAGCCTTAAAAAGACCGAGGTCATGGGCCAGGATGTCAGCAGTGCTCCCAATATCAATATCGGCGACCACACACTTGCGGTGGTGGACAAGTTCACCTACCTCGGGTCGATCATCTCCAGCAATCTCTCCCTAGACGCCGAACTGAACGCCCGTATCGGCAAGGCATCGACGGTGATGGCCCGTCTGGCGAAGCGAGTCTGGGACAACTCTATGCTAACCATCAACACCAAGATAAGAGTCTACATGGCACGTGTACTGAGTACTCTCCTATACGGCAGTGAAGCTTGGACCCTCTACTCCTGCCAGGAACGCCGACTGAACGCCTTCCACCAGCGCTGCCTTCGCAGACTACTGCACATCACTTGGCAGGACCGTGTCTCCAACATCGATGTCCTGGCCAGAGCAGATGTGCCCAGTATGTTTGCCATCCTGACAAAGAGACGCTTGCGATGGCTTGGCCACGTCAACCGAATGGAGGATGGCCGCATCCCCAAAGACTTACTGTATGGGGAGCTGGCTACTGGAACTAGATCAAAGGGACGCCCAACTCTCAGATTCAAGGATGTTTGCAAGCGTGACCTCAAGGCTGGAGGCTTTAACCCCTCCGACCTGGAGTCAGCCGCCTCCGTCCACTCCAACTGGCGGACCATCACCCAGGATGTCATCCGAACAGCAGAGGAAAGAAGAGACACTCGCTGGGGGGAGAAGAGACTCCGCAGACAGAGGAGACTGTCGAGACCCCCACTACACTGTGAAGAATTCATCTGCAACGGCTGCGGCAGGACCTGCAGATCCCGTATTGGCCTCTACAGCCACGCCCGATGGTGCAGCTCCCTGAATGATGACCCAAGGCACAAAACCCCCTCATGATCTTTCGAGATCGATGGAGCCAATGAATGAATGAATATAGGTTCCATAGTCGTGTTAGTTTCTTTTTTACTTTCCATGGATAATCCCTTTGTCTGTCATGTGTGTTTCTGTTGTTTGGCTGTCAACTGTCATGCTGCTGTTACACTGTAATTTCCCAGTTTGGGATGAATAAAGTACATCTATCTATCTATCTATCTATCTATCTATCTATCTATCTATCTATCTATCTATCTATCTATCTATCTATCTATCTATCTATCTATCTATCTATCTATCTATCTATCGATCTATCTATCGATCTATCTATTAAGAGATATTTACAAATTTAAAACATTAGCACAATGCACTGGTTTGAAACTGAAGTTATAAATATATAACAAGAATACACCTGGTAAATTTGTTAATTTGGTTACAAATGTGCATAAATGACTACTAAGAAAAATGAAAATGTATATTTAAAATGTATTTAATTAAAGAACAAATCTGCATGTCTGAACCAGTATGTGTGAACTAGTAGTGTTTGTGTAAACTGTCCGATGATGGTGGTGAGGCTGTAGAAGGAAGTTTTCGGTGCCAGTTCATCACCACAGACACCAGGAGCTGGTTAATGTCAGCACAGCTCAGTCAGGAGTCAGAATGTGTGTCATCTTCTCTGAAGTTCCTCTGCAAAACTGGTACCACAGGGCTCAGTCAGCAGTAATCACGGACCTGCACAACAAACAAGTTGAGATGGACCATCATCTTGTACAGAATTACATCATATATTACCTCCAAATAATTATTATAAATGAAACACAGTTTAAAATGTTATCCTAAAGTCTATTTTCCTTTTTTTGGTTCTGCCTCAAGTAAATGGGGAGAAAAAACTGCTTACACTAGTTATAAATCTGTCCAGACACATAACTGTGCTTGAAATCCAGCCGTGGTTGTAGAGACAAGAGTATTTCTACTTTACTTCCAGCCGTGGCTGTTCAGAAAGTGTAGCTCCACTAACATGGTGTTGTTAGCATAGCACAGCACCACCTTTGTCGGAGCTTTGTTGGTGTTTTTAAGTGCTTCTGAAGATTGCAGTAGGTCTCAACCGGCATTTAGTTTGCAACCCGCCAATATTCTTTTGTCCTTAACCGCGACAAAGGAAAAATAATCTATTTCCACAAAAACAAAACAGCTTAATCTTTTCCTCCGCTCAGTAGTGAAGACTCAGACTCTCTGCAACAAGTCACATTGACTGACAGCTGCGTCAGCTATGGTAGGGTCAGTTTGTATATTCATTTATTTGCTCTAAAAATATCTATCCATATTAATAAAACAAGTAATGAGTAATACATCTGATCAAATTTCAGTACTGTAACGCATTACTGAATTTTTAAACAGTAATTTCATTATCTATCTATCTATCTATCTATCTATCTATCTATCTATCTATCTATCTATCTATCTATCTATCTATAAGGAGCCCTAACCAAGTTTTTAGTGGTACATGGACATACTTTTCATTTGGGAAACATTTCTATTAAAAATCCACTTTTTAAAAATGATCTTATGTGATATTCTAATTTTTTGAGAAGCTAACTTCTGCATTTTCATTAGCTGTAAGCCATAATCATTGTTAGAATTCCTGCCTGCTGTGTCCCTGCCTCTTTCCTCTCTGATTAGGCGCCACTCTATGCAGATGATGACACCACCAGGCACTAATCAGAGGAGCCTTTAAATTGGAAGCTTTCCTGCCACTCTATCTGGTTGCCTCAGAGCTTCTGCCTGCCTGTATCCTACCTGAACTTTGCCTGATCATATCTGTGAATTTGTCTCTTGTGTTTTGACCATTTGCCTGTCCTAGAACCCTGAGCCTGTCATTTCAATTTGCTTGCCTGCTGATTGTGTTTGCCTGCCGTGCTCGAACCTTTGCCTGTCTGACCCTCTCACCTGCCTCAAGGATTAGATTGTTTAGATAGATAGATAGATAGATAGATAGATAGATAGATAGATAGATAGATAGATAGATAGATAGATAGATGTACTTTATTGATCTCAAAGTGGGAAATTTACCCCCCCCCCCCCCAGATTGTGCACATTCCCCTATCTCCCAAGTAAGTCGACTTACCGCCGTTTACCTTCACTATTTCCTCCACTCCTCTCCCTTGTACTCAGGTTTGGCCAGTCTTTCACCGTTCCCCTCAGGAGTACAGTTCTGCAGCTCGCCGCTCCACAGGACTCAACACCTGGCACCCAGCTTCCCTGCACCAGAAGGTTATCCTTCTGTTTCAAGCTTCACCTTCCAGAGAAACTTGTAAGCACATTCATCCAATTATCTCCTTAATATCATCTGCTCATTCATATACTCACCATTGTGTATGGTCTTTCCCTGCAGGGTTGCCAGTTCCTCGCAGCACAATTCTTTGGACAATTATTGCCAGTAAAATCACTGTTAAACCTTACACAAACTCTCTGATCCATGTCTGCTTCTGGGTCTGGGTTCGTAAACCATGTCAGCATGCAACCAGCGGTCAGATCCAGTGGACACCATGATGGGAACTCTTGCAGCCCACCTCAGTGTTCTGGAGCACCGTGCTGACCAAGCAGCATAGCAGATTCAGATTGTCCTTAGCCAAGTATCTAAAATGTCGGAAAAGCTAACACAATTAGACATTATCTTACAGGGTCTCATGGCGGCATCCTCCGTCACATCCCAGTCTGTGTCTGCCATCCAACTGGGTTGTGTGTTAGTTTCCATGCCTCCGCGCTATGCTGGGAAGCTAGGAGAGGCTAGTGAGTTCATGCTACAGTGTCAATTTGTTTTGACTGTGGGCCTGATAATTTTACATCCAACCGTAGGTGCATTAGCTTCCTGGCAGGTCTCCTCGATGGGCACTCCCTCTCCTGGGCTCAAGCTATTATCCAGGGCAAAATTTCCATGCATATTCTTTCGACCGGTTTATGGAGGAATTCATCCAGGTGTTTAATCATACCGACCGGAAGGGGAGCACATCTACACTGTTAATGAACTTCCACCAGGATACCAACACAGCGGTGGAACACACTCTTGATTTCCATGTCCTGGTGGCCAAGGTGGGGTGGGATAACATGGTGCGCCATTCAATTTTCATTAATGGGCTAAACTCAAACCTCCGTGATGAGCTCACCCATCTTTGCGGTGAAGCAGATTTGTTCAGTGCCTTAGTCTATCTGGTAATCAGGCTTGACAACAGGCTTCGCAAAGCAGCACATCACTGTCTCTCACCTGCAGCTTTTTGCACTATCGCCGGCAGCCTCCACTCGTGAGCCACTCAAACCCATGGCTTTTGGCTGGTCTAAACTTGCCCCATTTGAATGTCAATGGCATTTTTGCGAGGGGTTGTGCATGTACTGTGGTCAAGCGGGTCATATGGTAGCTCAGTGTCCCAAGAAGCAAAGAGACCTAGCCTGCCAGTCGCAGTAGTGGGACTGGCGGGCAGTACAGAAAATCCCTCAAAACCACAGTTTGTTTTATTGGTGTGCTTATTGCTCCAATCCATTGAGTTTGTTAGCATGGCCCTAGTTGATTCAAGGGCTGAACAAAATTTAATCTCTGAGAGTCTGGCAACCCAGTATAAAATCCACTGCGGTCAGTTACAGCAGCCACTTAGCCTCATTGCTTTCTCCGGCCAGCCCCTTTTTCAGGTCACCCAATGCACTGCCCCGCTAGCTGCACTGGTCTCAGGTAACCACCACGAACAATCTTTCCTAGTTCTCCCTGCCTCTACATCCTCAGTTTTCCTCGGATACCCATGGTTAAAAACTCATAACCCTATTATTGATTGGCGCAAGGTTGTTATTAGCTCCTGGAGTCCCTATTGTATGGCCTCATGTCTCCAGTCCGCTGCGTGCTCACCTACAATCTCCATTTAGGCCCCAGTTCCAGAGCCCCAAAATCTGTCTGGAGTTTCCCCAGAGTACTATGATTTGGCTCCGGTTTTCAGTAAAGTTAAAGCCCTGTCTCTTCCCCCACACCGATCGTATGACTGTGCTACTGAACTCCTGCAGGGGGCCCCACTACTGTCGAGTAGGTTGTATAACCTGTTTGTCCCTGAGTGAGCAGCCGTGGAGAAATATGTTAAGGAATCGTTGGCTGCTGGCTTAATTCATCCTTCATCATCATCTCTTGGAGCAGGGTTTGTGGGCAAAAAGGATGGCTCGCTGCGCCCCTGCATCAACTTTCGAGAGCTCAATAAAATCACAGTCAAAGACAAATACCCGCTTTCACTGATTAACTCGGCTTTTGACCTGCTCCAGGACTCCATCATATTTTCCAAGCTTGATCTTAGAAATGCATTCCATCTTATTAGAGTTAGGGAGAGGGACGAGTGGAAGATGGCTTTTAAAATGCATCTGGGCCAATGTACGTATTGCGTCATGCCCTTTGGCCTCACTAACACCCCAGCTGTCTTCCAGTACCTGATTAATGATGTCCTCAGGGATTTTCTCAACTCATTTGTGTGTGTGTATTTAGTTGACATCCTCATCTTCTCTCGCTCCCCAGAGGAATGCTGAATTCATCTCAGGATGGTCCTGCAGTGCCTTCTGGAAACCAACTTTACATCAAAGCAGAGAAAGTCGTGTTTCATACCACCACTACCACATTCCTGGGCTACATTATATAGTGGATTTAGGTTAATGGGTTTATAGGTGTTTTATTGTTGGTATAAGTATTAATGTAAATATGAATGTGAATAGGGATGAAAATTTCCTTTCCTTACACAAACATATCCTCATAGGGCACCAGTCCAGATAATGGACAGTTTTATCAACAATTCTTCATTTGTATCAATTATGAATCAGTCTAAAAAAAAAAAACCCTTGTGAGTTCTTGTCTGCTGATAATCAAGAAGATGGACATGAAATCAAACAGTAACTCCCATATGTCTTTCAATAGTATAATAAGAAATAGAATAGGTAAACATATTTGGATAACTTTAAAACAGAGAATTCAACATGTATCATGGGCACCATAGACTATTACTGAGTTACTTGTGAATTAAGCATTTGTGGAACCAAAGAACCCAAGTTTAACTTGCTAGCATACTGGAAATTGGAATGCAATAAAATAGCATTGGTTAAGAAAAGTGGATGTAATTTTATGAAGAAAATGATGATTAAACTATTTATAAAAATGGAACATTGGTGTTACTCTGAAAAAGAATGTAAATTAATGAAAGGACAAAATGCATTTTGAAATTCTGATGGGGGTTTGCATGAAATTAAGTTTGAAGAACTTATACCAGGAATATTCTGAAGAATTAAGTTTAAATTAAACAACAGACCATCAGCGAAACAGAATCATTGTGTCCCAGTAGGTAGCAGGCGGTCCACTGGATTCTGTTTCAACTGGACCGGCATGGATTCTGTTGGAATACTGGCAGACAGGCTCCTTACCATGGTTATGGCCTACCCCCGTGACAAAGGGCTGGTTCTTCAGCAGGCTGGCTGCGGTCTTCTCTTACGCACTGAAGAAGGAATGAGTTTCTTGTACAAAGTCCCATCAAAAATTCAAACTGAGGCAAAAACACAACACAAATTCATTTCTTCCAATGTTGGTGGTTTAAATTGTGATGGTCTGAGCGCCGATTCTGTCCATGCTCGGGTTGTCCAGTATTTCCCCAGTTCTATCCTATTCCGGGTCTTGTCTTATGGCCTCTATTATCTCATTATTTTGTCATCCTTTGTTATTCATGTCTTGTATTAATAAAAATGCAAACTCATCGGTTGCCTATAGCGTCTCACTGATGACCCTGCAAAGGGCATCCATAACAGTAGGTTGCAGCCAAAACGAGACACTGGTGACCGTGAGTTTGCTTTACTTGGGCTTGTAGTTCCTCCCCCCTTTTTTTTCTTGCACCAGTGTGCTGGGAGATGGCGTCGCCACCCCATGGCTACGCCATGACCTTGGGCTACGACCTAATTTTAGCCCTCATCGAGATTGATGGAATCCTCTCGAGCGCTCATGGCAGCGTCACCCCCAGCAGCTTACACTGGTACCTGGACCTCGCAGAGGCAGTCATTAACCGCCATCCTCGCTACTCTAACCACACCAAAATTACGATGAGGATGGCCGAGATCTCAACACTTTGGGAGAAGATCCGTGGACTGGAGGGAAACTCTGGCAGGAAGCTGAAGGCGAGGCACACCCGTTCCTCGCCTCGGGATCCAGTTCCTGTTGCCCATCCAGCCCAGGAGTTCACGTCGCCCAAGCGTCGTTCCCATCAACAGCGGAGGAGGATGTCAGCCGGGATTCGCCCGGAGGAGACGCAGTGGACAGCGGCGATTATCCAGGAACGTGTGGTTGCGGCTTGTTCTGCCTCCCATCCTGCCCAAATCATTGAGCATGTGACGGCGGCAGTCAGATTAGTGGAGATCAGTCTGGAACTCTATGACTATCCAGAGTACGCTGAACTGTCAGCCTCTGTGTCTGCGCAGCAGCGGCGGTTTCCAGACCTCACTTTTACCTCGCCCTCTTCCAGTAAACGTCATCACCATGCTCGAAACAAGCCTCAGCGAGAACCCCGTCCTGATCCAGTTCCAGGTGGCCACATGTACTCTGTCTCCCAGCCAGCTGTTTCCTCTGCGTCACCTCTGAGGGGAAGGACGGCAGCCTCCTCCGGGTTGTGTGTTCCTGCTGTTACGTCAGTTCCTCATCCCCGGACTGCCTCAGCTGTTCCCCCCTCCTCCTCGACGCTCTCCCCAGCTGCTGTGAGTTCCACGAGTCCGACACCGGCTGTTCCCGTTCTTGATCCGGTGCAAGCGGCTCCTCTACATCCTCCCGGGGGGTCCTCCATCAGAATCAGAATCAGAATCAGAATCAGAATCAGATTTATTGCCATTGTTCATGTAGTACACAAACTAGGAATTTGTCTCGGTGCCATGCTGCAACATTAAAAACATGATGAGATAAAGAGATAAACTAAAAACTAAAAGACTAAAAACATGCAATAAGTGTAGAATAATAAATAATAATAATAATAATAATAATAATAATAATGAGTAATACTAGTCAAGGCAGTTTTAAATAAATTAGCAAGTAGCAGATAATATGGGGTACCACAGTGCAGTCGATAATGCAACAGAAAAATAGTGATGAACGACATGAGCTGCTGTATATAGTGCACGAGAGTCAATAAGTCACTTAGTGTTCAGCAGTCTGATGGCAGAGGGGAAAAAGCTGTTCATGTGCCGGAAGGTTTTAGTCTGAATGGACCGAAGTCTTCTACCTGAGGGGAGGGGGGCAAACAGTACGTGACCAGGGTGTGAAGGATCGGCTATGATCCGGCCTGCACGCCTCCGGGTCCTGGAGATGTACAGGTCCTGGAGAGATGGGAGCTTGCAGCCGATCACCTTCTCAGCAGTGCGCACGACGCGCTGCAGCCTTAGTCTGTCCCTGGCAGTGGCTCCTGTGTACCACACGGTTATGGAGGAGGTGAGGATGGACTCGATCCAATCACCATCCAAAGGGGAGAGGAGAAAACCAAGCCCACTGCAGCAGTTTCCATTGGTCCTCAGCAGAGCAGGCAAGTGTCTTTTCTTTCTTTTCCTTCACTGGGTGAATTGCCTTGTCTGATCCCTGGAGTTCAGGGTTCACAGTCCCCCGAGCTCCCTCCACTTGCTGCAGTCATGAATTATGAACCTGTAACCTCTGTGTTACAGAGGTATCAGCCTTCACACTCGCTCGCCTCACCACACGAGTGTGGGAGAGTCCCAAACTCTCTGTCAAGACGAAGATGGCAGTGTACAACGCCTGTGTCATCAGCACACTGCTCTATGGGAGTGAGACGTGGACAACATACGCCCGGCAGGAAAAGAGACTGAACTCCTTCCACTTGTGATGCATTCGCCACATCCTGGACATATCCTGTCAGGACAAAGTGCCCAACACAGAAGTTCTGTCCCGCGCCAGCCTTCCCTCCATGTTCACTCTACTCAGGCAGCGCAGGCTCCGCTGGCTAGGCCACGTTCACCGTATGGAGGATAGCAGAATCCCCAAAGATGTCCTCTATGGAGAACTGGCGACTGGCAGGAGAGACGTTGGCCGCCCACAGCTGCGCTTTAGAGACGTCTGCAAGAGAGACATGAAGGCCCTGGAGATCAACACAGAGCACTGGGAGGACCTTGCAACGGACCGCTCCAAATGGAGAGGCACCCTGACCAGACAGCTCAAGGCGGGTGAAGAGAGACTGACTGCTGCAGCAGATGAAAAAAGGACCCGCAGGAAGAACCGCCACAGACCCAGCAGCATGGAGACCACCCACAAGTGCGACCTGTGTGACAGGGACTGCCATTCGCGTATTGGCCTGTTCAGCCACAGGCAGTGCTGTTCCAGCAGAGTAGACGTTTAGGATTCTCTTCCATGGTCATCATAGACCGACGGAGGCCGACGCCGAACCTCTGTGTCTCCTTCCCCTGAGCGTTCCCCGGTGCCAGGACTACACCACCAGACGAGGAAGGAGCCTGCAGCCCTGGAGAGCCTGGTTCCAGCCCCGCAGCCATGTCACAGGCAGAGGAGGAGGGCGGACTGCCGATTGGAGCCTGTGCCGACGATCAAGCGTCCCTGGGTCTTCACGGAGGAACGGTCCGGTCCAACAGGCCACGGATCCCCTGCCACCACGCCGTGTGGGCCTTCGGCATGGACATCAGCACCAGGGAATCCCCAGACTGTGGAGACCATCATGCCGGCTGCGGAGCCCGCTGCAGTTGAATGGGAACCAGAAGTGGACCTTCAGCGCATTGAACCTGAAGCATCCTCATCCTGGGCGGAGGTAGAACCCGAGATCAGGCAAGTGCTCTATTTTGTTTTCCTCTTTTATATTCTGGAGCATTATTGCCTGTCTCTCGGGGAGACGAGCCGGGTGCAGCTGTCCACTGCATCCGAGCTTATCTCACCGGGCTCTGCCGCTGCCGGTGATCCTGATCCCGGTTCCTTTTGTTTCCCTGAGTCTTTTCCCAGGGTCACCAGAGACTAATCCACTCCGGTTGTCACTGTGGGGGTTCCGGGTTCATGCACGGAAGTCATCCCTGATGCTTCACCGGTCCGATCGGGGCCCATCGTGGGTGCTTTGCCGGTCCAATTGGGGCCCATTGTGGGTACTGCGCCGGCCCAATCAGGGTCCATCGAGGGTGCAGTGCCGGTTCGGTTCGAGGCCGGTGAGGAAGCTGTGGATTCCTTTTCGCCGGACGTCGGGCTGGTTCCTCCTCTTTCCTCCTATTTTTCCCCGCCGGGTGCCATTGGGGTTCCCCTCATTCGGGTGATTAAAGACTTTGTTTATTCTAGGTCGATATTATATTTAGTGTTTTCTATATCTGCCTTGTAGCTAAGACTTGTGGAAACCGAATTTGCTGTCAAATGTATTTTGTTAAGTTGGTGTGTTTCTGTGTGCCCCTTTCGTTCTTTTTCAGGGAAAGATCCCTTATTCACACGTGTATAACCAGTGCACTGCAACTCCCTTTATCTCTGTTATTCTGTAGGACTCTATTTGTAGTGTTGCTGCTCGGTAGCGGAGTTTTTTCCCCTGGTGGTTATAGGGTACTGTATGTTTTTGTATGTTCCTGTATTTTTGTTTGTTGCAATGTGATATTCTTTCTGTTTTCAGTTTTGCTTGAGGATTGTTGTGGCATGTTCTGCCTTGTTTTTCTGTGTGTTAATGTCATCATTTTGGTTATTTTTGTGCCCTCCATGGTGTTGTTTTTCTTAGTTCTCTCCCTCCTGGCCTGTTTCCCCTCCACCCTCCCTGGGCCAGTCCTGGTAGCCTTCTGGTTGGGGGGGGGGGGGTGTTAAGTTATGCCTGGAATGCGCCTTTTGACCAGGGGGTACTGTGATGGTCTGAGCGCCGATTCTGTCTGTGCTCGGGTTGTCCAGTATTTCCCCGGTTCTATCCTATTCCGGGTCTTGTCTTATGGCCTCCTCTGAGGCTTTTATTTTGACAGCGTCTCGGCGGACTTCCGGCTGTCAAAGCTGAGCCACTCTGGGACAGCTGTCGTTGGCCTCCGTCGGTCTATGATGACCATGGAAGAGAATCCTAAACGTCTACTCTGCTGGAACAGCACCGCCTGTTGCTGAACAGGCCGATGCGCACCGGTGTTGTACCTTCCAGTGTTGGGCGTTGGTAGGATTCAAGCCTGGGCAGGAAGATATGGAGGACAAGATGTTACCCATGCAGCATGTCCCCCCTCTCCACGTCACTGAAGAATCCAAAGGAACAGCAGGGCTGCTATAGTTTGGCACCAGCGCCGTCGCAGGAGCTGCCAGAATGATGTTGAGCACAACAGAGAACTGCCTTAGGGGCTCCGACTCCAGATTTTTCCTCAGGGTTGACTCCCAAAGCCTTTCCCGTGACTGGGTGTGCCGCAAGGCAGCGGAGGTTTGAAATCAGGGTTTACCTTCCCCTAGATGGGCTACCTTCCCAGGTTGACGAGCCACCATCTACCCGAAGCATCTGGTTTTAAGGCGCCAGAGATCCGCCCTCGCCCCTTCTCCTATTAGTAAAAGCAGTTCTGCCGGGCTTAGAGACTAAACCACACGGGCAGGCTAGGAGTTGGACTTAGTTGTCAGAGGCTTTTCGAGACGCACGCCGTAAGGAGCATTTTATGAGCACTGGGAGCTTAACCCCAGTACCGCTCCTGGCTATGACAACCTTGGAACCGGGACAGCTGTATGGTATTGCCATTAATTACTTTCCCCTTTTCCTGATCGGGTTTTGTTTTCCATTTAAGGGTGCAGCTGAGGCTTACTCCTTGCTGCGAGCTACACCTAACGACATCGTGCACCACCGTATACGTGGCTGGAGTTCCTACGTCCAACTCCAGTCTCTCTTGTGATTCTGTTATTCATCCTCCCTTAAGTGTTTACTGTTCAGCGTAGGCTCCGACCTCGCTGCCTTCCCTAGTCTATCTCCAGAGTCAGAGTTTATGTGTGTGTTTTGCCCCTCGTGGCTCATTATTTTGTCATCCTTTGTTATTCATGTCTTGTATTTATAAAAATGCAAACTCATCGGTTGCCTATAGCATCTCACTGATGACCCTGCAAGGGGCATCCATAACATAAATGAGTTGGCTTAAGCTTAAAAAAATCAAACAAAATGTTCTTACACGGTAATTTAAAGAAAAAAAATATTAAAATAAGAAAAAGTGAACTTCAAAGAAAAGAAAAAAATATTTCACAGAGCCTGACAGGCTCTGGGCCTTACTTGAAAGTTAGAAAAAAATGTGTGGCAGAATCTCACTGAATTTCATGGAACTTGCGCTGAACCAATTACATAGAGTTTTGTTCAACAGAAGTCATAAACTCGACCTAAAAAGGAGATGTAGTGAAGCCTTGAGCTCTACTGGTCAGTTAAAGTCCAGCTATGGTCTCCCAAAGAGCAGAGAGAAAGACATTTGATATGAGAAGTGAGACCCCCCCTTAAGACACATATGCTGCTGAATTAAGCATAAATTCCTTAAACTTTAGTGACTAAGATATTCTACTCAATAATAAGGGAACATACAATGTCTACATTGTACATGCAACTAACTTCTTGTAGGCATGCAAAAGTTAATTTCTTCCTGAAAATACAGCAACACATATCAAACTAGAAAAGCACTCGGAGAGCGCAGACCTCCGCCAAGAGCAACAGTCCCCCCCCAGTATTGTGATTTATACCATAAATATTCTACACTAATTTTGTTATTGTTCTTTCCTTGTATCATGTGTTTCTGTATGTCATATGATTGGTCAAGAAAACAAAAAAATGTTATTTGAACTACACAAATACAATTTATTTAATTTAACAAGAGATACAACATGTACAAGTCTTTAGTTGGAGAACGCATTCATGAAATTTATTCCTAATAATAAGTTATGGATATTGAAAAGCTACCATTAACATAATTTTTCTAACTTTGTTTCTTTCCAGGAAATTAAAAATATGTACATATACGTAGTGTAGAATAGAACAATATTAACTTCAATATTCTTTAAAAAAAATCATAACCTCCTGGCGGAGGTAATAAGAAAAAAATCAATAAAATAAAACTAAGCTCGACGAGCTTCAATAGCATCTGGGGATAGCCCCTCATCCTGTCTATGCCGTGTACTGTGTCTGTCTTTAGCACGGCGAGAAGCAGCAGCCTGTGGGCTCTCACTCAGTCTATGCTGCATTTTAGCGGCTCTGTCATAAGCTCAACGAGCCTGTGGGCTCTCATTCAGTGTATGCTGCATTTTAGCGGCTCTGTCACAAGGTCGACGAGCTTCAATATATAGTTCAGTGCTTCCTGCTGGCGGAAGCACTGAACTACACATTACCTCCGGGCCGTATCTCACAATGTTAAAGAATCCTTTAAAAAATTTGTGGATGCAGATGGTGATCGGGATCATCCCCAAACTTTAATCAGTTCTTCCTTTTTTTTCCAACAATGCCTGAAAGTTTCATCGAAATCCGTCCAAAACTTTTTGAGTTATCTTGTTAACCAACAGACAGACAGACAAACAGACAGACAAATGCCGGCAAAAGCATAACCTCCTGGCCTGCGGCCTGGCGGAGGTAATCACATCAATAAAAGCATTTGAAACCACATTGTCCATCCCAAGTTCAACCATGTCTTCAGTAGCAGATACTGTCTTGAGAGAAAGAATATGAATTAATTTATTTGTCCATAATGCATGAATTCCACTGCAAAGAGAAAAAAATTAAATATTCTTGATTCATCCACCAGATGGCACTGTGAAACTGGTTGTTTACTGGAGAATCTTGACTCCCAAGTCTGGATTATATCAACTATAAATCTGTCGATTTGGGGTATTCCTTCCTGGAGAAGGGATTAACTTCCACTTTATGGCCGATGGATAGTGTTACATCTCTGGTCCTTGGGTGATAGATGCAGTTCATGACCAGACATTTGAGTTGAAAGAATTTTTTTTTTTTTCAGCATAGAATGATTTTAAAGATTAGAACCCAAGGTCAATGCTACATATCCCCCCTCTGTATCAATGGTGAGCTTCGGTCAGCTTTGGTACACATCCTTGGCAGCTGGTTCCAACTGGCGACTCTTGACTCAACTGCTGCACAAACGGTTCTGATGTCCATAAGCACTAGCTTGAAAACAAAATCTATTCCTTAGTATAGATCTTTGGGTTTGGTTTACAAAAAAAAAAAAAAAACACCTTGAAGAGCTCCTGGATAGCTGTGCTGTTACCGATGAAGGTGGTGGCCATCTTGAGGCCTCTGGGAGGAATGTCGCAATATCTTAAAAAAATTATTTGAATATGGACAAATATAAAAAATTGTAAAATTGTCTAAAATATACTAAAATATACTGTATATGCATGCAAAGACTCAAAAATTCTGGGTGCCCAAGTACAAAAAGAAAATTCTGGTTATCAAAGTACAAAAATAAAAAGTATGTGATTTTTACATCCTTGAGGTAAATGTTTCAGTTAACCCTATAATTGCCCAGATTAAATGGACGGGTCACGTGCCCCCAGTGGCACAACGCAGCAACTGCATGTGTTGATTTACTGACATCCCCGGCTATACTGAGAATTTGTACTAATCTCTATTGATCTGACAGTTTAGAAGGTGGCAGACATGCGCCGAAGGAATCATGGCTGACATGGAATATAGCAAAGAAGAAGAAATCCTTATAATTCTTTTTCCTTTTTCTGCTTTGTGCTCACACACCAATGTGGATGCTGCCGTTTGGTCATTGTGTCAGTGTTGTGTCAGCGTTGATGGTGGAAACTGCATGAAATGGGAAAAATTGCCGCATAATACAAATGAAATTCATGTGGGATAATCACAAGAGTTTGTAGATGTGGTACACTGGTATAAATTACTAAGTAAACGTGTTACATCAAGGTCGATGTAACAAAAGATGGAGCTCCCAGGACCAAGATGGCAGTGCTCACAGCCGGCATGGATTCCTACAGGAATAATGCACCAAACAGAAAAAATAGCCATATAATACAAACGAAATTCACGTGGGGTAATCATAAGAGTTTGTAGATGTGGTACACAGTGTAAATTGCTGAGCAAACACACAAATATCGGCTATGATGGACGAAAACGGACCGGTGACGTGGGTGGGCGAGCCCCCCTCCCGGTAACAGGTAAGAGAGAAATATGCTTTTTTTGACATTTTATTGATTTTCTGGTTCATATACTTTGAAGATTAGATAAAAACATACCCCTGTAGACAAATCGGCATAAAAAAAAACAAACAAAAAAACATATGGACCATTCTTTATGCAAATGTGTCCAAAGTCCACTTTTGACTGAGTTATGTAATTTATATAGCTACTGCGACATTATGCAAATTAGATGCGTAAATTTATTCCTATCTGAAACTTTGGATCATATTCTACATCTTTCTAACTGACAGTAAGCCATTATCGCTTGTAATTTTTAAGTTATAGCCTTGGAAATCTGAACTATTTATTGACAAATTTTTTACCACTCTTGACCACTAGGGGGTTAAGTTGCAACAGGGAAAACTGGGCAGCTAAAGGGTTAAGTGACATTGAGATAACTCAAGGTGGTTCAAATTGGATTGGTTTAGCTGAACTAAACCATAGTTCCACAAATGTCTGAGTCATAGGGTGTTTGAGACCTTTGTTCTGGAAAACTGGGCGAACATGGAATGACATCATTGTTCTTTGAATGGCAAAGAAGAGTAAATTTGTGACTACTGAGTAAGGGGCAAGATGAGGTGAAAACAGGCTCATCGCTAAAGTGTTTCCTGAAAAGCTAATGTTTCTAGCTACCTCTGGAAGTAACATAGACACCGGCTGTGCGTGAGCATAGTCAACCTTTAACACGAAGAACAACAAGTTCAAGACCTCGTTGAATTTGACTGAAGCTTCGGAGTAAACATTCAAAACCAACACAGTATCTTGCAAAGTTTTGGTAACAGTTTGTGGTTCAACTACCTGGCGTTTCGGTGTAGCGGCGTTGACCAAGTTAACAGTGGACGTGCTAAGGCTAACAAGAGACCCTGATGATGAGGCTGTTACTGAGAATCCACCTAAGGATTGTTGACTTTTTGTCTTGGATCTGCCTAGTTCTGACTGGGTGACAGTAGGTGTGATTGCTAGGTGGAGGGCTAAACTGAAAAACAGGAGCACCATCACCCTGGCTAGCAAATAGGACTGAATGATTTTAATCTCAACCTTTTATTTTAGACACCTGAGTGGCAAATGAAAGTTATTCTCAGAGGTGGAACAATTTCTTTTAGAGATTGAACTCTAAACCTTAGATAGTTTATCACATTTAGTGGGAATTTTGATGTTGTTCGCTCAGACTAATGGTATTGGATGTTTTGTGTGTACTGTTTGCTAATAGTAAGTCAACTGAAATTGATTAGAATTTTACAACGGCCTTTAAGATTAGTTTAAGGGATAATTTGGTTTTAATTTACCCTTTTTCTTTTGGAAGTTTCTCATGCAGTTAACTGATTGGTTTGGAGAAATGCGACCGAGTGTACCTGAGGCTAATAGTCAGCTAACGGTTATTTCTCAGATGTAGGCCTGGTTTTATTCTTATTTATGAACTTACTGTGACAGTGTTATACCCGACAAGTCCCATGGGGTTTTGGTAAAATTTACTCTGATTGCAATGGGCCCATTTGAAAATGGGGTCCTGGATTTGGTACTTAAATGGCCAAAGTTTGTTGTTAACCACTTCTTGATTCATCCACCCGGGCATAAATTTAGGAGTGATTTTCCCTGCCTGTAGATTGATTTGTTGTTTTTGCGGTACAAATACATAGTGGAAGACCCCCCCCCCCCCCCCCCCAGAGGCTTGCAATGAGAGGCTTTTTGGTCATTGTACGCTTTGTGTTGTTTGGTGGATCGGTTCAAGTGTTTTTTGAAATGTGGCCTTGGGAGCATTGTACGTTGTTTTGACGCCTCTGTGTTCTGCTGCTGGAAGGTCATGGGCACTGGCAGTCATCACCCCCCTCTGGTTTTGAGGAACTACAGGCAGTGGCAATGATTGTTCATCAGAAGCAGGAATAGGAGTGCCATTGTGTAGCTGCAGAGAAGGTCGTGTCCCAGGAAGTGTTTTCGATGTTTGGATATTACAGAAATATGACGCGGGGAGCACGTGTATGGTTGGGTCCAACCGATGTTGGACGGTATAATGGACCATGGGGTCACGGGCTTGAGTAGATGCGTGCCTAGTGTTTGCAAAAGTTGGGTCCACCAATGCAGAACCTTTAGGTTGTGGAGGGTTCGGAGAGCTGGTTGATTTGGCTTTTGTGACCATGCAAGCCTCAGGGGTGGGCGGGTGGGATTCAGAAGATGACGCCAATGTTGAGTCAAAGGTACCAAGGGGGGAATGTGGAGCTTTCTGCTCGGCCAGTGCATTCCCAAGGTCACTCGATTCCTTGTCTTGACCTTGTGTTTGAAGGTGACCTTTGACTTCCTGAGGACAGTGTTCACCTTAGTTTGGTGGTCACTTTCGATCGGGTTCAGTTGTTTCAACAGCGCTTGTGTGACACTCGGGGTGTCTGAAGTGTCAAGAACAAAGCACTGTGATTCAGTTGTCCTTGGTAGGTCGAATGGGTCAGGGTGTTGAGTTTGAGCCCATAGTTTGAGATTCTTGAAGTCAGTCAGTGGCTCAAAGCGATTCAGTAGGTCTTTACAGATGAGAAATGGAATGGAGTCAAGTTTGGACACATAGACCGGATGAGTCAAGGTCATGGGACCAATGGTGACTTTGATAAGTGACACGCCCAACAGAGTCGTGTTATTGAGTGCGTATGGTTGAACGGCAAATGAACAAGGTTCCAGATGTAAGTCTTTGTGAGCGTGGTTAGCAGCTACATGTAGTTGGTCAAAAAGATTGTGTGACATAAGAGTGATGTCAGCGGCGGTGTCTAAAAGAGCGTCCTGACACTCAGAACTCAGAGAACTCAGAAAAGATTTATTGCCAAGTACATTAACAGATCACTGATAACATACGAGGGATTTGACTTGACACAGAAAACGACCTGCATTTCCGGTGACACGGCTGCATCTGTGAACGCGCCTGTCAACAGAAGGGTACAGGAAGCATGGGAAGAAAGGATAATACAATAGGAAGGAGCAAAAAAATCATTGATTGTCAGAATAGTGGTCATATATGATCAATATTATGATTACAAGAAAAAAAAGCCCTCAATGCACAGTCAGCAGACAAAAAAAATTCACAAAGACACAGAGAGAGCAGTGAGTGAATCATCTTTATCATCAGTTTTGTGAATCAGTATGAGTGTAATGTTGAATGTAGGTGTTTGTGTCAGTTAAGAACAACAAGGACTCTTTGGCAGGAGATGTTTTGTCTAACTGCTGGCATTGTCCTTGAGCCATGCAGCTGCCTGTCCGAAGGCCGTGAGCTCAATGTTTTGAAAACAAAAAGCTGCAGAAGATCAGGAGGATTTTTGTGAGGGAGTCAGATTTTGTCGAATAGTACTGATCACAGAGAGAAAAAACTTTATATTCTCTTACAGATTCAGTACTTAATCCTTCATTGCTGGACGTTGAATCCTTCATGGATGGCTCTAAGCGTAATCATGATGTAATCCACCTTCCGAGACAGTTCTCCATTTGCCGCTATCAGAGTCCTCTCCATTTTTTCAATTTGATGGTTGAATCTCGCCTGGCCAGCATTTTGATAGGTTGTGTCCATCTTCATCAATTTGCGGTACACCAGGACAATCCCAGATCCAATCAGAATGATCCCAATCACCATTACTACGAAGACGTACAAATCTTCTACATCTTCGATGGAAAGATCAGTCAGGCACAAGAGTTTCCAATTACTTGTTTCCCGTAAATAGCCTGCAGCAGCCATTCCTGCGGGGCAAACAACCTCCCCCGGGGCACTTTTCCTCGTTGAAAAGATAGTGTCAATTGCGTTCAAAGCCCAGCTTATTAATTCCATAATTTCTTTCGATAATCAGCAGTAAAGACACGCAGACAGACGACAGCAAGCTGGGATCCAGTTAGTTAGGGGAGGAAGAGATAAGTCAGAGCAGGAGTGAAGAAAAAAGGCGTCTGCTCTCTTTGGAGGGCGGAAGTGAAAGACACATCACATCTTCAAAATTCAGTGCAAGACAGAATTTCTGTGCCACCCCCTCTTGTTTGCATTGCACAGAAATTGCGGAACTGGTGGTTTAACATGGATTTGTGGAATGTCATTTTTAGAGGAGTGGTCTTTGGCTTGTGGTTGGGCTGCCATAAAAGCACTAGACTGCATTGGGCCCTTTGGTTCTTCTCTATTTGTAGGAGGGGTTCTCTTTTTGTTTTTTCTTCATGATTTAGAGCATTTTTTCTGAGCTGGCATAGCTGCAATAGCTAGGATGGCAGCTGTTTCATCTTCTCTGTTGTTTTGAATCTTCACTAGGAGATGTTTGACAGCTTCTACATCTTCTTTACTGAGAGTAGGAGTTTCTTTCTTCTTCCAAGGCTTCTGATTGGTCTCTGCTTCTGAGCTTCTATGACGAGGTGGAAGAGATCATTTGCTGCTGTTACGTGTATGTTCGTATCGGTATCTGTCATCTTGAGAGTCCATACCGTATTCTCACAATCTAGCTGGTGGATTTGGCCTACGACGGTAGTCTGGCTTTCGCACAGTTGTCCCTGAGTGAGATCCAGAGGACCTAGTTTGGTTTTGACCTTGATGAGGTTGGTTGGGAAACGTCTTGGATTTTCAGGTGTTCGCGGTGTGGAATATGGAGTAGGGCAAGGGGCTCCTTCCAACTCCATGGTGTCAGAAGCAGCACTGATAGCTAGCACGGTGGCAGGCTCAGCATGTTTGTTGCAACTTTGTTGCTGTTTTTGGAATGCATAATGTGTAAACTCTCTCAGCTGACTTGTTGTGCTTGACCTTGGGTTAGCTGCAACTCCAAGGTGGTGACTCACAGTGGGATGGAGATTCTGGATGAAGAGGTTCTTAGAACTGTAGTCTTCTTCCATCCCTGGTGTATTTTGGGATCCAAAATATGCAAGGAGTTGCTGGTAGTAGGCCTGTGTAGGCTCTGAGTGACCTTGCTTCATGGCCAGGGCTGCTGATAGCCCTAATTGTAGGTAGTCATCGGAGAATTCCTTTTTGATGGCTTTGCAGGGTCACTTGTAGTCTGTCCTGATGTCTGTCGGCTGTCTGTCTATAAATTTTGATACCGACCTGTTAGATGCTAGTTTAATCAAATAGATGCGATCGTCGACTGTAGCATCAGGGTACTTACGCAGGTAGTAGTCAATGTCTTGTAAATAAGCTTTGGTATCAGGTGAACCAGTAGGGCCTGGATCAGATTTTGTGAGATTTTGTGCGATCTTGTCAAGGTCATGGTCTGAAGGGGCACAAACATGCTGTCCACGTGATCGTCCTTACTCGAAACAGGAGTCGGGCAATGGGGCACGATGCAAGTCCCGGTCTGGTGAGATGCATTCTCTTTTTGGCCTACCCGATCTGTTCATGGTTTGTGGCCTTGGTTGGGGAGCAGCCGGAGTTTCTGGAGGTCGTGGAAGTGGATGTGGTGTTGCTTCCTTTTGTTGTTAGTATTCCTCCACTTCTTTTAAATCCTTTCGGTGTTGGTGTGCTTCCTGTAGGAGCAGTTGACATTCCTTGTAGTCAGACTTCATGTTTTCAAGTTGACCTTCAACTCTTCTGAGTTCGTTCTTCGTGTCCTGAAGGGTATCTTCAAGTTCACTGTTCTCTTGGCGAAGAAAGTCGTTGTCATGAGTCAACTGTCGCTTTTCTCATTTTGCCTGGTTCAAATCTCATAACGCATTATCAAGTTGAGCTTGAACACCATCGTTTTCATTTTGAGATTGTTTCAGTTTCTTCCTTAAAGATTTGTTTTCTCCCTGGAGAGCGAGGGTTGTTGATTGTTGATTCCTTAGCTCATTCTCGGCGCATAATGCTTTAGCTTCAGCTACTTTTAATCTCGTGATTAATAGTATCGTGAACTTTCCCAATGTGCTGGGGAGATTCTTCCCTTTTGGTGGGTTTTCGGTATAATCATCCAAAAGTTCTTCAGTGAGTTGCTTCAGATCTTCAGGCTGTGTTTTCTTGACCCATGTTGTGAAGCTAAATATAAAATCAGAAGTCCATTCTTCCAATGTTGCTTGAAGGTCATCCAGTTCAGTAAAACGGTTGGTTGTTCGTACACCCGCCATGTTTTACTGTTGTTTACCAATTAGCTTAATAATCAACTTGTTGATTATAGCTTAAATTTGTTAGTCAAGGGTTAACCTTGATTGTTACTTTATATTAGTGGTAGTTATAAACTCTTTTAGAATTTGTTCCAACTTACAGGCTTGTAATAAGGGAAACAGAATTTTGGAATTGTTGTAGAAACCTGAGGATATGTTAATTTATTTGTTTGTTGAAACTGTATTTTGAGTTGTAGTTTAAAAATTTGTGTGGATTGACTTCTTTACTTAAATTTTCAAAGCCTAGTATTGGAATTGTCATCAAAACTAGCTTTGGAATTTTGTTGAATGTCACTTTTAAAGTGAGGATTTTATTTACAAAAGGGAAACAACAAAAATAGAAAATGTTAAATGCTTAAGATAGTTAAGATTATAAGTTTTCAATTTCTTTAAAAGTTATTTTTTACTTTGTCTTTATTTGTTAAAGCCTATTTTCATTTTAAGCTTTAAATGTTTTAATATTTACAGATTACGAAACACAAGTGAATTGTTTTTGTGTATTTTGCTACCTAGGATTTCTTAGGATTAAAGCTAATGGTGATTTACTTGATTGTTATCTATAAAGTTTTTACTTACAGAATAATTCATGTTTCCACCTTTGACTTTTCCCTTTTAAATCCTGGTGAGAAGTAGGGAGTTGGTTAATGTTTTCCCTTTCCTGTGGAGAAAAATACAAACCAAGAATAGCACAATGACTTTAGATTCAGAAATTCAGAAATTCAGAAAAGATTTATTGCCAAGTACATTAACAGATCACTGATAACATACGAGAGAATTTGACTTGACACAGAAAATGAACCTGCATTTCCAGTGACACGGCTGCATCGGGGACGCGCCTGCCAACAGGATAGAGGGTACAGATAGCATAAGAATAAGAATAATACAGGAACAATAGGAAGGAGCAAAAAAATCATTGATTCAGAATACTGGTTGCATAATCAATCAAGATTATGATTACAAGGAAAAAAAAGCTCTCAATGCACATTCGCGGACAAGTTTCACAGGACACAGGACACAAGAGAGCAGTGTGTGTATCTTTATGTCAGTTCGTGGATCAATATGTGTGCACTGTTGATGCAAAGTGTTGTGATAATAGGAGAACAACAAGGGCACTTGGCAGGAGATGTTTTGTCTGGCTGCTCGCCAATCGTCCTTGCGATTATCTGAGCAGGTGCTGTCCAAGGCCTTGTGCTCGTTGTTTTGAAAACACAGACTGCAGACAGCCAGGAGGAATTTTCATGGGGAAATTGGGCCAAATAGGACTGATCACAGAGAAGGAGCTTTTTATTTCTTCTGTAGATTCAGTACTTAATCCTTCATTGCGGGGCTTTGAGTCCGTCGTGGATAGACCTGAGCGTGAACATGATGTAATCCACCTTCCGAGACAGTTCTCCATTTGTCGCTATCAGGGTCTTCTCCAATTTTTCAATTTGACAGATGCACCTCGCCTGGCCAGCATTTTGATAGGTTGTATCCATCTTCAGCAATTTGCGGTACACCAGGACAATCCCAGTTCCAATCAGAAAGATCCCGATCACCATTATTACGAAGACATACAAATCTTCAATATCTTCGATAGAGAGATTAGTGAGACACAAGATCCTCCAATTACTTGTGTCACGTAAATAGCCCGCTGGAGCCGTTCCTGCGGGGCAGACAGCTTCCCCCGGAGCACATTTCCTTGTTGAAAAAATAGTGTCAATTGTGTTCAAAGCCCAGCTTATTAACTCCATAATTTCTTTCGACGGTCGCAGTTAGACGCAGACAGACAACAGCAAGCTGGGATCCAGTAGTTGGGGGGGAAGGAAAAAAAGTCAGAGCAAGAGAGAAGGAAAAAGCGTCTGCTCTCTTGGGAGGGCGGAAGTGAAGGTAACAACTTAGGGCTTTTAAGTGTTAACTGATTAATGTGGTTTCCTGTTTTGAAAAAAATTTGGTAAATATTCAGTGAATTACTAAATCCTTCACCAGCATGCACAGGGTTGATATTACTTTAAGGTCACCTTTGAATAAACATTGTCATTTATTTGAATCCTTAAGTTGAGCTGGGCTTCCTGTGGAAAGGATCAAATAATGCAGCTTAAAACACACATGTATAGCTTCAAAAGTTTGCAATTGTTGCTTAAAATGTGTTAATATATGAGCTTTTAACTTTAAAGATTAAAATGTGTGGTTAAAATAAGTGAATAAATATAAAATGTATGCTTCATGCCCTTCTGGTATTCATTTACTGTATATTGGGCAATGATTCACCAAATGAGAATAAACCTTCAACAGCCAACAAGTTTCTTTTTCGCTGCTTTTGGCATAGAAACTTTAAATTGGCTTTAAATAGGTTATTTTGAATAATATGGATTGCTTTGAAGTTAATTTGGAAGCTCAATTTGGTTAGAAATTGGCTTAACAGATTAAAAGTTTTAGATGTGATTTTATTAAAGGATGCAGTTCTTATGGTTGACCACAAGATGGAGTCAGTTCCTTCTGCACTCAAGGAGGAGGAGACACAGTGACGTTGCTTGGAGGTAGTTACCGTCTCAGCTCCAAAATGGCTGCCAGGATGACTCACAATGGCAGCTTGTAAAATGGCATTTTTTTTCCCCCAATAAAATCCTATTTTTCTGAGGCTCCTATTCTCATCCAACCTGACCTGCCGCGACAGTTCATTGTTGAGGTGGATGCCTCTGATATTTGGGTAGGGGCGGTGCTGTTGCAGCACTCGGTGGCTGACAGCAAGATACTGTACATCCCTGTGCCTACTTCTCTCGGTGCTTATCCCCAGCTGAGAGAAACTACAATGTCAGCGACCGAGAGCTGCTAGCAGGATAGTTGGCCCTAGAGGAATGGCAACACTAGCTAGAGGGGCAGCCCAGCCTTTCCTTTTGTGGACAGACCACAAAAAATTGGAATATATTCAGTCTAGGAAGATACTCAATCCCCGTCAGGCTAGGTGAACTCTGTTTTTTCCTAGATTCCGCTTTTCCTTCACTTTCAGGCCCGGCTTGAAAAATACTATGCCTGATGACCTTTCACGCCAGTTTGTGGTCGAGTCATCTGCTCCCATGGTAAAGACCATTATCCCTAAGAACACTGTCATCGGGGCCCTTACCTGGGACATCGAGGAGCAGGGTAAGGAAGGCTCAAATTACCGACCCAGACCCTGGGAAGGGCCACTGGGTCAGTTGTTCCTTCCTGCGGCTGTCAAGGGGGATGTTATTCACTGGCTTCACACGTCTAAATTCTCCTGCCATCCGGGGGTGGCTAGGACCCTCTTTTCACTCTGATGCTTTTCCTGGTGCTTTTCCTGGTGGCCTTCGATGGGCAAGGACATGCGGGAGTACATCAAAGCCTGCCTCCAGTGCTTCTCTGGGGAGGCCCTGACCACCTCACCTGCCAGCCTGCTTCAGTTCCCTCCCATCCCCAGCTGTCTGTGGTCTAATACTGCACTGGATTTCGTCACAGGGTTGGCCCCCTCCAATGGATTCACTTTCATTCTCATGGTGGTGGACAGGTTCTCCAAGGCTGCACATTTTGCCCTTCTCAAGAAGATACCATCCACCTTGGAGACAGAACATCTCCTGTCCTACCATGTGGTGAGACTCCTTTCCTCTGCACTCAAGCTTGGCCAGCCTGTCGCCATTCCCCTCAGGAGTAGAGCCCTGCAGCTCCTCGCTCCATAGGGCTCACCACTGAGCACCCAGCTTCCCTGCACCAGAAGGTTATCCTTCTGTTTCAAGCTTCACCTTGCAGAGAAACTTGTAAGCACAGTCATCCAATTATCTCCTTAATATCATCTGCTCATTCATATACTCACCATTGTGTTTGGTCTTTTCCTGCATGGCTGCCAGTTCCTCGTGGCATAATTCTTTGCACAATAATTGTCAATAAAATCATTGTTAAACCTTACACAAACTCTCTCATCCGTGTCTGCTTCTAGGTCTGAGTTCATTAACCATGTCAATTTTTAAAATTAAAAGAAATAAACACTTGAAATATATCACTCTGTGTGAGGAATCTATACAATATACTGTATGTATTTCAGTTTGAATTCAATTACTGAAATAAATGAACTTTTTGATGGTATTCTATTTTATTGAGATGCACCTGTATAATGGATTCCTCTTGAGGTTTTGAGGGGCATATGGTGTGGCGGTTGCTAATTAGCTTGTTAGTTGAACTGGGCGAGTCCTTTTTTTTTTCTTCCTCCCCCTTGTCCTGTCAGGCAGCTAGGTAAGCTGAACTGAGATCTGTTACCCCTATTGTGCCAAAACAGATTTACTTTGCCAAAAGGAGCTTTATACAGTACCTAACTATGTACTGTATATTGTTGTACACTCCTCCTGTGATAACTTTTAATACTTTATTTAAATTATTTTACCCATGGAGGACCCAACAGTATGGGGAGCAGGGAAAGGAAGTGTGTGGGGGGGGGGGGAGAAAAGGCAGGGGGACTGACAAAAAGACAAACAAACCAACAACTAAAGCAAACAGAAGACAAACTAATTCTTCCACCGAAGATGTCTCAACACGAGTCTGGTATCTGCACCTGTTAAAGAAGAGACATTTGTACGTGCGTGTCTCTATGTGCATAAATGAGCTTGCGCACAAAATAAGTGTGTGCATGTGAGTGGTTTGTCAGGAAACATACGAAGAGGGGGGCCAGTCGCAGCAGCTCTCCCCCCTGGGAACCCTGACCAGGCAAGGCAGCGCCTCCAACCGACATAGGGCACAAATGCCCAAGGTCAGCAAGCCCCAGGAGAGCCAGGCATCCACCCCCGGAGGGATGATCGAGGGAGGCCAGGCTGCCAGGCAGCTGGCGTGGCAGGCCCACTTCCCCAGGCACGCCACCACCACACCCCCCAATGGTGCCAACGTCAGTTCCCGGGCCCCAGGCACCAGAAGGCCAGCGACCCCATCCCCCCGACTGGAGAGCAGACCCGCACACCCCGGCGCGAGCCCCCCCAGGTACCCCCACAGAGGGTCCACCCCCTCCAGCACCACCGCTGCACACCCCGGAGACCTCTATGCCCAAAGAAGTCTCCCTGGCCCAGGGGAGCCCACATAAGCGAGATGCACTACCCCACTCAATCGTGTGGTTTGTCAGGTTGCAGGCGAGTCGGGAGGCACTACCTCCCAACTCACAGACACACTCATTCAATTCAATTCAACTTTATTTATATAGCGCCATTTCACAACAACAGTCATCTCATAGCACTATCAACTGAAGGGGGACCCCCCAAGACCCCAGCAATCAGGCGATCCCCTGTGAGCAAGCACTTGGCGATGGTGGAGAGGAAAAACTCCCTTTTAACAGGAAGAAACCTCCAGCAGAACCAGGCTCAGGGAGGGGCAGTCATCTGCTGCGACTGGCTGGGGGGTGAGGGGATAGAGAAGAAGAAAAGAACAGATATGTAGAGAGCAAACAGCACGATGGGGACTCAATCTATGGGAGAGAACAAACAGATGTTAATGACCAGCAAAAAAAAAATATTTCATTGAGAGTGAGGAAAGGAGTGAGGTCCAGTGCATTACTGGAGGTCCCCTGGCTGACTAAACCTATTAGCAGCATAAATAAGGGAGGGTTCAGAAACACATGATCCCTCCCTAATTGTAGGCTATATCAAAAAGGTAGGTTTTAGCCCTATTCTTAAAAACAGAGATCGAGTCTGACTCCCGAATCCAGATTGGCAGCTGATTCCACAGGAGAGGAGCTTGATAACTGAAGGCGCTGCCTCCCATTGTACTTTTGGAGAGTCTAGGTATTACAAGTAATCCTGCATTTTGGGAGCGTAGTGCTCTGTTAGGATAATACGGTAGTATCAGATCTTTTAAATAAAAAGGAGCCTGATTGTTTAGAGCTTTGTAAGTAAGAAGAAGGATTTTAAACTTAATTCTAAACTCTATGGGAAGCCAGTGAAGGGAGGCCAGAACCGGAGAGATATGATCTCTCTTTCTAGTACCTGTTAAAACTCTTGCTGCAGCATTTTGGATCAGCTGAAGACTTTTTAAAGATGTTTTAGGACAGCCTGATAATACAGAATTACAGTAATCTAATCTTGAGCTAACAAAAGCGTGGAATAGTTTCTCAGCATCACTCTGAGACAAGATGGTCCTAATCTTAGCAATATTATGCAAGGCAGTCTTAGAAACAAATTTAATATGTGAATTGAAGGACAAATCCTGATCAAAAATAACTCCAAGGTTCCTCACAGAGCTATTAAGAGAAAGAGTAACCACATCCAAACTGAAAGTTTGATTTGGAAAGGACTTTCTAAGGTTTTTTGGACCAACAAGAATGACTTCAGTCTTATCTGAAATTAATAGCAGGAAATTACAAGTCATCCAAGCTTTGATTTCCTTAAGACAGGCTTCTAACTTGGCTAATTGATTACTATCATCTGGCTTCATTGACAGGTATAATTGTGTGTCATCTGCATAACAATGAAAATGTATAGAGTGCTTTCTAATAATGTTGCCTAACGGAAGCATATATAAACTAAAAAGAGTAGGGCCTAGCACAGATCCCTGTGGAACTCCATGACTAAGCTTTGAGTTGAAAGAAAACTCTTTGAGTTAAAAGAAAACTCATCCCCACACCTTCACACCCTCATGCTCTCATACGCACCCACATGCTCTCCCTCACTCTCTCTCACCCACTCTCACACTCCCCGACCCACCCATTCTCTCTCACTCCTGTACCCGTTCAATCTCACTCCCACTCGTCCTCATGGACACCCACACCCACTCACGTTCATCCACGCATGCACTCTCACTCACATTCCAACCTACTCATATCCATTCGTGCTCTCCCCCTCACACTTGCTCACGCTCTTTCACCTTTATTTCTTAGAGCGACTGCGATGCAGATACAACAAACCTGAACACGCACCAGCACCCGGCAGCGGCTGGGGAGACGGTTGTATCTATACATTCAGCAGCATCCAGGGATTTTGACAACATGATGGGTCCCAGGCCCCCTAGGCCCCCAGCAGGAGGAGGGCAACCCCCCTCCACCTTGCACAAAACATGGCAGGTGTATGTCGGTTGTATGATGTAATTGTGTGTAAATGTTTGGACTAATATAGTGCAGTTAAAATTGGGGCGACGGTGGTTGGAGCACCACTAGCCACTGCAACAGGCAGCAAGGCCCCCATCCCCCCAAGCTGACAGTGTCTAAAATGCAATTAAAATTGAGGTGAGGGCAGCCTCACCGTGCAGCAGAGGTATCCCCTTCGCCAACACAGTGCGGTACACCCCCACCCCAAATCCCTAAATGTATCTAAGAAGATGTATATTCCACCCAGAATCGTGAAGGAGGGGGGATAAGACTGGGAGGGAGGCGGTCCAAAAGCGAGGCCATCACCCCAGGAGCAAGCTTGCAAGCTGGTTCATGAGGCCACCCACTGCCCCCTAAATCCCAACCCAGGGTGAGGGCTGCAAGGCCGAGCAGCCCAGGAACCACCAGCATCATGCCCTGGTGCTCCCAGCACAACAAACATGATGGAGCAGCCACACCTATTCCCATTCATCTTGCACACACAAACATGCACAACAACAATAGTCACAATAGTGAACAATGGGCTGGATCCACATGGCGCCCCACATGCCAAGCGACACCCCTGAGCGCCCACGTAAGCCCACCAACCACCCACCCCAGACACACACCAACAGCAGCAGGCCGCCCCACAGCCACAGCCACCCTGGTGCAGCCCAACAGCAACATGGCCACCAACCCATGCCAACGGCCCCCCCAACTACCCCCGAGCACCAACACACAGCTGCCGCCAATGACACCAGGGGCAATGCGACAAAGCACTCCACCCCGCGACACAAAAGCAGGGCGGCCAGCACAAGCAGGCCCTTAATCACCAACCCCCATACCACTAGATGGACTGTCCCACCTCTGCCACCCAACAAAGTTCTCCTACCCATTCATGCATCCTCCACCCTCACACATCCACCCACAAGAAACCGCACCCATACACATACACACACCCGCCCACCCTCATGTGCACACATACACATGCACCCACCATCACACATGCCCACGTACACCCACACACAGTCACACATGCCCACACACAACACCCCCTCACGCACTCACTTCCGCACCCACTCACACACACGCACCCACTAACACTCACTCTCTCTCTCTCTCTCTCTCTCACACACACACACACACACACACACACACACACACCCACACCTGCAGGCTGCAGAGGATAGGGAGGGCGACCCCCCAGGATGCAAGCACCTGCCCCAGGGTGCCTCCAGGGCCCCAGGGAGGACACGACCCCGCTGCACAAGGATGCACCGGGGCCAGCCGGCACCACCGGCACACACCCGACCCCGGCCCAGGGGGGAACGCACCCCGCCCCCAGCAGCAGGGGCCCAGGGCCAGATCCAGCCCCTCCTGGGAGGGACGGCCGGCAGGCTGGGGGCAACAGCCCACCCCGTAGCTCTCCCCCAAACCAACCCCCCTGGGCCAGACACACGGCCACCCTGAAACAAGCTCCCCGGACACTGCCCCCTCATGGTTGGGGTGCAGCCAGCTGCCAGAGGCACCAAGGAGAGAAAGCCACCACCCGCTACCCTTCAGGTTATAAAATTAATAAGCGGGAACCAGAGAGAATTGAATTCACCCAATTGATTATTTGAGGAGGCAGACATTCTCTCCAGGCTATTTAATCTAAGTAAGTTATTATAGTGAGTCATGCATAAATTATTTCTTGATTTCCAGTTTATGAGGATAGTTTTCTTTGCGATGCATAAGGCAGTGAGAACCATGTGTGACATCCTTGCCTCTATATTTATTTCACTTAAATCACCGAATATGCAAAGTGTGGGTGAGGATGGGACACGATACCCAAGGCATGCCAACAGGTCCTCACATGTCTTCTGCCAGAACTTTTGAACCGGTGCACAGGACCACATAGCATGCATATAGCTAACTGGGATGTTGCTGGTGCAGTAGAAGCAGATATTTGTGTGACTCAGGCCCATTTTGAACATCCTTTGTCCTGTGTAATGAATTCTATGTAGAACTTCATACTGTATGAGTTGTAAATTAGTTTTTAGTCATCTTAAAAGTGTTTAAACATATTTGTGTCCAGAAGCTTTCATCCTTATTGATCGATAAGTCTGTCTCCCAGTTTGATATTGGAAGAGATACTGACTCATCCAGTTTTGATAATAGTCGATATCAATTTAGGGGAACACAGATTTAGAAACTCTGTTACCTTAACTGGTACCTCTAAATCTGTCTGATTAAGACTGAATCTTGCTTTTATTATGGATTTAAGCTGTTGGTACTCAAGAAGCTTTTTTTTATCGCTGATATCGTACTGTGACACTAATTCCTGAAATTGGATAAAATTTCCACCTTGAATAAAATGCTCTTGTGGGGCACATATGTTGGTTTCATATGCTCCACAGATATATTACTGTATGTTTATTGTGTGCTTCACGTCTCAGGGGGAACAAAGGGACTGAGCCTCCCAGAGGTAACAGGAGGGTGTGAGATTTGGCCTTTTGTTTCAAGGAGATGGCCTTGAGAGATTTCCTGACCACTGGAGACTTGGGGGTGGATGGTGTTAAGATCGGGGGAAGTTACATTGTGACTGGGATTAAGTACCATGTGACTGTATGTTTGATTAAACACCATGTGACTGTATGTTTGATGTCCTGGGTATAAAAGGACAGATGTGAAAAGATTCATCCTCTTTTTCTGCTTTGGAATGTTGGAGTATGTGATTGTGAATAAAGCTGAACCTGAGGAATAAACTCAGTCTCGTCCTTCAACACATCTCCACTCTCTAGTTTCTATTACCTTCTCTTGCTCTAGTGGAAAGTTTAACGTCCTCTTTTGTTGCAAGATATCAGGATTATTCCAAATGGGTGTGAGTTTACATGGGACAAGCGAAGACCCAGTTATTTTTAAAAAATTTCCACCAAGCTGTCAGAGAGGAGCTGATATTAATGCTTTTAAAACAGTCATGGCATTTAATACAGGGAATCATAAAAGGTAAGTCAGAGACATTTAGCGACCCACACAGAGCCTGTTCAGCATTTAACCATGGGTTTCCTAGTGGGGTTGATTTTGTCAATTTAGAAACAAACTGCAAACTATTGGCTAAGAAGTAATTTAAAAAAAATATTGGTAGATCTAAACCTCTGCACACTTTTGCTTTTTGAAGAGTTTTTAGACTGATCCGTGATTGTTTATCCTTCCATAAAAATTTACTTATATTTCTGTCTAAAGACTTAAACCAGGCCATAGATTGTTGGGTAGTAATCATTGAGAACAAAAAACTGATTTTAGGAAGGACCATCATTTTTACGGTTGCAACTCATCCCATTAGTGACATAGTGTCCTCCAGCGCGTAAGGTCATCTTGTATTGTTTTTAAAAGGAGAGTGTGATTTAGTCGTAATAACTCTGAGAGCCTGGGGGAGATATCTATTCCCAAGTATTTAATATTACCTGATTGTATTGGAATAATGGATGTATTTGAGAAATTACAATTTATAGGTAAAACTGTTGATTTACCCCAGTTAATAGAGTAGTCTGATAATGATGAAAATTGATCAATGAGCGCTACAGTCTGAAAAAGAGATCTTTGTGAGTTTTCAATGAAAATTAATACATCATCAGTATAAAGATTTATCTTTGACATGATTTAGTAATAGACCCAGAAGCAGACTACAGACTCGGTTTTAAGTGCAATGATTTTATTGAGCGTGGATGTGTGTGAGTGTGTGTGAGTGCAGAGCGGGAGGAGTCTGGAAACCCTGCAAAGAAGAGAGAGAGAGAGAAAGAGTGTGTGGTGAGTAATTTGAAGCACACAGCGGGACAATGAGGAGCTGATAATAATCTTACAGAGCGTGGAGCAGCTGAGATGAAACAAACAGTGGCCCACGTCTTCTCCAGATTGCTGTGGTCCCGTGAGGGTGAAGAGGTGCTGGTGCAGGTATATATAGTACACAGTGCAAGATGGAATTCCTCGGCCGAAGAAAGAAGGGGAAAAGTTCAGTCCGATTATAATGCACACTTACAGGATGCTGGTGGGAATGAGGAGACTCCGGCTCTGGGGAAGTGTCCTGGTCCACCACGAAGTGGTGTGCCGATCTGCCAGGGAGAAGGCCCACCTGTGCACAGGTTAATCCAAGACAAGCAGAGGTGAGATGCAGGGGGGTAAGGTTCAGACAGAGAGGTAGCTTACAGAGTGCTGAGTCTGAGACAGGGTCCGTAGCTGGAGATGAGAAGGGCAGCATACAACGTTGGGAGCTCTCTGAACTGCATGAAAGTGTAGACGTCTCCGTGCAGGAGTGGAGAACCCCACTCCATTTAAAGGCTGCTGATTAGGAAATGCAGGTGTGGGTGAACCCACAGCTGTGGGAAATAAGCAATGAGAGGAAAGAAAGAGAAAAAAACAAAAAAACAGCACACAGCTCGGATCACCACAATCTTGTGTTCTTTTTCTACAGTTTGAATACCTCTGATATCAACATTATGTCATACGGCTGCTGCTAGTGGTTCGATAAAGAGGTTAAAAAGTGAGCAAGAGAGTGGACAACCATGCTTCATACCTCTCTGGAGATTAAAGCTTCGGGAGGTCTGATCATTTGTTCGGAAGATGCAGTTGGACAGCTATATAGTGTTTTAATCCAGTTTATGAAAGATGAACGAAACCTAAACTTATTTAACACCATAAAAAGAAATTTCCAATTAACTTGGTCAAAGGCTTTCTCTGCATCCAGAGATAAAATTGTAGTTTCTAAGTTATTGATCTTACAGTAGTCTATTAAATTAAATAGGCTGCATGTATTATTAGCCGAGTGCCTACCCTTGATGAAACCCGTTTGATCTGGATGTATAGTCAACTCAATTATCCTTTCCACCCTTTTGGTGAGAGCTTTGCAAATTATTTTAAGATCGACATTCATAAGTGAGATGGGTGGAAGCGTAGGTTCTTTTCCAGGTTTACGGAGCAGGCTAATACTAGCCAAATTCATACTTGGAGGGATTACATAATCTTCTTTAATTTGGTTCACCCTTTTAAAGAAAATAGGTGCCATCACAGGCCAGAATTCTTTATAAAATTGTCCTGGAAAACCATCTGGTCCCAGAGCCTTGTTGTTTAGGATGTGCTTAAGTGCCTCCTGGAGTTCGGACACTAGAAGAGGTGCATACAGAGCTGAAATCTGTTCATTATTTAATCGTGGTAAGTTAATATCATCCAAAAATGTATTTATCTTTGAGTCAGATGGGTTAACCTGAGATGAGTAGAGGTTTTTATAAAACTTTCTACAGAAGTTATTTATTTCTTCAGGCTCATGAATAATATTTCCAGTCATATCCTCAAGTTGTTTTTTCTTTGTTCAATCTAAGCTGGTTCGAAAGATATCCCCCCAATTTATTACCGTGTTCAAGCTTCTCAAGATGCAGTCGTTGTATTAAAAACTGTGTTCTTTTGTTTGCAATTTCTTTTAATTCCAGCTTTAATTTTCTCAGATTGTCAAGTGCCTGTTCCTGTGGAGAAACAGCACAGGTCGTCTCCAGTGATTTAATTTTCTGTTCTAACTCCAGTACCAGTGCTTTTTTTTTCTTATACGAACAGTAGAATATTATTTTACCTCACATAACCATTTTTGCGGCTTCCCAAAGAACACACATGGGTATTCCTGGCACATCATTATATTCCAGATATGATTCCCACTCTTTATTAAAGTATGTAATAAAGTCTTTGTCTTTTTGTAGTGATGTATTAAATTTCCAGCTCCTAGTTTTCCTTATAGCTTTCCTATTTACTAGTGTAAGAGATACTGGATGGTGATCGCTAATAGCTCTATTTGAACATATTTCATTGTCTGTGATGTCCCTCATAATAGAGTTACTGGCTAGGACGGCAGTGGCTCAGGCAGTAGAGCAGGTCGTCTAATAACCACATGGTTGGTGGTTCGAATCCCGCTCTCCCCAGATATCTTGCCGTTGTGTCCCTAGGCAAGACACTTCATCCCAATTGCCCCTGGTGGGTCTGGAAGTGCCATGTTAGGCAGCATGCCACCATCAGTGTGTGAATGGGTGGATAGCAGGATCTGTAAAGCGCTTTGGTCATCAAGAGATGAGAATAAAAGCGCTATATAAGTGAGTACCATTTACCATTTAAAAAGAAGTCTAAACATGAATGTGAACTATGAACTGATGAAAAAAAGTGTATTCCAGAAGAGCTGGGTTAAGAGAACACCATTCATCGCAAAGACCAAAATCATTCATGTATTGTTTGAGAGTGTCAATAGCCTGCCAGCTTTGATAATTCCTTAATGCAATGAGCCTGTCCTTTGCAGGGTTTCATACCAGGTTGAAGTCTCCTCCTATTATGAGTGTAGTGTCCAAGTGCTCAGAAAGAGAAGTGACGGAAGTGTGAAAATAGGATGGGTCGTCAACATTTGGGCCATAAATGCTTGCAATACATAGATCCAAATTTTGAACTGAGATTTGTAATATTATAAATCTACCTTCCGGATCTGCTATGGTATTATTCACAACAAAGTGCATTCTGTTTACCAATAGAGCTACCCCCCTTTGTTTAGAATTAAAGCCAGCTGAGTACATGTGGGGGAATTCCGGGGAGGTGAGTGCATCTACAGACGACTTAGAAACATGTGTTTCCTGTAATAAGACAAAGTCCGTCATGAGCCAAGCCGGTTTGGCTTTCCCTGTCTCGGCCCTGATCTCTCTTTGGGTTTTGGTTCTGCTGTATATTTGCATTATGTGCATTTCTGTACTTATCCTACTACCATAGCCACTGCCTGACCGGCAGCTGTTAGTCAGCTCCTGTGATCTTTTTTTTCCCATGTTGCTGACAGTCTCCCGGTCCAACTACGCCCCCTCACTCTCCTTAGCTTCACCAGCTGTTTCCAGCCTCAGGAATTATCTTTCCCACGCCTCGCCCAGGTGTTCCCAATTTGTGTGACCAGCAGTGTTTGTATTTAAGCGGCTCTTCGCTAGACAAATGCCGCTGGGTCATTGTATGAGTCATTCTTGTTTTCCATGGTGTAGCCGTCACGTCAGGAAGGACTATTGTTTATGCTCGCCGAGAGAACTGGACTGTTTGGGACTGCTCCTACTTGTGAGTAAATTGTTAGTGTTTCTCTGTGCGGTTGCTGCTACGCTGGACCAGAAGCGTTTCTCCCCTTGCAGTAATTCTGCTATGCTTCTGGTGGCGTTTTTCCCTGCAGCATAACTGCTACGCTCAGGCTGTTGCCCAGTTTACGTAAGTTGAGCTTTCCATAGTCTTCCCTCCTCTCCAGAGCACATCCATAATTTACTTGTTCGTCTTTGTCAGTGAACAGTTTATGTTAATGAATGTGCGTTTGGTGAAACCCTGCGCTTAAATCCTTTCATCCTTATCCTTCTCCATGCGCCATGGAAGAGTGCATGGAGAGTTTATGACAGAATGACCCAGCCCGTTAAAAAGATTTAGCGGGTTCACCCACGCATCAGTTTTCCCTTAACGAACTGTCTTTTTCACCCACCTGTTGTGGTGCGCATGATGCCCTGGGCTTGTCGACCTCGTCACCGCAAGGTGGGAATGGCAGCTGGCATCCCCACGCTGGAAGAAGAGTGGGCAGCAGGTTTTATCCAGGACTTTGTGGAGGAGGCTCTTGCGTCCCGTGGTCCCAAGAAGAAATGGGAGTGTTTGCTTGGGGCTATGGGCATCCTAGAAGTGCATCCCGGTCTCTGGAGGTGCCCACAACATGCTGAGCTCCTCTCCACGGTCTGCGCACTCGAGAACTTATTCCCTGGATTATCTGCGAGGACAATTCCCGCCGAGCTGAAGCGGAGTTATTCCCCTCATCGGTCATCTGCTTCCTCTCCAGCTCAGCCTGAAGTGTCAGCCTCAGCCCGTGCATCTCCAGCTCCACCACGGCAGCGTCATCCCACATCGAAGTGCCAGGAGAAGCCCTCTCTTCCATCAGCCGCCATCATCCCTCCGGCAGCTGTGAGGTCCGCTGAGGTCATCCCGGGAACACCCACCTCCGTTGCCATGGAGATGGCTCCTCCTCCACCAATTGAAGAGGACCAAATCACCATGGACACAGAGAGGGATGACAGCCTGCCAGCTGCAACAGTTAACATCAAAGGCCAGGATGACAGGCAAGTGTTTTTTCTTTCTACTCATCATGACAATTACAAACCTTGTCTGTCTCCCGGGAAAGGGGCCCAGTTACAGCAGTCTGCTACGCTCCCCCTACCGGCTGCAGCTAAAAATTCTTTTCCTACCTTGTCTGTGTCTCCTCCTCTAATTCCTGAGTGCCTGCCGGTCCAGGAACCGAGCCGCCAGATGGTGGAGGAGCCGGTGGTTTTGGATGATTCCTTCCCGGAGCCAGCACGGAGTGGTCCCCCTGCCGCTACGTCGAAGATGAAGAGTGGACGAAGAGTGGTCGGCTATGCTCGCTGCGCTCAACCACTGGGTCGAAGAGGAATGCCGTGAGAGGGAGGTCCGTGGACACGCTTCCCCGGCGGTGAGAGTCACACTTCCTATGCCTACCCAACCCCCGAATTCACCATCAGACGAGGAGTGGGCGAACCTGCTCGCCGCAGTCAACAGCCGGGTCGAGGAGGAGCATCACAGGACCAGGACGGTTAACACCATCTCGCTAGCTAGGAGACACCGGGAGAATCCCTCATTGCCTTTGGCAGCCCTCTGCCCTCCAGCTGCCGTAAAGTTCGCTGAGCTCACTCCGGTAATGCCCGCCTCCGTTGTTATGGAGACAGCTCCTCCACAAGCTTTCAAAGGGGCCTACTTCACCACTGACACGGAGAGGCATGACTGTCAGCCGCCTGCAGCTGGAGACAACAAGGACCGGGATGACAGGCAAGTACTTTTTCATTGTAAACTAATGACACTGAATCTTGCCTCTCTCCTGAGGGAGAGGCCCAGTTTAAGCAGTCCGCTGGGTCCTCTCCTCCAGCTGCATATATTAATTCATTTTCCCCCCTCTCTGTGTCTCCTCCAATTCTCCCTGAGGACCTGTCTGCCCAAGGTCAGGGCCATCAGACGGTGGAGGAGCCAGTGGCTTCAGAGGAGTCCTTCCCGGAGCCATCATGGAGAGGTCCCCCTGCAACCATTCCGGAGGAATCCCCGGCATTGGAGCCACTGCAGGAGGACAATAGGATTGCAACCACCATCCTTCCAGCTACAAAGGCGTCTACAGTGGATTGGGAGCCTGAGCTGGACCTCTTGGAGGCCGGGCCCGAGCATTCATCACCAGGATTGATGGAGTCCTGGACAGCAGTGGAGCTTGAGCTCAGGCATGTACTCTTTCTGGTTTTTCTGATCACAGAGTTAGAGAGATCTTGTCTGGCTCTAGGTGGGGAGAGCCACGTGCAGCGCACAGCCGCGTCTGAACTTCCCTTGCCGGGCTCTGCTGCTGCTGGCAACCCTAATGACCCTGTTTCTTCTCCCACTCCTGAGCCATTTTCTAGGGTCGCCAGAGAGGAACAACCATCTCCAGGGTTCCACGTGGAGCCGGTCTTAGCACCTGATGATGTCGCGGGTCCAGCTCCCCTGAGGTCTGAGGTCGTCGTGTGGTCTCCTGGTCGTCGTGTGGTCTCCTCGCCCGTGCCGCCATGGGTCCAGCAGATTGGCTTTGGACCCTTGTGGGGGCTGCACCCCAGGATTAGCCCGACATGGGTGCTGCACTCCTGCCCAGACCCATCATGGACACCACGCTCCGGGTCGGGGTCCACCATGGGTGCAGCTGAGCCTCAGCCAGAGGTTACCGCGGGTGCTGCAGAGCCTCAGCCAGAGGTCACCGCGGGTGCAGCGAGGCTCCCGCTGGAGTCCATCGTGGGTGCAGCAGAGCCGGCCTGGTTGTGGGCCATCGTGGGTGCAGCGGAGCCAGCCCAGTCGGGGTCCACCACGGGTGCAGCGGAGCCGGTCTGGCCGGGGTCGACCATGGGTGCAGTTGCGGATCACCCTGAGGACGCCGTGGTCCCCTTATCCCTGCCTTATCCCTGCCCTGCCCTGGAGATCCCGTTCCTCTGGCCCTGTTATCCACTAGTGAGCCTTCCAGTGGGCAAGCTGCCTCCTGTTTCATCCCTTTGGTCCTGGTGGCTAGTCAACGGCCGCCAGAAGGATTGACTTCCCAGGTCAGGTGGCTCATATTTTCCAGCAGCCCGCCGGATTCGGTTCACCGGACCTTCTGCTGGGCCTGGGAATCTGGGCGGCCTCCTGAGCCCCAACGCCTGTGGACTTGGGGGGTGTTAATTGTGGGCCCTGGGTTGAGTATTGTGTTCCCTCCTTCCTGTTCCCCCTACCGCCCACCCGGGTTTGTGTTGTTTGTTGTTGTTACTCCTGTTGGGGGGGGGGGGGCTTCTTGATGTTACCTTGGGTGTCTGGGTTTCCACCCCTTAGAGGGGGGGCTCTGTCATGAGCTAAGCTGGTTTGGCTTTCCCCGGCTCAGCCCTGATCTCTCTGTGGGTTTTGGTTCTGCTGTATATTTGCATTATGTGTATTTCTGTACTTATCCTATTACCATAGCCACTGCCTGACCGGCAGCTGCTAGTCAGCTCCTGTGATCTATTTTTTGCCACGCTGCTGACAGTCTGCCGGTCCAGCCATGCCCCCTCGCTCTCCTTAGCTTCACCAGCTGTTTCCAGCCCCAGGAATTATCTTTCCCACGCCTCGTCCAGGTGTTCCCAATTTGTGTGACCAGCGACGTTTGTATTTAAGCGGCTCTTCGCTAGACAAATGCCGCTGGGTCATTGTACGAGTCACTCTTGTTTTCCACGGTGTGATCGTCACGTCAGGAAAGACTATTGTTTATGCTCGCCGAGAGAACTGGACTGTTTGGGACTGCTCCTACTTGTGAGTAAATTGTTAGTGTTTCTCTGTGTGGTTGCTGCTACGCTGGACCAGAAGCATTTCTCCCCTTGCAGTAATTCTGCTACGCTTCTGGTGGCGTTTTTCCCTGCAGCATAACTGCTACGCTCAGGCTGTTGCCCAGTTTACGTTCCCCCTGAGTAAGTTGAGCTTCCTGTAGTCTTCCCTGCTCTCCCGAGCGGATCCATATTGTATTATAATTTATTTGTTCGTCTTTGTCAGTGAACAGTTTGTGTCAATAAATGTGTGTTTGGTGAAACCCTGCGCTTAAATCCTTTCATCCTTCTCCTTCTCTGTGCACCATGGAAGAGCGCACGGAGAGTTTATGACAAAGTCTGCCTGTAGATCCTTCAGTCAATTAAAAACTTTCAGCATCTTCTCCCTGGTACCAATTCCACGTATGTTCCACGTGACAAACTTAAATGTGGATATGTTTTCACGAACTGGTTTTGTGCTAAAGGCTAACTAAATGTGCCTGTGTGATTATTGTATGATCGTAAATATATATAATATTAGTATGGCGGTGCCCTGGGCTAGGGAGGGGTGATGCCCTGCCTCTGGGGGATGGCGTCACCTGGGGTATATAAGCCTGGAGCAGGAGACATATTGTCTCCTTGCTGTAGCTCCCGTAATTGCGGTAGGGTCTCCCTGTGTGTATATAGTTCTTGTTAATAAACTTTATAAAACGTCACCTCGCCTCCTCATTATTTGGACACAACATTGGCGATGAGGATAAACGGAGATGGAGAGGGCTGCTGCCATGCTTCGCTCTATGTTCAATCAATCAATCAATCAATCAACCTTTATTGTCATTATGCTATGCATACAACTGTAGTGCAAGAAAGATGAAATTGCATTTCTCTAGGCATCCGTATTGTAAAAAGAACATAATTTAAAAACACACTCACCGCCCCCCCCCACACCCCTCCTCACACCCCACCCCGACAGCCATTCACAATCCCTGAGACACATTTGGATATTACAGTATTAGATGCTGCAGGCTCCGGGTGAGCTGTTGGTCCTTTGGACCAGGTGGCGGGCGGCCTTCGGATACTATCAGTTAGCGTTAGACCTCGGCGACCTTGATAAATTATGTGCATGGGCTGTCCTGGTCCATAACCTGGATGTGGAGAACCGGAGGGTCCTGAGCACATTTGAAGGATATGACCTATTCGTCCATGTGGCGAGGCTCATGGCAGGCTACTCTCGTGCCGCTGGAAACATCATAAGCCGGCGCATGCAAGTCAAGCAGTGGAACCAGCGACCTGGAGAGTCTGTTCGACGGTTTGTGCCAGACCTTTGGCGGCTGGTGGGTGAGTGCAGGCTTGGGACTTTGGAGGAGGAGTTGATCTGCGATCAGTTAGCGGAACAAGCAGCTGGCTCCTTGGCAAGAGTTCACTTGCTAACTCACGCTGGTGAGCTAGCATCAATAGCAGCCATGGAGCTAGCACAACAGAATGAGGCAGTGGAGCGGCTGATGAAACACCTCTGTGGCGACAATGCTCCGCAGAAGAGCGAGGCACATGGGAAGGCCCTGACCTTGGATTTGGATAATGGTAGCGATGACGAGTACGCGGCCATTGTCAAGATACAGTCCACCCTGGGGACACCATGACGCTACGGCTGCGGATCCAGCAGGCACCGCTATTGAGCCAGGGAGTGTACAGCAGAGGCAAGCGTTGTGGTCGGTGCGGTCTGCTCCATCACTTCACCAGAATTTGCCACAATTTTGAAAAGGAGGAATGGAAACCAGCAAAATAAACTACTAAGAATAAGGTACCTACAGTGGTCCACACAGTCTCGCCCGACACGGACGGTTGTATTATTTGTGACATTTTGTTGGATGGGACGCCGATACTGCTGTTGGTGGACACTGGGTCAGCGGTCTCCATCCTCAACTTGTCAACTGTAAGTTGGTGTTTTCCCCACTACAGAGTGAGTAACACTAACATCACCTGTTACGGTTATGGTAGCCACCCGCTGGAAGTTGTGGGCTCGGTGTGGCTGTTGGTGAGGTACAAAGGGGCCTCCATGTGCACCAATGAATTCATGGTGTCACAGGACGGTAATAACCTAATGGGCTGTGACTTATTCTATGGGCTCAGTTCCACCATCACCTGCGGTGAAGTGGAGGAGTGGTCAGGTGGTGGATTATGGGACCGGCCTTTCTACGTGGGAAGTGGCGATGAAGTGTAGGACTTAGGGTTGCCCATTCCGGGTGAAGAGAGACACCGCCGGCACCTTAGTACGCCGACTAGGCGGGGGTCCCGTGCCAGTGTTTGTGGTCCCATGGACAGTGGACTCGAACAGCATGGTTTGATCCCTGCAGTGGCGGAAAGGTCCGAAGACCGTGAGCTACAGGGCTCCAGTGGCTAACGAGTTCCGGCTGCTGAGTCAACAGTGACTGGTGCCGCTCCAACACAACATCATCTGGTATCTGGGGTCCCACCAGATGGCACGAACCCTGGCCGTGCCGATACCAAAAGCGAGGGACATGGCTTGAGTTAACTTGGTGAACCGCTGAGGAGTCATAAGGGTGCCAGATCGCGACGCAGACAACGGAGGAAGCCAGTGAGTGCTCCCCTGGGTGAGGGTGATGACGTGCGCCCTAGGATCGAACCTCGGCTTGGTCGGGTGCACAGTTCCAGGAAACTGACAGTTGGACAGGATAATCTGCGGGTGGTCCAGTCCGGCGGCGATGGCTACCTGAGTTTGACTGATGAGTTCAGACAGCATCCCAACGAGCTGCGACGTTGGAACAGAAAAGGGCGTCTATGCAGTCCGTCTCCTGTCACAAAGAAACGGAGATGCTCTGGAAGTGGGCCGCGTGACAGACACTCTGGGGGGGGGGGGGGGCTTCGAGAGACCCGGGTTGAATGTGTGAGGGCTTACAGTATGTCTAAAAATGTGCATTTATTAATAGAAATGTTATGGTTATGATTATTGTGTTCAATATATATTCTGACTGTATTCACATGTTAATGTTGTGATGCAATGGGATGATGAGAACCATGTGGGTAATGTGAAATATATAGACTGGTTCTTGTGAAGGTTTATCCTATTGGTAACGCACCTTAAGTGTGTGACATGTGGATATCTGGTTCATTTGAAATTCAAAAAAAAAAGTGAAGTGTGTATAGGATTGTTTTATTAGAATTTCACCTGTTTGTTTTGCAACCTCTTTAGGTAAATGTAACTACTTACCATAATTTTAAACTGTTTAGTTGTGCTAATATTTCCAGCACTTGATGCTGTGATTTTATTTTCCCCGTTGGCAGTGTGGGCCTAGTAGCCATTTACATTCTTTGGAGTAAAAAGGAATGGGTACCACTGTAATGGGATGATTATAGGATTTGTGCACAAGACCACCGTTGTTGTGTGATTGTTTGGAGAGTGTGAGGTGCAGTAACACCTGTGTGTGAATGGGGATGTGTTAATTGCCCTATATTGTGAAACCTGTGTTTTCTTATTGTTCAGGTTCAGGTTCAGGTAACTTTATTTGTACCCCTAAGTAGATTTGTTTTGCAGTCAGGTGACATTCTATTAGACACATACAGTATTTACAAACCACAATTACATTCAACATGAACACAAACACAGGCACACATGAAGCTGACTATAAACACGATAAAAGTACTCAAGGCTCCACCAGTCAGGACATAAGACAAAGAGATAAGAAAAAACAAAGAGATAAGAGAGAAGGGTCATATTAAAAAATTTAAAAACTAAATCAAAGACATTGAAAACTCAATAAAAGTCTAAAACCCAATAAAATATTTAAAACCCAAATAAAAAACCTATAAAAATAAATTAATATAAAATAAAATTCATAAATAGATAACTTTTATTTTATGTGTATCCTGCGAGCTTATGGGGTTTGGCACCGCCACTAGGTACAGTATGTCTGTGATTGTGGTATGTATGTAGATTCACTGGGATTAATTTAGTTTGGTGTGTGGCCCTTTTTCTTTTCTAGGACTGTTTATTTACATAGCGGAGAGCTCTGCTGGGCCGATATGGTGTGTGAATGAGTAAGCCTATACCCTCTTGTATTAGTGTATGAATCGGGTGAAAATTATTTGGTTGGGTAATCAGTGTGCTTGTGTTTTTTCAAAGGGGGGGTGCTGTACGATCATAATATATATATATATATATGTATGTATGTATATATGTATGTGTGTGTGTGTGTATATATATATATATATATATACGTATATATATATATATATATATATAATATTAGTATGGCGATGCCCTAGGCTAGGGAGGGGTGATGACCCGCCTCTGGGGGGTGGCGTCACCTGGGGTATATAAGCCTGGAGCGGGAGACATATTGTCTCCTTGCTGTAGCTCCCGTACTTGCGGTAGGGTCTCCCCGTGTGTATGTAGTTTTTGTTAATAAACTTTATAAACCGTCACCTCCTCTCCTCATTATTTGGACACAACAATTATATGTCCATAATGTATGCATATATGTGTATATGTATGTTGTGTATAAAATATATACCTATGTATGTATGCTTGGGTGTGCGCGCTTGATGTCTCTGTTCCATTAAATGGGGTGCATGGACTTGGGTGCATGTACTTAGTTATTTCCTCTAAACCAGAAGTATGAGAGAAAACAGACATAAAGGTTAGTAATTGGTGAAAAAATGCAGATAACATACAACGACCTAACAACTTCAACAAAATTAGTTACAACAGACAAACAATCAAACAACAACCTCAGCAGAAAAGAAAGAAACATTAGACAAATGTTAATGAATTAAACCGAGATTGAATATGAGACCTGCACACAATCACACCCTTTTTTCACCTGTAGCTAAGAAAAAAAAGGAAGCTCTATAATAACCAGGGGGTTATGGTTTCATCCATAAACAACTTGCCATCTATATACAATCTATCCACAGAGACAATAGCTCGTTTACCTCCTTGGATTTTTTGTTTAATGGGAAAAAGCTTCCTTCTTCTTTTCAATATTTCCTGTGGAAATTGATCATTTAGACCATAATTGATGTTTTTAAGCTGCCTGCCTCTGTACCAAAATTTTTAGCTTGAAATGCTCAAATTTGGCAACAGTAGGTGTGGGACGTTTATTTTGAGGATTTTTTTTGCCCAATTTGGTGGACTCGGTGGAAGATAATTGATTTTGTGACTTCAGCGGACAATTTCAGTTGCGTGGACATAACTTCCCGGACCAGCTGTTCTGGATTTTCATTATATTTTTCAGCAATTCTGGAAAAAACAAAGTTATCTCTCATGCTGTGTGACTGCAAATTGAGAACTGTTTCCTTCATCTTTCTGTTTTCTCTTTCAACAACACCAAATCGTGTGGTTAGCATGTTTACTGACTTTTTCAAACTATTGTTTTCCTCTAAGAGAGAGACGAGCTGCGATAGAAAAAAGGATATCACTAACCTCAGAGCCATCTCGTGATTTCTCGGGCATTATTTTTGGCGAGTCTGCCGGTCTCAGTCGCTTTGACTGGGAAACAGGGATGGGAGACTGCTCCATGACACCGCAACGGTAATAAAACTCGTCAATATAGTTCTCTAGTTCCTCCAGCTCCGTAGGAAAAAAGAAAGCTAGAAAAGGACAGTCAGTTAATGGATTAATTACAAAAAGCAGAAAAAAACTTGTGGAAAAGTTTGTTTATGCTCAGTCGGCGGGTGCCGCCATTTTGGGTTATTGCGCAACAATCTCAGAACGTCTCGCGATCACAGCATCAGCCCCTAGCCAAGTGTTTGGTGCACTGGGCGAGTCCTTTACGCAGCCATGCTTATGTCATCACTGCACAGGGATTAGGAGTCTCTGAGCAGGTTCTTAAATCCAGTCTCAGCTTTTCCATTTTGTCATCCATTCTTGCTGTAAAATGGCTGAGTTGACACAGATTTTAGCGGCTAACAGTGATTTAGCTTTGTGGTGGTCCCTGCTGCTTAAGTCGCTTTTTCTTGGAATCTTCAGATGAGGTACAGTCAATCACCACATACTATGATGTGGATGGACACTGCATTTCTTTTTGATACAAGCCATTTTAATGTTTCTGCCATGTTTTACTACTTCTAAACAGTGCTAATTGCATAGCTTCTGGGGTGCAGAGACATGACCATGCACATTAAAGGGGCAGGACATGAAAGCTGTCATGTTCACATGCGCACAACAGGGAGAGAGGAAAAACCAGCGTGAGCAAGATTACATGACTTTCGGTTTTATTTCAGTTAATTCCTCAGACACTGTCCCACAAAATGGCATTATAGATTAGTGGCTTGTACTAAATCAACATTTTACAACCTCAAGTCAATGACTGTTATTAAAAAAGGGATATTTTTACCTTCAGTTGAAAGACTCTACAACTGATACTTTATTGAAACAATCTAAAGCACTAACCATGTAATTCTGTGCATTAAAGATTGCTGTCGAAATTGCCATAAGTGTTGCAACACCGACTGTTTGCATTCCAGGGCTACTAGCCAGCTCTCCCGTGAAACATAAACATGCAGGCAGACACACAGGCACACTTGCAAAATCAATAATCTTCAGTCCTCATCTGACAAACAAGCACAGCAGATTCTCTCTGTGGTATATACTGTATAATGTTTTTCATCCTGCCAAGTCTTGGTCTTCAACTTGTGTACACAATTGTATCAAGTTATTTTTTTTTTCTGAAATATGTCTGAAATCCAAGAATCTGCTTGAAGTTCACCATGTTCCCAAACTCAGCCATGCCAAACGAACATGAATATGTGAATATACCGTACTGCAGTAGCTGCCAGCAGACTTTTACCTTTGATTGACAATCTTGCAAGAGTCTGTGCCAGAACACATATTTGCTGTCAGTTGCATTTAGTTTGAAAACATGTTTATAATTTTAATGATATAAAAGTGTTCATACCAAAGACTGCTTATTGTAGTTACAGTAGCACTATTAATTTCAGGTACTAAAATCTGTAGAACTGGTATCTTTCCTGGAATTTTTTAGCATTGTGCCATAGCTGTAATCTATTAACTGAACTGTAACACCTTTGCAAATGTAATGATAATATTGATTCAAGATGTTGAACACCACAACTCGCCACCCATAGCCAATAATAAAATAAAAACATGTGCTTGACTCACCCATACTAACATCCAAACAGAAGGGGTCCATATTGGGCTACCTCTGCCAGACATACAGATGTACAGATATGAGTCTAACCCCTTTGTGTAAAAACTTGCTGAGAGAGAGGTCTATCTCAGACTGTTCTCCCACCTAATTCTTTTTGTTTCTTTCATGGCAAGCTTACTTGCAAAGAATGGTCAGTCCCTTGTGGCAGATTAATCTGTTGAGAGCTCCATTCTAGGCATTAGGAAATCCTGGCTTTCTTTAGTGTTACAGCAATTGAAAGAGAGCAGTACAGGACTGAACTTTTAAACAGGACTTTCTCATGCCTTCAGGCACATTCCAGGACAATGCATGTGCATTTGCTAGGGATTTTTTTTACCCTTTTTTTCGGTATTTTTGCAAGCTTCAAATTCACTTTGTGTTTTGAGGCAAAAGAAAAAAAATAAACAATTATGAAAATTATCAAGGCTCTACACACATGGATGGAATGTGCTAAATTACATATAAATCATGCATAATTTACTGTCATTAAAAATATAAAATTGTATCAATTTCAGAAAGTGGTGTGAGATGTAACTGAATAAAACACAAATGAAGATACACTTGATAATGTTTTTTAGCTAATGGTTATTGCTGCTCAAATTCAGATAATTTGGATCTACAAATATGCAACAAAACTTAATCCTTAATCATTCCTCTTGACTTTTATTATTCATTAATATCATGTTGTGACCGCCATTTACTGCCAGCAAAGCCTAATTCTATATGGCACTGACGCTGCTGATGCCTAATCAGTGACATCCTAAGGGATTTTATAAATCTATTCATTTTTTGTGTATCTAGAAATTGTTTTGATTTTCTCTGTTTAAACAGAAGAACATAAAATACATGTCAGAACAGTACTGCAGTACCTCCTCAAAAATAAACTCTTTGTAAAAGCAGAGAAGTGTGAGTTCTTCACCATTTCACTACCTTTTTGGGATTTATCATTTTCAGTGGCAAAATCGAGCCAAATCCTGAGAAGCTCAAGGCCATTATGGAGTGGCCTACTCCTGACACCAGGAGTTGGGGTTGGCTAATTTTTATAGGAAGTTCATCCATAACTATAGCCAGGCCGCCCCTCTCACACAACTCACCTGTCCCAAATCATCAGGCCTCCTGTTGCAGTCCTCTTGCAACGATTGGTCACCAACAATAAACTCCATCCTTGTGCATTTTTCTGTCCATGGTATAGTGGATTTCCGTCTTGTTGTCCAAAAACCACAGAAGAGCTGTAAGTACAGTATTCTTGACATGAGCAACAAGATGCAATCCTGAATTTTAAAACTTTTAATAAAACAAAAACCTCTTCATTGCACTATCACACAGTAGAAAAACTGTGTGCTCCTGTGTCTAGTGCAGCTCTCTGTCTGAATGCATGGCTGCATGTGTTATGTAGCGCACCAATTAAAGGGGCACTTCTTAAATCTATTAGCATGTATCTTTACACATCTTTTTACTTTACTTTTGACTCAGAATTTCCTATGAATTATTAATATATTAACAAATGTGAAATTTTACAGATTTTTTTCAAAATTAACTTTCACTAAGGATTAATGAGCTTAGATTTTTACTGTAGCTTATTTTCATTCTCATGGCTCTTACATACCCGGCGCCTAATGGTTAAGCAGTATGATTAAGCGTTTTCAAAAACTAAATACTAAGAGCCATCTAACGAAAGCAAAATTAAATTAACTGTAGCACAAATACTAAAATACATCAGTTACTAATAAGTTAAATGAACTCTTTTCAAACTGCTACATCAGTCCTTTTCTTCTTATTCTTCATCATGACTGCCTCTTGAGTCTACACTGCTTCTTGTAGCAAGCAGAGTTTGTGTACTGGTCTCACCAGGACGTTTTGGTCTGTAACTTAACCCTGTGTACTGTACCACTGGAATCAGATATGGTTTGGATTATTTGTCCCATAATCCATATGTTTTTTGGGGAAGAACTGTCAGCCATGAGCATGACAGCTCCTGGTTTGAAGTTTCTTTGCTGTTGCGACCACTTTCAACATTCCTGAAGGAGGGGAAGCATTAATGGGTCCATCTGGTCCACAACAAGTTTGCAAAGTATTGGAATTACCTCCACCATCTCCGTGCATACTGATCACCCTTGTTCAAGGTTCCAGGTGGCATACTGGGCTGTGTTTTCATTAGCAGCAAATGATGTGGGGTTAATGGCTCAAAATCCCATAGATTGTCCGATAAGCTTGTGACTCTTAACCTCACGCATGGGAGTGTGAAAACTGTCATCCGGGAGGGTCTGTTCTTTCATTAGAGCACCAGGGATCCTCTGCACAGTGTGTATATGACGATCTCAAACTCCTCCCTGGTGAGATATGGATGGGCAGTTGAAAATCCATTTGATTCCCTTTTTCTGTATAGTCTTTTCAATGTGTGGGTGGTTCAAGGCGTCATATGCCTCTTGCAGCTCCTTCTCTTCACCCACAAAATTTGTGCCATTGTCAGAGCAGATGATGGCGACTTGTCCTCTTCTGCATATGAAATGGTGCAAGGCATTGATGCAGGAGCTGGTGTCAAGACTGTCTGTGACCTCTATGTGCACTGCCCTGATGATGAGGCAGGTGAATAGCACACCATACCTTCTGACAGATCCCCGGCCCTGTTTAACATCAAAGGGTCCAAAGAAGTAGCTCAGTCATCCGGAAGAGGCTCAGAGTAGAACCGCTGCTCCTCCATATTGAAAGGAGCCAGTTGAGGTGGTTTGGGCATCTGATCAGGATGCCTCCTGGACGCCTCCCACTTGAGGTGTTTCGGGCATGTCCAACTGGGAGGAGACCCCCAGGCAGACCCAAGACATGCTGGATAGACTATGTCTCCCAACTGGCCTGGGAACGTCTTGGTATCCTCTCTGAAGAGCTGGAGCCAGTGGCCGGAGAGAGGGAAGTCTGGGCTTCTTTGCTTGAGCTGCTGTCTCTGCAGCCTGGACCTCCAGAAAAGCGGTAGAAAATGGATGGATGGATGAATGGGTCCAAAGAAATCAACACCCACATTGGTAAATGGCAGTTTATCTGGTAAAAGATGATCTTCTGGCAGATTTGTCAATTTCTGTTGTCCAACTTAGCCTCTCGGTCTCCTACAAACTGTGCAGTTTGTTATCAACTTCTTGATAGCTGAGGGCACTTGAGGAATCCCAAATCTTTTTCTTAACTGTGATGACATAAAGTTGCACCCACAGTGTCCATTTTTTCATGAATATCCTTCAAGATAAGAATGGCAACTCTGGTGTGTTTTGAGATTATCCATTTGAGTGTGTATGGTGCAGAACTGTGACATACCCCCTAGTGGTCAAGAGTGGTAAATATTTTTTGTCAATAAAATAGTTCAGATTTCCAAGGCTATAACTTGAAAGTGGTAAGAGATAATGGCTTACTGTCAATTAGAAAGATGTAAAATATGATCCAAAGTTTCAGATAGGAATAAATTTGCACATCTAATATGCATAATGTCGCGACACCTCTTTAAATTCCATAACTCAGTCAAAACTGGACTTTGGACGTATTTACACAAAAAATGGTTCAGTCTTTTGACACCGTATTTTGTACAGAGGTACCTCATCATCTTATCTTCAAAGTATATGAACAAGAAATTAGTACATTTAAAAAAAAAAAAACAGAAATTTCTCACTTACCTTTGACAAAGTCAGAGTGAGAAGGCAGGCGCAGTGCCACGCTCTGCCACTAGGGGCACGCAAATTCTCACACTCAAAGGGTTAATGCTGGATGCTTTGCATCTTCTGGCATGACGGATTTGTCCAGACGGCCTCCGACTCTTAAAATGCCATCTTGTAAAATGGGGTCCAGCTGACTCTTTTTGTGGCAGGCAAGTTACTGTGTAGAACCTTTACTTCTTGAGTAAACCATTGTTCTTGACTGTGTTGGATGATTTAAGTTTCTGCTGCCATCAGCTGTTTGAAGAGAAGTGCTTTCATTACCAGTGTAGGCTTGTACTTTTTCATGTGCTGCTGCACAAGTACTCTCTCTCTGTCTGGATCCTTTTCTGACTGACTGGAGGAAATTTGTAACTCTTTCCTGTTGTCTTTCAGGTGGGTCAGTGTTTCTTTGGTTCTTAGAATCCACGCAACTGCTCTTTTTAGTCTGTCTCCACTAGAATAATAATGAAACAATCTGTTCAAGGGGTCAGAGGTTTCCTCAGCTTTGATGATATTCACTATGATTCTCTTAATCTCTGGATCATTCTGCAGATCTTGAGTTTCATCGCCCAGTCTCTGTGGCCACTCACTTTTTGGTTGTGTTAGAAATTGTGGTCCGTTAAACCATGTTTCGCTGTTTATCAGGCTGTTAACTGTCGTGTCTCTGGTTCCTTGATCAGCAGGATTCTGTGATGTTCTAATGTATCTCCACTGCTCTGGTTTGGTAGCCTCACATATGAGTGTGATTCTATTTGCTACAAATGTTTTAAAATGAGCTGTCTCACTGTTGATGTTGTTGAGAACACTCGTTCTGTCAGTCCAGAAAACAGACTGCTGCAATGGGATTTGCATTTCTTCTTGCAGCATCTTGTCGACTTCAACTGCAACAACTGCTGTGGTTAACTCAAGTCTTGGAATGGTGACTTGTTTAAGTGGTGCCACTCTAGACTTCCCCATCATAAAGGAACAATGGGTTTTACCATATTTATTCACCAACACAAGATGCAAGAATTTTCACTTGCATCTGAGAAGTGATGCAATGTTGCTTCCACAGTGTGCCCAAATCCTGGTGGTTTAATGCATCTCTTTACATGGAAATTTGAGAGGTGAGTGAGATTGTCACTCCACTGACACCACTGTTTGGCCTTTGTGGTACTGATTTCTTCATCCCATCCCTGTTTTTCCTTGCACAGGTCTCTTAAAAAAAGCTTGGCGGGGAGCACAACTGGTGCCAGAAAACCAAGAGGATCATCGGTGGAATTTATAATGGAAAGAATGCCTTTTCTGGTCATTGGCATTTCTGGCAGCTTGGTGCTATACCTGAATGCATCACTATCAGTGCACTACTGTATACCAAGAGCTTGTTTGATGGGTAGGGCATCATGAGTGAGGTCAAGATCCTTCAGGTCACTAGCTCTGTGCTCTGCAGGGATGGATGATAAAACTGTTCTGTTGTTGCTTACCCATTTGGTGTGGTTAAAACCCCCTTCCATGCATAAGTCTTGAAGATTTTTCACCAAAGCAACTGCTTTGTCTTCTGTAGGTGCACGATGTAAATAGTCGTCTACGTAAAAGTTGCGGAGAACTGTAGCAAGGGCTTCTGGAGTTGCAGTGTCCTTTCTGTCTTCTGCTGTTCTACGTGAAGCTTAAGATGCAATGCTAGGAGAAGATGTAGGTCCAAAACGGTGAACTTGCATCCAGTATTCTTTTATTGGTGCACTTAAGTTGCCATCCGACCATCATAAGAATCTCAGTAGGCCACAATCCTCTTCTGGAAGTCTCACCTGGTAGAACATAGATTCAGTGTCTGCCATCATTGCTACTGGTTCTTCTCTGAACCTCTGTAAGACACCAATAAGTGAGTTAGTGAGGTCAGGCCCCTGTAATAACCAGTGTTGGGAGTAATGCGTTACAAAGTAAGGCATTACTGTAACGCCACTACTTCTGCAGTAATGTGCTGTGTAATGAAATTACTGTTTATAAATTCAGTAATGCGTTACAGTTACTGAAATTTCATCAGATGCGTTACTCGCGTTACTCGTTTTATTAATATGGATAGATATTTTTTGCCCAAATAAATATAAACTGAGGTTAATTGGAGTCAAAACTGGGGATTCTAAATTTTAGGTATGAATGTGAGAGTGAATGGTTGTCTGTCTCTCTGTGTTGGCCCTGTGATGGACTGGCGATCTGTCCAGGGTGTACCCTGCCTCTCGCCCAAAGATGCTGGGATAGGCTCCAGCCCCCCCGCAACCCGAAAAGGATTAAGCGGAAGAAGATGAATGAATGAATGAATGATCCTACATAGCTGGCACAGCCGTCAGTCTAATCCGCGGGTCAGTTTCCTGTCCTGCTCACACTGCAACCCGGTGGGAAGAAATGTCGTAGCAGTAGCGACTTCTCATATCGAGTCCTTATCACCTGTTGTCCGAGCGGTGAGTAGCCCCCAACAGCTCCTATCTCTGTGGTTAAACATGAGTATTTTTAGAGCAAGAAGCTCGTGTTTAATATCCGCAGTTGTGTAAGTTGTGTAAGTTGTGTAACTGTGTAAGTTTTCTTACCACACAGAGAAAAAGTGACTATGACTTGTTGCAGTAAAGAACAGCTTCTTCTAAGGTGAACTTTCATTTATCTGTGCTTTCTGTTTTATTTTATCTTATTCATTTACATGCTGTTGTGATATGCAACTATTTCATGGAAATAAATCCTCTAATGCATTTTTAATGGGCTGGTCCAGGGGTGTCAAACATATGGCTTGTGGGCCAAAAACGGCCAACCAGGGGGTCCAAAATTTTCTCTGTGAATTTACAGCAGGTCTATGCCAAGGTACTGGAGAGGAGAGTCCGGCCGTTGGTCGAACCTCGGATTCAGGAGGAGCAATGTGGTTTTCGTCCTGGCCGTGGCACATCGGACCAGCTCTTTACCCTCTCGAGAATTCTTGAGGGTTCGTGGGAGTTTGCCCAACCAGTTTACATGTGTTTTGTGGACTTGGAGAAGGCATTTGACCGCGTCCCTCGTGGATTTTTGTGGGGGGTTCTTCGGGAGTATGGGGTATCGGGCTTGTTGTTACGAGCTATTCGGTCTCTGTACGACCGTTGTGAGAGTTTAGTTCGCATTGCCAACACTCGGTCGGAGTCATTCCCAGTGAGAGTTGGACTCCGCCAGGGCTGCCCTTTGTCACCGGTCCTGTTCATAATTTTTATGGACAGGATTTCTAGGCGCAGCCAGGGAATGGAGGGTGTCATGCTTGGTGACCACAGGATCTCATCTCTGTTGTTTGCAGATGATGTTGTCCTGTTGGCTTCATCCAGCAATGACCTACAGCTCTTGCTGGGACGGTTTGCCGCTGAGTGTGAAGCGGCTGGGATGAGAATCAGCACCTCCAAGTCCGAGTCCATGGTCCTCAGCCGGAAAAAGGTGGATTGTCCTCTCCGGGTTGGGGACAGGCTCCTGCCCCAAGTGGAGGAGTTTAAGTATCTTGGGGTCTTGTTCACGAGTGAGGGGAAAATGGAGCGAGAGATCGACAGACGGATTGGAGCAGCATCTGCAGTGATGCGGACGTTGTACCGGTCTGTTGTGGTGAAGAGGGAGCTTAGTTCTAAGGCAAAGCTGTCGATTTACCAGTCAATCTACGTTCCTACTCTCACCTATGGTCACGAGCTTTGGGTAATGACCGAAAGAACGAGATCGCGGATACAAGCGGCTGAAATGAGCTTTCTCCGTAGGATTGCTGGACTCACCCTCAGAGATAGGGTGAGGAGCTCAGTCATCCGGGAGAGGCTCAGAGTAGAACCGCTGCTCCTCCACATTGAAAGGAGTCAGTTGAGGTGGTATGGGCATCTGATTAGGATGCCTCCTGGACGCCTCCCATTTGAGGTGTTTCAGGCACGTCCCACTGGGAGGAGACCCCGGGGCAGACCCAGGACTCGGTGGAGAGACTATGTCTCCCAGCTAGTCTGGGAACGCCTTGGTATCCCCTCTGAAGAGCTGGAGCAGGTGGCTGGGGAGAGGGAAGCCTGGGCTTCTCTGCTTGAACTGCTGCCTCCGCGACCCGGACCTCCGGAAAAGCGGTAGAAGATGGATGGATGGATGGATGGAATTTACAGCATTATTTTTAGTACATTTCTGACTTTCTATTGATTACAGTAGTTTGTGTAAATCTGAGACATTTTTTTTCTGTAAGAACAGACTTTTTTCTCATAAGTTTTCTTTTTTTTTTCTTTTTCTGATGAGAACAAGGGGCCCTTGATCTTCCTATGTGTGCAATATGATTTAAGTATACATTTAAAAGTAGTGTGAAAGTTACTTTTCCAAGTAACTAGTTATATTAATCATGCAGTAACTGGTAAGTAAGTCAGTTACTTTTGAAAAGAAGTAACTAGTAACTGCAACTAGTTACTTTTTATAGTAACTTGCCTAACACTGGTAATAACTGACTCTTTAGTGAAACACCCTTGAACTGCAATCAAAGACCACATGAATCTTCTTTTTCTTTGGGTGATACACCCCATGGTGTGGGACATACTATACCCTGTTGTCATTGCAGTCAAGCTGTTCTCTGGGGACTTCAACAGCATAGCCTTTGTCAAGTAGGCTCATCATGAAAGTTTTGTAGTCTTCTAGAAACACTGTTTTCTTACTTACTGTAGTTTCTGCTTCAGACTTGTGGCTCATTGTTCTGCCATGCAACAGTTGTTTGGCATCTTTACATGCTCATTTCTGAGTGGAGGACTTGGTTCACACTGTAATGCGGTATCACATAGTTGGGATTCACATTCTCTCTCTTCACAGGTCCACAAACCATCCAGCCTAAAACAGTCTCAACAGCGTAAGGCCCATCATCTTGACTGTTTAGTACATGCCATGGTTCCATTGTCTTTGCATTGTCATCATAGCAGTCTGTCGGGGCTGACAATGAATGTTTCATTTAGGTCTGATCAGATTCCTCCATGCAGCTCTGTCCTTTGCCCTCCGCTGCCAGGAACTCCTGATCTTGTTAACCTGAGCGAGGTCCGAGCCGGTATGAGTTGCTTTCTGACTGACCATTTCATGAAACTGCTTGCAAAGTATTTGAGTACCCCTAGCTTTTGCTGGACTAGCAGTACATTCTTGGCAGATAGAGATATTATCAGTGGCAAGGACAGGCCAAGACAAACTGACTCCAGTATCTGTTGCAGTGACTGACCAGATGATAGGTTTGTTTATCTCTGCTCTTTGTGTAGTGCATGTCACGGTGCACTGACTGGCAAAAGTCCACCACAAACTTTGTGACAGATGCGTTTATCTGCCAGGATGTCCAGTCTCACCCCGTGTAACTGGAAGTCATCCACCACAGACTTGTGACAGATCCCCAGTTTCACCCTCCACACCCTTGGAACGGCGGGGTTGCCGGTTGAGTGGCCGACAGCCCGACCAATGAGACAGGTAGTACTGGTTTTAATGGTTATCTGGTAGCAAGCAAACCAATGCCTGACCTGACATGTCACATGCAGCATAACACTGCAAAAATCAAAAACAAAAAAATAAAACACCCAGCACCACCCCCCACCCCACAGTCTAGCTCAGTTGATTCATCCTACATCTCTATCTGTATCTTATCCATAACAGTAGGCACAAGTTTAACTGGGTAATGCCTGTAATTCTCTAAAATAAGGTATGAAAGGTTGACATTTGGGAAAGAACTTGTTTGTACATCCCCTCAATGTATATTTTATTTTTTTGAGTTTCAAAAAACAAAACAAAACAGTGTGTCCTTAAGCCACATTGATATTGGAGGACATTTAGAAGATTTCCAATGTAACAGCAGACAACGTTGTGCTAATAATGACATAAAAGCTATGATATCTTTTTGAGTTGTGTTCAAGCTGACAGTCATCAAAACCCCCAAACAAGGCAGTTAATGGGGATGGTTGTAGATTAACTCCAAGAACAGTCAACAAAATACTAAGTAAACTGGTCCAGAAATTATACAGGTTAGGACACAAAAAAACCCCATGTGGCTTAGATGACATGGAGAGCTATTACACTTGTCACACTTTTCTTCTACTTTTGGATACATTTCTGAAAGTCTAGATTTAGAAAAATGAACCCGGTGAACAACCTTGAGTTGACTTAAACGCAACTGAGCACAAGAAGTAATAGAACATATCCGGTCTATAGCACAGTCCTACTTCTCGTCACTCAGTTGCACTCCCAATTTCTCTTTCCCATGTGCTCTTGTTTTCCCTAACTAATTGATGTCTAAACAGCAAAGCAGAATTGTAAATTTTTGAGATAGTACCTCTCTGCTTCGGAATATAGGATAGCAAACTTTGCCAGGGTTGTTCTGGAGGTACATGGGGGAAATTAGGGAAGCATTTTGACATAAAATTATGTATTTGAAAGTAGCAGAACAGATGGGATGTGGGAAGGTCAAAGGTAAAAGCTAAATCACCAGAACTCATAAAAACACCATCTTGATACAAACTGTGTAGTTGCCGAATGCCCTTGTCATGCCAAACTGAGAACGTGGAGTCCTGAAATGACGGGGAAAATAAGTGGCTGTTCTGTACAGGACCCAGAGAAGAAGCAGCCACAAACTTGAAGTAGCGTCGTCTAAATTGATACCAGACCTTAAGTGTATTCAAAACTACTTGGTTGTCAGTGTATAACGAAAATTTGGTAGTTAGTGACAAATATACCAAGGCCGGTATGGATGAATTCAGACATGATGAAAATTGTAGTTTACACCACAAAGATCCAGGAGACAGCACCCAATAACACAGTTTTTGAATATGAGCAGCCCAGTAATAACTCTGAAAATCAGGCTGCGCAAGTTCACTCTTCAATCTACATTTCTGCAATAAAACTTTACTAATTCTAGGTGACTTCTCTGCCCAAATAAAGGAACTAATAATTTTATCCAATGACACAAAAAATGTTTTGGAAGAAAAACTTGGAGTAATTGAAACAAGAATAAAAAATTTTGGTAATATGTCCATCTTAACAATATTATTTCAACCAACTAAGGAAAGAGGAAGGCTGCGCCAATGTTGAAAATCTGATTTAATCTTGGATATGAAAGGGTCAAAGTTAGCTGATACAAGATAGGCTAGTGAGGGAGTCACATTGATGCCTAGGTATTTAAATCCAGAGTGACTAAACTGACATGGTATAACTGATTGTTTAATATTTTGTGCAGCAGTATTAACAGGAAAGCACATGTTTTTCTCCAAGTTTAATTTGAAGCTGGAGAAAGAGCCACAAGTCTCCAGAATTTCCAAAACAGCAGGGACAGAAGCAGCGGGATCAGTGATATACAATAATAAATAATCTGCATATAATGACAATTTATATTAAACCCCACATCGAATGATTCCACTAAAGGAAGGAGAGGATCTCAGAGCAATTGACAAAGGTCCCATAGCAATGGTGAAAAGTAAGGGAGATAGAGGGCAGCCTTGGCGACAACCTCGCTTAACAATAAAATATTCTGAATCCATCCCATTGGTATGAACACTGGCTGTAGGAGGTGTATATAGAAGACGGATCCAGGAGAGCAATTTGTCACAAAATCCAAATTTCTTCAAAACTGCAAATACTCCCACTCAACCCGATCAAAAGCTTTGTAAGCATCAAACGAAATTACAACTTCAAGGAGAGCAGCTGAATTCTTGGAATAAATTACATAAGGAGCTGGTGGTGGACTGCCGCAGGCATGGGCAGCCCCTCACAGTACCAGTAAATATACAGGGAACAGACATCGAGATGGTGACATCCTATAAGTACCTGGGTATTCATCTGAACAATAAACTAGACTGGTCACACAATACTGATGCACTCTACAAGAAGGGACAGCGCAGGCTGTTCCTGCTGAGGAGACTCAGGTCTTTTGGTGTACAAGGGGCGCTGCTGAAGTCATTCTATGACACGGTGGTGGCATCAGCCATCACTTTTGGAGTGGTCTGCTGGGGCAGTGGCATTACTGCAGCCGATAGGAAGAGACTGAACAAACTGATTAAGAAAGCTAGCTCTGTCCTGGGGCAGCGCCTTGATCCGATGGAGGAGATAGGAGAGAGAAGGACGGTGGCTAAACTGTCATCTCTGCTGGAGTCCGAGTTCCACCCTATGCAGGACATACTGAATGCACTGAGGAGCTCATTTAGCAGCAGACTACATCATCCCAGGTGCACAACCGAGAGGTTTCGTAGGTCCTTCCTACCAACGGCTGTCAGACTGTACAACCTAAGCAGGGCTGCTCGCAGAGATAGCAAAAAGACGTAACAAACTAATAGTTTTTTGAATGCAAAAGATGCAATAGACTTACACAATGGTCCCCTCCGGCATACAACTAGGAACATACCGGTCGCTATGGAGGGTGAGAATATGTATGGGCACATAATCATACCATGTAGGATAACTAAGTAGACGGTTATGCTGTTTCATTCCATCTAGCAACAATGCTCTGCACTGTGTGTGTTTATATATTTGCATATTTATTCCATCTAGCTACAATGCTCAGCACTGGGTGTGTTTATATATTTATATATCTACATATTATTCCATCTAGCTACATTGCTCCGCACTGTGTGTGTTTATATACTTGCATATTTATTCCACCTAGCTGCAATGCTCCGTACTGTGGGTGTTTATATATTTACATATTTATTCCATCTAGCTACAATGCTCTGCACTGTGTGTTCATATATTCATATATTTATTCCATCCAGCTACAATGCTCTGCACTGTGTGTCTGTGTGTGTGTGTATATATATATATATTTATAGTAATACGTACATATGTTTATTAGCTGCTCTTGCTTGCTTGTTTTTTTTCTTGCCTTCTGATTGTTGCTCTGAGTGTTGCTATCCCTGTGCTGTTGCAATCCTGGAATTTCCCCGTTGTGGGACTAATAAAGGCTTATCTTATCTTATCTTATCTTATCTTATAAACTAGAAAAGCACTCGGAGAGCGCAGACCTCCGCCAAGCGCCACAGTTCCCCCCCCCATACAGTGTTTGTGTGTACGTTTTCAGATTCCTTGACCATGAAAACATATGACTAGCAATTGGATTCACAATGATAGGATTAGTGGTTCAGTAGTAAAAGCATTGCCTCCTTGGCGGAGGTAATAAACTGAAGTGTTGCTTTTGTGTCCATCTGCAAACTCCCAGGCTGCGGGCGTTGTAATTCTTCGCACAACCGCGTACAACCCACAGGCCAATGGGTTATGTGAGCGTTTTCATAGATCACTGAAAGCATCACTCAGGGCTTCACTGACGGATGCAAATTGGGTAGACAGGTTGCTGTGGGTTTTATATTGGGGTTGCGCTCCGCGGCAAAAGAGGATTTGGAAGCTTCCCCGGCAGAGAGCTTGTTTTTGCGCAGCCACTATGGCTGCCTGGGGAATTTCTGCCAAATAATCCCGCGCCGGACAGCTGCCCGTCTCAGCTTTTGCAGTGTAGCGCAAACACAGGCATGCTGCCGGGCCCGGCCCACCACTGTTTTTCACGTGCTTTTGTGCCTAAAACTTTGAAGAACGCGGAGTTCGTGTTTGTCAGACACGACGACCAGCGCCCTCCATTGCGCCTGCACACATGTTGAAAATGGCCGTATCTCACAATGTTAAAGAATCCTTTAAAAAATTCCTGTATCCAGACGGTGATCCGGATCATCCCCAAAATGTAATCAGTTCTTCCTTGTACCATTTCCAACAACGCCTGAAAGTTTCATCGAAATCCGGCCAAAACTTTTTGAGTTATCTTGCTAACCAACAGACAAACAGACAAACGCCGGCAAAAACATAACCTCCTGCGGCCTGCGGCCTGGCGGAGGTAAAAAGTGTAAGTGTATTAAAAAACAAATAGTCCCCCTTAATAAAGCCATTTTGCTCTTCAGAAATAATAAAAGGAAGCACATTTTCTAACCGGGATGCAATAGTTTTTGTGAGAACCTTTACATCTACATTGAGCAGAGACAGTGGCCTATACGAGCTACAGCAGGAGGGGTCTTTACCTGCCTCGAGAAGGAGTGCAATAGCGGCCTATGAAAGAGAGGGCGGTAATGAGCCATGTTCTAATGATTCATTATAAACAGATAAAAGCAGTGGTGCCAATTTATTAATAAATGTTTTATAAAATTCAATTGGAATCCCATCTGGGCCAGGGGCTTTATTAGATTGCATAGCTTTAATTGATTGTGTAATTTCTACAAGAGAAAGGGGAGAATCCAATTGTTGTGCAGTATCAAAATCAATTATGGGGTTACAAAGCCTTTGAAGGAATTCATCTATTTTAGTCCAGTTTGCAGGAAATTCAGATTGATATAATGAAAAGCAGAATAATTTAAAGGTAGCATTAATGTGCAATGGGTCAGTAGTGATAATAGTATGAATATTCTTAATACCTGATATTAAACGAGAAGTGGATTGTCGTCGTATCTGATGAGCCAGAAGGCGGCTTGGCTTATCCCCACGTTTGTAATAGGTGCCACGTGAACGTACTAACAATTGCTCCACATCCCTAGTTGAGATAAGATTAAATTCTGTCTGTAAGTCCAAACGCTGTTTTAGAAGTTCCGGAGATGACTTCAATGCAATCCTTTGATCCAGGTCACTAATAGCCAATTTAAGTTCTTCAAGCCTAGCAAAATGTCTTTTATTAGAATGAACAGAATAGGAAATTATTTGCGCTCTGAAATAACATTTAAGAGTTTCCCACAACAATGAATAGAAAGTTGAGTCAGTCTGATTAAAAGAGAGGAAGTCATCAATTGAAGTTGAAATAAAATTACAAAAGTCTTTATCTGCCAAAACAACAGAATTAAATCTCCAATGTGATAGGCAGCGTTTATAATCAGACAACTGAATATCTAAAAGTAATGGAGCATGGTCAGATATTAAAATATTTAGGTAATCAGAAGAAACAACAAAAGAATCAAAAATATTATCTATAAAGAATAATCAATCCTAGAATAAGAATTATTTAAGATTTAAGATTCAAAGATTTTATTGTCAATACTAGTATACGTGCAGGACATACTGGAGAATTGAAATGGCATTTCTCTCTCTCTTCATTGGTGTGCATTTTAGAAATAGAAAAGGAATAAGGCTGGATATAAAAAGAAAAACAAGAACAAACAGCAACCGCAGCAGTCTATGTACAGTCTATATACAGTGATGCCAATGGCAGCCAGAAAGACTCTGACCTCGATAGAGGTAAACGATTAGTTTAGGTAAACGATTAGTGATAGTAAACTCAGCAATCCTATATTCAGACAGCTAGAGCTGAATACCCGTGGTTGCATTTCAATGCAGTAGAGTAGGTGCAGATAGTGACAGATATGATTGCACATGATCATTATTGCAATAACGTACAGACAGCAGTAGATATGGCATTTGTGCAAATGGTTGTGGTTAATGTGCAGAGACATAGAGCAGCAAAAGTACAACAGAACAACAGTATTATTGTTGGTGTGCCATTCTTTCTGTGCCAACATCTGAGGTAGTTATTGTGCAGGTGTTATTGTCTTGGGAAGGGTGGGGGGCTGGAAGTGAACAGAGTTTCCTGATGGCCTGATGAATGAAGCTGTTCAGCAGTCTTGTGGAGCGGGCCCAGAGGCTACTGTACCATTTCCCCGAGGGCAGGGGGCTGAAGAGGGAGTGTAGGGGATGGGAGGTGTTGCCTGTGATGTTGATTGCTCTGCGGGTGAGGTGGGTGGGGTAGATGTCTGAGAGGGGGGGGCATCGATGATCTTGCTGGCTGCATCCACTATGCGTTGTAGTGTCTTCCGGCAGGCGGCAGTGCAGCTTCCATACCACACCATGATGCAGTTAGTGAGGATGCTCTCAATGGTGCTCCAGTGGAAAGACTGCAAGATGTGGGGTGGGACTCGTGCTCTCCTCAGTCTGCGTAGTAAATGGAGGCGAGTTTGGGCCTTCTTGGCCAGTGATGTGGTGTTGTTGGTCCAGGTGAGGTCCTCAGAGATGTGCACCCCCAGAAATTTGGTGCTGTTCACCCTCTCCACAGCTGCACCGCCGATGATCAGAGGGGGCTGTTGTGTGTGACCCCTCCTGAAGTTGACCACAATCTCCTTGGTTTTTGTTCAGGAAGAGGTTATTGTCTTTGCATCACTGGACCAGTTGGCTCACCTCGTTTCTGTAGTTGGCCTCATCATTGTTGGTGATGAGGCCCACTACCGTTGTGTCGTCCGCAAATTTGACAGTGTGGTTGGTGTTGTAAGCTGGCACGCAGTCATAGGTCAGCAGGGTGAAGAGCAGTGGGATGAGCATGCACCCTTGTGAGGCCCCTGTGCACAGTGTGATGGGCTGGGAGGTGTTGCTGCCAATCTGCATGTTCTGTTGCCTCCCTGTGAGAAAGTCCAGCACCCAGTTACAGAGAGAGCTTCTGAGTCCTAAGTGTCTGAGTTTTTGTATCAGGTGCTGGGGGATGATTGTGTTGAATGCTGAGCTGAAGCCCAAGAACAGCATTCGCACGTAAAAGTTTTTTGAATTCAGGTGGGTGAGGGCTGGATGGAGAGCAGCAGCAATGGCATCTTCTGTGGATCTGTAAGCAAACTGGAATGGGTCGTGAGAGGGAGGAAGGGTGGACTTGATGTGCTGCATCAAGATGGGCGCCATCTTGAGACCAAGATGGCGCCCACAGCGGTCGACATGGTGCTTCGCTGCGCTCTTTGTTTGTTTTTGTTTGTCAATTGTGTGTCTGCTTGCACTTATACCCGTGAAGAACTTCTAAATATCAGGACTTTCACCCCCACGGACCTCCTCCCAGTTTTTTTAGCCCCTGCTGCCGATCTGGTTCATTGCCTGGCTCGGAAAGTGAGACGGCGGAAGAGAGGTAGACGAGCGGGCGCTCTCGTGCGGCTTCGCAGGAGAGGCTCGCGAACGGCGCTGCCTGGCATATTTCTGTCCAATACCAACTCTCTCTCTAACAAGGTAGATGAACTGAGACTGCTGATGCGTTTTAGGGACCTCGCCTCCTCAGCTGCCCTCTGCTTTACTGAGACCTGGCTCCGGGAAAATATACCGGACAGCGTGCTGCGCCTCGACGGCTTCCAGCTCTTCCGTGCTGATCGTGACACAGAGCTTTCCGGCAAGACCACAGGAGGCGGAGTCTGCTTCTACATCAACTGCAGCTGGTGCTCTGATATAACGGTAATTTCCAAACACTGTTCTCCCGCCCTGGAATTTCTTGTTATCAACTGCAAGCCTTTTTATTCCCCGCGGGAGTTTGCTTCTTTTATACTGATCGCTGTGTACGCCCCTCCCGACGCGGACACGCGCGAAGCTCAGCGCGTGCTCGTGGATCACATTCAACACACAGAGTGGAGTTTCCCAGACTCGCTGATTATTGTGGCTGGCGACTTTAATCAGTGCAATCTGAGCCACGATCTCCCCCGCTACAAACAGTTTATTAAATGCCCCACCAGAGGATTAAACACACTGGATCACTGTTACACCACAGTGAAAGACGCATATCGCGCTGCGCTGGGATTATCTGATCACGTGATGGTTCACCTCATTCCCACATACAGACAGAGATTGAAGCTCACTAAACCTGTTGTGAGAACTACGAAGATACGGACCAGTGAAGCTGAGGAGAAGCTGGAAACGTGCATGGAAATATCTGACTGGGGCATGTTTAAAGGAGCCACGCATGATCTGGATGAGTACCCGGACACTGTGAACTCATATATCTACTTTTGTGAAGAGATCATTCTTCCATCGCGCACCAGGGTGAGTTACTCTAATGACAAACCCTGGTTCACAGCTAAGCTCAGACAGATCAGGAAGGAGAAGGAAGCAGCGCTGAAAAGTGGAGACAGGAGCTGCTACAGGGAGGTTAAATACCGGTTTAACAGAGAGCTGAGGAGAGCTAAATCTGTGTATTCAGAGAGACTCCAGCAGCAGTTCACTGCTAATGATTCGGCTTCCGTGTGGAGAGGACTGAGGCAAATCACCAACTATCGGCCTCAGGCTCCTAAAGGTCAGGATGACAAAGCCCTTTGTCAAAGACTGTCCCAACACTATGCCCGTTTTGACACCTCGTCATCTGTGTCCAACTCCCCCCCTCCCTCCAGCTCCACAGCCTCCACAATCCCTACTTCATTAAAGGCGCCCCCCCTCCTCCCCCCCTGCCCTTATCATCAGTGAGCAGGATGTGCTCAAACAGTTCTCCAGACTGAACCCGCGCAAGGCCCCCGGCCCGGACGGCGTGTCTCCCTCCACCCTGAGACACTGTGCGAAACAGCTGGCTCCTGTCTTCACAGACATTTTTAACACCTCCCTTAAGTTATGCCACGTGCCGTCCTGCCTCAAATCCTCCACCATCATCCCTGTCCCCAAGAAGCCACGGATCACTGGACTTAATGACTACAGACCTGTAGCGCTCACCTCTGTAGTCATGAAGTCCTTTGAGCGCCTGGTCCTGCCCCACCTCAAGTCCATCACCACCCCTCTCCTGGACCCGCTGCAGTTTGCCTACCGAGCCAACAGGTATGTAGACGACGCAGTCAACCTGGCCCTCCACTCCATCCTACAGCACCTGGACTCCCCGGGAACCTACGCCAGGATCCTGTTTGTGGACTTCAGCTCCGCATTCAACACCATCCGCCCCGCTCTGCTCCGGGACAAGCTGTCCCTGCTCAACGTGCCTGACTCCCTCTGCAGGTGGATCACCGACTTCCTGACGGACCGGAGGCAGCATGTGCGGCTGGGAAAGACTGTCTCAGACTCTACTAGCATCAGCACCGGATCACCCCAGGGCTGTGTACTTTCCCCCCTACTCTTCTCCCTTTACACCAACTCCTGCACCTCCAGCCACCAGTCTGTCAAGTTGATCAAGTTTGCGGACGACACCACCCTCATCGGGCTCATCTCCAACGGCGACGAGTCCGCCTACAGGAGAGAGGTGGCCCAGCTGGCGTCCTGGTGCAACAATAACAACCTGCAGCTGAACGCTCTGAAGACAGTGGAGATGATTGTAGACTTCAGGAAAGTCACTACCCCTCTGCCCCCCCTCACCCTCTCAGGCTCTCCCATCACCACTGCTGATTCCTTCCGCTTCCTAGGCACTACCATCACCAGGGACCTCAAATGGGAGCCGACCATCAGCTCACTCATCAAAAAAGCCCAGCAGAGGATGTTCTTCCTGCGGCAGCTGAGGAAGCTCAAGCTACCCACCAAGATGTTAGTGCAGTTCTACACAGCCATCATCGAGTCCATCCTCACCACCTCCATAACCGTGTGGTACGCAGGAGCCACTGCCAGGGACAGACTAAGGCTGCAGCGCGTCGTGCGCACTGCTGAGAAGGTGATCGGCTGCAAGCTCCCATCTCTCCAGGATCTGTACATCTCCAGGACCCGGAGGCGTGCTGGCCGGATCATAGCCGATCCCTCACACCCTGGTCACGTACTGTTTGCCCCCCTCCCCTCTGGTAGAAGACTTCGGTCCATCCAGACTAAAACCTCCCGTCACATGAACAGCTTCTTCCCCTCTGCCATCAGACTGCTGAACACTAAGTGACTTATTGACTCTCGTGCACTATGTACAGCAGCTCAACCAGACTCATGTCAATCATCACTGTTTACTTCCTGCATTACCGACTGCACTATATAGTTCTCCACAGTATCTGCTGCTCGCTAATATATTTTAACTGCTGACCAGTATCACTTACTCTTATTCTACACTTTATTGCATGTATAGTTTATTTCTTTTATCTTATCATGTTTAATGTTGCAGCATTGCACCGAGACAAATTCCTAGTTTGTGTACTACATGAACAATGGCAATAAACCTGATTCTGATTCTGATTCTGATTCTGATTCTGCATGACTAGCCACTCGAAACACTTCATTATAGCTGGATGGGACGGGCTTCTTTGGGACTGGCATTATGGTGGCAGTCTTGAAGCATGTGGGGACAATAGCTTGAGACAGGGAGATGTTGAAGATGTTGGCCAGGACATTCTTAAACTCCTCTGCACAGTCCTTCAGAACACGACCCAGTATGTTGTCTGGGCCAGCTGCCTTGCTTGGGTTGGTCCTGCAGAGGGTCCTCTTCACTGTAGCTGGATCCAGACTCAAGGCCAGCTCTTCCACAGGGGGACTGGTCTTCTGTGCTGGTCTGCTGTTTTGTGCTTCAAATTGGCCAAAGAAGTCATTTAGGTTGTTGAGCAGTGTGATGTCACTGGCACAGGTCTGAAGTGGAGGTTTATAGTTGGTGAGGGTCTATATGCCATGCCAGAGAGAATGTGCATCTCTGGTGTTGCTGAAGTGTCCGGATATTTTCTTGCTGTACTGTCATTTTGCCTCCTTCATGCCACGGGACAGGTTGGCCCTAGCTGTTGTTAGTCCTGCAGTGTCGCCAGCCCTGAAGGCTGCGTCCCGAGTTCTCAGGAGTCTGTGGACCTCTGCTGTTATCCATGGCTTCTGGTTGCCACGGACAGTGATGGTCTTGCAGTGAGTAACATCATCAATGCATTTGGCTATGTATGCCACAACAACCTCAATGTACTCCTCTAGGTTTGTGTGTTCATTGCGAGTGGCTGCATGCTTGAAAATGTCCCAGTCTGTGGTGCTAAAGCAGTCTTTCAGGGCATCAGAGGCCCCCTCTGGCCATACTCGAACCTGCTTCTTTGTTGGTCTGATGGCTTTCACTCTAGGTTTGTATGCTGGCCTTAACAGGATGGTGATGTGATCAGAGAGGCCCAGAGGCGGGAGGGTTTGTATGCATTCTTATGGGTTGTGTACACCAGATCCAGCAGGTTGTCTCCCCTCGTTGCAAAGTTTACATGTTGATATAGATTCGGTAGGAGGGCCTTTAAATTTGCGTGGATGAAGTCTCCTGCTGTGATGAGAAATTCATCCGGATGCACTGTTTGTGTCTCTCTTATAGCTTGATAGAGACAGGGAGATGTTGAAGATGTTGGCCAGGACATTCTTAAGCTCCTCTGCACAGTCCTTCAGAACACGACCCAGTATGTTGTCTGGGCCAGCTGCCTTGCTTGGGTTGGTCCTGCAGAGGGTCCTCTTCACTGTAGCTGGATCCAGACTCAAGGCCAGCTCTTCCACAGGGGACTGGTCTTCTGTGCTGGCCTGCTGTTTTGTGCTTCAAATTGGCCAAAGAAGTCATTTAGGTTGTTGAGCAGTGTGATGTCACTGGCACAGGTCTGAGGTGGAGGTTTATAGTTGGTGAGGGTCTATATGCCATGCCAGAGAGAATGTGCATCTCTGGTGTTGCTGAAGTGTCCGGATATTTTCTTGCTGTACTGTCATTTTGCCTCCTTCATGCCACGGGACAGGTTGGCCCTAGCTGTTGTTAGTCCTGCAGTGTCGCCAGCCCTGAAGGCTGCGTCCCGAGTTCTCAGGAGTCTGTGGACCTCTGCTGTTATCCATGGCTTCTGGTTGCCACGGACAGTGATGGTCTTGCAGTGAGTAACATCATCAATGCATTTGGCTATGTATGCCACAACAACCTCAATGTACTCCTCTAGGTTTGTGTGTTCATTGCGAGTGGCTGCATGCTTGAAAATGTCCCAGTCTGTGATGCTAAAGCAGTCTTTCAGGGCATCAGAGGCCCCCTCTGGCCATACTCGAACCTGCTTCTTTGTTGGTCTGATGGCTTTCACTCTAGGTTTGTATGCTGGCCTTAACAGGATGATGATGTGATCAGAGAGGCCCAGAGGGGGGAGGGTTTGTATGCATTCTTATGGGTTGTGTACACCAGATCCAGCAGGTTGTCTCCCCTCGTTGCAAAGTTTACATGTTGATATAGATTCGGTAGGAGGGCCTTTAAATTTGCGTGAATGAAATCTCCTGCTGTGATGAGAAATCCATCCGGATGCACTGTTTGTGTCTCACTTATAGCTTGATAGAGTACTTTCAGTGCTTCCCTCCTCTCACGTACCGGTGGGCGGGACATACACGGCAACAAGTAGAACAGATGAAATTTCTCTAGGCGTGGCTCCTCTTTGATGCTTTCATCCAGGGCGTAATTTGTGGCTTTACTCCTTATCTCCACAAGGCTGTGGTGACTGTGGCTCATGTGCAGCATCGTATATGTACATTAAACAGTTTAACAACACTAAGTGGCACAAAACATGAAAAATAGAGAGAAAACCCGAAAACAAGAGAGAGGCCGCTGCGTGTTCATGCGCCACCATTCGCTCTACCAATTATGCACTTGGGAGAAAAAAAGAGAACTTTTTTGAAGATGGATTGCAGAACCTCTATGGATCAATCAGATCATTTTCGCTCATAAAATCAGAAAAGGTCTTAGACATAGCTGATTGAGTCAAAGTGTGGGGATTAGAACAATCTAAGATTGGATAAAAAACACAATTGAAGTTCCCACCAAGAATTAGATGATGTGTATTTAAGAAAGGAATATTACTCAGTAATTTTTTAGCAAAATCAACATCATCAACATTTGGAGCATAAATATTAATCAACACAACCTTTTGGTGCAGTGATGTACCAGCAACAATCAAATATCTACCATTAACATCAGTGTTAACGGTACTGGGGGTAAACTGAATGTTTTTGTTAATGAGAATAGCCACCCCCCTTGCTTTTGAGTTAAAATTGGAGTGGAATACCTGACCCACCCAAGGCCAATGTAATCTCTGGTGATCCTTGATTTGAAGATGAGTTTCTTGTAAAAATATTATGTCTGAATTTAGCTGTTTTAAATGTGTGAAAACCCTAGCCCTCTTAATAGGATTACCTATGCCTCTGATATTCCAACTGACAAATCTTAGATATGTGCCTGCCCCAGCTTGGCTGGGATTTAACTTACTATTAATCATAAAATGTGTAACTGTTCAGAGCCAAACTGACTACCCCAAAACATCCCTGAACTAACAACCAGTCTCCACATAAAACAAAGAACAATGGAGACAGCAGCATACCCCACAAAAGCAAAAATGTTGTCCATGGTAATATGGTAACAACTCAGAGATTGAGCAAAGGAAAACAAATAACTACTAATATAATGAAGGATAAACTCCTACCATTTTATATTCTGTGTAACACTGAATGCACAATGACAGTGTAATGGGAAAGTAAATTGTATTTTTTTGACAGAAATGCCAAAACTAAACTGAGAACACTTTGAATCACCTTAATAAGAAAAAAATGTACAATATAAATGAAACATCCATCCATCCATCCATCTTCTACCGCTTTTCCGGAGGTCCGGGTCGCGGAGGCAGCAGTTCAAGCAGAGAAGCCCAGACTTCCCTCTCCCCAGCCACCATCTCCAGCTCTTCAGAGGGGATACCAAGGCGTTCCCAGACCAGCTGGGAGACATAGTGTCTCCACCGAGTCCTGGGTCTGCCCCGGGGTCTCCTCCCAGTGGGACGTGCCTGAAACACCTCAAGTGGGAGGCGTCCAGGAGGCATCCTTATCAGATGCCCATACCACCTCAACTGACTCCTTTCAATGTGGAGGAGCAGCGGTTCTACTCTGAGCCTCTCCCTGGCTCAATGAAACATTATGAGTTGAAATTAAAATAAGGTGGTGGAAATGCCCTATTTTACTGTAATGGAAGGGAAAAAAAATCACAAACTGTAACAATCAGCTTGTAGCATCAGACTGGTGAAATAGGATGACGGCATCATCATCGTGGGGATTCAAGCTGGTGTTAGAGTGCGGACATAAGCCTCAGCTTCCTCCGGTGAAAAAAAGTCTTTCTGGACCCCGTTGTGTGTGATTCGCAGTGTTGCCGGATGTAGGATTTCGTATCGGACCCCCACGATGCCTTGTAGCTGCCTCCTGACATCATTAAATGTGGCCCGGGCTCGGGCAACCTTTGCAGTATGATCCAGATATACAGCGATGGTCAGGCCCCGGACTAAAATCCGCTGGAGTTTCCTAGCGTGGCGCGAAATGTCCACACAGTCACTATGGCAGTGAAGTCTTCATACAATAACCCGTGGTCGCTCTCCAGGTTTGGGTTTTTCCTGCAGGGTCCGGTGAGCCCAATCAATAGGTGGCTCGGACTCCAGACCAAACGCCTCTTTAAGCACCACCCCCCCCTGGCAGAATATGTTAAACTGAGAACTGTCACCGGTACAACCATCAGAGCAATCACAAGAGGAGACTGTGAGGTCCCCCACAGATGCATCACATTTGCTCAATCTATGCTATCAGTGAGGGGCACCAAGATCTGGAATAACATACCAGCTGCAATCAGAGAACGTACCACGCTAAACACTTTTAAGACACATTATAAAAATTGGCTTTTAAACAACCAAAACATACAGGACTACGCTGATTACGTGACTGGGTACATCAGCACATGCGTTGATACCATTGGACCCCCATACAGGTCAGGAAGTTCCCCAGCCAAAAGCCTTGGATTAACAGTCAGGTATGTCAGATGCTGTGTGCTCGCTCTCGTGCATTTAAATCAGGCTGTGAGATCGAGTACAAAGCTGCAAAGTATGGACTGAGGAAGGCTATAACAACAATCAAGAGGCAGTACAGAGAAAAGCTGGACAGCCTCTACTCCATTCCTGACCCAGGGTGCATGTGGCAAGGCCTGCAACACATCACAGACTACAAGAGGACCAACAGCAGCACCACTAGCTCTACAGACAGCCTGCCGGACGATCTCATCTTTTACACCCGCTTCGAGACCACCAGCCACAGCACAGAGAAGACACACACTCACACCCCCCCCCCACCACCACCACCAACTAAGAGTCTCACCAGACCAGGTAAACAAAGCACTGAGGAATATCAACCCCCGCAAGGCAGCAGGACCAGACAACATACCTGGGCGGGCCCTCAGAGCATGCACTGCAGAGCTGACTGACGTTCTCACAGCAATCTTCAACCTCTCCCTCAACCAGAACATAGTCCCCTCCTGCTTCAAAACGACAGCCATCATCCCCCTTCCCAAAAGGAGCCCGTCAACCTGTCTGAATGATTACAGACCTGTAGCACTCACTCCAATCATCCAATCATTCAGGAAGGCATACCGGGCACCCTGGACCCCCTGCAGTGTGACTACCGGCCCAACAGGTCCACTCCAGATGCTATTGCTGCAGCAGTTCATTATTCTCTCTCCCACCTGGAAGATAAAGACTCCTACATTAGGATGCTCTTTGTAGACTACAGCTCCACCTTCAACACGGTCATCCCCCACAAACTCACCGACAAACTGTCTTCACTTGGCCTGCGCCCCACCCTCTGTGACTGGCTACTGGACTTTCTAACTGGCAGGCCCCAGTCTGTCAGGATGGGTAACAGGACCTCAGCCAGCATCATCACTCACTGACAAACTGTCTTCACTTGGCCTGCCCCCCACCCTCTGTGTCTGGCTACGGGACTTTCTAACTGGCAGGCCCCAGTGTGTCAGGATGGGTAACAGGACCTCAGCCAGCATCATCACAAATACAGGTGTCCCACGGGGTTGTGTCCTCAGCCCCATCCTCTACAGCCTCTTCACCCATGACTGCGTTGCCTCCCACAAGGACAATATCATCCTAAAGTTTGCGGATGACACAGCAGTGATAGGATGCATCACTGGTGATGACGAAGCATCGTGCAGGAGGGAGGTGGCCAACCTGGTGTCATGGTGTGAGGACAACAACCTCGCCCTCAACACGGACAAGACAAAGGAGATGATAGTGGACATGAGGAAAGGGAGGAGGAGACCCCATCGGCCGCTGTTCATCCGGAAGCTTGAGGTGGAGTGGGTGAGCAGCTTTAAATACCTGGGCATCCACATAAGCGAGGACCTTAAGTGGGCACACAACACCACAGAGCTGGTTAAGAGAGTTCAAAAGCAACTACTTTCTGAGGAGGCTGAAGAGGTTTGGCATGTCTTCCAGGATCCTCAACAATTTCTACAGCTGCATCATTGAGAGCATCCTGACCAACTGTATCACTGCGTGGTATGGCAGCACCACTGCCCTGGAGCGCAAATGCCTGCAGAGAGTGGTGAAGACAGCGGAGAAGATCATCCGTTTCCCACTCCCCTTTCTGCAGAGCATCTACCACCGCAGAGTCCAAAAGAGAGCTGACGCCATCCTCCGGGACCCCACCCAACCCCAACACAGACTGTTCACACTTCTACCCTCAGGCCAGAAGTACAGAAGTGTGAAATGCAGGACAACCAGACTGAATAACTCCTACTTTCCCACTGCCATTAGACTCATGAACAGATAACAACTCCCAAAACTCTGTAACACATAGGAACACACACACCGGCTGCTAAATTTGCACACTGCTCACCTGTACAGTAGATATAGTATCACCAGTCTGATGTCCACGTCATCTCTACTGTTACTTATCAAATAATTTGTAATTATACACTGCTTGTTGCACAATGCTCATTTGCACAATGTACATAAGTCTATACCATCTCAGGTTCACATCAGGTTGCATGATGCTCATTTGCACACTGTACATAGGTTCATGCCATCTCAGGTTCACATCATCTCTGATATCAATATATACGTAACTATCACTTTAGTCATCCAGTGAATTTTTAATTTCATTCCTCAACTACCTAACTGTGTGTGGTGTGTGTTTTAGCACCCATTAGTGTTAGGATTGAGTTCCTGTGTTAGTGTGTCATGACCTATTAGAATTGTTGTTTCTGTACCTTTTAACTTGGCATTCGTTCAGAGAGCAAAGAAAGAATTTCATTGCTCAGGAAATGTAGCATTTCTTAACTGTGCACATGATAATAAAGCCTTTGAATCTTTGAATCTTGAAATTAGCAGTATTGCTAAATGTGGCATACTACATTTGCATTAATGTTCATTAGTATGTATTGTCCCTTTCAAATAAACACTGAACTAAACTAAGTAAACAAGCCACTGCAGCAGTAGAGCTGGTGTCTTGTCCTTCTGGAACTCTTATGATGTGCACATTGTTGCATCTCAAGCAAGCCTTCAGGTCCTCACATTTGTTTTCTAGCCTGGTCACTGTTGCAGTGAGGCTGTCCATCGTGGTGTTCATCGCAGTTATGTCATTGGAGCAGCCAGACAGGGACTGCTCAATTTCTCTGACAGTCCCTTTTAGGGAGCAAATGGAAGCATCAGTGGAGGCCTCGTCCTTTGCAAATTATATTTTAAAGGCTTGTAGGTCTGACTTAATAGACGACAGAGTATCCCTGACAGTTTCATGGAGTTCTTTTTTAAATACCTCCGCAATCTCCACTTCTGGCGCCACACAAGTCTGCTGCCTTTTTGCAACAGCGGCTCAATTCTGAGTTTTTCTTCCTATTTCTCATTTACTGTCTGTCTTCTCTGGACAAACTTCTGATCCAGCGACACCTTACTCATCATGGACACGCAGATCGCCCCAAATGTCTCCCAAGCTGGTGGATGGAGCCATTGTTTATAGCAGGAGACGGTACAACAGGGACCAGCTGTTAGCACTTCACCGGCCCACGGTGCTAACTCAAAAACTCGACATACCGGGAGAAAACACTTGTAAACGTTGTGGATGTCGGGCTGGAGTGAGATGGTGAGCGAGGAGCATAAGGTACAGACCCATCCTCCCTTCTGTTATCAATGGGAATGTACGATCACTACTCAATAAGACAGATGAGCTAGCGGCCATGTCCCGCTACAAGAGCGCCTTCAGAGAGATTAGCAAGATGTTGTTTACTAAGACGTGGCTAACAGAACTAGCAACAGATGCTAACATCAAACTGGAGGGCTTCCACGCAATACGAGCAGACCGGACACCAGACAGTGGGAAGGCAAGTGGCGGAGGAGTGATAATGTATGTCAATAACAGATGGTGTAAACTGGGACACATCATGGTTAAAGAGCAACACTGCAGCAAAGACATTGAGTTGCTAGCTGTTAACATGTGGCCTGTTTTCTTCCCTAGGGAATACTCACACGTGATCTGCATTGCTGTTTATGCAAATCCGTCGACGAACGCTGGGGCAGTGCGTGACATCATCCACTGAGTCACTTTGCAGGCTTCTGACAGAACACCCAGATGCCCTCCTCCTCATCTCGGGTGATTTTAACCATATTTCACTGTCCTCCATTCTGCCCACATTCACCCAGTATGTCACGTGCCACACCAGAGACAATAAAACACTGGACTTATTTTATGCAAATACTAAGGAGGCGTACACCTCATCGCCACTCCCCCCACTTGGGAGATCAGATCACAACCTGGTTCACATCCTGCTTGTGTACAAACCCCTAGTACACAGACAACCTCCAGTTATGCGCACGGTGAAGGTATGGTCTGAGGAGGCAATGGACGCTCTAAAGGACTGTTTTAAAATCACTGCCTGGGAGCAGCTCTGCGATCCACATGGTGAGGATATCGACGGCCTCACTCACACCATCATGGACTACATCAACTTCTGTGTGGACAACACCATACCCACCAAGACCATATGGTGTTGCTCAAACAACAAACCGTGGATCAACCCCGAGATAAAGTCCCTGCTGAGAGAAAAGAAAAGGATCTTCAGGTTGGGAAACAGGGAGGAGCTGAAGTCTGTACAGAGGGAGCTAAGGGGGAAGATCAGGGAAGGCAAGGATGGCTACAGGAAGAAGATAGAGGACAAGCTGCAACAGAGCGGCATCGGTGGGGTCTGAAGAAGCCTCAAAACCATCTCTGGGCTCCAGAATACCTCCTCCCAGTCCACGGGAGGCAGGGAGTGGGTGAACAACCTGAACTGTTTTTTTTTTGTTTTTTTTTAACAGGTTTTCTTTTTTTTTTTCTTCACTCTCAAAGTAATATATTTTTTTTTTTTTTGCTGGTCATTAACATCTGTTTGTTCTCTCCCATAGATTGAGTCCCCATCGTGCTGTTTGCTCTCTACATGTCTGTTCTTTTCATCTTCTCTATCCCCTCACCTCTCAGCCAGTCGCAACAGATAACTGCCCCTCCCTGAGCCTGGTTCTGCTGAAGGTTTCTTCCTGTTAAAAGGGAGTTTTTCCTCTCCACTGTCACCAAGCGCTTGCTCACAGGGGATCGCCTGATTGTTGGGGTCTTTCTGCAACTGTGGGGGTTCCCCTACAGTTGAAAGTGCTATGAGATGACTGTTGTTGTGAAATGGCGCTATATAAATAAAGTTGAATTGAATTAACAGGTTTGACCAACCGCCCTCCCCTCTGCCTGCACACCAACCACTGCTGCCTCTACCATCATCTAAATCTGCTACCCCCCCCCACCTACTCCCAGCACACAGCCCCCCTGCCCCAACATGACCCTCACTAAGACCCAGGTGAGGGCAGAGCTGGGGAAGATCAAGGCGAGGAAGGTATCGGGTCCGGACTGCATCAGCGCGAAGCTCCTCAAGTCCTGTGCAGACCAGCTGTGCAGGATTGTGGAGCACATCTTCAACCTGAGCCTGAAGCTGGGGAGGGTACCGCAGCTGTGGAAAACATCTTGTGTGGTACCCATACCAAGGACTTACCACCCCAGAGACCTGAACAGCTACTTTATGACCAAATAAGCATTGAATGCAAAAGTTGCAACAAACTTGCACAATAATGGTCCCCTCCATTACACAACTAGGACAATATCAATCGCTACAGAGGGTGGCAACTAGGCTGACTCAAATACGAAATATGCTGTATGGGTACATATTCATACTAGGTGGGGTAACTGAATAGACCATTTTGCTGTTTATTCCATCTAGCTACAATGCTCCGCATTGTGTGTATAAATATGTATATTCACTGCTCTTTTTATCTTATCTGCTAAATTATTGCTCTGAGTGTTGCTATCCCTGTGCTGTTGCAATCCTGCAGTTTCCCCACTGTGGGACTAATAAAGGCTTATCTTATCTTTATTTCCACCTGCAGAGAAGCGAATAGTTCAAGCTTGAGTGCGGCAATGTCCACACTGGCCAGTATGGAGGTTGCTCCCGAGGGTGGGGGAGATTCACATGGAGTCGAGACTGCAGCGTTTGTACAAGGCTTCAGATGAGTCTGAATAGTAGTACGGTGTAGCGTTAACCCCTGGGTTCCAATTTATAAAATCATTCTTTGCTGAGAAGAAATTGTTTCACCCCAAAAGTCTGGTCATGAATTGTTTTTCTCACCCAAGACCAGAGCTGTACACTACTCATCAGCCATAAAAGTGGAAGTTAATCCTTTCTTCAAGACCTGGAGTCATTTCCCCCTCCAAATGGCAGGTTTATGGTTGATCTTCCACAGGTACTTGGAAGGCAAGATTCCTCATTAAAACTCAAACAATCTTAGATTGCCCTCCAGTGGACAACTCAGGAATATTTAACTTTTTTTATCTGCAGTTGAAATTATGAATTGTGGACAACAAATTAATTCATATTCTTCTCTCAAGACAGTATCTGTTATTGAAGACATGGCCGGACTCTGTGGTGGACAATTGTGGTTTGAAATGCTTTTATTGATATGATTTGTGTTGCTTTATTTTCAGGAAAAAATTGCTTTTTACATGCCTACCATCAACAAATTAATCACATGTACAATGTAGACACATTGTGTGTTCCTCTATTAAGTAGAATATGTTAGTCACTAAAGTTTTAAAGAATTGATGCTTTAATGGGAGCATATACATGTTTTAGGGTATAAAACTCTCTCTCCTCTCTCTCTGGGAGACCCCCACCTCAGAACTTTGAATGGACCATTCGGCTCCCAAACCTATCTCCATTGCCTTTTTAGTCAGTTTATGACTTCTGCTGAACAAAGAAACTCAATGTAATTAGTCAAGCCCAGTTGTCATGAAATTCTTGTACCATCCTGCCACACCCTGAGATAACTTTCTTTTGTCTTCTGTTGGGGTGTTGGTCAGTTGAGTTGTAGCAGGGGTGACCCTTGAAGGAGCAGATTTTCTGCTCTCCCATTTTTTTCCTTTCCTTAAGAAGGCCCAGAGCTTATCCATGCTCTGAAAATTCTTTTCCTTTTCTTTAAAGTTCACTTTTTCCTATTTTACTCATTTTCCTTAAATTACTGTGAAGATTTTGTTTGATTTTTTTTCCCCACCAAGCTTAAATGATCTTTGTCTGACCACAACACATCGGAAGAAATGGATTTGTAGTGTGTTTTTTCCAGTTTGATTTTCTGATTGGACTTTGTACAATAAAAAAATATTATCTGGACTTTGATCACCTGGCCAAATTCGCCTTTTCAGTGCATAAAGAAGACCTCGCCCAGCGTGCTGAACACCCAACTCATTTGCAATCTCAGGAGCATGGCCTTGTGGTAGAACTGTCTGCCAGTCTCTCTCAACAGAATCCACGGCCATCCACCCGGATCAAGGCTGGCGCATGTTAGGCCCTGCTGCCACCAGGGACGCAATCTGACTCTGTTGGGTTGAAGGTCTGTTGTCCAATTTAAACTTAATTCTTCAGAATATTCCTGGTATAGGTTCTTTAAACCCAATATCTGCAAACTCCTAAAAGAACCTCAAATGCATTTGTTTTTTATTAATCTATGTTCCTTTTCAGAGTAACACCAATTTTCCTTTTCATAAATAGTTTACTCGTCATTTTCTTCATAAAATTTCATCCACTTTTCTTAACCAATGCTATTTTATGGTTTTCCAATTTCCAGTATATTGCCAAGTTAAACTATGGTTTCGTTGAGTTCCACAAATGTTTGATCCACATGTTATGCTCAGTAATTCAATAAAAGTTTATGGTGCTCATGATACATGTTGAATTCCCTGTCTTAAAGTCATCCAAATGTGTTAATCTATTCTGACATTTCTTATTAATCTATTGAAAGACATATGGGAGTTATTGTTTGATTTCATGTCCATCTTCTTGATTAAAAGCAGACAAGAACTCACAGGTTGTTTTTTTTTTTTTTTTTTTTTTTTTTTAGACTGATTCATTATTGGTACAAATAAAGAATTGTGAATAAAATTGTCCATTCTTTAGGACTGGTGCCCAAGTGAGCTTATGTGTGTTGGTAATGACAAGAAATCTTCATTCCTACTCACATTCATATTTACCTTAATACTTGTACCAACAATAAAACACCTATAAAACCCAATAAAAATAAATTCCTACAATGGCTTTTGGCGTACTCATCCTTGGCTGGGGGATCCTGAGTTCGATCCCAGCCCCTTACCAACAGTGATCTGTGTGGAGTTTGCATGTTCTCCCCGTGTCTGCGTGGGTTTACTCCGGGATTTCTCCGGTTTCCTCCCACATGCCAAAAACATGCAAGTTAGGTTAATTGGTCTCAAACTGGGGATTCTAAATTGTCCTTAGGTATGAATGTGTGAGTGAATGGTTGTCTGTCTCTTTGTGTTGGCCCAGCGACGGACTGGTGATCTGTCCAGGGTGTACCCTGCCTCTTGCCCAAAGATGCTGGAATAGGCTCCAGCCCCCCCCCCCCCCCACACACACACACACACGACCCGAAAAGAATTAAGTGGAAGAAGATGGATGGCTTTTGGAGTTCCTTCCAAACATGCCAACAAATAAAAAAGAAACGGTCAAACAACTTATTAAAATAGCAATGTCCACATGAATTATATAAACTTTAAATGCAATTTTAATACAATTTGGACAAGAAATGGCAGGAGCTCATCAACTCACGTCCTACTCCACTGATTGCTCAACAGCGACCCTGTAAGCACAGTATTCTTGACATGAGCGACAAGACGTAATTTTAAAACTTTTAATAAAGCAGAAAAGCTCTTCATTACACAATCACACGGTAGAAAAACCGTGGGAGCCCAATTCATTGTAGAATTGGGCTCCCTACTTTTCATTGTAGAATTGGGCTCCCGACTAAAAGCTTGAAATAGGTTATTTGGGATGACCCATTCACACTCCAAAACAATGTAAAAACAAAAGCCTATTGTATACTGCTAATCGTGCTGTTGATAACTTATATTGTAATTCATTCATGCTGTTGATAATGTGTGATGTGTGTGTGTGAATAAACTAAACTTAACTAAAAACTGTATGCTCCTGTGTCTAGTGCAGCTCTCTGAATGCATGGCTGCATGTGTTATGTAAAGTAACTCACCAATTAAAGGAGCATTTCTTAAATCTATCAGCATGTACTTTTACACATCTTTTCACTTTACTTTTGATTCAGAATTTCCGATGAATTATTAACTTAACAAATGTGAAATTTTACTTTTTTAAATTAACATTTACCAATGATTAATGAACTTATATTTTTACTGTAACTTCTTTTCTCCCCCCGCCCCCTTGACCTGTCAAGCAGCTAGGTAAGCAGAACAGAAATCTGCTTCCCTTATTGTGCCACACAGATTTATTTTTCCAAAAGGAGCTTTACACAGCACATACAGTGGTGTGAAAAAGTGATTACCCCCTTCCTGATTTTTCATTCTGAAGTATGTTTGGCACATTTAAATGTTTCAGATCATCAAATAAATTTAAATATTAGACAAAGATACCACAAGTAAACACAAAATGCAGTTTTTAAATGAAGGTGTTTATTATTAAGGGGGAAAAAATCCAAACCTACATGGACCTGTGTGAAAAAGTGATTG